>OY987331.1:111692178-114092178 GCA_963920685.1 Polydrusus tereticollis | reverse complement strand
ACCCGAACAAACTATTACAAATGCTCAAATTCAACGAGCAAGGTCCCGAAGCTGGAACCTTTGCCATCAGCTCTGGCCTCACCCAACTCGTTGGTGAACCAACTCGGATTCCAGACCGAGATGGTGATTTTGCTAGTTTGTTGGATCTTTTCCTAACGTCAAACCCCGACTTGTGCACTGTCACCTTGTAGCCTCAGTTAGGAACGTCTGACCATAGCCTTATTTCGGCACTGAACAAACAACCAATCAGTGACGCACAGCTTCCAAAACCACGGAAGATCTGGCACTATACATCAGCTAAGTGGCATGACCTAAATGACCATTTTCGAAACTTTCTTTGGCGGAAAGTTTGTTTTACCTCTGACGATCCATCTATCTGTGCTAGGAAAGTATCGGATGTTAATCTTAGTGCCATGGAAGCCTCCATCCCTTTCTAAAAAAAGTGCCTTTTTAACGGCAAGCTCTGGTTTACTAAAGATTGCGAACGAGCTGTAAAATCAAAAGATTATATCTATCGACAATGGCGTCAAAACCCTACCGCCGGAAATCGTACCATCTTTGTTAACGCTCGAAACCAATGCAAGCAAACGATAAACCAAAGCAAAGGAGCACACAACCAGAGGATCAAAGATAAACTTCCTGATTGTCCTAACAGATTAAGACCATTTTGGTTTGCTAAGGCTGTCAGTCAAAACTTTACTAAGTCAACCATTCCACCTCTAACACGTTCTAATGGCACCATTGCGACCAAGGCGCAGGAGAAAGAAAACTTACTGGCGAAACTATTTCCTTTACATTCAACGGTTAATTTTCAGAAAAAAAATCTACCGAACATTCCCCCTGTAGAATCGAGAATGCCCGAGATTTTTAACCGGCAGCACCCTGTTAAACGAATCTTGAGGAGTCTTGACACCTTGCCAACTATCGTCGAGTGGCATCGCTTTCGGTTATATCAAAAGTTATGAAGGCTATCAACCAAAAATTATTAAAGTACCTGGAAGGCTTCAACATTATTTGTAACTGCTAGTATGGATTCCGGAAGTCTAGATCTTATGTTACTCAAGTTTGGAGCAACGCAATAGAACATCTTGGGGATTCCCGGGCGGTAGCACTGGACATTTCCAAGGCCTTCGATCGTGTACGGCATGAGGGTCTTCTAACTAAAGTGAAAGCACACGGAATGCCGGTTTAATTTTGTTCAGAGCTATCAAGCTTTCTTAAAGACCGTTCTTTGCGAGTGGCGGTGGACGGAGTTCTTTCAGACACTCAGACATATTTAACATCAATCCCTCAGTGTTCTATATTGCTATTATAACCCACCCCCTTTTTACTATACGTTAACGGTCTTCTAGAAAAACCAAAAATCTTGTATATAGCCTTGCTGATGACAGCACACTTGTTTCATCTTGTACTCTATTATCGCCCACCCCCTTTTTACTTTACATTAACGGTCTTTTAGAAAAACTAAAAATCTTGTATATAGCCTTGCTGATGACAGCACACTTGTTTCATCTTGTACTCTATTATCGCCCACCCCCTTTTTACTATACATTAACGTTTAGAAAAACCAAAAATCTTGTATATAGCGTTGCTGATGACACCACACTTGTTTCATCTTGTACTTTGGATGCTCGAACGTCGACCTTCAATTATTGTTGCAGATCATATCTTTCGGTCGCGGTAAAGTAGTAAGGTTTAGTTAATTTCGTTACAGAATCGGCATAAAAGTGCAAATAATTTCACTATGTTTTGCAAACAATGAATGTCCTAAGAGAACTGCCCAACTGTTCTACCATCAACATCAAAATCGACAAGTCCATCGAAAGTACAAAGGTGCAAAAGAAATTGCATTTACAAAATTTAGTTTACTGTTGAACGGATTGAGATGAGAAGGGAACTTAAATACAAATCCCGCGGATATACTTAATGACGTTTTTGTAATTGACAACTTAAATATTTCTTAACAGAGCGAGAATTTTTTGTTATCACATAAAGGGATCAAAGTAATAGTGTGCAAGATAAGAATGACTATGGTTTTTACGCAACTGCTCAATAATTTTTAGTTTTTAACATAACAGTTATGTAGGTACTACTTTATAAAGGGTGGCCGCTGAGGTATGCGAGATACTTCGTATATGAATTCTATGATTAATTTTAAGCAAAAATGATTCTATTCACTTCTCCCAAATTCCTAACTGTTCTTGAAATAGTAGGCAACAAAAATCGTGAAGTGAAAAATCCAGTAGTAAAGGCAGCTACAGAGGTGGCGATTTTAAGGCCTGTTGTTCAAGATCCCATGCTGAGTACAAGAAAGCTCGCGACAGCATCTGGTGTTAAAGGAAGCAGCATTCAAATGATATTAAACAAACACAAGTTTCATCCTTACAAGACTAATCTGGTACAAGAACTTAACGAAGACGATTTATATGGGCGATTGCAATTTTGTGAAATTATGAATGAACGTGCAATAAATGATCAGAACTTTCTTTACAACGTATGTTTTTTTGACAAATGCTCTATTTTCCTAAACGATACGGTGAATCGTCACAACTGTCGTTATTGATCTGATTCAAATCCCAGAATATTTCGTGAGGTGCATACGCAACACCCGGAAAAACTGAATGTTTGGGCTGGCATTTTTGCTAACCGTATAATAGGTTCCTTTCTTTAACCTGGCAATTTAACAGGCGAAATGTATCTAGAATTATTGCCATTTATCCAGCGTTAGTAGAAATGATTGGGAATGACGGCCAGTACATTTAAAACCACTTTTCACTCGCTGTTCGTCACTATTTGGACTAAGCGTTTCCAGGACAATGGATTGGAAGGAGAGGAAGTATTAAGTAGCCCCCACGTTCTCCGGGTCTAAGCCCGCTAGATTTTTTTTTATGGGGCCACTTAAAAACTAAAATATATGCCACCCATCTTTGGTACACCTACAACAACGGATAATTGATGCATGTCGTCAAATCACCCCACAGATGCTTCAAAATGTACGAGAGCGTTGTGAACAAAATCTCTACTATTGCATGGAGACTCAGGGGCAGCATTTCCAGCATTTACTGGACTGACTTGTAAGAATTTTTTTTGTAATAAAAAAAGTAAAAACAACCTGTTTTTGTACTTTTGATGAGCCACTGTACAGGCTAGGCAAATAGTAGCGATGTTAACCTGGGGTTATGCTCTACATAAAAATACCTTTAAAACAAAGTATCACTTGACTCCCATTCCATTTAAAATGTTGGGGGTAGTTGTCGCCCCCACTAGGGGACGAAAGTGCCAAAAAATATTTGCCCCTATAATCAAAGATCCATTGGTCCGATTGTTTTTTTCTTAAAAACCTAGGGTGCCCAAAATTGGCTTTGTTTCGTTTTCAAATGGCCACCCTGTATATGGTCGCAGCACAACGCATCACAGCAGAATTTTAATGCATTGCCTATAGTATCGATACTGCGCTCTCCTCTCTTTGACGGACATAGGGAAATCACAAGCATATCTCGTGAGCAGCACATTTTTTATTTTATGACATTTCACCATTATTTGTTGATGTCATCTGTGCGTGGAAATGCTATGTTACAAATGCGGTTACGCGCTGGCTGCATCGTGCTGCTAGATGCCGCTCAGATGGAAGTCGCCCTTTATATTATGGAAAACTAAAAATTTTATCCTGCCCATAAGGTAAAAGTAAATATTTCGCGTAGTTCAAACAGGCGGTGAGACCTTACTCGGCCCTTTTCAACGGTAAATCGGGGATATTAGAAGACAAAGCGAAAGGACAAAGTCCGGGTGCTCCGGGGCCAGTTAAGCCCGGCCTGGCCCGCCCGGACCACAATAAGCGCGATTACACTTCTGTGTCACATTTAATCTGCCTGTTCAAACAGAACCGTTTAATTAAGGGATGTGTTTGGCCTGTAACTTAAACACAAGTGTCCGCAAGGCGAGATTCCCGAACGGAGCTTACGCGACTTACGTAAATAACTCCAGCGGACGAGCGCTTAGTAGCCGGAACTTGGGTCTACGAAATGCCTTGGATTTGACGGATGACAATGTTGAACCCGGGGAAATTATACGAAGGGATAAAAGGGAAAATAAAATGTGGGGTCTGACACTTGGATAACTAAAACAATCTTGGCACGATGAAGGTTGCCTATATTAAAATTTTGGCATATAATAGAATAAACTCTTTTACTAGATACAAACAAATACAGGTTTGGATCCGCGGAATGCACTTGGTCCTGACAAGGGGATCCACAGCTAATGTGGATCCACTAGTTTCAAAACCCGACAAATCCATTTTTGGCCAAAAATGAGTTTAATACGGCAATGGTTTCTTCTTCTTGTCCTCTATAATTTTGTAAACTGTTTGACAGGCAAAACCCAGCACTTCCATATGTTATTTACATTTAAAATATAAGGTTATATTTAAAAGTCTGCAAATCATTCATTGATATCCTAATAATTTAAATAAATGGTAATATTTCTATTATTTTTTATCCCTAGCTGTTAAAAACTTAGAAATTATATTTCCCGTAGTTGGGCATTCATTTATTCCCCCAGATAGGGTTTTTGCTCGTATTGAAAAAATTAGTAAAGAAAGGATACAATCGTTTCTCCAGAAGAGGTTGTGGAAATATTTCAGATCATGGAACTATTTTTAAATTGGGTCGTGATGTAACGGAAGAAAGACACTAAAAATGCAATAAAATCTCCTGTAGAGTAGCACTTTCATTTCATGCGGAAAAGGTTTTTGCTCAGAAGAGCAAGAAGTAAAATAGTAACAATTCGAGGCGAGCAATCTTATAAGTCAGATCTTGGAGAGTACAAGTCGGTGTTTAAAAAGGAACAGTCAGTACGCAGCATCATGCACCTCAACTATCTAGTGAAGTGGTGTCAGTCCTAGTAAAGAAAAATCAAAATCGTAAGACTCTTATTAAAGAAACATTGGGGTAAAGAATGGCACACATTAGAAAACCTGAAGTATTACACGAAAGTTCTAAGGAAGTACGATCATACATCTGATAATGTTACTGTGTCCGAACTTGAAAACGCTCACTCATTCACTATATGTGAGCCAACGGACCAAATTTTTGACTTAGTAGTGTAGTTATAACTATAATTTCGTTTTAAGTTTATGTATTTTTTCCTGTTTTGTTTATAAATTAAATAATTAACCACCATTTTTTGATCTTGTAAAATCTCCGTTTGTTTATGCAAGGAAATTCCAAAACCCGACAAATCCAAAGATCAGGATCAATACCCGACAACTCCATTTTACTTATTGAAATTCTCGCATTGCTGTTATACTTTTCAAAAAAAACTGGTAAACTTTTCAGTTTATTACTCTTTTCGTTTAAAGGCTACCAAATATTTTCAAAATAAAAAGACTGCAATATGTGAAATCAGTTTTTGGCGATTTACCAACATTTGACATCAATGGATTTAGCGGGTTTTCAAACTAGTGGATTCATGTGATTTTTAATGAACCTGTTCGATCAGCTTCCAGCCAGGTAACCATCCCTGTGTAATGATGAAAACAATTGATATTTAACCCCAAGAAGTAGTGGTTGGTTGCAATTCATAACGCCGTGATAACTATGAGGGTGATTCGAATACTAAGACACAAAGAGAACGATTTTAAAGCTTCGTCCCTGCCCTGGATGAACACTCTATATAGCTGCAAAGCATTCTAGCACTAGCTCATTTTTTGTTTGAACACGAGCGTTTCGAGTGAAATTGGCAAATTCATAAAATTGGCGTTGTAATTCATTTAGTTTTTCTGGAAGAGATAAAAGTAAAGAAAATTGTTATGCCTCGAAACTTTGGATTATCGAATTAAAGCGAGTCTATGATGTCATTATGACCGACAGGCGAGTGAAAGTGTAAGTCAGCAGAGGCTATATGTATCTAAATTGGTAGGATATATTTTATTTTGCATGATTAATTGCAAATGAAAAACTTTGTGCATGATGATGAGTACGACGATTAGTCATTCCGAACACAAACGAAATTGAATGCCAAATTCTTCAACAAGAATTCAGCGGATTGTTCTTGGCGTTTTGTAACGATGAGCTAAACTTAGATTCATCACAATACGCCAGAAATATTACAACTAACAAAGCAATGAAGAGACAACGGTGATAATCGTCCCCCAAAAATGCGAACCACCTACCTAGCAGCAAAGGCGATGATGCTTGTCTTTTGGGATGTGAAGTAAATTCGCCTCATAGATGATCTCAAGAAGGAAAACCCCACCACTGGTATATCACAGTTTTTCTTTTAGACAAAATTAAAGCCGTAATCATTGAGAAACGTCCAGGAATGAAAATATTGCTCCAGCAAGTCCATTAAATTTGTGCCGCCTAGCAAAAATTGACTGAAATTGCTTCCACGCCCAGCGCATTCACCTGAATTGGCACCATCGGACTTCCATTTATTCCCGATACACAAAACTTTCCTGGCTGAATAAAAATTCAGTGGACAATGACTATTTCGAGGGCATGGAAAAACGTTAAATCATGCACGTGTATTGAACTTCGTCTCGAAAATTAAAGTAAGATACAAAACTCAGATTGTTGCCACCTATTCGTAAATGTGGAAAGATGTTAGAATTACATGGTGCAGGTTCTGTTTAAAAAAATGTAAAACCTGTTTGCAGTGCAATAGTATTGCAGCCATCAATACTTGCAAAAGTCTGTCTACAAAGAAAAACAAGAGCTTATTGAAAATAAGATAAAACAATACTAAAAGTTTGACGATGCTTATATCTAAAAATACTTTCATATTACCATCAGGTTCTACAATGCTCGAAGTTTAGATCTTATATTGCCATTACTACTATATTGAGTAAGTAGGTTTGGGTTCCGTTGCGCTTTTTTCTGCTAGCATATATTTACCTCCTCATGTCCGTCAAACAAGGTGCAGGTTGTTTGTTTCTCGTAAAGTCTGTCCAGAAATATAAGGAAGTGACTAACTGATTCCTATTAGGAAAGACCCGGGCCAGCTGTAAATTGGAATATGGCCGAACAGGTCCGTATTTTGCTTAGAATTTAATCATGGTTTGTAATAAAAATAAGTAAGACATTAAATAATATTTTATTTATGTTTAAATGTGAAATTACAAGTTATTTTATTATTAAAAATTATATTTATGATTACAAAAATATACAAATTATTCGGTATCACTATCGCTATCATCATCTGTTCTAATTATTATTTGTGCTATATTGTTTATATGGATATAAGATTTTTCCACTTTTTCAACATGTGTAACAGAATTTGTCCAACTTTGTGAAAGGATGTTAAAAACTTTAGTTTCTATAAGCTCAAGTACACTGGAGTTAATAGTAGGGCAAATATTGTTAAGACAAATGGCAGATTTTAGTTGGTACCAAACATGTTCAATGGGATTAAATATACAATGGTATGGTGAAAGCCTTAAAACTGTATGCCCTAGATTTTTTGCATAATTATCACAGACATAGGTATTCCTTTTGTAGTTTTAAACTTTGTAAAACCTCAATTAATTGTCTTTTGGTGTAATCTTCCTGAAAATAATAGTATATTATTAACCAAGGTTTAGACAGCCATCATTATTGCCCGAGCGGCAAGTTTAAATCACGAGGAGCGAAGCGACGAGGGATTTAGGACGCGAGGGCTATAAGCTGTCTAAACCGTGGTTAATATAATATTTTTTTTCCACCACTAACCTATAACATCGCCATTATTGACCGATTATTAACGTTAGAAATCGTTTTTCTCTACCTTATAAGTTATTATTGACCACGGTCAATAATAAGGCATTGAAATCCATTATTGACCGATCTTCAAGAATCTATTTGAAGGCAGGTAACTTGATTTGTTGATTCTACAACATGAATTCATAAAAATGAATGTGGTTAGGCAACCAGATAATTATCAATACATTTATTAGATTACTTGATATTGTAAAATATCGATACAATCAACATTTTTTCTGCTTCCATCCTTAATTCTGGAGGTGTACACATATTAATATCACTAATATTTTCTTCGCTCATTTAAAAAAAAAAAACTAAAAACTCGTGAAATCTTATGACATAAATGAACAAAAATTGACATTAACAATTGTCAGGTCCTGACAAAACAACAAAATATTTTGGCAATTCCAAAGCGCAGGTAACTTGATTAAAAAATATACTTATACCTACCTACCATTTTTTATAATTATTAATACTATAAAGATAAATGTCTTATAAAAGTTTGTAGTAGTGGAAAAAATATTATTTAGCTTATTATAGCCCTCGCGTCTTAAATCACGAGGCGCGGAGCGGTCAATAATAACTTATAAGGTAGAGAAAAACGATTTCTAACGTTAATAATCGGTCAATAATGGTGATGTTATAGGTTAGTAGTGGAAAAAAAATATTATATTAACCACGGTTTAGACAGCTTATGGCCCTCGCGTCTTAAATCCCTCGTCGCTTCGCTCCTCGTGATTTAAACTTGCCGCTCGGGCAATGATGATGGCTGTCTAAACCTTTGTTAATAATATACTATTCCACTACTACAAACTGTTATAAGACATTTATCTTTATAGTATTAATAATTATAAAAAATTATAGGTAGGTATAAGTATATTTTTTAAACAAGTTACCTGCGCTTTGGAATTGGCAAAATATTTTGTTGTTTTGTCAGGTGGCTTTGTCAATGTCAATTTTTGTTCATTTATGTCATCAGATTTCACGAGTTTTCCGTTTTTTAAATGAGCGAAGAAAATGTTAGTGATATTATTATGTGTACACTTCCAGAATTAAGGATGGAAGCAGAAAAAATGTTGATTGTACCTATCGATACTTTACAATATCGGGCGTCTCTAATAATCTAATATGTAGTGATAATTATCTGGTTGCCTAACCACAAGAAATGATGTTTATGAATTCATGTTGTAGAATCAAAAAATCAAGTTACCTGCGTTCAAATAGATTCTTGAAGATCGGTCAATAATGGATTTCAATGCCATGGTCAATAATAACTTATAAGGTAGAGAAAAACGATTTCTAACGTTAATAATCGGTCAATAATGGCGATGTTATAGCTTAGTAGTGGAAATAGTATATTATTAACCAAGGCTTAGACAGCCATCATTATTGCCCGAGCGGCAAGTTTAAATCACGAGGAGCGAAGCGACGAGGGATTTAAGACGCGAGGGCTATAAGCTGTCTAAACCGTGGTTAATATAATATTTTTTCCACTACTACAAACTTTTATAAGACATTTATCTTTATAGTATTATTAATTATAAAAAATTATAGGTAGGTATAAGTATATTTTTTAATCAAGTTACCTGCGCTTTGGAATTGGCAAAATATTTTGTTGTTTTGTCAGGTGGCTTTGTGAATGTCAATTTTTGTTCATTTATGTCATCAGATTTCACGAGTTTTCCGTTTTTTTAAAAAATGAGCGAAGAAAATGTTAGTGATATTATTAAGTGTACACCTCCAGAATTAAGGATGGAAGCAGAAAAAATGTTGATTGTATCGATATTTTACAATATCAAGTAATCTAATATGTATTGATAATTATCTGGTTGCCTAACCACATTCATGTTTATGAATTCAAGTTGTACAATCAAAAAATCAAGTTACCTGCCTTCAAATAGATTCTTGAAGATCGGTCAATAATTGATTTCAATGCCTTATTATTGACCATGGTCAATAATAACTTATGAGGTAGAGAAAAACGATTTCTAACGTTAATATAATCGGTCAATAATGGCGATGTTATAGGTTAGTAGTGGAAAAAATGTCATTATCACACATGTAGTTTTGGATTGTTGCTTTTGTGTCATTTGAGGAGGGAGTCTTGGTCAACTGCCTGCTATGGTAGCTTGCATTGTCCATTACAATTACACTATTCGGAGGAATATTTGGAATTAGCTTGTTTTTAAACCAATCTTCAAATAAATCAGCAGTGGTGTCCTCATGGTAATTCAGACAAGAATTTTTAATGTTTTTTGCAGACAGAGAAAGTCCATTTGGAAACCATCCATCTTTAGATTCAGCATGCAAAATCGTAATTCGTTTACCTCTTTTTAATGCCGCGCTTATTTTACACTTGTCGCTTGAGTCAACCCAACCCTTTCCCGGAGTATCATATGTGTCGAACCAGGTTTCATCCAAGTAAATAATCGGTCTTTGCTGATATCTGTAAATCCTAATTTTTTATAGATATTCGGATCGCAATTCCCGAGTTCTACTGGATTCCATTAAAACTTGTCTTTTGTTAATTTTTTTAAATCTAAAACCCATGTGTTGGATACACTTCCATAACGTTGCTCTGCCACATTTAACGCCGGTTTCATCTTTTTCAAGCCTCTTAATTGAATTATCTAATGTAGGCCCGCTTTGTTCCTCGTATAACTTGTAAATTTTACGCCGTATTACATCTTGATCACTTCCATCTACCTTCGAGAAAATGCTAGTATCGGTTATTTTTTTCCTCGCTAAACTGGGATTATCACAATTTTCCATACAGTTGATGTTGGAATTTTTGTTAATGTGGCCGTTTCTTCTAACGCTGCTTGCTTGCTTACTGCACGTACAAAGAGAGTTGAAGAAACATTGTTTATAACTTCCTTAGTTTCCACAGAAAAGTGTTTTCGGCTTTTCGACGGGATTATCTCCTGAGATACATTGGGCTCGCACATATTTTCCATGACTCACGCACGATTAAACAAGCGCTGTATTACACACGAAGTAAGAATAATTACTATGCTTAAAACTAACTACAGGGTTATATATACAGTATTTAGAACATAATTTGTTTTATGGGATTAACCCTCTCATTTTGAATCAGGTAAAAATCGGTTTAAAATCACAAAACTATTACTTTAATAATGAAATTACGTATTCATTATTCATTCATTCATTGTTTGTTTATGTCCACCCTTGGATAATCCCATTCAAAGGCAAAGTGTAACTTTCTAATATCTCTGGACAGGCTTTACCTTCGCTAGCTTGTCTTGAATTATTTCGTCATTTGGGATTTAATGCTTCTGCAGCTTGTTTTACTTTCCCATCAAGGCCGTAAATTATTAAAAACGACAAACAAAAAATTTTACTTTTTTATGTTGACCAAAATTAATTTACTGAACTCATAGTAAAGATTCTAAAAAAATTTCATATATAATATGTTATATTTGTAAGATATCAGTCCTCAACCATTTTGTATAATTTTCAGGTAAAAACTGAACAATACTGTGCGACAGGGGTGTAAGAGGGTGCATGGTCAGTGGTCCACGAGGGTAAACCAATCACCACCCGCTCTGACAGCTTGAAACTCACCCTCCGCTATTCTTTTTCACCCCCTAGCATAAAGTTTGTCTGGTATATTATAAAGACTGGTTTAAAGGTAAGTTTTTCAATGTTCTTGTTGAGTTTATCTGTAGGTTTAGCGTATTCTATTAGGTCGTCGAATAAATTATTACTTTTTAGTAATTAGCGCACAATTAAAGTTTGTATTTGGATAGGCCAGTTTTTATTTTTTTACTAAATTTAGGATATTTAGTATTATTCACAATATTGGTTATTGCGGGTACTGATATATGAATTAGCTTGGGTTTTTTTTATTATTATTTCGGCTAGTACGGGTTATCCATTTTTAAATAATTTAATACATGCACTAACCAATGAATAGAGCATGATTTGAGACTGGAAGTAATAAATCCAGAATTTTTGGTTACTTGTCGCTTTTTAAGAATAAATACACAAAATCGTACCATAGCAACCACTTAGAATCAGCTAGCGGCGGTCCAAAATTCTTAATTCCAGCCTCCAACACATTTTGCTGACTTGTGACATGTCTTTCATCAAATTCTCATTTGTTGAACCAAAACTGCAAAAAAAGTTTAAATGATCTATTTGGATTATTATTTCCAAAGTATAGGTATAATATATTGATCGGTTGAAAAGATACTTAAGTTACATGTTTGGTGAAAACTAAATGTCGAATGTATTCACTTACTTAACCAATAATTTGTAAAAACGAATAAATAACAAGTTTTATACGACTGAAATTGGCTACTAATTGATGAAAAGCGACGTCTCCATATTCTTCTTATATATAAACTCTACCTGAACATACAACGACGTGCAAATGATAACACAAACAAAATTTATAATTTTGAGAAAAATGTATTTAACTTTCAACAAGTGTAACTTTCCCCTGAAATGTATTTTACTTATTCTGGTAAATCATGCTCAACTTAAAATACATCCAGAAGTCTTGCAGTAGATACATATTTTTTTTAAATAGCTTTTGTTCTCAGAAATTAAGAAAGAACTTTGAAAATTATAAGTTAACACCTTTGTGCAAAATTTGTATTAGAAATTGGAGTAAGTTATATAATAAGTGTTATCTAGAAATATTTTCATTAAAGACTTGACATAAAAACAGCATTAAAATTTAGTTTTCCTCTCGTTTGACGTTGTGGTAGATAGAACCCTCCGAAGTTTTTGGCTATGAATGGAATTTGTTCCTGAATGTTATCAATTTTTTTGGCTACACTTTTATCAGTAGTTACTAAAATCGAATAACTCTCTTGATTTTATCAATCTTTCTGCTGTTTTTAATATCAACAATGCTACATCCTTCAGCCTCGTCAAAAGAGACTGAGGAACTGAGCTATAGCAGAGAATAGCTCCGCTATAGTCTGTAATTATTTTGTTGTTTTCTGTTCGACTTTTCTATAGCAGCACAATCTCCATCTGTAAATATGTAAATATTGTAAATAATAAAGAAATATAACATATTTCTTTACTATTTACATATTTATATAATTTTTGGCTTCTTAGTTTAAAATTTTTTTCATTACTATGTTTCTGAGGTTATACAGGGTGTTTCCTAACCTGTCTGAAAAAATGAAGGAGGTGAATCCTCACCTTATTTTAAGACGAAAATGTGGTATAAAAGTTTGTCGCATCTCGCTACGTTCTCGAATACAGGGTGTTAAAAAAAAATTTGTATTTTTTTTTATTTTATTAAATAATGCCAAACGATATTTTAATGATATTTGTTAAACATAAGGGATTAGAGCACTTTACTTTGGGTCAATTTTAAATTTTACAATTAGTTTATTGGCGGGGATCTGGGTAAAAGAGTACCTTAATTTTTTAGTTATTCTTCGTATTTTTATCATTATGTTGCGTCAAATGATACGAGTAGGCTTTGCTTCGTTCCATGGCAACCACATTTGTTTTCTCCGTAACATTTGTCTCCTGTTTAACATCTTTCAAATAATATCCTTTTTTACATTACATACTTTTCATAATGGCTGAGTTTACCAATCAAGAAATGGCTCAAATTCATTTTATTTACGGATTGGCAAATGGAAATGCGCTAGAGGCGAAACGTTTATATGCAGAACGTTTTCCTAATAGACGAGTACCGTGTCCGAAAACATTTACAAGATTGCACCTTAGTTTAGAGGAAACAGGTAGCTTTGCAAAAAGCAAAATAGGCGGCCGACCACTTACAGTTAGACCCGTACAACTTGAGGAAGAGGTCTTAAACATCGTGGAAGAATCTCCAGGCACTAGTACGAGGAAAATTGGGAACGAGTTGAATGTGAGTTACAAAACAGTATGAAGTATCTTAAAGGACTATTTACTTTATCCTTATCACGTACAAAGAGTGCAAGCTTTGTTGCCTAGAGACTTTCCAGCTCGAGTTAATTTTTGTAACTGGTTTCAAGAAAATCTTTAAGGGTCCCACATTTTTCGGCAAAAATACTATTTACAGATGAAGCGAATTTTTCCATCATAAATTTTTACAACAACCGTATTTGGGCGGAAGATAATCCTCATGCTATCATCGAAGGACATCACCAGTATACATTTTCTTTTAATATTTGGGCAGGGATTATTAGAGATAGCTTAGTTGGGCCATATTTTTTTCCAAATCGACTTACTGGTGATGTCTATTACAACTTCCTTAGAGATGAATTGCCAGAATTGATGGAAGCAGTGCCATTAAGAACGAGAACTTTAATGTGGTTCATGCATGATGGCGCTCCCCCTCACTTTGAAGTACGTGTTAGAAACTATTTAGATCAACAATATCCTGCTCGTTGGATAGGTAGAGGAGGAATTTTTATTTCTGGGGTCGCCTTAAACAACTCGTTTATACTATTCTTATTGAAACTGAAGAAGACCTTCAACTGCGTATTATTGATGGTTTTAATACGATTCGCGCCAGTCCCGAAATTTTCCAACACGTAAGAGACAATTTAGCACGTCGTGTACATGAGTGTTTACTGGCTCATGGAGAACATTTTCAGCAATTTATTTGACTTTCGTTTATGTGAGTGTATTATTAAAAGTTTTTAAATCAATTATTAAAATGATTATTATGGTTTTACTAATTTTTTTTTAACAACCTGTATTTCGAAAAAGAAGCGACATGCGAAAAACTTTTATGCCACATTTTCGTCTTAAAATAAGGTGAGGATTCACTTCCTTCATTTTTTCAGAGAGGTTAGGAAACAACCTGTATAGTTGTCATAAAAGTGATGAAAGGCGGAGAGCGGAATTTAAACCTAGAATATTGGCCGCTTAACTTGAACCACCAAATTAGATGAAACTGAACCAAGTTTGGCGTAGAACTGGCATTGTATATACAATCGGGCCTTAACATTGTTTTTCTCCCTTCGAGGCAAACTTAATTTTTAACGTGTATGACAGTATTTCTCTGAAAATAGAAAAATTTTGTATTTATTCGAAAAATAACAAAGGTAAAGCACAATATGTACTAATATTATGTTTATCCAACAATAGTGCAAATTAAATTAAATGTGTCAATACCATTAAATTTTAATAAATTTCGGTCTATTTGGCGATAGCTAATCAGCAGAGATGTTAATGTAAAAACTGAGATCAATTAAGGTTGCTTAAACTAAATAGCGTGTATTTTTTTACGGGCAATTTTAAAAAAACCTAATAACATAATATTTCTATCAGAGAATAAGATTTTGTAAAATAAACGCTTGACTATTTTAACGTCACCTTAAAAAATTTTTTTGATCAATCCCTGTACCCATAATTTTATTAATCAACTAACTGCCTTTATGTATTTTACTACTGGTTACGTCCGTCGTTTATACATGTGAACCCGTTTTAATGTAGCCTCGAACAGGGGTTTAATTTGTAGGTGACAATGCTTTTTATTCACCCCATTTTATAATGAAACGTATAGCAACCGTTTGTTAATCAAACGGGAATTTTATTGAAATTATACGCGACTCTTGCGACATCTGGTAAGGGGTAGGTAAAAGTAATATGGGGATGAAGCAGGGTTTTAGGTCGGCAAAACAGGCGGATATTATGAGCGTTGAGTGAGTTTACAACGGGCCCTTTATTAAGCCGGCGCCGGCGGTGAATGGGTAGGTACCTACGTTTACTAAGATATTTTTGAAAGGGCAATCAAATTAATTATTCTAATTAGTGACTAATAACGGAATAAATTATTATGTTAATACTAATTATTACGTAATTACAACTTTTCAGTGTGATAAAATGATCGTAAAATTTATGTTAGTATCCGTTTAACATTTATTTTTTATCATTACACTTTCGAGTTCAACAATATATTAAATTCCATAGGTGAGTGCCCTTTTTGCTAGAACCTACGGGCGTCCATGTATTTATTTTTATACAGGGTTGTTCAAAAGTCCAGCATAAAATTCATGTTTATTTAGTTATTAGAAGTAGGCTTAAACATGGAAATTGATTTAAATATTTATAAATAACTTATAGAAACAACATGAATTTTATGCAGGATTTTTGATAATAAAATATTATGGATCAACTTTCTATTTAGGTGTAATTTTTTTTATACAGTGTGTCTACTTAAGTTGGCTACATATGGAAAACTTTTTTATTATTAATTTTACGAAAAAAAGTTATTCTTCATAAAAAGTTCTGCATGATCTAAAACCTAAAATGCAATCATCAGATATTAAATTTTTTCAAGTGTATTCGATAGGTGTAAAAAAATATGAATTTTGCTTAAGAGTAAAGTACCTTTATTTTTGACGATATCGAAAACTGTAATTATGAAAAGTTGTTCGGAATGAAAAACTATATTTTAATATGAAATTACATCTTTCTACTTAAGATTTTTTTAAAATTTATTTCTAAAAATTTAATTATTACGCCATTAAAATAAAAATTCATTCAAGTACAATGTAATCAGATCCATCTACCTCAACTTATTTTTTACTCTTTCCAAACTTATAATTAATTGATGACTAAGTTTACATACTACAAATTAAACATTTTTAAAAAATTTTCCGAAATTTTATCAAAAATTAATAATAAACAGTAATATCTTATTTTTTTTTGAACACTTGATAACTTTTCAATTACTAAATGCCTGTCTTGTAACATTTTAGCGATGCATTTAAATACCATAATAATTCATTTTGTTGTAATAATTTTAACGAACATTATTAACTTCCTTAATTCACAAACGCCTCAACATATCCGCCTTCTCTGTCAATACAGGTATTTGTTCTATCGCAAAATTTTTTCAATACTCTTCTAACCATAGCTAGAGTAATACTCTGAACCGATCCTGCAATGACTCTTTCCAAATGGGCAACATCTGTAAATGGCCTTTGAAGATACGCCTTTTGTTTTAGGTACCCCACAAGAAAAAATCGAGTGGGGTCAAATCTGGAGACCGAGGTGGCCAAGAAATTTCCGAAAACCGATGTATTATTCTTCTATTAAAACGATTTTCAAGGTATTGCCTTACATCTAACCTACTGTGGCAAGGGGCACCATCCTGTTGGAACCATATCTGTTGACGTTAAAGGAGGGGAACGTTGCCAAGAAAATTGTCTAATTCATTCTCTAAAAAATGTAAATAACGGTCTGCATTCAAAGATTCATAAAAAAAAAGCTCCAATTATTGTATTTCCATAAATTCCACACCACACGTTTGTTTTGAATGCATACTGGTCCCGAGTTTTGATGGTAAAATTTGGATTAGTATCACTCAACCAACGGCAATTTTGGGTAGAGATTGTTCCATTTGAAGTGAATGTTGCTTCATCCGAAAAAATAATATGTCTTCCCATAAATGGATTATCTTCTAACATTCCTTGGATATCATAAAAGAATTCAAAGCGCCTATCATGATCTCCTGGTCTTAACGTATGAATAAATTGGGGCTTGTATGGGTGCAACTTGTTCTTTTTTAAAATTTTTGAAACCGTATCTTTGCTTATAGAATTCGTCCGTGTTCGCAAGGAATTTTTAGGATGTTCAATTGCTGAGAGCATTATATCAAATTCCATGTCATCACTGGCGACCCGTTTTTGGCGTTTGTTGCTAAACTTATTTCTTACATCTCCAAAAGTCTTAAATTTGTTTAATAATTTCCTTACTGTGGTATAGTGAATATTTTTCTCGGGGTGTCGGGTATTAAAAATGTCTGCAGCTTCTCGATTTGTTTTATAATTGTCACCCACAATTAACACAGTTTCAATTTTATCTTGAGTACCTACTTAACGTTGCTGGCATTTCTACTAAATTTTATAAATACAACTGATTTTTTGAAGTTACTGTCAAACAATTCTTGTCAGTGCATCCTAGATTAAATGTTTCATTTAATTTCAATGATGTATTGATTAATTAATTAAATTTACTTATTACTTTCTGAACGAAACGGAAAGGTTATCATGTTTTTAATAAATAAAAAAGATAAAGGTTCTGTATCGGTAATTTGAGAAATTTTGTAAAAATAAAAAAAAATCTTAAGTAGAAAGATGTAATTTAATATTAAAATATAGTTTTTCATTCCGAACAACGTTTCATAATTACAGTTTTCGATATCGTCAAAAATAAAGGTACTTTACTCTTGAGCAAAATTCATATTTTTTTACACCCCTCGTATATACTTGGAAAAATTTAATATCTGATGATTGAATTTTAGGTTTTGGACCATGCAGAACTTTTTATGAAGAATAACTTTTTTTCGTAAAATTAATAATAAAAAAGTTTCCCATATGTAGCCAACTTAAATAGACACACTGTATATACTTTCGAACAAATTTGTGATCACTGAGAAAGTAACCCAATATAATATTGTAGTATTGCGTTTAAAAAAGTTAGTCGATAGATATAATATTAGGACAGGTAGTAGGATAAACCATGGATAAACTACCCAATTATTGGCACCCATAAGGCAATGATGTGAAATTAAACTATGATATAAAATATTGAAATGTTTTTAGGAAAAATTAAACACTTATAGTCTATCTTTAAATGGCGCGAAGTAATAAATGCTTATTAAATATGCAAAACGCGTACCGGGGTATCAAGAACAATTTAAACATTATCCCTTAAAATGTATTGTGTTTACATTAAAGGATCCAAATAATAATCATTCTTTAGGTAGATCCACTCTGAATTTATCGCAAGCTAATGTTATATTTGAGGATTTACTATGGTTATTGGGAGAATCCCTTAGCCAGGAGCTTGTATTGGGGAAGTTTTTAAATTAAAAATATTATTCCTATTCTCCTAAAACTGTATCATATTATATTCGTAAGTATTTATAACATAATAATACTTTGTCGTTATGGTTTAATCATAGTCCGATTCGGAAGATAAACTTTTATTAACATCGTTTATAATAAGCGGTTCAACCATTTCTTCGATTATTGTATCTACCTGCCACACTTTGACTTCTTCTTCTATCACATGATCAATACACTTTTTCCACTTATTCGCACTGATTTTACCCACAGCTTCATTAAAGAGTGTTTTTAAATCAACCATTTTATAAGTCGTGTTTTTTCCGGCGACATCTGTCTTTATTTGAGCCCACATAAGTTCCATCGGGTTAGTGGTAAGGAGGAAGTCTGAGCGCAGATATTCCTCGTAACTTTGCCATTTCATCGAATGCATATTTTTTTAATGCATTTTTATGTAAATTGGCTTGTACCAATAATTTCTTTTTGAAGGAATCTGATGGAAATTATATTTGTCTTAAACTTAGCCATTCTGTTATTTCACTTTTACGCCACGCGCTTGTCGGTAATTTCTTCGTCAGCCTAGAGTGGTGACTTGCATTATCCAATACAATTATTGTATCTTTTGGTATAAGATCCAACATTTGCTCGAACCATTCTTCAAAGACATCGGTATTCATATCTTCGTGAGAGTCTCCTGTATTTCTAGATTGGAATATCAGTAGACCATCTTTAATGAAGCCTTTAGAAATTATAATATGGGTTATGATAAGTCGATGTCCGTTTCCAGATGGCGGTCTTACTCCTGTAGACAATCCATCCATAAAAGCTTGCCTTGAACTTTTAATATTTTCATTCTGCCAAAATTTAGTCAGAGTGTGGCCTTCATTTAGCCATGTTTCGTCTAGGTGAAATATTTTTTTGTTCTCTTCTCTGCTTCTTAAGTACTTTCTTCTCCAACAGACGATATCGCTTCTGTCTATGAAAATCGATTGCTTATTATGGTTTTTTCACCGAAAATTCATTTTTTTTAATAATTTCCAAAACGTATTTCTACACATAAATGGGCAGTCTTGGTCTCCTCGGATTGAGGACGAAATTTTCTCCAGCGTGGGAATTGCCTTTTTTAAAAAGAAAATGTGAACCTTTTGCCTTATTCTCTGCATTACAATGTCATCCAGCTTAAGTGTTGGTCGTCCTGGAGAAGCTTCTGAAGGTTTGAGGCCAACACTATTTTGTTCTTTTAACAGATTATATATTGTTGTTTTCCCGTTAAGCATATCTGCTGTAAATTGCACGGCATTGTCAACACTAAAATCCGCACTCTTACTAAAAATAGAATTGTAATAGTTAGGAATATTTTTTTTTCATTTACTGTACATAGACCGACTCTAGGGCGTTTAGGCAATTGTTGAAAATTTTCCATATTTAAAAAAACACTGACACTTCACACTTTGGACTAGTTTCACTGAGAAACAAACACCCAAGGTAGGTATGTATTAAAGATATATATATAGGTGTATTATTCCAATAGAGGTACCCATATAGGCATAATAACCGCATAATTAGCAAACAGGTAACCAGGATTGGGTACAAAAAAAAGGAATAAAATGACTAGAGCAGAAACGGAATAAGTACTTAGACTTAAATTGGTTTTGAAAGAATTGCTTTCTAAAATTACAGGTAAATGGTACGGCTGTATATAATTTTATTTTAAGCTTAAAAAATATAATATTAAAATAAATACTTGAAAACAAAACTTAAATTTAATGTCGGTACTTGTATTAATTCTGCACAAATTTAAAAATTCAGTCAAAGTAGGTTCTACAAACATAGACAACAACATTCAGCGTTGTCGCCTTTGGCAACAACAGCAAACAATTTCTTTTTTAACATGAATACATAAGGTGTAGTTGTTCAATGTGTTGGTAATTTTTAATTTTTCGGGGGTAATGCCACGAGTGCTTCTAATTTTTCCGGAAAAATTTGGAAAAACGAGTTGACAAGTAATTTGTTAAACAAATTGCTTTAAAACGAGTTTTCCAGACTTTTCCACAGGAAAAATTAGATGCACGAATGGTATTTGGAATATTATTTCTCGAATTAAAAAAAAAGAAAACTAATAATTGAATTTACTGACAAAAATATGAAACAAAATTATCTTTTGTGAAGAAAACTACTGCGAAATTAATAAATAAATGTATTGAGAAAAATATTGAACAAAATTAAGTAAGTATAACAAAACTACTGTTTATAGTTAGATTTCGAATTTTCGTTTGACAACTTGTCAAATTTTTTCCGGAAAAATTTTGGCAATGTCAAATTTTTCCACTATAAAACATTTTTTTACGTCAAAATGCATTGCAATTATTGGTCGAAATATGAATGAGTGAAATAATCGTATATATTATAATACCACAAGAGAGAAAATTTTGCCGGCGAAATTTTCCGATTGTTATGAAAGTTTGTTGCTTTGTTAGGCGAGTGGTTTTGAAAAATGTCACGAGCGAAATTGCCAAAAAGCAACAAACTTGAATATAAAAGAGGAAAATTTTACCTAAAAAATTTTTTCTTGAGTGGTATTCGTCAAGACTATTTCACGAATAATATTAAAACTAGGTATATGGGTGAATTATAAATTAATTTTATTCCAAAAGAAGATAGGAAAATGAAAACATAAAAACTACTTATAATTATTAACAATATTAAATGTGCAGCTTTGATATATAATCCCATTTTTATTCGCATTCTCGTTTTGGTTGGAGACATTTATAGCAAGGTTTGACCGAAACGAATGGTTTCACACATACTTTGGTAAAAATAAATAAATTTACGTAAGATTACAACCTTTCAAAAGTAACAGTGACAGTCTACTGTCAGTCATTAATTACCAATCTTAACAGTGAATGTAACTAAGGTAACAAAATTTTGCCGATTAAAAACTATGTTGCTAGCTATTTTCTGAAATTCTGATTGGTCAGTGGGGTCGGCAAAATTATGAAGGTAGTGGTTTTTCCGATTAAAAACAGGTAAATATCTAAAATTGCTACATTTTGATTGGTTCAAATTATGATGAGTGGAATAGTCGATAGAATACGATCTTTCATTGAGAAATTCTTAAAAAAAATTATGTATTTAAAAGTACTTAGTACTTAATTAAACTTAGTCAAAATACTTTCATATGTACTTAGGTTATAAATTAAATAATAAATTGTCTCACGTTTTATTTAAATTATGTGGTTAGAAATCTTATAAATTCCAACCCTGTCCTACGAAAACTCGGAATCGTTAATCAAAACCCCAAGTGCGAAATCTAGCTAAGGGCAGCAGCGTGTCCGCACCACCGGACCAACATGGCCGCTTACCCTTTCCTTTTCCCCCCTCTTCTGTCCCCTCGAGCCCTCCAAGGCGGCGGACCCGTAATTTATTATTCACAGCTTCCGTAATGGAATTCTATTATAACGGACTAATAATCACGGCCAAAATTTAGCTGGCAGTCTTACGGAAAACGAACTGGAGGATAAAATTGTTAAAGTTAAAGGATGTTTAAACTTAAAGGTTGATATATCTGTTAAAATTTTTAAGTGTTAATAATCTATTTTACTTTAACACAAAAGAAAATATATTAAAAAAGTTTATGGATAAAAACGACAGTTCCAAATGAAGGTTTATATATATTAACTCTATTTATACCGGCTGTCCATGGAAGGTGACTCGCCCCTATAACTCTTTTGTTTTTAAAGATAATGGAATGAAATTTGAAGGATTCGTATGCGACATAAAACTGCATTTTTGACGGGTGATTCAACTTTACAGAACTTCCGGTTTTACCGGAAGTGACATAAACTTTCGATTTTTCAATGAGACACCTGGTATATTTTTGCTTTCTTTTAATCCATATGACATTCTAAATACAACCATGTATCACTTGTCACTTTTTGTAACCATTTTTTTTATTTCATAGTAGAGGAAATTAAAGTAGTACTTGTTATATTTCACAATATATTTCAGTTTCCTGACACGTGTTTCAACCCTCTAATACTTAATAGCCTAATTACTTAAGATAAATATACAATAAACGCTGTCTATAATTACCAACGAAAAAACCCATAATTATTATACACAGTATCATTTTCCTAATTTTGTTACTTAGATCTAAATACCTCTATAATCACACCTGTAATTTAGTTGTACCTTTGGCCAATACCTGTAAATTAAGGACCAAAATAACCTTTCTCATCTGTCAATTTTTATTTTAATGACATGTAGAATTTTTAACTTACAATACCTTTGATAATGACCCGCAAGGGTTGAAACACGTGTCAGGAAACTGAAATATATTGTGAAATATAACAAGTACTACTTTAATTTCCTCTACTATGGAATATCCGTTTCACCAAGCATGTAGCCCATCACATATCAATTATATTTTTGTATTTATTTTTTTTATTTCATTTTTGAATCTAGAAGGCTATAAATACGTTAAAATCACTAAATTCAGTCCTAACATCTTTGACAAAATACAACTTTACTGTTTTCGGTCGGAACCTATCTGCTGTGTCAAATTAAATTTTGGCACCTGTATTACTAATTTTTTTCAAATGGCAACATGGTGGCTCGTCAGGTTAGAAAAAAGAGCACTTTATTACGATTAATTTGATACCACACACTATTAGGTTTTAAACAAACTTCCTTTAAAAAATTGTAAAAATGTTACGTTATGTACGACTTTCCTTTTGAAAATAAAATAATAAGATGAGATTTAATCGAGTAGCCTGTGACCAACACAACTGATAAAAACAAAAACGTTAAGATGTCTTGTAAAAAATTGACAAGTCAACATCTTAAGGAACTTTGCTTCTGCAAAAGTATATTAGGTAATTATTGTGAACGTTATTGTTTAAAAATCATGTAAAATAATAATATTTATTCAAGGAGCGAAAAAGTTGATAAATTATTAGTTTTTGGAAAGTGTGGGCAAAACTCAACCGATGCTGCATGTGTTTACGCACAGAGATATTATCCTGAACGCCGTCACCCAACCCGGCATTATTATCCAAAACTGGTTCAGAAAATGCGAAATGAGCCTGGTAATAATGAAAACGATCCAATTATTGTGAGTGAAGAAATAGAAATAAATGTTCTGGCATACGTGCAAGTGAATATCAATGCGTCACTCAGGGAGATCGCGCTAGAATGTGGCATTTGTAAGTCTTCTGCCGGCAATATTTTAAATAAACATAAATACCATTCATATAAATACCAACTACATCAGCACCTGTACCCAAACGATAATGAAAGGAGACTTAAGTATTGCAATTGGTGTTTAGGAAAATATTTGGATCCATATAAAATTCTTTATACTGACGAAAGCCGTTTCACTCATTTGAGACATTTCAACAGAAATAATAAGCGATATTGGGTCCACGAAAATGTACACTTGATGCAGGAGGGAAATTTTCAAGAACGGTTTGGTTTTAACTGTTGGGTGGGGATTTTATGGGACAGAATTTTAGGCCCTATATGCTTTGACGGTTCGCTAACAGGGGCAAGATATCTAGGTTTCCTCACAGAAGAAATTGAGCAGTTCTTGGATGAGATACCATTAGTAAATCGAGTGGGACTATTTTACCAAGAAGATGGTGCCCCATCACACAACATGAGGGCAGTTACAGAATATTTGAACGAATGATAAAACGAAAACTGGATTGAAAATAGAGGTCCAGTTAGTTGGCCGGCTAGGTAAAATGGAATTGTTTTTGATTTATACCTTTACTAAGACTTATTCCTTTTTCAATATGTTCAGGTCATCTGACCTTACGCCTCTAGATTTCTTTTTATGGGGTTTGATTAAAAACGAAGTTTATGATGTACCTCCTGCCATACGGAATGAATTAGAGGAGAAAGTGAGGGCAGCTATTCATAGAATTACACCACAGCAGTTAAGAAATGTTTCAAGAGCTACAGTAGAAAAAGTACGACTATGTCAGCAACAAAATGGAGGTCACTTTCAACATCTGCAACCCTAAACATTAATAGATATGTGGATGTAGATTCTTAGTTCTTTTTGCTTTTATTTACTTATTTTTTTTATGACAAAGAGTGACGAATGGCACATGGTTGTATTTAGAATGTCATATGGATTCAAATAAATTAAAAATATACCAGGTGTCTTATTGAAAAATCGAAAGTTTATGTCACTTCCGGTAAAACCGGAAGTTCTATAAAATTGAATCACCCGTCAAAAAATGCAGTTTTATATCGCATACAAATCCTCCAAATTTCATTGAATTATCTTTTAAAACAAAAGAGTTATAGGGGCGAGCCACCTTCCGTGGACACTCGGTATACGAAATATCTACTTCTCTTTAAATGTTATAAAAAAAAGTTCTACGACAAGAAGTTATTTGTTTAAAAAGCTACTTTCAGTAAGAACATTTTTAAGTGCCCTAAAAGAACAATTTTTAATATCAACTTTATTTTAGAAAGATAATGATGGTATTTTTTTGGGAGCCACAAGATACTTAATCCTGTCTAGTTTGGTTTTCTCCCTGGCAGGAGTACTGATACCTAAAAGAGTACCTAAAAATACATTGTGGTGAGATTGCTGCGACTGTGTTCTGCGACTTCTCGAAAGCTCTTGAATATGTAGACCATGGAGTATTGCTGCGAAAACCAAAGCACTATGGCTTTGGAGAGCTGATCCGCATGTGGTGTATCTCTGATTTAACTGGCTCTAACGCCAACGCTTCCGTTGTCACTAGAGACCTACCTCAAGGCTCGGTATTGCAACCCATTTTGTTCTTGCGGTACTTAAATAATTTGAAATGCTTAAGTAGTATGTTCACACTATTTGCTGATGACCCCAGTCTGCTGTGACATAGTGGGGAGGGGAAGGTTTTAAACCTGGTTTTCAATAGTGATTTGCATAATTTCAAGATATGGTGTCATGCAAATAAATTGTGTTTGAACGTAAATCAGACAAATATTTTGACCTTTGCGTTTAGCTTGACTTACTTTAATCTCGAATCTTAAACTATTAAAAATAAATTAATATTCAAGTTCTTAGGTCTTATAATTAATATCAAACTTAAGTTGAAGAGCACATAAATAATATAAGTAAAAAGTGTGATGAGCGGCTCTACAGCTAAAATGGCGTACTACTCCTTGTTCGAATCATACGGTATTTCCTTCTGAGGGTTTGCGAGCATTCAGCACATGAATTCAATGTTTACGTTACAATTGTTTAATGCCAACCTCTAGTAGCTTTAATTGGTAGTTTGTTCAGTGCCGAAATAAGGTTGTGGTCAGACGTTCCCAACGGAGGCTTCACGGTGACAGTGTAGAAGTCGGGATTTGAAGTTAAGAAAAGATCCAACAAACTAGCAAAATCACTATCTCGGTCTGGAATTCGAGTTGGTTCACCTACGAGTTGGGTGAGGCCAGAGCTGCTGGCAAGGGATTCAGCTTCGCGGCTTTTCTCGTCGGTTGTATTTGAGTATTTGAGCCAGTTGACATTATGAACTTTAAAGTCGCCAAGGATGACAGCTTCGGAATTGGAATGGTTGGTTTGCAAAAAGTCGATAGTATTAGCAAGTGAGGAGAACAAGGCCCCATAATGGATATCGCTTGACGATCGGTAAAGGCTGCAGATGAATTTAGTATTTCTTTGCGTTGATATTTTAAACCACATTACATCAAAGTCGTTAGGCTCGAGAGTCTCCTCTCGTTGACAATAAATATCACTGCGGACAAAGAGACAAAGGCCAAAATTGCGCCTAAATCGATGATGGAAGTCTTACCCAGGATATAAATAGCTGACCGTACTACTCGATGATCTGACCTTTGTTTCGGTTAGTGCGAGTACATAGATGTTGATGGACTGCATTGATGTTCGAATTCAGTCCTCTTATATTGCAGAAGTTAATTTGGAAGCTGCTGATTGTGGGTCCTTTAACAACTTCAGTTGTTACACCATTTCCATTTTGAATGTTGTTGGAAGGACAAGCCTGGTTATTGGAATGGTTTGGATAACTTCGCTTGATGAGGCGCCAGGATCACCCCTCACCCGGAGATCCGATCGGGGGACGAGCATTTTGATCTTGGAACCATCATCATAGCATTTTTCATATATTTCATATATTTACCCCACCCTGGAAACCGGAGACAAAAAGTATTATATACTGTTTAATATTCATTTACCCATCATGTTGTGAAAGAACTGACCTGAACTAACCTAACGAAAATTTGAAAGCTTAAAAGAGCATATACTTTTGTTTTCTAATAACGTTAAATTGAATTTTCTATTTGGCGGTTTTAAGTATTTATTCTTACAAACAGAAAAATTAAAAAATAATTGAGCACGTCAAAAAAAAAAAATAAAGCTGAATTTGTAGTATACTCCAATACATCGCTAGTGAAAAACTGTTTGATTCCTTTGTATTGTGTTCTTACTAAATTTATTCTCATTACATCAAAGTCGTTAGGCTCGAGAGTCTCCTCTCGTTGACAATAAATATCACTGCGGACAAAGAGACAAAGGCCAAAATTGCGCCTAAATCGATGATGGAAGTCTTACCCAGGATATAAATAGCTGACCGTACTACTCGATGATCTGACCTTTGTTTCGGTTAGTGCGAGTACATAGATGTTGATGGACTGCATTGATGTTCGAATTCAGTCCTCTTATATTGCAGAAGTTAATTTGGAAGCTGCTGATTGTGGGTCCTTTAACAACTTCAGTTGTTACACCATTTCCATTTTGAATGTTGTTGAAAGGACAAGCCTGGTTATTGGAATGGTTTGGATAACTTCGCTTGATGAGGCGCCAGGATCAGCCCTCACCCGGAGATCCGATCGGGGGACGAGCATTTTGATCTTGGAACCATCATCATAGCATTTTTCATATATTTCATATATTTACCCCACCCTGGAAACCTGTTAATATTCATTTACCCATCATGTTGTGAAAGAACTGACCTGAACTAACCTAACGAAAATTTGAAAGCTTAAAAGAGCATATACTTTTGTTTTCTAATAACGTTAAATTGAATTTTCTATTTGGCGGTTTTAAGTATTTATTCTTACAAACAGAAAAATTAAAAAATAATTGAGCACGTCAAAAAAAAAAAATAAAGCTGAATTTGTAGTATACTCCAATACATCGCTAGTGAAAAACTGTTTGATTCCTTTGTATTGTGTTCTTACTAAATTTATTCTCCATAATCTTAATATATTGTTCGATTTAACTGAATTTACACTACCAAAATTTATGTACTAATATACCCCATGGCCAAAGCAGCAGAACTTCAGTAAGTCGCTTATAGTAATTCTGTAAATTAGACCCACCCTGTCGACTAGCCACAAAGTCTAAAATTTAGATGAATGCGGGATAACAAGATAAAGGAAATGTGTGATATGCAAAATAGACGTCGAAAACTCCATTAGAAACGGCGCGGCGGTCCACACTTCTATGCTGCTCTAGTCAAATTCGGTGGTTAGATTGCCTTTTCGAAATTATTGTACAAATTGCAATAATGCATGCATATTGGCAATCGGAAGACTGTACCGCTGCAAGTGCCTCTGCGGGTTTCCTCTTCGACTTGCCGGCTAACTTCGTTTTCGTTAATTTTAAGTTTGCGCGTATGCTTGATGCTGGCTTGATTTCGTCCTATCGTTCTTACGGTTGCTTTCCAATACAAGGCAAACCTAAACTTATTTTTGTCTTTTGATTTCTGTTAACATTAAATGTGTAATACTTATTTAAGTTGAACAAGTTTAATTCGTGCACTGTTTCCATATTAATTCGATATATATATTTAAAACTTTATAAGGATTTAAAACTTTGTTAGGTTTCTTATTAAAGATAGTAAAGATTATATTGTTTAAATTCTTGATAGAAAATATACATTAAGTTTATTTTTAAATAATATCAATTTACTGAAATTATTAAATATTGATTTTACTATTTAAGTTAAACATAAGAAAAGCTGGCAATAAGGTTAAAAAATGTTATGGAATTTATGTTTTATTTGGTTGGTTACCTAGAATAAATAATTTTCCTTTTCGTATTAAATATTAGTGATTTGGTTTAAATTGCGTTTTTATCGGGTTAGGCGGACGTTGGGTGTACACTTGGCATTGTATTGCATTCATGAGAGGTATCCCAATCGGGATTATTTCCTATGATTGCTATGTGTGTGAAACATACAAATATTATGTACACCACTAGGTACTGTATTTTTGTATAAAAAGTAATAATTTTTGTTCTTTGTATTATCCACTTGAAGTCTTTATTTACCTTTGTATAAAATTTGTATTTAGTTTTCTTTTTATTTTTTTTTTCTTCAACAAATGGGATATTCTGCGATGTAGTGTCATAGTGAGCGTAGTTGATGATAATGAGCTCAGCTTCTCACACTTTAATATTCGCTCGCTGTATCCTAGTGTAGATTTATTCTTAAATGTTGTAAACGATGAGCAGATTGATGTCGTCGGGTTGTCGGAAACCTGGCTTAGTCCCGGAATCGCGGACAATGTTTTAAAAATTCCAGGTTATCGGTTGTTACGTAAAGATCGTAAGGGAGGCCGTGGTGGAGGAGTGGCGTTCTACGTCAAGGATTACCTTAAGGTAAAGCTGGTGGATTTGCGACAGGGCAATAGCGGTTTGGAGAGCATGTGGATGCAAATCAAGGTAAAGGGTAAGAATATATGTTTTGGTAGTGTTTATCGTCCACCCAATTAAAATCTTAATCTATGTTTGGAAGATTTAGAAAATATTTTAACAGTAACAATTCCACAATTCGACTATGTACTCTTTGGTGGCGATTTTAATGTAAATTTTTTAGACGTCGAAAGCAATGCGTATAAATTATTTAACACGTTTCTTGGTAGGTATAGTTTACATCAGTTGATAAAAGAACCGACACGTATGACAAATACAACAAGTACATTAATTGATCTAGTTATCAGTACATCTCTCGATATATTTTTAAAGTCTGAGGTAATTGATATGTCCGATATATCGGATCATTCTATGGTTACATGCCATTTTACGGTTAAAAAAGAGAAACCCGCCTTAAAATTTAGTACTTACAGGGATTACAGCAATTTCAATTATGATCACTTTTTCGCTGACCTTGTAAGGCTAAATTGGGATGACTATTTTGGGTTAAATGATGTTGAAACAATTTTAGAAATATTTAATAAGCACATTGAAGACATACTGGATATTCATGCGCCGATTAAAACTAGTAAATGCACTAAGGCACCTGCACCTTGGCTTACTCCTAATCTAAAGTACATGATTAAACTGCGCAAAAAAGCTTTAAGCAAATACAAACAAAAAAAGACCGATGCGGCTAAAAATGAGTATAAGCAACTTCGTAACCTTGTTACTTCTGCCGTACGCAATGAAAAAAGGGCATTCTTAAACTATAAATTTAGGACGGATCCAAAAAGTTTTTGGCGAACTTTAAAATATATGAATATTTCTAACAACAAGGGCGATAACTTGAATCAACTTGAAAATTCCGAAACTCTAAATAAATTCTTTATTGAGAGTGTGCCCAAACACAATTTTTTAGATAATAATTTTGTAAATAGCCACTATTTGAATCAAATGCATACCGGTATAACAAATGAATTTAGTTTTAGCGTGGTTGATGAGGAAAAAATTACCAAGATTATCTCTGCTATAAAATCAACTGCTAAAGGTGTCGACGGCATCGATATTAAGATTATTTCACTTATTACTCCGCTTCTTATTCCTCAAATAACATTTCTCATAAACAAATGCATTGAAACTAATACTTTCCCTTCACTATGGAAAAAAGCTAATATAATACCTATTCCGAAAGTAAATAATCCTAATAATTTAACAGATTTTCGACCGATCAGTATTCTTTGTACAATGTCTAAAATCCTAGAAAAAGTTATGCATGAACAAATCGATCTACATGTTAAAATGAATCACATATTACCATATACTCAATCTGGATTTCGCGCTGCCCATAGCACAACTACTGCTTTACTCAGTGTTTCTGATGACATCCTAAAAGCTCTCGACACAAATCAAAATACATGTCTTATACTCCTTGACTACAGTAAGGCCTTTGATGTTATTTCTCACTCTATTCTTTTACAGAAGTTAAAGTACTTTGATTTTGGAGATGGTGCCATGGATCTAGTTAAAAGTTATATCACGGATAGGAGTCAGCGCGTTACCTCTCATTCAACAGGTCCTTCCACCTTTTTATCAACTGATAAGGGCGTTCCACAGGGTAGTGTATTAGGACCTCTTTTTTTTTCCTTATATACTGCCGATTTTTCACGTCATCTTCAACATTGTTCATCGCATCAATACGCTGACGATATGCAACTTTATTTCTCGTTTCCACCAAGTGATTCAGTACAATCGATACACAAAATAAATAACGATTTGAGCATTATATCTACAATTTCTAAGGCTCATGGATTAATGCTAAATAGCGCTAAAACTAAAATGCTAGTATTTGGAGCAAACAAAGAGCAGTTTCTAAATATTAATGATTTTAAAGTGTCATTGGATGGAGTGCAATTAGCGTCTTCTGAGGTAAGTAAAAACTTGGGCATTGAAATGGATGTCAATCTGCGCTTTGAGCAACACATCTCCCTGCTACTGAAAAAATGTTATTTTAAACTTAAACTATTGTACAGATACAAAGATATTTTTAACACGGAAATCAAACTGAGGTTAACTGATTCTCTGGTGCTCTCCACTTTAACCTATGGTTTTACGGTGTATTGGCCTATGCTCACTACCAAAAGTCAAAATTGTTTGCAAAAGATTCAAAACAGTTGTCTTCGGTATTGTTATGGTTTGCGTAAGTTTGACCATATCACCCCTGCTCTACTGAATTCTGGGTGGCTTACCCTAAATGAACGTTATATCCTGAATTTAACAAGTCTAGTTTATAAAGTGTCTAAAAGTAGTTCCCCTAAATATTTGAATGATAAGCTTATTAAAAATAGTGATGTACACGGACGTATAACTAGAAACCGCGAACAATATGCAACCCCAAAACATTCAACTGCTATTTTTCAACGCTCCTTTTCATTTAACGCTGTTAAGTTTTATAACGCGTTGCCTGGCGATGTTAAACTCTGCTCATCTACTACTGCTTTTAAATCAAAAGCGAAAAATCACATTCAGTCAATGAGAAGCTGACGCTATATAGTGCTATTGACATTAAAACTATGCTCAACATATCAATATATACTTGTCCTCTTATTCGTTCAATGCAAATATTTTTTATAGATAGTTTTTGTCTTTCTTGGTGGTTAGGTAGAATAGCGATTGCTAGACCTCGCCACCAAAATACAATATATATTGTAAAAGTTTTGTTTATGTATATAAAAGACCTGTTTATTTATTTATTTATTTATATTTTTCTGGTTTCTGTGAAGTCGATTCAATATGGATAAATGAATGTAATGAGTACCCACTTATACAGGGTGTTTCACAGAAGTACGGTACGTAACTGAAGAGGATGATTCCTTATGATATTCTAAGAGAAAAAAATTCATATGGACATGCGTCCGGAGGGGCCCGGTTTTTGATATACAGGGTGATCAAGTTTAAAAAAGAAATCATTTTCTTATAATTTTTTTAAACAACCTTTTCCCGATTATATTAAAAAATATTTTTAGTTCTTTATTTAAAGAAAATATACAGAGTACTTCTTAATGATAGGCCGTAATTCCAATGGCGCAAGTATGGTTTGGAATATACAGGGTGTCAAAATTAAAAAAAAAATCGTTTTTTAATAATATCCCAACGATCCTTTTGACGATTGTAGTGAAATTTGGCAGTGCTGTTCGTTGTGATAAGACACTACGCTTGCACTAACTAGATGATAATTATGAGTTTCAGTGGCGTCCGGAGGGGGGGCAGTCTCCACGAATAATATTGACAAAAAAATGTACGCCACGGACTTGTTAAAAAAACTTTATACTGTTTTCGGATTAAGCAGCTAAAAATACAACTTTTTTGTCTCTTCACTTTTTTTGAATCGTGATCGTGATCGTAGTGGTGAAGATTTTTTTTCTCGAAAACGAAGTAAGATACGAAAAAATATCAAGTGACAAAAAAGTTGTATAAACATTTTTAAAACATTGTTAGATATGCTATTACGACTTAATATTGAAGTGACTATTTCACTAGAATGTTTTACACTGGCAAAATGTCAGAGCAATGGCCTGTTTTCTACTGGCAAAATTACTACCTGCACCTACCTGGACAAAATTCACATGCGATTTTTACAGCGACAAAATTTTAATATTTGATCGAAATAAATTTTGTTACCATGGTTCTGTTAATTATTTAAAATTTCATTGTATTATTTCTTGTTAACAAACGTCAGATTAGTTCAGTTCAAAAATGAGTGTTTCTGAGGAAAAAAACAGATTTGTAATACAATCCATTACCGAAATTAAAAAGGCAGTGTCGGAGAATATAATTTTATTGTTCTTTGTCTTTTTTCTCGTGAAATAGTCATGTCGAATACTACTCGGGAAAAAATTGTGTAAGCAAAATTGTTCTCAAGGTTTTATTCAAGTTTGTTGCTTTTCGGCAATTTCTTACGGCTCGTGATTTTGTCAAAAATATCATTCGCGAAATTGCCAAGCAACAAACTTTCATACCTTTTTTAAAATTTTGCCGACAAAATTTTTTCTCTTGTGATATTATATATGATAAAAATTTTAATTTTTGTCATTAAAACTAGAAATACCTTATGGAGGGTATTAGATACATGAAAAGTTTAAAACATAAATAAAACGTTATTCTTATATTCTCTTAACAGTTTGAATTGAGGATTATACAGTGCGTTTATTTTAACGAGGGACATAGCGATTTATATGGTAAATATTAAAGCCAATGTTAGGCACATTTGTATTTGTTGAAAATTGAGCCTAAATATGGAGGCTTATTTACCGTCGAAGTATTTGGTTGGCGGCGCTGGTCTTTATTCCCGGTTTCGACAATACGACAAGTTTCAATATTGTTGTAGTTGCTATGGATATGATTTTTGACAGTTTTTTGAATGATAACGTTTTAATGACAGTTAGTTTTTAGAGATTATTTTCGGTGCGATATATTTTAAGAGTAGTTATTTTTATGTGATTGTTTCAATAATTAAAGCAGTTTTATACGAAGAGGGTGTTTTTCTAACGAATACGGGTATTTTTTAATATTTGGTGCCGAAACCAGGGAAGTTGTTTGATTTTTGGGACATTTAACGTGTATACCGAGTGAAAAATAAAAATAATTATGGAACTATCGTTAAGAAAATCGTACCGTGGACAGTTAACGAAGTTAGTAAATTCAGTAAATAACGTATTAACGGACGAAAATGTGAATTTAGATGACGTGGCGGTGCTAATTCAACGTATAAAGACTATGAATTTGACTTTAAAGGACTTAAACAATCAGTTGTCATCTAGTTTTAAAGAAGATCAATATGAAAGTGAATGTGAAAAAATAGTGGAATACGATCTTGCTGCAACGGAGGCAATTGCACGGCTAGAACGAAAACTAACGACAGAAACGCAGTTCCGACGCAAGTTACAGCAAGAAACAGACGAGGCGTATAACGAGCCATCGAGTAACATGGGTAACAATCAAAATAATATGCAGAACACATCGGTAAGACTACCTAAACTTGATATTATTAAGTTCAATGGTGAAATCGCTCTTTGGCCAGAATTTTGGGAACAATATAGCGCAGCTATTCATGACAATAAATCTCTCGATAATACAGCAAAACTTGCCTATTTAAAATCTTATTTAGTAGGAAAAGCTGCCCTAACAATATCAGGGTTAACTTCTGGCAAAAGCTCTTATGAAAACGCTATTGATTTATTGAAAGCTGAATATGCAAGTACTGAAAGAATTATCGATAAATATGTTCAACAATTGTTTACTATTTCCCATATAAAAAATGAAAGAGACACTGTTGGTTTAAGAAAATTGTTTACTATCGTATCGACAATAACGAAGTCCCTAACGACCTTGGGAATATCTGCTGACCAGTATGGTCTTTTAGTAAAATCCATCGTGTTTCAAGCTCTTCCATATAGTATGCGCGTTGCTTATAACAAACAAAAAATCTCAGATTCATGCGATAACGTGTCTGTCAGCGGACTATCAAAAGCAAGTGAGGTTAGCGGTGATATGAATTACGAAAAGCAAATAAACGGACTATTACAATTCTTAAAAGTAGAATTAGACTCTATTGAACAAGCTAGTAGTAATTTTGAAACTAAAGGTAACGGCAATAATAGACATTTTAATCGATCGTGGAATAAAGGACAAAATAATGAATCGTTTACGGCGGCGGGTTTATTCACGGGAGCTAAAGAGGGCTGCTTATTTTGTCATCTGAAATCACATGTTACGATAGAGTGTGACAGCTCTTTAAGTGTGGCAGCAAAAAAGGATATTTTAAAGAAAAACAGACTATGTTTTCGTTGCGCTAAACCTAACCATAATTCGAGGTTTTGTAAAACTAAAAACATTTGTTGCGCCAAGTGCAAGAGGAGGCACGCGACGACCATGTGCGAGCCTCAGTTTTTCAATGCAGCGAATAAAAGTTCTGATCCAAAGAGTGGTGTTGCTAATGCTCAAAATATAATGAATACTGGTTCCACTGCTTTATTAGCTGAAAGTATTGTAAATAATATTTATTTAAAGACCGCTTGCGCTTTTATTTTGTTCAAGAATACTAACGAGAAACCACTTATTCGCATGATTATCGATGGTGGTAGCCAGCTTACCTTTATAAAGGAGGATATATCACGAAGTATGGCTCTGCCTGTTATCGGAACGCATAAAATCGCGATACAAACATTTGGACAAAATGAAATGGCACCAGCTAGACTATGTAATCGGGTCAAACTGACCCTTAAGAGTCAGTATGATGACAGTGTCGTAGAGATATCGGCTGTAGAGGTGCCTGAGATATGTTTTGATACTTTAAAACCACCATCGGAAGGTAATCCAATAATTAGGAAGTTTAGTATGAAAAACCATTTAGCTGATTTTGTAGCAGGACCTCACCAGCCAATAAATGGATTTTCTTTATTAATAGGCGCTGATAACTACTGGCAAGTTGTATCAAACGAAATCGCAAAATTAACGAATAGTTTAACGGCCGTTAACACTAAGTTCGGATGGACAATTCACGGCGCGAGTGACACTAATGACAATGACGTAAATGACTATATAGTGAACTTTAATGCGAGCATAGCACTTAACGCGCAAGTGACATTTTTCGACGAAACGGAAGTAGATTTAAAAAAGTTCTGGGACTTAGAAACCATCGGTATAAACGCTAGTGAAACTACCGCCGAGAACAATTTTACTAGTGACTTTATAAAAAATAACGTAACTTTTGAAAACGAGCGATATCAAGTAACTTTACCCTGGCAAAACGATAAAATTCTCGACTCAAACTTTTCTAGTGCTTTAGTGCGTGCAAAGAGACTAACGCACAAATTATGCAATAACGGGACATTAACGGAATATGATAATGCTATTCGTGACTATATACGGTCGGGTTGTGCCGAAGAAGTGCCAGATAACGAACAGGAAGCTATGGAACTGGCCTATTATATGCCACATCGACCAGTTTACCGTAATGATAAACATACAACGAAACTGCGGGTCGTATTTGACGCGTCCGCGCATGCTCCTGGTACTCCTTCCTTAAATGAAAAACTGTTACCTGGCGAAAACCTGTTGCCAAATCTTATGAAAATCCTAATTAATTTTCGCATTGGTGCTGTAGCAGTGGTAGCCGATATCGAGAAGGCATTCTTACAGATCGGATTAAGTAAGGAAGACAGAGATTTTCACAGATTTTTGTGGTTTAAAGAAGCAGTTAATGATAATATCACATCAACCACGGAGTTGCCAGATTTGACAACGTTTCGAATGACCCGTGTAACATTCGGCGTAACGACCAGCCCATTTTTGCTAGCAGCTACATTGAGAAAACATTTAATGGAATCTCCTGAACGTGAAACAGCTATTACTTTATTAAACTCATTTTACGTTGATGATTTGATACTAGCAGTAGAGTCAACAGCAGAAGCAATGGAGCTGTATAAAAACGCAAAAAACATTTTGTCAAAAGCAAACATGAATTTGCGCAAGTGGTGTTCAAATGATCCAACTATGATGAGACGATTTAATGAAGATGGTCAAGAGTCGCCACTGAAAATTACTGCCAACCAACAGAAAGTGTTAGGAGTTATTTGGCGTCCAATTACAGATGAACTTGTGATCAATTTGAATACAATAATGGAAACTGAAAGTTATAATGTAAATACAAAACGTAACGTCTTGCAAACGATAGCCAAGATATTTGATCCAATTGGAATTTTGGGACCCTACGTTGTAAAGGCTAAAATAATTCTTCAAAATATTTGGAAAAGGAATCTAGGTTGGGACGATACATTACCAGATGACCTAAACAAGGAATGGATAAAATGGAGAGAAGAACTTCGGTTGCTTAAAGACTATTCCATAGATCGATGTTTGATTGAAAAACCTACAGAGGAAGTAGAGCTACACATTTTTGCAGATGCCAGTCCTCAAGCGTATGGATGCGTAGCTTACCTAAAAATTTTAACGACTGGAGACTGCAAGTTTATTACGTCAAAAAACAGAGTATCTCCAATAAACGAAAAAAATGATAAAGCTTTGACGTTGCCGAAATTAGAGCTGACTGCAGCATTATGTGCGGCTAGGTTGCATAAGTATTTAATAAAAAATGTATCATTAAATGTAAAGAATGTCATACTTTGGTCGGATTCAAAGATTGCTTTATACTGGATAAAGGGCAAGACAACCAAATGGAAGCCTTATGTTCAAAATCGAGTTTTTCAAATTCGCAACTTGCAATCGGATGCCACATGGAGACACTGTCCAGGAAAAGATAAACCAGACTTACATAGAAGTTGGTTCGAGTTATTACCTGCTTTCAAGGAAGAGATGGACGGACCAGAGCTTGTGAAATTAAGACAAGTAATGGCACATGTATGCGACGACCTATCCAGCTGTTATACCCCCTTGACATTGAACACTTTTCGCCGGGGGAGGATGTTGAAAATTGAGCCTAAATATGGAGGCTTATTTACCGTCGAAGTATTTGGTTGGCGGCGCTGGTCTTTGTTCCCGGTTTCGACAATACGACAAGTTTCAATATTGTTGTAGTTGCTATGGATATGATTTTTGACAGTTTTTTGAATGATAACGTTTTAATGACAGTTAGTTTTTAGAGATTATTTTCGGTGCGATATATTTTAAGAGTAGTTATTTTTATGTGATTGTTTCAATAATTAAAGCAGTTTTATACGAAGAGGGTGTTTTTCTAACGAATACGGGTATTTTTTAATAGTATTAAGCAAATATTACTAAAACTTGAAAATAGACGAAGTTTGAGATGGGGGTAATAAGTTATAGTACAATCTGTGCAAAAAAGCTCTAAAAGATACTCAAAAAAGACCTTTTCATTTTGGTAAACTTACACTTTTTAACCTCCTTGTAATTTATGCAATTAACTACTTTAGATAAAGAAAAATATTTTGACACCGCCCTCAGTATTTTCGTGACTTTCATGAAATTGGTTTTGTAATTTATCATGTCTCTCTACACCGTAAAAGAACGAATTGAAATGGTTTCAAACTGCATAGGAGGAATGTCATATCGGGAAGTTAATGATAATTTTGCCGCTGTCTATCAAAACTGTCCCATTCCCAGCAAGTCGACCGTACAACGATTGCATGTGTAAAGTTCATGACTAGTGGATGTCTTGATGATTTTCATAAAAGACGGAAAAGAAATTCCTCTGTTTTAACTGAAGAATTCCGAATGGGCCTGTGCATGGCGATAGAAGAACAACCATCATCCAATTTGACACACCTTGCTGATCGCTTCGACAAATCTAGAAGCAGTTGTTACAACGCATTAAAAAAAGAAAAATACAAATCTTTTAAAATTCGAAACGTACAGGAACTTTTACCGAATGATTATTTTGAACGGATGCAGTTTTGTGAAGAATGGATGGATTGAATTAATAATAACCCAGATATTGCTGATAACAAACTGTTTACAGATGAAAGCTCCTTTAATATTAATGGAACAGTGAACAAGCAAAATGTTAGAATCTGGTCGCGAGAAAATCCCTACGCGGTGCACCAAACGCATACCCAGTGGCGATAAAATGTAAATGTATGGGCAGGTATTCTAGGAAATATGATTATTGGTCCATTTTTTATAGACGGTAGACTTACCAAAGAAAAATACATCGACCTTTTACATATGGAAGTAGGTCCTGCGGTAGCCCACAGAAGGGAGGAAATTATATTTCAACATGATGGAGCTCCAGCTCATAGCGCAATAATTGTTACGGAGTATATAAATAATGCATTTCCGGGCAACTGGATAGGACGATTTGGACCTTTTAAATGGCCCGCTCGAAGTCCGGATATCACGCCTTTGGACTTCTTCTATTGGGGATACCTCACATCAAAGGTTTTTGATAACGTAAGAGGAAGACCAAATGATGCAGATTAATTAAAAAACAGAATAATCGAGGCTTCACGCATCATCACAGCGCGACAGTTGTCGAAAGTTAGAAAGCATTTTTATGATTGTTTGGGGCACTGCTTGACGGTAAATGGAGGGCACTTTGAACAGTTTATGTGAGTTTTAAGTTTATTGTTGTAGATTATATTTAGGAAAATTATTAAACTTAATTGAAATAAAAATCCTAAATAATCATCAAAATTGTATAATTTACAAGTTGTATAATATTATAATAATGTCACATACCAGCTTATAGGGCTAGGCAAAACCGCGTGATATTATAACTTAAAATGATATTTTTAAATATTTTGCGTTGGTAAAGTACTACAAACATGATCCGATATTGGGTATGATACCACACAAATTTTACACAAATATTTCATTTGTGTAAAATTTTAACTTGTAGCTCTCAATAGAAATGTGCCTAACATAGACTTTAAGATTTACCATGTAAGACCCTATGTCCCGCCTTAAGATAAACGCACTGTATGTCCATTGTCATGGAGGTTACTACAAATTACAGCAGCATGTTTAGATTAAACATGATATATTAGTTTTTTTTTATTTTTGATTTTTTTTCCATGGGTGCATAAATAATTACATGTTAATTTATAAAACGAACCTGAATTTCCACTCTCATAACAATAAGTAGGTACATTATGCAGTATCTTAAGTTAACATTAGTATCTATATTTTAAGTGCAGTCCTTAACTTTTTTTTACTTCTACGTCGGAAACAAAACTCAAATACTTAAACAAGAACGTTTCGTTGTTTCCAATTTTTACTACACGGACATTAAATTTAAATATTATTCTTGCCAGTAACGTTTGGTTGCTCCACTGTATTTTCTTTTTGAAGCACTCTACCTCAAACAATAGTTTTGGACCTTAAGTTTGTCTAGCGTACAGTTTAGTTTATGTTGCAGCCTCTGTACTAATATTTTCTCTTCTAAGAGCTTCCCTTAATAATTACTTACTCTAACGTAATGACTGTTAAAGCCAGGATAATCTAATTTTCTTTGGATCTGGTTTAAGTTAAAATTTAGAATACATTAAAATATCTTTAATATGTCAGATATGAGAAAATCTATTTTTTTACAATAAAACTTTAAATTAATATAGAAATGTTGATCATTACCAGAAATGTATAATAAACTGTGTCAAGTCTTATGTTATCCATAAATGGTACCTTTTTATTTTTATTTGTCAGAGAATAAGAAAAAAAGTCTTATTAAAAATTACACATTTATAAATAAGGTTGCAAAAATTAATAGTTCAGGGCCAACGCAATGTTAACCAAATTTATATTATTTTTCGTGAATCAAATGCCGCAAAAAAACAATATAAAATAAAATATGCTTTTCACGCGCTAAAAGTACTTGTAACTTACTTAAAAATAATTACTTCTAGCGCGTGAGAAACATATTATTTTATTTCGAATTCAATTTTTGCTAGTTTACATTTGATTTCTAAACAATGAAACAAATTTGTAAAAGTTTCATGCATGTCTTATTAAAAATTAAACATTTAATTAATCATAAATAAGGTTGTAAAAATTAATAAGAGCCAATGCAATGTTAACCAAATTTATTTTATTGTCTATAAATCAAATGTAAACTAGCAACAATATAATATGAAATAAAATTTATTTCTCACACGCTAAAAATAATTATAACTTAGTAAAAGGCTATTACTTCTAGCGTGTGAAAAACATATTTTATTTCGTTTTCAATTCTTGCTAGCTCACAATTGATTCTTAAGCAAAAAAAACAAATTTTTAATATTTTTTAAATTTTTACTTATCTAATACTAAAGTTAATTTAAACATTATTTTGGATTTGTTCCACTTGTTTTTCTTTCTATTCTGTATTATTGTTGACAATTAACAAAAAAGTTAATCTGTATTATTTAGATAATTTCTTTGATTTTTGTTCATGCCACTCTTAATAAAATAGTAAGATTAACCATTTTGCGTAGTTTAGGACGAATATTAAATTATTCCAAAAAGTATAAGATTTAGATAGTGGCATGTTTAATGAAACAAGTAAGGTGGTTGAAAGATAAACTTGATCGGAAAAAAAAATACAAATGTGAAAAAATTGAATTAAAACATAAATAAACAATAAAAATTAAATTAATTAACAACAAAATATATAGGGTGTTTAATTAAAGTATTATAGTAAATATTTTTACGCTATGCACTTACTTAGTATCCCTACAACTTTTGTATACAACTTGATATTGAATCCCGGTACGTGACTTTTGAACGCAGGCGTTTTGGCGTCGGCATTTTGGCGCCGGCGTATGGGCGCAAGGCATTCGGGCGACGTCCATTTGGGCGTAAGGAAATTTAGGCGCCCATGAATTTGTCACTGTCGAACTAAATGATATAAACCAGAATGTATTATTTTTTAATATATTTATTTCAACAAAGTTAAAGAATATAATAGGTATCTAATGCTAAGTACGGTATATTATCGTGAGGTTTTGGAAAAGGTATTGACAAAGTTATTAAATGTTCTGAAAAGGTACATTCAATGTTATTAATATATACATTCATTTATTCTATTAAGAAATTATGCGCAATTCCAGGAAGAAATTCTAAAGTTGTTCTATTATTATAATTTTGTACAATATTTTTTATTCCTTCGTCGGCCAACAAATATTTTCTTCTTTTAGCCGGTGGTGCATCTCCTCTTAAAAATTGCTCATAACTGGTATCTCTTCCTTTTTGGACCGGCCTCAGACCGAAAATAAATCTCCATATGGAAGGGTGCTCTATATCTAACTCCGTTTGAAGTCTCTTGTGGACTGCTTCTGCAAAGTTATTGGTCCTGGGTTGATCTGATAAAACTCTGCGGTACACATTCCAGATTTCTGGTGGGAATAATGGTCTCCTTTTGCCTCCAGTTCTGAGTGATCTGCCGATATAATTATCTTCAAACCAGTTTTCTAACGACAGGAGGTCTTCGGGCACTGTTTCTTCTAAAACTCCGATAGCTGCTTGAAGATCAGCTTCCGGGACAAATGCGAGGGCAGCAACACATCTAACATTAAGTGCAAACTCCGGTTCTTCATTGTATTGACGTGTCAGATGCAATTCACCTAGTTTTTTCTTGATGTTTTCCATGTTTTCCATTAGATGGAAGAAACAGCCATGGATCTCTGCGTTAGGAAACATTGAAGTTATAGCGCTAAAAACCGCCAGGGTTTGACCCAACCCACTTGCGGCACAGGAGGATCCCAACGTTAAGAGGAGTGCGACAATAGTACTTTTCGCACGGGGGGTGCAAACAATAATAGGAATAACACTAACCTGAAATAACCTAACTGACCCAACCCACATAGGACAAATAGTTAGTTCTCATCGACCTAGGTATTTACGCAGCTCAATATCCCGCACCTGCTTTATTTTTGAGGGAGCTATAACTGTTAAATGGGAACAAAAAATATGTGCGCCACTGCACTTTTTCTTTTTGGTAGCACAGGTATTTACGCAGTTTAATAGATAATTTTTTGATTTCGGCTCGTTTAGGAGAAAAAAGTCATTTTATCAAACTGATATGGGCATAGCGATAAGCAAATAATAATAATTATAATAATAATAATTTTATTTCAAATAGTTACAATATTGGAATCACCACACGAGAAATGCCATATGTTTTTAAAAACACCCTGTATTTACTACGGAATTTAGTACCAGTGCAGATGCAGGCGCAAAGTTTTTAAGTTAATTAACCTCACATACTATTAAGGTCTGGACTTAAGGTCAAACGTTGCCTAGAATAACGATCTATTTTAATTTTCGCTACCTCTCGGTAGAAAATATTGATTTTTATTTAAACTTTATATACCATTCGAAACAACCCGTTAAGTTGAAAGGGGTCATAATTTCCTAATATTCCCTTAAATTAAATCTTTAGAGTTGCAAAAGTTATTCCCACAGGAAATGTGCACCCACGCATTTCTATTTCCTTTGTGGGTGTTTCCATTTATTGAACAGCATTTACGTGAACTCAATTATTTTTGATATAAATAAGAGGATGGGATATTTTAATATAATTTTAGCTTTTGATGTCGAACCTTTAGTCGAATAGGAAGAAATTTTTTTGTTGTAAAGGAATTTAACCGCAATTTTTTAGTTGATTGGTTTAAGTTACTGTTACTGGAAGTCACCTTTTTAGAATATCAGGTGACCATATTGCAACTAGTAGTGGCCTGGTAACTAAAGAGTGGTGGGCTATTTAAAGTCATATTTTTTTTCGGCGAGTGTATTTTTGATATTTTTTAAATAAACTATGGTTCCTTAAACATTTTTACGTAAAAGGGGTTCTCCAGGTATATGGTCGTATAGCTAATTTAATGCTAAGATTTTTTCTTTAAATAATAATTTTATTAATAAAGCAACAAATTAATAAACAACGCAGTCTCTAAATATGTAAATAGTTTTTTTGTGTTATTAAAACTTTTATGATAGGGAGAGTTGTGCTTCAGCCATCATCTTGTAAGTATAATATAATGATTGGAAAGTCAATTTGAGATTGTAACCTGCCGAGAAATAAGTATATATTTGAAGATAGGTATTGTTTTAAGTTAGTAGCCAAATTTCAATGAACAGCATACATAATATCTGGATTTTCTATTTTCCTAAATATAAACACTCTTTCTAGAGAAAGTTCGGCGGCCGTAAAAAAAACTTAAATGGAGCGAAAAGTATTCCTAAAAACGTCATATATTGGATAACTACGGTGACATTGACAGCTATCTCGTGGTTATTACCTCTCGGCCGATTGCCATAACCTGGGTTTACTAACTGCAAATTGACCTTCAGAGCCTTAACTACTAGATCGCATAGAACACATTCAACATTGAAAATACAAGTCGCAATGCAATTAAAAACCGCAATAATTGAATGCGCCATAATTATATAGCAACAGGAAATCTACAGAGCAGTATTAACTATCCTTAAAGAAAATTGCCTAAAATTATTAGTTTACCCTGCTTCTTGAGTTGTTATGGGGCGATTTCTATTTAAACATCAATTTGATTGGAAATGCTTAAAACAAAAAGTATAAATCAGGTCTTACGTGTTTTAGTCTATTTTTTAAGATGCAGCGAGATATGTTATAATATCGTGTTTAGTGTACCTTACATGTAATCTTTTCTAAAGAAATAAATGTGATAAAAAATAAGTGTCCTGGTTGATTATATTAGTAAGTCCATTATAAGTACTTTATTTAAAAACTGGTTGAGATTCAAAGAAATGTGAGTCATATTTTAGTATATTGTTCTCATATATTAATTTTTTTAAACGGGAATGAAATATTATCTTCAAAAAGTGGTATAAGTAAAATCATACGGCCTTCATAGGCATATATTTCATAACAATATTCTTAATAATCGGTATAGGACTAACTAACTACAATTTAAAATATTATAACAAATTGGTTAATCTTAGTTGAGACCTGCAGTAGTTCACACATGCTCTGGCAGTATGCACTACAGATAAGGTGTGGTTAAGAAGTAAGTAATGTTCATTATTAATAAGAATTTCAAAGAATTCGTAACTTCATTACTAAAAAACGTGAGTCATATGTCAACCAAGTGTGAGAATTCTTAAAGCTAATGCAAGTACAAAAACTTTAAGAAATGAAATTACGTTTAATTTTGACATCAAAGGTTTATGCACTTATAGGTCTTCATAAGCTTTGACGCACAATGTATTAAAGTTTGAAAATAAATTAGCGTTGTTTTTTTGTAATTCCTGAATAGTTATTAATATTTTATTAAAATTTGGCCTACACTAATAAACATTCAAAGGTTACATTTTTATTATTAAATATTTCTTAATTTAACCATGAGCTTAGATATAGGAACCCTTCTTAGAATCTTTCGAAGAGAAAATTCCAGGATATTCCAGAAAACTGAACAATATGGCTGTAAGCAAGTGCTCAAAAAGTCATTGATTCGATTAATACAACAGATAAGCCTGAAATTCAAGGAATTCGTTCGTGTCGCTCATAGACGCAATTCAAGTTTAAGGCAAATACAACAATATAGAGATTATGTAAATAAAATAGTGCAGTCTTCCTCCACAGTTTAAAAGCTAAAATAAAATTCTACGTTCCCGACATGTTTCGAGCACTTAAGTACTTATCTTCAGGGGATACCAACATCGAGTTTAACATAAAAGTGAGTTGTCTCAAATTAATGAGTACAACTCAAAGGTTGAAGACTTGGTGTATGAAATGGTTAATTGTATTTAAATATAAGTGAAGTTTAGATTAAGTTTCGAAATTTAAAATAGTCAAACACATTTTAGAGAAGATAATAAGCTGATTATAACATCTGGAGCAGAAAAGTTTTCTTTTATTTTAAGTTAAGCTGTTAGAGCTTAATTTCTATTTATTAAGAGGATTAAAAGAAAATTGAGAAATAAATATTATTAAGTTATATCATTAGCTTATATGATGATATGGGGCTATATACAAGGTCATTTCTAAGGTGATACCTTTTTTCTACTGTGTATACAACTACTTTTTTTTTTTTTTTTTTTTTTTTTTTGTTGTTTGGGCCCGCCTGCAGATCGGTCAGTACTGCAGCCTTTCGGCTTATTGTACTATGTACCCATTTTCTTCATTCCACCCATTCCAGTATCTTTGTACCTTGCACAAGTTTGTACAAGTCCTTAACTGAGTGTGTGGTGTATGTATTTGGTTCTGCCCGAGGCTGCCCATAGATCGACTGCCGTTTGTGATCCAATGCCTCGCATTCGCACAGTATATGTTTGACTGTTTCGGTCTCTTTATTGCAGAGTCTGCATTTCAAGTCCCCGTTGTACAGTCCCATTTTGTACAGTCGTTCCTTGACTGGTGCATGTCCAGTCATGAATCCCGTAATTATTCTCAGCTGGTTCCTGCTCATTGTAAGCAGTTATTTTGCTTTCTTTTGGCATGGTCTGCCTATGAAGGCTTTCCCATGCACTTGTCTGGGAATATTTTCCCAGTAGTTGTTATGTTTCAGTTTTATCCAGTCTCTGATTTGTCCTCGGGCTGTACTTTTTGGTACTTCGATGATCAGTTCTGTGTTAGGTATCTCAGCCTCCGTTCCTCTTTTTGCGAGTTCGTCTGCTTTTTCGTTGCCTTCTATACCTCGATGTCCCGGCACCCAGACCAGTTTTACTCTGTTCTGGTCTGCCAAGATCTCAAGTTCTGCAAGGCATTCCCATACCAGTTTTGACGTTACCTCGGGCTGTGATAGCGCCTTGAGGGCTGCTTGACTGTCTGATGCAATATGGATCTGCTTGTTCTCATAGGCTCTCCTATTTATTTCTCTTGCACATTGCAGGATTGCGTAAATTTCTGCTTGGAACACAGAATTGTGTTTTTCCAGTCTGTAGCTGAGTCCCTGCCTCATATGCCTGGAGAAGATTCCTGCACCAGTTCCATTAGCGGTCTTAGATCCGTCAGTGTACCAGATCTGTCCCCGCTGTATGGCCTTTGGTTCTTGGTTTTCCCATTCCTCCCTTTCAGGTATTATTACCCCAAACGGGGTTTTGAATGAGTACCTTTTCTTAGTGTGGTCCGAGTTGACGTTTAGTACATTCCTCTCCACCACCCTAATGATACTTGTGTGACCCGATCTGATATTTATATCCTCCGGTTCCTTTTTCAGTCTATAGGCTGCAAGTCTGGTCTCCCCCTGTATCACAAATTGCAGGGGGGGAAGGTCTATAAGCGCCTCCATTGCTGCCGTTGGAGTCGATTTTGTGGCTCCAGTTTTGCTTAAACAGGCAAGTCTTTGTATCTTGCCGAGTTTCATAATAGTGGTAATCTGCTGTGTCTTGGGCCACCACACCAGAGCGGCATATGTTATTATGGGTTTAACCACCATGTTATATAACCAATATAGCATGTCCGGTTTTAGACCCCATTTCTTTCCGAAGGAGCGTCTGGCCACTACAAGAGCGGTCTCCGCTTTTTTTGTGATTTTTTCTAAATGAAGGTTCCAGGTAAGTTTCGAGTCTAATGTTACCCCGAGGTACTTAACCTCACCCTTCAGTTGGATGTTACTTCCACGAAGGCTTAAGGGGCCTAGTCCCTCCAGTTTGCGTCTTCGTGTGAATGCTACGATGGTGGTTTTGTTGGGGCTGATATTCAGCCCTTCCGCGTGCGTCCATCTTGTTACCAGGTTTAGAGCCCTTTGCATGCGATCTCTAACCGTGGTGTTGAATTTACCTCTGGCTAGAATGACTATGTCATCTGAGTATCCCAGAGTGCGATGACCATGTTCTTCGAGAGTCCTAAGTAGCCCATCCACTACAAGAGTCCATAGCAGGGGTGAGAGGACCCCGCCCTGCGGACATCCTCTCGCGACCTCGGCCGATGCAGTCACTCCCATGACTGTTGTATATATCACTCTTTGTCTCAGCATGGAGTCGATCCAGTCACAGCATGTTCCCTCGATTCCTCTGAGTCTGAGTGTTCTAGCAATGGAGTCATGGGATGTGTTGTCGAAGTCGATATCGAGGAACGCACCCAGCAACACCTCCCTGTTTTCCAGAGTGTTTTCAACCTCCTTTACCAGCTCATGTAGGGCCGTCTCTGTTGAGGTTCCTGCTTTATAGGCATATTGGTCTTGGTGGATTGGTCTTTCAGCCAGAGCACCATCCCTGATATGTCTGTCAAGCAGTTTTTCCAGTGTCTTAAGTACGAATGACATAAGACTTATCGGTCTTAGGGATTTCGCCGTTGCCTGTCCATATTTAACAGGTTTCGGTATAAATGTGACCCTAATCTTCCTCCATACGGCCGGTATATGTCCTAGGGCCAAGCTTGCCCTAAGGATATTACGTAACCGTTCTATCAGAGGTCCTGATCCCTTCTGAAGTAGGGACGGGTAGATCCCGTCTGGTCCCGGTGATTTATATGGGTCAAAAGAGTTTATTGCCCATTTGAGTTTATCATAGTCTACCACCTTTTTAGAGACCTGCCAGTTCTCCCTTGTGACTGTTTTCAACAGTTCAAGTTCTGTTCTTGGGTTCTCCGGTGTTTCTATGATGTTAGATCCGGGAAAGTGAACTCGGTAGAGTTCTTTTATTGTTTCCTCTCCGGATGTCGTATACTCTCCCTGGTTGTTCTTAAGGGAGGTCACTGTTGTTTGTTTTTCTTTCGATAGTATTCGTTGGAGTACTTAAAAAAGAAACAACTTTTTCAAATAACTTTTTTAAATAACTCAAAAATTAAGCAGATATTTATCCATACACATAACCCATTTTTATTTTTAAACACTCCCAAACTAACTGAAATCTATCACGCGATGAACTGACAACAAATTGAGACTTCACTGCTTATTACCGTATCTCCTTTATTTTTGAGTTATTTAAAAAAAGTTATTTGAAAAAGTTGTTTCTTTTAAGTAGTTGTATACACAGTTGAAAAAAAATTATCACCTTAGAAATCACCCTGTATATACAAGATTTGTTACATATTAAAAAATACAAACCTCGATAAAAGCCGAAAGAAAATTTCAACTAAAAACCCCAAAATCAAACAAGCGAATTAGATACCTGCTTTAATTAATTCGAAAATATGCCCTGCCTCATTGGTTGTTCGATTCTACCATCTTAAATAAACAAAAAAAGAAATGAGGTCTCATGTGCAAATCTGAAAATTAAATTGCACATGTTAAAGAAAACTTGAAGGTTATAAAAGAACAAGTTAAGAAGACTACTAAAGAATTAAAGAAATCTTACCATCAAAGAGATGAGAACGCTCTACTACCCATGACGTGCCAACCAAAGTCAGTGGACCCTTTCAAATCACATAAAAGTGAACCCCTTAAAACCCGCCGAGTTCCACATTCACGGTTGATCTTAAGTGAAGTGACCAAAGCTCAAAATCCTTTCGAAAAAGGTAAAGACCAAAAGACCGGTGTCCCTTAACTCTCATGTCAAAAAAATAGGTACATTCAGACAAATGATGAAATGGATCTCAGTTCGATAAAATGACAAAATCAAACCAACTTGACATGTGGAAAAGTACAAGTAGTTTCCCCTGCATAATATTCAATTTAAAAACAAATTAAGGCATGACAATTTATCGAATGGTGAAAAGTGCAATATCATCAATGTTCTACAGTGAACTAACCAAGGTTCAAATGGAACTACTCAAACTCAAGTTTTGACAACAAAAACATTTAAATATTCAGATGTCTACTTCGTTTGAGTTAATTAAAAAGAAAAGGAAATTTGACTGAAGAATGTACTAAAAATAATATTCATGATATGACAGTGGCCTGTAAAATATGAACATTTGCACCAAAGCACTAAACTTAAAATGCACAGCAAACATAGAAAGATAATGTAAACAAATATCTTATATAAAACCATGTAGCAAAAATGAATGCTACACTAGCTTGACTTATTCACACAATGGATTGACACATGACTCACGTTTTTTAAGAACGAAATTAAGAATTGTTTAGAGTTTCTATTTAAAATGAACATTACACACTTTTTAACCTATCCTAACCTAAGGAGAAGTCTCAAAAGAATCAAACCTTTCGAGATCGTGTAGTTCAAATTGACAAAGCATGCGTGAATTACTGCAAACTCTCACAACTTAGATTAACCAATTATTAGTTATAATATTTTAAATTGTAGGTTAGTCCTTTACCGATTATTAAGAATACTGTTACAGAAAATATGCGTATGATATAATAAAAAAAAATAGTAAAATTAAATTTTTTTTCAATTATTTGGATGTTTGCAGGAATATATTCCATCTTGGAAACAAAAGCTGATTGGGTAAGACGGTGACTGTTATAAATTTCAGTGGCCTGAACTACCTGCACTAAAAGAATTAATAAATAATTATTTCTCCTAACGTTTAATATCATCTAGAATTTCCAGACCCGAAAGCATACAACAATTACCCCAAAAGAAAGTGCTAAAAACAAAATTTATCCAAACAATTAACACAACAATTACAAGACTACTAAGAAACTACAAACCGTAAAGTGAAAATTTCGGACGACCGTCGTGTAAAGAAAGGGACGAAATGGTGTCGTAACGGCGTCGTAGTAAGAGCTTCAGGAATGCAAATCGCATGCATACCGACTGGATAATTGTGAATAGCAGTCTTGATGAAGCGTCCGGCAACTCATCTTACTCTATTTTCAAGAAAACCTTGCGAAAATGTAGCCGCTTGGAAGATTACTTTTCGTACATGGGCGTTGACAATAGACCATTTACAAATAGTAAGTTTATACTTATTGTCTAAGTAACTGAACTTTTTTGTTTATTTATTTAAACATAAATAGGATGCCTACAGGCCAAAGGCCCAAGTGTGGCACCAACGAATTACAATGAGGTGTACAGATACATTATTACATTATATGTAAAACAAGCATAGTAATATATTAATTAAATAATTAGATATGTCACCAGGTATGGCATGAATTGAGATGTCATGCAACACTGGACTTTAAGTAAAACTTGCGCAATATAAAACAAAGTAAATGAAACAAAATGAATGAAGCAAGCTGGACCCAGTAGTGGACCCCTTATAATACTTAATAAAAACTAAAGAAACGCCACTGGAGCTGTAAACACTCTCAAATTGGCTAATTAAAAATTTGGAGGTCAAGACTAATTAATTATAAATCAAATCTCAATCATATGTTACATCAAATTGACAGTAGACAGAAAACTGAAAAGAAAATAGGAAATTCTTTATTTAAAAGTGCTTTATTGTCTCGATATTACTTAAAGACAGCCTGCAGTGCAAGTAATTCGATTTATAGGTAAGTGTTTACCTGAGTTCGTTCTACAAAGACAGTTGGAGATTAGGTAAAGTCTATCTGATCTTACTTGGAACAGCGCTAAATATGTGGTCTAATCAAAATACTGCATCACGAATTGAAACAAAATAGTAAAACATATATTGGTCCGTACCGGTAGGAGTCAACGTGGACTCAATGCGTGTAATTGGTTCCGACCCGTTCAACGATCGATCATTGTCAGAAAGAGATAGGCGAGTTCGGCGCGGATGGCGTGGGAGAGACAAAGATAAAAGGTGGCGTGCTTGATGAACGGGCCGGGTTCTTAAGTCGAAAAATCGCAATGCATTTTACCAGTGCTGGCGAGAGTGGGGTGTACGGGAATAAGACTTATTAATTGCGATTTATTTTACGGTTTTTAGTTTTGTCTAATGATTTTTTCTGTTGTTTTGTGTTTTTTTTTGTGTGTATAATTAGTATCAATTATGGCTATTTGGAGACCTTGGGAAAATGCTCGCACCAATGTGGAGCTTGTAGAACCTATGCTTGGAGACTTTTTTCGCAAAGATTTGAAGGAGCAGGCACAAAGGATGAATATTAAATATTTACGATTGTCTCAAAAACGAAAATAATGGTGCCTCAACAAATCAAATTGTAAACAGAATTTGTGTCCTGACGAAAATTAGCCGCTCTAGTATCTATATGGTTATAAATAAGGGAGATGTAATTAATCATTTTTTAAGGCGAGAAAAAATAGGGCAGAAACTTAAAAACGTTGATGTCGCTTTCCAAGAACATATTCGCCGAATCATTTACGGGATTTATGAGGAAAATTTGGTACCAACGTTAGAAATGATCCGAGATAAATTACGAGAATTTCCAAATGACGTCTATAATTACAAATCTTTAGACACGTTGCATTACCTTGTAAAATTGCGTGGTTCTCGGTACAGGAAAATGGATAAGAGAATGATAATAATGGAATCGCAGCGTATTGTTAAACTGCGGCAAGAATTTTTGCGTACAGTTAGAAATTTTAGAACCGAAAAAGGAATCTCATTTACCTTGACGAAACTTGGTTTGACACACACGATGTTGTGCAATATGGCTGGGTTGACGACAGCCAGAAATGTACATTAAACGCGCCGTGTAACCGCGGAAAAAGGATAATTATTCTTCATGCCGGAAGTGAGAACGGATTTATACCAAGAAGCAAAATTTTAAAAAAGAGTATGTAGTTGATAACCTCCTTCAACAAAATGGTCATGAGGTATTACGTTTACCTCCCTACTATTGTGTTTTTAACCCGATTGAGATGGTCTGGGGTAATCTTAAAAAAAAAGTACGAAAATACAATCAGACCCCCCAATTAAGTGAATCATTATTGAGAACTATAAGAACTGCAGAGAATGAAATTGGCACGACAGACCTCTGGAAACAATGTGTTAAGCATGTAATCGAAATAGAAAATGAATATTGTGTTTTACCACCTGTAAATCCCTTAATAATTTCATTAAATAATGATGATTCCAGTCCGGAAAGCGATGATGATGATGATGATGATGCTGTATTACATAAGGTAACTGTTTTTACCCATTTCAAATATATTTCATAATTTAATAAACATTTTTTTTGGTAAACATTTATTTTAATTTATTTTGATCATATATCATTTCAAATTATGACGTATTTTGATTGTCTCATGTCAAAATATTTGTATAAAAATTCTGTCAAAAAAGTTGAACAAAAATGTATCCGCGCTTAAACAGGTCTTGGGATTTAAACACTTATCTACACAAAATTTATTCAAAAAATGGTAGCGTCTGATTGTTTTAAGATGACAGGAAGGAAATAATCTACATAAAATTGCATCAGCGACGGCAAATTTGGTATCCTCCTGAACAGTAGAAGTTCCTTATAAACAGATTTTTTTCATAAAACGCTAAAATTAAAAAAAAAAATTTATTGCATATTTAACTTATTTTTATCTACTTTCATTTAGTAATATGAATTTTACAGTTCTGTAAATCGTTTTGTAAGGGCATATATTACAGCACTAGTGCTGTAATAGATGCCATTACAGCACTAGTGCTGTAATAGATGCCATTACAAAACGATTTTTAATAGCAGGTGCATTTTTATTTTTAAAAATGCCTTTTGCCAAATATTTTTATTCATAGATGAAAGTAGATAAAATTTTGTACAATATTCTTGTTGTAAATTCATATAACTACACTCGATGTTTGATTAAACTCGGCTGACGCCTCGTTTAACAACTTTAACATCTCGTGTTGTAATATGAATCTTTACAACACTTATGTCGTAAATAACTATTATTATACTATTATTAAGGGTTACGTCCGCCTATGAGTCGGTCTCGTTTTCAAAGCAGACGCCGACTAAGCGTTTTTATGCTGTTCCAACTAAGATCAGATAGACTATACCTATGTGTTACGTAATGTACGTGAAGAAATATTAAAATACATGGTTAATAACAAATTTGGAATATCAATTTGATTGTTTATAACTTTATATGGAAAACAGACATCGGAATTAATACGCCAAGCATATAGACTAAGAAATTGAAAAGTTTATCAAGTTAGCATAAAAATCAAATTCGCCATTTATTTTAAAATTTAAAAATTTTAAGAATTTACTCTGAATACTTTCCAATCTACCCTTATATATGGCATATTGCGGTGACCAGACGACAGAAGCAAAGCTTATTCTACTATAATAGACGTATGCATAATGCTAACTTTTGCGACATTGTGAAGATGATACATATTTACAGGATCTAATTATAAAAGCTAACATTCTGTTACATTTAGCGGTGATGTAATCAATGCGCCCTCTTACGTATATGACACCTCTTTTATTTTGTCAACTGTTTCAGTAAAATTCCTCTAAACTTGTAACCATCGAAGAAAATACTGAAAAATTTATTGAAATTGATAAATGTACATTTAGAAAAAGTTTATTATTCTTGCAGTATATTGAAAACTCGGCTAAAAGGACTTAAAGCACTCCTTTATGTCATTTAAGTATACAGGGTGTTTCTTAATAACATGCTAATATTTAAGAAGGTTATTCTTGGGTCCACTTTGAGAAAAAAGCTTCATATGGACATATGTCCTAAAAGTCTCAACTGTTGAACTACAGGGTGCTAAAGTTTTAAGAAAAAAACTTTTCTTATGATAACTTTGGTATGACCCTATATATTTGGTTGAAACGTGTGAAATCTTCTATGTATTAAAAGGCATATTCTGCTGTACAACATGATTTCTTATTCTTGCCAGTGGCGTTCGTGCGGGATTTGCACTGAATCATATCAAATAAAAATTATTTTTGAAATCCCCATTCCTTTCTGAGCAAATCAGGTCTATTCATTTTGTTTCGTTTGACGTATGGTTTTCGCATAAAAAAATTAAATTCATTCATTTGCATCTCGCTGGACCTCTTACAAGAAAAGACAATTTATGTAACTTTAAACAATAATTTATTTAAGAAAATCATTTTTAAACGGTAAAATTATGAAATTATAGTAATCTAAATACATTTTGGAAAGCTAACACCAAATTACCCTGAACGCACAAAGAAACAAATTAAATTAGATTTTAAAATGTCCACCTGCTGCAAATATGCTTGCCTCTGCTATTTTTTCATGGACTCACGTACTCTTTGGAAAATGCCGGGACTGTTTCTAATAGTTTCGCAAGAAACTATGACGCGATTTCCTAACTGCTGTTCAGTACGAATTGGTGTGCTGTAAACCAATGTTTTAAGATAACCCCACAGGAAGTAATCTAAACTATTTAGGTCCGGAGACCTAGGTGGCCATACCTGTGATCCTCCGCGACCTATCCAGCGATTATTGAAATTTTGGTTTAAATGTTCGCGCGACACAGCACTAAAGTGCGCTGGCGCCTCGTCGTGCATAAACCACAGTCGATTTCTTACTAAAATGGGAACATCTTCCATCAAAACTGGCAATTCTTCTTCGAGAAACTGCTGGTAATTATGCCCATTCAAGCTCTCATGAAGAAAATAGGGTCCAATTAAATAATCAGCGCATATTCCAGCCCACACTGGTCCTGGTGGCGGGATTCCAAGATTGCATGTGGATTTTCTTCAGCCCATAAATGATTATTGTGAAAGTTTTGGATGGCGTTTCTAAAAAAATTGGCTTTATCGGTGAATAAAATTTCAGTATCCAATAATGGATTTTCAATTATTTTTTGAAGAAAGCATTGGCAAAAGTTCATTCGTAATGGAAAGTCGCGTGGGAGTAGAGCCTAAACACGTTAGGTATGGTAGAGAGAGAAAGTCATTGAGATTTTTCCAAACAAGAATATGTGAGAAATTTAAATTGTTTCCAATTTTTCGTGTACTTAATTCGGGATCTTCCTTGACTGAACTCAAAACCGCTACCTCAATTTCTGGTGTTCTCACAGTACGTTGTACTCCATTTAGATGATTGTCTGGTTCAAAACTTCCCTTTTCGTACATCCTTCTATAAATGTTTGAATATGTTCGTGCATCCGGAATATTTCTATTTGGAAAGCGGTTTTCGTACAACCGCCTGATTTCCAGTGCGTTACCATCAGCAAGTTCATACATGTAATGCATATCTGCAAACTCAGAATTCGTGAAATGGACCATGTTTTTTTAATAATATTATTAATTTTAATGACTTAAATAGGTAACAACTAGACTAGGTAGACAACTGTCAAAACTGTTTCTGTCTACAAAACAAAATCTGCTTCTTACCTACTAGATACGTTTTTAATCCTTGATAATGCCCAATTTCAGAACAACGTGCAAATAATAATAATAATAATAATAATAATAATAATAATAATAATAATAATAAAGTTTATTTAAAATATTTATATAAATACAATACATTTTAATATATTTTACAATAAAAATAAACTTAGGAATAAAACCCCTGAAGGTTAACTTGTTTAGGGGTTAATTTTGTTGAAATATTTGGTTAATATATTATTATGTAAATAATTGAGGATAAAATTTTTATAAATTTATTTAATATTATTTAGATTTGGTATTAATATATTAATATATTAATACCTATTTAATAATTATAGCATTTCTAAAATATTATCTAAACTATTTTTATTTAATAACCACCATTTAATTTCTTTTTTATATAATTTAAATGATTTTATTTTTTTGATATTAATTATTAGACAATCGAATATGTATAAACTTAAAATTTTGAAATAAATGAATAGATTTTATTTTTTTATGCGAAAACCATACGTCAAACAAAATAAAATGAAGATTTCAGATTTGCTCAGAGAGGAATAAGGATTTCAGAAAGAATTTTTACTTTAAGAAATAGCAGTGGCGTATCACTTTTGTCTTTAAAGTGATTCGGTGCAAATTCCGTACGCCTTTGGCAAGAATAGAAAATCATGTTGTACAGCAGAAAATGCCTTTTGAGACATAGAAGATGCATACCACGTTTCACAAAGATATATAGGGTCATTCCAAAGTTATCATAAAAAAAAGTTTTTTTTCTTAAAACTTTAGCACCCTGTAGTTCATGACCGTTCACTGCTACATACTGTGATCTATTGAAAATATATTAAGTTAACCATCTGAGGAGGTCCCCGTATACACCGATGTCGCCTAGCTTTTTTATTAAGATGTTGTGGTCGATTTTATATTATGGCTTGCACAAAAATCAGTATAGATGGAGTTCACCCAATTTTATTATCCATTCTAAAAAGAATATGTTTAGAGTAGCTTACTAGGTTTGACTTAATAGATAGTTTAGGGAAAAAACAGTGTTGTTCTACAATAATCTGAAGTTTTACGGTATTGATCAAAATAATGTCAACAAGTGATTCTACAACTTTATCAAAAATGTTAGGCTTGGTTATAGGCCCATAGTTTGTTATACTATCTCTCACACTACTTTTAAAAATTGGAATCACACCCGCTAGTTTCTATTTTTCAGGAAACTCACACTGACTAAAGGATAACTTAAATAAAATGGTGAGGGGAATAGCAGAGGTACATTTTGTAATAAATTAAGAAGGAATTCCATCAGATCCACCACTCTCCGACATGAACGCTAGATACGAGACAGTTACTACTGTACTTTGCTATAATGCAAGTTTTTTGTTCATATGATTGATAGACACCCTGAAAAAAATTTCGAAAACAGACCGGCCACTTTAATTCTCTACGCTTGTTAGTCTCTGAAGTGCCTTATATTTGGAATGCTAACACTTTTTAGAGTTGTGTGTAATATCTGTTTTTGTGGACATATATAATTATTGCGAATCATCGCTTTGATCTGCCGCCTGAGCTGACAAAAGAAATTATAGTCTGTATTGGATTTTGACCCCTTCCAAGTTTAGTAAGCCTTATTTTATTTATAACAGTTCTTACCGTACACAGTTTAAATGGAAATGGAAATGGAAAAAAGTATAATGGAAACTTTTTGTTAATAAATTTCTTAGGTATATAAATATCCAATTCTTTATAAGTTTCCTCATGTCAACGGCTTTATTAATATTAAAATAAAATTAAAACTGAATTTTCAGTGAGTTTTTTACCGCTGAATTAAAAAAGGCCGAGATTGTTCATGCACTAGCCCTGCAGGAAAATTGCTTTAAGGCACTCTGCTTGCGGTGCGTTTGCGAAGGACACACTAATATTATGAGATTGCTTTCTAAGGACATATAAGTTTTGCAACTTGTTAAGTTGGGAATTTTTTAAATTCTTCATGGAATACTTTTGCCTAGTTATGTTACCTAAACTAGTATGAAATATCTAACGTATAGTATGGAATGGATTATATTAAAGCGCTGATTAACAGTATAATAAGCTGGTTATTGCACAATTTTATAAATCACGATACCCACTCGGTCCTTTGTTTCAAGTAACAACATAAACCATTAGGAGTTTTAAACGGGAAGCCCTTTCGAATCCGAGGGTCATAGGTTTTGCAACCCTTACGCCCTCGACGTTGTAATTTTAGCAAACCGCCGCATTCCCTTCTACACCCCTCCACCGCTTTCTGACGGACCCTTGCTAAATAATTGCCGCTGGCCTGACCTCTAGAGACCAAAGGATTGTTTTAGTAGTTGCTTACTCAGCTGCGCCTAAAGCTTCCTGGGCTAAACAAAAATTCATGAAAACCTTTTATTAGTAGGTTTACTTTTGTTATCGCTGAAAAATCATTACATAAAGAACACCTTACAGAGAGGTAGGTATTAGATAATATAAGCCTACTTAAAGTATAAGAAATTCAAAACGAATTCTTCTTGGGATAAATATAGGCCGCTAAGGAACCTAGTGACTTCGTCTCTAAGAAATCTAAAAAAACCTACCTTAGTTATAAGTTTAGAATTGATCCCAAGGGTTTTTGGTAAACATTGAAGTGGCTGAATAATAATCTTAGTACTGAAAGTCAACCTGAACTTATGTGGACCGTGGACGCTTACTATATTATCGTAGAATGTTAAACTGAGGTTTTGCGATTCACTGACTTTATCACTTGTAAACTACTGTGATGTGCTGTATTGGCCAGCACTGAAGGCTAGACATAAAGAAAGCTTGCAGAAGCTGCAAAATTGTTGTTTAAGATTTTCCCATGGCGTTCGAAAATTTGATCACATTTCCTCTAGTTATTGGCAATCCAACTAAAATTGCATTATGGATATTTTTTACACATGTGTACATTAGTCTTTAAGGTTAATATGTCTTATCAACCGGAGTATCACTTTAAAAAACTCACTAAGGGATCGGATGTTCATCAGTTTGGTACACGTCGCAGCTCTCGCTATACCATCCCGAAGCATAGGACAGCGCTGTGTCAATGTTCTTTTATTTATAATGCTTCCAAGTAAAGTACTTCAATAGTTTGCCGTATAATGTGAAAATGTGTTCGGCCGACTCGCTGTTCAGGAATCGCATCAGAAACTACGTAAAGTCAAGATGATATTTACATTATCCTGTGGTATTTCCGTTATTTCCTTGGTAATTAAAAATTGTTATTCTATTATATAACTTTTTTGTTGTTTGTATGATGATTATAATTGTTTTATTAAAGGAAAGAAGCTTGCCCGTTTTCTTTTCATCAGACCCAGTCCTTAAGCGCGTTTCGCCGTATTGCGGCTCATCAGTAAGGCTATAGACTCTGACATGAAGGAACGGGACCTTGTAGTGCATTTCAACCCATAATATAATGGTATATGTGCGTGATGTTGAACGTAGCGACATCTCGTGGCAATAAGCTTTCAGCGCCACCTGACATTAGATACCTGCTTATGCCGGTTCCATTCTAGCGTATGGTCTTCTCCCAGTCCTTGCTGGTCTGGTTGGGTGGATAGCTCGGTTGCCACGAGATGTCGCCCCGTGCAACATCTCGCATATACAGGGTGACAATTTAAAAACTTGAAATGGCCATATCTTAGGAACGAAAAACTGAAGAAAAAAACGCAAAAAACAGTTTCTATAAAACGAAGGGGGAACAAAAACAAGCTTATTATCCCACCCTTATCTGCAACCCCTTGGACAGGGTGAGATACACCCTAAAATCTTAAATAGAAAGGGGGGTCAAGTGATACATCATTTTGAAGCTCTTGAAAAATGCTTTCCAATGGGACCATAGAAAGCTACATTTCAGGAAATTCTTCTCTGTTTATTAAGGAAAACCACATATGAAAACACAATTTTGAAATTTTTTATTATTATTTAATTAATTGTTCAAAATGATTGCTACCATTATCCTGGCATATTAAGAGATATCTCTTAAGAATTCTAAACATTTTAAGTCTAGGTATTTTGTTTTGATTTATTTGCTATGGTTTTTTTGTCGACAAAAAAAATTTGTTTATAAATATTCGCATTTTATTATTACAGAATTTACTTTAAAAGTAACTTGTACTAGTATTATTATTTTAAGAACAGTTGACTTTCGGTTCAGTTTAAACGAAAGGCAGCACCTCTTATCTTTAACAATGGTGTACAGCACAGCTGAACGTGTAGAAATTATTTTCATTTATGGTTCCCAGGATCAATGTTTCTTAAGGACAGCTCAACGTTTTAACGAAAGGCATCCAGGTCAAAATGTAAGCCCGGAGTATGTTCGCCAACTAGTAGCCAAATTTGAAGAAACTGGTTTTGTCGCGAATAAAAAGAGGAATCAACCGAGACTAGCTGACGAAGCAGCGCAAATTGAAATTCTGGGGCAGTTTGCAATGAATTCAACTTTATCAACTCGTGAAGCAGCTGTAGCAACTGGATTATCTCGTGAATCCATAAGAAAGGTACTTAAATTTCATAAGTTTTATCCCTATAAACTGCACATACTGCAAGAACTTTGTGACGACGACCCGGACAGAAGAATTCAGTTTTGTGAAATAATGACAGATAGAATTACGGCAGAACCTCGACTAGTTAAAAATATTTGCTTCAGTGATGAGTGTACCTTTTATTTAGATGGGCATGTTAATAAGCAAAACTGTCGTTACTGGAATGACGAGAACCCTCACCTATTTAGAGAAGGGCATAGCCAGTACCCCCAGAAAATTAATGTTTGGGCTGGTATATTGGGAGATGGTATTATCGGCCCAATATTTATACAAGAAAATTTAAATGGCGACAGGTATGCTAAAATGCTACAGAGGTCTATCGAACCAATAATAGTGCGAGAATTAGAAAATCAGAGGGACATACTCGGAAATTTATCTTTAGAAGAACGCTTACTACATTTCCAACAGGATGGAGCACCTCCGCATTATGTAGTTTCCGTTAGGCAGTGGTTGGATCATAATTATTCCAACCAGTGGATTGGAAGAAAAGGTCCTGTTGAATGGCCACCTAGATCCCCGGACCTAACACCTCTTGACTTCTTTATGTGGGGTCACCTAAAATCTGTGGTTTTTAAAACGCAACCTGGGTCACTAGACCAACTTCAGCATAGAATAGTTCAGGAATGCCGTGCTATATCCAGAGAAACATTTGCAAATGTACGTGAAGAACTTGAAAGTAGGCTTTATTATTGTCTTCAAAACAACGGAAATCATTTTGAACATTTAATTAAATAAAAATAAAAAATTTCAAAATTGTGTTTTCATTTATTGTTTTCCTTAATAAACAGAGAAGAATTTCCTGAAATGTAGCTTTCCATGGTACCATTGGAAAGCATTTTTCAAGAGCTTCAAAATAATGTATCACTCGACCCCCCTTTCTATTTAAGATTTTAGGGTGTATCTCACCCTGTCCAAGGGGTTGCAGATAAGGGTGAGATAATACGCTTGTTTTTGTTCCTCCTTCGTTTTATAGAAACTGTTTTTTGTGTTTTTTTCTTCAGTTTTTCGTTTCTAAGATATGGCAATTTCAAGTTTTTAAATTGTCACCCGGTATATAATTATTTTATTGTTGTCCATTTCATATTGTTACATATCCTTTATGTTAGGCAAAGTGCTAATTTTTAATTTGAATTTTACATTCTGAATATACGGGTATACTAATTCAAATATTTCTATCTATTGCTAACACATTAATATGTAATTTAAAGAAGTCGCTGAATGGACAATTGTTGGTTTATAGTCTAATTTAATTTAAGTATATTTTAAACTTTTCTTTCAAATACTTACTTTACCAGTTCGCTAGATGAGTAGCGATTTAGCTGTATCTCGCCACCGCGAAGGTCTTAACAATAATATGGCATCTATTTTAATCTTAGTTGATCACAGTAAGCCCCTTGCCTTATTATGAAATTTTGATATCAATATTAAATCAAATAAAACGACTTCAGTCTACCTCCACATAATTTTATTAATAAGATTGTTATCCAACATGTTTCGGACATTTAAATGTCCATCTTCAGGGATACAGCAATTGATCTCGGTGGTTCAGTTTAGAAAATACGAAGTTCAAAAATGATAAGTCTTTGAGACTGAATCTAGACTTTGGTTCAAGGTGAAAAGGTTAACATTATAAAATTAAATAAAGTAATGACGTTGAAGGTAGAAAAATATTAAAAATTGGACTGAGGAGAAAGAAAATTTTTGTATTTCGAAAGTTCACATCCCTCGTTGAAGTAAGAGAACCAGGTAATAAAGATTATTGGGCCAATGTGATTGTCAGTGAGGTTATTATGTTGGCTTTGAGCTCAAAGCCAACATAATAACCTCACTGACTTTGAGCTCAAAGCCAACATAATAACCTCACTGACTGGAGGTAGACTGAAGTCGTTTTATTTGATTATATTAACTCCACTGAAAGAATGGACTACTTTTTCAAGATCAATATTAAAGTATATAGGCTTTGATAATGTCCTCGACGTAGTTTCCGGAGTTCCTCAAGGTTAGTTCTCTGCTATCTACATTGTATACCTTTCAATTTCAAAAAACTCTACGATATTGTTGCTGTCATATGTACGCAGATGATACTCAGATATATTTTACCTTTGATTCCTCCTAAATTGCTATGGCACGTATATGAAAGCATCTTCTTAAAATTAATCCTGGAAAGTCAGCCGCTATTCTCTTTTGTAACAAAAACATAAAGGAAAATATCCGAAGTAACATCAGTATTCAATTGGATCAAGATAATATAACCTTTAAAAACTCAGCTAGAAATCTAGGACTTATAGTGGATCACAAATAATTAAGGTTTAAAGAGCATATAAACGCCAAATTGGGGATATGATATTCAGCCTTAAAATGAATCATCGTGAAAATTTCTGAGCACTTTGTTTTGAAAGGTCTGAATTTTTCAGAACGTTGACTTATTTACGGTGCACCAAGTGGCAACCCCGTAAATATGTACGGGTCGAATAGTTTTCTTATACAACAAAGACTTTATACGTAAATTTAGTCTACTTATACTGTTGATTAGTGAGTAGATGGCCTTAAGTTGACCATTCATTGATTTTAAGCATTGATCTAGGTTATCTGTCCAAGTCAGCCGCTTACTAAAGAACATGCTCAGATATTTAATGCTTTTACACCAGTCTAGTCTGGTGTGTCAAACTGGAAATCGGGTTTGGGGTAATTTGCTTCTGGCTCTCGAAAAGTAGATGGCCTGATCATTGAGGCGAATTCTATATTTATCTAGCCACACCTCAATAAGTTTTATATGGCGTTGTACCTTTGAGACTACCAACCTTGGCTGATTGGTGGTGGCGGTAATCGCGGTATCGTCAGCAAACAGATATAGTTTCGTTTGAGTAAATTTAGGAATATCGCTGGCATAAATATTGTACAGAGCCGGCGCAAGGTGGAAGCCCTGCCTCTCTCTAACGTATCGCGCAGTCGATATTGCATTCCCTGACGAAGCAGCGAACATCTTGTCTGTCAATAAAGAATGAACAACTTTTATTAGGTAGTTCAGCATACCTGGCATTAATTAACTTTAAAATTAGCCCGTCATGCCAGACCTTATCAAATCCCTTATTGACGTCGAAAAAAAAAACGCTTCAGTCATCTATCATTTGGTGCAACGTGCAATGAGCAGGCCGAAAATTGAACTGCTCTGGCTGTAAAGCGTTGCTGTCTAGTACGAAATAGTTAATACGATGAAGTATAAGTGTCTCAACAATTTTGCCAAGACACAACAGTCCGCTGATGGGCCTGTAACTGACTACCAAGGTTTGATCTTGTTTAGGTTTAGGTGTTAGGTTTTGGAATTAGAACCACTTTGGCTTTCTTCGAAACCTGAGGAAAATGGTCTTTCTTGATATTAGTCTGTGCAATGTTTACTACATCCGACATCACATTATCGAGCAAGTTCTTTAACGCTTTTATCTTTATACCGTCTTAGAGTTTTGGATAAAGATATGGAGATTGAGGTTGTTCACCAATTTTTCATAAATCTAAATCTATCAACGCGTCAGTTAGCAGTAGTCACGCAGCGTCTCCAGCAAATCTGTAATAAAACTGCATACATTTCACCGTAACTAAATGAAAATTTGGCAAGAACTTGGCAACGATGATCCAGACAGAAGAAATAAGTTCTCTGAAACCATGACAGGTAGAATACGGGACAACCCGAATTTAAAAAAATTACAACATATCCTTCCTTGAGGAGTCTTTTTATTTAATGTCCATGTCAAGAAACAGAACTGTCGCTACTGGAGTTACGTTAATCCACAACTCCTTACACTCAATAGCTACAAAAAGTCAATGTTTGGGCGGGAATACTGGGAGACAATGGACTTAGATTTATGGGGATACATTAAATTGCTAGTTTATAAAATCCAGCCGGCTTTTCTGGAAAAATTGCAGCCGATAATAAATTGATGCTTGCCGAAATATTTCAAGAGACATTTTTAAGAAAGAAGGGAGCAATTTAGAATAGAATAAAATATTGACTATTAAAAGAAATTTGAAGGGTGAAAGGGGGTACACAAATAAAGAGGTTGGTGGCGTGGGATATTTTAGAATTTATTATTTTTTTTTGTGTTGGAACCGTAATCCCTCCATTGGTGTTTTAAAAAATGCCATTTTTAAAAATAAATAATTTTGTTCTTGATAAAATCTTATTCATTTTGGCATCGCTGAAAAGCATTTTTCATACGCCTTTGAAAGAGATGGCGCCAAGTGGGTATTGTCAGTAAAAACTTTTTAAGTAGAGTGTAGTGACTACAGGGTAATACCTCATTTCTATTTCCTCGTGTTCTTATGTACACGGTATTTTTGGTAAAGGGAGAGTATTTGGTAATCATTCAAAATTTTCAGCAAGCTGAGCTCCAATTCGCGAGGTGCTTCGAAGAATGCTTTGGACCGCATGTGAATTCGTTGTACCGTAATCAGTTTTTGGGTGTTTTGGATGCTTAATGTTTTTATTTAAATAAAGGCATTCAGTGTAATCGTCGGTTTGGTGACAATTAAAGTCCCAATTAGTGTTAAAAATATATCGAATGAATTATCTTCGCCAGATTTTTTAAACAGATAAATCACTAGGTAGATATTCCCTTGTGCTTTTGCCTCTGCAGTAGAGAGTTTTAACAAGTATAAAAGTATTAATATATTTAATGACTTTATCTCGTTTGCACTCTGAGGCGTTTCAACTCATGGGTGAACCAACTCGGATTCCAGACCGAGATGGTGATCTTGCTAGTTTGTTGGATATTTTCTTAATTTCAAGCCCCGACTTGTACGTTGTCACCGTGAAGCCTCCGCTAGGAACATCTGATCACAACCTCATTTCAGGACTTAACAAACTACCAATTAGTGCCGAACAGCCTCCTAAGGCACGCAAGGTCTGGCATTATACATCAGCTAGGTGGGATGACCTAAAGAACTAATTTCGAACATTTCCTTGGCGGAACGTTTATTTAGCTCTGACGATCCATCCATATGTACTAGAGAAGTGTCGGAGGTTTTTCTTAATGGCATGGAAGCCTTCATCCCTTTCTCAAAAAAACTGCCCTTTTAACGGCAAACCTTGGTTTACCAAGTGTTTGGGACACACTTCATATTTCTGTCGTGTCCCAGTAGGAAAATAAAGTAACAAGGTTGAAATCAATCTTAGGGGATATAATGTAATGTAATTCTAAGCCAAGCGGCAACGTCGCATTCGTGCTAAACTACTATGTTTTTCTTCAATTACTAAATGCAATAAATAGAAAAAAAAAATTAATTTCAAAGGCAATATAAATGGCAACACCGCATATCAAAGTGGTGGCATCGTCGTACAAATAATATACGTTCAAATTAAATTCTATAATGTAAACAAAGACTGTCTGCTATTTAAAATCTAAATAATATTCTCTAAAACTATCAAATAATATTAGCACCCACGTGCGTAGTAACAACCAAAGATTCTGATTGGCCGATCGATAGTGGCCTGATGGATGGACGTTGCCATTTTTGTTTTGACGTGTTAACATTTGATTGGTTAAGGGGTTTGGATAGGGTTAATATATGTTCTAAAATGTAAACAAAGCAGTGTCAGGCGGAAGGCTAAAGAGGCAAATCGTCGCTCCGTATGGGAGAAAAGCCTTCACGTTAAAAAGTAGTTAAAAGTGTTAAAGTGTCAGGCGGGAATCTAAAGAGATTCAATCGTCGCTCCTTGTAGGAGAAAAGCCTTTACGTTAAAAAGTTGTTATTTGTAGTCAAAAGTGTTCTAACTAACATGTCTTGTTAGTAAAGTGTCAGGTAGCAATCTAAAGAGATTAGATCGTCGCTTCGTTTGTGGATAAAGCCATCACGTTAAAAAGTTGTTAAAAGTTGTTAAGTGTTTACAAAAGTGGTTTACCTAACATGTCTTGTTAGTAATGTTGTAGCCCATGCTAGGGTGAAGAGAGGAGGAATGTTATCAGTCGTTTAATAAAGAAATAATGCAGTAAAATTCAAAAAGGATTTTATTTTCCAATTTTTCAACAAGTTTGAACCAGTCGACTTGTGGAGATACAGGTTAAAGTTTTGTGTACCTCATTGTTACAAACGTGAGTTAGCACACCAAGAATTGCGAACGAGCTGTAAAATCAAAAAATTATTTCTATCGCAAATGGCGTTAAAACCCTACCGTCGAAAATCGTACCATCGTTGTTAACGTTCAAAGCCAGTGCAAGGAAACGATAAACCAAAGCAAAGAAACACACACAACCAGAGGATCAAAGACAAACTTCTTGAATGTCCTAATGGCTCAAGATCATTTTGGTTGGTAGTCAAAATTTTAAAAAGTCGACCATTCCACCTCTAACACGCTCTGATGGCACTATTGCGACCAAAGTACAAAAAAAGCAAACTTAATAGCGCAACTATTCTCTTCACATTCAACGGTTACTTTTCAGGGAAAAACCCCACCCGACATTCCATCTGTAGAATCGAGAATGCCCGAGATTGCTTTCCGGTAGCGCCATGCCAAACGAATCTTGAGGACTCTTGGCACCAAAAAAGCTTCTGGTCCTGATAAAATTTCAGTCATCGTAATTAAGACATGCGATGATGAATTGACACCGGTATTTTGAAAGCTTTTTAACTTATCGTACAAAAAAGGAATATTTCCTTGTTGCTATAAAACTGCGCAAGTGCAGGCCATACCTAAAAAAAGCAAGAAGACCTTACCAAGCAACTATCGTCCAGTCGCATTGCTTTCCGTTATATCAAAAATAATGGATTAATGACCGCCAGTATGGATTCCCTAAGATAAACAGGAGACATTCTCGCTTATGTTACTCACGTTTGGAACAATGCAACAGAACATCATAGTAAGCCCAGGGCGGTAGCCCTGAACATTTTCAAAGACTTTGACCGAGAATGGCATGAGGGGCTCCTGTATCAAGTAAGAGCATACGGAATCCTGGTTCAATTTTGTTCATGACTCTCAAGCTTTGTCAAAGACCGTTCTCTGGAAGTGGCGATAGACGGATTTCTTTCCGACACATTTAACATCAATGCCGTCTCTCAGGGTTCTATGTTGTCGCCCACCCTCTTTTTACTATACATTAACGATTTTTTAAAAAAAACTAAAAATCCAATATATACCTACGCTGATGACAGCACACTTGTTTCATCTCTTACTGTGGGTGCTCGAACATCGACTGCGTATGCACATCTCTATAGACAACAAAGGGTCTTATATCTTAACAAAGACCTCGAAGAAATTCTGTCTTGGGCTGACAGTAACCAAGTAGAATTTATCGCTTAAAAGACCCAGGCGGCAGTTTTTCCTAAAAATGTTGAAGAACCGGATATAGTCATGGCGGGACACTCGATTCCCTTGGCTTCATCAATTAATTTGTTGGGCATCAATTTCGATAGTCATATGTCTTGGCATAGTCACGTTGCGGCTATGGCTAAGGCAGCTTCGAAGAAGCTTGGAATACTTTTTCGAACTAAGAACCTCTATACACCATAACAACTTTTAATGCCCTATAAAGGCCAAATTCTATCATCGCTAAAGTACTGTTCGCATATTTAGGGATCTGCTTCTAAACGTACCCTAAGATTGCTGGATTTCGTTCAAAGAAGAGCCATTCGCTTGATCGGTAAGCATGATCTGACAAACAACCTGGAAAGCCTTGAACATCGAAGGCAGGTTGGCGACTTGACTCTATTTTACAAATATTTTCATGTCAAGTGCTCAACTGAGGTTGACCGCTTGATTGCACCCAGAGCGGTGCATGGTAGAATCACACCACGAGTCACTGCAGCTCACCCTTAAGTGGTTAGTATTCTACGTATGACACGGTTTAAGAATTCTTTTATCTGGAGAACGTGATCACTCTGGATCGACCTACCTGAGGAGATTAATCCTGCAGTGTTGTGCCTTATCATTACAGAAAAATGCATTTGTAAGATTGTTTTGCAGTCTCATCTTCACTGTTCAAGATCCAAAGAGCTAATTATTAGGAAAAGAAAAATAAACACGATGAACGGAATTGTCCAGTTATGGAGTTCATCTACTACTAGTCACCTCATCATGATTTGTTTTAAATTGCCATCGGGATTTATGAGGTGTTGAAACTCTCTGCGTACTTTAATGTACATTTTTAATGCGTTCTACTTCACTTTCGATTCTCGTTCGTGTACAGATTGATAGGCACGTTGATTACGATTGCAGCGCAAATAAAAACCGCGAAATTTGAAAAATTTAAACAAAAACTCCGGTTCTAAAACTATACGCCTCATGTTATCATAGCAATCCCAGCTGAACATACCCAACCTTTTATGCATATTTATTTTTTATGTTGCGAACCAACTTTATCATGTTTGTTCGGCTCAGTTCAACCATCTTCTCAGTAGAATACGGGTCATTAAGTTCTAGCCCTTGCACTGCCCCCTAACATGACTATACGATCCGTTAATTAATACAAAATGTTAGTTTTATTAAACTATGGCGTCGTATCGTATCTACGAGGGGGAGAAAAGGTGTTAGATAACGCAGTGTGAGCTTGTCGAATCGCCATTGGCGTAAAAGCGGGGGCGAAGCAGATAAATGAGCCCGATAGAGAATTGTTAACGGGGTGTTTGTAAATGGAAACGTTCATCCACGCTAATATCGCTGCAGTTATCAATATGGAGAATGACAAAGCGTTTAATGTAAAGGAGACGGTAAACTGGTAAACTTTCATCTTGGCGTCAACGCAAATTTTATCGCGCTTCCTTAAGATTCCCATTTTGCTTAAAACTAATTAGAATTAATTCAAGAATAAAGATGGGATTGAAATTTGTGTTGTTCCATGTTGATAATCATCGTTGTTGTCGAGCCTAAGTATATCTTAAGAAGGAAATATTATAATTATAAAAATAATGAAACTAGTTGTTCGATATTTTAAAGATACACAATATTGGGTAGATTCTGATATCTACTTTAAATAAGTTTGCCTTAAATCACTTTTCTCTCCTAACTTTTGATCAACAATATTCAGAAATCTGATATAGTATGTAAAATAACAACAAAAACCAAAAGTTTTATTTTTATTTACAGAAATCGCTATTTTAACAAGTTTAATAATAACAATAACAAATAATATAAACATCTATAATTAAATTCTATGGAAGAATAAGCAGGTATAACTAAAAGTTAGTGTAATCATAGTTTAAAGAATATTTATTCTTTAAACTATGGTATAATAATAAAAGAAAAAGGGTGCCAGACTTTATTTACACAGTTTTTTAGTTTACCAGGGGCGGACTAAGCCTTACAACTTAATGATTCAATTTTTAACACCCTATATGATAAAGACTTAAAAAAGTAAAACTGGGTAGATTGCACCTAAGACTAAATATAAGGTACTCTTGTCTATTGTCGATAAAGTTAACTATTCTCGAGAAAAATAATAGTAAACAAATTTATGGTATATTTTTCACAAAAAATACCATGATATCTATTTTGTTCCTCGACAACAATGTGTGATACGAGAGTCATTTAAACAACAGAAAAGTTTAATTTAAGTTGTTTAATCAGAAGAAATACAAAAATTTAAAAACCGCAGTAATGTAATAGGCACCTTAACGAATTATTGAAAAACTTCATAAGAGGGTTCAACATGGACGCGAAGTCTAATACACTCGCAGGTATGACGAATTGAGGACTATTGTACCTGCCACAATAACCCAACTTTGGTCCTTATCACATCATAATTAAACGTGATTCTCTGTGCCTCCCTAGTGCCGACCGGAGTGGAATACACCAAGATTTTCAGGTGTCTCCACAGGTAAAAATCTAACGGCGTTAGATGGGTAGGTCGAGGAGGCCAGGCAATAGGTCTTCCTTTACCTATCCAACGGTTTGGATAAACGTTATTCAGCTGCACACGCACACCAACGCTGAAATGAGGTGGTGCCCCACGTGCATGAAGTACATGTTTCGGCGCATTTCAAGTGGTAAGTGCTCTATTAATCCTGAAAAGCGTTCTGGAGGAACTCCAAATAAAGTTGTCCATTCAAGCGTCCCGGCAATACGAATGGTTCAATCAAAAAATTGCCAATGATTCCTGGACAGATTTTCATTGATTGGAACTGATGTTGATGATGCCAAACAATAGTGGCATTAGGATTTTCATCAGCCCATACATGTGTGTTGTGTAAATTGGTGGTACCATTTCTGTTAAACCTTGCTTCATCCGTGAAAAGAATATTGCTAATGAGGTTTACATTATTTCGTTGCTGATCCAATAGCCAGTTTGCAAACTGCATTCTACGAGGATAATCTTCAGGAATCAGTTCATGTATTTTTCAAGTGATATGGATATAACAGCGGTTCTTGAAGAACTTCATGTACTATTGTTTCCGATGTATTAAACTGTGCTGCTAATTTTTGAGTGCTCCTTGATGTATCTACAGCATTTAAAGTATTTTCCTCTAATTGCAGCGTACGTACGGTTCTTCTCGGACCAGCATCAGTACTATTTTTTCCAAACTTTCCTAAAATTATGAAGAAAGTAAATAATATGTATTACCTTATTAACTGGGATCGCTCATCATTCTCCCTTAGACGTTGGTCAACTTGTTCATAATATGTCTTCTAGTTTGCATAGTACGATTAGAAAATCTTTCGTGATATAATCTTCTGGCTTCTAAGGCATTGCATGACACAAGACCATTCATCAGATGCATATCTGCATACACAAAAAGCGTGTTTTCCATGGTTCAAATTAATTCACAATTAAATTCACCACGAAATCCAAAAATCAGTAAATTAGTATCAAAATAAAGGACCAATGTGTCAGCGATGTGAAAGATGACAAGTTCTAAAATGCAGGATTTTTGTTAATTTTGTACCTTAGTATTGTTTGCAACAACAACTTGTTCTTTTGGTGCCGATAAATAAGTAAAACGCACATTTTTTACGAACATAGATGTTTTACAACTACTAGTTTATTATTCTTTTTCTCAAAAACAGTTCATTTTATCGACAATAAATAAGAGTTTTCTTTAGTCTAAGATGCAAGCTACCCATATTTATTTTTTTCAAGTCTTTGTCATACAGAGTGTTAAAAACTTAACTACATTGATTTGATTAAGAACTAACATAAAACAACATAATATATTATAAGTAATTTTATTAGCTATGTTATTGTTAGTAGTGGTTTGTTGTTATTATTGTTATCGTTATTATTAGTTAAGTACATTATTTCTATTAACATTTTATATATATTTAAAACGTTTTTAAAAAGAAATACTTCCGAATATTTTAGGTTTACCCAATAAACATTGTTGGGTTAAAAAGTTGATACTCTCAGGAAAAAGTAATGTTGATGGGAGGAATTGAATTCAATAAAACAATATTACGTTTGAGAAATCCTTAAGTTATGGAAAAAACTAAAAATCTGGCAACATCGCAATTGTCAATTTTGCAAGTTATCCACCTGTATCAAAATTCAACGATTTAGCTTAAGTAGGTTAAAATGTTGTCGTCTATAGGTTTTTTTTTTACTTTAAAACAAACTACTGGCATTCTAAGGGACTGTAAACCACATGCTGACAAAAATGACGCCCCCTTCATATTTTTATTAAATAAATTCTACGTTCGTTATGGAAAACAGCGGCTGTTAGACATGATATTTTATTGTATCTTTTACAAACATTAAGGGGTACTATTAACATCATTGCTCGTGATTTCAGAAATTCACGCATGTCTAAAATTATTTAACAATATTGGTTTGACATTAAACTTGCCTAATATAATTTACTTTACAGTGTGCGTTTCCTTCAACCCCCTCCCACCGGTTTACTTTCTAATAACAATTGGGAGAAAAATTATATGTTGCTACATTCTATAACAGCTATAGAATCAGGGTTAGAAAAGACAGTTTTCATTTCTTTATTTTCAACCAAAACGTATTTTTTTTGTTTGAATATTTTTATCTCCTAGAAAAAAGTAAGCAATGTTTAGAGCAAGAAAAAACTATTATAACTCACACATATTAAATTCGAGGGAGATTTGAACTTTGAGCGCATAACTCGGTAACTCAAAGTTTACGTTCTACGTAATTAGGGCTTTTAAAAACTTAAGAAATAAAAAATTAAAAAAAAAAGATTTGGCACTCAATTCTTTACATCATGTGCTAGATGATACAAATATTTATTATGTTAAAGTTTTTCCATAGATTCGATTTATTTCAGGTTATTATACACAGTGTGTAAGAAGTCCCGGACCGGTCAATTATTTAGAAAATGGCGCACAATGTAAAAAAACTTCCAGTATAAAAGTTATAGGCCTTAAAAAAATCTATAAAACTAGGATACCTGTAATTATACAGGGTGCCTCAAACAGTTACGGTAAACAAAACTTTGGTTTATTTAAATGGAATGACCCCTTTTTAATCACGTTTTTTGATTCCCCTAAATATTCTTAACAACAATTATGAAACATGTCATATGGCTAAACCCATTACTTTAAGAGATAATTTGAGTTAAAGGACATAAGTACAACAGGTAAGATATTACCTAAATTTTGCATTTTTACAAACTGATACCAGAACTATTTTGCGTCACTGTCATATTAAATTCTGAAAATGTCTCTCAACGAAAGGGAACGTATAACTTTACTAATGATCAGAGATTTTGGAGACCGACAAAGATCATTTACCAATACAAAGCAATTTCTCAATATAACTTTTCCAAACCGACAGCCTATATCAAAATCTACAGTTGTGAGAACAGTTCAAAGATTCGAGGAAACCGGTTGTTGCAGAGGTAAAATTCGTTCCGGAAGACCAAAATCGGCAACTAGTGATAAAAAAAAACTAGAGGCATTATTTCATTTTGTTCAGGATCCATATTTGTCGTTGAGAAAAGCTGCTACCCAAATTGATGTATGTTTTAAATCAGTTGAAATTATTTTAAAAAACAGTAATTTTTACCCCTATAAAATAACTTTAGTCCAGGAATTATTAGGAGACGATTTCGAACGTAGAATGGAATTTTGCGAAGTAATGATGCAAAACAGGAAGAAAATAACAACTTTTTTAATCAAATGTCAATCGACATAATTGTCGTTACTGGGCTGATCAGAACCCACATTGGATGAGAAAAACACACACTCAACAACCCCAGAAAGTAAATGTGTGGGCCGGTATTATTGGCAATAAATTAGTGGGACCTTTCCTTATAGAGGGGAACTTGAATGCAGAATATTATCTTCACCTGCTGTAAAATCAAATTGTGCCACCAATATCCAATACAGTAGGACCACTATTACGACATACGTGGTTTCAGCAGGACGGAGCTCCTACTCATTTTGGGCGAGCTGTAAGAGTTTAATTAAATAATACTTTTCCTAACCGCTGGATAGGGCGAAGGGGCCCCATAGAATGGCCCGCTAGGTCGCCAGACTTAACGCCCCTTGATTATTTTCTCTGGGGACAACTAAAAAATAAAGTGTATGTGACAAAACCTGCAGATCTGAACGAATTGAGAAGAAGAATTATTGAAGAATGTAAATCTATTAACCAAGAAATGCTACAAAACGTCCTCGACAAATTTTATTATAACCTAGCCCATTGTCAAACTGTGGGAGGGGGACATTTTCAACATTTAATTAAATAACAACTTACTTAAATTTATTTTTGTTCTTGTAAATGTGTTATTAATTTTACTGCTTGTATTTAATTTAATTGTTATTAAATTTTTGACAAAACTTGCGTGGGTACATTTAGTACAATTTATGTTTTTTTGCAGTTTTAACGCAAAACGTTCTGGTACCAGCTTGTAAAAATGCAAAATGTATGTAAATAATTACTTACCTGTTGTATTTATCTCCTTTAACTCAAATTAAACTAATTGGTTTAACCATATGACATGTTTCATAATTGTTGTTTAGAATGTTTAGAGGAATCAGAAAACGTGATTAAAAAGGGGTCATTCCATTTAAATAAACCAAAGTTTTGTTTATCATGACTGGTTGAGGCACCCTGTATAATTACAGGTGTCCTAGTTTTATAGATTTTTTTTAAGGCCTACAACTTTTATACCGGAAGTTTTTTTATATTGTGCACCATTTTCTAAAAAATTGACCGGTCCGTGACTTTTTACACACTATGTTTAATACCCCTAAAGAGCAAATATTAGTATTATTATATATTTTTTTGTTATTTAATTCGAATCTATTATTTATCTACATATAAAACCCTATTTATAAAGAGTTTATTTAAAACCTACGCATATGTTCTCTTTTGTGGATAATGTATTAATAATTGTTCAAAGTTTTTATTCTTTGTAGCATATAAGTTTGTATTAAATTTTGTTTTCTTTTATCACTATTATTACTATTAAAATACGAATTAATCTAAAAAATGTTACGTTGTATACTTAAAGCTGGCACTGTACACTGTACACTGTACATTTCTCCGTTAATTTTTGCTATTATGAAACGTAATATTACAGAATCTCCCGAAACTTAATTGTGTCTTAAATTTCAGGCCCTGCCCGAAACGGAACCAGAGTAAAGAAAGTTAGAGCTTGGTCGGCTCTCAGAACAGCCAACACTTAGTTAGCGAAGGACCCGAAACCTCTCCAACGGCGATGGCGGACCGGCATCTCATTAGTTCTTGATTTCAGGCCGAAAACGTAATTCTATTCGCCGTCTATTAGTCCATCAGAAATAGCAGTAACTGGGGAATAATTATAGGTAATATAGTATAGTAATAGGTCTGTGAACCAAGATATTCTGATTCAAATCTCATTTCTAAAGATACTTTTTTTACTGTCGATAAGCGCCTCTTTTTTTTTAGCACTTGAAGCTGGGTGTAAACACATTTTCTACCTAAATTGTGCCTAAACCTTATGGCCTAAAGGCGCGTTTCCATTTAGTCGGCTTATGCTGCATAAGTGGAAACGTCTCGACTGGCACAAACCGATCTGCATAAAATATCCATCGGCAAGACCGAAGAATTACCAACAAAAGTCAGTCAGGCTCAAAGAAAGCCGAACAAAACGTTGTAGTGGAAACACAATACCGACCGGCTTGGTGAGGGTTCAAGTTTTAGTGCAATATTTCATGACGATAAAGACTTCCATAACCACCTAGCTAATTTTTCCGAGTGTTTCATCACCCTTGTCCCATCAGCAGATTATACGACATAATATTGTATAAATAATAATATGTTTCTTTGTGGTTGTTAAGAAAACTGCAGTGAATAAAATGCTTACCTAATAACATAATGATATTCCTGAAGTTCTTTCTTCGTCAAGTGCTGTACAAACTTCTGGAACAGCTCTGGATATCACTAATTAAATAATTTAAAAAGACACATAAGTGAGTGATATAAATCTCCATTAGCTAAAAACCGTAGAGTTAGAGCAATTCGATCTCGGCAAGATAGAGGTGTTCTAAATTTGATGATTTATTTGCTGATTTGCGGCCTAACCAACTTCAACAGGATTTCAAACTGACTGGGCGACATTCGGAAGAAATGTCTGAATTCGCCATTTCATCTGAACTTCAGGTTTAATATGTCAATATCGTCTTTCAATAAATCATTAAGGTCTAAATGATGAATGCCCTGGCATATCTAACTAGACTGATGATTGAGTTATTGAACAAGTGGAAATAAGACACTCCATCGTGGTATACCGAATAGCAAAAGCTGATCAGTCATGCTGATCGGCAAAGCCGACTAAATGGAAATACGCCTTTACGCACGTCTTCCAAAACAATGTTTCTTACGTTAAATGCAGCTCGTTAATACTACTGACATAAGATATAACTAGGTGTCGCAAATCAAAAGCTGGTTAGATCAGTTAGGCTGTTCCGATCTCTGGATTACTTTTAAGCAAGTACAAGCCTCTCTGCCCCATAAAGTGGACGAACGGAGGATACTTACTAAACTTATTAAATACCATAACCAACAAAACATCTCTCTCTCTCTGTAGAATATAATATTTAATATAAAATGTTGAAGAAAAACTCTTTATGAACCTATATAGTTTCTGTTTACTCTTTCGTCTGCATAAGTAAGCAGCTATGGAACTTGTATTTCATTGTATTGTAAAACAGATTATCTAGCAGTACAAACATTTTGTTAATTTTGCAAAACAACATAAAAGCTGACCAAGCAACTGAATTAAACTAAGCTGTAGCGCAGGTTCGATTCCCAGGCTTGATAAAACGGTTCCACTCTGTTTTGGTTTTAGTAGTTCGATATAGCGTTGCAGTCCGACGCTATGCAAATATAAGGAAAGAGTGTTAAAATACCCCAAACGCCCATTTACGTCGGTTAAAGCCCGGATGAGATCAGATATCTCTTGGAGGTGAAGATATATACTTTCCAGTCGGTAGTAGTAGTAGTAGTGGACGGGGAGGCTTGACGTCACACAAGTAGGCCAGTTTAGATCCTTTTTGCTCACCCTGTTTTAACGTCTGTGTATAGTGTCAGTTTAACGTGGCTTCTCAACCACAATATAACCGGATATATTATCCTCGGCACAGTATTTTCACGATCTTGTTATTATTACCGTCTCTGTGCTTATCACAATCCACGACGGGCCAGCCCGTAAACGTCCTTGTGTGCAGCTAAGAGAGTTATGTATATCGCGGGGATCAACGAACTATTCGGAACAGTATCGGCCTCGTGTATTCGAGATTCAATCCTCTGGTAAAGATTTTTACCTTAACCATACGAACATCAGACAGTGTCCGAGATCCACCATCTTCACCACAGATCAATCCTTCAGTTGGATCAAGGGTCCCTCCCTCGACAACATGCCGTCTATAGAGGTACAGGCTTTGATCATCGGCCAGTGGCAACGATAACCGTTGAATGTGAAGAAAATAGTTCCGCCAGTAAGTTTCATTTTACCTTTGCTTTGGTCGCAATGATACCATCAGAACGGGTTAGAGGTGGAATGATTGTCTTGGTAAAGTTCTGACTGACGGCCTTAGCTACCGACCAAAATGATCTTGGAGCCGTTTGGACATTCAAAAAGTTTATCTTTGATTCTCTGGTTGTGTGTTTCTTTGCTTTAGTTTATCGCTTGCTTGCATTGATTCCAGCGTTAACAAACATGGTACGATTTTCGGCGGTAGGGTTTTGACGCCATTGTCGGTAGAAATAGTTTTTTGATTTAACAGCTCATTCCTAATTTTGGTAAACCAAGGCTTGCCGTTAGAAGGTCACTTTTTTGAGAAAGGGATAAAGGCTTCCATGCCCGTAAGGATAACTTCTGATACTTCTCTAGCACAGATGAATGGATCATCAGAGGTAAAACATACGTCCCGCCAAGGAAAGGTTCGAAAATGGTCCTATAGGTTATCCCACTTAGCTGATGTATACTGCCAGACCTTGCGTGGTTTAGGAGGCTGTTCGGCACTAATTGGTAGTTTGTTCAGTGCCGAAATAAGGTTATGGTCAGATGGAGGCTTCACGGTGACAAAAGAATTTAGTAATTCTCTGCGTTGATATTTTAAACCACATTACACACAAAGTCGTTAGGCTCGAGTGTCTCCTCTCGTTGACAAACCCAGGATATAAATAGCTGACCATACTAGTCGATGATCTGACCTTCGTTTCAGTTAGTGCGAGTACATGAGATTTGGTAGATTGTAGATGTTGATGGACTGCATTGATGACCGAGTTCAGTCCTCTTTTATTGCAGAAATCAATTTGGAAGCTGCTAATTTTGGGTCTTTTAACAACTTCAGTTGTCACACCATTTCCATTTTGAAGGTTGTTCGAAGGACCCGCCTGGCTATTGGAAATGGTGGATGTTCGGATAACTTCGCTTGATGAGGCGCCAGAACCAGCCCCCACCCGGAGATCCGATCGGGGGGCGATTTTAACTCTGGAGCATTTTGATTTTGGAACCATCATCATAGTATTTTTCATATATTTTCCACCCTGGCAACCGGAGACATCTGCAGAGCGACGAAACGTTATCTCAAAGAGCAACTTTACACCACCCAAGCCGATGCGATGGTATTTCACCGGGCGATGTCGGGTGACCCAACATCTACCATCTACCTAGATTGCCGTTAAGAATTTGCCTGTGTGTGTTGCATATTGCATGTACAACACGACGTAGTTTAATGACCTCGGTTATGCAAACTGAAAAAGTCTGCTGGAGTAGCCCGGGCTTGAACTGGGTACCTGTAGCATGGAGAACGAGAATGTTGCCACGCGACTAGGCCGTCACATCTGGTAGGTAGATCACACCTGATAATTTGAGGCCGCACGAAACCAAAAAGTGATAGCCATTATTGGGGGATGCAGGCCGCAATGGTTGTCGTGACTAAAGTCAATGGGTTAAGTGGTTTGGAGACTACGTTAAACTGTAGATACCCTCGGAAGGGGCTCTGAACACGAACAAAAAGGTAAGCATCCCAAATATAAAAGAAACAGAAAACTATTAAAATTGCATGGGGCGTCATTTTAGATTCAGTTTGTTCAGATTAGTTCAGGAATAAATTTAACCAAGTAAAAGAAGAAACAAGATTATTGTGTCACAATGTCACGTGAGGAATGTAAAAGAGGATAGCCATTAATAAAATTATCACTATGAGAGGTTAAGTGGTAACGCTATATACATTTTAGTAAGGCACTTAGCTTTCCAAACAAAAATAAATCGATACTGCCTTGTATAGCTATTAGAAATTAGATTTATCAAGGATATATTTAATACACCTAGTACACTACAAATCTATTTACTTACATAGCGAACCAAATATAGAAGCCCAGGGGCTTAAAGCATTTGGATCTACTTTACCCCAGCTATCACATACAATATAATGGAGCTCGAGTTTTCCAGACTCCCGGTAATATCCATTTTCCCTGGACTACAGATATGCAACCGAACCACCCTCTGAAATTTATCCCGAGTCGCCCCTTTTCAGCTACTGACCACATTTGAGCGAAACCGCAAAGCGCTCTTTGCAAAAACTTCTTGCTTGAGGTCCGTGTCTGAGATTAATGTTAAGTAAGTTTCATGTTTAAATCAGATCGGAGTTATACACAGTGATTATCGATTACGTTATTGAAAACACAGAGTCTGAATGAATTAAACGTAATATATAATAGATCAGTATCTTCTAAGATAATGTGAGCCAACCTGAACATGGTTAAAAAAAATACTGATATGTTTTTACACATAACGATAACTTTTAACTTCACTGTTACTGCTACTATTTAAACAAACCCATTTTTCAACGTAAGTCAATAATATCAAATCCAAAACTTTGGTATACGGGGTGCTACAAATTTGAGGCTAATTACAGGGTGTCCATTTTTCGATGTCATTGCAGGGTATTTCGGTAACTAGCAAAGATAGAGACTTGCGGTTTTTACATTACGGCGCTATTTGTTCTTGAAACAAAAGATGCCCCAAACAGAATTGTTATAGACTTCTTAGTTTTTAAGCTACGTGGTATTTAATAAATATTTAAAAATATTTGTTTTTGGTCCACCCACCATTCAGATTTTTTTTGAAGAATTTACATTTTTCAGGGTTATTTTTTAATTTAGCATTCCCCAATCTTCGAAGAACTTCTCTAACAGAATTATAATATCGTCTAGATAAACAAACGCTTTTGAATCCATATCTGTACCAACAATTGAATCAAGTAGACGTTGAAACGTTGCACCAGCTGAATGTAAACCAAATGGCATAACTTTAAATTGAAACAGTCCTCTTCCCGGTACTGTGAAAGCTGTCACCGGTTTACTATCTTCTGAAAGTGGGATTTGCCAATATTCTTGTTTTAGATCTAAACTTGTGAAATATTTTGAATCACGTAACTTGTCTAGAATGGCCTGAATAAATGGTAAAGGATATGCATCTTATTGAGAAACTTCATTAATTTTCTTGAAATCAATACAGAACCTTGGTTCGTTTTTTGTTACTATTACGACAGGTGAACTCCATGGACTATTGGAAGGCTCAATAATTTCTTCTTCGAGCGTTTTATCTGCTTCTTCAATAATGATAGCTTGCATTGCAGGATTCATTGTAGGAATTTTGTGTTCGGACAAGGTCCTTTAATATTTTGAAATTTTGGTAACTCTTCATTTAAAAATCTTTGAACTTTATCTTTTTCTTTTTTTCAGTGATTCTATTTAAATTAGTGATATTTTGTAAATGTAATTTTCTTTAGAACGGGATCTATTAACATTCTTCTTTTACTAAGAAAGTGAAGACCTAATAAAAAGAAACATTCAATCCTGGTAAATACCAAAATTTCCAGTCCATCTGATCTTGACTTTCTTAGTAAAAGAAGATTGTTAATAGATACCGTTCTAAAGAAGTATTTCGATTATCCTTTAACTTATTAAGAAATTAGAAACAGGCCCTGAGAGTCTTTTAAATAAAATTCAGTGGCTGCTTACTTTTTTCTGAGATTCTTACTTTTCGAGAATTAAAGCAAACAATTGACTTTTTAAATGGGACACCCTGTATATTTTTCTCTTATTTGATTCTGAATCTATTTTTAAGCTTTTCAAAAATATATAATAGTTGATAGTTATTATTACCAATAAACGCACAAATCGAAAAACTTGAAAATCAGAGTGGTATATAAATTGAAAATAAAAAAACTAATCTGAGGCCGCAACAATTTTTTGGCTTTTTCTTGAAATTAACGTAAGTGAATTTCATACGTTTTGCTTTTATGCCCCTTAAATATTACGTTTTAGAGATACGATAGAGGTACGAGAATTAAAAATATAATATTTAAATTCCAGGTCCGTATTTGAAAAAATTAAGTTGATGATGGTGACCAAAAAACGAAACGTCGGAATTGAAAATTAATTATGTCAACTTGTAAAGGAGAAAAAGTGGCAATCGAAATGTGACATTTGTTTGAAATTTTTCAACAAATATAATCAGGAGAAAAAACGAATTTGCTAGTTTTCGTTTTTTTTTAGGATTTAGGTGTTCGGAACTCTTAAATTTTTTCAGCGGCGCTTTGTTGAGCACCATATTTCGGAAGTTTGCCCCCATTTAACCAACTTTGTATCTCTTATAGTTTCAGAGATCCCTGTACTTAGCCTCGAGATAGTAACAGCCTGTAATACAATAAAATTTTACTACATCTAACCGATCCTAACCAACAAAAGCAAGAAAAAAATTGTAGTGTCATTTGAACATTTAGTTGCAAACATCTTTTCATTATAATCCATAACGCATACAAAATAAATTTATAACTAAAAGTCCTATTAAAAGATTTGTGTATTGTAAATCCAGTTTATATATCGCTAAATACAAAAATATGTTTTACTAAAACTTAAAGGATATCCTATCACAATGCATATATTCAAATCATACTATCAACTAAAAAATTACCTACCTATATTCCTTTACATCTCAAAATCTGTTAATTAATTTTCATTGCATCTACTAATGGAAATGCTTTGGATTTAATAAAATTATATGCTAGTTTACTCATGAAAAGAAGTCCGTTTGCATTATTAATAATAATGGGCTTCGCCCTATTCATAGTAACTGTAAAGTCTGCTTTTTGTTGCATCAATTTGAGATTTGCGCTATACCTTAAGAAACGACTCACATGGCGTAATCTCTGTCTCAAAATAAGTATATTTTTCCATGAATATACATCGAAAAATGCTTCCTAAGGGAGAATGATAGTTTATTAAACATATCAGATCAGAAAACTTTGTTAAATTTAAAGCTCATATTTTTACAAGGAAACACAATAACGGATAAAATTGTCTTCTTCTCTCTTCGTCTCGTCTACTCCGATAGACGCTCGAGAACTACCGTTACAGAATCCGTAAACGAAGCTCCCTAGTTTTTGTTAATGAGTTCAAAGAAAAACCATTTGGAATTCGGGATCTATATCTGGGTAGAGGACATGCAGCTTTTCTATTGGAAACAGTTTTATACCGAAAAAAAATAATAACTTTGACGCCTAGTATTTCGGAAGCTAGCAACTTTTGGGCTTAGGCAAATTGGGCTGGATGGTCATATTTTAGCCTTTGATATTTGTGCTAGAGTACCTTTCTCTCTTTAAAAATATAAAGGTTTCATATTAAAAAAATAAAATAAAATAAATACAGTTCAGAAAGAAGTAAGGGCAAATTTTTCCCTGTATGCTCTAGACTTTCACTTCCCTGATAAAATTTGAACATTTTTGACTGTAGATTGATTACATAAAGCTTACTAGAAGTATTGCTAGAATTTCAAACTTAACTTGAATATTTTGGAGGATAGTTAAAGAAACCCACCTTTAGGGTACACAATTTGTAGGATTGTAGCTCTTTTAAGGGACACATTTAGATAATTGTATATAAAAAATTGGATTATTTTGAGACGTAAGAAATTATCACGCATATGTCTTCCTCTCCGGCATAGGTGTTGAGTTAGCTAAATCAAACTCGTTCAATATTAAGACATCATCAAAGTTATCATCATCATTGTCTCTGGACATTTGTCTTTTTGCTTTTTGCAGCGTGGTGTATAGGACACTGTTGCTTCTTTTACTGCTTGATATTCGTCTTTCCCTTCTCGGAACTTGATTTGATGCACTTTGTATATTGCCAATAGTATAGTTGTTGGTTTCGTAGGGAATATCTATATTTTTCAGATGTTTTCGTTGTTTTACTCGGATACAAAGGTTAATAGCGCAGGTGATTGCCATACCTGTAAATAGTAAAATGGTTAGATAATGTACTATAATTTGTTCAAGCCATAAGATCACCATTAAATATAATCAAAGATAAAAAGAGAATAACACTCAGCAAATGGGGTTATCGTTAAATAAATTTTCACATAATCAATCTGGTTCTAAAACAACATAAAATTCTTATGGACTTACCAGAAAGAACTCCATATACAAAAATAATTGAAATTACTATTAATGGCCATCGCTCCATGACGTGCATTAATAACATTTTTCCATCCAAATTTCTTTCATTCTCTTTTCCAGTACCATTGCTGCATAATTCAATAATTTTGGCATTGTTAACATCAACGTCATCAAATATCCAAACGTTTTTTGATTGCGTGCTAGGTGTAGGTTCAACGCCTGGAGCCATTATCATTTTTTCAAATTTCTGAACTCGATTGTTAACATTGGAAGATGTCATATCGATGATACAAGGATCCTTGTACGAAATCCCAAATTCTTTAACGTATTTTCTTATATTAATTAAAGTGCGATCTTTACAGTTAAAACTGTTGTCTAAAGCTTTTAAAAGAAAAAGTTTTGGTAAAGGTTTGATGACATCTACTTTAAGTCGTTGCAAGTAATTTTCGGAAATGTCCAGGGTCTCTAAATTGGGTATCATCGTAAAGATGTTTCCATCCAAATGGGTGATCCCGCATTTACTTATGTCCAGCACCTTAAATGGTAATAAATATGAATAGTAGTAAGTTCAATTCAATAGTTTAACTTGATGTTAAGGGAACAGGACCGATTCAAACAATGTTAATATCTTTTCTTATTATATCAAAAGACGCATAAGTAAATGAAATTTCAAGTATTTGTTGAGATGGAATCTTTAAATAATAAATAATTCTTAGAAGGTAAAGACCTAAATGAATGCCTAGTTATTTACAACTAGCGAAATTTTGTTTTCGAAACCAGATTTTTTTTTCGAAAAACATTGATGTCACATCAACAAATTCTTGAAAGGGACAAAGTATTCGTATTATCGATATATTTTTTGTGGAAATATGAGTTTGTGTTCAACTTATTGACATAGATTGTGACATTGATATGAATTTTACATTTGTACATTCAGAAAAGTTTTTCGATTAATTTTCAATTTTAAATAAATCGAAAATTGTTTGGGTTTTGGGCAAAAGAGGAAATACATTTCTATTTATTTTATATTAAAAACAATTCGTGTGAACTTTTTTTTTCGCCATAACTATTTTACATGGAAAGGCCGTTCTATAATTCGTGCAAAATATTGTCCTGTAATTTTCAGATGTTTGCTGTTATATACCTACTATAACTCTTCAGTCGTCTAATATTTAAACTACCGAAATAATAATACTAAATTATTTTGGTCAAGGGTTTAGGTTAGGTTAGTTCGAATATCAATCATTCTCTGATTGATATTCATTATTAAATTTAGCAGTATTTTTAAATGATCTTTGTTATAAAAGAGAAGTTGGTAAGTCACCGTTTGTGCAGAAGAAGTTATTACGATTGTAAAGAAGAACTGGAACGTGTATCCAAATAAGTGCTGAAGACCCTTTTCCGATAGACCATTCAAGGCGTCTTGTGTACATTTAATCGCTTGTCAATAATTTAATGAATGACTCCCTGTAAAAGATAACAATTGTTTCTGACAAAGCATGTTTTTTTTCTTGATTCTCCACTATATGTTCAAAAAATTCATATTTGGATAGTAGTTTCGAGCGGAAGAATTATTCCTATTTGTTTTCTTTTATTTTATTGTCAATGCAGAGAGGCACAGGAAAAAAACATTCTAAGGGAATGGACATTTTCAGCAGGATGGTGGAACGGTTGATAAGTTTGCACACAATAGTTGAGTTTCCACCTAGGTCACCCTATTTGACAATTAATAAACTCCTGTACATAATTTGCAAGGACTGACAAAAAGGACTGCTAGAATGTGCAACCAAAACGCCAGAATGTCAGCGAACATTCAGCAGTTATTTGATTTTAATTTCTTGGGTTTTGGGTCAATTCCGAAATAGAAAAACAATGTTGTTTGTTAATGTTATTACGATCGAAAACCCAAGAAAGTAAAATCAAATTGTTGAACTAACAGACAGGAAAAATATATGAAATTTTATAGTTATTTTAATTTGCCCTTTTATTGTCGTTAAAAGTCGAGCTTAAAACATTTTCTATCTTTCATTTCACTTTTTAAAGTTGTAGTTCAGCATTTCTTCTCTAAAACGAATAAATAAGATAATTGCTATACTTAAGATACGTCTTCAAACACCTTATTGCACCTTCTATTTGTCGATCTAACTAAAGCTTACGTTATCGTCGCACTAAAAATGCTATTGTAAATACTAGAAGTATCACCCATCAATATTACAGCAATTGTTGCAATTAAAGAACTATAGGGTCAGTCACACTACAGACTCTGGGAGCATGTGTCTCGCATAACTTTCCCGCAACAAAAGGACTCAGGCAAGGATGTCGTGTATCTTCCACATTGTTTCAAATTTATTGGAACGAGGCCCTAGAGAGGTGGAGAAGAGCATGCTCTACACCCTACACATTGCCGATGACCAAGTACTGATTGTACAGGATAAAAAAGACCTTGACTTGATGACGAGAAGACTGTTCGATGATAATAGAAACTGGAGTTTGAAACTATTAAAAAGGCTTAATATCGGTACCGGTGAAGTTATTGATGGTTGTGAAGAATATGTATATCTAGGGATAAAATTGGGAAAAGACGGAAGAACCGAATAGGAGATAAAAGATAGAATAAATTGGTGAGGGCGGTAATAGGTGATATGTCACCTCAACTCTGTCCTTTGGTCAAGGAATATATCGCTTGAAAGAAAACCTTATATCTATGATGCGGTGTTCAAGAACATTGTACATTGTACTCTATGAACCAAACGCTTAGAACAAAAAATTCTGGCACTTATGGCAGGCTTAATCAGATGTAGGTAGATAGGTTCTGTTCTGATAATTTTCCGTGACCTCTTGTCTTTCGGCATCCAGCCAATTTTTGATAGATACATATATTTGCGCGTTATGGGTGATGTAAGTATAGCATACTAACCTGAACTAACCCAAATTGACAGAGTTACCTCAAAAAAATGATATAATCTAAGACAGGCGATTTTAATTTCATCACCACCAAAATGATTTTTGATATCCCGGTATAAGTAAATATACTTTGTCAATAGTGGGCAATATACAGGTACTAAAACCAAATATAGTTACTTACTTTTAAATTAGTACTAGCTATTAATGGTTCATCATTTATTGACTTCAATTTGTTTCCTCTTAAATACAACTCTTGCAAAGACTTTAGACTTATAAACCATGATTTAGTAAAGTATTCGACTGCATTAAAGGACAAATCCAATGTTTTAAGATTCTCCAAACCTTCAAAACCATTGAAATGGATTTGACGAACTTTATTGTGAGACAAATTCAGCAGTTTGAGTTCTGTAAGGCCTGTTTCCTAAAAGCAAAACAATATATTGGTAAAAATAAGTTTAGTTAAAGTACTTCCCAACATATTTCGTTGGGATTAATGACTGCAATAAAACCCCTCATAAGCTCGGCTTTCGCTTTCGCAGAGACGTATTAACCCACATTTATTTTTAATGTCAGTTTATAATAACAATAGATAGGTACATTACTTAATTTGTTATCAAAATTAATAAACTGTCTAATTAAGGTTTTCTAGAAACAACTTAATTATTAGGATATTTATCAAAACTTTTTAGTTACGAGTACCTGTCTATATAACTTATATAAATAGTAAACATAATATTCAAAATAGATTAGTACCTATCTATTTTACTTTGAAACAGCGTGCAACAAGTTCATGTTAAAAGTATGTGAAGACCTTGGGAATCTTCAGCTAATGTGATATCTAGCTACCCTAAACATTCCAGCAAGCATTTATCTTCTAACGCCAAAGTGATCGAGAAAAATGTATGTAAATCGTTATTAAAGAGCGGCCACCCTAAAGTAATTGCCATTAAAAATACCAGTGAAATGACAAAAGTTACATTATCGACGGTACAAGATATTATGCTGAAAGGACATTTTAAAAGAAAAGTTCGCAAAAATACTGGAAAAATGAAGTGCGTAGATGATTGTGACAAAGATGTTATTCGCAGGAAGATATACTAAATGTATCGAGAAAATGATGTGCCCACGTTAGATTCTTTAAAAATACGGTTAACAACTGACGATACAACGATATCATGTAGCAGGACAAGTCTTCACCGCGTTTTGCAAGAGATGGGATTTAAGTATAAGACAATAAACAAGAGACAAATTATTATGTAGTCCGAAAAATTAGGAAAAATGAGATTTCTGTACCTTAGGTAAATAAAAAAGTTTAGATCCGAAAAACGTTCAATAGTTTATCTGGATGAAACGTGGTTTGATACTCATGAGACTGTCAAAAAGGGATGGGTTAATTTAACTGAAAAATGCCAAAATAAATCCTCTTCAAATAAAGAAAAACGAATAACAATAATTCATGCAGGTTGGGAGATCAGATGGATCCCTAATTGTTTATTACTGTCGGCAAAAAATATAAAAGATTCAAGTCTGGACTATCATGAAGATACCAACGCCGCTCTGTTTGAAAGCTGGTTTAAAAACATTTTGCTTTCAATATTTTCATTTAACTACAAAATCCGTTCCTGTGCAAAGCAGTAACTTATTTCATTTCATTTCAGTAATATAAACAGTGATGCCAGCTGGGACCAGGTAGATTACGCTGGTTGGCACGCTCATCGACAGTTTTATATGGATAATTTTACCAAGAAATTCTTTAAAAACGTAGGTTTGGCAATCGAACAGGTAACGGGATTTCTTTGGGTGTTTACAATATAATAAAATTATTATTGCAGTTATTAGGTCAAACGAAATATGTTCGGATGTACTTTAATGTGATGTACTTATGTACGTAATCCTCGTACTTGTGCAGCCTTATAATAGGATATTTAAAATTAAAAAATAACTTGCCAAATTACGATATATGCTTTTTGAAAATCTGCTTTTAAAACCGTGATGCAAACTAAGTTACTGGTATTATAAAATCTTGTATTACTCGAAATTCATATTCAAACTACTGTACCTACTATTTCAGTTTCACAAGCAAAAACTACTAGTAAATTCGTTTACGTACCAAAAAAATCTTGTTCCCCAATTGACTAATTTGATTATTACTTATATCCAAAATTTGAGCCTGCGGTGGTATATTTAGTTCAATCGATACCAATCTTCTATTTTGGCATTCAGCTCTTCGTAAGTTTTGGAAAATATCACACTCACAAAATTCCGGACATTTTATCTCTACCTTTTCTGCAGTAATTTCACTAATAATAATTAAAAATATTGTAGTAAGTAAACTTTCTTTTGACAGTTCGATCATGATTTAGGTTGGATGCAACTGAAATTTCGAATTAATCATGATAATTGATTTGAAATTATCTATTTCTACTTCTCAAGTCATTTGTTTGTACTTGGTAATTTAACCGTGTAACCTTTTGTTGATAGTATGATGTAGATTTTTATTTTTACTGCTTCTTTGGAATAATGTATGTCAGATAACATATCAGTTTACGTCCTTCTATAAATATGATAATTCTTATCAGAGGTAGACGAATATTCAGTCTCGGTCTCTGTCTAATGCCCACAACGTTCTTACGCCTTCTCTTTCTAACTATGTTCGATTAGATAAAGTGTTTATTAGGAAAAACAAGATTTGATAAGGCGGTATGCAGGTGTGGATTAAATAATAAATAAGTTTTGGGTGGGTGCTAAGGGCATGGGCATCAATAATGTTTTTCTTTATTACCTCAGTTAAAATGATTGATATGGTTGCACCAATTCAATAGAGAATATAAAATAATTCCATATAAAGTATAGTGGGTACCTAGCTAATAAACAATTATTTAGTAAACATTATGTTTATAAACTAAATGCATAGCGCATAAGCAATAAAAAATATTAACATAATTAATTAATATATTTAAAATATAAAATAATAAAGTCATTGTTCTTGAAATAAGAGAATAATAATATATAAAATAAACAAATTTTTAGAATAATTTCGAAGTGAAATATTTTTTACAATAATGGAGATAGACGCCTACGATTTTCAAGAGGTTCCTTTAAATTCTATCAACAAGAGTCTGTGTCGATCTTAAGATCTAAATAGAAAATGAACTGTTGCTTATAGGCTGTCTATTAAACCCATTACAATTTTGCAAGATTTCATTGCATAGACTTGAACAAGGACAATAAAACAAAAACTATTTCAAGCTACGAAAAAAACACTTAAGTTTAAAAAGGCAAAACGAAACGAAAAAATGAAAATAACAAAATGTCTTTATAAATCTTCAAAATGTATTCCATTATTTTGAATGCAACAATTTAATCTGCGCTGCGTGCTTAATACTGCTGCTCATATTTCAGCTCTAGGAATGCTAGAAATGTCATGGTGGATATATTGCTTTATGTTGTCAGCAGTAGTAGGACGAGCTTAAAAAACAATGCCCTTTAGCCTGCCCCAAAAATAAAAAATCAAGCACAGTGAGATCTGGGAATCTAGGCGGCCATGGAAACAAACTTCCTGGTCCGATCCAGCAGTTTGGGTATCATTGGTTCGAAATGTCACAAACTATCAGAGAAAACCACATGTTCCTTCTGATGGCTAATGGACCCCTTCTAATAGAATCCGCAATTGGTTACATCAAAAGTTCAAATAAATATTGCCATTTAAATGTTCATTAAAAAAAAATACGGTATGCGATTGCATTCATTGACGATAATCGGATTGTTCAAAATGGCACACCACACATTCACACTCCATCGATTTCGATGAACTACTTCACTCATCCAGTGAAGATTATTCACTGACCAGAAATGCATATTATGCAAGTTGATTCCTCCATTACTTGAAAGCAGCTTCCTCAGTCTACATTATGCGAGATTAAAACTCGGATCTTCACCAACCATAATTCCTAGACAATAACAATAATTTAGTCTCGTTCAAAATCAGTTTGCGATAGAGCCTGGTGTAGTTTCACGTGATATGGATGAAAATGATGATTCAATTTTATGTATCGACGTTGTGGTTATGCCTAAGTCAGAGGCTATGGTACTTGTAGTTAAATGGGGACTCTCCTGAACATAGGAAAGAACACTAATAAAAATATTAATACTCCTAATGCGCCTATTTCTTTTATGTGCTAGAATAGGAAGCACCAGCCCTGTTTTATGCAGTCATCTAGCCAATTGAGAACTACTAAAATGTCTCCAATCAGCATAGTTAGTTGTGTATACTCGTTCCGCCATGGCAGCATTTTCAACGCTTTAAAAATGAAACTAGGGAATATTGTAACCCAAAGTCTCGGTCTCAATATAAAATTTTTATTCACTACCTTAGCAGGCTACATGTTTCGCCATTTCTCGCATCATCTGCCATTTTCTGACATGTTTTACATTCTCATTGAATTATTTTAGGCCTGATGATGCCAGAAATGGCGAAACATGTAGCCTGCTAAGGTAGTGAATAAAAATTTTATATTGAGACCGTGACTTTGAGTTACAATTTCCCTACTTTCAATTTAAAACGGGTCTCTTCGAGAATATGGACAGTTTCTTTGACTTTGAAAATAAACCGCTAGCATGTTATAAGCTTCTGCTGTGGAATATGACATTTCCAACGAGTAATATGGAAAATCTCAAAGGGAAACAAACTATAAGTAGAGAAATTTGAACCAAAAGAAATGAGCCAAGAGTATATTTTTTACTTGAAAGTATCAAAGTTTTCAAATTTGGTTAAAAAAGGCGTTTCGAATTCGTACACAAACAAGTTATGAGTAGTTTATTTCTCTATCCACTAGAATATTACGCCCCTGGCTACATTTTAAGAATATTGAATTTAAAATTAGATTTCGACTATCACACTAAAGTTTCAAGTTTCTACCTTGAAGAGTTTCGTCGATATTTAAAGAAAACCATCGTCTGGGTACCCCACTTGGGGGTAGCTCCATTAGGAAGCATTTTTCGATATGCGGTGATAGAAACAAATATGATTATTTGGGAAAGTAGAAGTATAGCCCTATAGTTACGGGACACCCTGTATAGGGCCAGAGAAAAGTTCTACAAAGTTTTCTACCTGGGTCCACTCCTAATTTAAATGCTATCCTTTCCAGGTAGAAAATCCCTGCGTCCCTTTTGATCCCACATACTTTTTGCGTAGGTAATATTTACTTTTTATTCTTGACCAAGGTCCAGCAGTTGCCAGTAAAATATATACATATGTAAATTTTTAAAATTTATAAAATTTGCAGTATTTATTACTTTCATAAATGCTGTTTACATACAATTTATCCATTTATGATTAATATCAGCAATGTGTTGACAGTTGACGGCTATTAGGGCTTTTGCGGCTTGCTCACTCCCGTGTATGTCTGCGGCCTTTGCCCTTTAATCCCAGGTGAGCTCGGGCCACCCTGTTTAGTCCAGTTTGACCGGTGTCGAAGGGCTTACAATTTGCCAACACGAGTAAACTGCAGTTAAGTTTAGTTTATTAAAAGCTGCTTGATCTAAACGTGTTTTTAAAAGAGCTTTAAAGGTTTAGAAATTAGCAAATAATGTGATATAATTGTGTGTGTTTGTGAAAATGGTTAATAATGTCGTGTCGCTAAGATTTTTGGATAATAATATTTAAACAATCGTGGTATAAGGGGTCGAAGAAGTAAATTGTTCATTAGAGTATTGTTGGTTTACAGTATGTCCACAGATGGACTTTACAATAGGAGTAATGGGCTAAAAATTTCACATTTCCAAAAAATTGTTTTGCTTCCTAACCTTCGGGGACTCGCGCGCAATTTTTGGGATAGATTGCTCGCGCGCGGACTCTCAGTCTGCATTCGTAAACTTGCTTTTTTAAAGCTATTACTTAAAAATTTATTAGGCAAAAAGAAAAAGTAAAAGTATATTGGTTTAGATATCATTTTTGTTTATAATAAAACAACGTTTGCAACGTTACCATAAGGTTAATCTCTAAAAAAAGAATGACTAAAATAAGTTTAGACTTTAGCTAAATAAAATAAAATTTCATCTTTTCGTTCCACGTGAGAACGTGGTTTCGAGTCGAAATTTTTTTTTCGAAATTTGACAGAAATAACCGTCAAATTTCGACTCGAAACCACGTTCTCACGTGGAACGAAAAAATAAAAAACAAAAAAAAAATATGATAGTTACTGATTAAAACTTAAAAGTGGTTCGTCCCAGTTGTTCATCATTTACAATTTTACGTGTTAATTGTTTTATGTAATCAGTTTTACATTGTGGTCTTGATGACCCACTTAATGAAAAAAAATATTTTATCAATGAAGTGTTCCTGTTTCCAGACAAAGAAGCACTGAAGATGGCCTAAGGCCGATAGCCTCTACTCTTTATAAAAATTTTTTTTTGAAGAATATACACTAAATACACAAAACGACTGTTGTTTCCACTAAAAGTTATATCCAACCTGAACAACACCCAGTATACGTAAATATTGAAACAACTACCTATACGATAAAATCGATGAAATTTCGCCACCAACGTTAACGCCGAAATAATTAATACCAGACCAAAATTTCATAAAACAATTTGACAAAACATCAAGTGTCTGAACTTTCTACATCGAAAAGTTTGCATGTAAAGCAATTCCCATTTTCGTGGAAAGCCATACATCTCTCTCAACAACTGCTTCTATACACTCAACTTAAACAATGTCCCCGAAAGTGCAGAGAGAGTTGCTTTGGTCTGCGTTTGTCATGTACGCCGGACTGGGGGATAGGGGTACCGTGACCCCCCGGGGGTACAAGCTAAAACTCACCCTGGAACACCCAGAAAACTTGGTATAGTCTGGGCAAATGGAAGATACAACACATGTAAATTTTATAGTTGTCAATTCAAAAATCATCCATTTTAAAATAGGTCCAATGGAATGTATTCAAATATTAAACAGTAGGCTTGAACCTAAGCGTTATTTTATTACTAAGTATTGTAGAATCACCAAGTTTATAACAAAAATTTGAAATTTTGTGTCGTATTTAATAGCAAATAACTTGGTCAAGGAAAAAAAAACTATTACAAGAATGAGAATATTAAGCGTGTCAATATATTTAACTGTTATTAACTTTTAACTTATTCATTTTTTGCTGTTCTAGCTACCCATATTATCATAAGTTAACTTATTTGTGACAAATCTTAGTATTACTTTCATTGTGTTTTTGGCTTGATGATATACGGACACTCAACACTCAACAAGGTATAGGGTATATGCTATAGTTATTGGCCTGTTAAGGAGGGTTATGTTTATTTTAATCCCACTTACCAAAAGAAATGCATTATGAAAAATATTTTTTTTATATATGCAATATTATTTTATGAAATTAATGCCAATAATATTTTTACTCTAAGAAATTTTGAAATATCTTAAAATGTCTTTTTTAAAATATATTGCCGACAGTATAGTCATTGACCATGGCGCTATAATAATTGGTCATACTCTGAAGCTGATAACAATTTTATTAAAGTGGATACCTATACCTACCTAGGTATCTTTGCGATTAAAAATAACAATACATGTTTTAAATAAATATTTATTATTTGATTAAAGGTTTCAAAAAATTCTGGTCGAAAAAGAAATACAAATTAAATTATGGAATTTCTGTAATTCTTTTATCTACGAGATGAAAAATATAACCTTTGTCTATTTTAATAACTGATTCAAACAACGAAAAGTTTTACATAAACAAATCAACTTTCGGATACAATTCTCGTAATATAGTCTTATACACGCTTGACACTAAATTGCTTCTTTGGATGACATGATAATATTAAAAAGGCCAATACAGCACAACCCCATCATTACTTTTTTATTTAGGAACTTGTTTGGAAAGGTGGAAGGATAAATCAAGTTGCTCGAAATCATTTCAGGTTTTTTTAAGACGTTCACAACTATCTTCAAATCGCGCAAACCGCCTTTTTGCCACATCTACAGAAGAAATAATGAAGATAGCTTTAACTTCGGACTTGTTTCAGCACTAGGTTATAATTATTTATTTTCTTTAGGGATATACATTTTACCTCTCTTCTTGCAGATTATAATTCCATTTTATCAGTATCCATATTACTTTCATTGCCTAAGCTGACCTTAACAGAATTTGGTTGGTAGTACAAACCATTATGAGATTTGTTTAGATTTGGTAAAGAAAGGGCGGCCCCCAAATTATTTATAGGTTTGGTTGACGTTAAAATGTTCTTTCCTTGGCATATTTTTCTTATCCTTATCTCATTTTTTTTTAGTTTTTCCTTTCTTTCTGGAGTTTTCATTTGTCAGTTCTTTTTTCAGTCTTTCTTTTTCTGTCTTATTTCTTTTTCTGCCCTACTATGTTAGGTCTATCTGAAGATGTTCACACAAACGGAACTTTTTCTGTTTTTCCTCCATTTCCTTCTAGGAATATCAGGCCATACTACAAAACATTTTAGCGACACAGGGGTATTTACACCAGAGTATGCTTCAAAATTTAGTGTTTTATTAAGTTCAGTAGTCACAACGATCTTTTCATCAGGTAAGTTTACTTTACTCAATAAGTCGTCCTTATTGTTCAGATTACTAGGTATTATAAAGAGTATTTCAAAAAGAGTTGTTTCCGGATATTGCTATTATATAAAATAAAAGCTTAACTAGGAGAAGTTTAACTTTTCAGTGCAATGAGTAATATGATTGATTACAATTATAAATGATGTATTGCTTTTGTCATAAACGATCTTATTTATGCATAGTAAATAATAATTTTTAGTACCATGTTTTGCAAAATTATTCATATAGAATTGTTAATAGATTAGTTATTTGCAATACTTTACTGCATAGTTTTTTAAAAATATTTAATTCTTAGTTATTACAGTTTTATATTTATTGACTAAACATAAAATGCATATATTGGCCTACGCCAATAATTAAAATCCGGTGGACAACTAGAGGTTTTAGTTTTCATCAAATCGTTTTTATTGTCCCAATCGTGATTCCTAACCCAATTTTAAGTCGAAAAGTTGATTATTAACATAATATATATCCTATAATATATATAATACTTGGTTTTCGATATACGGCGTGTTAAAGCGTTATTATTTTTTTGAAAGGCAGCTAATCTATCGGAGATAGTTTGAGATATAACATTTAATTTTTTCATACACATTTGGACCATTTTTTTCTCTTCAACCAGGTTTAACAAAAAAACGCCATTGATTTTCTTAAAACAATTATTTTACTATTAATTAATATTCAATTCTAATAAAAAAAGATGTCTTTCATTTTTGTCATACATTTTTTTTTTATAATAATTACATGATAATATAATAATTATAAAAACTTTTTTAATATCTGCGGTCCACCAATATATACTGGAATTATCGTAACCTATTTATTAATCAGTACTCGGTGTTAATTTTATTTTTATAGGTAACATGGATCACTAGGATAGCACGTTCTGTAATGGATTCTAGCCTCGGCGGTTTCCTTGTTTTTTAATGTCAATGATGAATTGGACCCCGCTGTGTAACGGGGAACCAACTAGCCATTTATTGTTTCGAGATAATCAAAAAAAATATTTTAAATTTTTATTTCAAATAATTATTTATAAATACATAATATGCAGAGTGCACATGAGACGTTTTTATTATTTACGAGTCAACATGTTATTTCAATAAAAAAAAATGGCATTGTTAAAAGTGCCCCAAGTAGTGAAAATACACATGGTTGCCTAATGTTTAATTTAACAATATTCATGTTTGGCGCTATAGATTGAAATTTTTTAAAAAAATATTTAATTAAAACTGCAACATTAGTCGTCTAGTAGCTCAAAGTCCAAGTCACCAGTATATCCATCTATGCATGTCTTCTGCTATAGTTGAATCGCCGATAAGATTCATATAAAAAGCATGATCTGCTGCAGGAGCTAAGTACAAATAGCTTTGAATATCCTTTACTTCTGGATTTTGAGTTTAGCCACAGTGGTTCCAAAAACTAAGAAAATTTTCTTTAGAAACCTGTGTTTTTTTTTTTATTTTCTTCCATTAATCTCTTCTAATTCTCGTCACTGTAGCCTGTTTTGATAAAAATGCGATAATCTTATTCTTTCAAAAGCTCAATTTCCATAAAATGTAGTTGATTATGTCAGCATCACAACTTCTCTTCCTGCTAGCAAATAATTTTTCTTAGCGCTTGCAAAATCCTATTTTTCTGTATCACTTATATTAATGAGGCGTCTCCTATTACATGTTCTCATGATGTTAGTGTAATCTTATGAGGAAAAATCTAGTTTTGTTATTTAATCGCACATTCAACATCTCCGAAGTCACAATTATTAGGCAACAAACTATGAATAGAGACCGAGAACCGCAAAGTAATACGTTTCAGATGTAGTGACTTCTGTAAAATATACTAAAGCATATATAAGCACCCTTTTAATGTTGCGGTTCTGGTCCCCACAGGAATCACTACAAAGGATAATATTTTCTACGCTTTCCGAAATCTTATACAATAATATAAAATAAATAAAGATAACTAAAATATGAGGAATAGGTATATATAATATATAGAGTGGCAAAAAAGTTCCCCGCGTTTCTACCTGCATGAACTTTTTCTGTCATTTCTGGTTCGGTTGCCGTAGAGACTAACTTACTTTTTTTAAATGGAACACCCTGCATATGGTTTATTTATTTGAATTCTACTGGCAAAACTCTGAACTTCTTATATTTCAAATTTTCACCTGCAAGCGTTTCCGAGATAATGACAGCTCAAAAATGAAAATCTTCCTAATTTTATTTATTTCTACCTAATACCCACCAGTTAAGTCAAGGTGTTTTTATGACAGCGACGTAAGAGGTGTCAATTTTGAGTTCCCGTTTAAGTTTCTGTTCTCTGATTTCTAATTGGTTTACACTATGGTTCACTTGAATGAGAAATTTTAATAATGCGCGGTTACGGAAATATGAAGAGATCGCAATATCAGGATTGTTAACTTTTCAATGAATTATATCCAAATAGTCGAGTGGTAAAGAAATTTCGAGAAACAGGCAGTGTTAGAGAAGCCGCTAGATCAGGTCGACCTAAAACAGCATCCGGGGGAGACAAAGCTTTGAATAACATACTCTAAATACAAGAAAATCCAACACAATCATCCAGGCCAACGGCAATGGATTTTATTGTGTCTCATCAGTCAGTAAAAAAATTGTTTCAGCAGGAGAAGTTGCATCCCTACAAGATAAAGTTGGTGCACGAGTTAAACGAGGACGATTTTGATAGAAGAGCTGAATTTTGTGAGCTGATGATGGAAAGATGCAATAACGATGATAACTTCGCAACAAATATCATTTTCGCGGATGAAGCTACTTTCTATTTAAATGGCATTGTTAGTTGACACAATTACGGTTATTAGTCTGCTGAGAATACTCACTGGTTCCAGGAAGTTCATACTCAGAGGCCCGAAAAAGTTAGTGTTTGGTGGTAGACATATTGTGGGACCTTTTTCGTAGATGGTAATTTGAATGGCGAAAAATATCTAAACCTCATCAGGAATCACATAATTCCTTCTTGCAGAATGGTTTTACTGGGTGTAAATAATGGCATAAACGAACAGGTATGGTTCCAGCAAGATGGAGAATCTGCCTATTATACGGCAAATATTAGAAAATACGTAAGCGAACAATTTCCAGGACGTTAGATAGGCAGAAGAGGTGCTATTGACTGGCCTGCGCGATCCCCGAACTTAGCCCCGCTCGACCTCTTTTTGTGGGGACACTTAAATAACAGTCTACATTAACCGTCCAATTGACTTAGAACCTTTAAAACTCTGAATTAGTGCTAAAATTCGGGCCATTCCAGAGGACCTCCTTGTAAACATTGTAGACGTGAGCTGTCATTATCTCGGAAGCGCTTGCAGATAGGTAAAAATTCGAAATATAAAAAGTTCATAGTTTTCCCAGTAGAATCCAAATATGCAATCGTATGCAGGGTGTTCCATTTAAAAAAAGTAAGTTAGTCTCTATGGCAACCAAACCAGAAATGGCAGAAAAAATTCATGTGGGTAGAAATGTGGGGAATAATTTACTGAACAACTTTCGTGAAGGTCACTTTTTCGTATACGAGGTACGTAATACAAAAGTTACAGGCATTATGCGCGACTTTCTTACCGCTCTGTATAAACCTTATTTTTACTTTACAAGAACCACGTGCATAGAGCCAAAGAACAACCTAAGTCCTTGCCCGGACTAAATATCGAAACTCCGACCGTCCGAGTGTCATTACAAGCAGCGGCCATTTCCCCCTTTCCCTCAGGTCCCGCGGAGGTCCTCGAGAGGGTGAAACAAAAGACGGAATAATCCATAGAAGCTGTTGACCAATGGCGTCGGAGCGGCTTTGTACGGGCTAGTGCTCAGCTTGGGGTGTTCATTTTCTTAATTGCTATGGCTTTTTCGGACAACGAGTAATAACCCCTCGAGACGTTTATTTTTAACACAAAAATTAGTTTTTTTATGAAATAATCAGGATTATGAAGAAAATTTTTTAATTTCACATTTTTGAGACGACTAGGTTTTAGGGCAATTCACCGACAAGTAACTCACCGAGAAGTAATTCATCGAATAAACAGATGATCGAAAAAGTATAAATAATATTTGAATTATATTTAAATAAATTATATTAAATAAATGTGAGTGTATTTAACTGAGAGTCTATAATAATGTTGGTACACATAAACAAAACAAATATGCAGTGCTGCCAATATAAAAATGTAATTTTACCCAATTTTCTGCCAAAATTACCCAAAATGACGTCAAATTACCCACCTTCCGGGTGGTCGCGTTCATTAGAGGGTACGGATTGGTACAATTATCGCTTTTCTGCTGAACGATCATATTTTTGAAGCGATCAGTGATCAGTTTTTGATAGCTCCGCAAACGACGTCATTGCGTTGCACTGAATCTTTTTCGGGACATATAAGTACTTGGTAAAGAACTCATCTTTTTTAACTCGCTTATTTAAGAAAGGAGAGAATATAATCTAGGACAAAATTTTAGGTTCGCGAAGAAAAGTATATACATTATCTTCCATGTGCTTAATATAACATACAAACAAAAAGATACAGACGGAAAAAATGTTGTTTTGCATTTCTATTAAATCATAGTTAATATCATGATATAACCTAAGGAAAAGTAAATCCGGACGTAAACTTGAAAACGGGCGCGGGCCTTTTCTTTCTGACGAATGGAAAACGGCCTTTACTTTTTAATTTCAATGGATTAGAAAGAGAAGAATATGAACAGGTGCTTGAGTTAGTTTCCTACCTCAATACGATTGACCGTTGAATTCGCGGAACGCCGTAATTTGTCAACGGGAAAGAAGTTGTGTCTACTTTAACGGTAAAACGTATTTTAAGAGGTTATGATTATAAATACAAGCTAAACTTACTTTTTTCTTAAATTACCCGAAAAATACCCATCGAAATAAATACCCACACATTCCCCACACGCAAGCCAAATTACCCGCATTTCGGGAAATTACCCGCAAATTGGCAGCGCTGCAAATATGTTAGATATTAGTAATATATTAGGATGCCCCGTTTAACTAAAGCCTAAAATCATATATAGGCATTAATTTAGTAAACTAGGTACTTAACATAGATTAGAAAACGATTGAAATAAAACTTACATCAAAGAAAAGGTGCTAACTAGATCCTAAATTACTTTAAAATATATGGTGAATTTACATTTATGGTGGTTCATATACCTAACTGAAAATTATTTGGTATGACGGATTTGGCACACCCTGTATCAAAAACGAAATATTATATTACCTAATCATGCTAGTCAACAAGATTTGTATCCTATAGTAGAGATCATTTGAAAATACCGAAACCCTAATAAAACGTGCAGCAAGGAACGCTACAGGGTATTCTTTGTTTTCATACAAACCATAAGCAAGAATAAATTAAAGGGAATATCCAGTTGACGCCCTTTAAAGAGAGTAAAATAATAAATCACATAAGTCTTAGTGTCTTATCTTTTACCAGGTACTCAAGCGCGTACCTGAGGAAGAGAGGCATAATGTAATATGAGGGTGTATTTTGTACCCTTTTATAAACTGATTGATATCTGTGGTGAATGCTGTTGGGATACTGGGTCAGATCCGGAATGTATTATTTCAAAAAGGTTAAGTAAAAATTAAAAATGAAATCAGTATTATTGAAATTATGTTTTATTTTACATATAATTTATAATGAACTGATTTATTAATAATCGTAATATTTTATATTTTTAGGAAATAAAATACTTGAAGTCTTCCTCCACAAGATAGATTTATTGGTTTAAAGGTTTATCCCTACATGTTTCGAATGTTTAAACATCCATCATCAGGGGATACAATATCGAGTTCATATAATGAAGGTCGTTACCCCAAATGATATTTTGAATGAAGTAACAGCAATAAAAGGTTGGAAACCCATCCTGCAAGTTTAAAGTCATAATGACTGTTTTACGAGCCCAATATAAAATGCAATTTAAAACAGTTTGGACTTTTTTAGTAATTAAGATCTAAAACTTATAATATTAATTTATTAACTATGCTATATACGTTCCGAATGGCATATTATACAAAAATGTAAGTCAATTTCAATCCGCAATATTTGTCTTCAGAATAAATCGATGTTGAAAATTCTAATACGGTATAAAAGATTATTCGTTTTTTAATTAAGATAAGTAAAGTGTGTTAAGTCACTAAAACATAATTTTACAATTATTAAGGCATTTAAATAAATAATAATGGTTTATTGTGCTTTAACAAATTACCACTTGAAATTTTGAAGCGAAGAAACTTTCACATCAAGGAGAGTGTTGAAACGTCACATTAGGAGGAAAAAAAAAGAATTTTTTTTCATTTAATTGATGGCATCCATTAATTAATAACTTAATTAAGATTTGAACAATTACTTTAGTTACATATTAACTGATTTTTAGGTAGTACTCATGAGTTGTGGGATCCGAGTCCTTAATTTAGTTATTAATTAATGGATGCCATCAATTAAATTGAAAATTTTTCTTTTTTTTTTTCCTCCTAATGTGGCGTTTCAACACTCTACTTGATGTGAAATTTTAAATATAAATATAATAAAAAGAAAAGAAAGAACAATACAAAAATATATTTCAAATTTATATTTATAACATTTAAAAAAAAAATAAAGAAATAAACATACAACTACCTACAAAAATGTTAATCTGAATCTGAAGAAAAAGAAATGTCACCTTCAGAATCTGAACCAGAATCTGACACATGAATTTTATTATCAGTGGCTTAACCTGAACATCCAGAATGTCTTCTTTTTGCCAATAATCCCTTATAATATTATTTGTAAGGCAAACACAATCAGACCAATTTTCGGGGGTATTGGTTTGTAATGCCTCTTTCCAAACATCCAAGACGGCATTTTCATCTTTCATGTCTTTTCCAATAATTTGTTTATTAAAAAATGTTTTGCTTTGGGCCCAAGTTAAATAGCGTTGAAAATGCAGTGGTAGGGCGGCAATTTCAAAACTTGATGACCCGTAGTACAAATTAATTCATCCACGGCATATCCCAATTTTGCTTTGCATTGTTCTACTATTTGTAGCAATTCGGGTTTAAGTGCGTTTTCCATAAAATTGATATTTTTGCTTTGTAGCCAAGAAATGATATCATATCAGCTTTTCTCGTTGAAGCATTTGGCACATTTTCGCTGAGCCGTGAATGGTACTTTGCATTGTCCATATAACAAGAAGCGGGGGTTTTTCGAGCCGAGGTAAAAGATGTTCATCCAACCATTTTTCAAACAATGGGTTGTTATGATAGTCAGCGCTTTTATTTTTTGTAGAAAAAACTAAGTCTGCCCCATCTATAAAGCCATCTTTGGTGCCAGCATGTAAAACTACATATCTTTTATCGTCAGCTTGTTTTTTATTTAAAACTGATTTGATGTTGTCATCATGCCATGTTCTAATGTCGCTACTATTTTAAAATATTTATATTTCGTCTATAAACCCCACGTCTAACGCAGTTTCTGATAACCACTCTTCTGTATATTGTCTCAAGAATTGTATACGTTTTGAAACAATATCCGGTTTCTCCATAATTTAACGCCTGCCACTGCCCCTTTTAAATTTAAATCCCAAATACTTTAGCAAAAATGGCCTAATGTGGAGTTACTTAGGTCAATAGTTTGTTTGGCATGCAATTCCTTTTTAAGCTTTTGCCGTGTGACATAATTATGCGTGGCAATCATATTGTAAACTACGTTCCTTATTTGAGTTTTCCTTTTCTCTACTAGTCTAAAAAGGAAATTGAATATTATGACTTCATGTTCCTTTATTACTTGATAATTTAATATAATTACGTATAATAAATTACAATCCTTAAATTTATATATTGTATAATATAAAAATCGCATAATTTTTTGGTCCATAAACGTCTAATACGCCATCCACTGTGAGACACCCTGTATTCATATGTGAATAAATTTCAAACCACTTACCCTGGGAGAGGTTCCTGTTGTATATTCTTTTCGGATCCTAGCTACAGTTTTTCCACTAAACTTACAGGCTGCTCAAGTGCATTTCACAGCTGAAATTGGTTGAAGGCTATTTTCTTTTTCATTTTAAAAATACGCCAAAACGTTTAAAATAATTTTTCGTGTCTCAGCGATAAACATTTTGCGCCAAATATTCTAAGTCGAATGTCGAATAAACCCCAAAATTCCTCGCCCGTATCTGAATTTTAGGGTACCTAGGAAAAGGTTCTTTGCTCCGCTTTAATTTCTCACACCTAATAAAGAGAGACAATTAAGGGTTGGTACTTGCTAATTTTATGCCTATGATTTGTTTAGTTTAGAAGAAAGAAAGATGATTAAAAGCTGTAGCTTTTCTTTGTTGTAGGTTTTATTGCCCTCTCGGTTTTTTAAATAATCTCTACTATAGAAATTAATCTTTGTGATAGCTTCTTACGTTTCTTAAATTTTTTTCACTCAATGTATTTGCTCCTAAAAAACTTTTAATTCTGTTATCGGATGCTTAAAGCAGGAGCAAATTTAATTTGTTTTTAAGAAAACTTAATTCATGTAACTTGTTTAGCACACGAAATTAATAGAGTCGCGGAGCATATTATTATAAGGTGCGAGTTTCCATTAGTCAATGACTTAATTAGTAATGTAAAAAAAGCATTTCTTAAGGCTCCTTTCAGAATTCAGTTATATAGGGAAAAGCTTCCAGGTATTCAGTTACCACCTCAACCTGTTATAACGCGACGGGGAACATGACTTGAACCGGCAACTTTTTGCACCGACCATTATGGTACAACAAAAGAAATCATTTGCGACTTATCTGATTCTTCCAAGCTGTTCTAACGACAGTAACCAAGTAGAATTTATTGCTTAAAAGACCCAGGCGGCAGTTTTTTATAAAAAAGTTAATGTCGAAGAACCGGATATACTCCTGGCGGGACACTCGATTCCCTTGGCTTCATCAATTAATTTATTGGGCGTTAATTTGGATAGTCTTGTGTCTTGGCATAGCCACGTTGCGGCCATTGCTAAGGCAGCCTCGCAGAAGCTCGGAATACTTTTCCCTACTAAAAATTTTATAATTGGTTTAATTATATTTTTTAATACTAACGTATATTTAGACTGAATCGAGTTCTAGGCTTAAAGTATTGTTTATTATTTTCAATGTAAACATATTTTTTTAAAAATGGCAGTATATACTGAGGTTGCCCGCTTGATTTCACCCAGAGCGGTGCACGATAGAAATATACGCAGCCCACCCGTACGTGAGTCAGCTTAGTATCCCTCGAACGGCACTGTTTAGAAACTCTTTCATCTGGGGAACGTCATCATTCTGGAACGACCTCCCTGACGCCGTGTTCCCCAACGAGTATAATCTCCAAACATTCAAGACCAATCTGAATCGTTTCCTGCGCAAACGCGCCGCTAGTAGAGTGCCATAAAGGATTATTCCTGCAGTGCTATGCCCTACCATAAAAAAAAACTCATAAAAACTTTTTAAAAATAAGGGCTTGCAACAACAACTTCTTTTTATTGAGATTAATTACAGATTTATATCTAGCTATTTCACGATAGAGAAGAGTTCGGCATCTTTGGATATTTATTATTAATAATTTAGTGCTAATATTCAAATTTGCCCCCATTACTTCGTAGAAAGAAGTTTTCTTTGATATAGAGGAAATCATTTCTTGTAGAAAATTCTGAAAAACATTTAGTTGTAAACTCGTTTTATAAAGTTAAGAATAAGTAGACAATAATAGACAAGACTTTTTTGTTTAATAACCTTTATTCCTTTTTTCTTGTAGTACAGTTTTATGGCCTTCATACTTAGGTATGATTATTTTAGATATTACTTAAAGTATAGTGTTAAGTACATTTTTGGCTTATATCTCTTTATTAATATATAGGGTATGGTTCGAATATCACCATTAGTAACCACGGCCAACCGCCACGAATGACAGATCAACCATAAAAATCCGGTTATTTTCGGGACGAAAAATCAAAAGTTGGTTTTTAAGAGAGAAACGTTTGAAACATAACCTCTAATTTTTTCAAATTTATGTGGTGTTTTGTTTACTGAACAAAGTTTTTAAATATGGACGACCAGCGGAACCAGCCTGCATTTCTTTTTTATCATTTAGTTTTATCAAGTTCCGATGACGACTCAGATGAAGAAAATGATAGGCCCGAGGCTAGAGCAAGGAGAGGAGCTCAAAGTGTGTAAGGCCCTATTATTCTTCTGCAAAAAAATAATAAATAACAGGCCAACGGTCGAACGTTTTGAAAACAAATCGCCACCAACACAATGCATACACATCAATATCAAAAATACAAAAAGAAAACTCAAACTCAATGACAAGTGACAGGTGGAACCACTTGTAACCGGGCTTTTAAAGTCGGTTAGCATTGTGACACTTCGTTGACGTACTATTAGAATACCGTGGTCCGAAACTGACCTATCTTTCGGTTACCGCAACTATTTGGTTAATTACGGAACACTAAACTACGACATTAGTTACTTTCGGAACATACCCTTTTAATAAAATATTTAACCTTTAAAAATACTTTTAATGCAATAATTCTATAAAATTAGTCCACAGAACGAACCTAAATAATTTGCATATTTGAAGCATATTCTTGCATATTTCAAGCATATCCTTGCATTTTTCTTTAAAATTAAAATGTGCATTTTTTAAACTTTTTTCATGCATTTTTTCGCCCTTTACTAATATCCATCAACGATGTAGGGTAAGTCCGGTAGAGATGCCCCACCGGGTGAGATGGCCGAAGCCTGTAATTTTTAAACCGCCCGGCGAATCAGTTGCCACTGCCGAGAAGCGACAGTCGTTCGCCCGCTAATGTTGTGCCCGTGTTACGTTTTAATGTAAATAATAAAATAGGTGAGTTTTTACGATTTGCAACTTTCATATACGTAAATATTTATTTACTGTCGCAGGTTTTATAGTGGTAATATGTTTTGTTATCAACTTGTTGCATTGTGTGCTGTTTTATGATTGAATAAATGCTTACCAAAACATCATAACCTAAAAAAATAATCGTATGTACCTGTCTTTTCAAACCACGTGGTGGGGCATCTCTCCCATGATAATGGGAGAGATGACCGGGATGTTATCGGGAGAGATGCCCTGGGGCATCTCTCCCATATAATATGCATTGTTTGTTTGTTATATTATGGTAAATTGTTTGTGAGTAATGTTATTACAGGGCGATACAAAATTTTGAAAATATTTCGTTTCGGAGATACAGGGTGTTAAAGTTGACATTTTGTTTTACATTTTTTTTTAATAATTTTTGCAAAAAATAAGATTTTCTAACGGAATTTGGTGACCAGGGCTTTTTAGGTGAAAAATGTTAACTAATTTATTTTAAATTGTGCTTTTGCTTTCAGCAATGCCCACTATATATAAGAGAAAGTGTCCCGAAAGAGCCAAGTGGTCCCAAGAAGCGTTGGCTGCAGCTTTGCAAGCCATTAATACTAGCCAAATGGGCATAAATGAAGCGTCTCGTGCGAAGGGAAATTTTCTGCCTCCCGTATTTATAATGAAAGGCAAGAATAAAAAACCCGAGTTGGAAGATCGCATGCCACTAGGTTCGTACGTCTATATGAATCCCAAATCGGCCTACATCACTTCAGACCTATTTTTGGATTGGTTGAAAACACAATTTGTACCAAGAAAACCACCAGGAAAAGTTCTTCTTGTGGTAGATGGACACTCATCTCATCATAGTTGTGTAGAGACTTGAGTAAGCTTACCAAGCCACACCACACACTTTTTGCAGCCCTTAGATAGGGCTGTTTTTATCAGTGCATGCAATAAGTGGATGAGATCAAATCCATCAAGAAAAATTAGCAGGCTTCAGTTTGGGCAGTTGGTGTCAGAGGCGTGGGCAAAAGCAGCAACCTGTTCTAATGCAGTGTCGTCCTTTAGGAGTACTGGAATCTACCCTTTTGATCCCGACGTTATCCCTGATTATGCATATCTCATAGACCAAGTCGAACAAGGATCAGTAAATCAGCAGGCTTCAACTGTAGCACAACCAACCCGATCTGACACTGTTAGGGAGGAAGATAATGATTTACTTCCAGGACCATCTGGAGTTAAGCCTGTCCTATTACAAGAAAACCTTGAACAAGTCCCAGGCACATCCACACAACCTGAACCTATGACAGTGGAACGGAGGAAACTTGAGTCAGTTACCGAACCTTCATTACCACGCGACTCAGTCTATGGAAATAAGACGGAAGACATAACTCCAGGCAAGATACTTGAACAATTAAGCCCTGTCCCGCATTGTACCGCTATTAAAAGTACACGAAAACGAGGTCAAAATGTTGCAGCTATTTTGACTTCTGAAGAGAATATAGAATTAAAAAAAAAACAAAAAGTAAACGTTAAAAAAAAAAGAACAAAAGTCAATAGAAAAAGTATCTGGAGGTAAAAAAGTAGATTTCAAAACCAAAGTTAAAAAAATTACAAGAAAAAGAGTTGAATCTGATTCAGAGAACAGTAGTGGAGAAGTAATATTTCAAGAATCTGACGCTAGCGAAAGTGAGGATGCTAGCTGCGTGGGTTGTGGTGAAGGCTACTCTAAAACAAAGAAAAAGGTGGATTGGTTAGAGTGTTTGTATTGTAAGAAGTGGTATCATGAATGTTGTAGTAAATATATAGACCTTTGTGACTTATGTGGTAAGATACTTGTTGAAAAGAATAAGAAAATACGTTAGTTGCATGTTTTTTTTGGCGGGGCGTCACTCCCGACTTGGAATGCCATCTCTCCCGCAATGTAGGCAGAGATGGCCATTTTTTATTTTTTTTATTTTTTTTGTTTATAATACAAATGTTTAAAGATTTGTTGTTCTGTGTTATCCTATTACGACTTCATAATAAATGGGTTTAAGTTTGTATAGTTAGTTTCATTTAAAAGTACAACAAATACATATTATCAGCTCAAAAAAAAAAGTGGGGCGTCTCTACCGGACTTACCCTATATAACAGTGCAAAATATTTGTCCCGCTTAACAGTTTAGTATCTCCCAGAGAGATAGGAATATCTTCTAGTAACGCCGTGCAATTTCAATATGTCATACATTACCTTCATTTCTAAACTAACTCTATCTGGTATTTGTTTCGTCGAGGATTTCTTTTTTTAAGTCTATATTAGTGATGTCCTGTGATTTTCCAATTTTTTTTGTATTTCTTAGGGAATTAAAATTTGATTTGTACAGTTATTTAATTTCCAAGAAACTATCTATCATCCTAAAGACAATTATTTAAATTTATGAAGGCAGACAATAGCTTCACGTCACAATTCTTTTCTCGTTAAAATTATTTAAGGACATTTGAGTGCAGACGCCAATAGTAATGGTGGAATAAATATTTTTCTGAAGAAGATGGATAATAGCCTAGCTAGTATCTAATAAAATTTTTAAACTTTAAGACGCTTACAATCATAATAGGGAAAACCAATTTTTTCCCAACTTCTAACATCCTGTATCATAAAAGTGAAGTGGTTGCAGATGTACAGGGTTATCCAACCAAGACTAGACAAGGCGATTTTTTGACTTTTCCTGTACTTTTATAAAAAAACTGAAATAGCCATCTTAAGTCATTTTCTCCCGCGAATTCGAATATCTTCAGCAAAAAACAATTGAACATCAAACAAAAGTACTAGGGGTCACTTTGATATTTTTTTAAATGGGATGCCGTATTTTTAATGAGCTTATCCGATTTCTCATATAAATTTTGATCTAAAATGTTGGATTTTTAATTCAAAAACGCCTTTTTTCTTCAGTTTTAAATTCGGAAAATGTTCGTCTACCGTAAGATTAATACCTGATAGATGGATACCCGTTTCACCTGTTCACCCTTTAACCTGCTTTAAAGCGTCCGTCAGTTAGACAAAATAATCAAGTTTCAAATTTCTATATATTTTTCACGAATTAATTACAAATAATGATAATATGTTTGATGTTCAATTGTTTTTTGCTGAAGATATTCGAATTCGCGGGAGAAAATGACTTAAGATGGCTATTTCAGTTTTTTTATAAAAGTACAGGAAAAGTCAAAAAATCGCCTTGTCTAGTCTTGGTTGGATAACCCTGTACATTGATATGGGCATTTTTCCTTAAAATCATCCTAGAAGTAGCAACCTAGCATGCAATTGTATTGTAAGAAGAGGGTGGGCGACAATATGGAACCTTGAGGGTCTCCGGCGTTGATGTTAAATGTGTCCGAAAAAAATCCGTCCATCGCCACTCGCAGAGAACGGTCTTTAAGGAAGCTTGACAGCCATGCACAAAATTGAACCGGCATTTCGTATATGTTCTCATTTTAGTTAGGAGACCCTCCTCGTGCCATGCTCAGTCATAGGCCTTGGAAATGTCCAGTGCTACCGCACGGGACTCGCCATGATGTTCTATTGGGTTGTTTCAAACGTGAGTAACATAAGCGAGAAAGTCACAAATGCGAAGTTATTATATGCAAATTTTAATTTAAAAGTCGAGTGATGCAGGATAATAATATCATCTAATCATTTTTGAGCGTTCGCGAGAAACATCCGTAAAATGTGAAAAGAAGCACAGCGTACCTACTGAAATTGTAACTAAGTTAGTTAATACATTAAAATGTGAATATTAGAACTTTATTAATGTACAATACATATTATCTCATCAAGGAATTATTGGGATCTTCATTGCGATTCTTACGTCAAGCCATTATAAATTACTTTTTTTTTGTTCAGGTTGCTTAATTTAGCTGTCTTCGTTTAGGTTTTTTAAACTGGGTTTTGCTTTATTTGTTTGACTGGTTTGGGTTCTTTAGTGTTGCTGTTTTTCGTGTCATTCAGAGCTTTCCCAGTGTTTAGTGCCACTATACTATTTTTTGGTGCCACTTAATACTGTAACTGAGGTGCCAGCCAGTCTCCTGGCAAAAACAATTAATTCTTTTAAATTTTAACAGAAACTAAACACGATCTTTTACTGAACTATTTGAATTGCCACGTTTTTCTTCTTATTTTATTAAAAGCAGTCAAGTTATTACCTAGTTCGATTCTGTAAAATCACGACCAAGCAGTTAAAGGGCACAGTGAAAGGGTTCCGATCTACGGTCTAGGAGAGGAAGACGAAGAGGCCGTCAAGTTAGGGCCAGCCTGGCTTGATCTCCGATTGCAATTAATTCTGCCCAGCTTTAGCACTAATTTGCATCTGCGGACAGTCCCGAGGACCCTCGAAAATCGTGCCCTGCCATTGGCGGAGCCTGACAACCCTTTCGTGCCGGTTGCTTTAATTATGGTCTGATGGACGGTCGAACACATCAAAAGTATCATGGAAATTATTCGTCACAAGGTCGATAACGACGAATCTTCGCAACGGTCTTATTATATTGTTCAGCTATTCTAAAGATGTAAAATATTATTAGCTTTCCTGGATGCATATCTAAAATAAAAATAAATGTATGTGTGGTAATTTTTTTGTATGGAATACTTTAAATACCGTATTTTTCGATACTGTTTTGTATACAGGGCGATTTAGATGTACGGTACGTGACTTAAGGGGGTGACTCCTTATAATGTTCTAAGAGAAAAAGTTTATATAAACATGTGTCTGGTGTTACCCCGTTTTTGATATACAGGGTGTTAAAGTTTAAAAAAAAAATCGATATTATATAATTTTTTTAAATATCCTTCTTCCGATTTTATCTAAATTTTGTTCCGTTATTCATAATGATAGGAGGCTTAATTTGTCCTAACTAGATTAAATGAATTAAGTCCAGTGGCGTCCCGCGGAGCATCATAACGAATATTATTGACAAAAAAATGTACGCTACTGACATCTTCCTAATTTTGATATTTTTTCGGATTTACAAACTACTAATCCAACCTTTTCGTACCTTAAATTGTTTTCATATCTTGCTTGGTTCTTGAGAAAAAAAATAGAATCCACTTTGTTGCATGTACAAAAAAAATACCTATGTATTTTACAGTTAATAATACAGGGTACAATGTACAGGGTGGTGCAATAGTGGGACAAAGTACCATATCTTCCTTACATTTGATAATTAAAACAAAATGTTTACATGTGGGTTGTATAGGACAGCAGGTCTATAATTTAAAAATATTTTCAATTATACAAGGTGTTTCACAAAAGCGAGCCGCTAAAAAATTACCTTTTTTTAAATAGGACACTCTATATATTTTTACACATTTTTATTCCCCTGAAAATTTCCCATATAGTGCCGTAATTAGTTTTGCGTTTTATTGCGTTGTTGCCAGCTTATTTAATTAATTCCTTAAATCGTTAAGAAAACATGGTCTTCTAAAACCTGCTATAATTTCCAATATACATCAATTATAATAATGAAAAATCACACAAAAAAAGATAAATGTTTGCTAAAGAGTCTAAATTAGCCCACAATTAATTAATTTGTACAGGATGTTTGCTACCAACCTGCGAACTTTGCAAATTTTAAATTAATTTTTCTTTGATTTTTAAATGGAACACTCTGTATGTGACTGCTCTATTATGTATAATTATTAGTCCTCTATAACTATTAAGGTTTTTTAATGTCCAGCTTTATGTCAATTTTTGACAATGGCGTCATAGACATTTTTTCCTGGTGTTACCAAACTATGAAATTTTCGTAGTTTTGGCATCACATATAATTGAATAAGTTATGATTGGCTTATTAAAATTTATTCAAACTTGGCACATGGGTTTACTATATCGGCTTCTTCAAAAAATTGTAATACAATGTTTCTCTAAAATGTACAGGCGAGCCAGTATTTAGCCACCTCAAAATTTACATGGAATTTCGTATGTTTAACTAAGCCATACATCACCCGGTAGAATCAAATACTTACGAGTTATGCTGTCAATTTGAAGATGTTTCAAACAATAAAAGTAAATGGCAAATAGGCATGTATTTCTGCTTTGGGCCACATAGTTATCGCAATTCTTTTAATAAAAAGATATTACTATTTCAACCCTCTCCCCCCCCCCCCCCACCTGCCCTTCTTGCCAGTACAGGGTCTTTGATTATATTGTTATACTTAAAACGGGTGTCAGTATTATCCTGAAGGGATGGTGAGATAAAATGAGAATTTAAAGCATATACCAACTTTACCCTTTTAATTTCCCAAACTAGCTCATCAGGGTGGGTTCACTGGATCTCATATCTGGTCCTGTCCAATACCATGATGCTACTACAAAGCACTACTACTATACTTACTTCTTACAGACCATGGAACATCAAGTTACAATCTATAAAGGGCGCCAGACAGTTTTTACTATAAGCAAAACTGCCAAAAAGAATATAAAATATAGAGCCAAAGACCACAAATAGGCAAATCAAACACAATATAAGGTTGACTGGTTTATTTTAATAAAAAACTACCCTGTAATTGGGTGAAGCCCTTAAATAATAGGGTGTGATTTAGATGGTCATAAGATTAATACGCAAATTATAAACTAGAAATTCTCAATTCCAAAATGACAGAAATGAGCAATATTTCAAGAAAAGTGTTAATAAATTATTAAGGTAAATATTTCAACCTGGTATACTCAGCGCAGTGATGTCGACATTACCTTACAAAATGCTGGTACCTTACAGCATTATAACAGCATGATAATTAAGGAAAAAAAAAACAGATATGAATAAAGTTAATGATTTAGAGGTTCATAAAATAAATCAAGGTCTCAGCAGTCTAGGTTAAGCTTGCCTTCAGCCACAAGAAAGCTTACAAGGTATCTCCACCAAGAGATGCAGAAATTAAAATTAATAAAGAAAAAGGCCTTGGCAAACGCTTAGACTAGTCTGTCTGAGACTGTAAATGATATGATTGGTATTATTTTAAAAAAACTTATCTGACGATGAACATGAAAGGTCCATGTACACGATCAACTGCTACCAGGCCAAGGAAATCGCAGGTTGGATCTGCTAGCAAAATCAACTATCTATAACAGGTCCAAAAACCCATAGGTGACTTCAACAGGCAAACGTCCAAATGTTCCGAAATGGGTTGGCTTTTAAGCCAAAAAATGTACCACAACTAAAAACCCTAAGGAAACATTGTTTCCATTAGTAAAATAATCTAAACCAGAAAACTCAGAAGGCAAAGTTTACCCTTTAAAATAAAAGACATGCTTTTATTTTAACCTCAAAAAAAAATCTTTAAAAAAACTCAAGGTCGACACATGGTCAAACCCAATATATCTACATGAAATTAAGGTAAATTTCACCTCAAAGTATCAATTTTCACCAAAAATTTAATCATAGAAAAATGCAAAAAAAAGAACCAAACTTACCTCACAATACCATGGAGGGCCAGAGAAAAACGTGTCGCAAAGAAGGCCGATGTTCCGTAGCCTCTACGTGAATAAAATCCGAGAAACTCGCTAATCAATCCATACTAACAAAACCTACATAAAGGCCAAATAGGATTGATTAAAATTGAAGTTCAGCCAACATATCCGCTACACAGCGTGAATTTTCCGAAGAAATTCGTCTGTTGATCTGACTTCTTTCACGTCTGGACAAAAAGTAAAATGGAGATCCTCCAAGGGTTTAAAGAAAACGAAGGAGTGTCAAAAGTTGATTGACAAGAAATTCGCCACAGAATCAAGCCTTAGATGTTCACCAGGTTAGAGTGCAATTCTACTCTAGGTCAGTAGGCTAGTTGCGGAGTGTACGAATGAGAACAGACCTACGCCCACCCTATCGAACTGTATCGACGCATAAAATAAGTCTATGCAAACGGCCAAGCGAATAAACGGTCCGAGCGACGTACCAATAAAAACGACCAAACAGCTGACTGGCGAATTTCATATGTAAACAAATTCAAATCTGGTTTTACAAATGTATTACGATGGATTAAAAAGAAATACGAAGCAAGAGAAATCACGATGGATATCAGAAATAATTAGCCATAACTGATTACCTGAAAAATTTAGTAAGGAATGACCGAAATACAAGGTATGCTTGCAACAATACATAGTTAACAAATTCCAGACCATTACACCACTCCCCTACCAAAAAAAAATTACCCCGTAATTTTCCCTAAAACCTAAATTACCAAAGTAGAGAAAACAGGTGTATTACTAAGTGAAAACTGACCACAAGGTGAAAATACCCCTAATAAAAAAATACTACTATCTAAAAACCAAAAATATTCCAACGTACATCTCACAGGAAAAGACACCAGTGAAGTTCCCAAGGAAAGAAGTAAATGTTTCAGACTGCCACAATGGTTAAACGCGTCCAAGGTAAAACAAAACAAATAATAAGAAAATAAAAGAGAACGATGTTAATGTGAATTTGAACGTTAGCTAAAATTGCGTTGACTTCCAGATCAGTGTGGAGCAACCTCGTATCATAGCCTCAAAATGACAAGTCTGAAAAATAAACCACCAACCCGAAGCAAAATCAAAGATATCCCCCTATGGGGTGTAAGCTGAAAGGTGGAAGAAAAGGATTAAAAATCAAAAATAAAACTAGGATAACCAAAGAGTCCACCATACAAATGGGAGTGAATTGTAGTACCCACCAAACTAAAGAATACTAGGAAGTATTGTAAAAAAAAATCCAAAAACTTATTTTAGGGTGTTCCGAAAGGCGGCACTATCAAAAATCCTCCAAACTCAAACGAAAAGGGAGCTCAGGACCCATACAGTAGTACGACCCAGCTTGTTTCCCGAGAAAGCTAAGTTCCGGAAGCCCCCAAGTCAATACCCCCCATACAGACCCCTTCCAATTTCGGTTCTAACATAAGTTAGAGATGAAAATGGAGCTATTTAATACCCAACGCCCACCGGCCTGTAAAACAAAAATACAATTTTAAAAATCCTTAACACTATCTTTAGTGTTAGGACCAAAAGAAACTAGTCGAACTAATGTCTTTAAATCGTCTTCTACTAGGAGAAATCGTCAAAATCGGTATAACTTATCTTAAAGCATGTAACTTCATAATTCAAAAACTGCAAGAGAGTTACCAAGAGAACCTAAATATGCACAAAAAAAACGAAAGAGAGCCAAAGGGTTGTTCAAAAATTTACCCACCGCTAAGGGTAGTTAGCTGAAGACTAACATCCTAAAACCAAAACTCTAACGAAGTCTCACCACATGTCGTATCTGCACTTATCCCATTTCACGCTAAGATAATTGCCAACACGCCGTAGGCTAAACCGCAATTAGAATCTACTTTACCAACCCAAAAATTCCAAACAAACCAAAACGGTGGTAACAAAAGTAACAAGGCAGCTGAAGGCTATCCTTAATACAGCATTTTCAGTGGGCTCCTACCACAACTAGTGCTCAGTGCAGGATAATTCTTTGATGTAATTCCAGCAGTGTCTATACATCCATCCGTCTCGTGCCATGATAAATGTCTAGATACTCTGCAGCCCATCACCGCAGGGCTGAACAACCCAAAAAAAAACCAAAAAGTTATTCAGTTACTCTCCAGTAGGAGCGTAATAAGGTTTCAAGTCCTGAACGTGCCATCTTCCCTTGGATTTGTTGTCCTTGTCGACCAACTCGTACACACAGTAACCACATTTCTGTTTGACCTTATAAGGCCCCTCGAATTTACCAGCTAACTTAGCAGAAAAATAGTTACCAGCATCTGACAAGGCATACAAGCGTTTCCAAACTAAACTACCCACAGGAAAATGAACATCGCGACGTCTTAAGTTATATTGATCACTATTCTTTAAATGTGCTTTCTCTAGTTTCTTAGCTACAAAATTTCGCAATTTATCTAAACTTTCTACTTTCTGAACTACTCTATCTTTAGGAGGTTCGTTGTCAATAACCGAATCGTTATCTGAATTATGTATATCGTCTAAGATTGTCGCCCTCTGATATTCGCTACCGTGTAGAATCATTTCGCAACCAAAATTGAGAAAATAGGGAGTACGGCTAGTGATTTGGTGCACGGACGTATTTACAGCGCACTCAAGAGACGTTAGATTTTCGTCCCAAACACGTTGAGTGTCCGTCACGAACGCAGAGATCATAGTTTTAAGCACTCTATTGACACGCTCCGTTAGATTTGGGGGTGGATAATAATTAGGGTTAAAAAGTATTCTAGTGCCATATTTTTTTGTTAACTGATCAAAATTGCAACCTTTAAATTGCTTGCCATTGTCACAACGTATAACTTCAGGTACGCCAAAACGTAAGAAAATTTGTTCTTCAACAAGTTTGACAATAGTTTGTGCGTTTGCGCGCCTAATAGCAAAGAAACGATTCATTTTACTAAAAGTGTCTGTAACAACAAAGATGTGCATATTGCCTTGCTTAGTCTTAGGAAGTGGTCCAAATAAGTCCATACTAATAATCTGCCAAGTACGATGCGCAGCAACAAAACCACCCATATGACCAGCTGGAAGCTTTTGCTCAGGTTTGACGCGTTGACAAGTCAAACATTCCTTGACATAACGTGCAACATCCGCTTTAAGACAAGGCCAATAATAAAGTCTAGAAACCTTATAATAGGTTTTATGAACGCCAAAATGTCCACTAGTCGGAGTGTCGTGACAAGAATAAATAACTTCCTTGCGTTTCTCCTTAGGTATCACCAACTTCCAATACTCAGCATCTTCTCTCAATTCGGGAACATCGAGCTGAACATACTTAAAAATTTTGTCATCACTGACCCGCCATTGTGGATAGGATAAAGGATTTTCCAAAATACGCTTCCTAAGTTTAATATACCACTTGTCCTTAATATCCTGAAGCTCAATGTTTGAAGTTTCCAATTCACCGCTAGTCTCTGGAACAGCTCTAGACATCAAATCTGGTCCACAATGATCACGACCCTTCCTATGAACGACATTATAATCAAACTGCTGAAGGCGAAGTGCCCATCGACCGAGACGACCTTGCGGATCCTTCAAATTATCTAACCACTTCAAACTATAATGATCCGTAATAACAGTAAATTTTGTATATTCCAAATAGCAACGTAACTTTTCAATGGCGAATAGTACTGCAAGCAGCTCTCGTTCAGTAGCAGAATACAATCTTTCTTGCCGACTCAAAGTCCTTGAAATATAGCAAATGACATGTTCTCGACCATCATAAAATTGACTTAAAATTGCTCCAACTGCGTAGTTACTGGCGTCTGTAGCTAGAGTGAATTCATGCTCGAAGTTAGGGCATGTCAAAATAGGTGCCGAAATAAGTGCATTCTTGATATCCTGAAAAGCTTTCACACAACTCTCATCCCAAACAAATTTTATTCCTTTCCGGAGTAGACGAGTCAAAGGAGAAATCACATCAGAATACTTTGGAACAAACTTACGATACCATGATATCATACCAATCACTCTACGAACTTCAGTAATGTTTTTAGGAGCTGGCATGTCCGTAATTGCTTGAACTTTACTCGGGTCCACAGAAATTCCATTACGGTTAACTAAATATCCTAAATATTTTAACTCAGAGCGACAAAATTTACTTTTCTCCTTATTCAGTGTTAAGCCAGCTGTCTCCAGACGTTGAAATACCTCTGCAAGAACCTCTATATGCTTCTCAAAAGTCGGCGTGACCACAATCACGTCATCGAGATAACAAAACACATAAGGCTGCAGCTCAGGACCTAGCACAGTATCAATCAACCTCTGAAACGTAGCTGGAGCGTTGTGAAGACCGAAGGGTAAACGACAAAATTGAAATAGTCCGCGTCCTGGTACTGTAAAAGCCGTGTACTGCTTACTGGACTCCTCCAATTCCACTTGCCAATATGCGCTCTGCAAGTCCAAAGATGACAAATAGCGTGCTCCACCTAGTTTGTCCAAAGTAGCAGAGATATAAGGCAATGGGTATGCGTCCTTAGCGCTGGACATATTAAGACGGCGAAAATCTACACAAAAACGCTGTGTTCCGTCGCGCTTAGGTACCAAAAGAACAGGACTAGACCAACTACTGGTAGATCTTTCTATTATACCCGAAGAAAGCATTCTATCAACCTCTTGATCAATTAGTTTCTGCTTAAAAGGTGATACTGGGTAATACCGCTGCTTAATAGGCTCGCTGTTGGTGACAATCTTGTGTTTGACAACAGAAGTACAACCTAGTTTGTCTCCGATCTTATCAAAATACGCAGAAACCAATGAATCCAGTCTTGCTTGTTGATCAGCTCCTAAATCTGCTTCACACTGAACTAAAGAAAGCTCTGGGGCAGAAAAGTCTTCATCCGAAAAATGCCACTCACCTTTTCTCATGTCTGGTACTATACCTAACTTAATCCAAAAATCAATGCCCAAAATCAGTTCATGACGCAGCTCCGGTACTACATACAAATCAACTATCCTAACTACGTCACGTACCCTAACTGGCACACAAGCAATACCAATGCAAAGGCAAGAATCATTATTCGCGACAGTACAAGTAGCTGTCCTATTCGGATCTAATTTAACTCCTAAATTCTTTAATTTAGTCCAACCCTTTTCGCCAACAAAAACTTTATTTGCGCCCGAGTCAAGTAAACCATAAAATTGTAAACCTAAAATACTAACCTTTAAGTATGGACACTCTCCAGGACCTACGTGAGCAAGAACGTAATCTAGTACGATTCTATCTTTAAAATTCAGATCTGTAGAATTAAAAACATCTAAACTATTTTTATTTGAAATATCAGAGGTCGACAAAACAGTGGGAAGCGCGTCTCGACCTAACGACGTTCCCCGGAGTCGTTTCCCGAACTCTTAGATTGTTTTTTGTTACATTCAGGGCAATTCTTTTTAGTAAAATCTTTTTTACCACATTTAAAACACTTAATGATTTTAGAAGTGCAGTTTTTAGCCATATGATTCGGCTGATTGCATTTAAAGCAAACCAAAGAATTACTACTATTGCCCGATTGATTACCCTGAACTTCACGAACTAACGGTTTATCTTGATGTTTTGAAAAATCACGCCTAGGCGGATTATAATCTAAGTCAGGTTCTAAAGATAAATTTCCTCTGCGAGGTGGTCTAAACTCTTCAACGCGTAACCGAGTCTCTTCAAGTTTACGACATAATTCGATGACTTCGAAAGGTGTGTGAATGTCATGTAAAGTTAAACGCTCCTGATAAAATGGTAAAATGTTAGCTCTTAAAACTTTAAGCCTCAGGTCATCAGACACAGGTAAAGGCATACGATCAAAAAGTTTAGTCATAGCAGCTACATAAATACCTATCGGTTCATTATTGCCTTGAGTTCGCTCTAAGATTTGCCGCCAAAGTTTATCACCCAAGTGAGAGGGAAGGAACTCATCCTTTAATAATTTTACTAAACCATCCCAATCACTACAATACCTAACAATGAGATGATAATAATTTAGGGCATCTCCCTCAAACAAATCCGCAGCACAACGAAACAAATCTGCTTTACTAACACTTCTCGAAAAACAAAGTTCATTAACGCGTTCGAGAAAAGCATTAAAACTTAAACCGCATGAGTTTCCTGAAAACTTAACGTCCCACTTCCAAACCGGTAAGCTACTAAATGAAGTTGAAGGCATCATCTGTGTAGATGGTCCAGCTTGCGTTAAATTAAGATTGCTAACATTTGGGGGTGGCGTATTTAAGTGATGTAACGTAGACTGTCCAGTAGGTGTCGATTGAGCTGGAGATTGTAAGACCGAATTAGAAAAATGCGGGTTTAGAGGACCTACAGGTTGAGTTTGTTGAGTACCGATCACTCTAAGCCTATCTTCATAGTCCGAAATACAAGTGGTCAAGCTAACTAATACTTTAGATCTTTCCACGTTTACGTCCTTATCCTGATCCGGAATCCTATCAATGCGACCTACTAAATGCGCTATCTTAGTTTCAATCTTACGAGATTGTGTAGAAGATCCATTAAAAGCTGTAATAATATCGCCTAATTCTTTTATTTTATTACTACACTCCGTAATTTCAGATTGAGGATCAAGAGACTGTGAACTATGAACGCTACTACCCGATCTTTCTAGAGAAAGCAGCGAACGCAAACATTTTCTTAAGTTATCTACAGTTCCAGATTCGGAAATACCGCGAATTTTCAGCTCATACTCTAACTCACATTTATTTAAACGATCAACGTCTAAACTATACATCGTGCTAAATATGTTCAAAACCCTTTTAAAAAAATATATCCAAAGTAGAACAAAAGTCAAAATCAAGTAAAGGTAATAGCAGTTGCTAAAATACCTAAAGTCTATCAAAGTATATCAGGTGAACTCCCAAACAAAGCAAAGTTTCAATAAAAAAAAATCAAAACCTGAAAATAAGTTCACCCTGTATACAATATTACCAACAAAATTTGTCCAAAATATATAAGTGTCAAATCCAGGTATTAGCACAAAAGAATAAATCAAAAATACCAAAATATTTCAAGTAAATTACCAAAATACAAAGTTACTATCAGGTATCAGTACCAAAAATATTCAATAAATGTGCTAAAAAAATTAAATGTCATAAAAATATTTAAGTGTCATACGATTATTCCATGTATCTGTAAGAATACCATCACAGATATCAGCAGAACCAAAGAGAAATCTTTTAATCTGTTCTATAGGTTTATCAAAGAAAAGTCACACTACTTGGCAACCCTGTATAAAAAAAAAATATTGAATTTCAATTCAATATACCTCACCCCCTCAAAAAAATAAGGGAAATTATTACCAAAAAAAAATTACAAGTCACTAATCAAGTTAGGTCTAAACCAAAAAAAGTGTACCAAAAAAAGTTTCTAAAAACACTTCAAATCAAAAATACCCAAGCTTGACAATGTCTATTACTAAATAATTCCCTTAGCTAAACTGGGGTTTCAGCCACAGTAGAAAACAAGCAAGTGCAATTTACTTCCCTATCAAAATTCAAAAAAAGTCACTCATGTTTGCAAAGGCATTATAATTTTTCAAAAAAAATTGGTGGAAAGCCAAGGTTATGTACTAAATTTAATTTTAAAAATCAAAATAAATTTTTAAATCAAATGTCAGAATAGAAACTCGATATATAAATGTGGAAAGTAGGTTCGTAATAATCTATCGTGCCACAGTACTATTTAAACAAAAATTCAAAAATTTTTACCCGAGCAAGGTTGAATCAAGTTCCTGCAAACTGAGTGTTTTACTAACCAAATAGAACAAAAAACGTGGGGCGCCAGTGTTATACTTAAAACGGGTGTCAGTATTATCCTGAAGGGATGGTGAGATAAAATGAGAATTTAAAGCATATACCAACTTTACCCTTTTAATTTCCCAAACTAGCTCATCAGGGTGGGTTCACTGGATCTCATATCTGGTCCTGTCCAATACCATGATGCTACTACAAAGCACTACTACTATACTTACTTCTTACAGACCATGGAACATCAAGTTACAATCTATAAAGGGCGCCAGACAGTTTTTACTATAAGCAAAACTGCCAAAAAGAATATAAAATATAGAGCCAAAGACCACAAATAGGCAAATCAAACACAATATAAGGTTGACTGGTTTATTTTAATAAAAAACTACCCTGTAATTGGGTGAAGCCCTTAAATAATAGGGTGTGATTTAGATGGTCATAAGATTAATACGCAAATTATAAACTAGAAATTCTCAATTCCAAAATGACAGAAATGAGCAATATTTCAAGAAAAGTGTTAATAAATTATTAAGGTAAATATTTCAACCTGGTATACTCAGCGCAGTGATGTCGACATTACCTTACAAAATGCTGGTACCTTACAGCATTATAACAGCATGATAATTAAGGAAAAAAAAACAGATATGAATAAAGTTAATGATTTAGAGGTTCATAAAATAAATCAAGGTCTCAGCAGTCTAGGTTAAGCTTGCCTTCAGCCACAAGAAAGCTTACAAGGTATCTCCACCAAGAGATGCAGAAATTAAAATTAATAAAGAAAAAGGCCTTGGCAAACGCTTAGACTAGTCTGTCTGAGACTGTAAATGATATGATTGGTATTATTTTAAAAAAACTTATCTGACGATGAACATGAAAGGTCCATGTACACGATCAACTGCTACCAGGCCAAGGAAATCGCAGGTTGGATCTGCTAGCAAAATCAACTATCTATAACAGGTCCAAAAACCCATAGGTGACTTCAACAGGCAAACGTCCAAATGTTCCGAAATGGGTTGGCTTTTAAGCCAAAAAATGTACCACAACTAAAAACCCTAAGGAAACATTGTTTCCATTAGTAAAATAATCTAAACCAGAAAACTCAGAAGGCAAAGTTTACCCTTTAAAATAAAAGACATGCTTTTATTTTAACCTCAAAAAAAAATCTTTAAAAAAACTCAAGGTCGACACATGGTCAAACCCAATATATCTACATGAAATTAAGGTAAATTTCACCTCAAAGTATCAATTTTCACCAAAAATTTAATCATAGAAAAATGCAAAAAAAAGAACCAAACTTACCTCACAATACCATGGAGGGCCAGAGAAAAACGTGTCGCAAAGAAGGCCGATGTTCCGTAGCCTCTACGTGAATAAAATCCGAGAAACTCGCTAATCAATCCATACTAACAAAACCTACATAAAGGCCAAATAGGATTGATTAAAATTGAAGTTCAGCCAACATATCCGCTACACAGCGTGAATTTTCCGAAGAAATTCGTCTGTTGATCTGACTTCTTTCACGTCTGGACAAAAAGTAAAATGGAGATCCTCCAAGGGTTTAAAGAAAACGAAGGAGTGTCAAAAGTTGATTGACAAGAAATTCGCCACAGAATCAAGCCTTAGATGTTCACCAGGTTAGAGTGCAATTCTACTCTAGGTCAGTAGGCTAGTTGCGGAGTGTACGAATGAGAACAGACCTACGCCCACCCTATCGAACTGTATCGACGCATAAAATAGGTCTATGCAAACGGCCAAGCGAATAAACGGTCCGAGCGACGTACCAATAAAAACGACCAAACAGCTGACTGGCGAATTTCATATGTAAACAAATTCAAATCTGGTTTTACAAATGTATTACGATGGATTAAAAAGAAATACGAAGCAAGAGAAATCACGATGGATATCAGAAATAATTAGCCATAACTGATTACCTGAAAAATTTAGTAAGGAATGACCGAAATACAAGGTATGCTTGCAACAATACATAGTTAACAAATTCCAGACCATTACAATATTTACGTGAACTCTAGAGCCTTTATTATTAGAGATGGAAAAAAATCTTATATACAAAAGTTCTAGGGTTTTTCTTCTATTATCTTTTGAAGTTATCAGAAAAAACAAAGTCGCATCGGAAAATGAAAAAAATAGGCAACTTCAAGTTTTTAAATGGAACACCCTGTATATTATGCGCTAAAATGAAAGATTTTTTTTCCGTGATTCCAAATATATATATATATGTTGATGACATTTGGGTGAGCCATTTTTGACATATCTTAGCTTAAAATATAAATAAATCGAAAGAAGGTTGATAAACTTGTCAAGCAAACCATGGAAACAATTGTTAAGTTATTTATTACGCTTTATGAATTGTTTCCATGGTTTGCTTGACAAGTTTATCAACCTTCTTTTCAATTTATTTATATTTTAAGCTAAGATATGTCAAAAATGGCTCACCCAAATGTCATCAACATATATATATTTAGAATCACGGAAAAAAGATCTTTCATTTTAGCGCATAATATACAGGGTGTTCCATTTAAAAAACTTGAAGTTGCCTATATTTTTTCATTTTCCGATGCGACTTTGTTTTTTCTGATAACTTCAAAAGATAATAGAAGAAAAACCCTAGAACTTTTGTATATAAGATTTTTTTCCATCTCTAATAATAAATGCTCTAGAATTCACGTAAATATAATCAAAGACCCTGTACCTTTGCTTTTCTTAAAGAACGGTAAATACTTTATATTTATAGCAGAAAATACTTTTCTTGACACTGTAAACAACCAAAAATAACTAAAGAAACTGTACCCCATTGAAAAGCAACAGAATGCAAGTTATTTTAAATCCATTAAATTAACATAAATGCAATACTTCTTCTTATAATCAATATTCTTGAGCCAGACACCAGTCTTTTGCTCTTGTTTCTTCTCTTTTGTTGTAGATATCTGGTCGAAAACAATTTTGAAAGGTCTTGACTTTGAATTTTGTTTTTGATTTTTTTTCTCATCTTTTTCTGTTTTAGTCTTACGTGCTTCTCTTATTCTGTTTAATACATATCTGTATTATTTATCAGGAAGGAGCCAATATTTAGGGAATTTGTGTTTTGAGTTTGAAAATGACTGTATGTGTGTGTCTAAAAAGAGGCGATTCGTGGATGTGGCACTCTCGCCTTAATGTCTCTGACGCTTGAAATTGTATTTTCTGATGATACCGCGAATGTCCTGTCCTCGACGTATGAAATCAATTATCAAATAATTGGGCATACCCAACCTTATCAACTTTAATATAAGACCATTATGCAAAACTTTATCGAATGCTTTAGAAACGTCAAAGAAGACTGCTCCCGTTAATTTGCGGTCGTTAAATCCTCTCAGTATGTTAGTCGCTAGTCGCGTTGTCCAATACAAAATCGGTTATCCGGTTTAGTATTAGTTTTTCAATAATCTTGCCAAGACACGATAATAAACTTATCGGTCTGTAGCTGACTGCTAACGTTAAATCTTTACCTGTCTTTGTAAGTGAAACACTGTCGCTTTTAACAAGTGTACGATATTTTCACAAGTTTACAGTGGTGTATGTTAAATTGCGCACACAGTTTTCATGATAGAAATATCCCACTGTTACTCCTACATACCATGAAAAAGATATATTTTGCTGTATAGACCGATAAACTTAAAACCAATATCTCTCCAGATATTTCACTGTTACTTTCATATATCTGTTATACATCTAAACCTTCTGTCCATGATAAATCACCCTGTAGGTATACTATACAGTACAATGCTTCTTATTACTCTTAGATCTCTTGTATATAAAAGGTAATTGGCTCCTTAACAATAAGTGTTTTGCTGCAGAACTTCTTTGAGATTGCTGGCAAACCGGATGGCTTAGGACTTGGTAACCCAGCAACACTCCCTTTGTGATGTCGGCCTGGCAACGGAACGTATTCACTTCGTACTTACAACGGATTGCTCCGTTGGAGTCCGTTTATTAGAAAAAAACAGTATATTATAATACAGTGTGTGTATATAGTCTGGAAACGGCTTAATAACATCACAATGTATTGGCCGATTTAAACCAAATTTGGTACAGTTGTGTAAGAGGATCTGACGCACCGAATGACGATATTGGCGTTATTGCCAGCTTTTTAGTTTGTCTGGAATTTGAACGAATTTTATATTTTTAAATGTATATTTTTTCATTTATAGTTTTTACTTTAAATCTACTACTTTACACTTTCGGTATAACATACTTTGTTCGTAATATCAGTAGTTTTCAAAATAACGACGTGTTTTGAAAATATCAACAAATTGTGTTTTATTTATTAATAAATAAGACACCAGTTCAGTTTTAATGAAAAGTCATAAAAGCTGTCATTTTTACATGCAAAAATGTCTTTAACTGAAAGTAAAAGAATAACAATTCTTATGATGAGCGGATATGGCGATAGGGTCAGCTCTTACGAAGAGGTTAAAAATCTATTTAATGACGCATTTCCAAACCGAAATCCAATTTCAAAAGCAACCGTTCTAAAAACTGTCCGACGGTTCGAAGAAACTGGAAATTGTAGAGATAGGCGACGATCAGGATGACCAGCAGTAGTAGATGAAGAGAAAAGTTTAGAAATTTTACAACATGTTGTTGAAACCCCTGTTTCTTCATTAAGAAAAATTTCTCAAGTAATGAATTTTGTGATAAAATGATGTCAAGGTTTGACCAAAATAACCAGTTTTTCAAATTTATAGTATTTTCGGACGAAGCAACATTTATGTTAAATGGTAAAGTCAATAGACACAACTGAAGGTTTTGGGCAAATGAAAATCCCCACTGGATGAGAGAAGGTCATACACAATGCCCTGGAAAACTGAATGTGTGGGCTAGGCTTTTGGGTAACCACAAGATCGGTCTATTTTTTATTGATGGAAATTTGACATCACAACTTTACCTTGAGCTCTTGGAAACGCAAATAGTGCCTACTATACGAAATGTGTTGGGTCCAAATTATGCAAGTACATTTTTCCAACAGGACGGAGCTCCTACCCATAGATGGATTGGTAGTGGGGGTACAATCGAGTGGTCACCTAGGTCCCCTGATTTGTCGCCGAATGACTACTTTTTATGGGGTCACTTGAAGAACAGAGTTTATACCACAAAACCTCAAGATTTGGCCGATTTGCAGAGTCGAATTTTGGACGAATTTCAATTAATAACGCCAGAAATGATTTACAACACAAATAAAAAATTTTATTTTCACTGCACACTGTCAAGCTGTACAGGGAAAACTGTTTGAACATTTAATATAAAAAATATATTTTTTTTAAATTGTACTCGTTATTTCGAAAACTACTGATATTAGGAACAAAGTATGTTTTACCGAAAGTGTAGCAAATTTAAAGCAAAAACTACAAATAAAAAAATATACAGGGTGTTACATCAAAAAATATAAAATTCGTTCAAATTCCAGACAAACTAAAAAGCTGGCAACAACGCCAATTTCCTCTTTCGGTGCGTCAGATCCTCTTACACAAATGTACCAAATTTGGTTTAAATCGGCCAATAAATTGTGATGTTATTAAGCCTTTTCCAGACTTTATACACACACTGTATATTCTAATACTAAGCATCGAAAAAAGAGCTTTAACATTTAAATTAAATGTAGCGGCTTCTGCATATTAATAGATCATAAATTTATTTATAATACAGCACACCCTTGCACTAATACTTTAGCTGAACATGCCTTTATTACACTGAAAGAACAGTTTATTTATAGTTGATTAAATTCATAAACCATTAATAAATTATTTATTGAAATATGGCGGAATGAACCTTGATTTATGAGAAACAAGCGGTGCATTAAACATTTTTAAATATAACTTTATTTGTGGCAAATTAAAATTAATTTTTAGTAAATAAAGATTCATCAATTATAAAAAAAGCTAAACTTATGATACGTAAGCAATTATTTAATGTAAATAAAGATAATTTATTAAAATTGTATGTTTAGTTAACAATAAACAAATAATTTTTATTATAAATCTATGTTTTATTCATAAAAAATAAAGGTTTTTAAAGTATTATTATTAGTAACCTTTGCATTTGTTTGCAGTAAATAAATATTTTTTATAATAAAAGTTTAGTTTATTTATAAAAAATAAAGGTTTGTGTATTAAACATAAATATATTATTAAGCATTGGTAATAATAAACTTTGCATTTATTCAATATAAATAAAATATATAAAACAGGGTGCCACAAACGTCTGGAAAATATTAGGGTTATTCAGGTAAACAAATCTCCTGTGTAAAAAATGCACGGATACATTTCGTCATTTTGTTTAATATATTTAATATTTTAAAAAAAATGTAAAATATAAAATATAAAATAAAAATTGACGTTTTTGGTGCACGTAAGTCGTTGTCCTGAAAATCCTAATATTTGAAACTTTTTTGACGCTCTGTATTATATATATTATTTATATTGAATAATTGCAATGTTTACTATAACCAATTACTAGCTGAAAAATACCTTCTTGCAATCAAGACGGGCAAAGAAAAGTACATTTTCTTTAACGAAATTTTATTGGTTACATAATATAGTAAAACTTTTACAAAGTTAACGAAAATATGAAACTTCAATATAAAAATAAACTCTTATTCTAATAAGAACTAATAAGAATGTTAGTATTGTATATCGTGTGATAACTTGCGAAGGAAAATAATTACATTTTAATAAAACTGATTATTAAAATAAATTAACTATATACTATTCTTTCAGATCAAGCCATGCATACTTACATAATAACATTACTGTTATTATTATCTTCTGCCTCATCAGGCTTTTCAAAGAACACTGTCGATTTTAATTTGATTCTTTGGACTACTTGAGGAACTAATTCCCTAAATTCGGCAGGGTCCAAGACAATCTTCCTGAGCGTCTCTAAATTATCTACGCCATTTGCTAAAAATATAAATAAAGATATTTTAATTAAAAGCTTTTAAAAAGTTAACACATAATAAGTTTATTTTATTATACATAAATTTATTAATAGACATGCAACCTTCTTAATTATAAACAAATTTATATATTAATAATAAATAGCCTAGCCCAGGCGGCTTCACGAGGGCCCGTTAAACTGGTCAAAAAGTAAAATTACGTATTTAACCAATTGAAAATTAACTGATTCAAATTCAGAGAGTGCCTCTCTGCGCTGGGGGGCCTAGACGGCTCTGTCATGTCCGTTTAGCCGCCCATTAAATCAGCCCATTGCTCATTACCGGCCATTTATCAAAAGCGAAATATTATTCATTTATCAAAAGACAACTTACCTTTGCAAGCAATTAATATTTTACTCAAGTTGTTTTCAGTAAGGAACTTTTCCAGTGCCTGTTCCTGCTGATCCATTTTTTAGAAATCTCAGCAGTCACCTTCCCTGCATGAATATTATTAAACACACAAACAACCGCCCAGCAGCCCGTAACCCGTAACCATTAACTCAAACCTTCAACTACCGAAACACGGGAAATACCACGGCACGGGGAAATACCGACAGTAGTGTATAGTAATCGTGCGACAGCCGACAGTTCCGTCTTGGTGTTGTGTTCCACCTTTCTTACCAATAATCGAAGGGTGTGGTTCAGGTATGGTCGAATGCCCGAATAAATAGTGTGAAATCCCAGATAACAAAAATACATTTCAGAAATATTTCAGATATATAAATTGTTACCTTGCATAAATATTACAAAATATTTCAGAGACATTTCAAAAATATTTCAGAAATATCAAAATGTCCGCCCCGTGTTATATAACAATGTTATGTTTCTGGAATACAAATGGTATATTACATGTAACATTTTTGGGATATAACAGGAATAAATATGAAATCAATTTTGAAATATATATGATATATTACATGTAACATGTTCAGGACATAACAGAAATAAATATAAAATTATAAAAAAAAATATTTGCCTTATTTAGAAAATATTTCACTAAAATGTTACTTAAAGTTAAAATATTTATTATATAAGTACATAAATGACATTTTCGACAAAAAATGTCTCAGTTTTCTATGTTCGCAACAGAATCGGCTGGGCTAGAAATAAATCACAATATTCAAAAATAAGTTTTCAGGCCATAAATAAATACGTCATTTTGCACTAGAATCTACAGTAGCATTACATGATAAATTTAATGGTTACTTTATATATTATAAACTTACGTTTCTCTAGTTAATCGCAGTGGGCACTGTGTCAACCATAATGCTATAACTTTATTGATTTCTAGCTCCATAGCATTTTTGTGGCTATATCTTATGCTTTCAATAATTAATCTCATAACATTCTTATAACTAATAAAGTTTTCCTTTTTCTTCTTGCCTTTTAAACTACACTGTGCCCCAAGCTTGTTACTAATGATTCTTTTCATTATATTTGACGTGACATTTTGAAGATCTCCCCCTCCAACTAGCTTCAGAACTGTAAGCTGCAATATTAAAAGTTATTTCAATAATCTTATTAAACCCTTACATGGCTTCTTAAAGATGAGCCAATACATAGAAACAAAAAACTTACAATTTTATTCTCGATTTTATTATACAAATCTTCATTGGTGCCTAAATCAGTGTCCAAGGTTTTAAGATCAGCAACAGACATTACAGGAATTGTGTCTACCTCTTGCAAATAAACATTTTTGTTCTCATCCTTTTTGTTTAAAAGAACATACTTTTCAAGCATGCTTACTTTTTGAATAACTGTATTTAACTTGTTTAAAACAAGTTTTTGGAAATCTAAAAATCAATGAGCTTTTTATACTACTATATGGTAGGCATGGCAATCATTACTTGTCGGATCATAGTTCACAGAGAGAAAGATAGATTCCATTAAATTTTATCATATACTAAAGGAGCCAAATTGCCTTAAGACTTATGGTACATTTGTTTGAGAAGTGTTGTAACTCTATGAACGAATATATATATAATATAATATACAGGTGGAAATAAATTTAGTTTCTTGGTACACAAACTGAATACAGCAGACAGAAATGAATAATAAAATCCAAACAAATAACCGCAGACATAACCTCCACCAGAGTTAAAATTAGTAAATTAAATTGAATAAAACCAACTTACCTTAACTGGGGGTGCTTGTGACGACATAATAATTAATATCACAGAAAACAGTTATTTTACAGGTAATTTATAACAATGGTATAACCACAAAAATTGATTTATAATCAACGACTTCAATAAACCATGCGCACGCTTATAACTTAAACTTGAAATTTCCAAGCAACTGCACGTCAGCACAATTTTGACATCACACAATTCATTTCTACGTCCTACGTGCTGCTTATTCAATTTAATACCACTGCATCTTTTTAACTTATTCAATTAGACAACGATGGCAACAAAACGATGCCTAGCGATGAGGCAATCGCTCGCTAGAATAATATAAAACGATAACACGCGGAATTTGACACCCCACGTTGCCACCCTTACAGTTTCATTTTCCAGCGTTGCGTAATTTCCGAAAAAATATTTCTATTTCACGAATTACACAACCTTTTAAAATGTAGAAACCAAACGAAATTCACTCTGGGACTAATACTTATTTTACCTATACAACGAAACTTGTTAGTTTTTATACTTTTGTGAAAAATTAATAGAAATAACCAGAATCTTGACGTCAAAATGTGTCGGTAATATTTCTGAAATGTTTCAGGTTATATATTACATGGTAATATTTCAGAAATATCTTTGCAAGCTGTTTTGTGAGATATTTCATTTTACATTTTTCTGAGATATTTCAGAAATGTTTTTGAAAGCTTTGTGCTGTGTGGGATGCCAACAGGAGGGAGGGCGTTTTGCGCGGTGTTTTAAATATACACAGGTCGTAAATACATATTTATTATTTAAAGATATGTTAGAGATTTTTAAATCGAATACAGAATTACTTTACAAAGAATAACATGAAGGAAGCTAAAAATAAACATTTGTTAAGTATTACTACGTCTTATTTATAATAAATAAAATTAATATTTGTAAATAATAATGTATTTTATAATATCAACAAAGAAAGGATTTATTAAGTATTAATATGTTTCATTAATTGTAAATATAACACCTTTAAATAAATGCTTTATTTTTAATAAATGAAGTAAAATATCGAAATAATTTATAACAAATAACATTGCTCAATTTTAAACAATTAAAAAATAAATTTATTTATTGTAAATAAAACCTGTCCAAACAAATATTTATTAACTATAACCCCTTACTTTTTTTTCGGTGTACCGGGGTATAATAAAATAAATCAGTAAATAGTTGTTGCTCTCGAGTAAGGGCGCCGCAACTGCCCCAACTCGCAAGGTTACAAATTAAAAGTTAAAAACATTCCACCTAACATGTTGCACCACCCTAAAACATTAATTTTTATATTTTTTATGAATGCTTTATTGTTTGTATAGGATTATTATGTAAAATAGCTAGTCTCTAACCTGTTACACTAAAAAAAAACTGGTTTGGTCAGCATCCATGGACCAGAAAATTAGAGATCATAGGTTAAATGCCGACGCGTGCTGCAGATCAGTATCCACCTATTAAAAAAAACCTGTATTTTGTTTATGTGCCGCCTCTAAATTTATACATGGTTAGGATTTTAAAGTGTTACAATGCAATATCCTAAATTCTTTAAAATTTGGGACGCCAATAAAGAGGTTGGGGGACATATTTTTAAACATTTTTGACATTTACCCCCAGACTTTATCTGGCTGGTGCCAAATCTAAAATGTCAAATGGAAAGGTGTTTGTTTTCTTCCCTAATTTGAGTCTCCGTCAACAACTACTTAAGTAAGCAGAAAATTGTTGTACAGGGTGTCCAGTTTTCGACGGTTCTACGGGGTATCTCCGTTATTTATAACGATAGAAGGGCACGGTTTTCGCAGCACTGTAGGTACTAGTTTTTTGTGAAACAAAAGATGCCGCAATCAGAATTTTTCTAGTCCTTCTGGTTTTTGATATACGGGATGTTTTTGAAAATTTCACATTTTACCCTGTAGCTTATCAAAGAGAAAACAAATGCGGTTTTTGTAGTTTTTTACATAGAATCCAGTGACGTACTCAGATTTTTTCTACGTTTAATAGTTTCCGAGAGAGAAAACAAACTTGCTTTTTTTTTTAATGGGTCACCCTATATACTTCTTAATAATATGATTTAGTTAATAACAAGTTTCTCAGAAATATATAATACCCTATTTTTATTTTTAATATTTAGCGCGAAATTTACGTTTTATTAAAAAATATATATTTTTTGTTAACAGGCCATGACGGGTATTTAAAAATAGAAAAGAACACAGTCATTTATGTCATATTAAAAACTTGCTTAGTTTCTGTCAGAGTATTCCGGTTCTCCAAGTTGTTTTAAAAAATCTAATTAATAGTTAATAATCAGTTTGTCCTAGTTATGGCAGAAATTGTAAACTTTGAAAATAATGAAAAATACGACTTGCTGGTTTGTTATGTCCATTGCAATAAAAATGCAGATGAAGCATCAGAAGTGTGTTTCAATAAGTAAATATACACATTTTTGTAGTATCTCTTTGAAGATTTATTAAATTTTTTGAATTACTTGTAGATATCCCGAAAGACGACAGCCGGATAAAATAATTTTTCTAAGGATGAAATCAAATTTAATTGAACACGGTTTATTTTCTAAATCTCGGCCTAAAATCTATAACAAGGAAAACCGCGAGACTGATGAAATAAATTTTTAGCAATAAACCTAGAGCTAACGTGACAAATTAATGAAAGCTGGAGATCAATCTCTCGGTATCAACCTCAACAGATGCCTACTAGTACAGCATATCCTAAGAAAATGTCCTCAATACTCTGCGGCAAACAAATAATGTTAGGGCAGATCTTAAGGAGGATCTTGATTCATCTAGCAAATTCCAGAACATTATACATTTTTAAGAGACATGTAAAACTACAGCTCGACACATTTAGCTGTAGGTGCCGAAAGAGTGCAGAGAAAAAACGTTCAGTAGTTTACAATGTTGCTACCTACTTTTACTAATTATTCAAAATATCTTCTTATCCTATTAATTTTGTTATTGAAATGACATGGGAATATGACAATTAACATGACTATTAACAGGAATAGGTGACTATTGTCAATTTAATTGGTTGACACGGGTCGCGTCCAATATGAATTGCCGATATTTGCGTGTGTCAGTGCAGTAGTGATACAACGGGCGAAAGTTATCCAGTTTTTATAAATACGTCGCTGACATATGATCAAAACTGAAAAAATAATTTTCATTAAATCAATCATAAAGCTGTTTTTATACAGAAGTGTGAAAAACCCAATTTTCCGCATGGATATCAGTGCGGAAAATTGATTTTTCCACACTAGTGCGGAAAAATTTTTCGACGCGATTATGTTAAAATCAATAATATATAAAATTTGGAACCTTCGCCATTTGTCAAAAGTATTTACTCCACATAAAACAAAGGTAACAAAATAATTTCCCGCAACATGGCGGCTTGGGCCACTATTGTCGCCACTGTCTTGTATAAAGTCACTGTAGTCTTTCTTAGCTATAGTTGGGGTTAAGCAAATATTTAACGCGTGACACTTCCATATTGTCATGGGTGTCAAATACGGCAGGCCACTCATAATATAAAAGTTACTAATGGCTAATTTATATTATAATAATTACCAGATTACCACCCACTCGAAGTATTTGTATCTTTATCCTTTTATATGACTAAAAAGAGATATACATAAACCGAGTTACCTTCTCGTCGATTTGGTCAAATCAAATGGGCTGCAGATCCGCATTTTATTTATTAATTTAATCGTTTTACACTACTAATCGTTATACACTACTAAGATTGCTTTTGTTAAGACCTGTGATATTAATGGTCAATCCTGAATCCCACCATTACAATGCACAGAATTTATCAAAACAAATTTATTTATATTATAATTCATATTCTTGGACCAATTTCCCAGCAATCATTTTCTGCAAAGGTTTATAAATAACAATATTCGTCAGTCCGGCCCTGACTAAGTATCAGCTGTAATAAAGTTGGTGAAATCGAAATAACCTAGTATTGCACAAATATGACAAGATGGAAGTGTCACGCGTCAAATATTTGCTTGATTCCAACTATACCAGGTTACTAAGGAAACTTATAGTGACAATTAGAAATCAACAAACTGACATTTTGACATTATTATTAATATTAGTTATTTGTGAGTTAATTTCGTAGTAATTTGTGCGTATTTTTCGTATTTTTGCAATCTCAGAATGAGTTTAACTGATTTTGATAATCTGGAAATGGAAGATGGGGTTCCAGAGTATATAATAAGTGCAGCAAAAAACGAAGATTTAGATTTGCTTCCAGAAAAATCCAAAGTAAGGTACATTCAAGAATTTGAAAAGTTTACGAAATGGTGCACCGACAAGAAAATAAGCAACATTAGTAAAGAAGAGGTGCTTTTGTTTTATTTCCAAGAAATTTCAAAGAATTTTCAACCTTCTACAGTGTGGTCCAAGTACTCAATGGTAAAATCCATGCTAAAATTGAAAAAAAAACGTTGATATTAGCAGGAATTTTAAATTAGTTGCTTTTTTAAAAAAGAAAATGGTGGGTTTCAGACCAAAAAAGTCTAAAGCTCTAAGCCATGAAGATGTTAAAACGTTTTTAAGCATTGCGCCTGACGATATTTATTTGCTTATTAAAGTTGCAGCTATATTTGGAGTCGCTGGAGCCTGTAGGCACGAAGAATTAACTTATCTATTGTGTGAAATCGTGGTAGAAAAAAAGGAGTTGTTTCTGGTGAAAATACCAGATAGCAAGACTCACCAGAGTAGAAGCTTTGTTGTAACTGGAGAAAAAAATCTCAATTTAATTAAGAAGTATGTACATCTCACTGCGTCCCAAAAGTATACCGCATCAAAGGTTTTTTGTCAATTTCCAAAAGGGAAAATGTACTAATCAAACTGTTGGCAATAATAAGTTTGGTAAGATGCCATCAAATGTGGCTGCTTTTTTAAGAGTTCCAAATCCAGAGACCTATACTGGACACTGTTATAGACGCTTTTCGGCTACTATGTTGGCCGACGCTGGAGTGGATATTACTAATTTGAAACGTCTCGGGGGATGGCAATCGACAAAAGTTGCAGAATCATATGTGGACGAGTCCATAGAGAACAAAAAACGTATAGCCAACCACATTCTACACTTAAAGAAAAAAATTCGCCTCCACCTTCACCCTTGCCTTCTACAAGTTTTGCGTAAGAAATTAATAATATTCCTGACAGCAGTGGACCAGAGAACCCGCACCAGTATGACAATTTAAGAAAATAAAGTGTCAACATTATTGCCAACACCAAGGAAGCCAACCAACAAAATGCTCAAAATTTAGTTAATAATGCTTATAATTGTCACTTTTCGGTTACCTACTATGTTAATTTTAAGCAAGAATAAGTTTTTTTAACAGTTTCCTATAACTTAATGTAGTTATTACTTGTTTCCTCAGAATTAGTTACTGTTACATATGTATGTGATTATTATAGTTAATTAAAAATTATTAAATTTCTTTGAAATATGTGTTACTTATTTCCCTACATCTGTAGAAAAACTATTGTACCTGACACTTGCGGAAAATGTTTTCTCTGCACTCGGCAGAGTCGTGCGGAAAAATTCATTTTCCGCACTTGTTAGGTAAATAGCTATTTTGTTTCATGCGGAAATATAATTTCCTATTTTTTACTGCACTTAAAACATATCGGTGCGGCATGCCCATGACTGCGCCATGTTTTAAAAGAATTCCTTTAGCGATCGTCGTAGCCACATACTCATATGTACACTTTTACACATATTTTGTACTACTGTTTAACGTGTGCTGATAATTAATTTTTTATTAAAATGACAAAGAAATATTGTTTTTTACTACAATTAGTTCATTTTAGCTTTATTTGTAATTGAACTTCAGACTAGTTTTTTGTTTAGTTTAGTCCACAATAATATATAGAATTTTAATATTTTAGTTCACTATCAATATTATTGAGGCAATGTTCCTCTGAAGCACCATGGTTTTAACAATGTGTCATGGTGATAAAAGAATTTTCTAAGTTACATTCCGTCATACTATATTACAATATTAAAATATCTTCTTAGGATATCCTGACATCAATATCGAATTGCAACTCCGTTACAATTTGTAGTCGCAGCAAGAAATTTCATAATATCGCAGTAAAAGACCGAAGGTATTTTTCCTACGGAACTGAGTAAAAATTCTTGCTTTGTCATTTTTAAAGTAGAAATGTGTATAATATTTGATATCTTATGTGGAATTTATAAACCTTAAGAGGCAATAAGGACCGTTTTGGAAATATAAATTTAATATTCCATAGAAAGTTTTTGTTGTAATTTCAATAGGTGGTATACAATTGAGAGATTCATACATTCATAGTTCACGGTATAGTAAAGAACAGTTTTGATTTACTAAACAAATAAAAGTAATAGTTGGCCATTAAAATTTTACCCATAACTTTTCCGTCATAGTTAGTTCAGGTTAGCCTCGTTGCCAACCATAAGTTACAATGGAGTTATAAAAATGATTGCCACTTAAGAAAGTGTATATCTTTTACTTTCCTAGCTTGCGTTTTTTTAGTAATTGTTAGTTTGTCTTATCAATGATCCCAATTTTTAGATTTTTTAATACTCCCCACAGTAAAGAATTGAGTGTGAAATTTAATTCTCAATGGTGGTACATACCGGGTGTTGCATCGTCGAGCGGGACATAGGAAATCCCATGTAATTTTAAATGGGGTCAATTATTGGCTTCCCTAATTATTTTAGAGAAAAATTCTATTTAGGTTTATTAAAGAGCACTAAAACCCACATTCAAAAGAATAACTTTAGATATTTTTGATGAGCCCGTTTACGGGTTATCGCCGATTTCTTTTTAACTATTTCTCCTTTTTATGGCGTGCTTTATTTATTATTTCAAAATGACAACTTTATTTGACAGTCATCTTTTACCTTGACTGGTGCCCGCAAATACGGGGCCATAAAAAGGAGAAATAGTTAAAAAGAAATCGGCGATAACCCGTAAACGGGCTCATCAAAAATATCTAAAGTTATTCTTTTGAATGTGGGTTTTAGTGCTCTTTAATAAACCTAAATAGAATTTTTCTCTAAAATAATTAGGGAAGCCAATAATTGACCCCATTTAAAATTACATGGGATTTCCTATGTCCCGCTCGACGATGCAACACCCGGTATAGGACCACACTCAATAGGATATATTAACCAATCAGTATATCTGGTAAAAAAGATTTTTTGAATGGTTTTTTTACTTTTTGATGAGTGTTAATTCTTCTTATTTATGGCTGGGTACATTTACACTATCGAATGTAAATTAAACTCACAGATTGTAAACCTATCCTTCTAGGGTGTAAAAGAAATAATGAGAGGTGTAAGTAAACCATTTCTTAATGGTAATTTGTGATTAATTAGTGTAAATATCATATTATTGTAGTGTAAATTTTATTTTATTTGGATATGACTTTACTATAGTGAGTGTAATAAAATAATTTACCCAGGGCTAGAATACTTTCCACTTTGTTTAAGTAATTTAATCCCGTATCAAACTAACCGGGCGTTTATAATTAAAATGTTAAAAATTATGCATTCAAGATGTTTTACATTGTTAACCTCTGCTTAGTTTGATACATGATTGAATGACTTAATCAAATCCGAAAGTAGTAGCCCCTAATATATATAAATCTTCAGATCGCTTCGAAAAGGTTTGTTAAATAAATGAAAATATTGAGTATTATTCATCGTTTATAAACAAAATGATGGTTACAACAAAACTGGAAACCCCTGTAATTTTTTATACACTTATTATTATAACTAGTTGAACAAAATGACACACCTATTATATAGTTTAACAATTTAATAAAATAAACATATATATATCTACGTTTAATGTACCTCATTGCTAAGCTTAACAAAACAAATAACGTAATAAATATATGTATACTTAGAACACTAAACAACTAAATAAAATTATGCTTTGGAACAATATAACAGAATGAAAATGACGAGTATTATATTAATCATATATTTATTTAGAGATCTATGAAGTAAAATATGTAGGTAGGTACCTAAGTATTTATATAAGAAAGGAATACATTTATATTATAAGCTTATATAATACAATTATTAAGAATGATCTGAAAGCTAAAGGGAAAACTGTAGCAATATAAATTCCTACTTAGTTTCTTAAAAATAGCGTACTCATTAGTACGGTTTCTAATAAATTTCGTTAATATGCTTACCCAATTTAACAAGATCCTCATAAGAGGCACTCTCATTTGGCACTTTACAGAACTTTGCTTTATTTGTATATTTTAATTTAAATATAACATTATTTTATATCACGTTCAAAGAGCACAATCAGACTGACTTGAAAGTTGAATATGCATGTAGCGTCGGCGTCATCTGTCAATTCCTAGAATTTCACACCACTTGTTGTCGCCTGTCTTTTCGGTAACACGGGTTTAGGTATTTTTACCTGGCGCCGTGTAATAAAACGATTAAGTTTTACACTCAATGCGTTAAAATAACCTTCTAGTGGGGTTTATTTCCACGTTAATATGATGTTATTAATTGTCTTTGTATTTAATTTTCCTGATAGAGTGTAAAATGAAATAAATACCACCCATTCAACAAAATTAACTTTTTAGGGAGCTAAATTCATAGGCAAATTTAATACAACAACTTTGGTCCCATAAGAGTGTAAAAATGTGGTAAATTATGTTGATCCGGGTGTTAACATTAACACTACTTTTTTTACCATTCCTGAAATGATTTTTACCAGGTGGATATTTTTTACTGTGCCTGGTCGCTTAGAATAGCCTGGTCAATTAAAGATTTCTCACTACTAACATTTCTTAAAGTTACACTTACAGTAGCGAATAAATATGAAACAAATTTTCAGCCTCAAATTTAAAACTCTCCATCTTGGCGCTGTAACTCTCAGCATTATGTCTTTCTTTTTTATACTTATCGTATTTGTTATAAGTTGCAATTATTTTTATAACTCCATTGTAACTTATAGTTGGCAAAGAGGCCAGACTTGAACGAGCTTGCCTGCTACTTCCATAGAAATAACTGTCAGAGGGGCTTGTGGGCCTCTTACCTTCTCCAGCATTGCAAGTGGAATAAGGTTATGTCTTGTTTAGATGATCTCATCATATTTCCATAAAATTCTTTTAGTGTGCTAAATATAGGGCAAGTAGTTTTAGCCTTACTAAGACACTGTACACTATTTATTTGTATACAAGCACAATAAAATAAAACAATATTTTAATATATCTACTATATTTATAATATTTATTAAAACCTTTCTTTAATTTCTAAAAAAAGTTTAAAATATTCAGAATTGAACGAGCCAACATCTAATAATTTACTGAATAAACCAATGCTCACTCACTGAGCAATTGCTACTGACTAATTATTTATACACGTATCTAATGTTTATTAGTGGTGGGGAAAGTAAATATAGATTAACACGATATTAATCAAACCAACACTACTATCAAAATAAATAATAACTTTGGGGCGCAAAAAAGGAAACTTTTTGAAATTTTAGTGGTGTAATTTGAGGACCATAAACAAAGTTTTGTGAGAGTTTAAAAAACATTTATGAAAACAAAAAATAGTTTAATTGGGGTGGGGCGCAAGAACGAATTTTCAGTTTTTTTCTTTTTTTTTTAACTAAGCTGATACATCCCAAGTGACAAGCTTTCCCAAAACTTTTAGATATACAGCATGTCCCACAAAAGTGTGGCAGAAAAAATGTTTTTTCCTTAAATGGAAATCCCTGTATACTATTGCAATTTCGGATTCTCCGGAAAACTCTAGACATGTTTCATGTATAATGTCCTAAAGCTATCTTCAACTGTCCCCGAAATAAATTACACCTCTGTTTGTGAATATTTGACAAAGCTACAAATTTTGACAAAGTGTCACTGTATTGTTAATCGAAAATATTTACAATGCGTTTAACCGAGACTCAGATAATCAAAATATTAACTATGCTTGACTGTGGTGAGAAAACTAGAACGCACTACGAAGTTCGAATAATGTTCAACAATAAATATCCGAACAGAGGATCTGTAAGTCAATCTACAATCAGTAGAATTGAGGCTAGGTAGAGAGAGACTAGCACTGTTAAGGATCTTGTCAAACCTGGAAGGCCTGGCATTCCTAATGACAAAAAACTGGACATCTTTCTTTCATTACACGAAAATCCGAACCTCTTAAGTACTCAGCTGGCTTTAGAAAGTGGCACCCATAAAACTTCGACTAGTTCAAGAACTATTTGAAGATGATCCAGACCGCAGAAACGAGTTTTGCTAGACCATGACCGATCGAACTGATAATGACCCTAGACTAGTAAAACATATATGCTTTCAGACGAAGAAAGAAATAGGCATAATTTTAGATACTGGGCACAAAATCCACACTGGTTTAGGGCAAGTCATTCTCAGAACTATGAAAAGGTGAATGAATGCGCAGGAATTATTAATAAAAGAGTAATAGGACCATACTTCTTTGAAGGAACTTGGACGGGAGAACGTTATCATCACTTTTTAGAAAGCGACTTGATTCCAGCACTAGTACAATATATCCTGATGAAAAATGCCAAATGCCAAACCAAGGGTTATGGTTTCAACAGGATGGAGCTCCGCCCCACTATGCTGCGATTGTTGCAATAATTTTAGAAGATTCTAGAAAATGTTTTCCCAAACCGGTGGATAGGCAGACGTGGATCAATAGAGTGGCCACCTAGGTCACCCGACCATACTCCACTGGACTACTCTCTTTGGGGTTATGTTGAAAATAAAGTGTATATAGATAAGCCACGCAGATATTCTTAAAGAGAGCATTCGTAACGTAATTAGGAATATTTCTCCAAAAGCCATGAAAAAAGTATTGGAATTTATTGATCGTCTGGGGCACTGCAGATCTATTAATGTCGGACACTTCCAGCATTTGCTAAAATAATTTTTGAGATTCTGAAAGATGTAATTTAGCTGCAATAAAGTATTATTTTAATATTTGAACGTAAATATTTCGTGAACAGTTGAAGATAGGTTTAGGATATTATACATGAAACATGTCTAGAATATTCCGGAGAATCCGAAGATACAATAATATACAGGGATTTCCATTTAAGGAAAAAATATTTTTCCTGCCACACTTTTGTGGGAAATACTGTATACCTACAGTACGAAGCTTGGGTTTTAAAATCCCAGTTTCAGCAACAAAAAGTACTATTTTTCCATAGGGTAATTCACTAATTTTTTTTTTATAATTTCACTCTCAAGAAAACACTTTTCTTCATAAAAGCATTTTTTTATTCTACCAAACTATGCCATTTGAACAGATAATGTCAGGTGTTTACATAAATTGTGAAATGATACAACTACTTCACATAACTTATTATCGATTAACTAATTAATTGCCACATTGACTAATCACACTTAAAGGGGGTCATGTAACCCGCGACCAACAATTATACGTTTACTTCAACAATCTTTGCAAAAGGTTGTTTCGTGGGAAGAAGACGTTTCACCACGAAAATAATCTGTAACTCGACTCACTATTTAGAAACACTTGGCGCCGATCGCCCGAAATACGTGGTGATTTGGCAAACGTACATCACGGAGTCAAGTCTTAAATCTACTGCCCATTTGAAAGCACTTGGCGATGCTGGCCGCGAAGTCCATGGGGAGGAGACGTTCCGCCACAGACCGACTTCTAAGACCTACTGACGCTCAAAATGAAAACATCCGCTTTGTTGATCACTCTTTCCACGTGAAAACCACTTGCAACACCGCCTCCCTCTAAGCATCTTCCTACTGTATCCCATAACAACTGACCTGTATAACACGTAGGCATTGTCTTCAACACCCGCTGGCCGCCTTTTGTCATAATTGGGAAAGCCTTGCCGACCCTGATGTTCACCGCAAACCGAGTAGACATATATTTACTATTTACCAGCTAGACGCAAGTGTATAAAAACATAAACAAGCTGTGTTATTATGGGTTTTCTATTGTATTATTTTACCGAAAGGATTATTAAATGCGAAGTAAATTCGCAGTTAAGTTTTTATAATATGTTAAAAGATGAGTTTTATTTGGTTTTTTAAAACAGTAGACATAACCGAAATGCGGCGTTGCCGATCATTATTAACTTTTCACTGAAATGCTATTATGGTTATGGTCTTATTATTAAGTAATATTAGGAGTTTGAATTATGTTAATTAGACTTGAAATTCATATGCATGTTTACCCAACACCTACATTCTATGTCAAAATATGCCCAATCCAAAAACAATTTCGACAGGTTCGAGCGTTCTTCCGAACACGGCCCCATTTAATTTGTATTGAATTTATCATCTGTTATTAAATCACAACCCTGTATATTGAATGCGAAATCCAGATCTTGTTTTCTAAACCGTTATAACTTTTTTGTTTGTACCTCTGTGTATTAATTTTCTAATAACAGATTCTTATTCTTAGGCATCTTGCATTAAAACAAAAAAGGTATATACACCTTGTAGGTTTCATTTAGAGCAACCGTTTTTGTGATAATTAAATTTAAATGTTTTATTGCCTTCCACTACACTTTACTCAGGCTTAGGTCCGTGGCGTGGAGGCTTGATAACGTTGATACCCTGTATTTCGAAAACGATTAACTTCTGGACTGGCGAGTGGACTGGTAAATTGGGCTAGATCCTTATACCGGGTGTTTCTCAAAAGACGCTCACCCCTATAACTTTTTTGTATTTATAGAGATTAAAATGAAATTTTGGAATTGTGCATAAGAGATGAGTCTGCATTTATTGGCATAATTTTTGATTTGTTAGCACTTCCGGTTTAATCGAAAGTGACCTTGACTTTGGTATTTTAAATGGGCCACCCTGTATATTTTTACTTATTTGGATTCAGCATGATATTCTGAGTAAAATGACATCCCACTTGTCATTTTTTGACGTGTTATAACATTTTTATTTTAATTTTTTTGTATTGAATCTAGAGGGCAATGAACCAATTAAATAGGTTAATTTATAGTCAAGTAGTTTACGAAAAATAAAATTATGTTATATTAATTGACTTTCTAAGTTTCACAATCGTTTAAAAAATTAAATGACGTTTACTCCATTTTTCCAAATGGAACGATAGTGGTTCACTAGGATATTTAAAACGAGAATTTTTTTCCCAACTATTTGATACCATACACTCCTATGCTATTTTAAAATTAACACGAAAAAATGTGCCTTAAATCCCAATCCCATATTGAAAAGCGTTATGTATTATTATTGCCGCCCTGTCCTTTCTAAAGAAAAGAAATATAAAGGCGGCTTTGAAAAACAATTGAATTGAATATCAAAACCAATATGGCTCTAATTAAAAGTTGTTCAAATGTCATTCGTTTATAAAACTTAGATTGTAAATCAGATAAAATGGTTAGTTTTACTAGAAATGAACCAACTGATATGCTCCTAATTTTTGGAAAGACCAGAAAAAATTCTTCTGATGCCGCAAGATTGTATGCAGAGAGATTTCCAGGTCGTCGACTTCCAATCCGGCATTATTTTTCAAAACTGGAACAAAAAATGCGTACAGAACCCAATGAGGATGCGGTCAATAACTATGTTGTAAATGAAGAGAAAGAAATTGACGTACTATCATTAGTTAACATAAATATTACTGCCTCAGTCGGAGAAATTGCTGTTGAATGTGATATTAGTAGCTCGTCAGTATGGAGGATCTTACATAAATACAAATATCATGCATACAAATACCAGATTCATCAACATGTCAATCAAAATGACCATGCCAGAAGGCTTGAATACTGTAACTGGTTTTTACAAAGAGATCAACAAGATCCAACATTTCCGTCGAAAATTCTTTATTCGGATGAGAGTCGATTCACAAATTTGGGCATGTTTAATAGAAACAACAAGCGTTATTGGTCACAAGATAACCTGCATTTAATGGAAGAAGGCAATTTTCAAGAGCGATTTGGATTCAATTGCTGGTTAGGTATCATTGGAGATAGAATTGTGGGACTAATTATTTTTGATGGTCACCTTACCGGCGAAAGATATTTAGGTTTATTGCAAGTAGAAATAGAACAATTTCTTGAAAATTTGCCTGTAGTTGAACAAATAACTATTATTTTTCAACAAGACGGGGCTCCACCACATAATTCTCGTGCTGTTAGGGAATACCTTCATAACACGTATGGGGAAAATTGGATTGGCACTAACGGACCGATAAGATGGCCAGCAAGGTATTAAGTTTTTTGGTAGGTATGTCTTTTCATCCTTTAACATTTTTATTTTTTAAATTAGATTCCCCGACCTAACTCCGTTGGACTTTTTTCCATAGGGAACCCTCAAAAACAAAGTCTACAACGTTCCACCAGTCACCCATGCAGAGCTTGAAAATAAAGTGAGAGCAGCAATTCAAGAAATGAATGTAAACCAGTTGAGAAATGTAATGAGGGCAACTGTCGAAAAAGTGGAAAATGGTTTTCATTAACAGGGAGGACATTTCGAACATTTAGAGCGATGATAATTGGTATTATAATTCAAGTCCTAGATTGATTTATTAATAATGATAAACAATCACTATCTACTATTAGTTGTTTGTTGAGAATGAATTAGTTAACTGTTTAGTTCTTTAAGTTTAGTTTTAATTAAGCCTAGTTGCCTAGATCAATTTCTTAACACCTGCTTAAGTTTTAAAATAGCATAGACGTGTATGGTATCAAATTGTTGGGAAAAAAATGCCTGTTCCAAATATTCTAGTGAACCACTATCGTTCCATTTGGAAAAAGGGAGTAAACGTCATTTCATTTTTTAAACGCTGGCGAAACTTAGAAAGTCAATTAATATGACGTAATTTTATTTTTCGTAAACTACTTGACTATGAATTAACCTATTTAATTGATTCATGGCCCTCTAGATTCAATACAAAAAATGAGAATAAGAATGTTATAACACGTCAAAAAATGACAAGTAAGATGTCATTTTACTTAGAATATCATGCTGAATCCAAATAAGTAAAAATATACAGGGTGTCCCATTTAAAATACCAAAGTCAAGGTCACTTGCGGTTAAACCGGAAGTGCTAACAAATCAATATTAATGCCAATAAATGCAGACTCATCTCTTATGCACAATTCCAAAATTTTATTTTAATATCTATAAATACAAAAAAGTTATAGGGGTGAGCGTCTTTTGAGAAACACCCGGTATTTTAGCCTTATGAATCTGTGCTAGCATTTTGTATCGGCCGTTCAGAGACATCCCGTATGAACCAAATTTAGTTTATTTATTTTTTGAGCTCAAAAAAAGACCCGGAGGAGATAGTAAAATTTTTTTTATGGTATCTAGAGATCCAGAACTAATGCTTTTCCCGTACACGAGCCGCTCGCAGAACGCTCAAGTGGAATATTTTTGCAGTGCTTCTACCTGATCATACCAAATGTATATTTATTTTATTAAATTATGTGCTATTTATAAGTCAACGCACGTAATTTTTAGTTATGCACATTTTCTTTAACACCCGACGAAAATAAACATGGTTATTTTATAAGGAAATGCAAAGAGAAAGATATAAGAAAGTATTCCCTCGGAGAAAATTCTCCAGTTTTAATTTAGCTTCGCGAGACGAAAGTATACGCACAGTGACAACTACAAAATCAATAAAATTCTTAACGTTCGCTAAATTAAAAAAGAAGCCCCTAAAATTCATACCTAAGAAATAATATTATTATAAAAAACAGTATCATAAATATTATGTACCACATAATTTAATAGAGTATGATTCACATGTCTATAAAAGAGTTCTTTTTTTCATAGTGTAAATCGGGCCATAGAACATCAGAGAAAATCAAGTGACCGTTGGCCAGTGCTGACCAATAGTGGACGGCCATGAAACGAACCCACCCCTTTGCCTATTTGAGAGGGTTGAAGGCTGACGCGGGGTGAGAGATGACCGTCGATAAGTGTACTTTGAAGGGTAACATTTCGGAAGGGTTCTGCAAAAGGGTAAATGATATTCTTGTGAAGTATTTTATTTCTTATAGAGAAAAAATACCCTTTATTTAGGTGGCTTATTATTTAGTGATTAATATTTAAATGAAAAATTTTTCATTATTTTAAAAATATTACAGAAAAACTAAATAGTTTTGTTTTCTCTGGCTACAGCAAATGTAGGTATAAAGGAAGATTTTATTGTTTTGATTTTTGTTGGATTTAAAAGTTACATATTCTAACAATCTTAAATATTTGTTTAGTCTAAATGTTGCACCTCTTTTTAATATTGGTTTGTGTTTTGTTCATTGTATCGTGCAAACTAAAGAGCATGCCCTTGCATGCTTATGTTTTTTGTTGTTTCTATCAATTTTATGTGATCAATGAAGGTTCTTTAAAGTTGGAATTTTTATGAAGAGAAATTTAAATTTATTAAATCTTTTTACGGAAATTGCAGTGTTGCTACTTTTTGCTTACGTTTTAGGAGATCACAATTTTTTTGCGACTTGGATAATTTATGTTTTTAATGAAAATACTGCCTTTTTGCCAAGTATGATGTTAACAAAATATTTTTTCTTAAACATATTTGTCTACTGACGTTTTATAATAACCCCTTTTTGATTGTCGTTTTGATTTTTAAATAACATACTTTTAGGCGCAGCGTGCTTAAAAGTTTTTTAAGCACGCTGTGCCTAAAAGTAATTATTTACAATTAAAAACTAAACACAGACTATAATTTTACCTATTTATTATATATGTTAAAAGTACAGTTACTTATATTATTAAAATTAAAGCTTGGGTAACCTAAAACAACACGTTGAGATATTTCTCTTTCTAAAATAGATGAGGAATTTGAATTTTTTTTTTTTTTTTGACAAGTGTCAATTTTTTTGACATGAAAGATGTAAATTAAACACAGGTAATAAAATGTTTGGTAAGATAAATTAAGTTTTTTATTATAAAACGCCCGTAGAAAAAATATTGTATACCATTCGTTACGAAACAATGTATTTTAAAAAACTTTTGAAGTGAAACACGTATGTGTTGTAATTTTCACTATATATTGTCAACATGACATATGTTTCGCCGCCATCACAGTGGCTTCTTCAGATATTTGATAAAAATTTCCAAATCTTACACATTGAGAACAAAGGCAAAAAATTGTATTTATTGGAATCTTTATCTATTAATAAGGGTAGAAAATCCCAAAATATCCTAAATGACCAACTAGACAATAACAACTCACCTTTGTTAAACTTGTATTAAACCCCTAAAAATTCCCCACAATTATTATTAATTATTTCATTAGTGCAGGTACCTTAATTTTAAGTTTCTTATTTAATAATTTGTTATACCTTCCTCACATCTGAAGAAGCCACTGTGATGGCGAAACGTACATCAGGTTGACAATATGTAGTGAAAATTACAACACATACGTGTTTCATTTCAAAAGTTTTTTAAGATTGATTTTCATCAAGTAAAGGCTAGCACGATAAAAATATCTTTTAGTCACTCTGACGTGTTGCCCAACTCGGCTTCGCCTCGTAGAACAATTTTCACGTCGCGTGCCTAAAAGACCCTTATTTCGTAACTCTTTGTATAAATAGCTATTTCCACTTTAAATACAAAAATAATGGAATTAATAAAAATATATCTGTTTTCGGAAATAAACATTTCAAGTAATTCTTTATTTTTTAAAAAATGCTACATTTATAAATATAGATTTAAATGCAAATATCTACATTATCATGATGATGATGATGATGATGATGATGATCTACATTATTTCCACGTAATCTAAATAGAAAAAGCAAGTTTTCATTCAAAACGTAAATACGTTAAAGCGCAAAGAATTGTGACCCTTCGAAACATAAGCCAAGGGAAGCAGACCTCTACTATACATATCAAAATTTTTAAGAAATTTAAATTTAAAAAAATACCAAATATCGTACAAACCGTTTGTTTTTTCAAAGTTATTTTAAAGGATAGAATAGGAACTTGCTAGTGCTAATATTTTTACATAAGAAATTTGTTGTTTTGCTGTGCAGCATTAATTAGTGAACACTCTGTAGCAGACTGTAGATACAGTAATTAAGCGATTATTTAAAATAATTCAACTATGAAATCTCCTTATTTGATCAGATTTGATTGTGCTTATTTTAGTTAATTGTTATTAAAGACTTTTTTATTTACTGCGTTTTATTTTTAGTTATTAAATGTTCCTTTGCCTTCTTGACGTCTTGTAAGTATAATGAATAGTTGAATACATCCATATCAGGGCAAATAAAGTGAAAATAATTCTACTTCGATATTTTAAGTTCTGTTTCTGATCCGAGGTAACTTTGAGATAGCCGAATAAAAATTTGAATCCCAGGGTTTTCAATGTTATTTTATATTATGAATAGAAATTTTCGAAAAACGAGCACTAACACAGGGCCTAAACGTTTGGATAATATAAAAACAGTTTTAGCAGACGCATACACAGTCCGATATTTTTACAATTTTACAAAGAATAAATGAGAGATGATTGAAGCCGTGAGTTTAAGACATTGCACTATTACTGATCTTTTATTTCTCCCAATTTAATTAAATTAAAAATTTTAAAATTGATCTGAATAAATTCACCTTCTCTAATAATAACCAAAATACTACTTTGTAAGTGTAAGTTCTTGACTCAGTTTTCAAAGATGGCGACAGGGCTCCATTTTTAATTCAAATGTTAAATGGACGATGTCAAGTGAGGCATTTTCTATCCACAAACGATTCTCAAGGTTGATAAAATATCATCGAACTTTTTATATATTTTTAATTTATTTAAGATGGCGTCCTGCTGCCATCGTTGATAATTAAGTCAAAAATGTACACCTACAAAAGAGTTATTTAGTTGTTGAACGTACCAAAATTTCAAATTTGTGGGAAAAACTTTTGATCATATTTCACGTATCTTACCCTCATGTATAAATCAAAATAAAAAACAATATAATGAGAAGTAAAGGTAATTCATTTAATTCTAAATAATTAATTTATCAACTACCAATTATAGAACAGATATGGAAATGTTTAAATAATCTCTTATTAGTGAATTAAAATCAGTGTCAACCCTCATCCACAACCGCATGAGTGAAAAAGTGACAGATATGACGCCATTTTGAATTTAGCTGTCGTTATTCATTATAGCGTAAAAAGGTCGGCTATAGGAAATTATGTTACCTTGAAAAAAATGGGAATTTTCTGTTTAAAATGCTTATGTATTAAAGGGGTAAGACTGTAAGACACTTAAAAGACAAAATCGGTGCAGACAATTTAGGAACCGCCGCACAGTGGTCCCGCTATATGGGGAAAGCGGTCATAGGGGCTTGGCACTAAACGAAAATTCCAAATTTAGGATTTTCGTGCACAAACTAACTTTTTTTTAATTAATTTAACACTCTGGATCATGAATTTCCTGTTTATCAGAAATTATAGACAAAGAAAATTATTAAAAATTGAAAAATTACACCAATCCACTTTTTCTGAGAAGAAAATATTTAAAGACAATTATGTTAAGAGGTAAAAAAGCCTTTTCTTGAAAAATCAGTTTACAATTATATTTTCCCATTGAAGCCAAATTAAAAAGTATTTACATTTAACGAGAATAAAACAGTTGGGAAATAAATAGATTAAAATAGGGCGGTTACTAAGAAATAGGTTAATTACAAGGTATACTATAGTGGTAAGTAAATACAACATATTTATAAATTTAAGTAGATTGTCTTAAGTTTCTAACACATCAAAAACCTCTGATAATAACACTGATTTATTTGTTTTTAGTAATTTTCTTAAACTAGATATAAATGGATCTGAATGGACAAGAAGTCTATGCAGTAGGTCTTCATTAGTGGTAACACGAGATATTTTCCTGGTATTATCGCGACTACTTAATTTTATGTTTTTATTGGAGGATTTCGCAGCTTCCTCGGAAAGTTCTCCAATAGATAAAAAAGCATGGTTAATAACTTCAGATCCATAAATTAATACTTTATGGAGCGATGCAGGTAGATAATACCACGAATAATCCTTCACAAGTTGTTTGGCTGTTTCTAAGGCATAACTTTTGAACTTAGCTGAATCAATTTTGTAACCTAATCCCATACATTGTAAAATAACGCAACATCGGTCAATTAAGTCTTTTCTTATGCCTGTAATTTCAGCGAAATTAGCCGATTTTGTAAAGAATTTCCTCGCAGTGTTGCCATCGATTGACGTTCCACTTCCTTCATTTGGAGGTTTATCAACGATTAAGCTCAATTTTTCCCTAAACTTTGTTTGAATACCCTTTTTTCTTTCTGCAAGAAGGGCTTTTTCTTCACCTAACCTAACTTGCCATTTTTTAACATCTAATCTGTAGGACACATGAAGAAAATATTCGAAAAACTGAATCCAAGAATGAAGTGGTGACAAACCAAACCGAAAATTATTTTCGATTCCAAGCTGGAAAAGTTGATGTTTTCTACATCAGATAATGGGCTGGTTAACGCTGCAAAAGCCTGACGGGTCTTATCCAAATTACTGCTTTTCTTCGATAACCAGATGTTTAGCAAGTACATCCTCGTAAACGTGCATGTTGCAACGTTTCCTGTGAAAAAGGAAAAAATATTTGATTTTAAATTAATCTGATAAAGTCTACAACTGAAACTAGCGTCACAGGCAACATTTTTAGAAAAAGTAGGCAGTTGGGCGTATTTTCTATTTATTTAAAAAAGCCACAACTGGCAAATTAATGGAAAATCAATGAAAACAACATCAAAACAAATAAAGGAATGCGCGAACGAGACTTAAGAGCCAAGTTCACTTGCCATTTCAGTTTTTGGCGATTATTTCAGTATTAAAAACTGTTCTCATTGAAAATCAAAGAGCAGAGTGATATTTTTAATGTTCAGCGACATTAAATCACTCAAGTAGAGTAACAAAAATTTAAGCCATAAATGTGATATACGTAAAATACACGAAAAACCGTATTGTAGGATGTACTTATGTGTTTCACTTTCATGGCCTAACATTTAGTTAATCTCGTTGCTCGACTTACTGTCGTTACATATAAAAATACCGCTCTAATCTTTGATATTGATTTAAAATTAAAAATAATGCTTAAAAGAAAAAATTCTCAAAAAACGAAATGGCGAAAGTCGTTAAAATGGGGCCTGAAATGTGCTCTTAATTAAAAGATAGTCTCTTAATCTATCCTGAACTTAAAGCAAAGAAAATATGAAAAATAATAAATCCCTGCTTTAATTAAAAAAAAAAAATACCAAATATTATTTAAAAAAAATTCTTGTCTTGAGTAGACTTTACATTGACCTATATAAAAAAAATAAGTTCCGGCGCACTTTGGCGCAATTCTTTCTCAATGTACCAAAAACTAGAGATTTCAAGGAATTTTTTGAGATATATAGTTTGGCGGGGAATGTAGGGGAATGTAGTTAAAAGTCTATCTGCATCTAAAATTAGCCAAATACTATAAAGAAAATAATAAATCTATATAAAGAGCCCAAAAGGCGCATATATTTTGTTCATAAATTATAAAAATATTAAATATACATACCCTTAACTTGTACAGGGTTATCCAACCAAGACTAGACAAGGCGATTTTTTGACTTTTCCTGTACTTTTATAAAAAAACTGAAATAGCCATCTTAAGTCATTTTCTCCCGCGAATTCGAATATCTTCAGCAAAAAACAATTGAACATCAAACAAAAGTACTAGGGGTCACTTTGATATTTTTTTAAATGAGATGCCGCATTTTTAATGAGCTTATCCGATTTCTCATATAAATTTTGATCTAAAATGTTGGATTTTTAATTTATTTTTTTTTATTTTTTTTTATTTTTAACATTTTCCGAATTTAAAACTGAAGAAAAAAGGCGTTTTTGATTTAAAAATCCAACATTTTAGATCAAAATTTATATGAGAAATCGGATAAGCTCATTAAAAATACGGCATCCCATTTAAAAAAATATCAAAGTGACCCCTAGTACTTTTGTTTGATGTTCAATTGTTTTTTGCTGAAGATATTCGAATTCGCGGGAGAAAATGACTTAAGATGGCTATTTCAGTTTTTTTATAAAAGTACAGGAAAAGTCAAAAAATCGCCTTGTCTAGTCTTGGTTGGATAACCCTGTACATCCATCATTTAACAACTTCTTCACTGGCACTTTTACTTTTGGGCAAATTGAGCTAGACTGGCGAACACAAATAATAAAATTAATAAATTAATTGACGGGTTACAAGAACGTCACACTTCGATCGACGAATACTTAATGAGGGCCATAGGTAACAAGATTTCTATAAGATATCAATAAAATATACCTAGTTTGTGACCAGTTTGGTAGAGTTAGACGGCAAAATTGGATGGTGACCTATTTCGTGCTATGACCGTTATCGGGACCACTGTGCGCCGTATTCCCGGAACGGTGTTAATAAATATCATCAACTATATCTCTTTAAAATCGGATCGCTAAATGCAATTCACTCGTGTGATTATGGATGAGGTTTGCCATTTAAAAAAATCCAATATGGCGTCATATTTGTCAAATTTTTGAACCTATATATTTTTTGACATTAAATTTGGTTTCTTTGCCAAAACTCATTCAGAAATATCTGATTTAGTATTTGTTATAGTCAGCAGAAAAATCACTAATCGGGTGAGACACTTAAAAATGGTCCCTGTACATGAGCTATTTAACTTGGCACATCAATATCACAATCATTTTCATGTTTAACACAAAGTAACGCAGTGGTTTAATTACGGTATAAAATTAGTGTTGTCTAAAAAAATGATATTTCAACATTGAGAAAGAAGTAAGATTAAAAAGTCGACTTCTGGATTAATCACAACCCTTATTTATTTATTATATTTTTTAACCTAATGAACTTCTCCCAATTAAAATTCGCCGTTATGATAATCCCGCTCTTAATTCATATACAATCGTATTATGTTAGAATGAAATCAACCAAACATAAATCTTAATAATAAGACCGCATATGAGACAAACGCGGATGGTTTCCGTGGTTGATTAGAGAACATAAAGGGAAATCGCTAATTAGCATATTATGCAACATGACATTTATGATTCAAATATATAAAGGAAAATATCATCCGATGAAATGTTGATATTCAAAGGCAATAATTTTCATTGGGCAGTGCTTGCTTAGTAAAAATGTCCTTAAATTATGTGATAATAAAAATTTAAACAGGAGGCAAACGAAAACTTTTAGATTATATTTGAAATGAAATGTCTCAAGAAATACTAAAGATATTTGAATGCGCTTCGAAGCATATTAGGGCTTATTGTTTGGTCTTACGGTAGATTGGTTAGTTTTGGTTTATATGAATTCTAGTTTCACAATACAGAGTGGTAAATGAAACAGTACAAATTTGACAAAATTTCGCAGAGACGCCATTTCTTTCCAAAAATAGTTTTTCTTTATTTCTGGACTTTAAAAGAATCACTGGTTCAATTGTGAAAAACAACTTTCGAGGTTGTTGAATGAACGGCGTAGTTTTATAGTAATTAGAGTTTAATCGATAAACGATACTTATTCCATCTGTCCATCAACGATACTTATTATATCTGTCTCACAATTATTCGAAAAAAGTGTTACACTTATTGTTAGGTCCAAATTTGTGACTTTTTTCGTGTCTTTAAAAGATTTTATACAGGTGAGATAAAAGTATACTTTCAATACGCTAATAATAATTAAGTTTATTTTCCCAGTCACAGCTTGTTTTTGGTAAGTAATATGTCTTAGATGGGAGCTACAAATTATTGATCTTAATTTTCATAAGCCTTGCTTATTCTTTGCTTAGTAGTTTAATTTATAAGAATTAATTTGTTTTATAAATTCAGCACAATTGAATTAATAATGTTTTTTTTCTGCAAATTTTACTGAAATACAAAATAAAAAACCGTCATGGTATTTAAATCCGTAGGGTTGTAATAACTAAACATTAATAACATTAAATTTTGAGAAACATAATTCTTTCTCTTGCGTCACCAAATTAAACCAAGAAGAATCTATTACTGGGAAATTAAAAACATCTAATTCACAAAAAGGGCGAAGACCCTACTGTGCCCTCAAGCTACAGGCCTATCAGTCTGTTATCAAGCCTTGGAAAAATTACAGAAAAATTGTCTATAGCTCAAATAAATAGTTTTGTGTTCGAGCACAACGTTCTGCCTAACGAACAGCTCGGCTTTAGAAGCGAACATTGCACAGTTAGGCAGACAACGAGGCTCACGGCCAATATGATGATGAGTTTCAATAGACTGGAACACACGGGGGCGGTTTGCCTTGATGTTAGCAAAGCATTTGACAAGGTCTGGCATAATGGTCTCTTGCTAAAATTAATAAGACTTGAAGCTCCGAACTACCTCATCAAGGTAGTAGGCTTTTTTCTAGAGAATAGAAGTTTTGCAGTCTCGTCGGAGAACGCACTTACTTTGAATAAACACATCAGGGCGAGAGTTCTGCAAGGCTCACCTCTCTCCCCGATGCTGTATAACATTTATACGCATGACATTCCGAGGAATAGGCAAACGCAGCTTTATCTATTCGCTGACGACACTGCAATAACTTCCACTTCTAAGCAACCGCGGCTAGTCGTCACACGTATGCAGTGCTATGTAAACCAATGGGAAAAATGGCTTTCTAATTGGAAGATTCGTTTGAATTCTTCCAAGACAAAAGTCATTTTTTTCTCTAAAAGTCGCGTTAGATGGCCCGAAATGAGGCTCACAGTCGGTAGGGTTCAAGTGAATTGGTGACAGGAAGTGAAGTACCTGGGACTTATCTTCGATCAAAGACTGAATTGGAGGTTAAATTCAATTAATAGGATCAAGGCAGCATTGCGTCAATTAAGCTCAATCTTCCCCCTGCTTCACAGGCGGAGTAGACTTAGTAATCGAACCAAAGTTAACCTCTATAAGGTATTGGTTAGGCCGGTACTTAGGAGCACCATCTTGGTGCAATATAAGTAAGTCCGAGCTGAATAAGTTCCAGGTGATTCAAAACAAGGCGCTGAAACTCATCGCCAATTCTCCAAGATATACAATGAACCGTGTTTTGCATCAGAACTTTCGAATACGGATAATCAACGAATTCTTTTTAAAAATAATCACAGACTATTACAGACGTACGGACGTATCGACCAATATACTAATAACGGACTCACATACGACGGCCAGACCAAACTTTACATACAAACTGCCGAAAGATTGGCTCCCCGTTGGCATAAATCTCTAACAGTAGAGAAGCACTATGAGTATACAGTAGAGAAGCACTACCATGATCGTCTAATAGACATGCAACAGGCGCTAAGAACTATGTGGCTTTCCAGCCTTCATCAAATAAAGCACTAGCCGAATCAAAATTCAAAATTAGGCCAGAAGACCCAAAAAGTTTTCAACAGATGTCAAAGGATATTCCTGACGTAAAAACCCAATCAAAACCCCGTAATAAAAACATAATTATTATTAGAGTACTGAAGGTATAGTTCTTTCACATTGCATACAATCTTTTTAAACACAAAGTAAGCCAAGACTTTGGAGCTAGCAATAAGTTGAAAACACTTTTTCCGAACAATGCGACAGATATACAGGGTAATAAAATAGGAATGTGTCCGTTCATTCGACAGCCTCGCAAGTCGTTTCTTACAATTGAACCAGTGACTATTCTTAAATACATAAATAAGCAAAAAATATTTTTAGAAAGAAATGAAGTCCCCATGAAATTTCCTTCAATTTTGCACTGCTTAGTTCACCATCCTGGATTGTGGTACTAAATTTTATATTAACAAAAACTAATCAATCTGCCCTAAGACCAAACAATAACCCCTAATACGCTTCGAACTGCGTTCAAATACACTCACCGACATAAAATTCGAGACAACCAAAATTTAGATCAAATTTAATGTATGATTACTTTTTCTTCCATAGTCCGATTTCATCTTTTTTTTTTTAAATGTAGATAACTATTTTGATTTCAATTAATTTTATTCAATTTTCAAAAATACAGTTTACATGTTGAAATATAGGTACAGGAAAATAAAAAAGTATATTTTTTCTCATAAATTTGTAACACTCTGAGTAATGTTGTAATGTAAACTGCACTGAATATGCTTTTTCTGCAGAACCGAAATACAGGGAGTGGTCGAAAACGCAATATTTTCGAAAACACCCTGTAGCTTAAAAACTAAGAAAGCTATGACAATTCTGTTTGCGGCACCTTTTGTTTCACGAAAAAGTAGTAATTAACATTACTAACCTGAACTAACCGCAACACCCTGAAATTACATCGAAAAATGGACACCCTATAACATCAGTAAAATACTAAGTAACAATTGTGTTCTTTTGTAAATAGAGAAATTAATTCAGTCGCTTTTTCATTAAAAGTGGGAAGGGAGTTACTCAAGGCAACGGAAGAGCTGAATAGGACCCCGATATTTTCTTGATTATTCTCTTTTATAAACTTAACTAATAAAGTAATAATTCTCTTGCGTGTCTGAAGGATATCATTTTTTCATTCAAGATTCTTAACCTTAAGGTTTTTATTTCATTTCAGTGAAATTCGCCCTAGTATTAAGTTCAATTAATCCTAAAATAATTGGGTAGACTTATAGGCATTTAATTTTCTCGCGGTTTACAAAAACCAAACCTACGCACCCAAACTAAATGTGCGATTGCTTTGTCTTTGGCACGAAAATGATAAATTAGACGCTGAACGTCGCTAATAAGTTGGCTTGTGTATTATTTAGAGAACTCAATGGACAGGACCGGCCTCCTGATGTTGGTATGCACTATTTTATCCTTTTAAAGGAGCTGTGGATACCATTAAAGGTCATTTCGCTACCTAAAAGTATTTTTAATGTCGTAGTTGCCCTACCCAACTGACAAAGAACTCGGGAATTATGGTATATGAAAGTTGTATAGTCCATTTGCCAATTTATTTTATAAATGCTTCCCATTACTCATTTTTGTTTTGGAAGCAAAAGTGTGCTATAAGAATATTATAATAACAAAAGTATACATCTGTTTTATAAATGCTTTTTTCTTCTTTGCAAAGCAAAATTGATTTATCAACTTTTACTTTTTAATTTATTTATAATACTTCCTATGTGCAATTACAAAACTTCTATAGAGAAAATATAACATAAGACTCTGCCAAAACAATAATTATAAGGTATATCTCTTACCCAGTGTGCTGTTGGTAGCAAAACGTGTTCTGTACAACATATAAGAGATAAAATAAATGCCTATCTTATAGTGCAAAGTAGTGTTAAAATTGCTACTGATAATAAAACAGTTTTGCGGGCAGTTTTGTTAGTATTTTATTTTCCAATCTAATTAATTTCAACCTGTTTTTTGATTGTTTCGGGTATTTGGCATAGTGTCCCTGTGATCGATGATTTACTTATAGTAACCCTAAACTTCGTATAAAAGCGCAAATTGTGCTTTAATCGATATCGATTCGGTCCATAATAAGCAATTTGATTAATCGTTTTGAAATGATTTTTTTCGCGTACCGATTCAGGTTTTCCCGAATCGCACAGCTCTATTTAGTAGTTAAAGTACCAAATTTCACACGTTAAAAAAATTTATATTAATGTATATTTACACGTTTTGAAATTATTGTCTCCTTATATTGGCTACCTTAGGGTTTTCTGCAAATCAAAAGGTTCTCTTTGATGTATAATTACTTTTTCAACAGTCCTTTTGTGACACTAGTGTTTATTAAAGGGCCAGTTAGGTTTGTAAACATGCGACCATTTTAGAGTCGATCTTAAGAAGCCGTATTAATTATCTCCAAATAAAAACTACACAACTTCTTTCAGGACAGACACTAATTTCACCCGGCTAAACAAAGTTTATAACCTACAAACTTGGAAAGTATATAGAAAATCTAATTCAAAATGACAAAAACTATAAAGACATTTTGGGCAGTGAGGGGGATAGCAATTTATTAGTTAGCGCCACTGTACCGTATTATTCTAAAGTAAAACTTACTATCGACATTTTGCGATACTAATATGTTACTAATTTTAAAGTTACCAGTTACCAGTTAAGTCGCCATTTTCTCCTTAATTGTCACCAAATGGTGAAGATTACTTGACCAACGCATTTTGGACACATCCATAGTTTTTGCTACTGTTGGCTAGCAACTTTTTACTGAAAATACTTTGCAGACATTTTTCAAGGGAGTGGTCAGTTAATGTAACTTTAACTGGGTGTTTAATGCTATCTTACTTTATATGACGCATTTAGAGCAAATATAACATTACAAGGTATGTAACTCGGGAGTAAGTAGTTATTTTCAGTTGAATTAGGCAATTCACTTGGCGACAAAAAAAATTCTTGCAAAATATAACCACATACAGGGCTGCCCAGAGGTCCGGAATAAAATTAATATAGCCTTAACCTGTAACTTTTGGGGAAAATGCTCGGACACGTCAATTTAGTTTTATATATGCTCACATCTAGACGTTATTCGTTTGTTTCTTTATAGACATTTGTCAAAGATATGAGGACATCGATCTTTTTTTTAAATGGAAACATACAGCTTGTGATACATCATTTGAAAGCTAATATCTCGTACAGTAAGTATGCTCAATGCTCATAAATTTTGACGCGATTCTGTCAAGCTATTTCAAAATGGCGACTGTTAAAATTTTAAAAAAATCCCTATTTAAATAAGCGGAAATGATAAATCATTGATGTTTTTTTTACCTTTCAAGGTAAGAAATCTTCATTGTTTCACGTTCTGACATCTTGTGACATTGTGAACTTGTAAAATTAATTTTCCGAAGTATTATTTTACAATTTTCTAAACAAAAATGGTTTTGTCGGAAAGGCAGCGTATCGAAGTCTTCATATTGTTAGGATGTGGAGATAAAATAAGAAGTCAAAATGAAGTGTGCACTTTATTTAATGCTAAATATCCGGAAAATCAAATTTCACAGGGCACTGTTAGTAAAATATTCCACAAGTCTAATGAACATAGCACAGTAAAGGACTTGCCTAGGAATGGACGGTCACGTGTTTTAGGCGACGATGTAAAATTGGATATTGCATTATCTCTGCAGGTTAATCCGCATACTTCAACAGTTTCATTGGCTCAAAATCATGATACATCTAGAGGTACTATTGGAAGATTTTTGAAAGCAGAAAAATACCACCCTTATAAAGTACGTCTTGTCCAAGAGCTTTTAGAAGATGACTATGATAGGCGTTTGCAATTTTGCGAAGAAATGATGAGACGGTGTGACGAGAATAATAGGTTTCCACAGAACATATTATTTTCGGATGAAGCTACTTTCTATTTAAACGGGGTGGTTAACATACATAATTATCGTTTCTGGAGTCAAGAAAATGCACGATGGATATTTGAAGCGCATACTCAGCGGCCCCAGAAAGTAAATGTATGGACAGGTATCATTAATAACCGAATTTTAGGGCCATTCTTTTTGGAAGGAAACCTCACAGCTGAACGGTACCTGAATTTCTTAACCTTCGAGTTGAGGCCTGCTCTAGCTGTAATTTTTCCCAACGAAGTAGATCCAGATATACCTAATGAAACAATTTGGTTTCAGTAAGATGGTGCTCCACCGCATTTTGGTGTCAAAATATATTTAGATCAGATATTTCCAGGTCGCTGGATTGGACGACGTGGTACAATTGAATGGCCACCGAGGTCCCCAGACTTAACGCCTCTAGACTAGTTTCTTTGGGGATATTTTAAAGAAAAAGTTTACCAAAATAGGCCAAATAATATTGAAGTTTGTATGGTATATATGACAATTACCCTAAATAAGTTGAAGCAGCAACTGAGATAGAACATCCAGGGTTAACTCGACTTCTGTGTAGAAATCGTGTAGATGATTACCTTTAAACGTGGCTAACTCCATAATTTGGCAACAGGATGGCGCACCTCCGCATAACGTTGTCCAGGTTACTGAGCGATTAAATGCCAATTTCGAAGTTTGGATTGGGAGATATGGTGTTATATCCTGGCCGCCTAACCGTCCCGATTTAACACCACTTGACACGTTTCTTTGTGAACTTTAAAAAATAAAATATATTTTAAAAACAGCGATAATATATTGGAAATTCTAGCACGAGTGATCAACGAAATAAATAATATTAATACTAACCATTTTGATTGGATAACTGCGGCAATTAATAAATTAAAAACAGGGTATCGAAAATGTATTATTATTTTGTTGCTTTTATTAGGTAATACATTGTTTCATACAAAAAAATTTTAAATATGGGTTTATCATCCACTAGTAGTATCTGCAAAAATTTGTTTATCTAATGGGGATATATACTATTCGACAAAAGTAGAGCAACAAAGTGCCTTTATTTCTTTGAGTTTAAACAATTAATTATATGATTGTGATCCCCAGCTAATTTTAATGAAATATTATCCCCACAATATTAGTAATTTTTCACAATATTTTGGTACACTTTAAACAAAATGAGGGTAGAGAAATATTTATAATTAAAAATCGACAAAATGAAGTGCGACAAAAGTAAAGCAACAAATTGTGTCAACAGCACATTTAATAATTACAATAGCTAGAAGAATTATGTTAATAGTTAATAGAATATCCATTATTTTTTATTAGTTGCCGACAACGTCGCGGCATTGAGGCAATCAATTTTTAAACAGTATTTTCGGGAAGGTTTGTCCAAACTTCATTGATTTTATTTACCAATGATTGTTTATTTGGAAATAATTGTGTACGAATTCCACGTTCAACTTCTTCCCATAGATTTTCAATCGGGTTAAGGTCTGGGGATTGTGCCGGCCACTGCAAAACCCGAACGTTATTTTCTTGAAACCACTCTTGAACAATTCGTGAAGAGTGTTTTGAATCATTATCCAGTTGGAAAATAAAACGAAACGGCATTTCTCACTCTGCATAAGACAACATTACATTTTGCATTATATCTCTATAGACAAATCGATCCATGGTGTCATTAATTTAAAGGACCCACCCCATTCCATGAGAAACAACCCCATAAAAACACACTGCCTTTGCCATGTTTAACTGTGGGTGTAACGTATTTGGGATTAAACCTTGTGTTGATTGGCCGTCTTACACGCTTCATTCCATCAGAATTGAAATTTTTATAACGCGTTTCATCGCTAAACCTAGCTACTCTATTTCTTGCCGAAATAAGGGGATTTTTAGCCGGGCGTCTACTAAATAACTTTGCGTCTATCAACCTTCTTTGAACTGTCCGTGAACTAACCATAATTTCAGGAATCTCAGCAAAAATCTAGGTGCAGACATCCAAGGATCGTTTTGAGAAATCCTTTTAATGCGGCTATCTGTCCAAATTGTTGTTTTTTCGGCCTTCCCGATTTCGGTAGATTCTCTAAATGTCCTCTTTGAATGTAACTTGAAATTAGTTTGTATACGCTGTATCTTGGTAAAACAGGCCGTCTTGAAACTGTGGCTTGTATTGTACCTTCCAAGTGTGCATTCACTACTCTCTGCTTTAATTCTTTCGAAATTTGAACACCTCTTGGCATGATAAGTCCAGCACAGAAATATTAATTAAACATAAAATAAACTCTGCAAAAATATTTTAACCTTTACTTTCACTAAAACCTCCCTTTTTTAGGAAAACATTAAAATGTTGCTTTACTTTTGACGCATTACAATACTGTATTTGAAAGTTTACGTCAATATCAGTTCATTTGTTTTGATTGTTGGAAAAAGCTGTTGTCGCCGATAACAGAAGCCTACTTTGATATTTAAGACACGATGTATTTAAATACGATATCATGAATTTAGTACATAGACATATAAAAAATTTAGTATTATAAAATCGAGATTTCTTTCATTTTTCGAAAGTGTTGCTCTACTTTTGTCCGATAGTGTAGGTAAAGTTTGTCGGTTTTCATCTTTTGTTGATATTCATATTAAATTTCATTTTTTTTTCTATATTTTTGTAGAATCTACATACTATTTTCAACAAGAATAGTTTGCCTGTAGACAACTTATATCTAGTACACAGTAGACAAACAAAGACGTAATAACAACTGCCGCACATTCAATACGCCATTATTATTATTTTGTCCACGCCTACTAATGTTATTTATTAAAATTGTAATTGTTAACACAACCCTTTAAGATATACCATATAAACCATATATATTTGAAATCAGAAGAGCGTACAATATATAGGGGGTTCCATTTGTGATAACTTAAGCTCGGGCAGAGCCCAAATCAAAGAACCTTTTACTTTTGTGAATAAAATCAATCTATTTTCTAATTGCATAAATTTACATGTCCATATAATTATCTGCTGACAGTATAAATATTGTATGTTTATATGACATGGTTTAATAATCTAGCAAACTCTTAACCTACTTAAAACTAATTGTTTATCATTAATTATATTACTACACATTTAAGAAAACATTAAATTGCAAAATATTTGCCATTTTTGATGTTCATTTGTTTCTTCTTATATCATTTCCTAAAAATTCATGAAAGGCCGTACATTGATAAAATTTTTATGAAGGTAAATATTTCGCAAAATATTCTTTTTCTAACTTTAAAGTCCAATCCTGCTATAGAACTCGCGCCCGCGACCAAAAGTGAAGTCTATATACAACAGGGCTCAGATGAGGCGCTTGATGGATTAATCCATCCCTAATGAGTGTAAGAGCGATAAGTCTAGCATGTGAATGCGCCCTGGCTGAGTTCAGCCATTGCTAATTAGATGAATGGAGCACAATGGCTGCTGCTGTCTGTAACACGGCCTACTTGACTGGCATAGCATATCGCGCGGTGTGTTGTTTTGAACCACTTGCACTTATTTCTGCTACCGCAGAAGGATAAATCTTGGCGGCTTTCTTGCTATTCCTGCTTATAGAAGACCAGTAGCGTTCATAAATTTAGAGAAAAATATAAAATGTGTTAATAGTATATTAAAACATAAGTTTCATAAGAGACAATTTTAGAGCACGCGTCTGTTTAGGACACGAGCCGCGTAGCGAGTCGAGTGCTCTAAAGTATCTTATGAAACGAATATTTTATAATACTTTTTCTATTTGGGTAATTTTTAAGGAAATTAAAAAGAAAATGTAGTTAATAATTTCTAGTCAAAATTTTTATTTTTTTTTGAGGTTGGCAACACTATGTTACAGAAAAAACAATTGGGCACCCCAGCCGCCATTATTTCAAAAGTAACACATATTTTTAATAAATTGTCATTTTTTCATGTATTGGATCATTAAATATTATTTAATAATTTAGTAGTAAAAACGAATAAAAGTGAGCCAAGACGGAGGACATACCCCACCAGAACTACGAGAAATTGCCGAAAATAAAATAATCTCTAACCGAAGAAATTTCGCAATGTCTATCAAAAAGAATATGCAGATTTTAAGCTATGGTGTGAGCAAAATAGTGTAAAAGATATTTCAGAAAATATCCTGATAGCATTTTTTAACAAAAAAAATAAAATTAAAAAGGCTTTATCGATGTGGTCCAAATACACAACGTTAAGAAGTTGTTTAAATATATACAAAAATATTGATATACCGAAATATAGTAAATTACAGGTATATTAAAAAGGCTTTCGGAAGGTTACACGCCAAAAAAATAAAAAATTTTAGAGATTGAGCAAATTAATCGCTTTATTGGACAAGCTGATGATAAAATACATCTATCTAGCAATCAACGTAAGTATTGCATTAAATAAGAATATAATTAACAAGATTGGAATGATTCCTAAAATTTTTGCTTCAAAATAACTTTCTCAGCATTAGCAACGATATACGTTTATCTCAAACAAAAATACAATAGGGATCGACAAAAAAAACGTACCCATAATAAATGTAGTTGATCTTGAATATAAATTTTATGTTATTCTTATAATGGGATATAATGGTGCCTGCCGCAGAGAAGAAATTACAAATATGTCAATAGATGACATTGAATTTAGAGACGATATAATCATTGTACATGTGCTCAAAACTAAAAATTACATAAACAGGCAGTTTATAATTACAAATAGTGACTGGGTACAAATGGTAACACAGTATTTTAGTCTCAGACCAAATCACGTGATAAGTCGCAGATCTTTCTTGACTTATAGAAATGGACACTGCATTACCACTCCTATTGGTCTTAACACAATTGGAAAAGCTCCTTTTGTTATTGCTTCTTACTTAAAATTACCAAATCCCAAGTTATTTACAGGCCATTGTTTTAGACGGTCCAGTGTCACACACTTAGCAAATAGTGGAGGTGACTTGAACACTATTAAAAAGCATGGTGGCTGGAAGTCTTCAGAAGTGGCCGAAGGTTACATTGAAACTTCGATGAACAGCAAGGTTGAAGTTGCAAATATTTTGTGCACACAATCTTCACACGGTGTATTTCAAACTGGCTTATCACTAATATCTCAAAATACCACAGCTACAGCATCTGTAACGTCAAGTGGAACGAATAGATTAATTATAAATTAACAAGGTCGCATACAACATATTGTGTCCAACCAGAATATTCCAGGGATAACCATTAACGCCACCGAACATTCAGTAACAGTAAATATTTACAATAATCACTCATCTCTTCCCAAGTCTGCTTCTTTAGAGAAATAAAATTGAGGGAAATACCACAGTATTTATAATTGCAACTAAATAAACTAAATAAGTACTATTTAACTTTTCTCTCACTATTATTTTAATAGTTTAATATTATAGTGTTTTGTGCTTGAAGTAAATAAATATACGTAAACCACAGTCGCATATTTTCCAGGTTATGTTGTTTGTGGATGTATGTAAAGCAGCGTGAGCGTGATCCTAGTAAAGATATACCTACGTATAGTCTGTATTATACAACCGGTGAAACAACATTTCAATTTAAATAATTTATTTAGTTTCTTGTAATTGAAATTTTTTCAAAAATATGTCTCACTGCTAAAGATAGTCCCATCCATTGGTATAAAATTTAATTTAAGTTTATCACCACCGAAATATTTCTTAAAACAAAAAGTAGGTTAGTTCAGGTTAGTTCAGGTTAGTGCGGTGTGCCATGAAATTTCAAAACAGTCATGTTGTGTTGTTACCAACAGGAAGAAAATCAAAAAATGCGTGTTTAAAATGATTGCTTATGCAACCCAATTAAAACCCATAATGAAAACTTTATGATTTCCAAATAGAAAATGGTATATTAAAGTACAAGTTCTTTAAAGCATTAAAGCATCATTTTAGTACATGCGTCCATGCTAGAGTTTTCTAACGGAACAAGTGCGCAATAGGTTTATAAAACATCTACTTTCTACTACATTCTTTTTATTTTGCATTTGGTTTTAATAAGAACCTATATTTACAAAATATGCCATGCAAATTTTATACAGAGTTGGGAAAATTCCGGGCCAATGACAGGAGAACGAAAAGTAATATCGGATCCGGGTTTTCGGCAATCCACAGGACTAAAATTGTACTATTTGACTGTGTATACGATATGAAATGGTGATGTTATTATTATTTTTTGAAATGGAATACCGTATATCAATGGAGTTCTAACAGGTCGTATCCTAATTGCGTTTTTTTTTTCAGGAAACGTAAAAAACTAGTTTGTAAAGAAGTGACTGGTAATATTTTTAATAATCTGAAGACAAACATTAAATAGAGACGATAATAAATCATCCTATTAAAATATTTTAAACTTTTAGACTACTAATAAATATATCTGTGGGATGAGACCTTTTGATATTTCTATTATGTGGTTTACGTCTTTTAGCTACTTGTTTCTGTCACTCAATGTAAGAAGTATCAAAAATTTTAAATTGGGTCTAAAAATTATTTTAAGGCAAATTAATATACATCAGGATGTCGCGCTAAAGATTAAAAACAACATACATGTGCAGAAAGATCTCAGGTCATTTTCCAAAAATGTTTGAAGATTGCTTGGCACTTCATATGGATAAAAGAAGAGCAATTGCGTTTTGTACTTTTTTTGCAAAATTTGCTATTGTTGCAGCCAAGTCTAAAACTTTGAGCAGTAAGTTCCACGTGTTGCTTAATTGTTCCAGGGGCGGATCTTAAGTATCCCTAATAGTTTTCTCCCATCATCCTTAACTTTTTATTTTTGTTCTTTCTCCATTCTGCACAATTTCAGTTTATTTCTAATTTCATTTGCTCCATCATTTTCTTCACTCTATACGTCATTTGCATCCAGTGCGGGTAACCATTCTAGATCATCAGCATCATCTTATCGATAAGTTATTTCATTTCGAAAAGGATTGGCCTGATCTTCATCTACTACATTTTCCGACGAAGCAAGACCTTGAATATTTTGTACGGCAGTTCTTACTTTCTCGGTATCCTCAAGGACATATGTGTTATTTAGAGCAAAGCTTTCATTTGGCAAATCATTATAATCTGTTACTTTAGGGATTTGAGAAGACAAATGACTTGACGGCAGCTTTAGCTGTTTCGGTTTCTTTTTTAACTGTGTTTACAAAACTAGGTATATGTGATTTGTTAGTTACACCTGAGAATGTAACTAAATTTTATTTATTATTTCACATTCTTAAATAACACTATGTTGAACGTTTTTAAATTAATTATTTCTGTTGGCACTGTATTGTATAGCTCTATCTTTCTTTTGTTCCTTGAACCCGTCTGAGAAGAAGTAAAATGTTTGTATTTTAGTTTTTAATTTACAATGGTATGAAAAACAAAATGAAATGAAAAAGGTCTTATTACGAAAAGTTAAATGTTAAAAAAAAAGCAATCAGCTTAATTATATATCAGCTTATGAGGTTGGGTTTTGTCTTTTTAGAGTTTTAATAGCTTGGTTTCAGATAATTTTAAAAATTCGAAATGTCGAATACGCTACACAAAAGTAGTCCATTTTTAACACTAGTGTCATGAAACACATTTTAGACACTGACAACAAGCATTAATAAGTCCACTTTTATTTGGAGGTATTTCTAAATAATAGTATATTACATACCAAGAGTGGTAAGAAGAAAGAGTGTGTAATCGGCTTACCACTTGAGTTATGTATTATACTTTTTCTACGACTTCATATTTTTCTTATGCTTTACTAATATAGGCAAAAATAATATACAAATTAAAAATGTTGACGTTTAATATTGCCTTTGTTAATATAAACACTTACGTTGTCATGAGCCGAAGGCAAATGCCGCAACTCCCAGAAGTGAAAAAAGGCGCTTTATGCACCAGTTTCATACAATATTTTTTCTACGATCGTAAACGAATGACTGCATAGGGTGGTTCAGGTTAATTTATGGGCCTATTTCAAATATCAAAAACTATTTATAGCGGGAGCCGCGGTGTCCAAAAATACGTACTATAAATTTGTGATAATGACAGATTTGTTAAAGAAAAGCAGATCAGAGTAAAAAAGAGTTCAATAACGGTTCATTTGTTCACTCTCATCTAATGCGGTGTGAACCGTTATGGAACTTTTTTCCACTCTGATCTACTTTTTTAACATGTTAAAAAAAGATGTGTTTTATGCATCCCGAATGGTGAAAAAAAGTCGATTTTTTATAACGAGCGTTAAAAATAGCTATTTATACAACAAGTTACGAAATAAGGGTCTTTTAGGCACACGACGTGAAAATTGTCCTACGAGGCAAAGCCGAGTTGGACTACATGCCAGAGTGACTAAAATGCATTGTTTCGTAACGAATGTTATATAATATTTTTTCTACGGGCGTTTTATAACAAAGAACTTAATTTATTTTACCAAACATTTTATTACCTGTGTTCCTGTGTTTCATTTACTCCTTTCATGTCAAAAAAATTGACACTTTATGAAACAGAAATTTATTAAACGACCAAAGTACTATTAGAGAAGTTAGAGCTATGAGTAGTAGTAGTCCATTTAAAATCAGGGAGCTAAAAAAATATAACCAGCTAGAGAAAAAAAAATTTTTAACCATTTTTTAATTATATTCACCATTTTGTCGTTATCGGTTTTATACCGAAAATTTTAAACCAATTTATTTATATTCGTTTCAAATTCTATTTTTATATTCTATATTTGCTTAGATTAATATACAGGGTGGCGCATCTATACAACGAGGTAATTTAATGCCAAACGGTTGAATTTTAAAATTTTCTTTTTATTTGGGCAAATGCAGGATGTTTGTAGGCACAACTTAAAATTATTTTGAAATATACCGGATGTCCCAAAAAAAGATCGATATCGAAGTTATATATTTTTTTAAAGGGAACATCCTATATCTTACAATATTTTTGGATTCTACATAAAATAATAATTATTTTTTAGTAAGTTCATTATAAGTCTAAACTTAATAGTTTAGACTTATAATTAGATAACTTACTTAAATACTAACTAAATTAGATTATGGTAAAGTACTATATTTACGGCTTTTGAGTTTCAAAAAATTTCAATTTCAATTTTCAAAACTCGACATCTCAGAAACTATTAACTTTAGACTTATAATGCACTTATTAAAACATAATTTTTATTTTATTTAGAATCCAAAAATATTGTAAGATATCGGGTGTTCCATTTAAAAAAATATAACTTTGATATGGATCTTTTTTTGTTACATCCGGTATATTTCAAAATTATTTTATATTGTGCCCACAAACATCCTGCATTTATCCAAATAAAAGGAAAATTTTAAATTTCAACCGTTTTCCATTAAATTACAGCGTCGTATAGGAAGCGCCACCCTGTATAGTATAATAATTTTTTCTATTATGACACATAAAATTAACTACACTCAGTTCCTTAGTACCACCGCAGTTTCGGTGGTACTACGTCAACAAAAAGGTTTTTTAAAAGTATCTTCACCATTTCGTCAATACTGACAGACTTTGATTTGTAAAAAGCGAAAGCGATAAAGTTCCTAAAAATAAATTATTAGGTACTCAAGTCAGTTTTTAGTGACAGTTGTTGTAATTTGACGCCTTCGCTTCAAATTCTGTTCAATTATTACAATAATTTAGACCTGGTCATACACGAAGTGAATGTTTTAAATACAGATATCTTAAAAACGGCTGCTCAAACCAACTCTTACTACGTAGGTATACTTTTTTAGGTAAAGGACGTTGGAGAATAAGACTGTTTATTTAAAAGTTAAATAAAGGGTGGCTCAAGTTATTTCGTTTTAAATGTGTGCAAGGTACCACAGGTGGCGCTCTCTAAATTTTGCAATAAAAATGAGATCAGATTTTAAATTTTCACCCCACACAAAACCCCCTAGCCGAATATTGTGACAGTACACCAATTATTAAAAAAAATATTTATGAAAAACTAAAACCAAATTAAACTTTTGACACTCTGTAACTCTGAAATCATCCACTTCTGGACAGAGGTAAGTTGGGTTATTATTTCGTTCGGTTATATTTAAGTCTCAGGAATTTGTGATAACATTTTTTCCGCCCTTTTAGAGACACCCTGTATAATATTAAACATTTTTAATAGGTTTTACTTGCACTGAATCGCATCGAGCGAGTTTGAAGGTTAATCAACTAGATTTAGTAGATTCCGTTTAAAAGATATCTATTTAGAAATTATAAAGTTTGTCGGTTATTTTAAAGGTGACTTTTCATCAGGGCCGTAACTAGGTATAGGCAGAATAGGCCCATGTCTATGGGCGCAAGCCACAAGGGGCGCAAAAATCATAAATAAAATTATTCTGAATAATGATAAATATAAAAATGTTTATTAGAATAGATCAATCTAGAAACCATGGCAACCATAACAATGCTATATGGGTAAACGTTCTTCCTAGAATCCTAAAGATCGTCGCCAGGCGTATACATGTTAGATACATCAGAGTTAATAAGTCATTACGACCCTATACTTAAGCAGCATATAGACTCCGGACATCAAAAAAAATACTTTTTGCCAAAGATCCTGTAATAAATTGACTTATTTAATTTATGTAGTAGGTAATTATTTAATTAGTAAATGTAGATTTATAATTTATATTTATATTTGGGTATTGCAAATGAAACGACAAATTTGGTAGTTCAAAGACGAATGGTTTATTTCTTATCATGTTCAGGAATTTATAGTCATATAAAAAAACTGATGGAATTTATACAAGGTAGGTATATATCTAAATCGGTACATACATTAATATAGGGTGGAAATATCACATATCCAAAACGAACTTATTGCAATAGCTGGTAATGCTGTTAAAAATTAAATTGTCACAAGAAGGAAACATTCAAAATATTTTACGGTTATTCTGGATACAACTCCTGATGTATCGAAATCAGAACAATTGTCATTAGTAGTAAGATATGTAGAGAAAAATGCGGTAACATGTTTAATTGAGGAACGATTTCTGATCTTTATTGAGGTAAAGGAAAAAATTGGTTATGTATTGGCCAATATCCTTGAAATAGTATTGAAGGAATTAGATCTTAATATTCAAAATATTAGGGGGCAGGCCTATGATTTAATGACTCTAATATGGCATATCAAGGCGTACAAGCTAGAATATTACAAGATAGTCCTACTGCAAGATTTGTCCCATGCTCTGCACATAGTTTAAATTTAGTGGCATTACACAGTGCTTCAGTTATTCCCGAAATAATAACCTTTTTTTGAAATATTCAAAATTTATTTAACTTTTTTGCGCATTCCAGTGTACGCTGGAGTAAATTAAAAAATACAATAAATATTTCTTTAAACGGCTTTAGCGATAAAAGGTGGTCATCCAAAGCATTAGCGTTGAACGCACTTCTTAATTTAAATGGGGTTTGGATCTTATGGTCTGTTGTTGTAATCAGCGACCACTGGTTTTATTCTTTGAGCAGTTTCTCGGTAAATTTTCTTTTGGGGTTGCATTTGTCCAGCTATTACTTGCTCTATTTTCAACCGATTTAGGCTGTTTTCTTTTTTTAAGGCATTGATAAATTTCCATATGGATGGATGGACAGCGTTGACGATGGACGAGAAACTATTGTGCCAACCTTCAATGGCATTATTAGTTCGGGGAATGTCTCTTTCTACTAGTGCATAGACGTTCCATAGTTCAACACTGTACAGTGGCGGTCTTCGGAGTTGGCGTCTATCAGTACGACGTATCCAAGTGTCCTCAAAGTAATTTATGATAGGTACCAGCAAATCTTCATTCTGCACATAAAAGTCGCTATCGAGAATTTCTTGAAAAGCAGTTATTACATCGTTTGGTGGAACAAATGCTAGAGCTGGCAGTAAGCGCAGGTGTAAAGCAAACTCTGGATTTTTCTTTATTGCCTACTGTATAAAGTCTGTGCGTTTTAAGAAGTCCGCTAAGCCATAAAACCTCTTGAGCATTATGTCGGTGGCTCTCAAACAATAAATTATATTGAAGGTAATTTTGGATGTTGATGAATTACATTTTATAAATAAAATAATTTAAAGTAAATAAAAAATTAGTTTAGGTAAAGAAAAATAATAATTTTTTAGCTTTTGTAGTATTCAGACAAATTAGTTTTACGAATTCTTTTTTATAAAGTTTTGGTTCTAAAAACAACCGATTTTGTAGTCTTGCGACAGAACGTACCTACTTGTAGATAGGTACTACTAAAAGTAGTCTTCCTCTGCATTTCAAATTTCACCCATGCTTTCAGACTCATCAGAATCAACATCATCGTCATCATCATCATCATTCGTAATAATTAACGGTCTTACTTCGTCTATAACCTGTTCTGTCTCATAAGATTCAAAAATAATTTTTTCTGTGTGTTCAATGCATTTCCGCCATTCTTCTTTGCCCGCTTGGCTAAGCGCCTCCTCCCATAACTTTATAACGCTAGGCTTACCGATATTTTTACAGGCATGTTTGTCATAATAGTTCTTGCTAATACCCCATACCAATTCAATTGCGTTGTAATGACAATGGTAGGGCGGCAATCTCAAAACTTGATGTCCATATTTGGGGGCTAATTCGTCAACAACATACTTTTTTTTAAATGGCTGCTCTTTACACTTGCTTAAAAGGTCACTTTTTAAATATAAATTTTCATGGTTTATGTTTTTCTTTGACAACCACTCTTTTATTTCTTCCTTTTTCCAGCTGCTTGTAGGGAATTTCTCTTCGAGTCTCGTATGGTAAGAGGCATTGTCTAAAACAATTAAGGAAGGTTTTTCTAAACTTTTCAAAAGTTTTTCCTCGAACCAATGCTCAAAAATTTCAGCATCCATATTGCCGTGATAATCATCAGTTTTTTTTGTTGATGAAAATATCAAACTGTTCGTTTTTTTATATTTGAAACCCATATGTTTTAAGATGATGGACAAACTGTTAGTTCCAATATCGCAAAGTTTTTTCTGCTTTATCTTTTCAAGAATAGCTTTGAGGGTAACATAGTCCTTGGCTTTATACATATCATAAACAATATTCCTAATAGAGAGTTTTATCCCTTGGGATAAATCCAAGGTTTTTGAATGGAGTCGAACCCTTTTATATGGTCTGTCCAAATCCTCTTCACTCTTTTTTCAAAGTCTTCTTAAGGTCTTCTCTGAAATGCCGCAAGCATCAGATGTTCGTTTTTGCACTGCCAAAACAGACTCTAACGGGCCCGAGTTATCTTTTTCTAAAGTAAAATAACGTTCCACTTGTAATATCAAACGGCGTTCACCTGGAGATAAATGCCTTCTAGGTGATGTGCCACCTTGCTGAACATTTTCCATAACTTTGCTTAATAACTGATTTTAATTCACACACAATGAGAAACAAACTAAAAGTGAAAAGCACAACTACTTATTTAAAATAAAGTAGAACATACCATCCCGCACTTCAGCAAATTTTAATTATTTCTTGGAAAATAGTAATTATTATGAAGAATTAATTATAATAATCCCAAAATAATGTAATTATCGGAAAAGTATATACCTGACAAAATCTTTAACACCTGTGCAACCTTCAGAGAGTGTAGACGTGTATTTGTGGTCTGCATTTTATATTCGGTGTTTTTACAGTTTTTACGGTTTCTTATTCTGCTAAACAAAATTAAATTTGGTATGAATGACGATAGTGATGGTGACAAAAGCAAAAGCGATAAAAAGTCAAAATCGGGGAATGCTAGTCAACAAAAATAAAGAAGTTTTTCGCTGGGATCTTTTCAGCTTAAGGATGAATCCAAAGTGACTTTAAAATCTATAAAAAATTGTTCTAGTAAACATATTAACGATGAAGATAAACAAACAAATGATGCTGATAAGGGAACGACGAGTACGATTCTACCAGGTACGGTCAATATTGTGCAAAATTATAAACCCGATATTTTCGACATTTCAGTAGAAAATGTAGATGACAATGTTTTTAAACCAAGGAAATCAATTGCAAGGTCCCCACCCGCTGCTGGGCATATAAATGTAAATATTTTAGAAGACGAAAACAATATTAAAAGAGTTAGATCTGAATCACAAAGTCCAGATGTGGAGCATAAGAGATACTGTGAGCAAACTACAGTACTGAACAACAAAGAAACCGCTGAAAATTATTACGACTCCCCCGTAGAATTAAATGAGCTAGAGACAATAATGGAACTCCTAGATTCTATTAAAAAAGCCTCAAGCAAAAGGGTTAACGGGACATTGGAATTTACAGAAGTGGAACATAACATAATAGATGAAGCTTCTTTTACGTTACTTAAACACTTAACAAGAATGGTGCATCGCAATGGGAAACTGGAAGCTACCAACATTACTTTAAAAAATAAACTCTCTTCAAAAAAATATATTCAAACTGCCCCTCAAGCTACTTACAGTGCCACCTTAAAATCATACCCTCTCATACAAGAGTCCAACAGAACCAACTTACACAATCAACAAGGAACCACAGCAGAAAATAAAGTATGGGTTACTCCTTCAAAAACAAACAAACAAAAACTAGAAACCATTATTAGAGTACAGGATGAGCAGGATTCGAAAAAAGTTTTACAAAAAATAAAGTGTAATATTAATATAGATGATCTAGGTGGCAAGCTTAAAAACGTAAGAACAATTAAAGGAGGCGCAGTGATACTTGAAACCCATGATAAAACCCAACAAAAAAAGTTATTAGATGTGCTAAAACAAAAACAAGAGTTACAAATGAAGGAAATCAGCAACAATCCAATGATGTTATTTACGGGAATAGAAACGGGCTATACATCTGAAGATTTTTTATCTGAACTTATAAAGCAAAATTCAGATTTGCAAGCAAAATTTGGAAATGAAGTTCAAGAAAAAATAAAATTGGTAACTAGGCGAAAATGCAGAAATCCTAATAGGGAAAATTGGATAATGCAAACGACTCCTGATATTTTTAAATATTTTATGAAATCCGTGGATCTACATTTTGATTTGACCAAACTTTATGTCTATGAATACTTTAATTTAGCGATGTGCTTTAAGTGCTGCTCTTTTGGACACGTTGCGAAACACTGTAATGGTAATGCCATTTGTCATAAATGTGGCAACAATAGTCATAGCTCCATGGACTGCACTCAAGAACTAAACTGTCCAAATTGTGAGAAACTCAAACTTCCGGATAGAAAACACTCTGCTCGTGATACATGTCGCCCGGCTTACCAGAAAAAAATGAACCAGTATAGACAATATATTAATTACGATGGATAATAATTCCAAACGCAAATCTCTTCAAATATATTATCAGAATGTTAGAGGGCTGAGAACAAAAACTACAGAAGTGCTGACCAACACCGCCGATCTGAACTATGACATCATAACACTAACCGAGACATGGTTGCATGATGGTATCTATAACAATGAACTTCTTGCCGACGATTATGCAGTGTATAGGTGTGACAGAAACAGCCAACAGACAATGAAAACAAGGGGGGGAGGAGTGCTTTGTGCTGTGCAAAAAAATCTTATATCACAAGAGTTGAACTTAAACATAATAAAAGGAGTGGAAATGGTAGGAGTAAAAGTAGATTTATCTGTAAAACCTCTCGTGATATTAGTTGTATATATAGTACCTAATAGTAAATTGCAGGTCTATGAAAATTTATTTAACTACTTGGAATTGCTGTTAATTAATCATGATTACAATTTCTTAATAGTTGGCGATGTAAATATAGCACATTTTAACTCTAATACCGGCTTATGTTTTCAAAGTTTCTGCAATCTGACAAAAGGAACGCAATTTAACAATGTAAAAAATGTAAATAATAGAACGCTAGACGTAGTTATCTGTAATTTTACCTGTGTTGTAAAAAAATGTTCTGATCCTATCGTAAGCGAAGACCTCCATCATCCCGCCCTAGATATTACGGTAATCTTTTCTGAAAGTATCCGCCCTTGTAACCCAAGTAATATTTCCTACTACGATTTTGCAAATGCTAACTACTTAGGCCTATACAATGCACTAAGAACTATTAATTGGGATGCCGTGAAAAGGTCTACAGACGTAAATATTGCCTTAGATCATTTTTATAATATTCTATATGACATTTTCGACCAGTTTATTCCAAAAAAAATTACCAAAAAACGCAAATATCCACCTTGGTTTACTAAAGAAATTATCACTGATATAAAATCAAAAGAACGCAATTTAAAAATATTTAAAAAAACTCAATTGCCACAATGTTTGGCCGACTATAAGCATCTTAGGTCTAAAATTAAAAAAGATATAAAAACAGCCTACAAGGAATACCTCGCTGGATGTGAAAATTCTATACAAGGAGACTCTAAACAATTTTGGAACTTTGTCAAATCTAAAAAAGACACTAACCACGGTATCCCGAAAGATATGTTTTTAGGTGATCAAAAATACTCGGGCGAAAAAAATGTAGCCGAAGCTTTTGCTCTATATTTTCAATCAGTTTATGATCGAAATAATATACAGGAAGGTATGCAAATCGATGAGGATCAGGAATCTGTGTTTAATTTATTGCCTATTTCCGAAAATGAGCTCGATAAAGCAATATCAACTTTGAAAAATAAGAAAACCTTAGGTACTGATAACATACCTAGATTTATTTTAAAAGCTTGTAAAGACTTGGTTATTAAACCGTTGTTACATATTTTCAATCTGTCAATAAAAACTAAATTATTTCCAAATAAACTAAAAATTGCTCGTATCTCACCGATTTATAAATCTAACAATAGATCAATTGTAAACAACTACCGTCCCATTTCAATTTTATCTAACATTGCCATAATTTTTGAAAATATAATAAGTAAAAGAATAAATTTTCATGTCAAAGAAAAATTATCCAAATACCAGTATGGCTTCCGTTCATGCCGATCTACAGTAGGAAACCTTATTGATTTTGTCGAGTATACTACAGATGCCTTGGCGGAAGGTACCCAAATTGACACTGTGTACATTGACTTCGCAAAGGCATTCGATAAAGTAAACCATAATCTAATTATATCTAAATTTAAAAAATTTTCCCTCTCATTAAACTGGTCTCTATTTATAAAATCTTATCTAACAGACAGATTAAATTATGTATCAATCAAGGGTTGCAATTCGTCCAATTTCACTGCGTCGTCTGGAATTCCACAAGGATCCAATTTAGGACCTTTATTATTTTTGTTATTTATTGATGATGCGGTTAATATTATCAAACATTCTCAAATTCTTCTTTTTGCAGACGACGTAAAATTATTTTTAAAAATCATTAGTATCAACGACTGCAAGAATTTACAAAGAGATCTAGACGCATTGTATATTTGGTCCAAAATAAATAATCTGCCTTTTAATATTGACAAATGTAACCACATGAGGTTTTCCTATTCTAAAAAACTGATAAACTTTTCCTACTTAATAAACGGTAATGTTATAGAAACAGTTTCACAAAAGAAAGACTTAGGAGTTTTATTTGATGACAAATTATCCTTCAATGCTCACATAGAATCAATTGTAAAACAATCTTATAAAAATCTCGGTTTTATTTTGCGTAACTCAAAATCCTTTAAATCTGAGAAAACTCTTAAAGTTCTTTTTAATAGTCTAGTTAGATCAAAACTTGAATATGCTAGTGTTGTTTGGTGTCCTTTCTATGTCAAATACATTCAAACGATTGAAAAAGTACAAAAAAAGTTTATCCGTTTATCCGATTTTATACTGAAAAAAAATCATGATAACAATTATCCTGTTAATTTAAAACGCTATAACCTAATGACCCTCCATAATAAGAGAATCTTCAGCAGTATTATTTACTTGTACAATATATTTAATAACTTAGCTATAGACAACACAACGATACAAATTGTTAGTTTAAGTATACCCAACAGAACCAGGTCACGTGGTTATAGAACTTTTTCTAGTAAACTTGTCAGAACCAATTATCAAAAAAAATCTCCTGTTAGTTATATGGTTGTGAATTATAATAACAATCAAAAATACTGTGATATTTTTAGTGGGAAAAAAGGACCATTTATAAACAATCTTAAAAAAAGAATGTTGAATATCTTGAATATAGTTGAGTATTAGTAAAATATTTTGCTAATTTTAAGATTTTTTATAATGAGATTTTAGATATTAAGTCGCTCTTGGGCGACACAAATTTAATCACTACATTTGTAAGTGGGTTAATGATATTTAAGTATCAACCTGTAAATTGTAGTTCAAATAAATAAATAAATAAATAAATAAACATATTTAACCATCCCGCGCTTGAGCAAATTTTAATTGGTTCTTGGAAAATAGCGATTATTATGTAGATTTAACTATAATAATAGCAAAATAATTTAATTATCTATTTAATTATTATTTATGCTCAACGCGTAATTCTAAGATAATTTTGTTTTGAAACCTCTGATTTCGCCAAGTAATAGAATACAGTAAACCAGTGGGATATTCGGTGTGATCAAGATGCGAAGATATTGTAACTTAACCGACTTACTGTTTTAAAAGCGATAACATCCCTTGGTGATTTAATCCGATATTGGACTTCTTAAAACGAACAGACTTTACAATGAATTTAATCCCTTAGATTTTGAAATGGGTTTTGCATGCGTCCAATTGTCGCATGCGTCCAATTGTCGCACGCGTCCAATTGTCGCACGCGTCCAATTGTCGCACGCGTCCAATTGTCGCGCGTCCAATTGTCGCGCGTCCAATTGACTGCGACCAATAGTCGTGCGTCCAATTTTCCACGTCCAATTGACGCGAGACCGGATCTTATAGAAGAGATGACTGATGTTTCAATATATTCTGGTGAAACAGCAATTGGGGCAAAAAATTAAAAAAAGAATCTTAAAAATTTGGACTTTGTAAATCTTTTAGTTTTTTGGTCATCTTTATTAGATAAAATTATTAAAGTAAATCTCTTACCTCAGAAAAAGGAGTTAATATTAGATACAGCATGCAAACACATTAAAGGGTTATTGAAAGAAATCAAAGCAAATAGAGATGGTTATTTTGAAAAATCTGAAAAAATTCTTTGCAGATTTGTCAAAATTGCAATATTTCAACTGAATACACGGAAGTTCGAAAAAGGAAAATTAAAAAAAAAAGCGGTGAGCTTGCTAATGATTTTTATTTAGACCCAAAAACAAAACAAAAACAACAGAACTATTATTTCAAGTCATCGATTCAATAATAACTCAGATAAGTAACAGATATAAAGGTTCACATGAGATTTGCAGTGATTTCAGTTTTCTTAATGGAACAATTCTTTCCAAAATGAGTCAATCTGATACTGAAAAATTCATTAAAGATTTGTGCTCTAAATATCCAAGCGACTTCAATTGTAGCGAACGTATTCAGGAAGCAGAAAGATTTAAATTTCAAGCACAAGAACTTTTTGATTTTCAGTGTCAATCTGCATTGGAAATGTACCAAAACCTACATAAATTTGAGCTACTGGCAGAGTATCCCAATTTTGCTGCAGCATTACAAATTTTTCTTACAATTTCAGTCACCAGTGCTTCTTGTGAAAGATCTTTGCCAAAATCGAAACTTATAGAACATTATTTAAGATCGACCATTTCCCAAGAAAGATTATCTAATATTGCCATATTATCCATAGAAAGTCTTATTGCAGAATCCATTTCTTTTGATAAATATATATCAGATTTCGCAACACAAAAATCCAGAAAATATTGTTTGTTAAATTATCTTCCTAATTAAATATTTAAGTAGAGCGTAGAGTCTACACGGAAAAAAATCAAATCTATATTCAAGAATATTCATATATCTACTTACTTAAAATTTTACACTTGTTCTAAGTATAATATTCTTTTCACGATTATAGCAAATATTTGAAGCCAATATACTCTTATACTAGTTTTTCAAACATAGTTATACTCAATTCAAATAATTATGTATTAAAAAAAAAGAATAAATTGTCTTATATTTAAGAAGAAAATACACTCGTAAAAAGTGAACAAATTGTTTAGCGACAAAGAAGGTATTATTTAATCAAGTATAAATACTTTTATAGAATTATAAGTAATTTTGATTTTAGTTTAATTATTATACTTAAAGTCAGTGTAGTAGGACTTCAAATAAGTATACTATTCCTGGCGTGAGAATAACACTACATTTCCAAGAATTACTATTCTCGCGTGTATCATCTAACGCAACATGCAGGAACAGGAACCATGCAAACCTGCATTCTGCATTTCACTTTTGCTAAAAAGTGTTAAAGTCTTACTTAAACTAAACTAAAACTAATGATCAATCGCAAACGGTTGTAATAGAGGATCTCCTTTCGAAATGGGACATGGACGATTTAATATAAAAATTTAAAGGTAAGTACTAGATACAGTAATAATTTTACCTTATTTGACGACATTGGTTTGGGGTTTAAGGGACTTCATTTACAATTTTTCGCATAGATACAGTGATGGCAAAGTATGTACTTGGAAAAGCTTGCTTGGGACGATTTAGTGTGTACCTTTTTGAAAACAATAGGAAAATCTTTCGTATTTTTTTTATCACAAGAATAATATGCACTATAACCGAGACTACAACTGAAGAACAATTTCAAAATGGCAGATTTTTCACGTTAAAAAACTAAAACAATTTTTTATATTGTTTCCAATTACCGATGCCGCCACTATATTTAATTTACACATTTATTTTATTTTATGGTTATATGGTAAAATTAGTAGGTATAGGTATTTGGCTAATCTAATTTAAAAGTACTAACGATGGAGGTTGTTTCATCGCAATGAGTGTTTATCAAGCTCTTCAAAGATGGAACACTCTCTGATTTTAATAAGAACTAAGTATATCATAATAATAATAATAATAATAATTAATAAAATACACTAATAATAACAACAATTCAACGACATACCAATGATGACTTGATCTATTTTTCAGGTATCTAATATATAGGTAGTAGGTTTGCCAGATCTTTCTTTTAACATAAAGGAGCAAATAAAGCCCTGTATCACTGGAGATCAGCTAAATCGTGATTTGAATCTATACTATATAGTATTAATATTACTATACTTAATTTAAGAACTGTTTTGTCTTTTAGTTTAAGCTTTAAAGAAATGCTTTTGTTTGTTTTTAAGCTCATATAATTTTACAATTACTGTTATATATACCTATACTAAACGGGTTATTTGTTTCACGTTTGTTTTGCTGTTGAGATTTTCGTTTCTAATAAAAACCTAGTAGAATATCATCTAATTACGGCCCTGCATTTCATTATACTAATAAATAAATACAAAAATACTTAAATAAATAAATAAAACACAAATTACATGAGCTAACCTACATGACACAAATATTGTAAAACACTTCTGTTAGATATTCTTCAACAAGTAGAAACGATCCATTTGGAACTCACTGCCGCAATGAGATCTTTTATATATAGGAAATAAATAAACTATTTTGATTATTTAATTTTATGGATTGGGCATTGATGTATTCGTGTTTACCTAACTAAATGTATTGTCTTTTTCCACCTGTATCAAATCCTTATTTGTATGAACTCACAGTAATCGCTCGTTAAAGAGAAATACTCTTATTACGGCCTATGAAGGAAAAGAAGTCGAGGTTCAACTCTATTGCGAAACCTAAAAAAAAGACATACTAAATGTAAGAATATTTTTGTTTATTATTAGTCTTGTATTTCTTTTAAACCTGTGTGATGTAAGGAGCCGCTACTGTTTCTAGGATATTTTATTTAAATACTACTCTTTCCTCCGAGAGGCTGAAAACGACGACTTAACCCGCGCTATTAAGATTAATGACTTGAATTTTCGGCGTGTTTGGGGATTCTCTAATCTTCTCTATACGCCAGCATGTAATTTTTACCAGTATTTAAAACAATCTCCTATAAAGCAAGATTTAATTAGTTTCTAAATAATACAAATTTAGTGTTGCGTATGGCTAAAAAATCTCAGGCAACTTCAAAACCTAACATTGAAGAAGTTTTTGAGAGAACATTCAGGATAATTAAAAAGAGCCCCTAGGCCGGTCATTTCATATTATGTACTTCAATAAACTGAAGCATTGTCATTAAAGCATTTACGTAATAATCCCTATAAATAATAGTAATTTAATTATTGCTGAATTATCTAATGAATATCGGTTTTAAAGTTTTGTGTTTTGTTTTTCGCGATTCCTAGGTCTGTGACGTTGGGATGATGAATTTGTATTTTTTTTTTAACAAATGACCCTACTTTTTATATGACATGATTAAACAACAACTGCAAAACTGTCCATGAACAAAAATCTCAGCTTCTTCATATTTGTATTATTATCCTATTTTTCGATGTACAAGGTGTCTCGTTTTCGATAGTTTTACTGGACATCTCTGTTCTTAGTAAAGATTGATACGGTTTTCGCAGCACTGTGCTACTTTTTTGTGAAAGAAAAGATTTTATTTAAATACTACTCTTTCCTCAAGTTTTTTAACCAAGTTCGATAATTTTTTGACATGTTGCAGATGCTGTCGTCTTCATCATGTTCTGATATCTTTTTTACGAACAGTGTAAATGGATATGTTGACATACAGGGTAGCACAAAAAATTGCATTTTACGCTTAACTTCTGAACATCCTGTGGAAAAATTTAAGAACTGATTAATGTTTCTTTGCACGACATTTTTAAGTTCCATCTTTTCTCAATATTCTGTTTCTTGATTCATACCGATATCTGGATTATTAAAGGAGAAACACAGGTTTAAAGGAAATAATGCGATAATCCTTTATTAGCAACAAAAAATTAATTTGTAGTTGGCTTTGTCTTTCTTTTGTCTTCCCGAATCTAGTTGCCATGGCTTAGGTTTAATTACTGTACTTCTAGCGTTTATTAAGTAAGTTGTTGGTTACTTTGTGTTTTGAAACTGTTCCGTAAGACCCAGGCAGGGAAGTAGAAGAGCCACAAATACAGTTAAAGATCGATTTCTTCGTCTTCAGGTTCTTCGAGAGCGAACAGCCTCTGCTCCGGTTTTAGCTATAAGATTGACAGATGTTCATGGTACCTTAGTTTCATCTGAAACCGTACGCAGAAGGTTGAGAGACCAGAATCTAACATCTCATGTACCTGCATTAGGACCTCTATTAGATGCAGGTTCTCAAAGGCAGCACCTTGAATTTAAGTGGGACATGAACGACTGGCAAGACGATCTCTTTACAGACGAGTCTCGTTTTACGAGATATTCACCTAACGGATGTGAAAGAGTGTGGAGAGGGCCCGGAGAACGATACTCTCAATGTTGTTTCTATTCTAGAGTGCAATTTGGTGACGGAGGAGTGATGGTGTGGGGCGACAGTTCTTTGGAAGCCCATACAGACCTCATTATACTTCAGGGGGGTATTAACGCTGATAAGTACATTAGACAGTGCTTAGAAGAACATGTGGTATCATATTCGCATTTTATAGGAAAAAATTTTAAATTAATGCACGACAATGCTCGACAGCAATATTTGGACGATGTTGGCGTTTAAGTAATGGACTGTCCCTCAAGAAGTCCGGATCTGAACCCTATTGATCATATGTGGAATACACTAGGAAGGAGAGTTAACCACGTTTCAAACTTTGGTTGCGTTAGCACAGGCACTAACCAACGAGTGGCAGCAGATACCCCTGCTTTAATTGACTCTATGCCTGAAAGGATGAGAGCTGTTATTCAGGCTCGTGGAGGAAATACTCGATTTTAATAAAATAATCTTTATACCACTATTGCCCATGTTATTTTTAATTTTTTGTTGCTAATAAAGGATTATTGCATTATTTCCTTTAAACCTGTGTTTTTCCTTTAATAATCCAGATATCGGTGTCAATCGAAAAACAGGATTTTGAGAAAAGATGGGACTTAAAAATGTCGTACAAAGAAACATCAATCAGTTCTTAAGTTTTTCCACAGGATGTTCAGAAGTTAAACGTAAAATGCAATTTTTTGTGCTACCCTGTATGTCAACATATTCATTTACACTGTTCGTAAAAATGATATCAGAACATGATGAAGACGATAGCGTCCGCAACATGTCAAAAAATTATCGAACTTGGTAAAAAAACTTAAAAGTTATTTAAGATTGAATTGAAGCAAAATTTTTCCGTCCGGTTAATTTTTGGTTCAGTGTAGGTTTAGAATGTATGCCATTTTTCCAACTTAATATGTAAAAACTAGCTCTTCTTTATATTGTTTCCCATATGCCAAGGCTTATTTCCCGATCTATTAGTATTTGTTATATCGCTGACGATAACTTTTAAGTTTTACTAAGGTCGAAACTGGTCCTACCACCTTTTTGATCTAATACTTTAAATAAGAAAAATTTGGGGCACGGCCCCAAACAATTTGCACCGTCGGTCGGCGTCGCCAGTTTCTTTATTGGTTCTGTAACTATTTTATATAGTTGTTCCAGTAAATTAACTCGATAACAACTAATTTTCTTACAGCAAAATTTAATAAAAAATGGATGAAAACGGTGTAAAAAGACTAACCACATAATATTCTAATTAAAAAAGATTTAAGAAGTTACAATAAATAATATGTAGTTTACTACTACTATCATTTAAAATGTTCTTTTTCACTGCAGCATAATATTGTGAAACATCCTTACATAATATGCAACCAAATTAACATACCTACAGCATCCACCACATAACAAACAGATGCATACATCCGACATTGTCACCCTACCTACCCTTAAATGAATACCACCGATGAAATTTCACAGGGTCACATTAGACCCCAATATTTCCCATGTATATTTCTTCATGCGCCATCTAGTTGCGGGTAGTTTTTAAGGGTTGAAAATTTAGTTTTGCAATCTAACGTCGCAGAGTGAGAGGGCAGCAGTATGTGTAAATAAATAATGAATGAATTGATATTGGGTTTTATAGGGGTGCAGAAGTGGTGTTGTGATAGGAGTTAGTTCAGGTTAGTTCAGGTTACACAATATTTTCTGTGATTCTATCTTGCATTTAATGTTTAATGGTAAACATAGGTCGTTTAGAAGTATAGTTTTTTTAATATTTTTATAAATAGGTGAGCTTTTTCTAATCAGTGCATTATTTTGAGTCGATGGTCAATATGTGTTCCTATCCTTTAACTTATTATTGTGTCAAAATATGGTCTTAAAGCGACAAAAATGTAGTGAGGCCTTTAGCACTTGCCTGTCGATTTTTTGGCCAGATATCGCATTTAAAACGAGATTCAATCAAACGGATAAAACACAAGCAAACTCCGATAGTGAAAATATCAATACTACTGTGATTTCCGATTTGTTACAAAATTTCTAAAACTTGACTTTTTGGTGACTGTTTCTGTTTTCAATATCATGCCCCAATTAAATGCGTAATTTAAAATATTACTTTCAACATACAATAAAAAAAAGACCGACAAGTATGATGCGTACAATTTTACCATATCTTGGGTAATTAGAGATGTTCGGATTATTTTCTTCAAGACACATTTCAAGAATCTATGTCAACGGGGTGTAAGTACCCCCTAGGTTTCAATGAGTTAGTCAGTATTATACAAGGTGTTTTCTAATGAAATGCTAGTATTTCAGAGGCTGTATAAAAGTTATTATAAAAATAAAACTTTTTGCTTAAAATATTAAAAATATACTTAAGAAGTAGTCCATGTTCTGTGGCGAGATTGTAAATAGAAATAAAGGTCTGTCTTTACCACCAAATAATATTTGCAATACAAAAATGCAAAAGCATACTCTGAAATATCAGCATAACATTCAGGAATGTAATTTTTGTAGGGCCGTTGGCCGTATCTATTTATTTCGTTGTTATACGCTTTTTATTGGACTAGACATTTCTTCATGTACTATTAGAGTACTATTATTGCGAAAAAATTAGGAATGAGTTTCCCGTCCTAAGAATATGAAAAAAAGTTTTTATAAACCCATGTCCGGAAATACCTCGTTTCGGAGATACAGGGTGTTAAAGTTTTATTTTTATTTTTGTTCGTTCTAAATAATTTTTGAAATAATGTCGATATTAGAAGTAAAATTAGTACCTAAGGGTATTGATGGTAGTATGGCTCACACTTGTAGAGGGCGCCTTTTATATGTCTTTTTACTCTCTTGAGGACCCATAACTTCTTTATATTATGTGCTTGTATTACATCTTCAATTAACAGTAAAAAAAAATTCATTTATTTGCATATCGCTACGCCCAATCACAGTTTGGTACAACTGCATTTATCTCCTAGACAAAGCCAAAATCAAAAAATTATGAAAAGGTACTTCGCACTAGCCATTAAACTGCCTATACAGGGTCGTTGGTATGTATGGAAACGATCGATTACTTCTTAAAGTAAAACAGCTAGAAAAAAATATTTAAGACAATAGTTTTAGGGTATTTTAAAGTCTATTATAATTAAAGAAAATAAGCATGCATGATCTTTGACAGGTTCTAGCTTTCTAACGGTATGCCATAGAGCAAAATGGCTTCTGTATTCCTATCTTACGTTTTTATTATCTTCCCAAAAATATCAACTTCTGCTTAAACCGGAAGTACTATATTTCCGGTTTTTGAGTTACATTCGGTTTATTAGGAAGTTGACACCAGTAGGAAAATAATAAAAAACTAAGATAGGGATATGTAAGCCGTTTTACTCTAAGACGTTAGAAAGCTAAAATCTGTCAAAATTCAAAAATGTAATTTTTCAAAAGTCGATATCTCGGAAACTATTAGGTTTAGACTTATAATAATGCATTTATTAAAAAATAATTGTAGTTTTATGGTAAATCCAAAAATATTCTAACACAGAGGATGTTCCATTAAAAAAAAAGGTAACTTTGTTTTTCTACGGCTTTCTGACTCATCCTGCATACTTATTATTTTAAAATTCTAATAGATTTTAAAATATCCCAATACTTTTGTCTTTAATATTTTTTGCTAGCCGTTTTACTTTAAGAAATAATCGACCGTTTCCATATTTACCAACAACCCTGTATATTAGCGTTATCAAAAGAGAAGACGGCAGTGGCGTACATATTTTTTGTTCCGCTTAAAAATTGTAACACCCTATATAGGCACTTTTTTCCCATATTTTTTCGCAATATTAATGAAATACCCTGTATTGTTTGCAAATTTTTGTACAACTAAATAAAACATAATATGTATAAGTTTGTAATAGATTTTATTTAAATACACACTGAAATAGGTAATCAGCTTAGGAACACTTTTATATTAAATATTCTTTTGCGTAGCCCATATAAATAAGGTATTGTGCTACAAACATTAATACGTCTTATGAACATAATATTCGTAACAACGTATTTAAAAAACATACAAAAATTAACGGTCTTTTTGAAATTTTTATGTTTAATGCTGGACTGAGATCAACAATTATTATTTAGAGCTGACAATTTTTGCTAGGAATCTTATAACACTAGGAAAGACCAAAAAAATATAGGCATTAAACATAAAACGTAAAAAACATGTTAAGTATGTGATTTTGTATAATATTATACACTGAAAAAACATGATCTCACAAGAAAATTTATATCAACACCATAAAAAAAGATTTGGCATAAATATATTATATAGGATGTTTTAACATGTGTTTAAATTTTAGGTCACAGTATACAGCATCTTCATTGTTATTACAAACTGTCATTGTCATTATGAATGTAACATATTTAATGTCATTTTTTATCGTAAATTAAAGAGAAGAGTTAGGTAATTGTTTTATGATGAACTTTCTTCTTCAGCAAGAGCATGGTTTTTTCAGTGTAAGCCTTAAAGACTTTGAACCCTGTTTTAAGGTACTGACGTGAAAAATTATACTGGCCATAGAACGAAATACTTTTTAAGACCCTGGTCCTCAGTCGACTAAGTTTTATACTAACAGTTTGCTTACATACGTCACAACCAATAAGAAAAATAACTGTATTGTATTGAAATGTAAATATACAATGCTTAACATAGAAAATGATAGTTTACCTACTGTCAATATTATTTTTCTTATTCCCTGTGATTGTTTTTTTAGTGAAAAGTTGTGACACAAATTTCGTATACTACAATATTCTAGACAAAAATCATCATTGTTGTTATACTATACCAGTTTCTTTCGCGATAGACTTTAAAAGCAGCATTTTTTATTTTGACCCTGAATTTGTTTCTATTTATTATTACATAGTTTAGCTGTATTTTAATAAATACATTCGTGTATCTAACACCAACTTTAAAAACATGGATCTATACATAAAAAATAATAATACTATACACTTTAATGGAATTAAGTAATTCTTAAGTAGGTAAATCTAGTTTGCTTGTACAATACAGTCCAAGTGAAATACTGTATTTTTAAATAAATACTATTTACAGTCATTAGGCTATGTCATACTGGCCAAAAATGATATGATAGGGAATGTACAGCGGGTTGTAAAAATTCGGGTTCGACTCGCGCCTAAGTACCTTCCGGCTGTTTATTTTTGACTGATCGTACCGGAACTCTATAGACAACCCTCAGTCTCAAACAACAAAAACTTAATCTAACTACAAATATAATACAGTTGATAAACTCAATATTTTATAATAATAATAATAATGATAATAAAAAACATTGCTTTGGTATCGGTTACAAATAGAACAACAATTCCCAATCATACCTTCAACAAAGAGAATAATTGGGGATCATTTTACAGCTAGTAGTATTTTTTTTTACAAAAATAACTAGTTGGTACAACAAAAGGTGTTTTGTGTCATTTCAAGGTAAATGATAACATAAAAAAGTTTCGGCTATTTTATCTTTACAAGGGGATAAGGAAAGGTATCACAAACAACAATGGTAGACTTTTAGAAGCCGATACCTTTTTACAAGACATTCTATTTAAAAGTACACAAAACACTGGAATATGACGTATTCAATTAAGTTAGCTAATATCTCAATATGTCTAAAGTTTTTAGAACTGATTTACTTCAAATAGCAAAATATTTGGAATGCGCCATATTCGACGCATGTAGCTCAAATTTATAAGTTTCATTAATAAAAACTGTCATACGTCCTACCAAACGTCACAAAATGTACACCAACAATATTTTCTATAGGCTTATATAGACGACTAGTACGTTAAACTGGGGGAAGGGGTTGGAAACCGAGGTATTCCTCCCCAGGGAAAGAGTCATGTAGTGGCTTCTTTTGAAGCTATACTCGTCGATGAATCCTCATCGCCACTTAGCATGGGCATACTGCTAAGCAAATGACCCTTTCCCTGGTTTACTACACATTTCCGCATATGTTTTTCCAGTGTAGATGGAACGGAGAACGGCATTTCACAAAATCGACACCTGTAAACGTCCTTACCGAGCCGACCATGCGTTTTCATATGCCTGGTAAGTTTGGAACTTTGTGCGCAAGCGTATGAACATAGTTCACATTTGTACGGTTTTTCGCCAGTATGCGATCGTCGATGTACGGTAAGATTAGAACAGTTTTTGAACACCTTACCGCAATACTCACAAGTATCGTTACGGCGATGCTCTTTTTTTAGTAAAGGGTTGGGCAATAAGGAGCTAGGTCCAGGTATTCCTTTATTTTCACGAGTAAGGCCAGGTAGCCACCAGTCACTACGTTCTAAATCTAACTTCAGTCGCTTTGTTGCTTCGTAAGTGTCGTTAAATGGAGGAAATAACGGCAAGGGTTGAGGGGGAGGGCCCGCTAATAAGCCCTTAGCAAAATCTTCACGCATTTTAAGGTGTGTGGCTAAAGACGTATTGTTATTATCCCGATCTTTACTAGCTTGCATTTGAAGTTTAAGAGCAGAGTTGCTTTCTTGCAATGCTTGCTTGTATGCTTCACTATACTGAGCGATATTGCTTAAGCCAAATTTGTCCATAAGTTCACCAACTAGGGAAGCCTGGTTCGGGTGCATGATTTTTGAACCTTGACTTGGAACACTTAAGTCTTCTGCCTCTTCATCTTCCGGTTCCATTTCGTCATCATCGTCCTCTTCCTCATCAATATCCTCTTCTTCCTCGCTGTCCTCTCCGTCCAAAGTTTCTACAGAACCAGCATTACTGGTCCGATCTTCGGGTGTTCTATGAATTTTCATATGTCGCTTTAGTTTGCTACTACCAGCGTAAGCTTGATCACAAACATTGCATTTGTACGGTAACTCCCCGGTATGAGTTCTTCTGTGAACCTCAAGATTATTTTGAAATCTAAATTTCTTTCCACAATATTCACAAGAGTGGACAGCGTCAGCTGATGTCGAATTTCTGGGCGAGCCTGGTTTCCCAGGAGGAGTTGATGCAGATCTAGGGGTATTAACCAAATGCTCATCTCCGCTACTTTTATTTGGTGGTGATGCACTTGGAGGTCTGCTTGAACTATTGCCGCTATTTCCACTACTAGAACTATGATTATTGTTATTGTTACTGTTGATAGGATTGCTGCTACTACTGGACGAACTAATGTTATTTTGCATAGTTGTTGGCTGCACTTGCGAGGGCGAGGGACTTGTAAAAGGCGGTGAAAGCTTCCTGGGGCTCGGGGAGCTCGCCTGTGCTACCCCAGGACTTGTTGTTCCTGCTAATGCTCTCAACCGCTGTGAGTAAAAATCCAGCTGTGGTTCCAATGATAAGGGCTGATTGGGTGTGCTCCGATCCCTTGGTGGTAAACTTGTTACCGAACTTGCCCTATCCGCAGCTGGACTGGGAAAACTATGGGGTTGTGGCACCCCTTGCGCTGCTACTGCTGCGGCAGCTGCTGCTAGATTTAAACCATGATGTCTAAATTGTTCACTGACTAATTGATCAATGCGATAATGATGTTCAGGTCGTGAAAAAAGTGGTGCTGGTGGTAAATTAGGATTCATACCATGACTAAGAGGAGGCAATGGTAACCTTAACAAAGCTCCCACACCAAACGGATTGTGTAAATCAGGTGGCGGAAGTAACGGATGCCTGATATTTGGAATCGGAGGCGGAATTCCGGACGCACCAGATGAACATCCCGATGAACTACTAGAGGCAGAGCTTGAAGAATGGTTATTGTTATTACTGCATTTTGAGGAACCTGGTGATGACTCGACGTATATTTTGATACCATGGGCATGCTGCACATGTTGAACTAAACGCCACGCTGAATGTAATCGTGCCTTACAGGTTGAGCAGACGTAGTTGCTTGGTTCTGAAAAAAAAAAAAAATAAAATATGAGACCAAAGTACTAAAACTATTATAAAAAAAATTTGTAACTCTGCATATTCATATTAGGCTATTTACTCGTATTACCATCAACTATAATTGTTAGTGGATTAATGCTATGTTTTTTTTTTCAATTTCTCTTTAAGCTATTCTTACTAAGTATATGAAAGTATGAACAAGAACAATATGTAAATGACTTATTGTATGCTTATTCTTACACACACCTTTACATTTAGTGTCATTCTTGTCTGTTCTGTATTATTATTTATGATTTCTTTAATAGTTCGGCTTGCTCAAACGCTCTATCTACATAAACGTGCATAAAATATCGCGGTCTTTAAGACGATATTTCTGTAACTGTGTTTGACTTGAGTAATTGTTCTATAGGTGCAAATATGATTTAAAATTGGTAATGAGTAGAAAATAGTATAGGTCAGCATTTTAATGAAATTGGTATCGACACAACCGAGATTATCTTGGTCAAAAATAGACACAAAAGGGAAAATGGATGTCTTAGCCTTTTGAAATAAATCTATCAATTTATATTTAGGTTAGTTTGAATGTCAATCATTCTTTAATTTGAAGAAATAGTCCATGCTCATTTCTCTTGTCTCCATTTTTAATTGTTAAAATTTGTCAAGCAGTCCTGGTGAAGTGTTCTTGCTATTGTAATCTTAAACTGACAAGATTACTGATGTGCTAGTTAATGAAATTTGGATTTAACAGGATATTGCGTTGATGTATTTCGCGCAACTGGTCCTGTGACCATGCTAATGTAGAAGAATTTGTTACTGACGCTCGTCAATGTGTGGAACGAGGAGCCTTTGAAATGTCTTGTCCAAGAAATGGGACTTTCTTACGGAACATGCTAAACGACTGTAAAGAAGAACTTGGAGATGCATTAATATAAGATAAAATAACATTAGTCTCTTTGGGCGGCAGACCACCCCAGACGTCGTGGGTACTGTCAATGGTGTGTCAGTAATGTAATAAAGTACTGTTATAGATATTTACGTTATAAGTCCGGTAAATCAACTTTTACAGTATGAGTGAAATGTTTCGAGACGAGGCGACGAAGGAGCCGAGTCTGGAATTTTGAAACGAATACTGTAAAGGATTTGCCGGACGAATGACGTACAATATTTTATTTCATACTGTTCTGTTGAAAATTATGTTTGAAATTATAATGAAGTTTTATTCTGCGTCGTATATTTGAAAAGTGCTTATATTTACTGGTGGAAACATTGTGTGTTTGACATTGATTAAACTAAAATTTACAAATTTCAGTCCGGTAAAGAAATTTTACAGGACTAGTCCTGTAAAAAAATTTTACCGGACTTATTGCTGTAAAACCTTATTTTCTGGACTAAATTCAAATATGTAAAGGTGTGTTTTACAATACAGTATGAAATAAAATATATTAATAATAATAATGTCTTAATTATTATTAAAGAAACAAAAAAAAATACAAAAGGCGCACTTGGACTTAATTTATGTATTAAAATACTATAAGTATAAGTTAACTCTAGCTGGCAAGGCAGATGGCAGCTACATAGTTTTATTTTGTATCGGAACATGAAATTTTAAATAAATTAGTTGGGGCAGATTTTAAACTAATGGGGACGTTGTTGTGGATTAAGAACACTTGGTAACTGAACAATCTCTCAAACAGAGGGGTTTTGTGCAACGGAGAAGTAATACCTAGTAGATCTATGCTTAAGGATCAGGGTATGGGAATAGCTAAATTTTATTTTTTGATATAAATAATCCGGGCATTCTTTAACGATTATTCTATTAAACATCACTATGCTATGAAAGATTCTTCTCTCTCCCCCATAATAAACCATCCTATTTCTCTCATTTAAGCGTTCTTCTATCATACTTTCTTATTCTACCTTTCATATGTGTTCAATAATCTGAATTCGTCTAGCATCCATCTTCAAGAGACAAGGACCGTACAGGGCATCACAGAAAGTGAATTGAGATAAGACCAGTCTACCGCATAACGATTTTCTGAGATCAGGTGTTAGAAGGTGCCTTTGGTAGTATATAAGTTTTAAATTGGCAAATGCCTTTTCTATACAGTTATTAACATGCTCGGTAAACCTCAAGCTTACGTCAAGTAGCAGTCCAAGGTTTCTAGCAATGGTTGAACAGAATAAGGTTTGACCGTCAAGATCAACGCGAAGCATATTTTGGCATTGGTCCCTGATCTGAACGCGACCTGACTGGCACTTTTTAGGATTCAGTTCGAGACAATGTTGCATAGAGATTCTTAGCAGATGATCTAGGTCAGCTGATAGCCTGCCAATATCCTCAAGAAGATCCATCATCTACAAGATTTTATAAAACTTTAACCCCCCCAAAGGACAAAAACATAGGAAAAATAGGGAAAACCCCACTTCTCCCGAGAGACATACCATCATTTTTTGATACTTGTCTTGCATCAGTAAGTCATATCCGAACCATAAAAGAAAGGAGCGTTATAGCCGAAACATTACCCATATCTTCATGATCATCATCAGATTCGATAATAGGGAATATTTTAGATATATTGGAACAAACTAGACAATCAATCCAGACTTATGTTGATATACCAGTAACGTTAACAATGGTTAGTTGAGTTTCACGAATGAATGAAGGTGTCAAAAATTTAGAACATACGTTTGATCACCATTATGGTATTATGATTTAAAAAAGAAAAAATTTTCCGTAGGACTAACACAGCAACCTATGGAGATTAATGGGGAAAATATTAAAGAAAAAATTATTACTTATATGGGCATACTCGGTTTTTACGAATTACTATTTAAAAAGAGGGTTGATGAACAAATTAAAGGAAATGGTTTACGTAAATATGTTACAATAACAGAACCTTATTTACAGAAGAAGGGAGTAACAAAAACAAGAGGTCTTAACCCTATAGCCGAAAACTTAATTTCAGCATTCACAAGACGTAAGGCTCCATATAGAGTTCAAAGAACAACTCCAATTACCCAAGGATCAGGTTTAACTCTAATTCAGTTCGAGACAATGTTGCATGGAGATTCTTAGCAGATGATCTAGATCAGCCTCTAAAATGTTCTATAACACTTTTATCTGACGAAGCGTGGTTTCATCTTTCGGGGTACTTAAAATATGAGAAAGAGATGCACTGATAATGTGCATATTTTTCTTCAATCTCCACTACATTCTCAACAATTTGATGAAGGGATGGCAATTTAACGCAGAAGATGATGAACTTTGATTATTTTCAGCGGGAGGGTGCAACAGCATATACGACACGAGCCACTATAGCATTTTTTCCTCTAGCCTTTCTTATGACCGGTTGATAAGTTCCCAAACGCAAATTGAGTTCCCTCCTAGATCACCTTGCTTGACGATTATGAAGTGATTTGTGTTCCCCTACCTAAAAATTAGAATTTTCACTAACATTTCTACTAACTACTTACAACCTGAACTAACCGGTACATAATTTGCAAGAACTGCAACAAATGATTATTGATGAATGCGCAATTTAAACATGCCTTTGTGTTTTTATTAAACACCGAGTAGGAAAATTTGTTAGCTTTTAAAACTACCTAAATTAGCAGAGTTATTTCAAAAGGATGATATGGGCCGAGATAGCAGTTTTCATTTCCTAAGCACCTTTATTTAAGATAATTTTTGATATCTCGCTAATAATGTTATATGATGCTGATTAATATGCAAAAGCGTATTATTTAAATTCTAATAGCAACAAGCAAATATTGCATCAGAGACAGATTGAATTATTAAGGTTTGTCCAGGATAGTTTAGGTGCAGATAACAGACTCAACATTTCTTTTAGCTAGCGAAATCTGCATCTTAAGGTTTTACCAATGTTTAAGTTAATTGAGGTTAGTTAGGTTGTGCCTATAAGTACCTAATGATATTTTCAAAATTAATAATAGTTTAAAAATAGTTTATTGAAATAAGAGGAAATTTTATTACTCATTAATTGACATAGATGCCCAAGTTAGGTTAGTTTGTGTAATTCCGCTAAACATGTAATAACTGCAATATTAAAGCGTTAAAAAAGAGTACAGGTCGAAAAAAATATGTCAGTCTTAGAAACAAGGCCAATCAAAAAAGAAAATCAATGAAAATGATTCATTGAGCAGTTCTGAAGAAGAACTTTGATTTGATAATGAATAATGATGCTACAAAAATGCGTTAAGCGCATGAAGAATGTGTTGATAGCTGCTATAAAATGAAAGGAATATCATATCTTTATTTATTTTATTCGTAATAATAATTTTGTTTAGCAATTGTCGGCAGATATCAGAAATTGGGGAGTACGGGTTCCAGACTGTAAGTCTCCATTGTTCGTAGACGTTTTTTTTACTGTATATTTAAAAACATCGTATGTCATTTTATAGACTATGAGAAAAGCTATCGGAAATATTGGTACATTCCGCTATTTTTAACTTCAATAAACCGAAAACTACTTTAAAGATATGGGGCATGGGGCAAAAACCGGCAACAATATTTATGACGTCATCTTCACAGTGTCCCCAGGACTTAAACTCGGAAATCACCGACTTTTCCGCTTCCACGATCGTCCGTCCGGTCGCCTTCAAACGGGTCCCAATTTAAGGCGCGCAATCGATTTGCTAAATTACTGGCGAGAACAATGGCCATTAAGACGCGACCGACGACATCGAAAAGAAGCTGCGTATCACCGTGCCCGTCATTATGTTCGACATCCGTCCGTTTGTCGTCTCTGACCTCAGATTTGTTCATTTATCCATAGTTCCTTTAAGTAACGGAACAGACAGATTATGTCAGATTCTTGATAAAACTGAAAAATGATGTATAGTATGACGATCTATTGTAAAATGTATTTTATCGTTCATGTATTGTTAGAGGTTTAATATAGTCAGGTCACCCATTAATACGAACATTTAACGGAGGTAAGTAATATATAAAAATAGCGGTTAGAAAAAAAAACTAAAAAATAATTGATTAGGCTAAGGAGCAGGTAAACAATGGTATTGTAATTATTCTGTGCCAAGATATTTTAATTTATTATTTTATTACTTCCAACTTAATCCACCACAGGGGTTAACATAAGTGACAGAAAAAAACTTTAAAAAGATGCCATAACTTTCTCTGTGTTATTTTTTGGAAAAAACATTGGCGTATCGCGACGTGATGATAATGTAGTGGTCGAGGCGTTTCGCATCATACTTCATATTTGTCGCTTTACATTAAATTGATACCCTCAGCAAGGAATGGCCGGCTAATAGTCCTGACGTAAGTTGGTTAGATATTCTTCTGTGGGGATTTCTAAAAAATCGAATTTATTATGACAGACCTCAAAATATACTGAGACAAAGGATTGAACAAGAAATTGTTATGCTCAATATAGATCAAATATTAGAATATGTCTCAGTAGTCGTGGCGAATCTACAGAAAACATGTAGTCAAATACCTCATTATATATCATTAATTATAAAATATAAATTTTAATTTAAAGTAAAGCGACAAACATGTCACGTTGAAGTATGCGGTCTCGATAACTTCGTTACCCAAAAATGCCTGCAAACTTGACTTGTTAAAATTTGTGTTATAGAAATGAAGGATAAGTTTATTAAATATTTGAATATCACTTTTTGTGCTCTTAAAAAGTTTACATTTTATTGAAAGTAATACAGAACATCATAAAGAACTACATTTTTTACCCAATCCAAACCCAAAAAAGTAAAAATATACTATCTTCGGATTAGCAGAATCCTAGTCACAGAATCAATATTGAATCTCAGTATTTTATTTCGCCCGGCCACTATTTTATTTAAAGAAGGTTTAAAATCGACTTCCCAAAGGCTATCCGTCAAATGTTCACGAAGATTATATCCCTAATGCCAAGATAAGACCGAAATGACCGCGATATTCAAATTTTTAAGCCTCCGTTTCTTTTGTGGCCTGTCCAAAGCCATATCATGTATTCAAAGGGGCACTCCTATACTCTTATTAGAGACCAAAGAAGACTAAGATGTTGGGCTTGCCCAAAGAGTTTAAAACTTTTAATAGGTAATGGTCAAGGATAGATAGCATGGAATAAAAATGAGGGCGTTTGGAATAATTTCTGCGGTTTAATGCAGATTTTTTTTTAAAGTAATTATTGTGAAAGGAGAGAGTCCAAATTTAATGATTTTATATCAATACAATTATACAGGATGACATTAAAAAAGTACAATGCATAAAGGCACACGATAAAGGATCTCAAAAGAGTGTAAGAAGTGCATATTTTTTTGCACATAGCTATGCCAATATCAGAGTTTGATAAAACTGCATTTATCTCCTAAACGAATCCGAAGTCAAAAAAATATCGAAAGGTACTATTCATTAGACATTAAACTGTCTACATAAAACTCTGTTATAAAAAAACACGGCAGTGGCGTATATAGTTTTTCTTCCGATTAAAAGCTGTAATACTCTGTATTTCAAATATAATTCGTTTGCGGACCTATGTCAATGTTGCCCTGTATAATTATAGGAATTCACACAAGAACAAGAGACAAGTAAATTCTCATATTTAAAACAAATTCACCATATGAATTGAATTTCCCTTTCCCCAGAAAACTTAACCTCTAACAATATTTTAATAGTTCTCTTGCAAGGCTCTTCATTTAAATAGGAACTTTTGAAGCCAGTAGAAGACTCTGTAGTGGGGGATGTAGGGGAGGAGGGGGCTCTGGGAAAGTTCCCTCTCGCCATAACCAGTTAACGTAATAAAGGGCTAAATCAAAATGGGAAAAACTTGCATTATCTTATTAATTTTACTGCTTGTATTTAATTTAATTGATTCTATTAAATTTTTGACGAACCTTGCCTTTTTTTACAGTTTTAACGCCAAACTATAAATAAACCATTTTGTTTGCCATGACTGTTTGAGGCACCCTGTATAATTACAGGTGTCCTAGTTTTATGGATTTTTTTTAAGGCCTACAACTTTTATACTGGAAGCTTTTTATATTGTGCGCCATTTTCTAAATAATTTACCGGTCCGGGACTTTTTACACACTGTATTTGGATGTAAAATATTTGGAACAACTTTGGGACACTTTAAACAAATGAAATACCTATTAGGAAATAAATCTGCTTGATTCATCTCGATATATGAAGCTCTTCTCCGTAGTATTGATGTCCAAAATAATTTGTCTAATGTTTGTATTGCAATTCGACATCTTTTGGAACATAAACTCTGATCTAAGCGTACATTCACTTGAGGTCTTCGTGCTCAAGCCTAAACTTTACCGTTCCGGGAACTTTTAAATCTGTTTGCCGAGTCCGGCAGATTGTACCACAAGGGCGTCATGATGATTTTAAGGAGCTCGCAAGATGTTCGCCCCCATATCGGTCCTCTCTGTCGCACAATCGCGATAAATAATCGCACTTTCGTGAGGTCCTTTGTGTTTGGGATCGCGGCCACATTTTAAACGTATGCTAATGCCCCAAGCTGTGCTCCAACTGCTGACCGTGAGTAGAAATTTTAAAAGCTGTGGTCGGGTAGTGAAAAAGGAGGATTAGGGAGAAATTATAGTATGATAAAAGTTTTTTATAATGACAGTATATATACCTTATAAAGGCAAACACTTACTGCCAATTGGGCCATGTGCTTCTTTTTTAGTTAGATTTCTGTCTATAGGTCCTACTAATTGATTATGGCGCTGTTAAGCAAGCTTTTGAAACTTGCTTTGGGTTAGTTCCTTGATGGCAGACATGGTTAGTGGGGAAGTAGTTGCTTTTAGTTTTAGCGGTCTCAGTAGGAGGCAGTCTCGATGCCTATAAGGGTTATATTGTATGGCGTGAATTTGTGATCGTGTAATTAGTAGTAGTCCGTTTGTAGTAGTTAGCGATGAGTTTGTCGATATGTTCGATAATAGTCGGCATTCGTAAGTCATTGTGAAGAAACTGCCGTTTCAGATAAAGCTCAAGGCCCTAATTCTAGAGCGTAAGAGAACGGGGTTGACCACATTCCCAATTCGTTCCCTACAAAATCACTAGGAGAAGCGAGTTCTTTCATGAGTCAGTGATATGAATGGTTCCGTAGCGTATTTAAGAATACCATTCCATGTATTGCTTGGGAGTTCCACCCACATTTCTCGTATGAGAACAGTGTTCACCAGTTTCAAAAATTAGGACTAGGATAGTTCTGATAAGTTTTATCTATAGTCATTATTCACTAATTGAATTAATACGGATTGTTTTAGCCAGTACTATTTGGCTACCTAATTCCGAACTGAACCAAAATTGTTGCTCAGTTTTATACAAAATGAACCATGATATGAAATATTGAATTTACGTTTTCTTATTTGGGTTTCATTGGCGCAATAAGGAGGGGGGTAGTATTTTATAGTATGAATAACGAAAACTGGCAAGGGCTGATATCGTATACATCATTAAAACTTTTGCATTTAAAGAACTCATGGTCTGGTGTTTGTTTTGAATTATGGCGTGAGGATTATCATCAGCCCAAAAATGTAAATTGTGTGAGTTTATTATGCCATCTCTTGTAAAACCGGCTTTATCGGTAAACAAAATAAGGGTAGAAAAATTTAGATTTACGTTGTGTTGCTGTATAGACCAGTAAGAGTATTGACATCTTCCTGGATAATCATCCCGAGACATAGCGTGTACTTTTTTAACATGGTAAAAAGAGCACCATGACATTTTTTCGTCGATTCTCGAGACTGTTCAATCTAACTAGTTGTACCCGTGGTGGGAAATTCCCACCACGGTTGTACCCAAGTGCTATGCGGTAAATTTCTATATGGAAATCTTTGCTTATACGGAAGAAACTTAGCAAATCCATTCTGGTGCGCTTCCAGACGATTTGCATAACACTGGCATGATGGCGACCAGACTACACTACTATATTCCAAGATACTGTGAACAAGTGAGTTGTAGAGACATTTTATGGCGAAAACATCATAGATATGGTTACAGATTTTACGCAAAAACCCCAACATTCTGTAACCTTTAAGGGTAAATGTGCTCGATGAACGTTACCTTCCGATTGAAGATACCTAACTCCGAAATCGTTCATTCTGATATCATTTCATAGACTTTCCCCGTTCAGAGAATATTTGAAACTTATTGGTTCCTTTCGACGATAAAAATGATTTTACATTTGCCCACGTTAAAGTTAAGACAGTTCTCAGCGCACCAGTGAACCAATTTGTTCATTTCGAACTAAATCAACTGACGTGGAGTTTACCTTTACACACTAAGAGCTGTAGAAATAGGGCCTAAATGTAATCTTTGGGGTACTCCACATTTGGCCATAATCTCTCTTGATGTTATGCCATTAATTCCGACGTATTGTTTTCGTTCTGTCAGGTAGGATTTAATCAACTGCAGAAAACAGTACATAAATTTCGTATGTTTTCAGCTCTTCCAACTGCAGATCATGACAGATAGTATCAGAAGCCTTAGAAATATCGGTGTAAATCACGTCGATTTGAAATCCCTTTTCTGTATTCTGAATGAGGTAATCCTCAAATAAAGCTAAGTTAGTAGTAGTTGACCGCTCCTTAAAAAATCCATGTTGGTCAGGAACCAGAGTTGTTTAAAAGATTTAAGTATTTCTATCAGCCAGTGTCCAACGCTTTAGTGACTTGTCACTAAATTAAAATATTACCTTTTTACTAACAGTAATTTTTTACTATTAAATTCTGTGGAGGAAGACTTGATTGTTTTATTTGCGTTAACAATATTGTTATAGCTTATAGCTTACAGCCTAAAAATTGAGGTATAAATTTAACTTTTCATAGGTAAGCAGATGGAAATGTGATTGTTACTAATCTAAGAAATCTAACACATTTTATTTGTTATTGTAAATTTAAATTTTTTAAATTTAATTTTATTGGAGCACTAAAAGTTTTCCGGTTATAAAGAAGAAACAGACAATCTTTAAACTGATAAACAATGGTTAACACTTGGTTTGAAAGCATCTTTAAAAACTACACTTCAAAATGAGACAGGGTTTAGCCACTTACTGAGTCCTGCTTAAAAAAAATACTATGACAACAAAGCATACTATGCTAAAAATAAATCAAAAACTGCCTGGAACTTGATCAATTACACTATAAAAAGATTAAATAAATCTGAAGATCGAGAGTATTCAAAAGGATAATGTTAAATATAAAAATCCACAAAATATAGCTGAACAATTTAATTCCTATTTCAGTCAATTTAATTACGTTTTAAAGGCCCAATTAATCGATATATGTGTATAAAGTGTCTGACAAAGAGGTGACTAAAACTACCAATAAACTGAAAAATCTGAACTCTTGTGGCTTTGATGAATTTTTTGCTCAATCTTGGATAACATTTATACACATATAGATTTGAATGATAAGGTGATGGCGCTGCTTGTGGACAAATCTAAGCCATTTGACTGCGTAGATTACGAACTCCTTTTAGAAAAGGTTCAATTGTATGGCATTCGTAGGAATTATTACCACTTATTAAAATCTTATTTAGAAAATCGTAAACAATATGCCCATTTTGGGGGAATGAAGTCTGCGCAGGCTAGTGTCGAGGTTGTTATTCCACAAGGTAGTGTTCTTGACCCATTGCTGTTCCTCATGTATACAAATGTTACCTGTCAGCTATCACTGTGAGTTTGCGGATGATATAACATTGCCGCTCTTGGTTTCAAGGAATCATAATAAACATTCACAAATGAATCTATCATGACCTTACCCAAAAAAGCAAACAAGCGACAATATGACATTTGGCGAAATCAATGGAGTGGGAGGTAACCCGGTCAACTGTCATAAGTTTAAGCCGGCCGTGATTCAGCCGTTAGTCTGGTAGTCAAGAAAATATCGTTATCGAGGTTAGTTCTCGTTCTTGTTGAAAGAAGTGTATTGTTTAACTGTTCGTTTTTGTGAGTGCTGTGCTATTGTAAAACTATGCCTGGTAATATCTGTGCGTTTCAAGGGTGTCACTTAAAAGAAGGTCAAGGAACAAGCATGTTTGCATTTCTAATGGATTTGGGATTGTTGATTAAAAATGTAAGGAAATGTAACAAAACTGCTGTTCAATATTTAAAAAGAAATAAAGGGATACATAAGAAAATACTGAGGCAAGGGCCTAGCGACACTTAAAGCACCGGTTCCCGTCAGATCACCGAAGTTAAGCGGTGTCGAGCGCGGCTAGTACTTGGATGGGTGACCGCTTGGGAAACACCGCGTGCTCTTGTCTTAGGGAAGAGTGTAAAATGAATCGACATAAAAACCATCCTATTCACGCCGGACAGGCCGGATAAGATCGGATATCTCGTAGGATGAAGGTGCCGTTTCACACTCCCCAGTCGGTAGACCGCACGATTAAAAACCGTACGGTCGATGACCGGTTCAAGATGACCTCTGATACGCCGACGACCGTAAAAAATAGTAAATAAAAAAAAAAAAAAAATCCTGTTTTCCTACTCCTATATTAGTAAGAACCTACTTACGCACTGTCTACTTTATCCGTAAAACTCTAATTACACACACTATATTGATATTGTTAGAAGCCAAGCTGTGTGTAGGAGCAGTTACGTAATATTATAATGTCTGTATTAACAAAGGCAATTTTCGCTAACACTCGTAACGTAATTTTCGAAATCGTGTGTAATAGGCTTCTTACCAGTCTTGGTATATAATATACTATTTTATTTCCTTTCTAAAACGTACTATGACTAAGTAACGCACAATCAATAAAACATTTCAAAAGTATTTTTATTTTATTTAACTTTTTATGATTTTACGAAATTTGCTGGAAAGCTAAATTACATGAAACACAGAAGATATTCATGAAAAAGGTACTTCTTACTAGGTATCCACATTTTTTATTTCAGTGTAGAGCATTTACTTCATCGCTTTAGTGCTTCTTTTAGTGTAATAACCCGGCCAACTGTCAAATTTTCAAAGTGAAGGACATATAATTTGGTCCCAATTTAGTCAATGCTAAGCTTGGGATTTTGTCCCTTCTCGTTGTTTGCTTTTCTCGGACCTTACCTTCAATTTTCATTTTTGAAGTTTCTAAATTTGTTAGACACAATTTTTCAGAATTTAGAACTCAAAATATGTAATATATAACTGTTATGATACAAGATTTGGCAGTAATTTCTGTTATATAAATCTAATCCTTATTATACAGGGTGTTCATTTGAAAACTTCCCACCACGGATTTATCGAAAACCACTGATTAAAAGAAAAAACGCCGAGACACGTCAAAAGATTTGCCAAAGGGGGCAACTTTTTAACCGAAAACTACTTCACCCCCTTTTACCCTCTGCCCCCCGGAATCATCCCCTTAAAAATTTTAAATGACAAGGGGTATCAAGTAATAGCTTGTTTGAAAGGTCTTTCAAAGTGCTTTATTTTGACGTTTGAATTTTTAAAATCGGTCGATTCGTTTTCGAGAAAATTAGAAAAATCTTTATTTATCTTAATTCGTTTAGATAGAAAAAAAAAACACCCGAAAATATCACTTTTTATTTCAATAAGTGTTCAAAAACCAACATAAACAGCAATTCGGAAGATTCGACGTGGCAGCAACCAAATAACAACCCGACTTTTTTTCAGCCATCTATTTATAAACACAGATAACATGGGCGAACTGTATTTATTCTTATACCTGTTTAGTTTTTTACAGTTGCTAAGGAAAAGAAAGAATTTAATTTGCTGTCAGTTACCATTGTGACAATCTTGGGATAGTGAAAATTTATTTATTGATTCAGATTTTACTTCCAAAATGGTTTACACACTAGCCGAAAGAGTGGAAATGATTCTAATTTATGGTGCCCAAAATCAATGTGCTCGGCAAACTGCCGTCAAATTTAACGTCAGACATCCGGAAAAGATAACTTCGCAAGGTATGTTTTGGACCTTGTTACTAAATTTACTCAAACTGGATCTGTTGCAAATAAAAAACGTAATCATCGTAGAGTTTTGGATGAAGCCGCTCAAGTTGAAGTTTTGGGTCATTTTGGCATAAATCCTAATACTTCATTACGCAAAATTGTTGATGCGACTGGTATTTCATTAGGCTTACTAAATTACATAAATTTCATCCATTCAAAATGAAAATATTGCAAGAGTTAACCGAAAATAATTTCGATAGGCGAGTTGAGTTTTGTGAACAAATGACTGCAGCGATTAATGATAATACCATTCATGTAAAGAATATCTGCTTCCATGATGAATGCACATTTTATCTAAATGGATTTGTTAATAAGCATAACTGCAGGTATTGGAGCAATAAAAATCCTCATGCTTTTGTAGAAGGGCATACTCAGTATCCCCAAAAAATTAATGTATGGGCAGGCATTTTAGGAAAAGTGATTGGGCCATTGTTTATTAATGGGAATTTAAATGGAGGCATTTATTTAGATATGTTGGAAAATACCATCAATCCGCTTATCACTGAAACCATTGAAAACCAAATCGAAGACGATGGAAACCCTATACTTGATGAGGCTGAAATATATTTCCAGCAAGACGGCGCTCCTCCTCACTATGTTCTTCCGGTTCGGCAATGGCTAGACGACGAGTTTCCAGATAAATGGATAGGGCGAAAAGGGCCTATAGAATGACCTGCTAGGTCTCCTGACTTGACGTCATTAGACTTTTTTCTATGGGGCCATTTGAAATCTATTGTGTTCACTCCCCAACCTGAAAGTTTGGATGAACTTTGTCAACGCATCATCGAAAGCTGCCATGATCTCCCACAACATGTTTTTGAAAATGTCCGTCAGGAATTTTGAACATCGCCTATATCATTGTTTGGCCAATAACGGGCAACATTTTGGACACTTATTGAAATAAAAAGTGATAGTTTTGTGTTTTTTTTCTATCTGAACAAATTAAGATAAATAAAGATTTTTCTACTTTTCTCGAAAACGAATCAACCGATTTTAAAAAATCAAACGTCAAAATAAAGCACTTTGAAAGACCTTTCAAGCAAGCTATTACTTGATACCCCTTATCATTTAAAATTTTTAAGGGGATGACCCCGGGGGCAGAGGGTAAAAGGGGGTGAAGTAGTTTTCGGTTAAAAAGTTGGCCCCTTTGGCAAATCTTTTGACGTGTCTCGGCGTTTTTTCTTTTAATCAGTGGTTTTCTATTAATCCGTGGTGGGAAGTTTTCAAATGAACACCCTGCATAGTGTATAATAAGGATTAGATTTATATAACAGAAGTCTATAGAGGTCACCAATTTACTGCCAAATCTTGTATCATAACAGTTATATATTACATATTTTGAGTTCTAAATTCTAAAAAATTTTGTCTAACAAATTTAGAAACTTCAAAAATGAAAATTGAAGGTAAGGTCCGAGAAAAGCAAACAACGAGAAGCGACAAAATCCCGAGCTTAGCATTGACTAAATTGGGACCAAATTATATGCCCTTCACCTTGAAAATTTGACAGTTGGCAGGGTTATTACACTAAAAGCGATGAAGTAAATGCTCTACACTGAAATAAAAAATGTGGGTACCTAGTAAGAAGTACCTTTTTCATTAATATCTGTATAGGCGCTATATTTTATAATAAAATTCGACGTCATATTAGAAAGTTAGGTAATAATAAGTTCAATTATTCTAAAACAAAAAAAAAATACTACTCGAAAATGCTTTCTATTCACTGGATGCTTTTTTTCGGTGTTTTTCAACTGTAAAGTCATTTAGTTTATGTATATATTATTGACATATACCTGTATGTATTACATCAAATATGTTGACTTGTCCTATATCTTATTTGTGATCTTTTTCGGGTTATTAAATTTATTTTATTTCGATTTTAAATTTTCGAAAGCCTAAAAACTTGTATGATTTAGAGATTTATATTTATGAGAAACAAATTTTAATCCCTAATGTGAAGCGTACATTTTATGATATTTAAGACGATAGGTGACTTTGAAAGTAAAAGTAATGTTTGTATCTTTTAGATACTTGTTGGGAGAAATTAAATAAAAATAATAATAATAATAATAAATGCTTTTATAGTAAGAAAATAATATACAAGATTAAAAATAATAATAATAATAATAATGTACTATTCCATTTGACAAAGGCAGATTTCGCACTCATCTGCCATAGCAGTGAGCAGCGCTTTTACAATCAACCCAACAAAACTTGCACTCTCTGTATAATGTATCCCTAATAACTTAATTTAATCTGTCAGAACGACATCAGAACGTATAATTGACTGATATTTCAATTCATACTTTAAATTTTAAAACAATATATGGTAGTAATATAATACAATAATGCTGAAGTAATATAATACTAATATTTATAATACAATAACAATCATACACCCATACTCCTTACCCTCGATATCCTTAAACAATTACTATATACTTAATTACAAGAGAAAATAATCCTAAACACTTTTGTTCATCAACACTTGCCTAATATTGTATTTAAACGTTGGAAGACTTTCACTTTTTAAAGTCTCGCTTAGTATGTTAGACTGCTTGGCGACGTTGTATAAAAAGGATCCACGTTATTGGGTTGTCCTGTGCTGGCTGTGGCGGAGTCAAGAGGTTTTTGAAATCTGACATTAAGGTTGTGAATAGAAGTTCTAAATTTTAGTTTATTACAGATAAGCCGGCTTCTGAGTTATTATTATTTTAGGGTAAAAGGTAAGACAATGTAATTGTCCATATTGAGCCACCCCAGATCTCTAAGTGAGTAAGAGACGCGCGCTCCTCTTCTCAGGCCACAAATGAGCCTAGTATAATATTTGCAGAATTATACCGTTGACTCTTACTGCCATAAATAATCTACCTGATTAAATCCTATTGTATACGCCTCAACCTCTTCAAAGCTGAATAAATGGGATCAGGGTCGGCTTGAAAATGTACCTACACCACATGATTTATTTTTATAATTTAAAATAAATAGACAGGAATTTTTAGTTTAAGGTACCTATAATAAATGTAAAATAATGATAACAATTAATGATAATTGAAAATAATATAATTTCAAAGTATAACTATTAGGATAACAAGTACAATAAAAATTAATTAAATTCTTAAAAACTATTAACAGGTTTAAGAACTATGTCTCTTACCGAAGATAAAGGAGTTTTTGTCAAAGTAGACGTCTCTGCTAAAGCATCCATCGAATTAAAATTTCTACTCAACAAAGATTGATACACATTTTTAATTATTAGTTTGGCATCGGTAGATAAATGCTTTCTTTTAAAAATGACACTTGAAGATGCCCCCCTATCAGCACAATTCCAAGGACGCCACATTCTACCACTAATAAGCCCAAATAAAAATTACTCGCCGGAAAACCACTAAAGACTAAAATTATTAAAAATCAGTTTGTATTTATATATGCATCAGGCATAGGTATAAATTGAATTTGTACCTGGTCCGGCTCTACTCGAAAAGGTTTTAAAATTTGGGATTTCCTTATTTATTTTATGGTCAAAGGGATATTGAGGGTTTTATTGCAGTCTAAAGATCAACGATATAATTCTACAAATACCGTACAGAAGTTTTGAACCTGTTACAGTCTGCGTAAATCTGCGCGAAGCAGATTTGGGCCAGAAACCACATCTCCATAGTGAAGATGCGATAGTACTAACGTTTCACAGAGTAGTGTACGACATTTCTTACTAAGTAAATGGCGACTTGAATATATGAGTTTTAAATTGCAGAAAGCTCTTTTGGTTATGGTCGTGACGTGGTTCGTAAATTTAAGTTTGTAATCAACGAGTTAACCTAAATTTCTTGCTTCATCTATAAGAGCAAGCTTCTCGTTATTACGACAGATGTTGAGATGCTCTAAGCATCTAAGACGGGCAGCAGCTCTGCCAAACAGCATTACTTGTAATTTTAGAGGATTGAGTTTAAGGCAATATTTGTTCGAAATGTCGCAGAGGGCGCCCAGGTCCCGATTGATTAAACGACAAGAAGCAGCCATTTCGTTTGGAAAAAAGGAAAAATATATTTGCATAGAAATGACATAAGCAATGCATAAGTACTTTATAAAATTGGGAAGTGTATAGTGTAAATAGTAGTGGCCCTAGAACGGAGCCCTGTGGTACACCACTAGGAACAAGTGCAAAATCTGACAATTCTTTAAGAATTCATACGGCTTAAAATCTGTCCGCCTTATAAGTAAAGCATATAATTTCCATTACTTTTACGACTGAAAAGCAAAGTTATTATTTAACATTTTATAATTAATTAAATTAATTTAATAGCGATGATTATAATCGTTCTAAATTTAGACTACCTTCATAATTTGCGCCAAGTATGATACTGGTAGTAAAATTATGACACGATTTAAATGAATATACTTTGAACAACTCCGTTAATAATCGATCTCATATGGTTCGAACATTATCAGCGTTCTGTCATCTGGCGCAATTGTAGACCTATTGTTTTTGGCTTCCCGCTGAGGCACATGTCCTAATACTTTGATGACCATCGACGTTATTATCATCCCCCATGCGGATTAAAGAACTTTAAACTTTTTTACACGCTCGGCCGACTCTATTAGAGAAAATTTTAAAGGGTGACATGTGGCATAGGGTTAAACTGGACAATGCACTTCATCTCACTAGTATGTGCAATGTTACATCACGTCCATATGTTTGGTCTAAAACTGCTGCTGCTTTTATTAATTAATTTTTGAAAACTATTTATTGTTTACTGATATTTTGGTTAATTAGTTAATTTAAATAATTAGGAAACAAGGAAACTTTAACAAAGGTCAATAAGAACTACGTTACTGTTGAATAAGGCAATGTTTACAAACAAAACTTGCATGTGCCCTTAAACTCTGTGTATTAGATATTGTTTATAATAAATAGTAAAAAATAATTTTATTTACAACCATACATGTAATGTTGACATTACTAACCTTATTAAAGGCTTGAAAGTGTTACATTACCTACGTCTACTTCCCTCTTCCATTTCCCTCACTCACTGCAACCAGAACATATTTGAATGACACAACCAGCATATTTTTGTATGGCGTCAAAACAATAAATGGCATATTTTGACATTTTTACTACATTTGAAAAATCAAATATCTAATTTTCAATTAACGGTGTGGTTGTAAATAAAATAGTATACAAACCTCGGAGGGAAGTTTTCATTACTGTCGAGAGATTAGTTTCTTCGGTATGTAATGTACTATTATACTTTCCACAAGTATACAAAATATAAGTTTTATTTTTTAACTCCACATGTTTCGCAACAATGTTGCTTCTTCAAAGGAATACAAAAGAGTGTTTTTGTTTTCAGTATGTCAAATATCGTAGTTAATGTTAAATGTAGTTTTTCGAAATTTCTGTCAGTTTGCCTTACCTAAACTTTGGGGCAATCGCTACACTTTAATTTATATACACCAGATTTCTTTCCTTCTTTTAGTTTAGTTTTATTATTTTTAATGCGTTTTCCTAACGTATTACTTGTTTTGAAGGCGATATTACTATTCAGATTTTTGAGAAAGTTTTTTATTTCAGTACTTATGTGGCCAATCTACGAGATAACTTTATAATTGTTTTTATTCTCTCTTAGTGTTAGAAAAGTTAAATTTATAGCATTTTTATATCATTTTTTATTTAGTATTTTATCTATTGTTTTTGTGGAATACCCATTATTTACTGCAATTTTTTTAATGATGTTTAATTCCTTTTGAAAGTTATTTTTGTTTAAAGGTAATGTTACTAATCGATGTATCATACTAAAGAAAGACGCTAATTTATGTTGTATTAGATGGCAAGACGTATGGTGTATAGTAGTATCAGTATGAGTAGGTTTGTGGTAAATAGAGATATCATATTTATTATCAGATTTGTTAATAGTTAAGTCTAAAAAGTTAATTGAGTTGTTAATTTCTTTTTCTATTGTAAATTTTCTACTGTTATGTATGTTATTTATGAATTCTAAGAACTGATATAGTTGTCTTTCTGTACCTATAAAACAAGCTAATACGTCGTCCACATATCTATACCAATAAAGAAATTTACCGAAGAGTGGATGTTTCGAAATAATATACTCTATAATATAGTCCATAAAGATTTTTGCTAAGACAGGACTTAAAGGGTTACCCATAATAAGGCCCTCTTTGCTTGTATATTCTTCGTTATTAAATTCAAAATAGTTTTGTTCTAAACCAACCTCTACGGTGTTCATAATTTCCTCTTTTTTAATAAGGTTAACTTTAATTTTTAATAATAGTTTTTCGACTAGTTTTATAGTGTCGATTACAGAGTACGTAAGAATTCTTAATAGAGTATTTTGCAGAAATTTGTGGAAAGTGTAAAATTTTTTTTTACCATTTATGATGTGATAATGAATTTCCACCAAGAAACAGCCGAATCAATTCATTTATTAAATATTGCTTGTATCCCTGGATACAAGCTTAAATATTGTTGACTTTTGACTGTAGGTATCATTAAAACTGGGGCCAAATTCCAAACTCATCGTCACGATGGCGATCCCATTTTAAAGCTGGCGTTGCTGCGAATTAGAAAAGGCAAACCAAATTTTGGTTAGTTATACCTTAAGTTTGACGTGAGCGCGTAAGACCAAGTCAATCAAAATTAGATTTTCCGCATTCGCAAATTCAGCAGTTTCATTTCATTCATTAGGCGATTATCAGGCAACCACACATTTTAAAGCGAAGTTAAATCAATTTCGTTGGGCACCTTGGTTTCTTTAATAATCGACCAGTGAATGCTTGCCTTTATAATGTAATTTAAAAATGAGGATAAATTATCAATTATTGCTCGAAAAAGGATATCAAAGGAAAGGTTGGTATTTTAAGTATATACAGCGCTTTGCTTTCAAAACGAACTACCCTAAATATTGTCAACAAAATGACGCCCAACATAAATAATTACACGTTCACACTTCTCGGCCACTGTTCGTTGAGATCTTAGACCACTGTACCATACACCCGAAGCCCCTCTCCTGGGTCCTCTCCTATCCACCAATCCTCCGAGGCCTGATAAAGGAAGGCCCTTTAGGCCGGAATCGCCTAAGGCCCCTCCGGCTCAGGTGAAAAAGTGTAACAGTCATGCAACTAACTTGTTTAGTTTGAACAAATTATTTCAATAAGTGTTCAAGATGTGCGCCGTTATTGCAAATACAATAAGAAGGTATATTTTGAAAATTCTCTCGGACATTGACATCTGGTTTCCAGGTGGTCCCAAAGGAAAAACTTAAGAGGAGTCAAGTCCGGAGATCTTGCTGGTAACCCTTTTACACCTCGTCTGCCAATCCATCTGCCAGGGAACCGTTGGTTAATCCACTCTCTAACTGGTAATGCGTAGTGGATAGGAGCTCCATCTTGCTGAAAATGCAAATTTTCTTTATTGAGTTCCAGGGTGCAATCTTTATCCACTTGTTTTTCCAGAGATTGTACAATAAGAGGATCTATCACATTTTCCAGTGGATTCAAATACAATTGACCGGTTAAATTTTTTTCTAGAAATTGATCCAATGACTTCGTCTTCGAGAATGCCTGCTGAAACGTTGATTTTCTAAGGGAATTAAGCGTGGCTATTCCAAAAACTTGCTTAACCTGGCAAGCTTCATCCAAAACCTTTGCTTGCGTATTTTCTTTTGTTCCGTACGGATCCAGTTTTTTCAAACTTACGCACCAATTTAATGACATACTGATGCCCTACGTTTTTGTCTGGATGTCTCTCATTGAATACTAACTATGGGGGTTCTACGCGCACTATAATTTTTAGCCCCGTAAACTCTTTCCGTTTGCTCACCATTTTATTACTTTTCGAATTTTAAACTACCTCTATGACAGACTGAATCATCAGTCAAATATTGACAATTATGTGAATACCCGTCAAATAAATACTGCGTAAATAAACCTTAAACACAAAATGTTTTTGAGGCTTGCTTAGTTTTATATTACAGATTGATCGCATTTCTGTGGCTTATATTCTCATTGAAAGGCTATATCGTTATGGCATTAGGGGAAACGCTTTAAAACTTGTAGAACCATAACATATCTGTCTTTGAGAAGGCAGTATGCTTCCCTGGTCGACGAGGGGTCGGATTTCGGTTCAATCACGAGTGGAGTGCTACAGGGATCTGTCCCTGGGCCTCTGCTTTTTATGATCTACATTGATGACCTGTTCATGACACATCCCTACTATGTAGCCACAATAATATTCAAGATCTTAAGGAAAACAGCGTCCTCTAGGGCTGACGTATGACTTGCGCATACAGGAAGTGATTTTCTCGACGAGTCATGATGTCAGGGAAGAAGCGTAAAGGTTTTCGGCTTGTCTATTGACGATACATTTAGCTGGACATCACATGTTGAGTCGCAGAGAAGTATACTATCATCTGCTATCTTTGTAGTTAGGAGATTTATGTCGCAATTATCGGGGTATTCTGTACATCTTCTATTCGCTTTTTCATGTACTCCTTTCTTATGGGGTGATTTTGTGGGCGAGCTCGTCCAGCTCTTTACAAGTCTTTCCAATGCAAAAAAGATCAATTCGTGTAATGTTGGAATTGGTGGGCGTGACCATTGTAAACCGCACTTTATTAATCTAAGGGTATTGATGCTTCCATCGTTGTGAAGTAATTGGTGTAAGACATTACACCAATTACTTGAAATTCAGAAGAACTGAAATCTTTTTCGGCATAGCTCAGATATTCACAATTATGGTACAGAACCGGCTCATTTAATACGAACAAATAGGTATAGACCTAATAAATCTATAAATAATTTACTTAGGATTGAACTGTATAATGTAGTTCCTACAAGTGTACAGCTTATACTGAAAAAATTTCCTTAATCGCAGACATTTTATTCAGTTGAACAGTTGAACACTGAATTCCTGGATATTGTTAACTCTGCTCGTACAATTTTTAATATATTTTTTATTGTTTGATGGATGACTTTTAGTCGATCTCGCTGGTCCGGTGGGAGCGATTTCTCCCGTCCATCTAGAGGTCTAACCTGGACATGTACGTCTTAAAGTGTTGGTTAAATATAATGTATAGATAATAAGACGACTAGCTGAATGGCTGAACAGCCAAGGCCAACTTGGAAAAAAAGAAGATGCATGACCTTATTTACTTGTCCTTGTACAATGTATGTCTGTGGAAGATAACTATTAATAAATTATGTTATAATTGCATCAATCTATCGCAAAAGTACGAATTGCTACAATTTGTATTGTATACAGAAATGTGGTCAAATAAATGATTATTGACGTGTTTTTTTGTCAAAAAATCGTGGTTCGTTTTGAAATAAAACCTCAGTATTATAATCAAAAATTAACGTTACCGAAATATTACAGAAATAATATTCAGGTAAGTTAGTTGTAAGATGTTTGATATTAGTAAGTGTTAGTCACATATGGCGACAAACCGCTTTAATTATTATAGGAATAAAAAATGTTGGAAAATCAAAAAAAAATAATATAAGTTTACGGAATTTGGTAGAAGACAAAAACATATTAGGTCTAGTTGGATAAATTCCTGATGAAATTTAGGCGTGGTCCCAAAAAAAATCCGGTACCATTATTTTATATGTCCCCCCCCCCCTCTTTCCATAAGCTAGCTCTGGCTACGCCACTCCTAACTAATAAAATCGAATTTAAATCGCGAAAATTACCTTTCTGCAACCACAACGCGGTCGTTTTCGCGGTCATATCGTGGTGCGGCTATCAGATGTCGGCAGGCCATTACCGCCCCCGCTCGGGCGCCGGCATAATACAGTGAAAAATCGGAAATGAAATATTGTTCGGACGTTTGCGTTGGAAATTCACAGTCCACAGGGTGTGCGGTACGTGACGCGCCTTCTTAAGGCGATCGCGGAATCTCGCCAGCTAAGGCCGACTCTCTGGACGGGAAGATGAAACAGTGGCGGCAGATAAAATTTATTATTAAGATTAAGATTGGATTAAAAATATGCTTTTAATGGATAGTTATACAAGTAAATAATGGGGCCCGGAGGTAAGGGCATAGTCATGGCAAGGAATGATACCCAAATAAGGGCCGCCTTATTATTTTGGTTTGAATCCTTAAACCCTTTTTAAAAAACATGTTGGTTTTTTAAAAAAATGATTAAATATGCATTTGGGCCTTATTGAGAATACGGGGCCTTAAAAAGGCCCAGAATAATACTTAACATCTAAACCTATAAAAGGATTTTATGTCAATAAGATGTAAATGAAAAACAACTTTAAATAAAACGTAAAAGTTATAAACAGCCTCTAGGATTATCAAAATCCTCGTCATCTTCTGTAATCCCAACACAAATTTCATAGAATCTGGATATTGTCTCATGTCGTCCATCCGATTTTCATGACTAGCATTACAGTACCATGACCCAGATGTGTCTGCTGTATTTCTAGCGATATTTATAAAATATAGAGAAGCAGCACTTGATGTTGACGGTATCAAATTTGCTTTTGGTAACTTGTTGGCCTGTGTAGTTCAAAGCTTTTCTTCGTAGTAGCGTGCTTTAATATTGTTGCAATTCGGATAAATTGATAGAAAGGAGTTCTGATAGTTTCCCTTTGCTTAGCACCTTTCAAGTCAGTCTTTTTGAATGTTATATAATCCGTTGGTCTTAATAAGAGTCTAAACTTTAAAACTGAAAGAGGTAGATTATCGGAGTCTGAATCAGAACTGCTAAGGTCATGTTGGGCGTTGCTATTTTCCGTATTTATCAAAACTGGCAACTCGGACAATGCCGCTGAGGCAACTGCAGATTCAGGAATTGTAACCTTGATAAGTCGTAATAAGGCCGTCATGAAATTTAAACGGACCTTATTAGGAAATGCAACAGATTTTATTAGCACCACAAAATAGTTAAGAATAACGCGCAAAGAAAAAAATTGGAGCTAATATAAAAATATATAAAAAAAAAAACTTAGAAATTTAATAACGGTTAGTATTTATCAAAAGCGACTGATGGTATCCAGGAAGATGTCGGTTTGGTGAATCCTTTTATGTGAAGGACTGCTTTCCTAACAGCGTGTATTTAAATCCGTGCTGTTTGGCAGTTTTTTTTTACAGGGTGGGTCAAATTAGGCCGCGGGCCTTATTTGGTTTCTCTACCTTAGCTAGATTTCAATAATTATTCTAAAAATACCATCGCGAATAAGTTTACCTTTAGAGATTTGAAACCAACGTAAATCATTTCCCTTACACTACAAAGCGTCCTAAAAGAATTTGTTTGCAATGCTAAACCAATGTCGCATGTTGCGTATTGTGGCACCTAAGATTGCGTCCTCGTTTGTGCCAAAGTTGAGGATTTTGAAGTTTTGGAATCGCATATTATTATTACGTAAGCATACAATAATTCTAGCTCGAAATACGAACAGTAAACTGCTACTCTTAGATTTAAGATAAATGACCACCCAGAAGTATCAATGTGGTTACAATGTAATGACGACATAGGTGGGTCCTTGCTATGCATTACTGACTTATACGACACAAAATTTATCTAATCGATCAGTGCATGTTAGGATAAAATTGGAAACAAAATAGCAACAATATTGCTAGCCCCAGCAAGTTATTATGAAGAAACTAGAATTTAAATATAACAATAAAACATTGAAAACGAGACAGAAAGGACGATTGCAGAAACTGAACGATGATTCAATAGTATATGAGGGAACAAAGTTTAATTTACAATAGAAAGTAAAAAAAAAACTGGCATATAAGTAATGTTTTGAATAGAAACAAGGACTTTAATAGATTATTTAAGGAGAAATTTGGAGGTAGAGACAGGCAGGTGAAATTAAATACTCGTTGTATAAAATTTTAATAGGCTAAATTAAGGCTATCGTAGTAGGTAACATCCACAAAGAATATATTTACTCGAAGCGTGTTCAACTGTTCAAGTATTCACATTTACCATGTAGGTAAAGAAAGAGTAACACTACTGCGTTCCACATCTGTTTTTGGTTTAATTCCCAAATACCAAATACAAACGAGAAAAATAAGAGCTCTCTGTTGACTGTTTTGTTAAAATGGAATGCGTAAAAAGAAAATTGGCGTTTTCTTCCTGTTACCTTACAATCAAAATATTACAATTGGGTCAATCACTCATCGCTCTAGGGTGACCATTGCAAAACCCCTCCTCTATCTTTCCCTGCCCAAGAGAAATAATATAATCGAGCTCCAGGGTTTTATTTTGAATAAACTAACCTAGAAAAAATTTGGACCATGAACAAATTTGTAAGAAGCAAAAATAATTAAAAGTACCCAAGGAATCAAAACCACAAAAAAAAACAGTATCTGGATCGTCCCCAGATGTCTCCCTTCCATATAATTATTGTTAGCCATTAATATATTTTTTTACATTTTCTTAATGTCGTACATAACGTTAGTTAGTATATTGACTAAAATAGTTTTGATGCTATAAACAAAAATCAAAACAGCAATATAGCATATAGCTCTCAGAAAAGGAGCAACTTGTAATTTAGTTGAGTTGTGGGATCAAGGTACGGATTCAGAATGAAGTTTGTATGTTGTTAAATAAGAAGTATTCTGCAGGATCAATTACGCAGTCTGTGAGTAGCGTACTTCACAAATTTGAAGATCATGGGACAGTACGTGATTTACCTAAAAGTGGCCAACCATCCGCCTTAACTGAAAAAAAAAATTGATGTAATCAGTAAGTGAAAATCCGCATCCTTTAACGAAGTTACTAGAGCTTCTGTACAAAGACTTCTGAAAAGCCAGGAGTATCACCCATATAAAGTGCTTGTTCTACAGGAACTTTTCGAAGATGATTAAGACAGGAGATTACAATTTAATGAGGAAATTATGGCAAGATGCGAAGAAATCAACATTTTTTTCCAAAATGTTATATTCTCTCATATTTTATTTAAACGAAATAATCATTACATTCAATTCGATCAAATCAACATCCTCAAAAAGTCAATATCTGGGCTGTCATAATTAATAACAGAGTTATGGGTCCATATGCTGAATAGTGAACAAAAATCAATGGAAATATTTCTCGATCTGGCGAAGGCCTTCGACTCTAAATCACACCTTATACTGCTGAAGGCGCTGCATTCAATAAGTGTAAGTGGTATAGGTAAAACCTTTTTAAAGGCTTCTCTGAGGGCCGACTACAGCGGGTGACAGCAGGCAACGATATTAGTGAGCAGCTTCCTGTGGAGTATGGTGTGTCACAAGGGTACTGTACTTAAGCTTATTAACTTGTTGCAGAGTCGTCTGCTACGCCGACGATACTGTATTACCATTCTCGGGTACTATATAGGAAAATGTATTTATTGAAGCCGAAAGATATCTACAACGTGTAAAGAGATGGTTATATTCATTTAAAATTACTCTGGATGTGGACAAGTCCCACTTCATGTGCTTTGCCTTGTCAAAGGCCTCAATTACCAACAGAAACTCATTTACAATTCATGAAGATAATTGCACTGACTTCACTAATAACTTTTTGCAATAAACTTAAGTACTTAGGTTTATATTTCGATCCGATGATGAAGTGGGACTGTCACACATAGAATATTCAATATCTAAAGTAAGAAAATAATTTTAGTTTTATACTCTCAGGCGTTGTATTGAAGGAGTTTACAGTGCTTCGGTAGAATCAATATTAATCTACGGTATAATAGTAGCATGGGATGCTGCTTACGTCACTACTTTAAACCCTTTCATAGTTGCGAAAAAACGTATTCTAAAAATAATGTACTTTAAGAATCAAACTCACCCCAGTAGTCTGCTTTTTAGAGAAGCTCGTATTTTATGTATAAGAAAACTATACCTGAGATCAGATATAAGACTAATATTGTTAAAAAGAATATTAATAGTAACAACTAACCACGATATTGTCACTAGAAGTGTTTCAAACAGAAATGCCGTTGTGCCCGGGGCTGTGACCTCTACGACTGAAAGATGTTTATTTTTTACGGGACCAAGAATGTATAATAAATTGTCATTACAATTAAAAAATAATCCCTTTCGTAAGATTAAAAAAGGACTACCAGCTTGGATATTACAAATATATATAGGGTACTTTGACATAATTTGAAAATAAGAAATGTGATTAATATGATGAATAACCAGTTGCCACTATCTGTATTTTATTAAATACAATAACCTTTTGAATAGATGTTCGGCTGATAGATATTATTATAGCAAATGTACACACAAGCCACTAAGGCATATTGGGCACTATAATTATTACTGACTTAAAAAAAATCAAGTATGAAAAATCTTATAAAGTGTATTAAGAATTGAATTAAATTGAATTAAATATTTCTTTGACTGCTCAGCGTTACTGAGATTTCCTCTCATTTGATTTAATACAAGCCTTAGCAGTTATTTTCTCTAACGAGAATGGTCCAGATATTCTCCATGAAAGAGTATGGTTTCAACAAGATGGCGTACCGTCGCACTTTGGTGTAAATGTTCGAAGATACTTAGACGAAATTTTTCCAAATCGCTGGATATGGCGACTTGATTGGCCCCCAAGGTCTCCGGAGTTTACGCCATTCGATTTTTTTCTTTGGGGGTATTTGAAGAAGAGTGTATTAGAATATACCAGATAACATCGAGGACCTAAAAGATAGAATCTAAATTTCGAATAGGTCATAAATTCTATTGTTTCTAAAACAAGTTACTTGGGCTAGTTTTACAGGTGCAAAATAAGCAAACCTCTACTTTTTGGGTATCATGGGGTTTTTAATGACCCTTTCATAGAGCCCCCATGCGATCTAGCCGTAAAAAAAAGTTGGCAGCTAGAGGTTAAGGGGTTAAAGTGAGGGGGCTGGAAATATTACAGAAAGATGAACAAGAATTTGAATCAATTTCCGTGTTTCATCGATTTTTTTTTAAACACCTTATGGAAACAATATAAATTTTATGCAGGACTTTTGAACATCCCTGTATTATAGTAATGGTAGTCTAAGTATTCAGAATGGTTTATATCAATCAATTGGTATATAGTGTATACAGGGTGTTACAAATTCGACATACGAGCATTGGAATCTCGGCAACCATAGTAGTTAGAGAAACGGTTGAATGGGGGCAAAGTTGTGCAATTCGGTGCTGATTAAAATGCCGCTTTAAAAGTTTTAAAATTCCGAATACTTCCGATATTATTCGAAAAAAACCGAAATTTTGCAAAATCGTTTTTATTTTTTCCTGAGCTCATTTAAATAGCTATTTAAAAATAAATGACACTTTGTCGTTGGAACCTTTTCTCCTCTACAAAATGACGTTATTAAACTAAAGATCCGACGTTTCGTCTCCGAGCGGCCAACATCAACTTTATTTTTTTAAATACGGACCTGGAATTTTTTTTTTCCGATTTTTAAACCCTCCTACCCTCAAAATGTAATGGCGGTATTACTTTCTAATAATGAATTGTTTTTGCTTATTTCCTTTTAAATTCGTATTTAAATTTGTCAGTCCGGTCCTGGCGACGAATCACAATTATAATTAAAAACGTTATTTTTATAAAAACCTTTACAAATGGGTTTCCTGAAAATTTCAGTTTATTAGGAAAGCTCTAATTTCCAAAATGTTCAAAAATATTTCCTTTAACCCATAGGTACCTACCTATGCACAGATCGATGTTTGTTATGATCCTTGCTATACTACCCCTTTCAATTGACCTTTATAGCCTACGAACTGTATGTTGTATTATTCTTCCAATTCTTCAAAGTTTGTTTAAAGTTGATCTTACTGATAGGTGGATCGGAAATGGTGGGGCAATAGAGTCGCCAGCGAGGTCGCCAGATATTTCGCCTCTGGATTTCTTTTATGGGGGGGCATTAAAAAATTTTATTTATAAAAATGACAGATTCCATGGAGGAACTGGAAGAACGCATACAGGTTGCAGTTGGTAGTATAAGGAGAAGATCGGTTGAAACTTCTGTCGCCAAAATTGGAAGAAGAATCGATCGTTGCATTGAGCAAAACGGCAATATTTTTGAACATTTAAAAAATTAGGTTTTATAATTAAGAAGTTTATAATTATTAGAAAATACTTATAAAATAAATTATGTTACTTATGTATAAATGTTTTAAATAAACTAGAGTGTTTAATTAATATTGTGATTCGTTGCCAGGACCGGACTGACAAATGTAAAATACGAATTTAAAAGGAAGTAAGCAAAAACAATTGATTATTAGAAATCAGAGAGAGACAGCTCAACAAAATGACATGTTAATATGGCCAGACTACTATGTACCGATTAAAGTGATTCAACCTTGGGTTGCCCTGAACGCCTGTCGTGGAGTTGTAAGGACAAGCACCATTGAGCCACGCTTATCAATAGACGGAGATAGTAGGACTTAAGTTGAGTTTTCATAATACCGCCATTACATTTTGAGGGTAGGGGGGTTTAAAAATCGGTAAAAAAAATTCCAGGTCCGTATTTAAAAAAACAAAGTTGATGTTGGCCGCTCGGAGACGAAACGTCGAATCTTTAGTTTAATAACGCCATTTTGTACAGGAGAAAAAGTTGGAATAACAAAGTGTCATTTATTTTTTAATAGCTATTCAAATGAGCTCAGGAAAGAATAGAAACGATTTTGCAAAATTTCGTTTTTTTTTCGAATAATATCGGAAGTATTCGGATTTTTAAAACTTTTAAAGCGGCATTTTAATCCGCACCGAATTGCACAACTTTGCCACCATTTAACCTTTTCTCTAACTCCTATGGTTTCCGAGATTCCAATGCTCGTATGTCGAATTTGTAACACCCTGTATATAATCAATAGGTATTTCAGTGATTTATTTATTCAACTAATTAATGTTTACGTCATCACATCATACCAATAATACATTTTTATTAGGTCCACAAAGTTGAATGATTATATTCTTATTAGCCACGAGACCAATCAACTTTGGCATCAGTAACAACAGAAAAACAAGTTCTAATCAAAGATACCTACATAATCGTGCTCAACCTAACCTAACAAAAAACTGAATAATTCCGACTAACGCGTGCTATGACAGACTTATTAATAGGCTGAAGAAGGGTACTTTAACCAGGTATTAACATTGAGCCGGCACACGCTCTACCGGTTCTTAATGTCGTCTCATCTGTTCATTTAAATTATTAACGCGCGAGCTGCCCATCCTTTTTTTTTAAAGTAGTGCATCCATTCTTTTGCCCTCTTTTATCTCGTGAGTCGTGCGTCGGACAAGACAAGGTGATTTGAATAATTAGTTGGGAGCACGTGAAAGGGGTTCATCCGGACAACCCTACACGAGCCTCGAAAAGAAATAGAGATTTACATCAGTTTAAGAAGAAAATAAACTTTTCAGAAACAAAAAATTTAAAATAAGTCGCATGGTTCAGAGTAGTCTGTGGTTTAGGTAATCTTAAAATCAATAAAATGATTCAATATTTTTGATTGAGAGTGGGATTCAACTAGGTCGCTATTCATAACAGTAATAGAAAATCGACATAGACCATCTACCGCAACCTAAGCTTTGTTTTTGAAAATTGACTGTCCTTTTTCGTAAGTTTCCCTAATCTTGTCAATATTTTTCATTTACGATGCGATTTTCTCCCATTAGTTTCAAACGGAGCAGGGACCAAATCCTGAGAATATCAAAATAAAACATTTTTTGTAATACCTATACACGTATTCGAACTTTACTATACTATGTCTAAGATAATTATTATATTAATCAATCCCTTTAATTTTAATTATTTACCTTGATGTTTTTTAAACACTTTTTTTAATTCTCTTCTGAAACATGAATCGTTTGGACAGGACAAGGTGATCTAAATAATTACTTAGCGGAACGTGAGAAGGGGATCTCCTCGTAGCAAAAAATGACATAAGGCATCTGTTTTCGAAGGAAAAGCATTTAAAAAAGAAAAAAAGGTAACGCTTAGGATTTTTATAATGCCGTTCTGTTAGTAAGGTCCACGTGACATTTCTTTTGTATTTAAAGACGTAAACATTTTAAAGGTTACTCGATAATGTGTTTAAACTTTATGCGTTAAACATTAATTAAAACATATTTCTCTAAAATTAGCTGTCAGTAGATATTATGTTGCAAGCACAATAGATTTCCTAATTGGTGGATTGGACGCGCAGGTCACCAAGACTGACCAGCTCACAGTCCCGACTTGAATCAAATTTGAGTATGCTCCATTCCACAATAATTCGTTGATTTCCCGACCTCAATAAAATTTAAACCCAGCCATAAATAAGTGCCTTTTGGAAGGGTACAGGTCCTGATTACCTACTAATTTTAATAGTTTAGGTTAGCCTATTTTCAACAAAACAACAAAAATAAAATAATAGGTAAGTATCTTTATTTTAATCATGTAATTAAATAGGTATTATTATTTATACAAACATACTAATCTACAGTATTATAATATCATCTATGCCTAAACTAATATAGTGACGATAGTTATAGTGAAACAGAGCAAAATATAGAGTAGATTAAGTTAAATATTGTATTGCTATAATATTATAGATTATTATTTTTGTATAAATATTAATAGCTACTTAATTACATGATTAAAATAAAGATTCTTACCTATTATTTTATATTTGTTGTTTTGTTGGAAATAGCTAACCTAAACTATTGAAATTAGTAGGTAATCAGGACTTGTACCCTTTTAAAAGGTCCGGTGCCTACACAATAGATATTTGTCAGGCAAGTTATTTATGGTTGGGATTACGACTGAGGGTTGTCATTTAAATTTTATTGCGGTCGAGAAATCAACGAATAATTGTGAAATGAAGCATACTGTATTTTCAACACTTTGTTTATTGCACATACGTAATTACTTTATTTTGCATGGTTAACAATTTATTCACTATTGAAGTACGTATAACCAATGGAGAAGTAGAAGTTTCAACTATAAATTCGATTAAAACCGTACGGTATTTTAAACATATTATCTGTCTAATAATTTACATAAAAATCATATTGTGTTTCATGTCCTATGATAAAACAGAATATTTTTTTAAACTTTTCTTCTATTCCGGTCTAGGATTTTCACAGAAAAAGCGTCCCGAGGATTCCCGAATCCAACATCGGCTTTTTTCACTTCAAGTCATTCTTATGAATCGTTCAAGGGTTGTCTTCCAGTTCAGGAAAAGTCAAAGCCAGCCACTATTTCTGTACCGTTAAGTTTCCACGTCAACTGTTTCGGCAAGAAACATTTTCTAAATTAACAAATCTGTCACTCTCCCATCCCGGCGAACTGTTTGTCAGTGAAATGTTCAATAAGCGAAGAAAACGTTTTTGTTTCATTTTTAATTTTGAATTTTTTTGGAAGAGCTGTCAGTCAGTAAATCTTAGCGTGGATATTGTGGAAACAAAAAGTAAAAGCGAAAGATTTACTGGCTCTACCTATATAATTTGAATTTTAATATCAAATCGCGATATTCATTGGATGATTAAATACATGGAAAGAAATTGTTTGGGTATAGATATTTGTTTGTATTTGGAAGATAGATACTCGTCTAAACTCTGATCCATATGACATCAGTCATAGAAGTCTCTCGACATAGTATACAGTTTTTGTAGATATGTATTATTATTGTAGGTATGTCCAAAAAATAGTACTACTTAAATAAAATATTATATCGAAAGTAGCCTTTTAGTTAAGGAAACTGCAGACACGAAACCAAAGAAAAAATCCCATATCTCACATTATTAATTAAAGGGTGTGTAAAATGTCAAAACTTTACTGGGATTAGAAAGAATACATATCACGATTAAGTGTGAAACAGAATATCCGACAAATGTCCACCGCGGCTTTGCGGCAGGCCCTTGCCCTTTTGACGAAATTATTGATAACATCATTTTCGCATATTTTTGGACGACTTTCATCAATGACGTGTCGAATTTCGTTCTTCAAGTCAGGAATCGCGGCTGGCTTAAACACGAGATTTAAGAAAACCCCAGAGAAAGAAGTCGCACGGTGTTATATCGCAGGATCGTGGTGGCCAATTCTGATCACCATTGCGAGATATGACATGACCAGGAAACTTTAGTCGTAGCAAGTCCATTGTTTCACGCGCAGTGTGACAGGTCGCTCCGTCCTGTTGAAACCATAAGTTTTCCACATCAATTCGGTCTAATTAAGTCCACAGAAACTCTTCTAACATTGCACGATAACGTTCGCCATTCACTGTTAGTGCAGTTCCAGCCTCGTCTTCAAAGAAGTATGTCCCAAATATTCCGCCGAACCAAAAACTGCATCAAACGGTGACTCGTAGAGCATGCATTGGTTTTTTGTGAATAACACGAGGATTCCCTTCCCCCCAAATTCGACAATTCTGCTTATTGACGTATCCATTTAATTGAAAATGTGTCTCATCACCAAACAGGATTTTCTTCGAAAAATCTCCGTCATTTGCCTCGTTTTCCAGAATTCAATTAACAAATTCACGGCGCAACTCATGATCTGCTGGCTTCAATTCTTAGGTCAATTGGATTTTATAGGCATGCAAATGCAAATCTTTTGTAAGAATTCGCTGCATACTGCTTTTGGTAATGTTCACTTGCTGTGGTCGACGGCGAATCGACGTGCCTGGATTCTCACCAACACTTTCCGACACTGCTGCTATATTTTCAATAGATCGAGCAGTACGCGGCCTCCCTGCTGATTTTATATTTGCAGCTGAACCACTTTGCTCAAATTTCTTGATCAATCTTTGCACTGTCGTATATTTTGGTGCATTATTTCTTCCAAAAACGGCTCGCACTCTACGAACTGTTTCCGCAAAACATTCTCCACATTTATTATACGTTTTCACGATAACAACGCGCTGTTCTACCGTGTAGTGTTCCATGGCTATTAATTGCAATATATTACATGGCAGCTATCAAATTTGCGGAAGCGTGCTATGACAAAAACAAACATTTTGGGACACCCCTTATAACAGCTTAGTTTTAATACGGCAACGGGAACATTCTTATATCTTTAATCCAATCACATGTCCAAATCATATTATACGCGAAATTATTTCGAGGAATTGCTCAATCCGTTCCTTTCTGTTGACAAGGGCAAAAGGGTAAAAGTTTTTATTAAAACAAAACCGTCAACCCTTGTCCGATATATTTATTGAAAATCGCCATCGGCCCTTGTGATTGATATATAACCTATCGATGACATTTGTGGCCAGGATTCATAATCATGTATTGTGTTCCCCATTTCAAAATTCAATATAGGGGGAATTTGAAACTGAAAATTACATGGGGATGGTTTTCACCAGAATAACAATGAGGATATTTTAGACACTTGTTACTGATTTTACAGCGTATTGAAAATGTACCTTCGGGGCTGTTAGGGAGATTTTAAATTAAGTTACAAAAATTAATGAAAACGAGGATAATGTTCCGTTTCTATAGGAAAACCAGCTAGGACAGGAGAATGTATAACAGCAAAAGTCATTTAAGTAAGTCATATTTTAACAGTTAGAAAACTAATTACGTTTTCATATAATTATAACCTTAGAGAAGAAGCTCGTCTTTTAACGCTAAAAGCGTAGAATGGCACGTGCGATGAAGATACTGACGTAAGAGTTATAGATCAGTTGGAAGAAAGAAATTAAACCTAGACTTATTTCCTTCTTTAAACTATAATCGGGTCTTTGTCCCGACTGGTATCCCACTTGTCTCTAGGTTGCAGTATTCATTGTATTATACCACGATTATAGTATAATACAGTATTCACCTGAAGACGACTAGAAATACTTCTCAGTTGAAATAACGGACAAGCCCACCGTATAATTTATTTCAACTGAAATATTAAAGCTATAAATAGCAGTGTTAATTTGGCAAATTTGGATTAAAAAAAGTAGTTTGTAAAAACTTTACAATATTTATTATAAAATATGATTGTAACTGCTCCCCATACCGTTGACTGGCACAGTTTTTTCTTATCTTACTGCAATCAAGTTAATATAAAACTATAATTACTATTAAATTTGTTAATTCATTGTGTTATTGTTTTTCTTTTATGCTGTACAGGTAGTGTGTACATAGGTGGACACCGTATAATCTTATTTATGCTATTTCACTTATTTATTCACAAAATCTATGACCAAAATCAGTTACGTATAATATTATCATACGAACCTAAATTGTTAAACTGACTAATTTTTTTGGAAAGAACATTTATAGAAGTTAGAGTATACAGGGTGTCTCGAAATTAGGTGGCCAAAGGAAAACAGTGGAATCTACATCGGAAAATAATACTAATTTGTTTAATAAACAGGTATCGGAAATTGCCCCCAGAGAGAGCTACGGCCCCCTAATAGGAAACCAATGCAGATAATATTTTTCAGATTATTCCCAAACAGTTGAACATAGAAACATGAATTTTTGGTATTTTAGTAACTCTTATATAGGCGTAGCATTGGGGGGGGTTGAGAAACAAAACAAAAGTAACTTTTTTCTAAAAGGTTTATGTTTTTAATTTTTTTTTCTGGAAGTATGAAAGTTTCAGCCTTTCTGGCAAAAAAAGGTACTCTTGATGTACTTCGCTCACATGCACAATTTCTGGAAAAAAAGTTCTCAACGATAACCCTGTTTACCAAGGACCGATCACATTGTCATTAAAACTTAGTAGTAGGCCTTGAAACAAAATTGACATGTTCGCTATTTGCCAGCTTGACATTTATTATGATAGTTTATTCGAAATTTTCCAGAATAATTGGGGTTAATTTTTTTAATATGGAGCGTTTCTTAAATAACAAATTAGCTGATATTCATTTTATTTACGGATATTGCAATGGTAATGCACGTGCCGCTGTATGTGAGTACCAAAGACGGTTTCCGAGAAGAAGACTGCCACACTGCCAATTGTTTTCACAGATAATAGATAGCAGCACGTGAATTGTTGAAAAATATTTGTTTAGCTTGGAAGAATGACCAAAATGCAGGGACTGCATTCGTTTCATTATCAAAGAGTACATGATTTAAGAGCCAACCTCGTGTAGAATTTTGCCAATGGACTTCCAACCACCAAAATACGATGAGAAAAGTTTTATGGTCGGATGAAGCAACCTTTTCAAGAGGCATTTAATAGCCATAAAACTCATTTTGGGCTCAAGACAATCCGAATGTGGTTCAAAGGACTAACTACCAACATAGGTTTTCTTTCAATGGGCAATATGGGCAGGGATCATAGGAGATGTTTTAATAGGTCCTATTATTTTGCCAGATAGATTAAATTCCCATCGTTATTTAAGTTTCCTTCAAAATAAGCTGCCAGAATTGCTAGAGGATGTTCCTATACGTACTCGGTTAGAGATGTTCTTCCAGCACGACGGGGCACCAGCCCACTTTGGCCAGCTTGTAAGAAATGGGCTAAATGAAAATTTTCCCAATAGGTGGATAAGTAGAGGTGGTCCAGTAAACTGGCCAGCACGATTGCCTGATCTAAATCCTTTAGATTATTATCTGTGGGGCAATATGTGCAATATTGTTTATGCCACAGAAATAGATAGCTCAGAAGAGCTTTTAAGATGCAGCTGCAAATCGAATGAAAGAAAACCGGTTCGAAATTCTTCGTACTACTCAAAATATTAGAAGACGGTCCAGACTGTGTATTCAACAAAATGGAAACTTATTTGAACATTTACTCAAGTAAATGAGTGTTGTTGACTTTAAAAAAATTTATAATTTTAATTTGATCCGTGTTTGCTAAACAATGTTATCGTTAAGGACTTTTTTTTAGAAATAGTGCATCTGAGCGAAGTACATCAAGAGTACCTTTTCTTTCCAGAAAGCCCTAAACTTTCATAACTCCAGAAAAAAAAATGTAAAACAACTTAGAAAAAAGTTACTTTTGTTGTTGTTAATCAATCCCCCCAAATATTACGCCTGTGATTAAACTTTGATAGTAGATTTTAATTTAAATTTAATTTAATTTAATTTTATTTTTAACAAGTGAATGGTGACCACTTGATGCATTCCCATTTTATTTGAAATGACATAGTCTCATTTTGACAACCCCCCTTTTTTAGAATAATAAGTTCATTTAATTTCATTAACAAATATTCAATCCACCATAACATTAACCATGTCCCCTCGCTAATTTAGTTTCACTGAAAAGAGAATGAATTGATATGTTACAATTCTTCTTTTTCAACACGTTTTGACTTCAACTTTGCTTATATCACTCGACTATGATTAAGGTCCTTAATTCTACTTGCGTATAAATCAACCCCTACCTTCACATGGAGATACATCGTTCTTATACTAAACTCCTATCGATTCCAAAGGTTGCATAATCTGCATTATATTATATTGTATTGTATTATTGAATCACCTCTCTGTTCCCCCAACTGTTTTAACTTCTTTTCATATAAAAATCTTTTAAATGGTTAGTTGCTGAGAATGACTTTCTCTAAAGTCGAAACTAGTACAACACATGCATTAAGAAATTTAATTTAATTCATCGTCATTTTATGTATTTTTATAACCCTTGTTTTCTACCCTACAGGGGCAAATAAAGTTATTTGGTGGTAAAGACAGACCTTTATTTTTATTTGATAGTTTTGATTTTAGATCCAGATTCAGCTGATTCAGCATATAAAAGTTACTAAAATACCAAAAATTCATGTTTCTATGTTCAACTGTTTGAAAATAATCTAAAAAATACCATCTTCATGGGTTTCCTGTTAGGAGGCAGTAGCTCCCTTAGGGGGCAATTTCCGATACTTGTTTAATAAACAAATTAGTATTATTTTCCGATGCAGATTCCACTGTTTTTCTTTGGTCATCTATTTTCGGGACACCCTGTATACAGGGTGGCCGCTATGACTGATTTAGGCAAAAATAATTATATTCGCTTTTTTCGAATTCGTAACGGTTCTTAAAATATCGAGGTTTGAAGTTGTACTAAATTACTACAGGGCTTGGGAAAAAATGTGGTTAATTTTAATAAAAGCAATTATTAAAGCTGCTCAATGTAACCACCGTCTTGTGCTCCTCCGTCGAAGTTCTCGTTCCCAGTTGTAGTTCTCCATATTGCGGTTCACCTCATAAAACGCTGCATAAATATTCTGGATGAGTTGGTCGCTATTATTAGGCTTTCCCATTGAATAGGTAAGTGTCTTCACATGTCCCCACATAAAAAAATCTAGTGGGTTGAGATCCGGAGATTACGGTGGACAAGCATTGGGTTCACCACCAAGAACCGTCAGGAATTCGGGAAAAGGGAATAGAATCATTCTTGCTGAAAATTAGTCATAGAATTCATATACGAAGTATCTCGGATACCTCGGCCACCCTGTATATCGTCTCGGAGTAAGACAAAAATATTATATAACCATTGGTACGCAAAATGGTTCTTTACGAGATACAAGGTTGGAAAAAAATAAAAAAAATCTATTTTGATGAAAGAAATAGTACCTACGTCATTGCTTCTTTCAAAATAAAGATTTCTTTCTTAATTAGCAGGTATTTTTTAAAAGAAAAAGTTTCTCCAGTTTTTCTAATAGCACAAACCGATTGACAAATAATTAAAGTACTCTTCCTTTAACAACAGAACAAGAAGTATTTTAATTCTTACTCGAAAACGGTTTGTCCTATTAGAAAAACGCAGTAAACTTTTCTTTTAAGAAATTACTGCCGATAAATAAACAAATAGTTATTTTGAAAAGCAAACAGTAGCGTACCATTTATTTGATCAAAATAATTTTATTCAGGTACATTTTTTCTCATACTCTGTATTACGAAAACCGAGCAATGGCGGGTCCATGGTTATATAATATTTTTTTCTTATTTTGGGACGAAGCATACACATGAATTTTCTTGAAATTATTTCCAAATACCCCGTATATTTACTTAACTTTGGTCAAGTTTATGCAGAGTGCTTCATAATTGCATTACTTGGAAGTCTCAATGCAGTAAAAATAGCTTATATGAACAGCTCTCACATGGTGTTGAAAATGTGTTTAGACCATTTTCAAGATTACTTCAAATTTTAGTAGGTATTCACTGACCGACGTAAATTGAGGCGACATCTATTAATTTCCTTTCGATGTAGGTAAATTCAGTCTCGGGTGTTTTTAAGGTGTACGTAAACTGAGTCCCAGATATGTACCTATACCTGATTGTCAGGTCCAACCACCCTTCTGTACGCAGGTATTTGCACAATAAACAATAATGATTATTTATTGCACCCCCTCTGTTTCGTCTGTGCATGCTATTATTCTTCTTATTTAGTGCTATTTAGTATTTGTTTCTGTGCATCTGTGACTTTAATATGGAAGTTATAAAGAGTGAAAGAGGCAGAAATCTTTTCTGAAACTGCGAAAAAATTAAGATGTTTTGGAAGGCCCGTCACCGCACTCCCATGAATGAGAGCAAGAGAACAAGTTACAACGGCAAAGGTTAAGCAATTCTTTAAAGCGAAAAGTCGCTGATGATATTTGTGCAAGACCTGCTAAACTTATACATTTGGCTCTACAAGAAAGTGATATCCATTTACTTACACGTAGGAGTTTAGCGTTAATTAAAAGAAACATGCAAAATTCACGACAATCAAAACACCCGCAACCAAAATCCATTCAAGAGACTCTCAGTATATTGGCAAATATTGAAGTCAAAAGGAACGCCAACAAAGACTTTGTAATCGTCAATGATTCTCAATGCAAGGTACTAGGATTCTTTACGAAAAAGAACTTAGAAGTGCTATGTCATTCACGTGATGTTTATATAGATGGTACGTTTAAGAGTTGTCCTAAATATTTTTACCAATTGTTCACCTTTTATGCCTTAAATAACGACTCGTATGCGCCTCTTGCGTTCTTTCTCCTCCCTACAAAAACTGTCGAATGTTATAAGAACTGTTTTCAACATGTTGTTAATAGCTGCATAAATGTGGGATTAACGTTTTTACCAATACATATTTTTATTGATTTTGAAAAGGCAAAACATATAGCTGTACAATCAATATTACCAAAAGCAATAATTAAAGGATGCCCTTGGCCAAAATTGGTATCGCAAGATTAAGTCTCTTGGTTTATCCCAGGAATATAAATCAAAATCAGAAACAGCGACATTTTTAAAATCTTTCTTTGGACTGCCATTTTTAAAGCCTGAAGACATATCAAATGTTTTTACCGATTATATAATGGCAGCACTTCCTGATAACCAAAAAGTTATTGAGTTTTGTGAAATTATATATCCGAAGAGGCAATGTTTCCTCCGCAAACATGGGCCGAGTTTTCAAGTTCCTGTAACAGGACTACAAATTCATGTGAATATTTTCATACTCGGTTTAATCGAGACTAGTTAATAGTCCACATCCTAATATTTTCATATTTATTGAGGTTTTAAATGGGATTCAATGTGAAACATATATTCAGCTTAGAAGTAGTAAATCAACAAAAAAATCTCCCATTATAATTGAGAAAGAAAACTTTTTAAGAGAAGCAATGAATGATTTGTGTAATGAACGCATTTCCATATTTGAATTTGTAAAAAAAGTGTCTTCTAAATTTCTTCCGATTATAACCGTCCCATAAGCTTTAATGTATATTATTATGTAAATATAAATATATTAGATTGAAATAAAGTTGTTCAAGCGTTCAATTTGTTTTATTAAATATATAATAGTGTATTCTAAAGAATATCGCCTAAACACTTGAACGCTATAAACTTAAAAAAATGTAAGAAAAAATGTAAATTTTGTTGATATATAATGCAAATATTGTAATCACGCTAATCTTATACACTCTCATTTCTAAGAATATTCTGGACTCAATTTACGTAGCTTATATTAAAACCCGGGACTCAATTTACGTAGTATAATTCTATCAGTGGGACTGAATTTACGTAGGAATATAAAAATGGGACTCAACTTACGTTTCCCGGTATTAACTAGGCATAAAAACACATTTCTTTAATAAAAAGAAACAGATTTAGTCTACTTTTAGTAGTGGTATCCGCGCTCAAATACGCCACTGCCTTTTTGAAAATAAATATTCTCGTAACTCTGTCTTTATTTGAGCAAAAATAGTTCTTAGAGTTTTTTCTAAATTACATTTTATTGCCATATCCCTCTGCGCCTAGCGAAGTTTGATAAAATTGCATTTATCTTTAATCAATCTATATCAAAAGGTACATTGCCTTAGACATTGAACTCTTACCGTAACTATGCTATCAAGAACGGAAAGGGCAGTGGCGTACAGATTTTTTGTTCTGCCTAAACATTGTAACATCCTGTATCTCAAAAATAAAGCTATTACAGACATTAAGACATTATCACCCTGTATATCTATAATGTACTCACCGCTATGTGTTGTATTGCTTTCAGCATCAGCAACTTCAGTCCGGGATTTCTTGTGGGAGTTTTCTTCAGGAGATGAGGATGTCGTGTCCATTCTTTCCTGTTTAATGATTGGTTTGTGATCTTCCCCATCGTCCGTGCTTGTCGACGTTGTCAACGGCGAAGAAGCTCTTCTTTTGGGGGTTGAGGAGGCGGCTCCGTCAACACAGAGGTCGCTTGGAGCTGGTAACCTGGAAGAAAAAAAAAAATATCGTTGAAAAGCTAAAAATTAAATCAAGACACAATCAAATCACTATAATTCAACGTTGAGAATATTAACTTAAACAACTTAATTTTTTACATCTGAATTGCATCATTTAGAAATTTTAAGTTGAAAATGAATATTATATTTTATGTATTGTTTTCGTCATGTTGCTGTTCTAAGATAAGGTAAATGCAAGGTTGAACAACAACTACATAGATACTGTTAGAATTTATTAACAAATATGGATCTCATTGTCAATTTTTATGCACGTTTCCATATTGTACCAAGGTATTATTATTAGTATATTATTAACCAAGGTTTAGACAGCCATCATTATTGCCCGAGCGGCAAGTTTAAATCACGAGGAGCGGAGCGACGAGGGATTTAAGACGCGAGGGCTATAAGCTGTCTAAACCGTGGTTAATATAATATTTTTTCCACTACTACAAACTTTTATAAGACATTTATCTTTATAGTATTAATAATTATAAAAAATTATAGGTAGGTATAAGTATATTTTTTAATCAAGTTACCTGCGCTTTGGAATTGGCAAAATATTTTGTTGTTTTGTCAGGTGGCTTTGTTAATGTCAATTTTTGTTCATTTATGTCATCAGATTTCACGAGTTTTCCGTTTTTTTAAAAAATGGTCAAAGAAAATGTTAGTGATATTATTGTGTGTACACCTCCAGAATTAAGGATGGAAGCAAAAAAAAATGTTGATTGTATCGATATTTTACAATATCAAGCATCGCTTATAATCTTATATGTATGGATAATTATCTGGTTGCCTAACCACAAGAAATCACCTTTCAGGTTATTCATGTTTATGAATTCATGTTGTAGAATCAAAAAATCAAGTTACCTGCGTTTAAATAGATTCTTGAAGATCGGTCAATAATCGATTTCAATGCCTTGTTATTGACCATGGTCAATAATAACTTATAAGGTAGAGAAAAACGATTTCTAACGTTAATAATCGGTCAATAATGGCGATGTTATAGGGTTAGTAGTGGAAAATTAGTATATTAAAGTACAAGGTTTAAAAAGCATCATTTTAGCGCATGCGTTCATATTAATAGAAAAAAAGCCGCACGAGGGGGCTTTATGACAATATAAGTGAGCTCCTAGCTTTATAAAAAGTTGCACAATGCTTCACGTTATGAAACTAAAATTTTATATTTAAAAGTTGGTATTTATCTTATTAAGTATTATGTGTTATTACGTTAACAGATGACATGGCAAGTTGTGACGAATAACAAACTCTTCTAGTTTAGTCATGTACGTTTGGTTGCATAAACGCGGGCAATATACATATGTGTTGAGAGCGGAAGGCCAGGTATTTGACGATAGTGATATTTTAATGGGCATGGCAAAATTTGAAAAATACATGCCAAATATCGTACCTGTCAGTGAAAAAATTTAATATACTTTCTCTCAAAAACTACTAAATTCCGGAGCAAAACAACTTCGGATTCGTGATCAGCGACCTCATATTAGGCTTACGATAAAAAAAAGATTAGCGATAAATTCGCTGTAGGTGCCCAGCTTTGCAAATACTTACCAAAAATAATTCAAAGAATCCGTTCATGGTTCAAAAAGAGGCCTGAATTCATTATTGTAGTGTAAATAAAAACTCAAAGTCACGGTCTCCAATTCTAATTTAATATTGGAAACGCGTTTTACCCTAATTGGGCATCATCAGACCTTATTTCTATAGTTCAGTTAAGATATGACAATTAAAATGTATAGAAACATAATAATATATTCGACGTCTTCACAACACAGTTTTGATTTACACTACAATACCAAAAATAGTTGACAGTATTACCAACAATAAATTAAGGCATAAAATTTCACAGAATTTGCATGGCGTATTTTCTTCTTAAATATAGAATTTTATTGAAAAAAAAAGAAAAGTAGAGTATAAGTATATAAATATGTAGTATGAAGCTATTACCACACTTACGTCGTTAGAAGAAAGCGGCTCGTTTTCTAATATGGACGCGTGTGCTAAAATATTGCTTTAGCAAACTTGCACTTTAATATACTTACTATTATCGCCAGCATTTGAGACAAAACTGTTTCTTAAGCAAGCATTACAGTTGGCAAGTTTTACTTTTTGCGGAAATGTTTCATTGCAGCTTGTTGCTTTTGTATACGTTGCCAACTAAGTAAAATAAAATAGCACTTACTTACTTACGGAGCAGAAACATTAACACTGACAAAGAAGGTAATAAATAGAATTCACGATTCACAAAGAGCCATGGAAAGGGCAATGCTAGATGTTAGACTTCGCCAAAGGACTGGAGTAAAAGATGCGATTGAACGCATAACAACATTAAAGTGGAACTGGGCTGGGCATGTGGCAAGAATGTCAGACGGAAGATGGACAAAGTTGATTCTGGAGTGGAGACCCCGACAAGAAGCCTTTCGGAACAGAGGTCGCCCACAAACAAGATGGACTGACAACATTAGGAGAGTAAGCCAAGTTGGATGAGAGCAGCACAGGATAGGAGACGTTGGATTAGACTACGGGGGGCCTATGTTCAGCAGTGGACGCAACCAGGTTGATTGATGATGATGATGATTATGAAGTGATTTATTAGACCTGACATTTTTTTCTGATAAGGCCTGGTTCCACCTCACCGGCTCTCAGAATACACGCATCCCACACACCAAATCCCCATTTTCACTACTTCACATTGCACCCTCAAAGAGTTGGTGTCTGGTTGGATGTTTGCCGAAGACGAATTGTTAGTCCTATTTTCTCCATGACACAGTTACAGCACAGCGATATAGGGACAATATTTTGAATTCATTTATGGAGCAATTACTTGACGATTAACTACGATTTGGTTATTTTCAACACAACGGTGCAAGCGTTCATACATCCGCCGAAACTATTAACTACTTACGCAATTCTTTCGACAACAGATTGATCAGTTTTCGAGTAGACAATGATTTCCCACCCAGATCACTTGATGGTTATGGATGGATTGCTTCAATTTTCCTCATTTGAAGAACAATATTTTTAAAACATCAGTTGAAAACTTAGAACAGTTATATACAAGTGTGAATTTATACTTGGAGCATGGTGGCCAATTTGAGCAACTTTTATAATTTTTATTTTCCTTTCTCTAAGTTCTCACTTTGTTCATTTTGTAAACAACAAAAATCAATTTGTACTTGTTTACTTCTTTTATTACTCATCAGTTTGGCATATCATGTTATAATATGAATTTAACACAATATTAACCTAGATTTGGTTAGATACATCGTCCCCTTATAACTGTGATCTAAACCAAGCCTTACGTTTTTCAGTCAAAGCCCTCTTGGATGAAAGTAATTTTTGCCCCCGCGATATCTGTCTCTAAAGGCAGGATGTAAAATCCATTTCTTTTTTTTTTTGTTTTACTATTTTACGGTTCGTCGGCGTATCTGAGGCCATCTTGAACCGGTCATCGACATAGGCGTGCGCACAGGGGGGGCCGGGTGGGCCATGGCCCACCCTATAAGATAAAAAAATTAATTTTATCGACAAAAAATTCTTAAAAGTACCTACCTAAGTAATGCCCAAAAATAAAAAATAAAAGTCTACATATCAAACTTCGTTAGAGATTAACTTTCCAGAAATTATTATCATTTTCCTTTTTTTTTATTTATTCCTTCATCTTAATCTTGGGTATTATTGCGTATTTTTCTTAGATTATTTGTTAATTTGTTTTTTGGTTGAATAAATTATTTTGTAACTTATTATTATTATATTGCGTATTTATTAAATATTTTTATTAGCTGTCAATAACCATCGATAGTTTTGAGCCTTAATGATTGTTATTGCCTTTTGATTCTATATTTTCATTTGAAAAAGGGCGCTTTGCCTGTTGCCTTGTTTTTTTAACGATCTTAACGACTTTTAGTTCAAAAGTGGGTGTGGCATCCAAAATTTTTTTCCGATCTCATCCAGCCTGTCCGGCGTGAATAGGATGGTTTTGATGTCGATTAAATCCATTTCTTTAATGATAACTTTTGAACTAACCGATGTTACCTAACAGAATTTTAGTGTTATGTGCACTAAGTGAAGGTTCATCGTGTAGTCCAATCCAATAAAAAAAAGTAGTACTTCATTATGGGGGCTATACTATACTCAAATCCAAACTGCATGCGAAGTAAAGAAATCCATGTGAAACTTATGTCAAAGCCTCAAAACATTGTCAAGGGTCTAAAACTAATTACAAAAATGGTAAAAAACAAAAATATTTATATCAAAGTATCGATAACAAACACAAACAGCAAACGAAACACAAATGGTGCGAAAGTCTTCGTCAAACTGAATACAACCCTGTTCCGGGGCGACTTGTCTGGCCTTCGAAATTTGTTGCCGAATTGACCAATCGAAATACAGTTACGGTTGTAATCACCTGGACGTCTATTATCCAACCTAATAGAAGTGAATGCTCTCTCGGGAAAAGTGACTATTCACATCATGTAGTCACATCATATGTTCTTGTGACCTAAAAACGGGTGCTTGTCAACGCACTGCTGATGATATAATCCCGTTTTCTTAAAAAATTCTGAAAGAACGCATTCTCCTAACTCTTAATGGAAGTCAATAGTTATTTTCACATTCAAGAATACGGTTTAAAAAATGTTAAAGAGAAGAAATTGACAGAAAACGGATCACTTCTCTTGATGTGATTTAAGAATATACGTTCAGCTGATCATTGTTTTGATGCTTTGCAGCTTGGATTCAAATATGGTATAGATGCAGATTAATTAGCCCGATCAGACTGAACCTCAAGCAATTTGCAAGGATCATGTCCGCAATCGGGCTTTTGACATTATTTTTTGATAGCTTACATAGGTACATCTACATGAATAAGGTACCCCATATGGATTTCCATAAAATTAACCGTTTAAATAAACACTTTTTTTTTTCAATAATGCATTAATACAACACAATTAACAAAGTTCTCATCTTGATCTGCTAATTATTGTGTCAATATTCAAAGCGTAAGCAAATACAGAGTGGCAAAAAGTCGCGCATAATGCCTGTAACTTTTGAATTACCTCGAATACGAAACAGTGACCTTTATGAAATTTGTTAAGTAAATTATTCCCCACATTTCTACCTGCATGAATTATTTCTGTCATTTCTGGTTTGGTTACCATAGAGACTAACTTATTTTTTTAAATGGAACACCCTGCAAGCGTTTCCGAGATAATGACAGCTCAAAAATGAAAAACTTTCTAATTATAATTATTCCTACCTAATACTTGCTAATACCCACCAGTTGAGTCAAGGTGTTTTCATGACAACGACTTAAGAGGCGTCCATTTTGAATTCCTGTTCAATTTTCTGTTGTCTGATTTCTAATTTGTTTTACACTATGGTTCATCCGAATGAGAAACAACGAGTCGAAAATTTAATAATGAGCGGTTACGGAAATATGAAGAGATCGCAAGATTAGGTTTGTCAACTTTTCAATGAATTTCATCCAAATAGGCCTCCAATAAATCAGTCAACGGTGTGTCGAGTGGTAAAGAAATTTCGAGTAACAAACAGTGTTACGGAAGCCGCTGGATCAGGTCGACCTAAAACAGCAACCGGGGGAGATAAAGCAGACAAGGTTTTGGATATCATGCTATCAATACATGAAAATTTAACACAATCATCCAAGCCAATGGCAATGGATTTTAATGTGTCTCATCAGTCAGTGAAACATTTGTTTAAGCAGGAGAAGTTGCATCCCTATAAGATAAAGTTGGTGCACGAGTTAAACGATGACGATTTTGATAGAAGAGCTAGAGATTTTGTGAGTTGATGATGGAAATATGCAATAACGATGATAACTTTGCAACAAATATCATTTTCTCGGATGAAGCTACTTCCGATTTGAATGGCATTCTTAATAGACACAATTATCGTTATTGGTCTGCTGAGAATACTCCCTGGTTCCAGGAAGGTCATACTCAGAGGCCCGAAAAAGCCAATGTTTGGGCGGGCATAGTTGGTAGACATATTGTGGGACCTTCTTTCATAGATGGTTATTTGAATGGCGAAAAATATCTGGACCTCCTCAGGTATCACATAATTCCTTCTTGCAGAATGGTTTTACCGGGTGTAAACAATGGCATAAACGAACAGATACGGTTCCAGCAAGATGGAGCACCTGCGGCAAATTTTAGATAATACATAAGCGCACAATTTCTAAGACGTTGGATATGCAGAAGAGGTGCTATTGACTGGCCAGCGTGATCCCCGGACTTAACCCCGCTCGACTTCTTTTGGTGGAACACTTAAAGAACAAAGTCTACGTTAACTGTCCAAATGACTTAGAATCTCTAAAAGTCACAATTTGTGCTGAAGTTTGGGACATTCTAGAGAACTTCCCTTTAAACGTTGTAGACGGGTTCAGGGATCGACTGGCGCTCTGCTTAGCAGAAAATGGTGGTAATTTTGAACACCTGATTCACTGAAAAGGTTTCACTTGTTTATTATCCCGATGTTAAGTTGTTTAATTTTCTAGGCTATTTATTTTGTTATTATAAAGTTTGTTACAATTTTAAATAAATAAAAAATCGAAATACAAAAAAATCAGAGTTTTTCGAGTAGAATCCAAATATGCAATCATTGGCAAGGTGTTCCATTTAAAAAAAGTAAGTTGGTCTCTATGGCAACCAAATCAGAAATGATAGAAAAAATTTGCGCGACTTTTTTGCCACTATGTATATAAATTAATTATATTTAGGAATATATGTCTATTATACGTACCTTGGACTTGCAGGTGGTGGCGTATGAATCCTACTTCCAGAATTCTTCTTACTACTAATAGGGGCTGATATACTGGGCCTTCTAGTATTTATTGTGCTTAACGGTAATGATCCGTCATCATTATCTCTGTCTCTGTCTGGATTAATGTAACACTGGCCGAAGTTTTCTTTATTGCATGTCTGTACCTTGTGCTGGATGAACCTGACGATATCGGAGAGGGCAAAAGGCTTCTGACAGACGCCACACGTAAGAATGTCTTGGTGACCGTCCGCCATTTCTGCTCCCTCTGAGTCTGCTGTAAAAAAAAGAAAGAGTTGTAGGTATATGACCAGAAAGTATAAAATCGCCATTAAAATATTTAGTACATATTATTTATAGCTTCTTTTGCAAATCCAATACAGTTGGCTAATAATTTGATTACAATCTTTCCAAATATAAATGCCGTGCCCTGATATATAAATTATACAATTACATATTTCTGAAATTGCTTCGTAGGAGAACAAACTACACCACAACAAAAAAAATCAATCATTTCAATCACTGTAATAAAAGTCCAATAAGAATATATTACAATACATATCGGCCAGAAAATAGCCAATTTTCTATCCACATCTCTGCACAATTTTCTGATTTCCACTGTCTATAAGAAAACTTCGGATAGATATCCGGCGATTTGACAAATTGGAAAGGAAATCTGATATTCATGCCGTATCTCCCTTTTGCTTTATTTCCTTTTCACATTTTGACCCGAGGGCTGACCAATAGAAATATTTACACATACCGGTAAGGGTTGACCGCGCACAGTTCTGGTCAGTATAGGGAGTGGTCAGTGGCTAAGGGTCGAGGGTTCGTCTTGTCCGGTTGGGTGAAAAAACCCTTACAACAACTCTGTATTACCTATGAATGGAAGGGTATATTATTCTTATCGTAAATCAGTCGTTTTCGTTTGTAACATTTAATTAACATTGCTATTTTAATTAATAGCATTAATCTTAGGGTGATCTAGAAGACTCTATCAAATTGAATGGACTACTAGTTCCACTTTAAGATAAAAATACCGATTGGAAAATTTTAATGTCACATTATTATGGAGCCAAAGACCCTGCGACAAAAAATGCTGCTTGCTTGATATTGATTACACCCATGACAGCTGCAAGCATTTGAATATGCCACCCCCTATAACGCTCTTAGTGTGTAAGGACACTTTAGCTTAGGACCGAAGTTTTCACCCCTAATAACAACCCCTGCTGAGATTAGCAATTACCGCTTTTTTATTCTCGTTACTAATTATTGTGGAAATCGTTCTTTAAAAAAAAAATGATTGCTACTTGTTTAAATCTAAAAAGTATAAATGAAGTTGTTGCTTTTGATACTTGGTAGGTATAATTTATAATTTTGTGCGAATTAAAATTTTGATCAAAAACATGTATGCAAGCCAATTATTTGAAGATTTGGCCTTGATGATATAAAATACCATGAGTTAAATTTTTCCAGAGACCAATTGAATAACGAATATCCTTCATCCTGATTATTTCACAGTGAATAATGATACCGAAAAGTTAATAATACATTATTGCTGAAACAACAAATATTCAAAAACACCGAGTAAAAAATATAAAAAATATAAATATAAATATTTTTTTAAGCAGTTCTTGTATCACACTACTTGTTCTATATTGTTTATATTAGAAGCTTAATCTTCTTGTTTGGTGGCATGTAAAAGAGTTAAGTCCTTGCGATGTGAATACCGTTGTATAGCTTTTTTAAAGAATCATGGCCGAAACACGATATTTTAGACATCGAATGATTGACACCAAGCATGATACCCGTACAATGGTTTAAAAAGAAAATCCCGTACTAACTAGCGTCTATAGCTAGATTAATTAGTTATTTTTAACCGCAGTTAAAACCAAATTTATTATTTTTAAAATAATGTCACCTAGCTAACTTTATATTTTTTCATTTTTCTAATGTAGTTCAGGTAAAAAATAGTTTCTATCAACGTTATCAACAAATGTGAAAGTGCGTCCAAAACATTATTATAGCAATTTAAATGAACATGTTTACTGTTAATATAAAAGAAGAAGCTTTTTTAGCCAAACCAACGGGAATACGGACTATTTTATTTTATATTTTTAAGTGGGCTTAAGTTCAGGTTCCAGATAAATTCTACGGGGTTACACCGCCTCGCTGGCCATGCCAGCACTAGCCTAGTTTACACAGAGTGGAGCAATTTAGGTAATCATGGAACCAAATTGTAATTTGCAATTATAAATCCCGAATAAAAATTTTTTCCGTTCTCCTCTATGTCTGTGCCATATTTTCCATCTACTATTAAATTAGTGTCATCGGCATAACATGTGATCTTTTGTCACTGAGATTTACCACAGTATATAGGTAATTTAAAAAGATTATTAATAATATAGGCCCCGCAATACTGCCCTGGGCTATACCTAATTTATTTTTCTTAATGTACCGCCACTTTTTGTTTCTTTTACTCTTTGCTTTCTTTTTGACAAGTATGAATTAAGAAGCTTCAGTGCATTTCCCCTAATGCCATATAATTCTAGTTTTTTGATAAGCAACTGCTTGTTAATACAGTCATAGGCTTCTGATATCTAAGAAAATACTTAGGGCTAAGCTACCTTTCTCTAAATGTCCATGAATGGCCCTATTGAACTAAAAAATTGAAGTCTGTGTGGATTTTCCTGTTATATATCCATGCTCATGTGCGTTAAAAAAATCCACCAATCTCCTACACATGGCCAACTCAAATAATTTTTAAAAAAGAAGGATCACCCTTTTTAAATAGTGAATTTATTAATGCTACTTTAAGTTGATCAGGGAACATTCCTGGTTTAAAGGAGTTGCTTATTAAATAACATAATACATTTTCAATCTGAGGCACTGCATTCTTTACAATACTCGTTGGAACCTCATCTATTCCATTGCTATTTTTGTTTCTTAATTTTTTAAATATTTCAACTAGTTTTGATACAGTTAACGGTTTTATGAACATTGACTTTCTGTTTGATTGTATGCTACAATGAAAAGGCCTATTTTCAAATTTATTTGACAATTTTGAAACAACAGATAACAAGTACTCATTAAAAATTTTTGATATTATATAATTTGTAATCTCATTGCAGATTGACCACATGCACTTTATCTTATTGTCAGAAAGTCTTATTTTTATGTGATATGACTCCGATCATACTTCTCTTAATAAATTATTATATCACTGGTCTTTGCAGTACCTCTACAAGTTTATCCTCCACCTATCATTTACAATTGTTTACCCTCTGCTACTTGTTTACGAACGTTTTGCTTCCATTATTGTCACATAACTTTTTAAAGCTTTCTTTGCTTCTAGACTAGACTTTTGGAACTAAAAAGATGTGTAACTTTTTCCACGTTAGTTCTTTTTCTATCCATGTATGTCTTCTTATTTTCTATGATGTTTTAAACCGTATTATTATATTTGCGAATAAATTTTCTTCTACTTGAGGAAAGGTTGGTGCAGGTTTTTCTAAGTTTTCCATTTTATAGGACAGGATTTCAATTAATTAAAATATCTGTTTTTTAAAACCTTAACCTAATAAGTTTCTGAACAAGAAAAGGAAAAAAAATATACATAAAATCAAACAAAATTTAAGCTTAAAGCGACAAAACAAAAATGTCTTGACGGTGGTATTAAAATGAAAAATAAAAATAACTAAAAATATCACTAGATTGACGTTATTGCCAGACTTACGAGCAACCTAGGTAAGTCTCAGGGAAGAAAAGTTTGTGCAAGGAATTGTATTTCAAGGTGAACTTTAAGTTAAGGTCAATCGAGGAACCATAAAAATATTCTGTAAGAAAATGTTTTCAGATGTGACGAACGGAATTTTACAACAACAGTTGAAATTTATCCACAAATAAAGTTAGAGGTGTGTACATCAATCAAAATGGCATTTGGCCTAGACCCGGGTTGGTTCGGATCAAACTTCAATATCACATTTTAGTTCCTGCGTGTTTATAACTACTGAAAATTCTACGTAACGTCATATAGCCCGCGAATCAAATATTTGGTACTCCCCGTATAAATGTAGTTATTGGCTTAAAACCAATAAATAAATTTCATAAAACTTCATGGTCTACTAGTTACTTGTGTAAGTTCAATAAAAGCATTGAAAAACTGACCCTACATAAAAACAACTCATTATGTACAGTCGATATAACAGAAGCTCCGAACCCTTTGACCGCCATTTCTATAACAAATAAGGTCCAGGTGCGGAGTCCACATCACGATCTGGACCACGACAAAGAGCCGAAAAACAACGGACTCGCATTGTCTCGCCCTATAAAGGCGGTCTCTGGCCTTTAAACTTAAAATGCACAGAGGAAATGCAATAATTAAAGAAAAAATAAAAGTCGTTTACAATGTTTGTACAGGGCGAAGCTCGAGATAAAGCAGGCAACTGAAATTATAAAATGTTTCCTTGCCCTTGTGTTTAGGAAATATTAAGAAACATGTTGATAATTTTACAGATGCAACGGCAATATACAGGGTGTTTCAAAGAACATGTGCTATCGCTCCTGTGATGACTACTTAGACCCGCAACCGCTTTTTTTTTGAGATACAGGGTGTTAAATCTTTTAAGTAAAGCACAAAAAAATGTACGCCGTTTTTGCTTTTGATAACAAAGTCATGTAAGCAGTTTAATGTCTAATACGAAGTACCTCTTGATAATTCTTTGATTTCGGCTTTGTTTAGAAGATAAATGCAATTTTATCAAATTCTGATATGAGCATAAGGATATGTTATCGGTATAGTTCACAAAACGGAAGGTTTGCAACTTCAAGCATTATTGTCATTAATTCATAGTTCTCAATTAAAATTACAATTTGTAATCAATCTACTGATGCAAGTAATAAAATATTAAATAATAAATTGCATTAAGTTCTTTGCTTATAGACCAGAACTACCAAATAATCGTGTGTGTTTCTAAACACAAAAAATATGATTGATGAAAATTCCATTTATTCTTAGTAAAAACGAATATTATATTAATAATAATTACTATTACTGATCTAAAAAATTTGACGTTCATTATCTTAATTGCAGGTTACCTAGCTGTTAAAGTGTGGTGTAATGAGTTTAGGTCGATTAGACATTAGATAACAGAATTTTTGTTAAACCTTTTTTTGAATGAATATCCATTTTTAATTTGCCAATTTTTAACAAGACTGTGAAGACCAACAATCTCGATTTGAAATGGATGGTAATGGTTGTATACAAATAAAAATTGTGCATTTCGAAAAAAGATTCCAAAAACAAATGAGGATCACGGAAAAGAAATATACAGGGTGTTTTATTAATACTGCAAAAAGATGCAGGATGAGTTTGCCTGCATAAAAATATCAAAAAAAAAGTTCCTATATGCCTATGTCCGGATTAAAATTTTATTTTTATTTTTGTTGTTTCTAAATAATTTTTGAAATAATGTCGATATTTGAACTGAAATTGGTATCTAACGGATTTTTGAAATTGCAAAATTCGAATTTGATGTCAGTATGCCTCCCACTTGTAGAGAGCGCTACCTACATGTGTTTTTACTCTTTTGAGAAGTCATAACTTTTCATAACGTACTTGTTTTCCTTTTTTAAGGAAAAAATAGATTTCTTTATCATTTTTACGTGCAAAAGACATACATGGTAGAAGTCCCTACGAGCAACCGTTCTCGAGAAAAAGAATAAGAAAATTACCGATATTTATTTGCATATCACTATGATGCCCATATCAGAGTTTAATAAAATTGCATTTATCTCCTAAACAAAGGCGAAATCAAAAAAAGATCAAAAGAAAAGGTACTTCGTATTAGCCATTAAGCTGCCTACATAATAAAGTTGTCAAAAGAGAAAGCATACATATTTTTTGTTTCGCTTAAAAATTATAACACCCTGCATCTTCTTTCTCTTTGTTCTCCCTTTAACACTTTTCATTTTAAGTTTTTAACTTATTGTTCAATTTTTAAAAATAGTGTATTTTTCCCTTTTTGTTTGTTTGTTCTCTTAATAACCTAAATATTTTTAAAACTTCATTAGATAAAATAAACAAATATCGGTTTTTCGGTCAATATTGAAATAAAAGTCAAATGGATGCTGATCTCTTTTTAGAACGTTTTGTTGTGAATACACTTCGATCTCTTTATCAAAATTTTCATGCTTTGGCAAGTTTATTGAAGATGAAGGGACAAAACTATCACTAGAGTACTTAACTTCTGCTTTGCCAACAAGAACAAAAAATCTGCTCAACGGCCTGTTTCTATCTATCGGGCGGTCAGGTATGCGGCATGACATGACAGTCAATGCCAAAAAGCTGCCAAAATTCTGCTCAAATGCCACGGCAATTCACCTTGAATATCGGATCTGGGCCAGCCGCAATTTAATATTATTTACAATTTACAGTAGGCGGGGGCTGGACACCTCAACTCCACATTGGGGCCACAAAATATAATACATTATTAGACTATGTTAACATAAGTCCCCAATACAATATCTTCTTGTTCCAAATATAATACAGTATAATCTCGCTTCCAAAGAACTTATGGCTTCAGTTACTTCCTCCAAAGGCTTAAGCAACTTCAGAATATTTTCTATTAAGTCCCACTGAGGTCCATTTAGGCAATGTGCAAAGTTACTCTCAGTCAAAACAACTACAGTAATTTTCAATGTTAGGCTTGCTATGGAAAAAATCCTTAGTAAATATTTAGGATATTGGTCGCGTAAATCAAAAATGTAATAACATAGCCAAAATCTTAAGTTTTAAAGAAGAGTTAATTAGAATAATCTCAAAATTTATTTTCAACTTCAACCATAATTAATAAATATAAAGAATATAAAGTTTTGTCTCGCCTATAATGGTCTGAATCTATAACAAAATTTTCTATGTGATCCCCATAAAAATGACCAATAATTCATATAAATAAAATTAATTATGTTAATGAGCCCGTTCCACTAATCTTCCAAAAGGCTGCCCCGGCATAAGTCAACAACATCGACAAAGGAGGAGTGAGCGATATTCGGGGGGTAAAAACCGCTATTTATCGACAAAACTGCCCTGTTTGTTCCATCAACTTTTATCGCCCACGTTCCCGGGCAGAGGGTAACTTGTATCTTAACTTGATTTTCCATTTACCGTATTTACGCTATAGTCAATCCACTCATTGAATTAAGACTGTGGCGGTGTGACAAGCTCAGTTCCCATTGCGGCCAAAAAATAAGATTATTTGACACTGACCACCTCGAGGCAAGGACAAAAAAACAAAAGGAAAATCTTGTTAGGACTATTCCTCAAGGATATCCGACCTAAAACCGACATCCGGACAGGAAAAAGATAAATTGAGTTTCTGTTTCAATGTGTTTTTTTTTTGTTTTTTCCATGGTAACTTAACGAATTAAGGAGAGTATTGTTTTAAGTTATAATGTGTAATTAGGTAGAAACATATTTTCTAGGATAATACGAGTAACAAGGTAGTACAAATGTACCTATATAGGGTGTCTCAAATAAAAATCCACTCTACAGGGATCTCGTAAACCATCGGACATACAGAGATGATTTAATTAGAGAAAAGTTGCACATTACTGAACTTCGAAACGTCATGTTTTCAAATTTAAAAAATTCCGAATATTTTCGAAGATATTTAGGTAAACCCGAATTTTTGTGATATTGTTCTTATTGTTTTCTGGTTCTATTTGACGAGATATGTTAAAATAAATTTTAAATTCTCGGTGCCAGTTTTTATGCGCTACAACAAAGTTTAATCGAATTTTCAATTCAGCGTTTCGTTTTTTCGCAACCATCATCAACTTTGTTTTTTTAAATAGTTCAAAAATTATATTTTACGCTTTATAAACTACTACTACATTAACTAGAGTTTAAATACAACTATAAAAAACAATTAAATAATGTACTCAATTGCATTGATGACGATAAGTTTTTTAGTCCGAAACGTCCAACAAAAAGTAAGCGTGATATGTCGTTGGATTTAGAATAAAAAGTAGAGTTTACGAAGCGTAAAATATAATTTTTGGACTATTTGAAAGAACAAAGCTGTTGATGGTTGCGAAAAAACGAAACGTCGGATTAAACATTTAATTAAACATCGTTGTAGAGTATAAAAAGTGACAATGAGAATGTAAAATTTATTTTGACATATCCCGTCAAGTAGAATCAGAAAGTAATTAGAACGAATTATATTAGGTATGTGATGTGTGGAGTGCATTCTTTTCTGGGACACCCTGTATACTATATTTATGTTATACTATGTTAAAAAAGTCGATCATAAATAAATTTTTCTATTTTGGTTTTATAACAAAGCAGCTTCGATACTGTTTTCGGTTTGGTAATAGATTTTTTATGAAACCGTTTTTGTATTTTGATAATGCTTTATAAAACTGCCTAATATGCCTACTATGAGAAGGTACATTAAATCTAAGACCAAGAGGTCTAATGTACTGCCTCAAACGAATAACTGGATATAAAAGAAGTTTATAAATAGTATTTAAAATAGAGCAATGTGTAATTGTGTATATACAATATGGACAACTTTGAATATATTCTGTACAGTTGAAGCTTCTAATTTAAGCTTCAAGATTACCAATACTGATAATACTTTTAGTGTCATAATAATCATTTATAAATAATTGCCATAAAGGTTAAGACAATAAAAATAAGTAGGGGCCAATGTTATAAAGAAATACTTTTGTTTTCTCTCCAACCAACACAAGATACATCAATACAAATAAACAAAAAATTTGTTTGGGCCACTATCACTAAAAAAACAAAAAAAAATTATTTGAAATAGTAATGACAAGGGTTTGCTTTGTTTAAACCAGTAATGTTTAGATATTAAAAACAATAAATAACGAACAGCAATGCTAATTTAAAAATTACCAAATATATAAGACAAAATCAACACATTGTAGTAACAAGGGGATAGTAGAAGACCTACCCACTCAAGGTTACGGCTAATACCTATGTCAGTGGATCGGGTAAAATTCAAATTATATATGTTTCGGAATGAATGCCATTGATTTAGTCAATGTTAGAAATGGCTGATATAACTGTTTTTCAATAAAATCTACGAAACCAGTTCTGTGCAATAGAAACCTGTCTATGCATATTCGCAAGAGAATCTTGAGGTGCTGTATTTGGTCGACATTACTCTACGCCTGCGAGACCTGGACTTTGAAGGCTACCACTATTAATAAACTGGAGGCTTTTGAATTGTGGTGCTATCGTAGAATCCTTAAAATACCCTGGATCACCACACACTTCCAATGAGGATGTGCTTAAAATGATTGACACAGAATGGGAGCTCTTGAATACTATTAAACTAAGAAAGACTGAGTACTTTGGCCATATTATTAGAAGTCCAAAATATCACTTGCTCCAACTCATAATACAGGGTAAGGTGGAGGGAAGGAGATGGATTGGTCGAAAGAAGCTATCCTGGCTACGCAATATCAGACATTGGACAGATCTACAAGTGGAAGATCTTTTCAGAATAGCGGCAGACAGCTAACGCCTGAACCCAGGCACGGCACTCAAGGAAGAAGAAGAATATAACTGATTTCCTTTGACTAATTAATTTTAGGTAAGCTCAATCAGAGAGCAAAAGGCTACAAACGGATTTGCATCTCGTACATATTATTACATTAGATACCTTTTATCCTATTTCCAATTATTTGTAAATGCAGTATATTAAATATTCTGAATATTTTCCATTAGTAAGATAACTTTTAACCTCCTTAATGGATAACGAAACAATAGTCCTAACCACATATTTTCTTTATAATAATATAGCATTACACTTTACCAACAATAATTATTGTAAAGGGCCATGTCTCGCTAAGGACGAAGGTAATGAGAAGGTAAAGGACTTTACTTTTTAGAAAACTATGATGCACTATTTTTTTCGGCTTCAGGCATGTAAATTTATGTTTAATCAGACCTTGATTAGTTTGATTGATTAATTTTACATATATTACAATGAAATTTGAAAAAGTAAACCGGTACGATGTTTAAGTCTTTTTTCTTTATTTTAGTCAAGTTTTGGTTAAACAAAAGACGGCAACTAGTAATATGTATAACTTATTTTTTATAGTAGCATCTATAAGATACTAATCCGCATAATGGTACTCTTGTAAAATTTAATATGCAGCGCATTCGCCATAACGTCGGGTATTATATCTCCGTAGAACAATTTAAGTAAAGAAAAACAAAAAATAACACCGTAAACAAGACAAAAAGGTTGACATATGGCCTAGTAAACTAGACCGAAGTTTTGCAATAAACGTCATGACCCAGTCTTCATTTGTCTTTGAGGAGGACCAATAAAATCATTTGAAGCATCCTTTCCGCAACCGGAGCGGGTCGTAATTTCCGGGATTCTGGACATTATCGGCTCTCTCTTACTTTTAATCAGGCCTGCGATGGCTATTTCTAATCAAGTGGTCTGGCGTTAATGGTCGGCGATTGTTTTAATTTGTTATTAGAGAGGAAAAATTCACTTTCTGATAAAGAGAGTAGCAAAATTATTTCTCTGCTTTGGGTGCATAAATCTTTTATCGTTGTGATATATCCCTAAACAAAAAACTAACCTAAACAAATTAACAAGCTTAACGTTAAATAGATATTAATTGCAGTAAAACCTCTGTTTGCGACCGCCTCTATAAAGTGACCTGCGTTAAACGACCGGTTATGAATTATCCACAGTTAAAAATGGAAATCTCATTACTTTATACTCCTTTTTACCGATTCATCTATTAAACGACCGCGGGCACTCATCATCGGAATTTTTAGTAAACAATAATGCTAGAAACACCCTCCATCCATTAGGGGCAGTAAAACCCGACCCGACAATTCTTAACAAATATAGGTACATACGCTAATTACTTTATTGCAGGCTGGATCCATTCAGCTTGCTTTCAGTGGCGGCTCAACAATAGGGTCAAATGGTCATTGACCTCCCAAAAATAATAAAAAAAGACAGTTTAAAAACTCTAAATTTAAAACCATTCTCATTCCATCCCGAAATATCTAAAAAAATATCTTGAACATCTGAAATCTTCAATTTTCATGCTAGAACATCTTAAATGTCGCTCATATTATACCCCAGTCAAAACTTAATATTGCCAAATATGGCCTGCTTATTTAAATTTAAAGTTCTATTTACATAGCGGCCGGTGATTTCTGAGAGCGAGAAAGAATCATAGGGCAAATTAACGGGTTAAATCGAGAGAAACTGCGACCCTGGGCCATTGACCGAGATCACTTGTTCCATGCGGTGGTCTAACCTCCGACCTATGCACCTATGCAACCGACACAGATTGATTGACACCCTGAAGTCTATCGATTATTAATCTCTAAAATTGGTTTTTCTATTTTTAGTCTTCCGGAAATTTTCGGGGCTTTGTGTGGTGTTTTATGCTGTGCTTTATGTTTATTATTGTTTATGTTGATGATTTTTTTCGAGCGTGGTAATAATAAAATAACGGAATGTAATTTCGGGAATATTTGATCAGTTTTTTAAATTAATTATTAAGTTAAAATGTCGGACCGCTGCCTTGTTTGTGAAATTGTGTATTTGAAAGAAAGCAATGGTTTATCTTTCGAAAAACGACTGGAATTTTAGCAGCGTGGTCGCCCATTGCCGGAACTTACATTAAAACAAGTTACTCGCAGGACAAAAATAAAAGTGTAAATAGGTATTTTAAAAAAACAATGTATGATTTGTGCGAATTTATATGTGGCTGCAAAGACAAGGACATGTTTTTCTGCTTTCCGTGTTTGTTGTTTTCCTATTCATCCGATTTTTGTATTAAAACCGGGGTTAATGATTTAATTAATTTAATGGTTGGGTAAGTTTTTTTTTGTATTTTTTTTTTAATATTAGTAAGTTCTGAATTTTTGCCTACGGCGATTTTTTTCCTTGGGTGCACTATTTTGACCACCCTACAAAATTGGCCAGGAGCCGCCACTGCTTGCTTTAAAGGCTGATAAATCGGTTGTTAACATTTGTTTTGTTTTGAACAGTTTTTGTGTGTTTTGGGACCAATGTGAATATTTGGAGATGACGGGAAAAAGGAAATGTCTTTAAGAGAAAAAATTGAAATAATCGAGGAAAGTTAAAAAAATTGGTTAAGTACCAGGAAATTGGCTGAAGACCCAAGAGAACCCAAGTGACTATGTTGCTTCAAAATAAAGCAGACGTTAGAAATTTGTTTTAAGAAGGTGGCAACCGTGAACAAAAAAGAAAATTTCCCAAAACCGAAGGACTAGCTGTGGACCAAGCACTTACCAATTTCAGGGCCCATAATTCAAGTCCTCGAATCTGCTCAATATCTAGAACTAGATAACATCAATGCATCAAATGGATGGTTAGAAAAATTCCGTCGTTGGCACGATATCACCTTCAAGACAATATGTGACGAATCAGCCGATATCAATAGGTACTGAAGACGTAACTTCTGGAAAAGAAAGACTATTGACCATTTTAAAGGATTGTGCTCCAAGGGACTTATTTATTGCAGATGAGACAGGTCTATACTATCGTGCATTGCCAACAAAAACATATGCATTGAAAGATGACAAGTGTACTGGAAAAAAAAAACAGCAAAACAACGATTTACAATTTTGTTCCATGCAAATATGGAAGGTGAGAAAGAAGACATTGCCAACCTTTGAACCAAGGCATTATTCAGAATTTTAATAAAATAATTTTTATAGAATGCTGTACAGAATCCACCTTGTGCTTGCTAACAGAAAGTGCAGAATTGACTATCATCGAGTGTATTGAAGAGATCCAAGAAGCGGATGAAACTACTCCCAACTCTGAGACAGAGGAAGAGGAACCTGAATTTACTCCAGTGTCGAAAATATCAAGCCTATCTGAATTTACATATATTTAGATACATTAAGAGATATGAATAAACAAACACTGTAAAATGCAGACCAGTTGTTTTAGTATTTCTCTATTAATCTACTACCCCTGTTAACCGACCAACATTTGATTCCCCGAGGGTGGTCGCTATTAAGAGATTTTATTATTTACTATAAAGATTATTATATTCCGTCATAATGACATTATTATGGATTTCATTTTCAGTGTCAAAATGACATACTTGATAGGACAGTACTATAATGATTTCATTATAGGACTGAGTACTATAATGAAAAATTAGTTTACTGACAAAAATTAAAATTTATCAAAAAAAACACAAAAATCGTCGGAATATAAAATATTGTATGAAATTCGGATCATAAACAATCATTTAGTACCAATCATTATGGTACTAGCCGTGAGTATTATTGGACGAGGCGTCAGCCGAGTCTAATAACACATCGTTATTATGATCCTTATATAACATAAATATCTATTATAGTCCTTAGGTCAATTTATCACGGACCTAAATTCACATATGAGATATTAATATCTATAATTTTGTAATAATTCATCAACCAAAAATCAATTATCTCCCTTCAATATTACATTCAATTATGAAGCAACATGTATGCAATATTATACTTGTAGATTTACAAAAGAACTAAATAATATTTATGAAATATCACAGAAAAATAATAAAATTATTTAACCTTTAGAGCAAATAAATGACACAGTAAGGACTAATGGTTGAATAAACTATCAATGAATAAATTCAATGAAAATATTAATTTAGTCTTAAATTCTTGATCGTAAGTTAATAATTGAAAGGAAATTAAACACGACCAAAATATTCATAATCCGAAGAGGCATGATATCCCAGTATTAAAATCTCTAAAATAATTAATTATGTTTTAATGCTCTTATTAATTCAAAACTGGATTTTTTATATGTTATTTTGTACTGTTTTATTGCAATAGTATATTGTCTCCATTTGTAAAGTTAAAATTATTAGCACGAACTCCTATTTATTTCTTAAAGCCAATTGAAGCAAGAAAAACATGATTGATTTACCATAAAATAAAAATTGATCAACCAAGATTTATATTATTTTCGTTTAGATCAAAAAGATGATCGGTTAATATGAATATAAAACCAATTACACTATTTGACTCACCATCTGTAAATTTTTCTCCACATTTCATTTTAAGCATATTTAAGGCACATATCACTTAAAAATAAATAAAATTACAAGAAAGTCCTCAGATTAATTAAAAATATTAATATTATCAAAAATCAAAAACCCTACCAACTTATACGTATCACACAAACCCAAAAAAGATACTGAAGAATGAAGATCACAGGTAAAGGGACACGCATAACTTTGAGAGTGCATAGGAGGGGGAAAGCTACCCTCAGCATCACGCTGGACCTCAAAGGCCTTAGGGTAGAATGATAATATGGTTTAGTAACTTTGCAAAATTAATGGTAATTCCCAATTATTATAGGGTAAAAAACAGGGGTGAAAAAAAATTTCAGAATATTTAATATGTGTCTGAAATACCTCTATAGTTTAAAAGAAAACATTATTTCTGAATACTATGTTGGTTTGCCCAGAACTAACTTCACTACTCGACTTAAGAGTTAACTCCTTTATTTAATCAGTGCTAGCTTTACATATTATATTTCTTCTAAAATTAGGAAAATTTGCCCAGCAATACATATAAAACCAACCTTATATCAAATATGAGTTAACATAAATTATTATTTTAACAATAATAATTTTATAAAATAAATGTCAAATTAGTTAAAAACATGTTATTCTGAAGTAGATATAAATTGTTTATAATGTTATACTATTGTTTTGTTTTTAACAAAATCAAATGCAACCTTAATATGTATTTCAATTTTCTACAATACTACAACAATTTATGAAAATGTTATTGTTAGATATTATATACAGGGTGTTTGAGAAGTACGGCACATAACATAAGGGGTGATCCCTATGATATTCTAAGACAAACAGTTTATATGAACATGTATCCGAAGTTGCCCCGTTTTTGATATACAGGGTGTTAAAGTTTTTTAAAAAAAAATCGTTATTTTATCATTTTTTTAAATATCCTAGCGATTTTATTGAAATTTGGTACCGTTATTCACAATGGTAAGGGGCTTAATTAGCCCTAACAGGATTAAATTTATTAAGCCCAGTGGCGTCCCGGGAGTACCTCAACGAATATTATTGACAAAGAAAATGTACGCCACTGACTTTTTTCTAATTTTGATATTTGTTTTCGGATTTACCAATTAATAGTACAAGTTTTCTGTTCCTTGAATTGTTTTCGTATCTTGCTTTGTTTTCGAGAGCAAGAATAAAAATCGTTTCGTTTGTACATGCAATAAATGTACAAAAGAAAAACCTATGTATTTTAAACTTAATTAAAACATTTACATTAAAAATAAAATAATTTTTTTTTTTAACAGTGATACAAAAAAAATGCAACAGTTAATTAAATCGCCTCACCCGGTGGCGGATCCAGAATTTGGTTTATGGGGGGTGGGGGGGGGTCCATACCCTCATTGAACTGACACACGAAATTCTTCAAGAATTTTTCAAAAAAAAATCGAAAATTCATTGAGAATTAAAAATTTTTGTAACTTGCTTTTTCATTTTGAGTAAATTAGGTCATTAATAAATGGATGAAGTTTTGAAATTTTCACCATACCGTAAAAATTGAAAACTTCGATTTCGCCAAGGGGGGGGGCACCCCCTGTAGATCCGCCACTGGTCTCACCATTGATTCTCGCACACGTTCAGAAATGCCTGCATTAATTCGTATCGCATTGCAACTCTCAATAATTCGAATTCTTAAGTCGTTTTCATCTAGTACAGGCGTTTTGTATACAAGAGACTTTAGGTATAAATAATAGTCTAGAGGATTCAAGTCGGGACTGCGAGCTGGCCAACCTTGGAGACTTGCGCATCCAATCCAGCAATTAGGAATAGTCTTGTCGAGGTATTGACGAGCAACTAGGTTACAATGAGCTGGGGCGCCGTCATTCATGAACCACATATTAGTTCTTATTTGTAGAGATATGTCTTCTAACTTCCACTAAGATAGTCGCCTATGATCCCTGCCCATACATTCACCGAAAATTGTTGCTAAAAACGACCTTCTCTAATTTTATGGGGATTATCGTCCGCCCAAAAATGTTCGTTATGAAAATTCATAATGGGTTCCCTTGAAAAAAAAAGCCTCATCAGTAAATGGGCTGATCCATGCGATATATTTCGAATAAACTCGATTTCAAAAATAACTGAAGCGAATATGGTCAAAAACCTATACCGGGTGTTGCATCGTCGAGCGGGACATAGGAAATCCCATGTAATTTTAAATGGGGTCAATTATTGGCTTCCCTAATTATTTTAGAGAAAAATTCTATTTAGGTTTATTAAAGAGCACTAAAACCCACATTCAAAAGAATAACTTTAGATATTTTTGATGAGCCCGTTTACGGGTTATCGCCGATTTCTTTTTAACTATTTCTCCTTTTTATGGCCCCGTATTTGCGGGCACCAGTCAAGGTAAAAGATGACTGTCAAATAAAGTTGTCATTTTGAAATGTGTGCTTTATTGTTATAAAAACTCGTACATCGAAAATATTAAAGGTATATTTATGAGTACAAATTAATCTGAATAAAACTAAAATAAAGTATCCAATTACAAGGTTAATTATGACATTTTACATGTTTCAATATTTTACTAATTAATAGGTAGGTACTATTAAATTGTTAGAACTTTAGGATTTAAGAAGATGTTCAAATATTCCTCCATTGACTGCTAGACAATAACCGAGGCGATCATAAAATTCTCTTCTTACATTCGCTAGTTGGTAAACTGAAATTCTATTGCATTCGGCAGAAATAGCATTTTTTAACTCGTCTAGATTTGGGTATTTTTTATCTTTGTATATCCTGTTTTTTAAATGGCCCGAGAGAAAGAAATCATTTGGCGATAAATCAGGAGACCTGGCTGGCCAATTTACTGTATGATTTAAGCCAATAACATTTCCATTAAAAGCACGGTTTAAATATTCCCGGACAGCCAGGGTACTATGTGCCGGGCAGCCATCCATTTGGTACCAAACTTCCTGATTTTCCCTGGCGGCATCATGTAAAGTAGGTAAAATATGATCTTCAAGTAGTTCCAAAAAATATTCTGCATTTAAATTTCGTGTAAGAAATAATGGCCCGATAATATTTTCTCCGAAAATCCCAGCCCATACATTAACTTTTTGTGGATATTGCGTCCTTGTTTCCACAAACCTGTGTTGGTTTTCTTTGCTCCAATATCGATAATTTTGAACATTGGGTTCATTGTTTAAGGTAAATATGCATTAGTCAGTGAAACAAATGTTTTTTAAAAATTCCCTATCCATGTTTGCTCTTTCCATCATACCAAAACAAAACTCCTGTCGTCGTATTTCGTCCCTATCTCTTAGCTCTTGGTGCTTTTCATATTTGTATGAATAATATGTATGTCGTTTCAAAGCTCGTAACGCTGTGGTGTGATCTAATCCTATGTCATCCACAAGTTTCCTTGTGCTGATCTTGCCATCATTTTCTTCCACGCACAATAAAACTTGCAAGTCCCTATCATTTCTTGCATCTCTTCTTTGTTCCTGCCTTTCTTCACAGCTGCAGTTATTTATTACAGTGCCTTTTGTCTCAAATTTCTTGATAGTCCTTTCGACTGTAGATTTTGCAGGTATCGGTCTATTCGGATACAGAGCAGCAAACATGTCTGACACATTTTGATAACTATTTCCTTGATAATACCATTTAATCATCAATATTTTTTCTTCAGAAGTGTAATTCATGGCTAATATTTTCGATGTACGAGTTTTTATAACAATAAAGCGCACATTTCAAAATGACAACGTTATTTGACAGTCATCTTTTACCTTGACTGGTGCCCGCAAATACGGGGCCATAAAAAGGAGAAATAGTTAAAAAGAAATCGGCGATAACCCGTAAACGGGCTCATCAAAAATATCTAAAGTTATTCTTTTGAATGTGGGTTTTAGTGCTCTTTAATAAACCTAAATAGAATTTTTCTCTAAAATAATTAGGGAAGCCAATAATTGACCCCATTTAAAATTACATGGGATTTCCTATGTCCCGCTCGACGATGCAACACCCGGTATATTTTAGAAAATATTCGATTCTATTAAAAAAATAAAGTTACTAATTCAGCATACGTAATATTTTTTAGTCTTAATTAACACCATAAAAATGCAATAATAATAATAATAATAATATCTCTTTCTCGATAGGGAGATCAAAAAATTATTGTGTGACTCTTTAGTTTTATCGCATTTTAACCATTGCGATAATGTTTATGGTCCTTGTTTGGATGCTGCTGATGTGCACAGAATACAGAAAGTCCAAAATAATTGTTTACGTTTAATATTTGGAATTCGCCGACGTAACAGAATATCACATAAGCTTAAAGACCTCTATTGGCTTAACATGGTAAATAGGCGTAAACTGCATGCAACTTGCCTCTATTACAAGATTTTAAAATTTCGTTCTCCTCCCTACCTCTATAATAAAATTACTTTTCGTACAGATGTTCATCACTTAAATTTACGTAGAAAAAACATAAACATTCCTAAACATAAACATGAGTTTTTTTAAAGATCTTTTTCATATAATGTTGCCTTATTAATTAATTCATTAGATCTGGATTTGGCTCAAGTCAATATGTCAGGTAATTCCTTTAAAAAAAAATTAAATAAAATCTTGTTTAACAACCAGTGTCATGGTCAGAGATTATAAGTAGTGGAAACTCTTCATTTGTCTCTTTTCTGTTTCTTTTTTTTTTCTTTTCTCTTCCTATCACTAGTAAATCTAGTAGGTATCTTCGGGATATATAGCAGCGCATTAATGACATAAAGTATTATATTATTTAAGCTTTTGGCCTCATGTTAATAACAGAATCTGCCGAGTGCAGAAGTCTGAAATGATGGCCATTTATTTGCTCGTATTTAATAGTATAAATATCATTTTATTTCCAATTTTTAAAATATATTGGAATGCTGTGAATGCATGAGTAAATAATGAACAGTTATTTATTTATTATTTATATTTATTTATCCACCAGTAAAGCTTAGTTAAAAAAAATTATAAAAGCACCTATAATTTCAAAGTTATCCAGGCAAAATACCATTCTGCTTTGAAATCTAAAATAATTAACGGGGGATAAAAAATTAGGGTTGCAAAAAAGTGTCCGTTAATAGAGAAAGATATATTACCGGGGTAAAAACATATGCTAAAAAAACGTCACCCCTCGTTTTTTATGCCAGGTGAAAAAAATAGCAATGGGCTAGGATAAAAATTCTCACACACGGATCTAAGATTGTAACCCACAGATTTTTTTCGAGGGGTACAAAGGTCAACATTTTTTTTTAAGAAGTGTGGGAAAATGTTTGAAATAGATTTAATTTTTATTTTACTAGTCACCAGACAGTAATTTCTCAGTACTGCCAAAACTACTACTAATAGAATAAAGAAAAGGAAATAGACGATAAAAATACGATTTGTTTAAGAATCTAAAGTTTTTAAGCCAGAATCCTAAACGCCAAGGAACTCATTTTGAGCCCTTATTTTGATATAAGCATAATTAAAATTGTGATTTGTGTGAATTGCCCTGATGCAGGCAATAAAAAATTCAAAACAACTTTTGCAGAAATATTGGCGCCAATGTAACTAATTTAGAAGACACTTTAGTTCCAATTAAATTTGCTTAAAATGTCACATGTTGTGATCCCAACGTAAACATTCAAATAAAATTACTTTATGTGGTCTCCCTCCTTTACATTTATGCCACCAATAAACTAAGTAAAATATATTTTAATAATGGGTCATACAAAAAGAATATTTTTGACCCAAATATTAAAATGCTTGCTTCCCTTGAACGGTATATTTCCGAAAGGTACCGTCAAAATTTGGTTCCCACACCCTCAATGTCAAACTTGTCGTCAAAATATCTGTATCATTTTTCATTTTATAAACATAAAACGATTGAAAGGGTATTGGGGCAAACATTTGGTATTATTGTGCTTTGGTAAAGGGTTTGAGCGGTCAAGTTCTGCATTCCCACACATCGCATACATTTCTTGAAGTCCAACGAGATACGTGGATAGAGTCGACGATATTGTTATGTGATATTTTTATAAACTAGAAAGTCGTGAAAACCGTTTCAAAGCTTTTCTAAGAATAAAATAATTTTTATATATTCTTTTTTACATATTTCTTATATCCTCTATTTTATAAAAGTTGAACATATTCATTTTTCTTTTAAACATTGGCGTTTGTTAGTAAACAACTGATATTCATCAGAAGTGTTAACTTACTGAATATCATACACAAAATATTATATTCATCAATAACTACCTTGTTTCACGAACGTATCTTCGAGAGAGATGAAAATCTTATAGCCTTAATTCTCTATCTGATTTGGTACAGTCGGTACGGTTGATCTTTGCTGGTGCGTCATGTATTAACGACCAAGAGACAAAGTGATTTGCAACTCCCCATCTTTATTTATTATAGCTTTAAAGGTGAATAAAAACATAATAGAGTGGGGTTGCGTAATACGTCTCGAATTCAAAGTAACGCGCTAGACAGAGGATATTTGGAGAGTATTCCAAAGTCATCGTTTCGATCTGCCAACTTCAATTTGTTTTTAAAGGTTGTTGTGCCTTATTCAATTTAATCGTAAAAACTGTTCTGTTCAGATCCATTTATGTCGTACTTTCGTATTGGCGGTAGTTATTTATAGATAGGGTAAAAGTGAGAGAGACGCCATAGTTTTTGCAAGTGTGAAACTTTATAAGCATAAGCAAAAATGCAATATGTATAATCAAATCGTTTATTTTTTGCAGGAAAGTTATTCTTATGCAACTATGTGGCAAGAAACAATTTACGACATAATTTCAAAAAAATATAAATCTAGAAATTAAAATATCCCAAGTTTCAAAATGCCATCTCTCCCACACTATGTGGGAGAGATGCCATGTCACGAGGGAGGGATGCCATACGTGTTATTTTGTCTGCTTAAGATTTTTTTTGCGTACTATTTCCCTCCCACAATTATTGCAATGGGGGTAGTACATATTTTCTGGGCGCTCTGAAATAGTAAATACCTTGTTCAAATTTAACAGTAAAACACATATCATATAAGCCGTGGTGGCGGCTCTCCTCATTTTGGAAGATAGATGTTATACAGTTAAAATACCACTCAGTATAAACAATGATACAAAAGTATTTTTTTTATCATGTTAAAAACAAGCTGAACAAAACATTAAAACAGGTACTCACTTTAACTTATCACCGCTTACTTATGGCATTCACTAAAACACAATATGCTTATTCTATTTTACTAACCTAGCCTGATAATCTATTTTCCCGAAATTCTATTTTTTCCCATTTTTTAAGTCCCCTTCACCCCCCCCCCCCCTTTCCTGTGATCCGCCCCTGATGTTGTGTCGGTTTCTTGTGAGTTTTAACTGTGTTATGATGTGATTTTTCTGCTGTTTTTAATTGCATATTGTCTTAAAAAGTTTATCTGGTCCTGTCCCTTATCTTGTCAATATGTGAAATGCTATATTAACTATCAAATATTAGTGTAAATAAATATAATTTACTAAATCTCATAGAATTTAAAAATGGTATAATAAGAAAAATCGCAGTTTAGTAACTAATAAGGTATTAGACTGTAGAAGATGTACCTTTGTGAAAAGGTAGACAAGACTATAAGAACATACAAATAGTCGTAACTGATTCTTCTGTCTCGTTAATTTTGAGCCTAAGGTTACAACTGACATAAGAAAAAATAGTTCAGCTTAATTCTTAACTTGTTCTGTAACTTTTATAACTGTTTTTTTTAACAACTTTTAAATTCCAACAATAGTTACGTGTTTTATCACTTTTATAGTTTTTTTTGTACGCATCTTTCTTTTCAGTCACGATTGGATAATGGATTAAATAAAGTATTTTGACGCTTTAGTCAAATACCTTCTTGCGAAACGACGATTAAATCTGAAGTTATTAAGGTTTAAAAAGCAGCTTTAATTAGGTGTTAATTATGGATAACTACTTAAACTAAGAGATTAGTATAAAGTGGCTCAAAACAATATCAGTAATCAAGCATAATTTAGAAGTTGCACTTGAGAAACAACTTAATTATAAATGTTTGTATTATGAATTGATTTTGGACTCTCGGCTTCCCTTACCTACTCCATTCTACGAGCTCGCTAGCTCATCACCCACGATTACTATAATACTACATCTGCCAGGTCAGTAAATTCATCGCTTTATAAAATAAACTCGTGAATGTTATCTGGACATCTCGGAGACCGTTTAAAGAAATTCAGGAAAAAATAGATAGCCATCGCGTAGAAAGAATTATAAAGAGACGACATTTGTTTTTGTTGTCAGCTTCGTTTTCAATTTTTCATTTGACAGCGAATCTTTGTAGGAAATGGAAGCAATATAGTCAAAGGAGTTTAAAGGTGATGACAATCGTATAATCTGGATGAAATATTTTTTTTTTTGTACGAATGGACAAATTAGTAGTTAAAATATAGTTTAGTTACGCTGTGAATGTATTACACAATATTATATCAAAAGCACAGTATATTTTAAAAAGTAATTTGAAAGCTATGTTACTCTGACTAAAATAAATTTTGTTAATAAAAAATATATAAGAAATATAGATTGGTTCACATTAGAACACAAAGTTAAGGGTCGTTTCGTACAGGATTTTTCCGAACACTTTTATGCCTAATGTCTTTTTTACATATGAATTTCAAAATTTATAAAAACAAAAAACAATGGGAACTTTCTTGAACAGTTTTAAAGGCTTTGCTAGACAGAAGGCGGTCTATCCATCTCGGTAAGCAGTCTGATGTTGTATTCCATGGACGTATGTATTATACTTGCTCCGCTATACAGGGTGTTACTTAATGATAGGCCGTAATTCTAAAGGCGCATTCCTGAACCAAATTTAAGTGCAGAAAAGTTTAAATAAACATGTCCTAAAAGGTCTGGCTTTCGAGATACAGGGTGGCAAAGTTAAAAAAAAATCGGTTTTTTATTAACATCTCAAAGATTCTTTTGCCGATTTTGGTGAAATTTGGCAGTGTTCTTTGTTGTAATAAGACGCTAAGTTAGCACTGACTAGATGATAATTATGAGTTCCAGTGGCATCCCGGGGATAGTCTTATGAATAATATTGACAAAAAGAATGTACGCTACTATTTTATTTAAAAATTGTATATTGTTTTCGGGTTAAGCAGCTAAAAATACAACTTTTTTGTCTCTTGATATTCTTGCGTATCTTCTTCGTCTTCAAAGTAAAAAATAAAAGCCACTTTATTGCATGTCTAATTTTTCTCGAGAACGAAGGAAGATACGAAAAAATATTAAGAGACAGAAAAGGTGTTTAACCGGAAAACAATATACAATTTTTAAACAAGTTAGTGGTGTACTTTTTTTGTCAATATCAAACCGGAAAACGATATAAAATATTTAAAGAAGTCAGTGGCGTACAGGGTGTCCAGTTTTCGTATGTTTTACGGGTTATCTGCGTTATTAGTAAAGATAGAAGTTTGCGGTTTTGGCGGCACTTTGTTACTTTTTTGAGAAACAAACGATGCCACAAACAGAATTTTCATAGCCCCCTTAGTTTTTTAGGGTGTTTTTAAAAATTTTGCATTTTGGGACACGTATCTCGGTTACGCTGCAACTTATCAAAAAGGTAAACAATTTTTAAAATTAGTGTTTTATATTTGTCAGAAGCTTGTGACAATTGTTTAATCTTAAAATTTATACGGTGTGCCGTTTAAAAAAATGTAAATTTGTTGAAAAATGTAAATTTTGAACTTCACATTGAAAACAGCTATAAAGTATTATATACTTTTGAAAAGCTTGTGATAAACTGAATCATAATAGCCAAAAATATATAGGGTGCCCCATTTAAAAAAATGCAAGTTTGCTCTATTTCTCGAAAACAATTAAACAGAGAAAAAATGTAAGTAAGCCACTGGATCCTACGTGAAAAAAACTAATAATTTTTTACCTTTTTGATAAGTTGCAGCGTAACCGAGATACCCAAAATGCAAAATTTTCAATAACAAGTATCTAAATAACTAAGGGGGCTATGAAAATTCTATTTATGGCATCGTTTGTTTCTCAAAAAAGTAACACAGTTCCGCGAAAACCGCAACCTTCTATCTTTACTAATAACGCAGATAACCCGTAAAACATACGAAAACTGGACATCCTGTACAGTTTCTTGTCAATATTATCCGTGAGACTGCCCCCCAGAACGCCACTGGAACTCTTAATTATCATCTAGTTAGTGCTAACTTAGCGTCTTATCACAATGAACAACACTGCCAAGTTTTACCAAAATCGGCATAAGGATTTTTGATATATTAATAAAAAAACGATTTTTTTTTTAAACTTGTGTCTTGAAAACCAGACTCTTTAGGACACTACTTTAATTTGGTTCAGGAATGCACCCTTGGAATAACGGCCTATCATTAATTAACACCCTGTATAAACAACGGGCTACCGCAGCGGCATAGGTACCGCCATGTTTGCTAGAGCCATTATTGCCATTAATCTCTACAAAATTAATAACTATGTCAACTTAAAAATATTTTGTTTTGTAGACTACACTCACCGACAACCAAAATTTAGATCAAATTTAATGTACGATAACTTTTTCTTCCATAGTCCGATTTCAATCTTTTTTTTTTCAAAATGTAGATAATTGTTTCGGTTTTAATTAATTTTATTCGATTTTCAAAAATACAGTTCACATGTTGAAATATACAGGAAAATAAAATAGTATATTTTTTCTCTTAAGTTTGTAACACTCTGAAGAGTAATTTTGCAATGTAAACTACACTGGATATGCTTTTCTGCAGAGTCTGATTAATTTTTAACATTTTGCTGTTTTATTCTTCTTGGTATCGTTATCGGTTTAAAAGATATGAATTTTTGAAATAAACATTACACTTTTTAAAACAATTATTGAAAACACTGTTGATCTTTTGGAATGTTTAGGTTTCTTTGGAAACGTATTCTGCAATTATTGTCAAACAGTTTTATCAGACATTTCGAGCATTTAAAACGTTTCGTGAGTGAATTCCGAATTTATTTTTTATTTCACGACGCCTTTGTCATCCGAATATTCAGCTAGAGCCGTTGCTCTTCATGATGTTGGTTATTCCTATAGAGAAGTGGCGGATAGGCTAGTTTTTACAAAATCTAGTGTGGAAAGAGCCGTTGCAAGGTTTCGTGAGACTGGAAGTTATGGCAGAAGACCTGGATCTGGAAGAAATCGTGCTACTTCCGCCCTTGATGATCGCTTCATTAGAGCCTAAGTTTTAAGAGATCGGCATACCAGTGCAGTTGTGATAAGAAATGAACTCCAAAGAGTTCGTCAAGTTGCTGTCAATGAAATAACAGTAAGAAGAAGACTTAATGAAGTCAATTTACGGACCAGAAGACCGGCAACTGGACCAGAGCTTCTCAGACAGCATCGAGTTATTAGAGTGGAGGCAAGTTCTATTTTCAGACGACTCCAGATTTGGCCTGAGGTCTCCTGACGGGCGAGAAAGAGTATGGAGACGACAAGGGGAGAGATTCGCCCAATGTAATTTTAGCGAAAGGGGTAACTTTGGTGGTGGATCCATTATGGTGTGGGGCGGTACTTCATTTGACGCTCGAACAGAACTTGTTTTTTTTACAGAGAAGCTGTTCTGCCTGAGGGTACATTGAATAAATTCTGGAAGAACATGTTGCTTTTGCACAATTTATTGGTAACGAATTCGTTTTCATGCATGACAATGCCCGTCCACATACTGCCAGAATAGTGGCCCAATATTTAGAAGAGGTTCGAATAAACGTTATGAGCTGGTCCGCTCGTAGTCCTGACATTAATACGATAGAACATGTATGGGACATGTTAGGTAGACGAATCAGGAAACGCCGAGGACAGTTCTGCTATTCATTCTCCAAAAGCCCCGAAATGCTCTGGAAGAAGAATGGGGCGCTATTACACAAGAGGATATCCAAAACCTAATTAGAGGAATTAATCGACGTTTAGTAGCTGTTACAAGAGCTAGACGAGGTAACACGAGGTGGTAACTTTTAAAACCCCTACTGTTATGTTTCAATTAAAAATAGATTCGATCAAAAAGTGTAATGTTTATTTCATAACTTCATATCTCTTAAAGCGATAACGATACCGAGAAGAATAAAATAGCAAAATGTTAAAAATCAATCAAACTCTGCAGAAAAGCATATCCAGTGTTACAAACTTAAGAGAAAAAATATAATTTGTTTCCCTGTATATTTCAACATGTAAACTGTATTTTTGAAAATTGAATAAAATTAATTTAAACCGAAACAATTATCTACGTTTAAAAAAAAAAAGATTGAAGAAAAAGTTATCATACATTATATTTGATCTAAATTTTGTTTGTGCCGAATTTTATGTCGGGGACTGTAGTTATAATAATTGAATAAATAGAGTTATTTAATTTCTAAAAGCACATCGCATAGAATGAAACAGAAAATGTACCTAAAAAAATTTGTATATGATGATGGAACCTAATACCTTTATTATGTGAACTTGTGTGACGAACCAATAGGTATAGGTACTTAGAAAAAAAGAGTGCAAGGTAATTGCATACGTAAACCATAAAACAAAAAACAACCTCTTGATGTTTTTATTGAGCAGTAAATAACGAGGTCGTATAAGTACGGGCAAACCTCATACACACACACATCATCACATGTTGATTTTCCAGATTTACGATAATATAATAATGACCTATAACGGTAGTTTTATAGAAACTACATGCGAGGTGTAAAATGAGTAAACTCCCACATTGTTAGGCTTGGTCTACACTAGCCGAATGGTTAAGGTAGCGAGTAAGGTAAAGAGAGACTGAGAGAGAGAAAACTGTCAAATCGTTTCTTTCAATTTTCTTATTGACGGTACCTATAAGGATCGAAATAAATGCAAAGTAAGAGCAGCAGGTGCTGCCATGCAGTCTCGGGTTGAGTTTAAGTTAGGTTAGTTCGCTTTTGTAGAAGTTGCTGCCTGCTAGGCGAGCGAGTTAAGAAAGTGGATTGGTCGAGACCAGGGAATCCTTATTTATTTATTTATTTTATTTATTTACTATTATAAATTTACAATTTACTAATGCAAAAACACCTATTATATCTGTATGTGTTTTTGTGTAGTGTGAGTATTGTAGTAGGTCCATAGATTTTCATTACCTATAATAAATAAATTTGTACAAAGTGGGACCTTGGAAGGCCCAATTAACAATAATTTGTCAGCTTATTAGCAATTGCACTGCACTGAATATCAAAAATAACATTAACATTGCGTACGAATCAAATTCAGAAATCAAAAACTCAAAACAGTCTCCCAAATATGGTATGGTAATTGTCAAATATGTGTTGAGCACATTTTGTACTAAAAACTTTAGGTATTTTTATATTACGCATTTTAACAGGTAACAGGTTCAATAATTTGGGTCACATATAGACAACTGATTTCATGTTCAAGGTTTCGTTATTTTTCGAATATTTGAGATTTTCATGCACATTATCTCTAGTTTGATATTTCTGAGATATCCTATCATTTTCTTGTTTTTAAATAAACCTACATGTATTCAGGATACAAAGACCTCTCACATTCAGCACACCAGAAGAGTAAAGAAGGTCGGTGTGATACAGTCCAGATTTTTTATAAATGACTTTTAGAATACAATTTCGAACAGGATTTAGTGGCTTTAGTGTTGCCCTGTATAATCCTCCCCAAACTACAATTACATAGCATATGACAGATCTTACCAATGACCTGTAAATCATGGTTAACAATTTTTCACTCATGAATTCTCTTAACAAGTAAAATTTATGGATCAAATTCTTGACACTTTTACAATTATTTTTATTTGTCTGTCCCACTGTTAAAGTGGGGTCGATTTTTTATTGTAGGCGAAAAAGCAATGTAATTGGTTTTTTTTTATTCAATCAAATCATTTTTTTATTAATTTCAAGCCACTTTCAGCAATGCCTTGTAGGGTATTCCAGGTTTCAGTTTTCAGTCAGGTTTTCAAAATGACTACGGTGTCATCTGCATAGGAGATAATTTTTCAACCTGTATCACACTCTTTAAGGAGCGAGTTTATGTATATTATGAAAATAATTGGGCTCAGGACTGTGCCCTGTGGTATGCCCATTTTTATCATCATTGGATCACTCAAGATATTGTTAATTGAAAAAGGCCTAACACCGGTCGCCTTATCCCATATCCTGAGAGGATATCCAGTAAGGCAGTGTGGGACACCGTGTCAAATGCCTTGGCCAGATCTAAGTATATCGCTAAGGTTTTCCTATAACTATTCATGATCCCTATTGCCTCAACCATTATGTTGTATATTGCATCATTGGTGCAAGCACCTTCTTTAAGCAAGCTAATTTGGTGATAAGATTATATATAAGTCAAAGATTAACTAATCTGGATATCTTATCTATTGAGCAGGAAGTGACTGATGCGATCGATATTGTTAATGTTATTAAAGACCTTGTATGCAAGAAAAGTAGGAGAATTTTAGTTTAAATACGATTTTTTTTTATATACGTTTTGGAATGTTCAATTTGTCTGAATGAATATATCTTTTTTAATCTTTTTGGACCGAATTAGAACAATTAGTGGGGGAGGTTTGTCACCGCTCTGGTCGCCAGAAACTCATGGTGCGTGCCACAGCAAAATGATAATATGCAGCAGCTGAAATCCAGAAGCCTATTTATATTAAAAATGATTAATTAACTGTTTAAAAGGCTAGTTGGTATTTTTTATTAAACTACTACCTACTGGCTTCTTCATTAATCAATTTTACACGATATTAAGTAATTGTATAATTTATAAGTATTGTGTATGTTATTATGGTGCTACAAAATTACGCTGAAACAAAAATAAAGGTTCTTTAGGGTTTTTTTTCTTTGTTTGTTTTTTTCCACGTAATTATGTTCTCATAACTAAACTTTATTACTATTAATATTAAGAAAAAAACCTTTAGGTAGTTAAAACAGCATTTTTAGTTTTTTTCTCTTTTAGTTGTCGGAGCAACTCAAAGATTATTGTTTACGTTTATGCGGTAACAGCAAATTATTATCGAATTTGAAGTACAACGTCATGAATATTGGAAGTCGTTAATGCCCTAGACACTGGAGGAGTCAAAGGAATAATAAAACGACGGTTTTAAAGAAACTATTTGTGAATAACATAGGGATAGAAAATATTTAATTGCATATCTACAGGCATAGGCGTAGCTAGCCTACTTTGTGTAGTGGGGCTTAAGCCCCTGAAAGAATCGTAACAAGCGTCGAACGGGAAGCGCCGCAGGCGAAAAAATTTCAGGGCCACGCCCTAATTTTACCAAGATTTAACCAAAAGTGCCGAACGGGAAGCGCCGCAGGCCCTAATTTTACCAAGATTTAACCAAACTAGTTTTTTTACTAATAATATGCTTAAACCTATAAAAAAAAACGAAAGCCAGGAAAAAGAAAATTTTAATCTAAGCAGCTAGGTGTATTTTAATTATTATTATAGCGGAAAAATATTAAAAACGTCGGTAAAACAACAACATAAACAGTATTAGGATTACAATAACATACTAAAAAATCTGAAAAAAGCTACCATCAATTGGGTAAAAATAGCTAGGTACTAACAAAAATAATCATTACTCTTGATAAACTTAAAAACAGTAAATATATTGAAATTGGGACTAAACACTAAAGTCTACTTTGCGATTTTTTTGCCCGACAAAACTGCTTAAGAATATCTTCTAAATTCAAATTACTCATCATTTCACTTTCTATGTTAATTAAGGATAGGTACATTTGAAAATCGATCCTGCGACATACGACTCCGTAACCAATTTTTTATTCTTCTCATCGTTGAAAAAGATCTTTCGCATGTCGCAGAACTGATTGGTATTGTCAATGCTACTTGCATTAATTTATATAAATTTGGAAAAGTCTCTTTTTGTACAGTTGTTCGTATTTCACTCAAACTCCACTCAGAAATATCAGATTTTAGACAATTTTTTGCAACTAGCATTTCCGCTTTTAACACATCTTTGTTTATAGCAAATGAATCTAAATAATGACGAATAAATAGACTACTTTCTTCAAAATCTAATTTAAAAAAGTTGTCGACAGACAATGCAAACTGTTGGCTCTCTGGTGAAAAACGAATTTTCATATGGTTAATTATGCTATCCAGAATACGATAATAAGCATTTATTAACCAGAAATGACTTGTTATATCCAAACCTGACTCTGGCGTTTCTATGTCAATGGCAAGTTCATTTTGGTCGGCGCCAATCGTTGACAAAATAGCAAAACCTTCCAGTAATGTGGATTCTGTTTTTTTTTCGTTTAGAGATCGCAGTGATTCTAGACTAATATCATGCTTGTTTGCTATTTTTTTTCAATCTCTTCCCATAAAGATAGGAAATACTTCTTGTTTCGTTTTTGCTCTAAAGATGAAATTGTCCCATTTATAACTCCAGTAGATTTGGCCAATGTACATTCCTTCCATTGCAAGTGTTTACTAAGAATATTCGTAAGATGAAGAACATCATTAAGAATAAACAAGTTAATAATAAATGTTCCTTTTGACATACTAGATAAAAGTCCAACTGCTTCAATCGAATTTCTATTTGAGTTTTCTTCAATTTCAAGTCTCAAGGCTCAATTTGATTCCAAAAAATAATATAATAAAAATAGAAGGTAGAATTTGTCAGAGGGGGCTATTTTTATACAAGGGGGGGCTTAGCCCCCCCAGCCCCCCCTTAGCTACGCCTATGTCTACAGGGTGCCTCCGATTAAGTCTGCACGATTGCTAATTCCGTTATTATTGTAGCTACGGTGTAGGTTCAATTAGTAGGTGTTGGTTCAATTAGCAGGTGTTGGTTCAATTAGTAAACTAGTAGCACTTTCCTCGCTGCTTAAAATGGAAAAATAATTGAACTTATAATGCCCATTTAGGTACTACATGTCGGTGGCAAAGAAATATCAAAACAAAAAAAATTTCGATATTTCTATCGCCCGAAACTTAAAAATATCGACTTTCAGTCAAGTAGACTATATAGTTATAGATGTGTTTGTGGATCTAAGAAAGGATTTTAATGTCGTCAGCATCGATATATTGTTGAAAGAATTCTTTAATGTGGAGTTTAGAGGGAATATATATTATAACATAAGAAAAACCTATTTGAGTGGTAGGAAGCAGTACGTAAGACTTGGCAGTGTGAATGGTGATGTTTTAACGTACGAGCATGGCGTACCCCAGGCCTCGGTCTAGGGGTCTATGCTATTACCACTGTCTGTCTTAAACTTGAGATATGCGAATCTCAGTGCGCGCTATTTCACATTTGCCGACGACACGACGAGGTGACATTGAAAAATATTGTAAATAATAATTTTAAGAAATATCTTAATTGGCTGTACTACAATAAATTAAAAATAAATTATGACACAACATTGTTTAAGCAAAAAGATCAAAAAACTGGAAATTAAGATAAGTGCATTACAGCTGGAAGAAGTTGAAGAATCCAAGTACCTTGGACTAATGATTGATATAAAGTCAAATTGGTCTCAACATATAAATCACCTTTTCAATAAAATCAAACCGATGATCCCAAAGATATACAAATGCGGAAATTATTTCACAAGAAAAGCTAAGTACAGTATGAACAATGCCTTCTTCTTGGCACATTTCAGGTATTTATTGCCGTTATGGAGAGGTATGTGACAGGACTAAATTTGAATCTGTTCAGATTCTTCAAAATGAGTACTAAAAGTATTATTTTATGATAGACTTACTTAAGCACCAACACATTGTATGTAGAACTGAACGGTCCACAGTTGAACAAGATTTTGGAATTTGAGCAGATTTTATCGATGCATAAAATTCTTAATAAAATTAAAAAACGTAAATGTAAATATAATAATATCTAACGATGTCCATGGGTATGAAACTAGATCACAAAATAATGCTTATCAAATCGCTACTAAAACTAATATAGGAATAAATGGCCCAAGTGTCCAAAACATACAACAGAGTACCTGAAGGAATTAGGAGCATTGTTATGTATAGAGTATGTATTCTCGGGGCCAGATTTATTAAGCACTGCCTAGAGAACTATTAGCTACATTAATAATTGTAAAAATCTGAAGTATTTAATAATGATTGTTTAAAAAAAAATGAAACAAAGCTTCTATTTGCTGTTTAAAGCAATCTATGTATTTGGATATAATTAGGGATGCAACTAATTAAATATACAACTTTAGTAAAAACAGTTTACATTAAATATACAATCACATCGCATTTTAGTACTATTATGCAAATACAAATACAAATACCATTTATTTCCATCACACTCACCGAAAAGGGTATATGGATAATGTCAAATACAAAATTTCTTTGACAAAATTAACTAAAATTAATTTAAGAAAAGCCAAATCAAGCAAGGACCTAAAAATATAAAAAAATGATATCGTACATAAACAATACAGATATAAAACAATGAAATATATATAAGCACACTGTATATAAGCTCGTCAGCTTGTTAGTAAATACAAATGACTAAAATAGTGTATTTTAAATACTCATCAAATGAATAAAAAATATTATCTGTTAAAAGTTTTTTAACTTCCACATCAAAGCTTTTAAGGCTGTTTATGCGTTTTACACTTACTGGTAACCGGTTAAATATTTTTATTGGTAATTCAAGGCGACTTTTAGAAACTAATGCAAGTTTGTGTTGAGGAAGATGAATGTTCATGTTACATCTCTGGTTGTAATGATCATTCCACGAGTCCTTTTAAAATTAGAGGGATTAGATTTAATATAGTTTACTGTGTTTTTATATACTTTAAAATATATATTGATGGAAATATAAGAATTTGCAACTATTTAAATAAGTCTTCATATGAAGAACATTAAGGTTTATTTGGCATAGTCCGTATAAATTATAATTTTTTCTTGTAGAACCAAAACTTCGCCAGATTGTGCACTATTGCCCCATGCCAAGGTAGCATGGATTAAACAAAAATGAGCACATAAATAGTAATATAATAGTAAACAGCTTAAGTCAACTTTAGTTCTCAGCTACCACAGAACAAAGCACTGAGTTGCCAATTTCTTTAAGACAGAATCAACCTGATCTGACCAAGCTAACTTGGCGTCAATAAAAGTTCCCAAATATTTAATCACACACCTCTTCTCTGTTCAATGGATCTATCGTTAATCCTAACAAGAACACTTTTATCCATTCTTTCTTAGTGACAAATAAATAAGTTTAGTTTTGTCATTATTTAAATTAATGCAATATAGCTAGTTATACAACAAGTTACGAAATAAGGGTCTTTTAGGCACGGACGTAAAAATTGTCCTACGAGGCGAAGCCGAATTGGACAACACGTCAGAGTGACTAAAATACATTGTTTCGTAACGAATGGTATAGGTACAATATTTTTTTCTACGGGCGCTTTATAATAAAAAACTTAATTTATTTTACCAAACATTTATTACCTGTGTTTCATTTACACCTTTTATGTCAAACAAATTGACACTGCGGCAAATATTAAGTAAAAAATGAGTGACTTAGAAGACTCAGACATTGAAAATGCCGCAAATGAGGCAATGGTGAACATTGTTCCCCAAAAATCAAGGAGTTTGTATGAGGGCACATACGAAAAATTCAAAAAGTGGTGTGAAGAAAAAAAGGTACAAAACTTATCAGAAAAAGTCGTTTAGGCATATTTTTCACGATTATCTGATGCCTATAAGCCATCAACTTTGTCGAGTACTTACTCAATGCTTCGAACGATGGTTTATTTAAATAAAAATGTTGATATAAAAACATTACAAAACTAATCGCATTTTTGAAAAGGAAATCTACGTCTTTTCTTCCAAGGAACAAAAATAAAAAGATTTGTCAAAGAAGCACACGTTAAGAACTATTTATTGGACAAAGTCATTCTTATTGTGGGAATCTCTGGAGCATGTCGCAGAGAAGAACTCAATTTAAATATGAATAATATCGAAATTTCGGAGTCTTTAATTAAAATAACCATTCCAAACACTAAAACAAATGTTGCAAGAAGTTTTGTAATTAGCGAAGGCTCTATTGACGGCATCAACTTCTTAAATATTGTCCGAAAGTACGCCCAATTACGTCCAGCACACATAACCCATGAAAGATTTTTTATCACGTACAGAAACTCCAAATGTTCCAGACTTCCAGTGGGCATTAATACCATTGGAGCACCACCAAAGAAAATTGCTGATTTCTTGGGGCTTCCAAAGGCAAATGAATATACAGGCTATTGAGAGTGGTAAATAGTTTACAAAACTGACACATTATATTTTAATTTATATGGTCATAGCTTTTAGTCTATCGTTCTGTTATTTAAAACTTCAGTAAACATCCGAGCCTCAATCTTTATTTACGTAAGCAAAAGTTAATATGTATGATATTATTTCTATTGATTCCTTTTTCTGCTCTCGCCGTGTATGCAGCTTTCTCAATATAATAAAAGAATAGTTATTTCTTAAAGCTTTGTGTTTTTGTTCTACCCATATCCTTTAATAGGTTATGGGCCCAGAACGTATGTTCGCGAAATAAGTGAGGAGACATTAAGTAAAAACTTTTGTGTAAATTGTGTTTTTGTTAATAAGACTTTGTTGGAAACGAACTTAAATATATTATAAAGTCGTGGTTAGTGCTTAATGCGTGAAAATGGAGAACAGTAAAAAGATACGACGCAATATTACCTCATTCAATGGAACTAATTATTCGATATGGAAATTTCGCCTCAAGGCCCTAATTGCTGAAGAGGGTGCATCACTGGTACTAGCCGAAAATCCACCTGCTGCACTACCTGAAAATTGGCATCAAATGGAATTAACGGCAAAAGGATGTATTATTGAATATTTAAGTGATGTAATGATCGGCATGATTACCGAAGAAGACACTGCTCGGGAAATATTACGAAAGCTAGACACAATTTACGAACGTAAGAGCTTAGCTACGCAACTTGCAGTGCAAAAGAAATTGCTGAGTTTTAAATTTCAACAAGATACCCCTTTGATCGAGCATTTTATTAAGTTTGATGAGATGCTAATTGAGTTAACCTCAGCTGGTGCTACTTTAACTGAGATGAGTAAAGTAGCTCATTTGCTCTTAACATTGCCACCTTCATATGATGGGATAGTGACAGCAATTGAAACATTGTCAGAAGACTCTATTAACTTAGCTTTTGTGAAAACCCGGTTGTTGGATCAAGAAACAAAACTACGACAGGAAAGTGGTGACACAAGTAGCAAAGTTTTACAAGTAGAGACAACAGTGAAATCAACATTTAAAAACAAAAGGTTCCACCCTTCCAAAACAAGAAATAAATATAACAACAAACCTAATTATAAAGCAAGAAAATATTACCACAACAGAGGTAGCCATTCAAAGAACCGTTTTATTTTTATGAAATGTGACCACTGTGGTAGAACGAATCACACCAAAGCTAATTGTTTCTATTATAAAGGTCGACAAGAGAACAACACTAACAACAGAACTCTACACACAATCCAAACACATGAAGAGGAGCCAAGTTTTGCATTCATGATGTCGAGTGATACATTGCATACTCAAACACGTCAAAATAACACTATCAAGTTTCTTCTGGATTCAGGAGCCACTGATCACATCATAAATCAACGCCACTATTTTACCAGTTTCATGGAATTAACCAAACCAATAGAGATATCCGTTGCAAAGAATAATACATCAATCAAAGCACACCTGAAAGGAGATATCAACATTACCACTAACATGGGCATTCAAGGGACATTGGAAAATGTGCTGTTCACCCCAGAAGTTCCCTACAATCTACTCTCGGTGCGGCGCATGCAAGAGGCTGGTATGGCTGTACTTTTCTCTGCAGATGGAGGAGTGACAATCAGTCAAGGAGGTAAAAGTATTATCACTGGTAAGGCAATAAATAAACTAATAATTATAATTGTCAAAATTAACAGAAATTTGAGCTCCACCATAAACCAAATAAATGTTTATAAAAATAGAGCGCCCTATGAAAACTATAAATTATGGCATGAGCGCTTAGGTCATATAAGCAAAAATAAATTCTTAGAAATTAAAAATCAACAATATCATGACCAATTAAATAATATAAATCCAACATCAGATTTATGTGAAGCGTGTATATACGGAAAACAAACATGTTTCCCTTTTGCTAAAAGTAAAGATAAGGCATATGTTCAAAGACCATTATTTATTATTCATTCCGATATATGTGGGCCTATATCTCCACCAATAATAGACAATAAAAATTATTTTATAACATTTATTGATGAATTCACTCATTATACTGTTACCTACTTAATGACATATAAATCGGAAACATATAAAGTTTTTCGAGACTTTGTTTTAAAATGTGAAGCTCAATTTTCGTTAAAAGTAGCATTTTTATATTGTGATAATGGTCGTGAATATTTATCCAATGAAATGAAATCATTCTGTAAAGAAAAAGGTATAACTTTTCATTTAACCGTACCATATACTCCCCAGCAAAATTCTGTTGCGGAGAGAATGAACAGAACTCTTACAGAAAAAGCGAGAGCCATGATACATGGTGCTAATTTAAATATCAGTTTTTGGGGCGAAGCAATTTTAAGCGCCACCTATATCTTAAATTTAACGCCAACAAATGCACTTAAACAAAAGGGAACACCTTATGAACTGTGGCATAATAAAAAGCCCAGATTAAACCTCTTAAAGGTTTTTGGCTCTACTGCTTTTATTCATAATAAAAATAGAAAATCAAAGTTCGAACAAAAATCAACAAAAGGTATACTGGTAGGCTATGAACCCAATGGCTATAAAATATTTGACCCTGAAACCCATAAATTTTTAACAGCTCGAGATGTCATTTTTGATGAAATCACTTTTAATACTTCAAGGCCTAAAATTGACCTTAACGAAGGGTCTCAAGTTCAAGTGCAAGGCTCCGACGGTATTAAAATATCTAAAACTGATGAAAACCCGGTACCGATTATTTTTCATAAACCATCGGAATTAAAGGCAGATAATAACAAAACTGTCATTGAAACCGAGGATAAAAACCAGTGTAAACAAAATACCGAACAAAAATCTGAGACAACCATTAAGGAACTCAGACGGAGCGAGAGACTAATAAATCTTCCTAAAATTTCATATAATGAAAATGAAATAAGCAGTTTTATGAGTGCACAATTGTCTCTCTTACCAACACCCACTTGCTTTAAAGAAATAAGCACTCGAGCTGATAAAAATGAATGGGAGAAGGCCATAAATGAAGAAATTCAATCCTTGTTAAATAACAACACGTGGACTCTAGTACCTAAGCCCGAAAACAAAAATATTGTCGACTGTAAATGGGTATTTACTATTAAAAATAATATACAGGGTAACCCGTTAAAATATAAGGCGCGGTTAGTAGCCAGAGGTTTTAGTCAACAGTATCTTTTAGACTATAATGAAATTTTTGCGCCAGTAGCCCGAATATCAACTTTCAGAATATTTTTAGCAATTGCCAATCAATTTAATTTGTATATTCACCAAATGGACGTTAAAACGGCATACCTTAATGGCATATTAAAGGAAGAAATATATATGAAAGTTCCCGAGGGAATAAAGGCTAAAAATGGATATGTATGTAAATTAAATAAATCTTTATATGGGTTAAAACAATCAGCAAGATGCTGGTACGAGCATTTTGATGACATACTAAAACAACATAACTTTAAAAATTCGAGTGTCGATCATTGTTTATACTTCTTAGATAAAGGTAATATTAGAGAAAATGTTTACGTAATACTATATGTAGACGACTTAGCGATCGCTACAGGAAATATGGATACACTGTTAAGTTTTAAATCGTATTTGAAAAATAAATTTAGCATGGTTGACCTTAATGAAATAAAGTATTTTTTAGGTATTAATATTCAAATGCAAGACACTCAAATTTCTTTAGATCAGAGTAATTATTTAAAAACTGTACTTCTTAATTTTAATATGAGTGATTGTAACCCAGTTAAAACACCTCTTCCAATAAAATTAGATTATCAAGCATTAAATTCCGATGAGCCTTATGATGCCCCATGCCGAAATTTAATAGGTTGTTTAATGTATGCTGCGTTATGCACTCGTCCAGATTTGTGTACGGCTGTTAATTTACTTAGTCGTTATCAAAATAAAAATAACAAGGAATTATGGCAATGCTTAAAGAGAGTTTTACGGTATATTAAAGGTACTTCAGATTTAAAATTAATTTACACCCGAAATAATTATACCGAACTATTAATTGGCTATGTAGATGCTGATTGGGGTAGTAATGAAATAGATCGAAAAAGCACAACTGGATTTTTGTTTAAAATTTTTGACACTTGTTTAATTTCTTGGAATACCAGAAAACAAAATTCTGTAGCTGCTTCATATTAAAGGATATGGGTAGAACAAAAACACAAAGCTTTAAGAAATAACTATTCTTTTATTATAGTGAGAAAGCTGCAAACACGGCGAGAGCAGAAAAAGGAATCATCAGAAATAATATCATACATATTGACTTTTGCTTACGTAAATAAAGATCGAGGCTCGGATGTTTACTGAAGTTTTAAATAACAGAACGATCGACTAAAAGCTATGACCATATAAATTAAAATATAATGTGTCAGTTTTGTAAACTATTTACCACTCTCAATACACCCTCTCAAAAATGAGCCGATTATATTTAATTATATCTAAAAAATAAAAACTAAAAAAAATAGTTATATACTTATTCTGGGGAAAATTAAAACATATGGTTCAACATTTGTTGCTCGGATTTGGAAAAAACCCCAAGAAAATAACCAAATCAAACCATTCTAATTATGTTATGTTCTTTTAAGTCCCAAATGAAAAAGGATTTCATGGAACTTCGGAGCTGGCAGTTGCTTCGTAAAGGTATCTGCTAACTGCTGACCTGTAGGAATATAATGTATTATTATTGTTTTGTTTTGGATTTGCTCTCTAGTAAAATGGTATTTGATATCTATATGTTTAGATCGTTTATAATCAACTGGATTATTTGCAACTGAAATACAACCATTATTATCTTCATACAAAATTATTGGCTTAAAAATATTTATTTTAATACTGGTTAATAAGGATTTAATCCATAATGCTTCTCTAACCCCTTCAAATATAGCCATGTATTCCGCCTCCATAGATGAAGCAGCTACAGAATTTTGTTTTCTGGTATTCCAAGAAATTAAACAAGTATCAAAAATTTTTAAACAAAAATCCAGTTGTGCTTTTTCGATCTATTTCATTACTACCCCAATCAGCATCTACATAGCCAATTAATAGTTCGGTATAATTATTTCGGGTGTAAATTAATTTTAAATCTGAAGTACCTTTAATATACCGTAAAACTCTCTTTAAGCATTGCCATAATTCCTTGTTATTTTTATTTTGATAACGACTAAGTAAATTAACAGCCGTACACAAATCTGGACGAGTGCATAACGCAGCATACATTAAACAACCTATTAAATTTCGGCATGGGGCATCATAAGGCTCATCGGAATTTAATGCTTGATAATCTAATTTTATTGGAAGAGGTGTTTTAACTGGGTTACAATGTACACTCATATTAAAATTAAGAAGTACAGTTTTTAAATAATTACTCTGATCTAAAGAAATTTGAGTGTCTTGCATTTGAATATTAATACCTAAAAAATACTTTATTTCATTAAGATCAACCATGCTAAATTTATTTTTCAAATACGATTTAAAACTTAACAGTGTATCCATATTTCCTGTAGCGATCGCTAAGTCGTCTACATATAGTATTACGTAAACATTTTCTCTAATATTACCTTTATCTAAGAAGTATAAACAATGATCGACACTCGAATTTTTAAAGTTATGTTGTTTTAGTATGTCATCAAAATGCTCGTACCAGCATCTTGCTGATTGTTTTAACCCATATAAAGATTTATTTAATTTACATACATATCCATTTTTAGCCTTTATTCCCTCGGGAACTTTCATATATATTTCTTCCTTTAATATGCCATTAAGGTATGCCGTTTTAACGTCCATTTGGTGAATATACAAATTAAATTGATTGGCAATTGCTAAAAATATTCTGAAAGTTGATATTCGGGCTACTGGCGCAAAAATTTCATTATAGTCTAAAATATACTGTTGACTAAAACCTCTGGCTACTAACCGCGCCTTAAATTTTAACGGGTTACCCTGTATATTATTTTTAATAGTAAATACCCATTTACAGTCGACAATATTTTTGTTTTCGGGCTTAGGTACTAGAGTCCACGTGTTGTTATTTAACAAGGATTGAATTTCTTCATTTATGGCCTTCTCCCATTCATTTTTATCAACTCGAGTGCTTATTTCTTTAAAGCAAGTGGGTGTTGGTAAGAGAGACAATTGTGCACTCATAAAACTGCTTATTTCATTTTCATTATATGAAATTTTAGGAAGATTTATTAGTCTCTCGCTCCGTCTGAGTTCCTTAATGGTTGTCTCAGATTTTTGTTCGGTATTTTGTTTACACTGATTTTTATCCTCGGTTTCAATGACAGTTTTGTTATTATCTGCCTTTAATTCCGATGGTTTATGAAAAATAATCGGTACCGGGTTTTCATCAGTTTTAGATATTTTAATACCGTCGGAGCCTTGCACTTGAACTTGAGACCCTTCGTTAAGGTCAATTTTAGGCCTTGAAGTATTAAAAGTGATTTCATCAAAAATTACATCTCGAGCTGTTAAAAATTTATGGGTTTCAGGGTCAAATATTTTATAGCCATTAGGTTCATAGCCTACCAGTATACCTTTTGTTGATTTTTGTTCGAACTTTGATTTTCTATTTTTATTAGGAATAAAAGCAGTAGAGCCAAAAACCTTTAAGAGGTTTAATCTGGGCTTTTTATTATGCCACAGTTCATAAGGTGTTCCCTTTTGTTTAAGTGCATTTGTTGGCGTTAAATTTAAGATATAGGTGGCGCTTAAAATTGCTTCGCCCCAAAAACTGATATTTAAATTAGCACCATGTATCATGGCTCTCGCTTTTTCTGTAAGAGTTCTGTTCATTCTCTCCGCAACAGAATTTTGCTGGGGAGTATATGGAACGGTTAAATGAAAAGTTATACCTTTTTCTTTACAGAATGATTTCATTTCATTGGATAAATATTCACGACCATTATCACAATATAAAAAATGCTACTTTTAACGAAAATTGAGCTTCACATTTTAAAACAAAGTCTCGAAAAACTTTATATGTTTCCGATTTATATGTCATTAAGTAGGTAACAGTATAATGAGGGAATTCATCAATAAATGTTATAAAATAATTTTTATTGTCTATTGTTGGTGGCAAAAGGGAAACATGTTTGTTTTCCGTATATACATTTACGAAGCAACTGCCAGCTCCGAAGTTCCATGAAATCCTTTTTCATTTGGGACTTAAAAGAACATAACATAATTAGAATGGTTTGATTTGGTTATTTTCTTGGGGTTTTTTCCAAATCCGAGCAACAAATGTTGAACCATATGTTTTAATTTTCCCCAGAATAAGTATATAACTATTTTTTTTAGTTTTTTATTTTTTAGATATAATTAAATATAATCGGCTCATTTTTGAGAGGGTGTATTGAGAGTGGTAAATAGTTTACAAAACTGACACATTATATTTTAATTTATATGGTCATAGCTTTTAGTCTATCGTTCTGTTATTTAAAACTTCAGTAAACATCCGAGCCTCAATCTTTATTTACGTAAGCAAAAGTTAATATGTATGATATTATTTCTATTGATTCCTTTTTCTGCTCTCGCCGTGTATGCAGCTTTCTCAATATAATAAAAGAATAGTTATTTCTTAAAGCTTTGTGTTTTTGTTCTACCCATATCCTTTAATACAGGCCACTGCTTTCGAAGATCTCCAACTTTTTTAGCGGACTCTGAAGCGGATATATTTATGCTAAAGCGACATGGAGGTTGGCGGTCAAATGCCGTGGCTGAGAGGTATATAGACGATTCTTTAGAAAAATTTCCAAAAAAATTCCTGGTGAAAAATCTTTGGACGCTAACAACAAACGTGTTAAATCTAATGAATCAGCTCTACACATTCCACTAGATGTGTGTAATTGATATTGCTGTTACAGATTCATTTTCTATTTCTATTTCAAATTTCTCATCTCTTTTACAAAGAGAAATATCTCAACGTACTGTTTTAGGCTACCCAAGCAATAATTTTAATAATATAAGTAACTGTACTTTTAATATTTATAATAAATAGGTAAAATTATACTTTGTGTTTAGTTTTTAATTGTAAATCATTTTTTAAGCACGCTGTACCTAAAAGGAGGTTAGTTAAAAATCAAAACGACAATCAAAAAGGGGTTATTATAAAACATCAATAAAAAATTGTTATTTATGATATTAACAGCTACAGTTCTGAGATCCTCAATAGATCTAGCCGATGACACAACAGATGTATCGTCGCCGAATAAGGACAAGCAACTTCTGGGTGCATCAGTTGAAAATATAGAGTTAATAAAAACAATTAACAAAAATGGGCAAAGCCAACCTTGTCAGTGCGACTCTGAATGCTCTCAAGCCAGGTTAACGCGTTTCCATGAACTCCATACTTTTCGACTCTTACAAGCAGCATGTCAATAATAATGAGGTCATTGGGCGAAGTATATTAATATAAACTGAAACAATAGCATGTTCAGTCGAAACACCCTTTCTAAAACCAAACTGATGACGGTTAAAAAAATCCCTTTTCTCAAGAAAAATAAGAAGTCTTTTATAAAGAGCTGTTTTAATTACTGTAAGTACGTAACCAAGTCAACAACGTGTTTCATAAGGTAAAATGGCACCTGGTCAAAGCTTGCTTTGTTTTTGCTGCAAAAATATTTTTTCATGCTACCCTTTTAGGATATTATGCCTCAAGCGTTACTACATTACTGTTATTTGTGTGTTTAAAAATTTTAAAAATATCCCCTTCGTTTATAATTAGGTCCGTCAACCAGGGCTTCTTATTTATTTTTTCTCTCACATGACATACGTCCTTAGGAAAGCTAAAATTAAATACACCTTAAAATAAACTGTGAAATATATCAAATTTGGAATTTGAATAGGAAGACTCTGTAAAAGCCGACCATTACGTCTTTGAAACTTTCAACTTAAATTTGTTGATGTTATATTCTCTATCAAAAACATATTTGTCCATAATATGAAACGATACTTGTTGCATAAAATGGTCGGAAAAATCTGTAGTGATAACTCGTGATTTTAGGGAATCTAATGGAACGTAGAAAATATGTTATTGATTGTGGATTTTGATGTTTTATTGACTCTTGTAGATTCGAAACTATAGTTCTTGCAAAACAATTTTCTATGCACGTCTTGCTTTGTTGTTTTTAAAATAGTCCTACTGTCAACGGATGTTATTATTCCTCTCATTCTCTCTTGAGGTTCTTCTACATTTGCATATTTGGTTTTGTAAACTTCGTCTTTAATATTACCACAAAAATCAACATGGATCTTGGTAGTCAACGAATATACCCATATACGTGCACCATCCTGTTAAAAGTAGATCAGCTGGCGTCCCTCCAATTTAATATCATTTAGATATCCTTCCAGCACACCAGATGTTATCAGATCAATATATCTTTTTCCTGGTGAGGTATCTTCATCAAATACAGGTCCGATTATCCTGTTATCTATCAAACTAGCCCAAACATTTATACTAAACTGATTTTAAGGGTTTCTAAGATTAGTAGAAATTTTGTTTTGTTGTGACCATTACTGCATACTTTTGCAGTTGAACATACCTCTGTTACAAAAATTATCACCATCACTCTAAAGTGTCACACAACCAATGTCAGAAAAACTCCTTCCATGGCCGATACTTATACGGTACGTAGTTTTCTTTAAAAATAACCAAGCTGACGCCGCAGCCTCTCGCTAAATCTCTTGTAGAAGTTTTTTTTGTGCTTCAAAATATGCCAAGATAAAAACTGCGGTATTTTCACTTATTATGACTTCGTCTTCTCGTGTTTTGAAAAACACCCTCGTTATTTCTTAATTTTCTGTAAAGAATTATAATGTATCTGCTGTTCGGAAGATCATGTGCAGGAAACCTCTAACTCTATCGTCTATCGCTACATCATTATTCTATAATTTAAAATTACTATAATTATAGCAAAACTTGAATAAATTCGTTCAAACATCCAACTGCAAGGTGTAACACTAGAAATCTCCCACGCTCTAAAATGTCCATCATGCCCGACTTTATTCAGTGGCCAAAGAAAGGATCGTATAAAAGGGTCAAGTCATTCACCACTTGTCCTTTAGGGACAATGGTCAATTTGGAACCTGCGGTGAGGGTTTTAATGTGCTTTCATGCTACTTGTTGTGCAGCAGAATTATTTTATATAATACCTTGATCTTGTATTTATCATTTAAAAATGTTACTGCGATGCAATTTCTTAATGAAATAAAACACCTATAAAAAAAGATTCAGATTAATATTTAAATTATTCCACTTTGTGAATATTAGTATTATATGAGAGGTATTAAGAATCAGCTTATTAAGAGTAATGTACACCGATAGAAGAGGCGTCTTATCGGTAAGATCGCTGTTTTTTACAAGAAATCGATTTCCTGAAAATTTTTACGAAGTATTTGATGTGATCCCGAGAGACTTAGAAGTGGTCTTATCCTTGATTACAATTGAAAATTTTCTTAGAAAATCGAGTTTTGGGTGAAAAACCAAGGTACGAAGATAAGAAGCCGGCTCTAGAAGTGTATATTATGGGGTATTTTATTGAACATGACAATAAATAGAGGCCGTTTATGGTAAAGGTAAATGGTACAAACCATTACTAATAATTAAACAATCGAGATTCAATCCGACGCGTGGTACGTCAAAAAAACAAATTTGCTCATTGCCATGAAAACGACAGGATCTCTTAAGCTAAGGACCAAGCAAAGCACATAATTGGTTTAATATAGAATTTTGATATGAAATAATTCTTTAAAAACGTTAAAATAAGTGAAGAGTATGCCTTAAAATCAGCTTTAAATACTGTTTCGGTGTCACTTCTCGCTTGTAGGATATAAAATATTTATGTATTAAGCTTGTCTTTTTGAAATCAAATTCTGTTTGTTTAACAAAAAGCTACAGGGCATCTTACCGTGCTAGCTTATATATATTAACGGGTAACAGGCTCGTTACCAAGGTAGCTGCTATAAATATCAGCGTATTGATTGATTCTACCACTCTAAATAACTCTTGATTTTGAAGCAAACACGATTTGACAAAAACCACGCCAATTTTAATATCATGTATGTTTATAATATTATACAGTGTGTGTATAAAGTCTGGAAACGGCTTAATAACATCACAATTTATTGGCCGATTTAAACCAAATTTGGTACAGTTATGTAAGAGGATCTGACGCACCGAATGACGATATTGGTGTTGTTGCCAGCTTTTTAGTGTGTCTGGAATTCGAACGAATTTTAAATTTTTCAACGTAACACCCTGTATATTTTTCATTTATAGTTTTTACTTTAAGTTTGTTACACTTTTGGTATAACATACTTTGTTCCTAATATCAGTAGTTTTCGAAATAACGACGTGTTTTGAAAATATCAACAAATAGTGTTTTATTTATTAATAAATAAAACGAGAGATTTTGGCACCCACAATATTTTTATGGAATACTGTAGCTGCAACAGTAAAGATGAATGGTCATTCGCTAGTGCTTATTATGGTGGCTTCACCATTGGGTGCTTATTTTTGGTTAACATTCGTAGATAACTTAGTTGTAGGTTAAGTTATTCTTAACTGACCTAACCTGAACTACCCCAAAACTAACGAAGACCTCAAAGATATAAATAATTTGTTCAAAGTAAGTAAATTAGTTGCATACTATTACATTTTTCAAATCTAACTTGATATGTTGCTGGAGGTGTGGAGGTCAATAGAAAAATTCTATCAAATATATAATTAGTTGACGTGTTTTTTGTCAAATTTTATTTCCCTTAAAATCAAAGATATTTAAGGTGGTTTATGTGATGCAAATTATCTATATTTATTTTCCCATAATCAGTGGTTGAGATACCGACAAATTTGAACACCCTGTATTGTGTTGACGCATTTCGTTTGACCATTTCCTCTTGGTGTGGTTTTCTGACAGGAAGTCAGATAGCCATATGCGATATAAAATAGTAAAAATAGCTGTATAAATGAATTTATATTTGCAAATGTATATAACGTATTATTCTAAAAAGAACCAACTAAATATTATAAACAAGCTTTTATTCTGCTAAAGACAAAATATTTTGCAATCTCTTAAAAAGGAATTATAGATAGGATAAGGTGTCAAAAAATGTAAGCCTGAAAAATTCACGGATTTAATAATTGAAAAGATAGAGCAAGTAAAAATATCAAAGTATTAAATACATTTTTTTTGTAGTTGCAGTCATTAACAAAAGTCCTTGAGGTTAAGCTCTCGGGCTTCTACCACATAGTCAGGGCCGTCAAGGGCTAGTTGGACGCCTGAGACAACGACTCGCGAATCTAGAAATTCATTTGAACGAATCTAGAAATTCATTTGGAAGGGGGGGGGGACTCGAAATACCGGGAGAAAGTCAGTTTTCTAATGCACCGGGGGGGGGGGGGATGTCGAACCCCCCTCACTCGTGCGATCTACGATGCAACAGATACTCCCCTAAGCTTCAGCAAACTACGTTTTTAAACTAGTTACGGACAAAATAAGGCTCGCCTTTCTTGATGTTAAATTAAAAAAATCTTTAAAAAATAATGGACTTTTATAGCAAGACTTGTTTTTATTGTTAAACAATCATATTATTATAGGTAAAAAAAATCTGAGACAAGTAAACCAAATTAATTGTATAGCCCCGAAGGCTAGGTTACTGGGTTGTCGAATAACGTTCGATTCTTTAGTTATAGCTTTTTTCTGTACTTGTGATGGGGCCCCAAAGAAAGATGAAGCCCGGGGCACCTCTAGTTGCCCCCCCCCCCTCTCGGCCGCCCTGCACATACATAAATAAGTTTAGGCACACACATTCATATAATTATGAATGACCTACGAAGTTTCCAAGATTGATGATACCGACAGTTGTATGTCCTAGAGGCCATCCGTTTTTAATTTCTTTTTTAACAAGTTTTAATGGCATTTCTTTAAACACATTGGGAGCCTGTTAAACAGCTTTGCATTTCCCTACGATAGAGTATTTTTAGGTTTCGTGTGACCTTACACTTAGGGAGGGGTAGTTCTTGTACTATAATTATGATGATGATTATTGTCGGGAAAAAAAATCGATATTATTTTTAAGATAATAATAAAAGTTAAAATAAGTATGGCGAATGTGGCGAAAGATATGATTCGGCAATAATTAGTACTTTCTCCTAACAGTTATACATGGACGTCCGAAGATTTTTATTTTTTTGGGATTATTCTCGCCATAGTTTCTAGTTCTATAGGCACAGTTTTTTAGGAACCGAAACTTAATATTTGCCCTGAAAAAAGTGACCTGAACTTTCGGACAATAGTCAGATCTCCCACTAAGATTGACAAGCAGTATCAAGTCGGATTTTTTGCAAGTAAACACAAAGAAATCCGCAAGGTGTACCGATCTAATCTCTTCAATTTTCTCACGATATTATATCTTTTCTTTGGTGAACTTTAGCTTTACTCACGTATGTGTTTGCGAACCATTGATAAGGAAATGTCTACGGATAAAATGAGAGCACGTTGTGAAATGAACGTATATGAGTCTTTGTCTTAGTTAATGATGGTTTTGGGATTCGATGCCCTTTTAAATTCTTAGATAATGAATATCTTGTTGTACCTATAGCGCTATCTCATGAATTTCATTTATGACGTTATGTTTCAGGTTTTAAGCAACTGTTAAGTCTGGACAATTTTACGTAATTAAATTGATGTTTAGAGAAATATGATTCGAACCCGGATATTAAATTCAAATAATATGAAACAAACGCTTTTTTATTCACAATTCACATGTAAATGTAGAACCCTAAAAAATATTGTATTTTATTAAAAAAAAATTACTAAATGAAGAAACAAAAATGAGAGTTTCTATGTTTATTAACCGACATTTTAATAACAATTAGAAAATATAAATACCTACAATAAAGACAGACACAGATATGGACGATTGAATTATGGGAAATGAAGTTTGGGGACTTTCACGCTGGTATGGTTATTCTCTTAACAAATTGAGATGAAGATGACCTTCACTAAGGTCGAGACATGTCCTAATATTTATGATCGACTACTGTAATGTAGAGATATTTCTCCTAATTGTTTTTTATAATAAAATTAAAGCTATTATTTGTGGTTTAGACAGACTTTTATTTCCAACTTTATATACCTTTTCTTTAACAAAAAACTTTTAGGACCTCTTCAGACTTCGAGCATTTATTTTAAAAAGAAATAATTCTTTTTCGACAATTTTTTTAATACTTTTAAAAGTATTGGAAGTAAAGAAATTGGTCGAAAATTAGAAGCATATTCATAATCACCTCCTTTATGAATTGGAATATCAATAGCTGATTGGAGATACTGTGGAAATATTCCGTTTCCAGAAGCTAAAGCTTTTAAAGCAGGAACAGGTAGTTGTAAAAAAATTTTAATAGATACATCCAGTAGAATTTTGATTTGTTATATCCAACATGACTTATTTTATTTCTTGAACATCGGTTGGACTAAAGAACGGGTGTTGGTCACTTGCGCGCCGTGGTCAGTTTTTACCTGGCCCTAGTCTAAAGGATGGAATATTTCACAGGTCACTTGCGCACAAAATGTAATTAAAGCATTAAAGGATTATGTTAAGTACTTCTTAGACCCCTCTGCATTTTAATTGCCTTAATTTAAAGGTTTTGGAAATTTCACTTTAGATAGGTAATACTATAAGAATTTTCCCTTCCTCCCCTTGTAATACTATAAGAATTTTCCCTTCCTCCCCTTAGGCCATTCTCATATACAGGGTGGCTGATTAGTGCGAGAAAGTCCAATATCTCCGTTGTTCTTTAAAATATCGAAATTTATTAAATGCAAAGGTTCTAGGATAAACAAGAGCGCAAATTTTAAAAATATTTTTGGATATACAGGATGCGCCAAAAAAGTGGGGTTTAGCAAAAATGTATTTTTTCAAATGGAACACCCTATATGTTATATTATTTTTGGATTCTACATAAAATTATAGTAATTTTTTAATAAGTGCATTATAGGTCTAAACTTAATAGTTTCCGAGTTATCGACTTTTCCAAAATGACATTTTTGAACTTTGACAGCTTCTAGTTTTCTAACGGTACTTCTTAGAGCAAAACGGCTTACATGTCCCTATCTTACTTTTTAATTGTCTTCAAAAAAATATCAATTTCCGGTTAAACCGGATGTAACTTGAAAGTCGGAAATATAGTACTTCCGGTTTAACCGGAAATTAATATTTTTGGGAAGACAATTAAAAAGTAAGATAGGGACATGTAAGCCGTTTTGCTCTAAGAAGTACCGTTAGAAAATTAGAAGCTGTCAAAGTTCAAAAATATCATTTTGGAAAAGTCGATAACTCTAAAACTATTAAGTTTAGAACTACAATGCACTTATTGAAAAACAACTGTAATTTTATGTAGCATCCAAAAATAATATAACATATAGGGTGTTCCTTTTGAAAAAATACATCTTTGCTAAACCCCACTTTTTTGGAGCATCCTGTATATCCAAAAATATTTTTAAAATGTGCGCTTTTGTTTATCCTAGAACCTTTGTATTTAATAAATTTCGATATTTTTAAGAACAACGGAGATATTGGACTTCCTCGCACTAATCAGCCACCCTGTATATATTTTCACTGCCATTAACAAGGCGCGCAAGTGACCTAGAGGCCGGTGTACAACCTGCGCGCTACTGTCCCATAGGATTATCGTACCCTTCAAAAATTCTGACCACGGCGCGCAAGTGGCATATGACCTAAAGAACTACGTATTCTTAAGTTTTCCATCTTTCATGTACGAAAGTGGATCAATGCATGAATGAATATTTTTAGAAAGATTTGAAGTAATCGAACAGTAAAAATGGTTAAGTTTGTCAGGTGGTAATGAAGTATGTATAGTATAGGTATTATATTGCTTTCCCTTTTAAATCATTAATAATTTTCCAACATACTTTTCCTGGCATTTTTAATTACCTTTCTATAATATGCTTTTATGACTACTAAAATATAAAATAAATGAACTGTTTGATGGATTTTTTTTAATATTATTATGATAAAGTGGGCATAAATTTTTATAACATTTTTTATTGTTTTTTTTTTTAATAAAATTCTAATATCGTTAAATGAAAATTACTTAAAAGTTCTTTATGAAGAAAAATACTATTACGTGAATTACTTTATATAACAATATAAAATATATTCAAACTATTTTTACTGTAAATACGTCCCATAAATCAATTTCGTTCTACTTTCCCTATCTCATAGTTATAGTTAAATTCATACCGGGTGATGCGTGGCTTAGTCGAACATAGGAAATCCCATGTAAATTTGGGGTGGCTAAATATTGGCTCCCCTGTACATTTTAGAGAAAAATTGTCTGCTAATTTTTTGAAAAGGCCGATATAATAAACCCATTTGCCAGGTTTGAATAAATTTTAATAAGCCAATCCTAACTTATTCAATTAAATGTGATGGCAAATTTACGAAATTTTCATAGCTTAGGTAATACACCAGCAAATTATTATTTGGCATTGACAACACGAAAAGTAACGTCAGTGACAACATTTTTATTGAAGGCGCTTTAATTATCGCTAAATATGAGCTATTCCATTAAGGAGAAAGTAAATATGATTAAGTGGTGTTATACAGGAAACAGTTTAAGAGCAGTGTCTGAAATATTTTCAGTTGAATTCGCTGATAAATAACTGTAAATGCTCAACTCAGAATGTCAATAGAGCTGAAGAAAGGGATAATAGAGATCTTGATATTTTACTGCCCGTGGAGGAAAATAAAATGATTAGCACGAGGATTCTTGGGCAAGCCGTAGGAAAACATCAAAGCACAGTGTTGGGCACTTTAAAAAAACATAAATATTTTCCTTACAAGTATGAAAAACATCAAGAGATACAGCAAGGTGATAAAGAACGGATAATAGTATTCTGTTTTGAGGTAATGGAAAGAGCAACAAATAGTAGGGATTTTATGAGAAATATTTGTTTTACCGATGAATGTATATTCACCTTCAACAACAAACCAAATGTTCAAAATTGTCGGTTTGGAGTTAAGAAAATGAACATCGTTTTATTCATACTCGGACGCAATATCCACAAAAAATTAATGTTTGGGCGGGAATAGCAGCATACCATTTATTATGGAAGGCAACCTTACAGCAGTAACGTATTTGGACTTACTACAAAATCAAATTGAACCCGCAGTAGAAGAAGTTGTACGCGAAAATCAGGAGATCTGGTACCAAATGGATGGTTGTGCTGCCCATAATTCTTTTATGGTTAGGGAATAGTTGCAAAACATTTTTATCAGAAATAATATTGGCCCACGGCATCTAATCCTTTGCCCAGCCAGGTTTCCTGACTTTTCGCCAAACGACTTCTTTCTGTGGGGTCACTTAAAAAAATTATTTATAGATAAGATGTTAAATTTGAAAATCTAGACTAGCTAAAAAACTGTATGTCGTTAGAATGTGACAGAATTTCTCAATATCAACTCAGTAATGTTAGAAATTAATTTTATGATCGGTTAGGATATTATTTAGCTGGTAATGGACGATTGTTTGAACATTTAATTAATTAATGCTTTTGTGAAAATCTGAAGTCTTAGGTATGTTAGGGTAAAGTTGGTAGAGATGCCCCAGTGGTAGAGATGGCCTACCTTTATAACTCGAAAACATTTACATATACGATTATGTGGTTTGTCCAAACCCAATCAGTTGTTTATGCTAAGGTCCGAAAAGTAGTGTTGCTGCTGACAATTGTCTGGTTTTGACAAAGTTTTGTGATCTTTTTTTGAGGTAGGTGTAAATTTTTATACATGATTACGCTATAGTCTGTAAAATCATTAATATTTTTTTATTTAATTTGCAATTTGGCCAAACAATTGTGGAATGCATGTGCTACAATATTCTAACCTCAAAACACATGTACCTGTTTATTTATAAAAACTACATGGTGGGGCATCTATACCAAAAGATGGTATAAGTTAAAGTGGGTAGAGATGGCCTGTTAATATAGTACGTAATTTTTTTCAGTTTCAAGTTCATTATGGCATCCACCGAAGTTGAGGACCTTACTATGCTAGACGACGGGGACTCTGACAATTCAACTGAAAATGATGAGTGCGCGGGATGTGGAGAGAAATATTCCTAAACTACCAGAAAATATGACTGGGTAAAATATATACACTGTGAGCAATGGTTTCACGATGGATGTAGCAAATTTGTTAATTTTTGCGATCCCTGTGGACGAGTAGCTACTAAAAAGAAGACCTAACTTATTTTGCTCGTTATTTTGTATTCGAGTACATAGGCCATTACTACCACCCTGTGTGGGGCATCTTACCCAACCCCTGAGGGAGAGATGGCCAATTACAAAAATTTTTCTTTATGTATTTTCGTGAGATAAAACTTGTTATTATTGCATCTTTTTATAAATATCGTAACTGAATAAAGTTCCAATAACTGAAAAACATGCTCATTTTCTTTATTACTTATTTGTTTAATGCTTAGGCCAGGTTAAAAAAAGGTGGGGCGTCTCTACCAACTTTACCCTATGTTAAATTAAAGGCTTTATACGAAAAACATTATGGGGTCGTTTATTTTAGATGTGTGATTGCCGGATTGGTGAAACGAAAATGTGTTTTTAATGCGAAATAATCTTTATTCGTTATGTCCAGCTTTACGTCAATTTTTGACAATAGCGTCATAGAAATTATTTGCTGTATTACCTAATATATGAAAATTTCGTAATTTTGCCATCACATTTAACTAAATAAGTTAGGATTGGCTTATTCAAACTTGGCACGTGAGTTTATTATATTGGTCTCTTCAAAAAATTGTAATACAATTTGTCTCTAAAATGTACAGGGGAGGCAATATTTAGCCACCTCAAAATTTACATGGGATTTCCTATGTTCAACTAAGCCATGCGTCGCCCGGTATAATATGGCTTCATAGTGAGATAAACAAATATTTACTACTTCACATTTAACATTATTTTTATTAGAACAACCATAATCAATTATAGTTCAATATTGAGAAAATCTGGTTGGTAAATTATTAACATGCATGGTAAGATTAAATGATAGTAGTAAATTATTCAAATCAATAGTACAGCTATTTAAATCGTCAAAATTAATATTAAAATCTTCACACACAATATTAGATGTTAAAGCAGAAAGTAAATAAATAATCAAAAATACTAGTTAGTACTGCCCTCAACTCAAATAATTAATTAAAAACGAAAAATGATTTGTCCCGACTTTTTCATTCTAATTAAAAGGGACAAACAGAATTTTTTTATTTTGCATAACATTGGAAAGTTTCATAGAAAAGTTCGCAGCTTTTTTGTTTATTCTATGTCCGATTCCAATTAGAGTTTGTCACGTTTGTGTTTAATCATTTTTGTGGGCAGAATAATTCAAAATTAAGATTTTAATTAACTGCAGGAGTTTTATCCTGATTACATTATAAACCCAGTGCATATTTAGGTGTAATTGGTAGGCTTAAAAAAACGATTGAAAAATACTTAACTGAAGCTACCAAAAGAATGCGATCAAAAAAAGCATAATAGGTATACGATGTTGCCACATACCTTACCCTTACCACAGACTGGTGTGTCAACCTGTAGGTACTATCGTACTAAAAATAGTTTTTCTAATTTGATTTCATAAAAAAGCTGTTTCGATATCATTTGCAGTATCGTAATGAACTTTTTATGAAACAGTTTTCTTTGTTTTTCTAAGGTTGGTAATGAGTTACACAAATGTTCTATTTTGCTGTCCATATTTTAAAATTATGTAGGTATGTTAGAAAAATTAGACAACTTCGTGACAAAATGGCTGACACGGTAATAAAATTATTTGTTGATTTTAAGGCCACTATGATAAATAATTTGATTGTATTACCAACATAAAATTTATTACTTTATATATATATATATATTTTCTATTATGGATATTTTGCTATATAAATTAGCTACAATTAATGTTCGTCTTGTTCAACTGCCCGCTCAAGTAAAACCACACAGCTAAAGATATTTGAACCCTTTGATAACATGCAGTTAGGGGACATCAATAGTACTAAATCTAAAGACATTCACTATTCTATCGGAGAATTATTAGCTATAGGTATACAACCCTTCAGTATTCTGAATGATGTCGGCTTTAAACAGCGTTTAAAAAAATTGGATCCTTGTTACAATATGCTTCTGATAAATATTTTAGAGAAAATATACTTCCTGATATTTACCAAAAATGCTCTTCAGCAATTAGTGAAAAATTATCATCATCACTTTCCTTAGAAGAAAACATTAATGTTTCTGTAACTATACAGATTTATGGACGTGCAAACACAATAACAATTCATTTATGTGTTCTACTGCTCATTGGATGGATTTTAAAACGACTGAAAGATGTTTATTTGTACTGGCCTGCAAACATTTTCCAGGAACACATACAGCTTTAAATATTGCCCAGATGTTAAATGATTTACTGAAGAGATGGAAGTTAGTTCATAATCAGGTTCTTTTGGTTTTGGCTGACAATTCCGCCAACATAAAAAAGGGCATCGACGAAGTTAAACTAAAACACCAAACTTGTTTTATACGTCTTTACAATTAGCCATACAAGACTCGATAGAAAGTCAACGATCAATCATGGATTTATTGGCAAAAGCGAGGCGTATAGTAACTTATTTTAGTCACTCCTCTTTGGCTTGTGATAGACTGAAGAATATTCAAAAGACTCTTAATATGGCGAGAAAATCTTTGGTTCAGGACGTACCTACATGATGGAACTCAAGTTTTTATATGTTGGAACGTTTGGTAGAAAAAAAAAACGCTTTAAATATATTTACAATGGATGATTCAGCTTTAAAAGATAAGGAACTAGCATATCACCAGTGGGAACTAGCAAAAAACTTATGAAACTTATTAGAACCCTTTAATGAGATTACCAACATTTTTAGTAAGAACAGTGCATCTATATCAGAAATAATATCATTACTTAAGACACTTTTGATTTATCTCGACAAAGCTAAAGGAGCTGATTTTTCTGGAGTGCAGACTACTAAAATTGAGCTCAAAAATTCTTTATTTATTTATTTTACTTTATAAATTTATGTTTTAATTTCTTTAAAAAATATATCGGCCTATACCGATATACTCTTGGCCGATATGGGCCGATACCGATATCGGGAAGAAGGCCGATATGGCCGATATACCGACACCGAAATCGGTATCGGTCGATCCCTACTTTATATTATAATTATTTATTGAAAAAAATGCCAAAATAGAAAAAATAGTATAAAACTTGTCCGTTATAAAACTCGCCGCAAGCGGCTCGTTTTCTAGCATGCAGGCGTGTGGGTAACATTTCTATAAGCTTCAAACAAATAAAATCAAAAAACCTTTTTCTTTAAGCGTTTTTTTGTGGAATGTTTTTGTTCACAAACCGATGGATTTAGGCGAAATATTGTGTCAGTAGTTTAGTTCGCAACGCGATGGTGATAACCCCTTTGTACAAATGAATGTATTTAATTCGGTATTAACGTAATGATCGGTAGTAACATTTTTCTATAGTGACTCGCGTATAATATTTTATATAAGTGTCCTTAGTGAGTGGTATTGTTAGATTTGCAGTCGATCTCAAACAAAGCATGGATAACAACTAAAGGTTTGTTATTTATTTAGTTAATAATTGATCTGCTGATACGACTAAACTTTTAGACAATTAAGTAAGTCATTTTTGTTATGTAAAACTGATATACCTATTTTTGCTGTTTATTCTGCAAAGTAAGGAGATATTTATTTACCATTTGCATTGCTTCTTAAATACACTGTATAATAATTAAAATAAAGGTTTACAAAATGTAGATTTGAAACATACCTACATATACATAATATCCGATCTGTAGCAATCAGGAAATAACATTATAATTTAAATAATAAATGTTACATCGCAGGAACACCATAATTTCAACGTATCCATGTCTTACCCAGTAGCACAACACTTGTTAAAGCTATATTTAGAGAATGTTCAAACAATTTGCCTATAAATTTGTCCCCGAGAGCTTTGTTCAACATTAAAGGAAGTTGCGGAGTTAGTTATTTTCAAGTAATATTCTCACTGAAAGAAAGATTTATTATTAGTGGCCGTTTAAGGTCGTCAATTAGATCGATATCTTCGATAAAGAGATCGATATCTCGAGCTACCGCAAGGTAGTTGAGTTTGTTAACATCGTAGGACAAGAATAATTTAGTTGGGAAGCCTGTTGTAGTCTACAATGGAGATATCCGTCAAGATTTTGTTTTTATTGGACCAAAGGTCTTTCTCTTGGGTCAGATAATATATGCAGGTTTATAAAAAACCTTAAATTGAATAAAAAATTAAACATTATTGTTGTGTAATTATAAAATATACCGTGCGAGAAAATTTATTTGCATCCAGAGAGCTTGGACTGAAAAGCGTTGGGCTTGGTTTAGATCACGATTAAAAGGGGACCATATATCTAACTAAATCAAGGTTAAAATTGTGTCAAATTCATATTATGATTTGTATGATATGTAAAACTGATGAATATTAAAATAAGTAAACAAATACAAATTTATTTTCGCCATGCTCCAAGCGTTAAGTCACACGTTCCGTATATTTCCGAAAGCGTTGACCAGCATCCCTGCAGAAAAGTTCCCACGCTGATTCTATTGCCACTAACCATTTTCTCTAACCCCGCTTCAAAAATTCGCTTCTACCATGAATTTTTTGTGCTGTTTCGTAAAACACATTGCGTGAATTTATTTACTTAAGAGTTACATTTACAAACACATACTAAAGATGTAGTTACTTGCAAACGGCCTACCCATAGACAGTGAGAATATACATGTACATATACAAACAAAATAAATACAACCAGTTATAAAAGGAAGACAAATAGAGAACAGTTCAGACTAGTTAAAAGCTATATAGAATAATATCACATTAATCATTTAAGTGCCTTTAGTTGCGCAAGACTTATATTGAAGATATCTATATCTATTTGCTTGGATAGCTCGTTACATTGTGCCATCAGATGACTTAGTTGGGACAAACTACCTGGGACAATACAGAATAGGTCCTTGTTGGTGATTCTTAGATTTACCTTTGGAACTTTAAACTTTATATAATTAATTAAATCACAATTTTTGTACTTAATATTATTGATAATAAGGTATACAACCATTACAGCTTGTTTATTTCTTCTTGATAACAGAGTGGTAAATTGAAAACTGTCTAACGAATTATTCAAGAAATTAGATAAATTAGCGATGAATCAAATTATGTACTTGTAATGTGATGCTAAATAAGATTACATGTGATAACAGCCTAGGTTCTTCAATGTTTTTTTACGTCAGGAGAAACCTCTTTGACATCTGTTGATTATTCGTGATGCGTAATTCGCTGTGTCTAGGTACACGCTAACGTGCACACAAATTTAAAAATTATGTACACCCGAAACGTCATCAACGTAAGAACCTCACTTTTTGGCGTGTACGAATTGAAGCGACACACAAATCTAAAAATTATATACACGCGAAAAGTCATCAACGCAACGATGCCATTTTTTAGCGTGCGTTTTATATTTGAATATTGGTTAGGTACACGCTTAATTTTTTTTGAAATGCTGCGAATAAAACGCTAATAACGTGTATATCGAAAAAAAGTTTTATTTCAAAATAAGAACAAAAAATTAATGTGACAACGTTTGATAGGTATATGTAAGTGTTTTGTAGGCACGTAAAAAAGAAAATATACAATTTGTAATTTAAAACTTGTTATATCTAGAAACTTATTTTTTATTTCTTCTTTTTTTCAATCCTATGACGGTTTGTTCGGCACCTTTGGGTGTTCCTTTTATTTTAATTTTGAGTGGTAATAATATGTCACTTATAACTAAAAAAAAATGTAAGTATTAGGTATATTAATTTCGGATTATGTACCTGCTAATATCTCACCATTGATTTTTTCCCTGTTTTTCACATGAGTACAGGAAATAATTAAAATGCGATTAAAATTTTAAAAATACAACAAATTTATGGAGATAGAGAATTACTCCTGACATATCATGATCTTCATGTTTTTTCAATAATTGTTTAATTTGGAGAGCATCTCCTGCCTATGTGGCACGAATCTTAATCTGAGCTGGACAATTCATCTTGATAGTATTCTGGGCAAATATTGTAATTTTTTACCTAAGTATAGTGTTAAAAATTCATACGATTTGATTTCTAAGATCGATAACTTCAATATTCCGAATAATGCTAAACTTATTTCTTTCGATGTAAAAAACTTATTTCCTAGTATACCACCTAATGAGACAATCGATTTAGTTGAATGTTTATTAAAAAAGAACATGGTTAATCAAGTTGTCACAGACGAAATAATTCATTTATTACAAATATGCCTTTAACAAAACTATTTTCAATTTAACGGTTCATTATATACTTCTACAGATGGTTTAGTTATGGGTAACCCACTAAGTCCCTTATTAGCCGAAATTTTTATGAATAAAATTGAGGAACTCATACATGACCACCCCTTAGCTAAAAGTTGCCAATTTTGGTTTAGATACGTGGACGATATTCTAGTATCATTCACTGGGTCAGATAGACAATTAAATTCTTTTTTTAAATTTATTAATTCGATACACCCTAAAATTGAATTTACTTTTGAAAAGGAAAACAATTCTTCTATTGATTTTCTAGATCTAACTATAAAACGTTTACATACTAAATTAGATTTTTTAATATTTCACAAACCATCACACAATGACATAACCATTCATAACAAATCACATCACCCAATACAACATAAACTGGCAGCTTATAATAGTATGATTTTTCGATTAATTAACATTCCTATGTCTATAGAAAATTATAATAAAGAATTAAACTTAATTAAACAAATCGCGGTCAATAATGGTTACTCAATACAAATTATAAATAATATCCTTACTAAAATAAAATATAAAATAGCAATTAAAGAGGTCTGCCCCTTAATAAAAAACAATACTAAATACCATTCCATTACTTACTTAGGCAAACAAAGTGATAATATTAAAAAACTTCTGAACCAACACGATATTGAGATTGCTTATAAGACTAAGGGTAGTTTAGGCTCTATCATAAAAAATAACAAAGCCAAACTAATAAAATTAATAAAAATGGAGTATATAAATTAAATTGTGGATCTTGCCTCAAGTATTATATAGGCCAAACTGGTCGATCGCTCCATACCAGAATTAAAGATCATAACGATTCTTTTTCTAAAAATAATAAGCATTCAACTTACGCGGAACATCTAAAAATCGAAAATCATACATCTGATAAAAATTTCCAAATCTTACACACTAAGAACAAAGGCATAAAATTGGATTTATTGGAGTCTTTATCTATTAACAAGGGTAGAAAAACCCAAAATATCCTAAATGACCAATTAGATAATAACAACTCCCCTTTGTTAAATTTATATTGAACCACAATAATTCCCTACTATAATATCATTAGTTCAGGTACCTTAATTTTAAGCTTCTTATTTTACAAATTGTTATACCTTCCTCACATCTGAAGAAGCCACTGTGCTGGCGAAACATAATATGTCATGTTGACAAATATATTGTGAAAATTACAACACATACGTGTTTTATTTCAAGTTTTTTAAAATGAATTTTCACCAAGTAAAGGCCGCTACGATTAAAATTTTTAAAATTCATCTTGTGGGTTCTACAACATACTTATAAGTAGTGCATATTTGACCATCTTTTAAAGGCTTTCAATTAATTATAATATTTAATAAATTTAGATGGTATCTAATATACCTACATCAACCTTCTTTTACGCATGCCTTTTCCACGAGTTCTTACCGTACCGCCATGAATGTAAACGTATTGAGCTTCGTAATGTTTAAGATCTTTATTTAATTCCCGCTTTAACATCTTCTTAGCTGCTTCGGTCGTTCTGCTGCCCTTAATTACAAATTTTTGTCCCTTGTCTCTTTCATATTTTTGTAAAATTTTGACAAACTCATTAAAATAATCGAATATTTTTCCACACTGCATATCTCATTAACACCAAACACACTAATAAAGTATCAAATTGTACACCAAACTGTAATCAACTAATCACAACAAATAATATGCATAACCTCAAAATTACTGCCAACGTGCACCAAGAAAATATTCAATTCGTACACGCTAAAAAGTGACGTCCTTGCGTTGATGACGTTTCGCGTGTATATAATTTTTAAATTTGCGTGCACGTTAGCGTGTACCTAGACACAGCGTTACTAATTAGCTCTATGGTTTGTAGAAATTTGTAATAAGCTCTTTGCTTGGATGTTTATGATTCTTACGGATTTAATTTAGAAGTTTTGTTGCAAAAATTTTGGCGCCTTTTTGTTAAATATATAATATTTATTTATTTATTTATTAGTTTATTGTGCCTCGGCTTCTTTGGCCATTGGCACCTAGTAACAGTATATATTAAACAGTTTCAGATAAAGTTATACATATTAATGTCTTTTAAGAATCTTATGGTGTTTCCGAGCTTGTCAGGTTTGCTGAGGTTTTCTTTCAGGTTTGCACTGAATTGGTTTGCGTACCTGCTTCGAGCGTGTTGTGGGCATTCGGTGAGGATATGGCTGACTGTAAGGAGAACGTTACACTGTTCGCAGAGGGGCGGGTTTCCGGCATCCATTAGGTAACCATGCGTTGCACGTGTATGCCCGATTCTTAGTCTACGAATGACTACACTGTCTTTTCTTGTCATGGGTGGGAGATCAAAGTAGGAGACGGAAGGTTGTATAAGCGAGAGCTTGGTGTTTGACTGAGTCCAAATGTTCTCCCACTTTCTTGTAGTGGTGCTGTTAAGGTAGTTTTTGATGTCTTTTTGTAGCTGTACTTGTTCGGCTGGAAGTTCTGAGATCAGAGCTTCCTTGGCGCTTTGATCGGCTTTTTCGTTGCCTGGAATGCCAACGTGAGATGGCGTCCAGACTATGGAGGTTTGAACGTTTTTTGATGATAGATGTTGGCAAGTTTCGTGGATTCTTTGAGCTAAGGGGTTGTTTGTATATAAGTTATTTATGGAGTGAATTGACGCGAGGGAGTCGGTGCAGACAGTTGCGGTTTTGTTTGCCTCTTCTATTGATTTAAGCGCCATAAGGATTCCGTATAGTTCTCCGGTGTGTATACTACAGTGGCTAGGTAGGCGGTAACTAGCTATGGTTGAAGTAGTTGTTGTGACTGCGCAACTGACCCCATTATCATTTTTGGATGCGTCCGTATAGATCCCGTTTCCTGGAAACTTGGTTCTGATGAGCTCTAGGAAGGATTGCTTAAGTATAGGTTTTGCGGTGTCCGATTTATTGTATTTTGAAAGATCTGTATTAATCTGCGGTATCGCTTTTGTCCAGGGAGGTAAGTGTGAGGGGATATTCGGTGTCGTTTTAGTTAAATCGAGGTTGTCCAGAAGATCTCTGAGAATTTTTGGAACAGAATCGGGACGTTTGTTTGTGTCTGGGATGTGGTTGGTATATAAAGTAGAATAGACTGGGTTCCTTGGGTTGGCTGCCACTCTGGTGGAGTAAGATAGGAGAAGTTGTTCCCTTCTCAAGGATAGCGGTAATTCATTGGCTTCGCAGTATAGTGAGTTGGTAGGGCTGGATTTAAAGGCTCCCAGGCAGATTCGAAGCGCTGTGTTATGGACAGTGTTAAGGCTTTTTAGGATTGTTTTGTTGGCTGACATATAGACTGAGCTGCCGTAGTCTAGCTTAGGTCGAATTAGTGTTCTGTAAATCCTAAGTAGCATAGGTTCCTGGGCTCCCCACTGGTGATGCCCAAGTGCTTTTAGTATGTTTATTCTTTTAAGGCATTCTGCTTTAAGTTCCAAGATATGTTGTCTCCAGGAGAGTCTGCTGTCTAAAATTAGGCCAAGGAATTTGTATTTATCTACGACTTGTAAGGGGGTTCCGTTTAATAATATATTTGGCGTGTAGTGTTGTCTTGAGCGGCTGAATCTGATGACTTTGGATTTTGAGCTAGAGAAGTTGAATCCAGTTTGTCTTGACCAATTGAGGAGATCGTCTACTGTATTTTGGAGTAAATTGCAAGAGGTTGCGGTAACTTTTCCTGTGCAGTAAAGAACTAGGTCATCAGCGTAAAGTGCATGTTTGACAGGTGACCGGATAAACTTACTAATATCGTTTATAGATAGGTTGAATAGTGTAGTACTTAGGACGGCCCCCTGTGGTACACCATCTTCAAGAGAAAATGAGTCCGATGATGAGCCGTTAGCTACAACTCTAGAGGTTCTACTGGTTAGGAAGTTTTGTATAAACCATAGGATGTTTCCAGATATATTAAATTCTCTAAGCTTGTTGTAGATAACTGGTCTCCAAACAGTATCGAAAGCACTTTCTATATCGAATATCACAGCAACAAGGTCCTGTTTTGATTGAATACTGTTAGCTATGTCCGATTGAAGCATGACTAGGTTGTCGGCGGTGCTTCTTTGTGGTCGGAATCCTGATTGATAGGGATTTAACAGGTTGTTTGTTTCTAGGTACCATATCAGACGTTTATTTATCATTTTTTCCAATAGTTTGCACATTGTGCAAGTAAGTGAGATTGGTCTGTATGATTTTATGTCTTCTGGAGTAGCATTTTGTTTCTTGAAAGGCAGTATAATAGATTCTCTCCATAAGGTGGGAAATTTTCGACTTGACCATATTTTGTTGTATAGTTCCAGAAGTTTGTTCAAGGTACTATGGGTAAGATTCTTAATGAACAGGAAAGGTATGCCGTCTGGTCCTGCAGCAGAATTTTTACATGTAGAGAGCGCATGTGTAAGCTCTCTGTATGAGAATGGTAGGTTTAGCGAAGCTGAGTGTGGAAAATCTTCTGATGGAGTTGTTTGTCGCAGGATAGGTCGGGTGTGGTTTTTCGATTTCTCGTGATAGAATTTTGCGAAAATGTTGGCGATGGCTGCGTTATCTGAAATTACTGTATTGTTTCTTTTTATAGCTGGAATGTTAAGATGGGTGTTATGTCCGTGCATTTGCTTGATTTTCGCCCATACTTGGGTAGGAGGAGTTTCTATTGTTATGGAACTTACATAATTATTCCATGATAAAGTTTTGCTTTCTCTGACTATGCGCTTGGACTTGGCTTTAAGTTTTTTGAAGCAGATTAGATCATCTTGTAGTCTTGTTCGGCGGTATTTATTTAAAGCTTTTTTGCAGTCTTTCACGACGTTTTTACAGGATTCGTTCCACCATGGAACTCTTTTAGCTAAAGGATTTATTTCCTGCTTGCCTATATGTTTCTCTGCTGATGAGATTATGCAGTTGGCTAGCTGCTTAGTGGCTTGGTCGATATTTCCTGAGAGGTTAAGTTGGGTTGTTTGTGCTTCAACGTCAATACCAAAGTTGACCCAGTCGGCGCGAGATAGCCTCCATTTAGTTATTGTTATGCTATTTTGTGGCATATTGTTGGATATTCTGATAGGGAAGTGGTTGCTATCGTACAGACAGTCCAGGGCATTCCAGTTCAGTGTTGGGAATGTTCTTGGGTCGCTGAAGCTAAGGTCAATAGAGGAGAAGGTTCCAGAGGCAATATTAAAGTGGGTGTGGATACCGGAGTTAAGGAGACAAAGGCTAGTTTCATTTATTATATTTTCAATCATTTTGCCTCTCCCAAAGGTTTTTTCGGAACCCCATAGGTTGTTGTGTGCATTAAAGTCTCCGACTAGAATGAATGGGTTCGGTAGTTGATTAACTAAGTTGAAGAATTGGGCGGCCGTTAGGTTGTGGTTGGGTGGTATATAGATGTTGCAGATAGTAATCTTATTTGGGCACCAGATGTTTACTGCGGAGGCTTCCAGTTCTGTAGTTATGTCAAACTTTTGAGAAAAGAGATTTGTAGATACAAATATTGACGTTCCGCCGCTTGCGCGGACGTAGTCCTGCCTAATTTGATGATAACCTTCGTAATTCTTTAGAGATTTCTTGTGTTGTTCTTTGAAGTTTGTTTCTTGTAGACAGATGATATTGGGGAGGTATTCGGAAATAAGTTGCTGTATTCTGTGTAAGCGTGGGTAAAACCCATCACAATTCCATTGGATTAGAGTGAAGATGATGGGATTTTTGAGAATGTTGGGAGATATCAGGTTGGTCTTCATCGCTTAGATCTACAGATGATTGAGTTAGTCTGCTGGAAATGCTGCTTGTTTCCATTTCCTCAGAGTGTAAGTACGATTTAAGTTTTTTAGTTAGGCGTGTGAATCTATTTTTAATTGACCTTTCTTTGAGTGAGGGGTAGATGCTATACATATCTTTTAGCAGAGTTTTTACATCATTCGTAAATTTTAATGCTTCTTGATAAGGATTGCTGTTTTCGTATGAGTTCTCAAGGAATGCTATAAGGTTATCAGCTGGAATAATATATTCACCAGGGTTGACTTGGTATCGTTTTTTAATAATTGATTTGGTGCTTTCGGAGAGTATTGCCTCGGTCCGGCGCTTCTTTTTAGCTGATTTAATCGTTTGTTCAGGTAGCTTGTCCGGGGGCGGCATGTTAGGGTTATCAGGAAGAGACTCTTGGGAAGCGTCTTGGCCTTGTTCGCTTGGTGTTAAGGTATCTGAGTGATATCTTTTTTGTGGCGGTGTGGTATCTCTAACAGGCTCGGATGAATGATCTTCGAGGTTAATTAAGTTACTGGCATTTGACGACTGTGTGGTGTTAGTTTCACGTGCAAGGGTCAGGGAAGGCGGGTTAGGGCAGTTATTGGCTATGTGGCCCGTTTGTTTGCAGATAAAGCATTCCATTTTGTCTGTCGAGAGGAAGATTCTATGGTCATTTCCATCAAACGGTACTACTACAGAAGTTTGTAGTTCGAAGTTCTCTGTGGGTGAGAGTACGTAAACTTGTCTTCTAAAGCTTAGGATGTGATTATATTCTTCTCCTGGGATACCCGCTCTTAGGAATGACACAGGCGATGCTGGGTTAAGTCCCAGATTTTTAACAGCGTTTTCAGCTATATCATGTGGTATGGATGGGCTTATATTAGATATCAATATTCTTTTTGTTGGTGAAACTAATCGTCGTATATTGAGTTCTAGGTCTCCAATAAAGATGGTCTGGTGGGATTTTAAAAGGTCGTCAACTAGTTCCTTGGTTAGTAGATATATGCAAATTCTGTTATTTGATATTCTGGACGCAAAGCTTATATTTTTGGAGCCTATAAGATCACCAATGGCTTTAACATAATCGAGAAGTTTGAGACTGTCGTCGGCGTGGAGAACAATAGCTTGTTCCTTTTTTGGAAAAACGGGTTTGGGTGTGGATTTAGTTGCAGATGAGTATGTGCTAGGGGATGGTGAGTTGTTGGTTTGCGTTATGTGAGCATTAGAAACATTTGGATTCTCGTTTTTATTTGAGTTACTGCTTTTGTAGTCAAAAGCAGTACGGTCTGTTATATTCATTGTATTAGGTATCTATACGGTTGGATAGTCTAACGTGACGCATCGTATACCTCAACGCGTCGGCCCCGGCCGGGCAGTACTGGCCGATGTCGCCTGCCGACTTTGTGGTTTTCTTATCTATGGGACCCGAGTTTTGGTCTCGTTAAAATGGGTTTGATTTATTTTTATTGATTGTTTATTTTCCTTCCTAAGAGTTTATAGCGATGAAAGTCTTGCGTTTATGTTTTTAAATTCAGTTATCTAACTTACAGTAGTTACTCTGAGAGAAAAGTACCACTAGTCACTCGTAGTGTCGCGATACAGTTAGGATCACTACACAAACATGTTCACTCGTCGGCTGATAACACGCGAATCCTATATAATATTTGTGCATGTCAATTTAAGTGCTTCTCTACTATTGTGGGATGGGATTTGGACCAACAGGAAGCCAGTCTTTAGATAACTTGTATGTCCCGATTTGTCTTGATCTTGTATGTGAGTCGGTAATAAGTTGGTTTGTCGATACGTCCGTACGTTCGTAATAATTTCTAATAATTTTTAAGAAAAATTCGTTAACTGTCAACATCATAAAGTCATTATGTAACACTACATTCATAATGTATCTGGGCGCGATCGCGATGATTTTCAGCGCCTTGTTCTGAATCTCCTGGAACTTATTAAGCTCCGTTCTGCTTATGTTGCACTACGTAGGTGCATAAGGTGCACCATAAGTTAGAACCGGCCTGACCAATACCTTGTAGAGGTTGACCTTAGTCCTATTAGCAAGTCTACTCTGCCTGTGAAGCAGGGGGTAGATAAAGCCCAACTGTCGCAATGCAAGTTTTATTCTATTAATTGAATTTTACCTCCAATTCAGCCTTTGGTCAAAAATAAGTCCCAGGTATTTGACCTCCTGGCACCAGTTCACTTGGTCTCCATTGACCCGTAGCCTTGTTTCAGGCCTGCGGACGCTGCTTTTCGAAAAGAAGATGACCTTCGTCTTGGCGGGATTCAAGCGAATCTTCCAAGCCGAAAGCCATTTTTCCAGCTCGATTATATGACGATGTATCCGGCAGACGACAATTCGCGGATGTGATAACAGTATTTACTCAGAACTAACTAATGAATTAGAAATAGGCGATTTAAAATGAATCTTAAGCGTGAAGCTGCTCCTGGTAGAGACGGTGTAACGGTTCAAAAACTAATTAGTCTTAAAGACAATATTGTAACAATATTAATAATATAACAATATAAATAAATGATATACTTGCTACAGGTAGACCAATCTTTCATTAGCGTTTTTTCCAAGATTATCGAAATTGTTATTAAAAAAGTTTATGTCTTTTATGAAAAAATATATCACACCACACCCTTTTCAATATGGATTTACAAATACCTAACAGTAGTACACTAGGTGCCACAACAGATTTAGTTAGTTCAATATCAAGTGACCTAGACAAGGGTAATTATGCCATAGCAGTCTTTATTGACTTGAGAAAAGCCTTCGATGTTGTTGATCATTCACTACTTTTGAGTAAACTTAAAAATATGGGATTTAGGGGTGTAACATTTAATCTAATTAAATCATACACAAAGAACCGGATACAATGTATAACCTTGGGTGATTGTAATAGTGTAATAAGAACGACTAATTGTGGAGTGCCTCAGGGTTCTGTATTGGGACCTCTATCGTAAACTTTGTTTGTTTTGAGTTTGCGCTTGTCGGGATTGCAAGCAGAATATTATACTTTTGCTGATGACACGGTTCTTATTTATAAATCTAAAAGTTCTACAGATATTGAAAATAAAGTTTGATGATTTAAAACAATACTACATTTGGCTTTTACAAAATTAATTAAAAATAAATATAGATAAAACAAGGTGTATTATATTTAAGCAAAAAAATAAAGTAATTGACAAAATTCACATACAAATAAATAATATCACTGTTGAAAAAACTAATAGAATAAAATAAGCTGGGGTGCACATATTGATCACATAAAAGAAAATATAATCCCCTTAATAGGAGCACTGTATAGATGCAGATATTTTTTAACCATAAATTATGCTAAATATAAAATATATAATGCATACATCTTATCAATTATAAGATACCTGAGAGCAGTTTGGGGAACCTGTAATCAAACCAATTTTAATAAAATCAAAATCCAACAAAATAGAGTTTTAAAAATTTTATATAATTTAAGCTATTACACTCATACTGAAACTGTATACCAAATGCTTAACTTCAAACTCAAAATATAAATCAAATTCATGAATATAATATATATTATGTAAGAAACAGTGACGATATTCATTTGGCTAGTGCAAGGACAAATAAAGCATTGCACAACCCGATAAGCACGGCCTCAAATGTGTATAATGGTTTACCTATAGAAATAATTATATTGAAATAAAACTTACAGTATGGATAAATTGTGATATAATATATTTAGTTCTATACTGCGTAGAACTAGTTCATTGTTAATCAAACCTTCATTATCTGAGAAAAAATATTTTTTGTGGTGTAATTTTTAATTCTTATTTTCTATTTTCTATTATATTACCTTCCTTATCTCGATAATAATCATATACCCACCTATACGTTATTAAAGAGAATACTTTATTACGTTTGTCTACTCATCTTTAAAATTTACCAAACATGGATTCATCTGATAGCGACGCGTGAACCAAATCTCCTGGTCTTAACCGAGCCACCACCAAGTCAAACCCCTTCATTTTGAACTAGGTAGAAACCAATTTTTATCGTAACCATTTTATTGGATTGACAAAAATTCCCTGTATTGATTAAAATTTGTTTAAATATTTATATAGACAAACACACTTAATATATTTTTTTATATACTACATGAAATCATGTAAATAAAAACTCTTTATTTTCCTTAAACAGAAATATTCTCAATAATTATACACATCAAGCAAATTCCACCAAAAGAAGTTTCACTGTCTTTTATAGGGGAATCTATTTTTATTTTTCTATATTGAGCACAAACATTTGGTAGATCTGAACTTGTCAATGAGGGAAAGGCTATTTATAAAGTATTTTAATCTTTTTATATTATAGGTAGGTACATTTTTAAAATTCCAAAATTATCAAAAGCAAGAAGCTTCAGTAAAGTTGGCAAATAAGAATCCTAGCACAGCAGAAAATATAGCTAATATTTTCTGTGATACTAGTTTAACTTGCAACTACCGGGTGTTTCAGGAGGTACGCTCACCCCTATAACTTTTTTACTGTTTACGTTACAGAAATAAAATTTTGTGGGTTTATATGTGATACTATTTTGCATTTTCTAACATGGTGGATGCCATTTTCTCACTTCCGGTTTACCCGGAAATGACCTCAACCTTAGATTTTTAAATGGAACACCCTGTATATTTTTGGCTTTATCGATTCAGAACACCATTCCAAATTCAACGACACCCCATACGTCACTTTTTGACATTTTAAATCATTTTAAATTTTATTTTTATTTTTTCATCTAGATTACTATGAACTCTCTAAAATTGTTTACTTCTAAACCAAAATCTTGATAAAAATACAATTTTTAAGTTTTATTGTATTTTAAATTTTTTACAAACTTTTTAACTTTTTAAAAAGTCTTTTTCCAAAAGAACTCGATTTTTTCAAATGGAAACATATTGGCTCACTCGGGCAAAAAGATGGAGCATTTTTTTCCCAACAGTTTGATATCACACACACAAATGTCAAAGTAAAAGAGAAGAGATAATTTATTAAAAATAGCCATTAATGACAAAAAATACAAGAAGCGCAAACGGCTTTTCATTTATCTAGGTACCCATGACGCCATAATGCTCATAAACAAATGAACATTTTGAATTGTTTTCCTTACCACATTTTGTAAATTTTCCCGTGTAATTTTGTCAATGGCAGCTCTTACGCGATTTTCCAATTCTTCTCTGGTGGCAGGTGGAGTGTTGTATACCTCATTTTTGATTGTACCCCACGCAAAAAAATCCAACGGGGTAATATCTGGCGACCTGATAAATAATAATCATTAGTTATTTAAGTCACTATTAATGTATTTCTTACATACCTAGGAGGCCATCTAACAGGGCCAGTAGTACCAATCCAATTTTCTCCAAATCTGTCGTTAAGATGCTCTTGGACTGCACGAGCATTATGTGCCGGCGCACCATCTTGCTGAAAGATAATATTTATCCTGCCTTGTAGTGGCAGCTCATCTAAAAACTGCTCAATTTCATTCCTGAGGAATTGAAGATATCTTTCACCAGTTAAGTGCCCATCAAAAAAAATTGGGCCTATTATTCTACCTCCAATAATGCCAAGCCAACAATTAAATCCAAACCTCGCTTGAAAATTACCTTCCTGCATTAGGTGTAGATTATCTTGAGCCCAATACCTTTTATTATTTCTATTAAACATTCCCAGGTTAGTAAATCTACTTTCGTCCGAATATAAAATATTACATGGAAATGTCGGATCTACATTATTTTTGTCCAAAAACCAATTGCAATACTCCAGTCTTCTGGCAAAATCATCTTCGTAAAGATGCTGGTGGATTTGATATTTAAATGAGTGATACTTATATTTATGTAAAATTCTCCAGGCCGAAGAGACAGTTATCGCGCATTCTAAAGCAATTTCTCTAAGCGATGCTGTTTTGTATGCCTCAACATATGCCAACACATCAATTTCCTTGTCTTGGTTAATAATAATTTGTTCTTCTTCGGGTTCGGGCTCATTCCTCAGCTTCTGAACGAGTCTAGAAAAGTAATGTCTCGAGGGGTGTCGTCTCTCGGGAAACCTGTCAGCATACACCCTGGCCGCTTGAGTAGTGTTTTGCAAACATTCGCCATAAATTAGTACCATATCGATTTTTTCGTTTCTGTTATAAGTTTCCATTTTAATATTTTATTTAGAAATTACTAATACCTGACCGAATTAGAATTATTATTACTGACAGAAAAATCAAACGATAAAATAGCAAGCTACTGTTATGTCAAACTAATTTTAATGATGGTGGAATTTAAATTTGTTATTATGTTCATTTGTTTATGAGCATTATGGCGTCATGGGTACCTAGATAAATGAAAAGCCGTTTGCGCTTCTTGTATTTTTTGTCATTAATGGCTATTTTTAATAAATTATCTCTTCTCTTTTACTTTGACATTTGTGTGTGTGATATCAAACTGTTGGGAAAAAAATGCTCCATCTTTTTGCCCGAGTGAGCCAATATGTTTCCATTTGAAAAAATCGAGTTCTTTTGGAAAAAGACTTTTTAAAAAGTTAAAAAGTTTGTAAAAAATTTAAAATACAATAAAACTTAAAAATTGTATTTTTATCAAGATTTTGGTTTAGAAGTAAACAATTTTAGAGAGTTCATAGCAATCTAGATGAAAAAATAAAAATAAAATTTAAAATGATTTAAAATGTCAAAAAGTGACGTATGGGGTGTCGTTGAATTTGGAATGGTGTTCTGAATCGATAAAGCCAAAAATATACAGGGTGTTCCATTTAAAAATCTAAGGTTGAGGTCATTTCCGGGTAAACCGGAAGTGATAAAATGGCATCCGCCATGTTAGAAAATGCAAAATAGTATCACATATAAACCCACAAAATTTTATTTCTGTAACGTAAACAGTACAAAAGTTATAGGGGTGAGCGTACCTCCTGAAACACCCGGTATATGTACAGGGTGTTCATTTTTCGATGTAATTGCAGGATATCTTGGTAACTAGTAAAGATAGAGACTTGCGGTATCAACATTACTACTTTTTCGTGAAACGAAAGATGCCGCAAACAGAATTTTCATAGCTTTCTTAGTTCTTAAGCTACAGGGTGCTTCCGAGAATGTTTGCCTTTTGACCACCCCCTGTATTCGGTTATCCTGTAACTTATCGAAAAATTTAAAACTGTTTCTAATAGAGTTTTTTAAGCAGAATTTAGTGGCGTACTTATTTTGTTTTCTGATAGTCTTACTTTTCGAGATTTAAAGCAGATATATGATTTTTTAAATGGGACACCCAGTATATTATTCTCTTATTTGATTATGCTATTTTTAAGGTTTTCAAAAATTTATAATATTTGATAGTTACCATTAACAATAAACGCACAAAATTATGGAAGTATAGGCAATGAAACTATTAAATCAAACAATAGAATATTTATTTGTCAAAACGTACAGGCTAAAATAACGTTGTGTTAAAATGCATGTAACCATTTCACTAAAGTTTAAAAGAAAATTGCAAAAATGTAGTAGGTACCTATAGTTATAGGAACATTTTGAAAATTACGTTATGTTACAAAATGTTTGTTTGCCTTATAGAGTGCAATGAAAATAGGTAAGTTTACAATCTTGTAATTCAAATACCTAACTTAATTTTATAGAGAGAAGGCAGCCGAATTAAGTAACATTTTCAAATTTAAAAAATTTTCATCATTTCTATCCTCATCATTTATAAAGCCAAGACCTAAATCACATAATAATATAGAGAATCGCAAAAGGGGCGAAATAAACGTTTTGGCTTTTGTAGAAGCATTAGAAGTTCATGTAAAGTCATCGAAAAAGATCTCGGAGTGATAAAATCTTGTGTCTAAAAAATTATTAAATAAGTATCATTTTAATCCCTACAAAGTAAAGATTGTGCACCATTTACCTACTGGGAATGCTGTGCGACAATTTATTTTTTTCAATTGTATCTAAATCGAATACAAGTCGACACACATTTTGCTGCAAAATTGACGAATCTTATTTTGTGAGCTCCGCACAGGTAGTCATTAATAAGTGGTAACGTTACCGCGGAAACGATTTTTGGTAAGGCAATGTTGCTAATTTAGCCTATCAATTTTCTTGACCGGTCATTTTGAGAAGATTCAGCACTACCAAATCCCAAAATATTCCATTATTCGCCTCTGAAATGTTGGAGTCTGATGAAGATTTGTAGATTTTCATACTATTTGTATAAATTCTACTTACTACATATTTTGTGCTTGTTATTTACTTACACACTTTTCAGTTTATGTGTGTAAACTGTAACAGTTTTATTTTTTGTTGTTTGTTGAATTGTAGTTAGTTTTTTTTTTGATAAGTTAAAGGAAACCCGAAATACAGGGGGTGGTCAAAAAGAAAACATTTTCGAAAATACCCTGTAGCTTTAAAACTAAGAAAGCTATGACAATTCTGTTCGGGGCATCTTTTGCTTCATGAAAAAGTACCGTAAAAGCGTAAAAAGTCAAGAAACATGGACACCCTGTACAAGACACGATTGGAATATGAACTTTATGTAACTAATTTCTGACAATCTACCTTAATTTATGTTTGCATGCTATGTCAGTCTTTAAAGGTATAAACTTTGCAGTATTGAAACCAAAGTCTCTATTTTTGCTTTAAATTTATATCCTTTATCCTGAACTAAAAAAAAAATAGAGGGTCAAATGCGCAGACAATTTTTCAGTTGAGAATTACACGGTTAAAAGTGAACAATCAAATTTAACATATTTTTAAAGTCCCAGTAGGTCCACTGCCTTTTCTTTGTCAATTTAACTCATATAACGTTTAAGTCAAATAGTAACTGATAAAATATGTCATTATTTTCACATTAATTTAACAATATTGTGTAGTAAAAATAAGTACCTACTAAGATATTTAACCTAACTTTTTTTTTATGTAAATGTTAACTCATTTTATAAACACAAATTTTCAAGTTACTTCACAAAAAAACATGTTAACTAACTGCGATACTCATTTCTGCAGTAACTTTTACTTTGTTTAAAAGTTAATATAACTGTTTTTTAATCACGTTAACAGCTCGTCGTGAATAGATTTAACTTTTATCCGTTAGTCAAAATCAGTACTTTTGAATATCAGTTTAACATTATCAAAATAATAAGTTTAATTGTTGACAACAGTTGAATTTATTAAAACAGTCATTTTTACTAAATCCAAAGATGGACCATTCCACTGTTTGGATTTGGAGTAGTGAAAAGGACTATGAATTATTTAAGCTAGAGGAACCAAAGCGCCTGAGAACATTTTTCAGATCTTTTAGTTTATGCAACTTCAATAACTATAGTGCTCGTTCATTTATGCAAATATGATAAAATGGAAATACTACTTTAAAATGTATGCTAATTTTAACGCAATATAGTTTTATAACAAAACTTACTAGTTCTTATTATAATAAATCGAAAAATATTTCTAACAATTAATTATCGTAATTATTATCGATTGCAGGTAGGTAATTCATTGCATTTTTATTTGTGATTCCATCGGGTTACGAAAACAAAAACATCCAGCTGTTAACTATAAAATATATCAAAAGTCAATAAGATATATATAACCTTAAAGTCTAATTTATATAAACGCGAATCGCCGATTTCGCTATCATTGGTTAATATTATTTAAACTCGAAATTTTATTTAACATTAACCATTTGAAATGATATATGTAAGTTGATAAAAACAGTTACCTACACACCTAAGGGGTGCGGTACTCCTTAAATAGGTGTAGAAATTGTCAAAATTTATTTATATAAATACATTTAAATACCAATAAATACACTTAAATATCAATAAATAAAAATGGATATATATAAATACAAAAACAAACAAATTCATGCGTGGAATTCAATTGTGTTAATAATTTAAAATCATTTAAATATATATAAATACAAGAAACATATTTGAATCCTCAAGTTTATTGTTTATTTATACATTTTTGAAAGCTTTAAAAAACATAGTTTTGAATTTCAAAATAAGCAATCATTTTAGTACGTTTTCTTTAGGCATGTACAGTAGTACAGTATTGTACAGGGTCTTCCAACGAGGACTGAACAGGGGCTCATTTTTGAGCTTCCTTGTATTTAAAGAAAAATCCAAAATAGCCAATCGATGTACTTTTTCCTGCAGAATTCAAAAATAAACCAAAAATTTATTTGAACCAGAAACAAAAGAGTTACGCTATGGATAAGGTGTGTTTTAAATGGAACATATTAAATAAGTATCATTTTAAACCCTACAAAGTAAAGATTGTGCACCATTTACCTACTGGGAATGCTGTGCGACAATTTATTTTTTTCAATTGTATCTAAATCGAATACAAGTCGACACACATTTTGCTGCAAAATTGACGAATCTTATATATATAGCTTTTTTTATACGATTTTTGGAACGAGTGATTTTTTTTTTGTCCGTTCTGATTAAAATATTTAATATTGTGACAGCTATTTTTATTAAATTTTAATGTTTTATCCAGTATAATTTACCTTTAACCTGTTTGAAACATACACTAGGTAATAAAGGTATAATCACCTTTAAATCCTTCAAAGTCAAAAAATTTGACAAATTTACTATAATATTGCCGAGATGAAATATTCATTAGAGGAGAGATTGCAGATTGTTATCTTGTTCTACAAATGCCAAGAAAATGCAAGAGAAGCAAGGAGAAGATTTATTGCAAATTTTCACAGAAATATATCCGTCAATACTATTCTAAGGATAAAGAACCTATTTGAGGAAAATAAAACATTACATGACAGAAAAAGAAATCCAGAAAGGAATAGAAATCGAGACCGTGCCATTGTGAATTATTTTCGACTGAATCCAACCAAATCAGGTCGGACGCAGTTCGGGACGTTCAATACGGCGGCGGTGTAAGACGCAGAAGAGTTACCCAAGGAACTGTTCACAGGACTTTAAGAAATCATAAATTTAAGTCTTATCATATCCTTCCACTTCAACATCTAACACCGGCACAAAAAGAACTTCGCTTCCAATTTGTTTCCCAAATTGTGATTCGGAGAGAGAACGAAGACCCTAATTTATTCAGAAATATCTTATGGACTGACGAAGCCACATTCACAACATCGGGGGTTTTCAATAGACATAATAATCATCACTGGGCCGTTGGAAATCCAAGAAAATTTCAGACAATTAAATTTCAAGGAAGGACTTCAATCCATGTTTGGTGTGGCATAAAAAATAATAGAATTTTGGGACCAATATTTTTTAACGGGACTTTAAATGGACAGAGATACTACGAGTTCTTAGAAAACGAAATTGAGAACTTTTTGGAAGATACCATTGGAAGAATATCAAAATTTAATTTGGCAACATGATGGGGCCCCTCCGCATGCCGTGCGTGAGGTTACTCAATATTTAAACGGACGCCATGAAGAATGGATTGGTAGAAATGAAACCTATGCTTGGCCACCCAATAGTCCCGATTTGTCAATATTAGACACATTTCTTTGGGGCCATTTAAAGAACGTGGTATACAAGCAGCGAAACCACGATATTGAAGAGATCATGCAGAAAATTGTGAATGAAATAAATCGCCTTAACCAGGAAAATCACAGTATAACAGCAAGTTTGGAAAGGCTACAAAGAGGTTATCGCACATGTTTCGAGAACAACGGAGGTCACATTGAACAATTAAATTAATAATGTTTTTTTTTTAAATTAGTATAGAGTTGGATTTCTTTTTCTGTCATGTAATGTTTTATTTTCCTCAAATAGGTTCTTTATCCTTAGAATAGTATTGACGGATATATTTCTGTGAAAATTTGCAATAAATCTTCTCCTTGCTTCTCTTGCATTTTCTTGGCATTTGTAGAACAAGATAACAATCTGCAATCTCTCATCTAATGAATATTTCATTTCGGCAATATTATAGTAAATTTGTCAAATTTTTTGTCTTTGAAGGATTCAAAGGTGTTTATACCTTTATTACCTAGTGTATGTTTCAAACAGGTTAAAGTTAAATTATGCTGGATAAAACATTAAAATTTAATAAAAATAGCTGTCACAATATTAAATATTTTAATCAGAACGGACAAAAAAAAATCACTCGTTCCAAAAATCGTATAAAAAAAGCTATGTTCCATTTAAAAAACACCTTATCCATAGCGTAACTCTTTTGTTTCTGGTTCAAATAAATTTTTGGTTTCATTTTTAAATTCTGCAGGAAAAAGTACATCGATTGGCTATTTTGGATTTTTCTTTTAATACAAGGAAGCTCAAAAATGAGCCCCTGTTCAGTCCTCGTTGGAAGACCCTGTACATTGTACATTGCACCTAGGCATACCTACTTTTGGCGCTAATCTACATACCATTTAGGAAGTAATTAAAGAAATAAGAAATCTAAACAATAATTACTTTAAAATAAAATGAATAGGTATTAGATACTTACCGTAAATGTACGCTAAAATATTCGAAATTAAAAGATTTACTTTCTATTTTAAGATAGTTTTGATTCTTTCAAATTGATTATGAGATTTTTTGATTACTACGGCCAGAATTTCTAACAGTGTAGTTACGCGATACCAGCTGCTGTTATCCTAATTGACATAATATAAACCAGCAAAGAGTTTTGTTTTTGACCATGCATACTGTTGTGATTACAATATTTTTAGTTGTAAGTGCATGAAATTTTAAATATATCAGAGAAAGAAGGAAACATATTTTCGTTAGGGCTAGGTTAGTTCAGGTTAGTTGCTAAAGTAATTTCACAATTTTGAGTCATACATAAAATTATAGTAAATTTAATATAAATGGCTATACCACCCCTGCTATCAAGTACCTACCGATTTCTTTGTATGTTTATTATAATCATTATTATCGCCACAAATAAATATCTCATTATGAATACAACTATTTAATACATCTAGAGCTGCTTATAATATTCTAAATTCATACATCCATTGAAACATTTCAAATAATTCACTGTATGATTGCTTGCCGCTGTTACCCTTACAATCTTGAGCTTAAACCCTATTGGCTCAAGAAGTTACCCCCTACCGAGATATTGTTTTGACATGTCCAATCACTGTTTCAAATACTTTTAACGCTGTGGTATTTACGAAGCATAACAAAAGAATTTCTTTTAGACGGCATTTTGTTAAGATGTAATCAGGTTTTTGTAGATCAATATAATAGGTAAAGGAGTTCTCGGGTTTTTATAAAGGTAAATAATTAATAATGTAGCTGTATACATGGGACGTATCGATTATTACGCTTATTAAAATCCGCCAATAGGGAATTAGATATTTACTTCTTTTACCGTAAAATTAAGGGAACCGCCTAGTTATTTGTGTATGTAATGTAACTGTAATTTCTTTACAATTTAATATTAATAAGTTAGACTCAGTGTTTCCCAAATGGTGTTCCGCGGTACACTAGTGTACCGCGATGACGTGCTTGGTGTTCCGCCAAATATCTTACGTATTAGATACTAAAATACTAAAAAAAAACCAATTAACTAACCTTAAATCACTGGACTAAAGTCAACACCGTATTAGCTAATTTGACTGGACTAGACTATCAAATTCCTTGGAACAAATGTAGAGATGTGTGCAGCGATGGAGCCAAAGCGATGGTTGGAACTATAGCTGGTGCAGTAACTCGTATAAAGAGTGTAGCTGAAAATTGTACTAGTAGTCACTGCATTATTCATAGGCATGCACTTGTATGTCGTCACATACCAGAAACACTTAAAGAAGTTTTGGATGAAGCAGTGCAAATAATAAATTTTATAAAAAGTCGTCCATTGAAATCAAGATTATTTAAAATATTGTGTGATGATATGGGAAGTCGCTACACATCGCTACTTCTTCATACCGAAGTTAGGTGGCTTTCGCGAGGAAAAATCCTTGTGCGCCTTTTTGAATTGCGGTACGAACTCTTTGCATTTTTCCAAGATTATCAATTCCGATTATCGCATAAATTAAATTCATTTACCTGGTTGTCAAGAGTTGCGTACCTTGCTGATATATTCTCAAAATTAAACGAGACAAATTTATCGCTACAGGGAAAGGACGTAAATATATTTCGCGCCAAAGATAAGGTTATATTTCTGTCACGGAAATTGGAACATTGGCGATCTGCTGTGGAGCAAAACGAGTTTGATAGTTTTCCGTTTCTTATGGACTTCCTTCATGAAAACCAGCTGACATTGGAAGAAACTGTTCGTCAGGATATTTTGGTGCATGTTCAGGAACTTGCAAAATCACTAAAGGAGTATTTCTCGTTCCTAAATGATACTGAAAACCTCAACTCATGGGTTCAAAATCCTTTTCAAGTAGAAAAAAAAACCTAATGACTTTTCCGGATTGAATTTTGAGGAACTTATTGAAATAGGATCAGATAGCCAATTAAAACAAAAGTTTAAAGAAGTTCCTATTATTACTTTCTGGGGGGATTTAGGAAACGAATATCTAGAACTTTCAAAACGTGCCATGCTTGTGATGTTGCCTTTTGTCACCACCTACCTGTGCGAATCTGGATTTTCCCATTATGTTTTTACAAAGACAAAATGAAGACCACAGGGGAAAAAGGAGGGATGTCCAAATTTGGCCAAATTGAGTTAGTGCTGCCATCTGTTAGAAAATACCCAAAATTTTGTCTTAAAAACACCTCCAAACGAAAAACGATGGAGAGTTCCGTTTTACAAGAGTTTTAAATATCGTTATGCTGGGGAAAAACGAGGGATGTCACCGCGGTACAGGGGAACACCGGGGAATGTCCACATGACACGAGCTTACACGTTTGTTTTATTTTTAGCAATTTATAGGCAACGTGTTTTTAGTTCGTTTTCGTACTTTGAGTAAAATGAGTGATAGTGATAGTACTACAGGGCATAGTTCTGCCTTGAAAAAAACAAAAAAAAGAAAGAGCTTTGGAAGAATACGGGAAGTTTCAAAGATAATAAAATTAAGCACTCACGAGCCAGGGCCAGACTGTGAATGTAAAAGGCTAAAATGTTAGGAGAACGTTAAAGCTGAAGAGAGAAAAATGATAAAAATAAAAAAATAAATGCAAAACTCGCCCAATCTTATTCCAGAAATCTTAGACAATCTGCGAAAATTAGATGCCGCAAATACGATCCATAAGAAAAGAGCTGAGGTATTTTATGACAGGAAGCGATCCGAAAAATATAAGTGTCAAAAATATAAAACATCAGAAGCCATATGTATGGATTTTCAAAAAAACCTTTCTGTTCCAAATATATCCACAAATGACGTGTATTACAAAAGACAGCTGTCCATTTACTCTTTTAATGTTCACATATTATCAAGTAACGAATCAGTATTTTACGTTTACCCCGAAACCATCGCAAAAAAGGGAAGCGATGAAGTTGTTTCAATGCTGAACAATTTTATCGAGAATTATCTCGATGCAGAAATTAAACACCTCCATGTCTTTTGTGATTCTTGCGGTGGCCAAAATAAAAATTATAATTTAGTTCGTTACATGCACTACATAATACATGAAAAAAAAAAAGACTTGAGTCAATTAAGGTAACGTTTCCTATAAGAGGACACTCTTACATGGAATGCGACAGAAATATGGCAATTATCAATCAGAAATATCCCGCTGAAATCCCGCAACACTGGGTAGAAGAATTTCAAAATGCCAGACAAAAGCCCTCTCCGTATCATGTAGAAGATGTCGAGCATTGCCAGGAAATAATAAGAGATTGGACTTCGTTGTTCTCAGAATTTTCATTTAATAAGAAATGTCCCTTCCCGGTACAGTCGGTAAAAGAAATTGAGGCTACCCTTGGACATCCACGCATAATTCGTCATCGACCGTCCTACAATGGAAACTGGGATGAAACACCAATATTGCCTCCAAGAAAAAAACGATATCAACCAATGTTACAGACTGGAGAGTTTCGATTTCCAAACCGAAAATATACAGGTAGGTACATAAAATCCTAAAAGATGTTTCTAGTAAGTTTTTATTAATGTCTTATTATTATTTCTGAAAAGTTTTCTATTTTTTTCAGATTTCCTTCCTATAAATGTCCTAAAATATAACGATTTGCAACAACTAAAACGATTCTGTAGCTCGAAAGCCCAGAACTATTATCAAAAACTACCATTTTCTCGCGCAAAAGCAGATAAAGATGTTTAAGGATATGGCCAGAAATTCCGTTTTGCTCAAAAAGTTTCAGGTATTTTTAATCCTCTATAATTTTTGAATTATTTTGAATTTTGGTATTTTTTTTAGATTTATTAACAAGTGACATTCCTCCTTTCATAGGGACGTTCCCCCTTTTTCACTTTTTTTTGTTGTATTTGTAGAATTACTTTTGTAATTTTAAAAAATAAATAAATAATTTTGTGTTTCTGTTTGTATCATACCTTTCCCTATATCCGTCTAAAATATATTTGCATAACTGCAAATTATAATCTTTTTTATCAGCAAACCTATAAGGTTTCAAACTTTAAATTGTTATTTCCTCAAAACTATATAAATGTGACATCCCTCCTTTTTCTCCTGTGGTCTTCAAATATAGAAATAGGATGAATGCTGCTCCTGATTTGCGTTTACAGTTGTCAACCATTAAGCCTGATATAAAAAAAATCTGTAAGAATAAAAAAAAAATAACACTGTTCTTATTAGTTCTTTCTGCGTTGATTAGTGATGTTTTCAGTTTTTTTTTTAATTTTCGTTATTTTAAACTTTTAAACAAAATGTATTATAAATTACTTGCTTGTAATTATTTTCATTTCATTTTTATATGAATGAAATATCGTAATAATTATTTTAAGTAAATAAATCCAGTCATTTTAAGTAGGTATGTAGAAAAATAAGAGGTACTGTTCCGGCGTTCTTGTGTCAGCTTGTAAGTGTTCCGCCGTCTATTTTAATTGGGAAACACTGAGTTAGACTAAGCATGTTTCAAAATAACATTTAGTACATTTGTTGCATTAATAGCTATTTTTGTATCTAGGTGCGAAATACTACTTTGGTGATCGAAAACAATAAAAAATGTATTTGGTTAATTTTTCGTCAAATATCAATAAGATTATCAAAAACAGGCAATAATTTAATTTACAGTAGGTATATGATGTGCAAAATATTTTGCACACGGGGTCATGGTAACGTAAACAAAATAATCTCAATGAAGAAATGTCTTATTTTAGACACTGAGGTCAATGCGCAAACATTGTTTTTGTGTGACGCTTGTAGAAAAATGTGTTTAAGATTACTCTACAGTAGGGTGAAGTGGGGTAAGTGTAATCAAAAAAATGATACCTCAACTTTAAACTTAAATAATCAGACAACCAATAGAGGTACAGATTCCATTTTTTGGCAGAAGATTTCTTATTTAATTGTTAAAGAAACGCAAGTAAAAATATTTTCCTTAATGCCTAATTTTTTTTTATTTAAATAAAAATATTGGACCATGTTCGCTGATTACACTTTCCCCAGTTGCTGGGGCAAATGTAATCACGGCTCGTACCTGTTCTATGCCTGTCATGCTAATGTATCTGGGGCAAGTATTAATATAGAATGAAAATTTCTGATTTTAACAAAAAAAAAAGAGCTTGATATATTTTATAATAAGAAAGCTACAAGCTTTTTTGTGGTTACATATGTAAGGAATAGAACTTCGGTGTATTTTTACAAAAATGTTTAGGTAAATAAAAGTTTTATTTCAACATACCTAAATCAATTTAAAAGAGTTTTTATTTATTTAACGTTATACAGGGTCGTTGGCATGTATGGAAACGGTCGATTATTTCTTAAAATAAAACAGCTAGCAAAAAATATTTAAGACAAAAGCTTTATGGTTTTGTAAAGCCTGTTAGAATTAAAAAAAGATAAGTATACAGAATGAGTCAGAAAGCCGTAGAGGAATAAAGTTACCTTTTTTTATAATAGAACACCCTATATCTTAGAATATTTTTGGATTTTACATAAAATTAAAATTATTTTTTTATTAAGTGCATTATAAGTCTAAACCTAATAGCTTCCGAGATATCGACTATTGAAAAATGACATTTTTGAACTTTGACAGCTTCTAGCTTTTTAACGGTACGCTATAGAGTAAAACGGCTTACATGTCCCGATTTTACTTTTTTACTATCTTCCCGAAAATACCAACTTCCGGTTAAACCGGAAGTACTATTTTTCCGGCTTTTGAGCTACATCCGGTTAAACCGGAAGTTGACACTTTTAGAAAGAGAGTTAAAAACTAAGATAGGGATATGTAAGCCGTTTTACTCTAAGACGTACCGTTAGAAAGCTAGAAGCTGTCAAAATTCAAAAATGTCATTTTTCAAAACTCAATTTCTCGGAAACTACTAGGTTTAAACTTATAATGAACTTAATTAAAAATAATTGTAATTTTATGCAAAATCCAAAAATATTCTAAGATATAATGTATTCTATTGAAAAAAAGTAACTTTCTTTCTCTACGGCTGTCTGACTCATCCTGTATACTTAGCATATTAAAATTCTAATAGACTATAAAAAACCCTAAAACTTTCGTCTTAAATATTTTTTGCTAGCTGTTGCACTTTAAGAAATAATCGACCGTTTCCATACTTACCAACGACCCTGTATATGTCAAAGGAGACTGCAAAAATGGTTCAAGTAAAACTAATACGATATCCGAAGCAGCTACGGAGTAGTGGTCAATTTGTTCAGGCCAATGAAAAACTGAGAGCCGAGCATTTCCATCAGATTTTTTCAGAAACATTATAATAGGTTGGGAATCTTTATCAAAGGCCGTGATTTGACCGACATAGTACATATAGGATTTTTTTCCTTTAAGCTTGACCATAACCCAATTACTAATTTCCATTTTTGATGGTTCATTAAGTAATATATTGTCTTCTTTTAAAGCCTTCTCATCCTCCTGCAATCTTTTTGAAAATGCCGCAAAATCTTCCTCTTCTGACTCGCTGTCACTGAGAATTTGTTGAAACAGAACAGAAGAATATTAAAGGCTGGGGTAAATGTAATCACTGCTGTAGATTTTTTTGTCGTCATTCAAATCAAAATCTGGTAGCAGGACTGGATTTGTCTTATAAAATAAGCTAAGAGAGCAAAATATTAGAACCCTATTGTGATAGCAATCGTAAACGAAAAACTTTAGATGACACTTACAAGACAAGCATAAATACGAAAAATTGAAACAAGAGCTGAGATTTTGCAGCTAGATCTCGAAATGGGCCAATAATCCACAAATGGGTAAGAGAAGGGTTAAATTTTTGAGTTTTAAATTCAAAAATACCAAAAACATCATGGAAAAAAATACAGGGTGCCTGATTACACTTACCACGATATTGCATTTACTCCACTTCACCCTACTCTAGGAATACGAACCCTTGGACCCGCCGACACTATTTGTATTTTAGATATACGTATCCTTAAATTATTTTGGATCCTAAATGCTGGCATAAAGCGCAGGACTTGAGTCAACTTTTCTTGAAACTAATTTTGAAATAGATCATCCCCTCAATATTTTTCATATCTTGATTTCTCGTTGCATTAGAAAACATGTTTTACACACTGAGAATGTAAAGATTGCAACAAATTTTCTTAGGAAACACGCTTCGACCCGTCAGTTTTCATAATAATTTTTGTTGCGTTTTGTTTTAAGGTATTTTTATGTACAGGGTGACCCAAAAACAAGTTATGACAAGTCACTTAGGTTGGGTAACCATTGGATGGTCAATGGTTCAATGATTACTCAAGAGCCCCAATCTAGTCCATTAGTTGCTTTCTTATGAGATCATCTAAGAAACCTGGATAGAAGTACAATCTTGCAGCATTTCAGATAAAAAATAATATAAAAAATCGAGAAGTTAACTAACTTTGGAAATTAAAGGAACAGGGTGCTCTAATTTTACTTTCCAAATTTCGGGAAGTTGGTTTAAATGTAGTAAATTTTCTTAAATGTAACACCCTGTATATTTCGCCAACAATTAAAACTTCCACTAAGTCCTATTATAACTGTAAAATATTCTATTATTTTCTGCGGCGTTACCATATTACATGAATATTATGTTGATATTTTTTTTATTCATTTTTTTGAATAGCTTCAGTTTAGATGCTCTGGAATATTATAATATTTTATCTCATTGTACTGGGTTATTTTTTATATTTACGCAACCACCTACAGGGGTCACTATAAGTGACAGAAATAACTTTTAGTATAAAAGTTGCATAATTTATCCCGTGTTATCTTTCAATTTGTCAAAAAAGTATACGTCCATCGCAAAGTTCAAAAACAATTGCAAGTTTTCTTTTTTTAAACGAAATACCCTACATATTTTTCAGCAGGATGAGGGATCTTTTTCCCCTGACTTCAAAAATATATAACATGTCAACATTTAGTTCAGCCATTTTCAAAATATTTCAGTTTAAAATTTTGATTAATTTGAATTAATGATAATCGAGTTATCGAGGAGTTCCGCATACTTGAACGTGACATGTTTGACGCATTACTTTAATATTTACTAAAATACAAACATACACATATACAGGGTGTCGTGAAAACACTTTATCGTGAAATTTATATTTTATAATTTCTGATATTAAGTGGCGTAAATGATTATATATTTTGTATATACCGGCCGCGACTTCTGACACATTTTCTAATATGTGTTTGATCTGCATTGAGCATGAATATTTTTTGTTCAATCCCTTGTCTCAACACTTGTATATTTTAAGATCTGTCATAATAAATTCGATTTTTTAGACATCCACGCAGAAAAATATCTAACTGACTAAAGGCAGAGCTATTAGCCGGCCATTCCTTACTAAATGTGTCAACCTAACGTAAAGCGACAAATATGTTACGTTGAAGTATACGGAACAACTCGACAACTCGATTATTATCATCACTTGAATTTATCAAAATTGTAAACTGAAATATTATAAAAATGGCTGAACTAAATGTTGACATGTTATATATTTTTGGAATCAGGGGAAAAAGATCTTTTGTCCTGGTGGAAAATATTTAGGGTATTCCGTTTAAGAAAAGAAAACTTGCATTTGTTCTTCAACTTTGCGATTTTTTTTTGACAAGTCCAAATGATGACACGGGAAAAATTATGCAACTTTTGTACTTAAAATTTTACTTCTATAAACCCCTGCGGTGGGTACGCAAATATGAAAAATAACCCTGTACATCTTCTACGCTTTATAACAAAATATTTAATGTAAATGAAACAATGCAGTCTTCCTCCACAGTTTAATGATTATCAATTACATGTTTCGAGTGATTAAGTACTCATCATCAGGGGATACTAAAAAGTATAGTACAAAGTTAAGAACGAACAATGAATATAAAATAAAGTTTAAGTAGGACTTACCTAACATCGAGTTTAGTGGAAATGTAATGCAAGTTGTCTCAAATTAATGAGCACAACTCACATGTTGATAAATGTAAAAGTTGAAGACTTGGTGTACGAACTTGTCATATTATCATATTAATTGTATTGAAATTTAGATATAAATGAAGTTTTGACGATAAATGTGAAATTTAGATTATTGAAGAAATTTTTTTTATTTTAATTATGGCGGTTTTTAGATTTTCATTACGTTCTTAGATCTTACATTTAATATAAAGATTAACAATATACTTTAGTTGTTAAATTATTTTTTTTATTTTTATTAATTATTACTGTTATTAACTAACATGGTGATATATATATATGCACAGGGTAAAATTCTCCCATGTTGGAAAATTTACTAAAAATTTTAAAAGTGGTTATAAAGAATTAAATATAACCTGTGCTTAATCACAACCGTGGTATCTGCCGCAACGTGATTGTTGAAGTGCGGTTAATTTTAAGAGAATGATGACATTAAAGACGTATAACCAGGTACCAGTATTAGAAATAATAAAATCAAAAAGTAATTGTTGAAATCAAATGGGAAGATTTAAATAACTCGATATTAGGTTTATAAAAACCATCCATTTATTAAAAACCATACAGAATCGACTGATCTGAAGTTGACATCACTGGACGTTTAAAGTACTATTTACTACATTTACTAAAATTACTAAAGGACTATTTTTTCAATTTCAAAATATTTAATATTATACCGATCCAATAATTGTTCTCAGCACACCAGACATTAAATTGTGTTTCCATTTTCTAAAGATTGTATTTTGAGTTAAGACTTCACATTTTCACATTACACATTTATAATTTTCGTTAACTTAATTTTTGATATTTTGTTTGTTTTGTAAAAGTACACTTAAAATGCAATATTCGCAAGAAGAGTTATTAATAAATATGGTTTATACTTGGGGTGATTTTTTGGAGAGAAGACGTCCCCAGGAAATAGGGCTAAGAGGTTTAAAGGACGGTTTGAGCATATCGGTTTTAAGTAGGTATAAAAAAACCCAAACAGACTGTTACAATCAAAAAATATGAACATGTAATCGCATTGTCAGTGACTGTAAATCCGTCGTGGGATGAAACTAGTGAAAACCTCAACATTGAAAAATCTCGATTGACAGCATCACTTAGGAAGAATAAGTTTCATCTCTACCCCAACACCATAACTACACATTATATCAAATTAAAAAATAAATATCAAAAACAATAATGATTTGGCCACGCCGCAGATAATAATAAAAATATATTGCAGTTGCAAGGGTAGTAGAAGAAACATACAGGGTGTTCCATTTAAATAAATTAAGTAAGATAAACTTCCCAAATTCGAAAGTAGAATTAGAGAATCCTGTACAAAAACCTTCAGTAGAATCCTACAAATAGTACTTATATAACGCTGATACAACTGTCTGCAAAAAATATTCATCAAAGTATTATTTCCTCTGAACAGATTTTTTATAAATTGCGATGAAAATTTTAATTTCAAATTTTTGATAATAACTCCATAAATAAAGCCGCTTAGCATATAATATACATTATACAGTATGATCATGTACATCACTTAATTTTAAAATCACCAAATATGTCAAGTAAAATTTACCGTGTTTTAGATAAATTTTAAAAAACCCATACTATCATATTTATTATAATTTATATTTTTCAAACGTATTGCAAACGACAGTTAAGTAGGTATTTGTACTTTGGTAAATTTAATTTAATATACTCGTTTAGCCACGTAACGCAGATAAGTGCAATTTATGTACATATGCAAAATTCATTTAATTTACGATAGTAGTAACCTGATAATAATCTAAGGTGGACTTTGATGTTTGCACCAATTTTATGCGTTGATTTTAAAATTTATCCCTGGGCTTAGGGTATCACAAAACAAACACCACAAACCAGGGGCGGATGGGCCTGCCGGGCAACCGGGCAAATGCCCGGTGGGCCGGTCGATCTCTAAATGTTAAGACTGACATTCTTTTTCTCAAAAAGAAGTCAAAGATAGTTCTGGAAAATATAAATGGAGAAATGCATAAATTCAGTTTATAGTCGTTACCATGTTGTTTAGTGCAGTGAAAGCCTCATCACTATTTTCTTTGCTTAATTCAGTCGCCACCTTCTTTAGTGAATCGTATAAGAGGATTGATGTTTGGTCATCTATTTCTTGTGACAAAATGAGAAGAAAATTAGGAGTAATTGAACAAATTAGATGGTGGTCTAAAGAAAAAGAGTTGGAGAAGATTTTTGGAGATAGCCCATTATACTTAGATGTTCTTAAATCATTGTCAAGTATTTCACAAAACCTTGACCTAAATCCTATCTATCCTATCCGATCTACTGCAGAAAACTTAAAACAGCAATTCCTTAAATACGAAAATATATATATAGTAATAATATATATATATATAATATCTTTCTTTCCCAGGTGTTTTTAAAACTGTTTTCTATCACTGGCCCACTTTCAAGATATCTACAGACTAGAGGTTTGGATTTATTGAAAGCAAATGCCATGACTAAAACGTCAACGGCCGAGTTAAAAAGAATTCAACGAGATTTTGAGGCTTTTGAAAAGTCAACACCAATTTTTCTAACTTGGGCTAATAGTGAAATGAAGAAAAGAGATATTAGTTTTGACATCGAAGATGAGTTTCCAGTTACGAAAATACGAAAAGTCAAGAAATTTTTTGACGAAAATTGCAGTGATGAAGCTGTTAGTAATTCGAAAGACAAATTTAAAATAGAAACGTTCAATGTTATAATGGATACCTCCATTATGTCAATGGAAAACCGATATAACAGAAATATAAACTTATGTGCTGATATGTCCATTTTCAATCCTATAAATTTTAATGAAATCAAAACCAATGGTATTTCTGAAAGTAGCTTGCAGAGCATTTTAAAGAAAATTTTACAATTTAAAGAAGATGCCCAAGTGTCAAATATTAAGGAAGAATTGTGCCATTTTGTATTGAATTGGGATATTTATAAGATGACTTTAAATGAATCCTTCCAAAAAGATACTTTGGCAGATTATGAGGAGATAACTGACGAAGATGACCCAGATGTTATAGATTCACAAACAACCTATAAATGTCAAGAAAAAAGTCCTAGTAGTCTCTGTAGAAGCTGTGTACATTGTTGCTATCTAGCAATAATGAAATACAATATGTATCAGAATGCCTATCCATGCTTATCTGTAGTCTACCAATATATTTTAACTTTGCCTGTCACCCAAGTGTCATGCGAGAGAAGTTTCTCTATTTTAAAATACATCAAGAACCGACTACGCAATTCTTTAAGCGATGAACATTTGGAATCATTTATGATAATGAATATTGAAAAAGAAATCTTATGGACAATCGACAATGAGGAGGTCATTAATGAGCTAGCAGGATCATCTAATTTCTTAGGTAGATTGTTAATCTTATTATCTAAAATATCCTTTATTTTTAATTGTCTATTTTGATAAAATGTTGACTGCTATTACACAAATACTATTTTTTTATCTCAGTTGTTAAATTTAGATTTAGATTTTGTTGTAAAAAAATTATAATAGAAGGAGTTAATTCTATTAGAAATATTTTTAGTTTTGTTTACTATTTTATTAGGTTAGTAATAAACATCGCAAAATAAGGAATGGTATTATTTTTTGTTGTAATTTGTGGGCCGGTTTTAGCAAGTGATTGCCCGGGCCGGTCTTAGGTAGCCCATCCGCCCCTGCCACAAACACAATATAAACTGGTGAGCAATTTGTCGCAATATTAAAGTACAGATCAGCATCGAACCCTATATATACTGTACGTTGTAATGCAATAAACACCAGCTTAGGTTAAAATAATTAACAAAAATATATTGTGAGTGTGTCACAAAACTTTTTGTACGTTAGGAGACATATAATAGTATATTAAGGTACAAGCTTTATAAAGCAGATTTCATTTCGAGTTTTATAACGGACAAGTGCGCTAATAGCTTTATAAAACGTGTGCTTTATACTGTTTTCTCTATGTTGGCATTTTTTTCAATAAATAAATCCATATTTAAAAAGAAAATAAAACATACACATTTTACGTCGGTAGTTCAATCAAATTATTTATCATAGTAGCCTTGGAATCAACAAATAATATTACAAATAATTTTATTTCCGTGTCAGCCATTTTGTCACGAAGTTGTCTAATTTTTCTAACATACCTATATAATTTTAAAATATGGAAAAGATGAGTTTAGTTTAACTCCCCCAAAGTTAGGGGAAATTGCGGTAAATTTTATAGTTCTATGTTTTATAGTATAGTAATTTTGTAACATTATTTAATATTCTTTTAACTCATCTGCATTTCATATAAAAATAAAGAAAACTGTTTTATAAAAAGTTCATTACAATACTGAAAACGATATCGAAATAGCTATTTATACAATAAGTTGCGAAATGAGTGTCTTTTAGGCACGCGACGTGAAAATTGTCCAACGAGGCAAAGCCGAGTTGGACAACACGTCTAGTGGCTAAAAGACATCGTTTCGTAACGAATTATATACAAGATTTTTTTGTGAAAGCGGAGAATTTGATAATTTAAGCTTTTATTAATATTTTTAAACATTTTGAAAAGTAGGCAGGCAATCTGTTTCTAAGGCATTGTTTATGCATTATTTAATGTCAAGTGTATTGTCAAGTTCGAACGTCGCGTTTTGCCTTTTTTCCCGCAAAGTTTTTCGAAAAAATTACTTCAAATGAGTGATATTGACGAGTCTTTGGATATAGAACAAGCTGCTGAAGCTGCGCTATCCACGTTAGTACCCGAAAAATCGAAACATTTATACGAAAAACCTACGACAACTTTGAAACCTGGGCCAAAGAAAAACATATTGAGAACTTTACAGAAAAAGTATTACTAGCCTTTTTCCTCAAGCTATCCACCACCTTAAGGCCGTCAACTTTGTGGAGCAAATATTCGATGCTCCGCACCATGATTTATCTGAACAAAAAAGTAGATATTTGCAAATTTACGAACCTTATTGCATTTTTAAAAAGGAAACCTACCGGATATCAGCCAAAGAAATCAAAAATATTTACAAAGCTGGAAATAGAACGCTTTATAAAACAAGCTGATGATAAAGAATTCCTGTTAGCCAAAGTTGTTTTAATCGTTGGAGTATTTGGAGCATGTAGGAGGGAAGAAATCACATTTTTGAAATTAGATGCCATCAAAGATTGTCAGTCGTATATCAGTTTTAAAATTCCGAACACAAAAACTCATGTTCCAAGAATGTTTACGATTACTGAGGGATCAATAGATGGCATCAATTTTTTAGATCTATTTCGTAAGTACGCAAAACTTCGTCCACTGAATACGACACATCAGCGAATTTTCTTGACATATCGAAGTGGTAAATGATGTACCTTGCCAGTTGGAATTAATACAATTGGACGTATGCCAAAAAAAATAGCAGAATTCCTTGGACTCCCCAACACCAATGAATACACTGGCCATTGCTTCCGGCGCAGCTCTGCAACAATGTTGGCAGATTCTGGAGCGGACATGACACTTTTAAAGCGTCATTGAGGTTGGCGATCAAGTTCAGTTGCCGAGAGTTATATAGAAAATTCCATTGAATAGAAAAACGAAATAGCAAAAAGAATCATAGGGCAGAAAGATACGCCAAATACAAAAATAAAAGAAGTTCACTCAAGAGCAGAAGTTAGCATTGTCAGTACTAGCAGTTTATCCATTCCGACTACTAATAATTACATTGCTCTCATAGAAGAGAAGCTAGATGCCTCTAGAATTCAGTTCAACAGTTTACATAATTGTACATTTAACATATACAGGGTGTTATGGAAATGACTTATTATATTTTAAGGGGCCACTCCTGAGGTGGTCTAGAGTTACACTTGATAGTTTTTTTTTCTAAAATCGGAAGTATTTTCAATTTTGTAAAATACCTTAAAACCGGACTATGTGCGCCTTCCATGATAGTTCAATGCCCCTGAACACATGTGTTTTTGACAGGACAAACTGCTGGAATGGTAATTGTTTAGTTTAGTGCAATTAATGTTGAATTTTGTGCTAAAATTTCGTATATAGACTAATTGAGGGTAGCTGATCACAATTTTCCTTTTGCGTTTTTACGGCAAATGCACTGGTTTTGAGAAAAAAAAATGTTAAAGTTTTTCACTTACAGGTTAGGGTATTTTTGTTTATTTCGATATCTTTGGGTGTCGCGTTTCACTTTCCTTTCAATTTCCTAGATTTTATGGTTTTCCCTTCAAAATATGTGATAAAACTTTCACCAAACTATCTGTTCATAAAATAAGAACAACATTTTAGCAAAAAAACAATGGAAAAGGCACAAATTTAATTAAATTCGTTGTTAATACGCCGACAAAGTAGAAGCGTCTCTTTTCAGATTCATTGCACTCACGTTGCCAGATTGTTCTTCTTTTTCTTGTAATTATTAATGGCTTCCATCCAGGAGAATGATATGCTAGCTCGAGCCAATAGGATTCATTCAATTAATAAAAATGAATTGAAAAGTATAGGCAATTTATAATACACTAACAATCTGACAACATGGGTGCAGTGAACCTGCAAACAGGCTCCTTGTACCGTGCAGTTTGCTTCTGCTTTTTTGGCCAGCTGTCAGTGAGCTGTCTCCCGTCTTTTTCCAGATAACGTAGAGTTTTCTGTTCGCTTACAAGTTATCCCGTTTTTCAGAGTTTCCTTGTGGCATATTTCGTTTATTTCAACTCGGAAGTGTATACTATGACTCCGACAAGTAATATTTTATTGGAAATAGCAACATTTTAGGATTACATGCAAAATAACATACCGGTGAGTTAGAAAAACTTTAACATTTTTTTTCTCAAAACCAGTGCATTTGCCGCCTAAACGCAAAAGGAAAATTGTGATCAGCTACCCTTAATTAGCCTACATACGAAATTTTAGCGAAAAATTCAACATTTGCACTAAAGTAAACAATTACCCAAATCAGCTGTTTGGGTCATTGGCGCGTAGGTGTTTTGGACCTAAATTTTTGAAGGCATTTTTCTCGAATTTCTAGCTTCGAGCGCCATTTATAGCAATTTTTCCCCAATTCGTCTCGACCTATATATTTACGGGTTAAAAAATAATAAGTCATTTCCATAACACCCTGTATAATAAATAGATATTTTCATTGATTTTAATGTTTCATTTTTACTTTTAGGCACTAGTGCCTAAAACTGCCACATTTAGACACTACTGCCTAAAAGAGTGTCATTTCGAAATTCTAATCAATATCGAAATATGTCTATTTCGAAACGCTTTCACAAAAATCTTTTTTATGAAACCAAATTAGAAAAACGTACTTATAGTCCCTTGTTAAATGTCACTTTTTCTGAATTACTTAATCGTAAATTCTGCACCTTAAAATAGCTATTTGTGTATTAAGGGCGCAAAGTAATACGTTGCCGCTCTGAGCGAGAAGTTTGACGCTAGAGCCAACCTAATCTGTGCTAGAGCGGTAATGTCACTTTGTGCTCGAATTACACACATGATTTTTTCTACAACCGGTGTTTTTGTAAAAATGTTGGTTAAAATGTATTTACTGCAAAATAAAAATTACAAATTGCATAAATACATATTATTTATATAAATACCGCCTTACTGGTCACAAAATTGTCGACATGTGTCAAACACCTCTCAACGCCTACGTTCAAAATTCGGTCAAACATGAGGAACACCAAATGTTTTATGATGGTTGTGAAGTTAATCAGGCGAACGAGCGTTTGGTTACTCTGTCGCTCGGCGAGCGGCAAAGTGAACCAAAACGCTCGATCCTCGGAAAAGTGCTACTTTGTGCTTGCTTATGGAAGCGCAAAACTGTACTTTGCGCTCGGTTGTAGAAATATATAATTTTTATTTACTCTACTTACCGTCAAAAAGAAATATTCTTCATTGCACGCCAAGATTGACAGCATCTGAAAGTTCGATGTTTTTATGCAGCGGTTGTTCTTTTTTTAAATAAATATACATTTTTATACTCTGTTGCTTAATGCAAGAGAGTCATAAAATGTAAATTTGCAATGACATGACCCATTAACCAGGGTGGTCAACTTCTCGGTCAACTTAAAGGTTGCATCGTAAATTTCAGGTAAATTGCAATGATAGTTGTTAAGAATTCCGTATTTTAGGTATTTAAGACCTACACACCCCGAATCGGTCCTAAATAAGGGTCACCCTAATTTGCATGGAATAGAAAGACGAGTTTGGTGAATGAAAGTAAGGTGACAGCGGAGTTTCTACTTTCTACAGGTAGTTTATTAGAATAATAAGTATGTTACTATTTATACTTGATCATAATTATAGAGATAGGCAGATAATTGAGATATTAATTATTCTAATATTAAGTAGATAAAAGCTTACTTATATAGCAGCAAGAATAATATGAAAATAGATAAATTGAAATAAATAGTAATATTCATAAAAAAAATCTACTATGTACAATACAACAGCTCAATTTTTAACTTTTAGTCATCACGTTCCGAGTAGTCCGACGAACTGACGTCGTTGAGGTCCAGATAAATAATAAGGAGCTCTACAGTGTTTTCTAGCATATTATCAGCTTCCCACATTCTTTCTTCTATCTCAATCACATGTTCGTAGTACTTACTCTATTTTCCATGATCCACTGTCTTTATTGCCTCTTGCAAGAGGTTTTCAACGTCTCTCATTTTAAAAGTGGTGTTATGCTTTGCTACAACCGTTTTACTTACTACCACACCAATTCTATGGAGTTTAATTCACAGTGATATGGCGGAAAGCGAAGTATAATATTTGCAGAATTATACCGTTGACTCTTACTGCCATAAATAATCTACCTGATTAAATCCTATTGTATACGCCTCAACCTCTTCAAAGCTGAATAAATTGGATCAGGGTCGGCTTGAAAATGTACCTACACCACATTATATATTTTTATAATTTAAAATAAATAGACAGGTATTTTTAGGTTTAGGTACCTATAATAAATGTAAAATAATGATAACAATTAATGATAATTGAAAATAATATAATTTCAAAGTATAACTATTAGGATAACAAGTATGTACAATAAAAATTAATTAATTTCTTAAAAACTATTGACAATTTATTCAAAATGTAACTCTGTATTACTATCACTATCTTCATCTAAGCCTAAACTTATAATTAAGGGTTGAACATTTGTAATCATACAATTGTAAGAATTTTCCACCTTAAGTACATGCTGTACACAGTTTTTCCAGCTGTCTGCAGAAATTTTTCTTACTTCGTTTTTAATTAATTCTACTACAGATGCATTTAATGTAGGAGAAATATTATTTCTCCTAATATTGGATTTTAATTGGTGCCATATTAGCTCAATAGGATTGAATATACAATAGTATGGAGGAAGACGCAACACTGTATGTCCATTTTCTGCTGCAAGTTTGTCACACTCGTATTCCTTATTTATTTTAAAAGCTTTTAATACTTCTAGCAGTTCTCGTTTTTTGTAAATTTCTTCAAAATATAAATATTCAATATAAATCATCCAATTTGTAGGCACCTCGTCCGGCTCTACTCGAAAAGGTTTTAAAATTTGGGATTTCCTTATTTATTTTATGGTCAAAGGGATAATGAGGGTTTTATTGCAGTCTAAAGATCAACGATATAATTCTACAAATACTATACCGTTTTATTTCGTTTTGAAGCGATTTCGTCGACAACAAATTTCGTACAAAGAGGTTTATTCAACTTTAGAAACTCCAGTAGCTCCTTTCATCAAATCTTTATCTTTATGAAATGGCTCCTTATTTACATGAGCAAATGAATCATATCAAGAAGACGTTGGTATTTTTTCGGATTTTCTTGAGTAGTAGCCAGTAGTGAGAAACGGACAGTTCTGGATCAGGTGGTGCTGGTGGTGCTGGTGGTGCAACTAACCCAGGTGGTGCAGGTGGTGCGTTTTACGATCTAACCCGGGTGGTTCGGTGGTGCGTTTTATGATCTAACCCGGGCGGTTCGGTGGTGCGTTTTATGACCTAACCCGGGTGGTTCGGTGGTGCTGTTTTACGAGACCAGTGGTGCTGGTGGTGCTGTTTTACGAGACCAGTGGTGCTGGTGGTGCTGTTTTACGAGATCAGGTGGTGCTGGTGGTGCGTTTTATGATCTAACCCGGGCGGTTCGGTGGTGCGTTTTATGACCTAACCCGGGTGGTTCGGTGGTGCTGTTTTACGAGATCAGTGGTGCTGGTGGTGCTGTTTTACGAGACCAGTGGTGCTGGTGGTGCTGTTTTACGAGACCAGTGGTGCTGGTGGTGCGTTTTATGATCTAACCCGGGCGGTTCGGTGGTGCGTTTTATGACCTAACCCGGGTGGTTCGGTGGTGCTGTTTTACGAGACCAGTGGTGCTGGTGGTGCTGTTTTACGAGACCAGTGGTGCTGGTGGTGCTGTTTTACGAGACCAGTGGTGCTGGTGGTGCGTTTTATGATCTAACCCGGGCGGTTCGGTGGTGCGTTTTATGACCTAACCCGGGTGGTTCGGTGGTGCTGTTTTACGAGACCAGTGGTGCTGGTGGTGCTGTTTTACGAGACCAGTGGTGCTGGTGGTGCTGTTTTACGAGACCAGTGGTGCTGGTGGTGCGTTTTATGATCTAACCCAAGTGGTTCGGTGGTGCGTTTTATGATCTAACCCGGGTGGTTCGGTGGTGCTGTTTATGAGCTAACCCGGGTGCTTTCGTGAGGCGGCTCTGTCAATATCTCTCTACTGTGTTAATTTATGCGGGTAATAAAACCGACAAGGGTCGGATCGGCCTGCATGCTTATAGAGGTAAAAAACCGCTTTAGAATGTTTTTGGTATATCTTTTTTAGATAATTTTGGGGGAAATAATTTGCCTGAGATGCCAATTAAAAAAAGCCTACATTTAATTGTATTTTAGATTCTTGAATTTTGTACATGGATTAAAAATCTACTATTTCTTGAAATTGTATACATTATGTCAGATAATTAAGGAATAAAAAAGATGAAAATAGCAATTATAATTAGAAAAAAAATATTTTAATGTTATTAAGACTTTGTAAATATCTGTAAAAACTGTTCTAAATCCTGTCATTTCTGAAACTTGTATACTGAGTGTTTAGAATTTAGTAAAAAATTAAAAAAATGTTTTAACGTTATTAAGCCCTGTGAAACTTTGTAAAAATGACTAAAACTGTACAGAATTGTATTATTTTCTGAAAATGATATACTGAGTGTTTAGAATTTAGTAAAAATTAAAAAAAATGTTTTAAATTTGTTAAATCATGTGAAATCTTGTATAAAATGACTAGAACCGTTCTTAATCATGTCATTTCTGAAAATTGTATACTGAGTGTTTAGAATTTAGTAAAAAATTAAAAAAAATGTTTTAACGTTATTAAGCCCTGTGAAACTTTGTAAAAAATGACTAAAACAGTCGCAAATCGTCCTATTTTCTTAAAAGTGTATACTGAGTGTTTAGAATTTAGTAAAAATTAAAAAAAATGTTTTAAATTTGTTAAATCATGTGAAATCTTGTATAAAATGACTAGAACCGTTCTTAATCATGGCATTTCTGAAAATTGTATACTGAGTGTTTAGAATTTAGTAAAAAATTAAAAAAAATGTTTTAACGTTATTAAGCCCTGTGAAACTTTGTAAAAAATGACTAAAACAGTCGCAAATCGTCCTATTTTCTTAAAAGTGTATACTGAGTGTTTAGAATTTAGTAAAAATTAAAAAAAATGTTTTAAATTTGTTAAATCATGCGAAATCTTGTATAAAATGACTAGAACCGTTCTTAATCATGGCATTTCTGAAAATTGTATACTGAGTGTTTAGAATTTAGTAAAAAATTAAAAAAAATGTTTTAACGTTATTAAGCCCTGTGAAACTTTGTAAAAAATGACTAAAACAGTCGCAAATCGTCCTATTTTCTTAAAAGTGTATACTGAGTGTTTAGAATTTAGTAAAAATTAAAAAAAAATGTTTTAAATTTGTTAAATCATGTGAAATCTTGTATAAAATGACTAGAACCGTTCTTAATCATGACATTTCTGAAAATTGTATACTGAGTGTTTAGAATTTAGTAAAAAATTAAAAAAAATGTTTTAACGTTATTAAGCCCTGTGAAACTTTGTAAAAAATGACTAAAACAGTCGCAAATCGTCCTATTTTCTTAAAAGTGTATACTGAGTGTTTAGAATTTAGTAAAAATTAAAAAAAATGTTTTAAATTTGTTAAATCATGCGAAATCTTGTATAAAATGACTAGAACCGTTCTTAATCATGGCATTTCTGAAAATTGTATACTGAGTGTTTAGAATTTAGTAAAAAATTAAAAAAAATGTTTTAACGTTATTAAGCCCTGTGAAACTTTGTAAAAAATGACTAAAACAGTCGCAAATCGTCCTATTTTCTTAAAAGTGTATACTGAGTGTTTAGAATTTAGTAAAAATTAAAAAAAATGTTTTAAATTTGTTAAATCATGCGAAATATTGTATAAAATGACTAGAACCGTTCTTAATCATGGCATTTCTGAAAATTGTATACTGAGTGTTTAGAATTTAGTAAAAAATTAAAAAAAATGTTTTAACGTTATTAAGCCCTGTGAAACTTTGTAAAAAATGACTAAAACAGTCGCAAATCGTCATATTTTCTTAAAAGTGTATACTGAGTGTTTAGAATTTAGTAAAAATTAAAAAAAAATGTTTTAAATTTGTTAAATCATGTGAAATCTTGTATAAAATGACTAGAACCGTTCTTAATCATGACATTTCTGAAAATTGTATACTGAGTGTTAAGTATTTTAGTTGAAAATAAGATCATAAATCATCTATACAAAACAAGCGCCCCTTATGGATTTGAACGAAAATCATAGATTCGACTATTTTCATGAAAAATAAATCTAAGTACGGAATAATGCAGGAAGATTATCTATTTTCTTGGTTTAGAAAGTGATGTAGTTAAGATTTATAACTTAGGAATAAATAAATTATTATTAATCTTTTCGACCTATTTCTCTTGCATATTTAATTTCTTTGATAGTAAGAACTAATCTTTTTATTTTACAAAGTAAAAAAAAAAAGCTAAAGATCGGCGTTGTCAGTCAGGTATAAGAACTGATTTAACACGATGGTTTTTGTACAAACGTTCACATACAATTGTATGCTTTTTAACCAATTGTGTCGGAAAAAATGACGATTTATAGATTAGATATTTAGACGAAGAGCTAACCTTCTCAATAAAGTATTGATTATTGCCCTGCTAGCTAGACAACACTTTTTATGTTAGTCAAAAAAAAATTTTTTTTTCGGACGCTATTACAGATTTCATCGTTAACTAACAAACATTAAGACCAAAAAATTAGCGTGCAAGATGAAATGTATAGGTTCACTTCATTTCTACATTATTTTACAACTCTCAATCGCATTAAAAACAAGATCGAATAAAAAATAACTTATGACATATGGACGAAAAATGTTTTTCGGGCTATTTAGGTTAGCGACCGCATTACGTCTGAAATACTACATTTTTCGAGCTTATAACATAATTTACTATTTTAACGTTAAAATAGGGGAAATGATGTATCGAAGTGGGTACTTTTTTTTGTCGGTCACGAGATTATAGTTTCTTTTAAAATGAGCTCTAATATTTACAACACAAATTATCCTTTAAGCCACATTAGTTTAAAACTCGTCTGTCGCTTTCCCTCTATTGTGAGTTTGATTAAAGTATAGCGTAGTATATATTTAGATGAATTTCGTAAATGTTGAATACTTTCAAAACTGAAAAAGCCGCCCTTTGCAATAAATATCTCCGTAGAGTTAGGTACCCTGCAGATTAAGGGTATTTCAGCGGATAATCATATACAAATTCAAATACCTCATTTGTTTCGGAGCAGTAACCATCAACTTTTACACCATTTAAAACAGCTTCTTTACCATTAGCAGTATGTAAGATGTTGATTTTTCTGTGATTCTCGGTCCAAAGTAACCAATCTATGGCAATTTTGCTCTGCCTGTTTCTCCATCGGTATCCATTTTTTGGTATGATTCCTATAGTATTAGGCTTCAAAAAATGTCTTCTAAAAATTGTATTGCATGCTGAAGCAATAGTTGTAGCTTCAGTAAATGGACATACATTGGTAGTTTGTATAAGTTGTTCTCTAAACTTTAAACATGATTGCGCAAGGATTTCGACATCCGATACGCAGTAGTCTACCAGATCTCTTTGCATATCGAAACCATCATTTTCATGTTCTACAAACCATTTAAGAAATTTGGCTCTGTCTTCTTCTTTCATACTATCTGAGGAGTAATATTGAATTGATGGTAGAGGTCCTATATAGTTTTCATTTGCCTTTGTATTAAATAGGTGCGGGAAGTAGCCTTTTTTAAAAATATCCTCAAGTCCAAATGCCTTTGGTAGTTTGGCTTAAGGCATAGGGAAATAGTTAAGTGAGTCGATAAATTTTACATTTTCAAGTTGCATCGTAATTATTTTGGTACCTCTCATGATTAACTCAGGTGTAAAATCTGTCTTTGTCATAATATAGTTTAATATAAACTGGTGATCAAAAGCCTGACCAGTATGGGCTATTACAATAATTTCTTTAAAGTTTTTCCTCATTTGTAACAAATGGTTAGTAAATGTTCCCGCTGGGTCTATACCTCTGACTTTTTGTAACTTTAGACCACATTTTTTTACAAGTATCTGCTTCAGAATCCATGCACTCATCGCAGTATTGTTTGAAAACACAGAGATTGACTTGATGTAAAAACGTTGAATTTTCCAATAGTTTGTCTTGGCTCGTCTCTAAATCGTAGAATACAAAAAAGATCATCTTTAATCTTAGGTTTTCCCTTATCAGGCCGAATATAACATAGATGATCCTCGGATGCATGTTTATTACAAATTTTACAATAAATTTCACCACATGCATGTGCTCTTTTGGCTTTAATGGTTTTTAATCAAATAGAACATAGTTTAATTTGGTCGCATACTGTAAATTTGCCTGACGAATAATCCTTTTTATGATTTTCGTAACAGTTTTGACTTCTAAAAAATCATAGACAGTCCTGGCATTTAATTTTTATTGCTATTTCACAAGCAGAGACTTGCTGACATGCCTGACAGCTTCCACCACATCGGTGCTCATTTTTGTGATCATATGGGACGTAACACTTTTCGCAAAAATAGTTAGAACAAAAAGCTGCTGTCAGCGATGTAATTACATTAAAATGGCTTTTGTAATGTAATAAGTTCAGCCGTTTATTGCTTTCAGTTGAACCTTCAAATATAATATTTCGTCCTTTTGATCCATAGCTATAAACAACTAATTTATATTCTTTTAGATGATTTTGAAATTGTATTAACTCGGGAATTCCACCTCCTGCCTCAGGAATGCTAATTTTAGCTCTCTCCAACAATGATCTTGTTCTTTCGGTTTGAATTTTACTAATATCTCTTCCAACCTTACTGAATTCGGGATCTCTTTTATTATGGGCAATGGCGACTACCAAAGCATGTGGTAAACACAGGTTATCGGTATTTTTAATACTTATAATACCTCGTCGCTTGTCGCATTCCTCGTGAAAGCTGTTATAATTTTTTCCTCTTCCCCCACCAACAGGTAATCTAACAGTTGTCACACTAAGACAAAATGATTCTGTATTAAGACCTGCTGAGTTTGACTGATAAATGCCACTTATAACACTCCAAACATCTTAAAAGGTTATGTCTTTAGCTGCTTTGAAGCGAATCCAACCTTCTCCTCGGTTGAAGTCTTTAGAGCAAAAACTAAAAGCCGCACGATCTAAGGGTTGTAGGCCTTCTGTAGCGTTTTGAATAATTTGATTAATTCCTTTTTCCACCCAACCAACTGGTTCAACTCCCTGTGGAACAGGTTTTAACTTAAACTCTAGAATGCGTCCTGTAAGGTTAAATTCTCGTAACTTTTTAACAACGTCTTTAACAATAATAAACTTCTCCATCTTTCTTTTTTTTTTGTTGTTTTATAATCTACTATCTACCTACATAAAAAAAAAAAACAAGTATATTTTCATATTTTTATCGGTCTTAAGTTCGATTTCAAAAGCACACTCCCACTTTTTGATAATTTCACAGTCTAAGCACATAGTTCTTATATTTTTTATTTACGATCAATTCATCTTTATTCGCCAATCGTCTCAAACGAGTCTGCTTTTGAAAGTAATATAACCTTAGTATTCAGAAAATATTAATGATATCGGAGCCTAAAACATCCTTAACACTAAAAAATCATTGTGTTTCCTAACAAAACCCATCATCTTGTCTATTTAGCTTGCTTTCCTATTGTTTAGCAGGTTAAATAAAATTATTATTTCGCTCTTTTTGTCTGTACTGAATCGTTAGGGGAATACGATTCTAGTCCTATAAGAGAGACAGTTAAAATTTATGTAAGCAATCAGAAATCCTACACTATGAGCTACTTAGTTAAAATTTCATATTTCCTTCCTGGATCAGCTAAAATTTGTGTTGTGTCGGTCAAAATTTATAAAATACGAAAAAAATGCTAGATACATTTTTATCATGACTTTCTATCTAATACCATCTTATTTCAAGGTATAATTCGGTTGTCAAAATGAGAATCTAAAAAATCCTCGTGTTTCCTCACAAAACCCATCATCTTGCCTATTTAGCTTGCTTTTCTATTGTTTAGCAGGTTAAATAAAATTATTATTTCGCTCTTTTTTGTCTGTACTGAATCGTTAGGGGGATACGTTTCTAGTTCTATAAGAGAGACAGTTAAAATTTATGTAAGCAATCAGAAATCCTACACTATGAGCTACTTAGTTAAAATTTCATATTTCCTTCCTGGGTCAGACAAAATTTGTGATGTGTCGGTCAAAATTTATAAAAATACGAAAAAAATGCTGGATACATTTTTAGCGTGACTTTCTATTTAATACCATCTTATTTCAAGGTATAATTCGGTTGTCAAAATGAGAATAAAATAATTTTCCCATGGTTTATGTCATCTTAAAAAAGTCAAAAGGTTATATTCTGTAGAGGGTCAGATACATTCAAATTTAAAAATTTTCTCCAAGAAGAATTTTAAGATAGTATTATAGTAAATAAAAATTCTATACCTCCAATATTTCTTGGAAACATATCGTGTTCTAGCGACATAACCCAAAAGTACCTCTATTCAGAAACGCATCGTACTTTTCTTGTCAAACTTGACTTTGTTGTAATGTTGTATGCAGAGCACTTTGAAAACAAAAATTAGATTAGAAACCGCCGCCTCTTAAGGTATACTTTTTTAGGTCTTACATAGGGTACACTGGTATACAGAACAAATGTCATCTTTAATTGTCTCATTGTCCCATCCATTACATTATTATAATCTTAAAGCACCTGTTACCAGCATTATCTATTTTTATGGTTTTCATAAAACATAGCGATTACCGATGAAAATTAAACGAAAACTTAATAAATAACTTTTTTTCAACTGAAATAGACTGATTTTCGATGGAAAAATGTTACTTATAACTAAAAATGAATATAAGACATATACGCAATGATATTTAGAATAAATCAATCTTTTCTAAAATTACTATGAAATATTCACAAAATCGTTTCGTTATAACCAAAGTAGCAAGGCTTGCAGATTTCGTATAGAGTTCAAACGCGATACTGAGATGATCTTTTTTTTTTTATATTTTTGTAGGATAATTCACCACTACGTTGTAAGTACTTGAGAGAGGTCTTTCTTGAAAAATCCTCAAATTTCTCTGCAATTTTGTTCCTTCTAGAGTTAAATTCACACAGAAAACCCCGTATTCTTATCTTTCAGGTTGGTATATTAAAAAGGGCTTATTAGTATGGTTTAGAAAACAAGCAATATTAATTAACGGATGTTTTTTCGTCGTATGAAGAGTTGAAAAATTTTTTTTTTCCACTCCAATGGTTGCGATGCAGAGAGTCGGGTTTCATCATAATCTTTCAGGGTAGCTCAGGTTTGATTGCATGTAGAGAGTCGGATTTCATCATAATTTTTCAGGGTAGCTCAGGTTTGATTGCATGTAGAGAGTCGGGTTTCATCATAATCTTTCAGGGTAGCTCAGGTTTGATTGCATGTACTAAGGTTAGTGCTCCTTGCAATCGGGTTCAGGTTTGACGCGCCCCCCTCAGGTTTGTTCAGGTTTCTCAAACACTTGAGAAACCTGAACAAACCTGAGGGGGGCGCGTCAAACCTGAACCCGATTGCAAGGAGCACTAACCTTAGTACATGCAATCAAACCTGAGCTACCCTGAAAGATTATGATGAAACCCGACTCTCTACATGCAATCAAACCTGAGCTACCCTGAAAAATTATGATGAAATCCGACTCTCTACATGCAATCAAACCTGAGCTACCCTGAAAGATTATGATGAAACCCGACTCTCTGCATCGCAACCATTGGAGTGGAAAAAAAAAATTTTTCAACTCTTCATACGACGAAAAAACATCCGTTAATTAATATTGCTTGTTTTCTAAACCATACTAATAAGCCCTTTTTAATATACCAACCTGAAAGATAAGAATACGGGGTTTTCTGTGTGAATTTAACTCTAGAAGGAACAAAATTGCAGAGAAATTTGAGGATTTTTCAAGAAAGACCTCTCTCAAGTACTTACAACGTAGTGGTGAATTATCCTACAAAAATATAAAAAAAAAAAGATCATCTCAGTATCGCGTTTGAACTCTATACGAAATCTGCAAGCCTTGCTACTTTGGTTATAACGAAACGATTTTGTGAATATTTCATAGTAATTTTAGAAAAGATTGATTTATTCTAAATATCATTGCGTATATGTCTTATATTCATTTTTAGTTATAAGTAACATTTTTCCATCGAAAATCAGTCTATTTCAGTTGAAAAAAAGTTATTTATTAAGTTTTCGTTTAATTTTCATCGGTAATCGCTATGTTTTATGAAAACCATAAAAATAGATAATGCTGGTAACAGGTGCTTTAAGATTATAATAATGTAATGGATGGGACAATGAGACAATTAAAGATGACATTTGTTCTGTATACCAGTGTACCCTATGTAAGACCTAAAAAAGTATACCTTAAGAGGCGGCGGTTTCTAATCTAATTTTTGTTTTCAAAGTGCTCTGCATACAACATTACAACAAAGTCAAGTTTGACAAGAAAAGTACGATGCGTTTCTGAATAGAGGTACTTTTGGGTTATGTCGCTAGAACACGATATGTTTCCAAGAAATATTGGAGGTATAGAATTTTTATTTACTATAATACTATCTTAAAATTCTTCTTGGAGAAAATTTTTAAATTTGAATGTATCTGACCCTCTACAGAATATAACCTTTTGACTTTTTTAAGATGACATAAACCATGGGAAAATTATTTTATTCTCATTTTGACAACCGAATTATACCTTGAAATAAGATGGTATTAAATAGAAAGTCACGCTAAAAATGTATCCAGCATTTTTTTCGTATTTTTATAAATTTTGACCGACACATCACAAATTTTGTCTGACCCAGGAAGGAAATATGAAATTTTAACTAAGTAGCTCATAGTGTAGGATTTCTGATTGCTTACATAAATTTTAACTGTCTCTCTTATAGAACTAGAAACGTATCCCCCTAACGATTCAGTACAGACAAAAAAGAGCGAAATAATAATTTTATTTAACCTGCTAAACAATAGAAAAGCAAGCTAAATAGGCAAGATGATGGGTTTTGTGAGGAAACACGAGGATTTTTTAGATTCTCATTTTGACAACCGAATTATACCTTGAAATAAGATGGTATTAGATAGAAAGTCATGATAAAAATGTATCTAGCATTTTTTTCGTATTTTATAAATTTTGACCGACACAACACAAATTTTAGCTGATCCAGGAAGGAAATATGAAATTTTAACTAAGTAGCTCATAGTGTAGGATTTCTGATTGCTTACATAAATTTTAACTGTCTCTCTTATAGGACTAGAATCGTATTCCCCTAACGATTCACTACAGACAAAAAGAGCGAAATAATAATTTTATTTAACCTGCTAAACAATAGGAAAGCAAGCTAAATAGACAAGATGATGGGTTTTGTTAGGAAACACAATGATTTTTTAGTGTTAAGGATGTTTTAGGCTCCGATATCATTAATATTTTCTGAATACTAAGGTTATATTACTTTCAAAAGCAGACTCGTTTGAGACGATTGGCGAATAAAGATGAATTGATCGTAAATAAAAAATATAAGAACTATGTGCTTAGACTGTGAAATTATCAAAAAGTGGGAGTGTGCTTTTGAAATCGAACTTAAGACCGATAAAAATATGAAAATATACTTGTTTTTTTTTTTTTATGTAGGTAGATAGTAGATTATAAAACAACAAAAAAAAAAGAAAGATGGAGAAGTTTATTATTGTTAAAGACGTTGTTAAAAAGTTACGAGAATTTAACCTTACAGGACGCATTCTAGAGTTTAAGTTAAAACCTGTTCCACAGGGAGTTGAACCAGTTGGTTGGGTGGAAAAAGGAATTAATCAAATTATTCAAAACGCTACAGAAGGCCTACAACCCTTAGATCGTGCGGCTTTTAGTTTTTGCTCTAAAGACTTCAACCGAGGAGAAGGTTGGATTCGCTTCAAAGCAGCTAAAGACATAACCTTTTAAGATGTTTGGAGTGTTATAAGTGGCATTTATCAGTCAAACTCAGCAGGTCTTAATACAGAATCATTTTGTCTTAGTGTGACAACTGTTAGATTACCTGTTGGTGGGGGAAGAGGAAAAAATTATAACAGCTTTCACGAGGAATGCGACAAGCGACGAGGTATTATAAGTATTAAAAATACCGATAACCTGTGTTTACCACATGCTTTGGTAGTCGCCATTGCCCATAATAAAAGAGATCCCGAATTCAGTAAGGTTGGAAGAGATATTAGTAAAATTCAAACCGAAAGAACAAGATCATTGTTGGAGAGAGCTAAAATTAGCATTCCTGAGGCAGGAGGTGGAATTCCCGAGTTAATACAATTTCAAAATCATCTAAAAGAATATAAATTAGTTGTTTATAGCTATGGATCAAAAGGACGAAATATTATATTTGAAGGTTCAACTGAAAGCAATAAACGGCTGAACTTATTACATTACAAAAGCCATTTTAATGTAATTACATCGCTGACAGCAGCTTTTTGTTCTAACTATTTTTGCGAAAAGTGTTACGTCCCATATGATCACAAAAATGAGCACCGATGTGGTGGAAGCTGTCAGGCATGTCAGCAAGTCTCTGCTTGTGAAATAGCAATAAAAATTAAATGCCAGGACTGTCTATGATTTTTTAGAAGTCAAAACTGTTACGAAAATCATAAAAAGGATTATTCGTCAGGCAAATTTACAGTATGCGACCAAATTAAACTATGTTCTATTTGATTAAAAACCATTAAAGCCAAAAGAGCACATGCATGTGGTGAAATTTATTGTAAAATTTGTAATAAACATGCATCCGAGGATCATCTATGTTATATTCGGCCTGATAAGGGAAAACCTAAGATTAAAGATGATCTTTTTTGTATTCTACGATTTAGAGACGAGCCAAGACAAACTATTGGAAAATTCAACGTTTTTACATCAAGTCAATCTCTGTGTTTTCAAACAATACTGCGATGAGTGCATGGATTCTGAAGCAGATACTTGTAAAAAAATGTGGTCTAAAGTTACAAAAAGTCAGAGGTATAGACCCAGCGGGAACATTTACTAACCATTTGTTACAAATGAGGAAAAACTTTAAAGAAATTATTGTAATAGCCCATACTGGTCAGGCTTTTGATCACCAGTTTATATTAAACTATATTATGACAAAGACAGATTTTACACCTGAGTTAATCATGAGAGGTACCAAAATAATTACGATGCAACTTGAAAATGTAAAATTTATCGACTCACTTAACTATTTCCCTATGCCTTAAGCCAAACTACCAAAGGCATTTGGACTTGAGGATATTTTTAAAAAAGGCTACTTCCCGCACCTATTTAATACAAAGGCAAATGAAAACTATATAGGACCTCTACCATCAATTCAATATTACTCCTCAGATAGTATGAAAGAAGAAGACAGAGCCAAATTTCTTAAATGGTTTGTAGAACATGAAAATGATGGTTTCGATATGCAAAGAGATCTGGTAGACTACTGCGTATCGGATGTCGAAATCCTTGCGCAATCATGTTTAAAGTTTAGAGAACAACTTATACAAACTACCAATGTATGTCCATTTACTGAAGCTACAACTATTGCTTCAGCATGCAATACAATTTTTAGAAGACATTTTTTGAAGCCTAATACTATAGGAATCATACCAAAAAATGGATACCGATGGAGAAACAGGCAGAGCAAAATTGCCATAGATTGGTTACTTTGGACCGAGAATCACAGAAAAATCAACATCTTACATACTGCTAATGGTAAAGAAGCTGTTTTAAATGGTGTAAAAGTTGATGGTTACTGCTCCGAAACAAATGAGGTATTTGAATTTGTATATGATTATCCGCTGAAATACCCTTAATCTGCAGGGTACCTAACTCTACGGAGATATTTATTGCAAAGGGCGGCTTTTTCAGTTTTGAAAGTATTCAACATTTACGAAATTCATCTAAATATATACTACGCTATACTTTAATCAAACTCACAATAGAGGGAAAGCGACAGACGAGTTTTAAACTAATGTGGCTTAAAGGATAATTTGTGTTGTAAATATTAGAGCTCATTTTAAAAGAAACTATAATCTCGTGACCGACAAAAAAAAGTACCCACTTCGATACATCATTTCCCCTATTTTAACGTTAAAATAGTAAATTATGTTATAAGCTCGAAAAATGTAGTATTTCAGACGTAATGCGGTCGCTAACCTAAATAGCCCGAAAAACATTTTTCGTCCATATGTCATAAGTTATTTTTTATTCGATCTTGTTTTTAATGCGATTGAGAGTTGTAAAATAATGTAGAAATGAAGTGAACCTATACATTTCATCTTGCACGCTAATTTTTTGGTCTTAATGTTTGTTAGTTAACGATGAAATCTGTAATAGCGTCCGAAAAAAAAATTTTTTTTTGACTAACATAAAAAGTGTTGTCTAGCTAGCAGGGCAATAATCAATACTTTATTGAGAAGGTTAGCTCTTCGTCTAAATATCTAATCTATAAATCGTCATTTTTTCCGACACAATTGGTTAAAAAGCATACAATTGTATGTGAACGTTTGTACAAAAACCATCGTGTTAAATCAGTTCTTATACCTGACTGACAACGCCGATCTTTAGCTTTTTTTTTTTACTTTGTAAAATAAAAAGATTAGTTCTTACTATCAAAGAAATTAAATATGCAAGAGAAATAGGTCGAAAAGATTAATAATAATTTATTTATTCCTAAGTTATAAATCTTAACTACATCACTTTCTAAACCAAGAAAATAGATAATCTTCCTGCATTATTCCGTACTTAGATTTATTTTTCATGAAAATAGTCTAATCTATGATTTTCGTTCAAATCCATAAGGGGCGCTTGTTTTGTATAGATGATTTATGATCTTATTTTCAACTAAAATACTTAACACTCAGTATACAATTTTCAGAAATGTCATGATTAAGAACGGTTCTAGTCATTTTATACAAGATTTCACATGATTTAACAAATTTAAAACATTTTTTTTTAATTTTTACTAAATTCTAAACACTCAGTATACACTTTTAAGAAAATATGACGATTTGCGACTGTTTTAGTCATTTTTTACAAAGTTTCACAGGGCTTAATAACGTTAAAACATTTTTTTTAATTTTTTACTAAATTCTAAACACTCAGTATACAATTTTCAGAAATGCCATGATTAAGAACGGTTCTAGTCATTTTATACAAGATTTCGCATGATTTAACAAATTTAAAACATTTTTTTTAATTTTTACTAAATTCTAAACACTCAGTATACACTTTTAAGAAAATAGGACGATTTGCGACTGTTTTAGTCATTTTTTACAAAGTTTCACAGGGCTTAATAACGTTAAAACATTTTTTTTAATTTTTTACTAAATTCTAAACACTCAGTATACAATTTTCAGAAATGCCATGATTAAGAACGGTTCTAGTCATTTTATACAAGATTTCGCATGATTTAACAAATTTAAAACATTTTTTTTAATTTTTACTAAATTCTAAACACTCAGTATACACTTTTAAGAAAATAGGACGATTTGCGACTGTTTTAGTCATTTTTTACAAAGTTTCACAGGGCTTAATAACGTTAAAACATTTTTTTTAATTTTTTACTAAATTCTAAACACTCAGTATACAATTTTCAGAAATGTCATGATTAAGAACGGTTCTAGTCATTTTATACAAGATTTCACATGATTTAACAAATTTAAAACATTTTTTTTTAATTTTTACTAAATTCTAAACACTCAGTATACACTTTTAAGAAAATAGGACGATTTGCGACTGTTTTAGTCATTTTTTACAAAGTTTCACAGGGCTTAATAACGTTAAAACATTTTTTTTAATTTTTTACTAAATTCTAAACACTCAGTATACAATTTTCAGAAATGCCATGATTAAGAACGGTTCTAGTCATTTTATACAAGATTTCGCATAATTTAACAAATTTAAAACATTTTTTTTAATTTTTACTAAATTCTAAACACTCAGTATACACTTTTAAGAAAATAGGACGATTTGCGACTGTTTTAGTCATTTTTTACAAAGTTTCACAGGGCTTAATAACGTTAAAACATTTTTTTTAATTTTTTACTAAATTCTAAACACTCAGTATACAATTTTCAGAAATGCCATGATTAAGAACGGTTCTAGTCATTTTATACAAGATTTCACATGATTTAACAAATTTAAAACATTTTTTTTAATTTTTACTAAATTCTAAACACTCAGTATACACTTTTAAGAAAATAGGACGATTTGCGACTGTTTTAGTCATTTTTTACAAAGTTTCACAGGGCTTAATAACGTTAAAACATTTTTTTTTATTTTTTACTAAATTCTAAACACTCAGTATACAATTTTCAGAAATGACATGATTAAGAACGGTTCTAGTCATTTTATACAAGATTTCACATGATTTAACAAATTTAAAACATTTTTTTTAATTTTTACTAAATTCTAAACACTCAGTATATCATTTTCAGAAAATAATACAATTCTGTACAGTTTTAGTCATTTTTACAAAGTTTCACAGGGCTTAATAACGTTAAAACATTTTTTTAATTTTTTACTAAATTCTAAACACTCAGTATACAAGTTTCAGAAATGACAGGATTTAGAACAGTTTTTACAGATATTTACAAAGTCTTAATAACATTAAAATATTTTTTTTCTAATTATAATTGCTATTTTCATCTTTTTTATTCCTTAATTATCTGACATAATGTATACAATTTCAAGAAATAGTAGATTTTTAATCCATGTACAAAATTCAAGAATCTAAAATACAATTAAATGTAGGCTTTTTTTAATTGGCATCTCAGGCAAATTATTTCCCCCAAAATTATCTAAAAAAGATATACCAAAAACATTCTAAAGCGGTTTTTTACCTCTATAAGCATGCAGGCCGATCCGACCCTTGTCGGTTTTATTACCCGCATAAATTAACACAGTAGAGAGATATTGACAGAGCCGCCTCACGAAAGCACCCGGGTTAGCTCATAAACAGCACCACCGAACCACCCGGGTTAGATCATAAAACGCACCACCGAACCACTTGGGTTAGATCATAAAACGCACCACCAGCACCACTGGTCTCGTAAAACAGCACCACCAGCACCACTGGTCTCGTAAAACAGCACCACCAGCACCACTGGTCTCGTAAAACAGCACCACCGAACCACCCGGGTTAGGTCATAAAACGCACCACCGAACCGCCCGGGTTAGATCATAAAACGCACCACCAGCACCACTGGTCTCGTAAAACAGCACCACCAGCACCACTGGTCTCGTAAAACAGCACCACCAGCACCACTGGTCTCGTAAAACAGCACCACCGAACCACCCGGGTTAGGTCATAAAACGCACCACCGAACCGCCCGGGTTAGATCATAAAACGCACCACCAGCACCACTGGTCTCGTAAAACAGCACCACCAGCACCACTGGTCTCGTAAAACAGCACCACCAGCACCACTGATCTCGTAAAACAGCACCACCGAACCACCCGGGTTAGGTCATAAAACGCACCACCGAACCGCCCGGGTTAGATCATAAAACGCACCACCAGCACCACCTGATCTCGTAAAACAGCACCACCAGCACCACTGGTCTCGTAAAACAGCACCACCAGCACCACTGGTCTCGTAAAACAGCACCACCGAACCACCCGGGTTAGGTCATAAAACGCACCACCGAACCGCCCGGGTTAGATCATAAAACGCACCACCGAACCACCCGGGTTAGATCGTAAAACGCACCACCTGCACCACCTGGGTTAGTTGCACCACCAGCACCACCAGCACCACCTGATCCAGAACTGTCCGTTTCTCACTACTGTAGCCGGCATTACCCATGACTATAACAGACCCAAGAGAAATAAGATCTAGCATTTGTGTCAGGGTTCATGTCTTCATGATAGCCTGCAGTCCGTTTTGATTTAAATATGAGTAATTATTAATCTTTTACCTTTTCAGTGGATCATCCTTCAACAAAAGCTTGCCTCGCGCTTTTCATATGTTTATCCTGCCATATTTTACCAACGGTATATCCTTCATTTAACCAAGTTTTGTTTATATAATAGATATTTCTGTTTTCGCTTCGAAACTGTCTGTCGTCGCCTGCAGATGATTTCGACTTTCTCCATTAAAAGTGATTTTCTGTTTAGAATTTTTTCATAACAAAAGTTCATTTTTTTCAAAGTTTTCCATAGTTTCTTCTTACCCATGGGTGGAATGAAATCATCCTTCTTCATTTCAGACATTATTTTGTCCAAGGTAGGTATTTCTTTTTTTTAAGTAAAACGAATGTATGATTTTTCTGATGGCAGTCTTTTGATCCTCATTTATTACAGTTTCTTTCCTTCCTGTACTTCTCTTTGGTGACCTGATGGGGCCGCGCTTATCCTCGTGCACAAGTCGGTATATATGTTGAATTTTGGTAGCGAACAGCATTGAACACATTAAGAATAATAATTTTCTTATTTTTAGAAAGCTAATTCGCTTCTGAGCAACAAATTCAGAAACACTAGCCATATTCAAGTACGAAGCTTTCCAACAACTGCCGGAAAGTAACTAAACATTTTAATTGTTCAAAACAGTGAGGGGTTTTTTGAAATGCAAAATTCGAATCTGATGTTAGTATGACTCCCACTTGTAGAGGGCGCCACCTACATGTGTTTTAACTCTTTTGAGGAACCATAACTTTATTATACGTGCTTGTATTACATCTTTAAGCAAAAAGAATAGTTTCTCCAAAACTAAGCATTTCTGGATATGGGTTTATAAGAACTTTTTTTCATATCTTTTAGCAGAAAAACTCGTCCTGCTTTTTTTGCAATTTTAATAAAGCACCCTGTATACTATACCTAAATTTTTGTTGTGAAAGCTGTTATAGGTTACATCTTTTAAAGGATATTTTGATATAATTCATTAAAATGTTAAGCTCATTTACTGTTTGTATGGATGATTTAATTAATTCTTATCTTATAATATATGAGATCAGCAATCATCTGTATGAATTGGCAAAAAAACTGAGGCATTTATTCGGAATATAATACTTAATTTTCTCATTTACACCTGTCACTTTAAACCCCCAATTATCAAGTTAAACCGGTTTTCAAGTTAACACTTCTTTGTGATCTGCTCGAAAAAAACTTTTTAAAAATAATTTTATCAAGAAAATCATAATAACCAAGAGAAGCCGAAATATTAACGATCAAAATACACCAAATATAAAAATTCTGTAACCTCTACCACGGGCAAAAATATAAAAACCACTTTATCGAATCAGCTTTCTTATAAATTTTTCATACCGTTAAGAAGTGTTAAAAGAGTGATTATTTTTTGTTCGCGGGACAATAACGTGGTCCAAGAATTACGAAAACCACTCTTCCGGTTTGATACGCATCGGTACGTCCTCTGACTGCTAAAACCGTACTACCGATCTTTTGTGTCCAACAGTGAAGAAATGTCCAGGATGTCACTTGAATTTTACGTTTAGTTGGTTTTCTAATTACCTAAGCGCGGTTAATTAGAAAGTTATCTTGAGCTGTGCTTGATATTCTACACGGGAATAAATATCTTGTGAGTTCTGATTAAACCGATTTGATGCAATAAACTTTAAAACATTATAATTGTGAAGAAGAAATATTGCCATTTTCTAACATACTATATTCTTAATGGTTGACAGTACAGCAAAAAGTCATTAGTCATTACACAAGTACCTAATTACGTAGTAAAATGTTTCCAACTTACTTAGTTTATTTTTTAACGTGTTATCGAAAGGTTATATTTTATTATTATTATTATATCATTTTAGTCGAAAACCTTTTGTTTAGTGAAATATAACGAAATCAATTATCTCATAGAGAATAGAGTTCTATAATAAGTTGGCACACAGGGGAGTTTTAAATAATGTAAATCCGGTCTAAGTTGATAGTTTTATGGGTCAAAATCAAAAGACAACTATAAGTATTGTATTATAAATAATGTACTATTTGTTTTTCACGAATTAAAAATACACATAGTGTTAGGTTTGTACTGTTGCTCATACTGTCTCATGGAGCTCAAGTAAAATGCTCAATGACATGTTATTACAAAGTTTGATTTGTTATACAAAAATCGCAGAAATATTAAAAATGTTGTAGAAACTAATACCATTCGCTATTAAAAAGTTTCAACTACCATGACAATTAAAACTTGAACTGAATCTTATACTTGTTTAGTGTACCTCCTAGAAAGGAGGACAATAACTTTGACTAACATACGCCAGAATTGTATACAATAAGTTTACTTTATCGTTTATTTTCGAAAAGAAATCAAAAAATAACTTTGTTATGTTTAGTGCAAGATTACTAAAATACGTTAGGTATTAACAAAACATCTACTTTTAAAGTATTAACATTTTTTTTTATAGTAGTATAGGCATTAGGGGTAATCTATGGTGGTGAAATCTTGTTTCGTACACTCGCGTTTCGTACACTACAAAAATTTACCCGAGATATTCTCATTTGGTACACCGAAAAAATTAATCCATTTTCGGCTTCTCGTTTTGTACACCGACCATTGTGATGGCCATAAGGGTGTTGGTTTACGTAGGTACCTTTATAGGTAGGCAATTTCATAATAATTATTTAATAATAGTATTAATAGTATATTATTAACCAAGGTTTAGACAGTCATCATTATTGCCCGAGCGGCAAGTTAAGATCACGAGGAGCGGAGCGACAAGGGATTTAAGACGCGAGGGCTATAAGCTGTCTAAACCGTGGTTAATATAATATTTTTTCCACTACTACAAACTTTTATAAGATATTTATCTTTATAGTAATAATAATTATAAAAAAATGATAGGTAGGTATAAGTATATTTTTTAATCAAGTTACCTGCGCTTTGGAATTGGCAAAATATTTTGTTGTTTTGTCAGGTGGCTTTGTTAATGTCAATTTTTGTTCATTTAGGTCATCAGATTTCACGAGTTTTCCGTTTTTTTAAAAAATGAGCGAAGAAAATGTTAGTGATATTATTATGTGTACACCTCCAGAAATAAGGATGGAAGCAGAAAAAATGTTGATTGTATCGATATTTTACAATATCAAGTAATCTAATTTGTATTGATAATTATCTGGTTGCCTAACCACATTCATGTTGTAGAGTCAAAAAATCAAGTTACCTGCCTTCAAAAAGATTCTTGAAGATCGGTCAATAATGGATTTCAATGCCTTATTATTGACCATGGTCAATATTAACCTATAAGGTAGAGAAAAACGATTTCTAACGTTAATAATCGGTCAATAATGGCGATGTTATAGGTTAGAAGTGAAAAAAAAGAATTTATAAATATTAGATGTTCTTACTAACGTAAATTTCGTTGTCATTAACAGATTATTGCCACAAAATATAATCATTATTTATTGAGGGTTACAGGAATTTACAGGTGCCAGGTACTAACTTTGGTAATTAGGGAACAAAAACTTCCTATAATAATTTCATCAAAGGATGCAATAATCGGTATGGTGTATATAATAAAGGGTGTTGAATTTGTTTCTGATACTATTGTAAAAGCTCTTATCTGATCATATCAAGTATTACTGCGACACCGATATTTGTCATCATGGATATTGAAGTAATTGAAGCGAAAAGAGGGAAACCAGCCATTTTCCATTCAGGACATCGTCATACAAACAAAATCAAGCCACACATGTGCTTCTGACATGCTTGCAACAGGTCAAGAAACGTGCTTGAGAAGAACTGCTTCCAATACCACAGATCTACAGGCAAGAAGTGATGGTTACAAAAGGCGCTGGGCTCGATTTTGTAATTAATATTCCTGAATTTTTCTGCGTTAAAGATCGATTCTACAGAGAACAGCAGAGGGCTTAGGCATAGATGTTCTGCCAGAAAAGCGAGAAGACGTTACCTTGACTGAAACAATGAAATCTTATTTATTAGTAGACGATGGCCAAGAAGACGGAATACTATTTTTTGCGAGCAATAGAGGACACTTGCTTACACACTCGTCAGAATTCTTCATGGACGGGATATTTAAAAGTTGTTGCGCCCTCTTCTATCAACTCTACATCATACACGTAGACTTGGGAAGTACTCCAGATGCAACACGTATCATTCCTGCTGTTTACGTGCTATTGCCAAACCGCAGAGAAACTACCTATAAGAGGCTTTTTAAGTTACTGCAATGCTAATTTTATTCCACAGAAGGTACACATTAACTTTGAGCGTGCCGCAATTAGCGCATTAAGAGATGCTTTCCCCAAAGTTGTTATCAAAAGATGCAATTTCCATTTCAACCAAGCCATCTGGAGAAAAGCACAAGAACTTGGACTGGTCTCACAATACAAAGAAAATAAAGAAGTTCGAGATCACATACGTATGTGTGCCGTGTTGGCATACCTACCAGAAGATTATATCAGCAACGCTTGGCTACATAATGGAGAATGCACCAAACGAGGAAGCTGTTGTTAAATTCAATGATTATTTGGTCGAAAACGAGTTGTTATGGGTATGCTATAATGAGCGACACCGTACTACAAACTCCGTCGAAGGCTGGCATAATAGACTGAACAGACGCATTGGCAAGTGTCACCCTAAAATATTTGAACTCTTGAAAGTACTTACAGAAGAAATGCATTATTATGACATTGCATAGCAGCGATGCGACCTACACATATCTACACCGAAACGTTCTAAGAAATACAGTGATTTGAACAGCCGCTTAAGCAAAATATTGAGAGAATATTTACTTAAAAAATGGAAATTCGTGAGACATTAAATCGTTTAACATATATTGAAAAATTCGATTAGGTAGCTTATATTAATGTATATATGTATAATAAAACATAAAAAAATACAAATACAACCCTGTCCATAGGATTAATTTAATATAATAAAGTGATATAAAACAAAGTAACAAAGTGTATATATTTTAATATTACCTATGTTACCAGGTAACCAGACCATCACAATGGTCGGTGTACGAAATGAGAAGACGAAAATGGGTTCATTTATTCAGTGTACGAAACAAGAATATTTCAGGTCAATTTTTGACGTGTACAAAACGCGAGTGTACGAAACAAGAACGAATCTCTATGGTATAGCTTTAGATTCCTACCACTTAGCTCGGAACAACCTAAGAAATTATTTACGACTTTTTATATTTTCTGCCAAGAAAAACTAAAGATAGTGCGATCCTTGAGATTTAAATTAAGGAACAATATTGCCAATCAATCTTCAAGGGTTTACAGATAAATAGTTTTATCCAGCGAAAGTTCGACGTCAAACAGTTTAGTAATCGCTCAATATTTTAAAGGAAACTTTATAATATCGATGACACCGTAAAATTATGAAAGAAGAATCGATTAGCATCTAATTATTTCAGACAATAAAATGGTATTTTTTGAGTAACCTTTGGATATATCATAATAGCATAGAACTTTTTACAATCTAATCGGTGTTGCACATTTATTTATCCGTTTGAATTACATGCACTTTGTTTTATTTTATATTTATTTATATGCAGAGCAGCTTTACTAAAAAGAGAGAGTATGTTCAAAAAATTATTCTTTTCAAGAAATGTGTTGCCCTTCCTTCAATGAAATGGAATAAGATATTTTAAGCAAATAAAAATGCAGCGGCTGTATCTGGAAAACCATTAAACATAAAGATTTGAAATAAAACAAAATATTATAGTAAAAGGCTCAGAGAAATTGCTGGAAATTATTTTCAGGTTTCTTAGTCGGCCGCTATAGGGCGTAACTATGAAAACCATTTGTAAAAGTGTTTTTTCTTCGAAATTTGCTGAACTAAGATATAAAAAACTGCATTACATTTATTCTGACGACAATTCCCAACAAGTTTGATTAGAGATTTGTTTGTCTTTAATCTCCAAATAAGTGCGGGAGGGGCGGGTCAAATCTTGTTATAAAAAAATGCTCGTAAGCTTAGGTTTGGATTAACAGACTTGAGCTGGACTGAACTTGTTGAAAAGAACTTTATTTGCCCTAGGCAACATATAATGATTTGACTCTTTGTGGACATTACAGTGACCACTAGAGGGCGTTACTTTAAAAAGCTGCAAATTTTCCATTTTTTTCTTATAAATTTCAAATGGTACCATGTATCTTATTTAGGTTCGTTAGAAAGAGCAATTAATTATAGGAAAAATAGCGAAAACAGCATTCCAATATATTTTTTAGGACTTAAGACAAGGACAAAAAAAAATTAGAAATTATTGTCCGAGTAATAAACATTAAAATTAAACGAATATATTTTTGTAGCTAATTTGATGCTTTAATTACTGTTATTATTATTTAATAACCACGCCCAAATTTCAGAAATTCAGGTTTCTAGTACTCTCAAGAAGGATAGAGCCCGATTTTTAGACAATTATGTTTACAGTAGTTAAAGATTTTACTACTTGTCCTGAACTCTACGTGGCTCATTAAAAATTTTGAGGGGCTAAACGCTATTTTTGGGAAAAGCTTAGCCTCCCTAGTCCCCCTCTCCCGCTTTGATACCAATGAATAAACCCAAATTCTATTCCTGCCACTTGTATCCATCGGATGGCGTTTTGATTTTGGTATCTTCAGTCGTCCCCAAAAGTAAAAGTCTTACACACCAAAGAATATAATTTGACAAGTATTTTTGTTCATTGCGCTTAGTAGCATTTATTTTCGATGCCTTGCTTCAGTTTTAAATTGTAACCCGTTGATTAAATGGGGTTCTTATTTACATGTTTTAAGTAGATTTCTAAAGGTAATTTATATAAAACAAATTACAAGAATTATAATATTAAAAATGTTTAATATATTAGGAATTCAATAGTAATTAATGAAACAAATGAATAATGAAGCCCTCTAGCGGCCAAGAAGTAGAATCATTAGTTATTAAATAGAACAAGGACCTCTCTTCACAACAAGTTCATCTTGGCTCGATTCTGTTAATCCAAAAACAACTTACGGCCATTTTTTTGATAACAATAATAAAGACAAAAACATCACAAATTAAACTTTTTGGAAATTGTCGTAAGAATAAATGGAAAGTAGCTTCTGTATATCTTAGTTAAGTGAGTTTGGGAGAAAAAAACACTTTTATGGATGGTCCTTATAATAATTATCTAGTGGTCAACTTGGAAACTTGAAAATAATTTCCAGCAATAAAACCTTTCTTAGTTTCTTCTTTGAGTGCCGTGCCTGGGTTCAGGCGTTGGCTATCATCATGCTGACCATTCCGTGAAATCTTCCACTTGTAGACCTGTCCAATTTCTGATATTGCGTAGCCAGGATAGCTTCTTTCGACCAATCCATCTCCTCCATCCACCTTACCCTGTATTATGAGTCGGAGCAAGTGATATTTTGGACCTCTAATAATATGGCCAAAGTACTCAGTCTTTTTTAGTTTAATAGTGTTCAAGAGCTCCCGTTCTGTGTCAATCATTTTGAGCACATCCTCATTGGAAGTCTGTGTGATCCAGGGTATCTTAAGGATTCTACGATAGCACCACAATTCGAAAGCCTTTAGTTTATTAATGGTGGTAGCCTTCCAAGTCCAGGTCTCGCAGGCGTAGAGCAATGTCGACCAAATATAGCACCTCAGGATTCTCTTGCGAAGATGCATGGACAGGTCTCTATTGCACAGAACTGGTTTCCATGATATAAATGATTTACGAGCTATTTCAATCCTAGTCAAGATTTTCTCATTCGAATCTCCCTCCGCATTCAACCAGCTACCAAGGTATTTGAAGTGATCAACATGCTCCACCACCTCCCCATCCAGGAACAGTTGCCCTGGGTCAACATTCACCTTTCCCACTGCCATCCATTTAGCCTTGTTAATATTAATTTTTAAACCTTTTCGACGACTTGATTCGCATACTGTGTTAACCAGAATCTGGAGCTCTGTTAGACTTTGCCAGGATGGCGGTATCGTCGACATACCTAATATTATTTATTGTTTCTCCTCCGATCTTTGTCCCCTCTGTTCGGCCTCTCGAAATATTTGTTCGGAATATATATTGAACAGTGTGGGCGACAACACATACCCTTGGCGTACCCCTCTTTTAATTGGGATTTTATTTGAAGAGGTATTTCCATCTACTTTAACGGTAGCCACCTGGTGGTAGTATAGGTATCTTAATAGCCTAAAATCGTAATTGTCCAGTCCTATCGACTCCATATATTCGAGCAGCAGATTATGTCTGACTGGGTCAAAAGCCTTTTCAAAATCTATGAAGCATACATAAACGTTTTTTCGAAATTCACAATACTTTTGGAGGAGGACTCGCATACTGAACAATGCCTTCCTATTTTTCAATCCATTCCGAATTAATCTGAAATCGCCACACCTGCAAGGTTTGCTCTTTTTCGGGATCGTAATGAAAAGGGGTTCCAACCAGTCTTCAGGTATCTGCCCAGTGTTGTAGATTTTATTGAAAAAGGTGGTTAAGTGTGTGGTGCTGTCTTCATCTAGTAACTTGAGTAGTTCAGCAGGGATCTGACCTGGCCCGGGTACCTTGTTGTTTTTTGCTTGCTTTATGAGTTTCTCAACTTCTGAATTTAGGATATTTGGTCCTCTCCTGTTTAAGTCTTCTCCGAGAGAGAAGTGTTGGTCTACACGTTTAACATCCTCGAAGAGATTGAACACATGGTTCTCCCATTCTTTGCAACGTGGATCCAGATTAGTTTAACACCCGGTATAGGTACTACTTCTAGGTAGCTTATAGCTTGCCTAGATTAGATTAGTTGGTATTTAATACCCTTACGGCACTATGAAATTAATTAGAACATGATAACTACGACGTAGTGTTCAGTTTACCAATTAAAAATTAATGCTAATTAATAGCTATTAAAAAATGAGCTACTTGCAATACAGCTCTAGGTAATATATCCTAACATTTATTCTCCTGCAACAAAAATGTTTTGTGCAAAATAAAACTCCTCGACAAGCCCCTGTGTCCGTCCTTATTTTCTAAGCGCATCTCCTGACCTTCTTCATGATCTTTGTGGTCTTCCTAAATGTCATAGGGTCAAGTTATGACCGGCATGTACTCTATTGCTTGATATTTATAGTGTGGTTTAAACATTATTATTCGCTACAATAATATAAGATGTGGGAAGAAAGCGCATTTGTAAGACGAACCCATCATTACGCTGTCAATGTCAGAGGAGGGACAATTCCTAAATGTTTTATTTTATAGATTGAAAAAAGGTCTCTTTCGCTATAAAGAACCCTTATTTATTTAATTTTTTGGACCGAAATCTTCCTTTTTAATCCTCTAGGTATTAAAAACGCTTTTAGTTCCTTTAAGCATTTTAAAGCACCTACACTTACGCATCTCGTGTTTGAAGTCAAAATGTTAAAAGTTTAGGTTTATTGATTTTATTTAACGAATACGGACTATACCCCATACAGGGTGGCAACTTGGTTACTATGGGTATCTTCAAAACGGTAACTTCTACGAAGTTGATTAAATTAGAGAAAATGTGCCATTTTTAAAGCTCTCTTAAGATCCACTAACAACGTTGTCTAATTATTTTTCAATCCTGAGATACAGCGTGATTTGTTAAAAACATCTAAAATTAATTTCTGTAATAACTCAAAAGGTTTCAGTTTTAGAAAAACGTTCTTAAAATAAAAACTTAATATTATTTTCTTCTCTACAACATGGCTTTATCACTTTTCTCGTATCACTTGGTGCAACTGAGTCATCATCATCAACTTCATTATTTTAAGTACGGGCCTAGATTTTTTAATTTTATTTTTGAAAGTACATTTTACCCCAAATACAATGATGTATCGCTCAACCCTATTGACTTACGTTTCGACACAAATTATACATAATCAAGAGAATTTTTAAAATAATCTCAGTACGCCTATGGTTTTTTTCAAATATTATTTTCATTTCGATTGAATAGAATTGACTCAAAATAGAAACCAGTAAAAATATCTTATTTTATTTAAATTGCCGTTTGCCAAACTTAACCTAAATACAACTAAATTTAAAAATGGCACAAAAATAAAACATTTAAATAATAAATAGAAAAATAAGAAAATAATTTACTTAGTAGATGTTATTATCATTTCATTAATGCTCGCAATAGCCTTCCTGATTTTCAATACAACGATTGGTTCTTTCTTCCATTTGTTGAATAGCGTGTCTCGTCATGTCGGGCGTAACTGTTTGGAAGGCATCAATTATACGTTGCTGCAGTTCCTAAATATTAATACAAGAGTTGTAATAGACCTTATTTTGCAGATGTCCCCACAAAAAACAATCCAGCGGATTAAGACAAGGTGATCGAGGTGGCCATATAACAGAACCATAGGTTCCCATCCAATTTTCTGGAAACCGTTCATTTAGGTAATTACGAATGATTAGGGCATTATGAGCTAGACATCCGTCCATTTAACTTTATTTATAACCGCTAATGGGACTTCATCCAGCAAAGATTCCAAATCGTGCTGCATAGATGTAAATATCTTCCGCTATTTATATTATTTTCCAAAGAAACTGGACCTATTACTCTATCCGCACCCAGCCCATACCATATATTTATATTGAAACGCACATGAGGTCTAATTTCTTAAACCAAATGGGGATTCTCGCTAGCCGAATAATGTTTATTTTTCCTATTGAATATACCGCAGTTAGTGCATGAACTTTCGTCGCTCCATAGAATTGATTGACAAAATTCTGGATTAGTATTTTGAGTGTAAAACCAATTACAAAAGGTTAATCGCCGTTCGGGGCCCTCTGTATGAAGATGCTGCACAGGATGAAATTTATAGTCATGAAAGTTGTGTTTTTTTAAGATTTTCTTTACTCCTGCAGAAGTCATGTTACATTCTCTGGCTATAGGGACCTTTGAGTTTTCAGGATTAATATAAATTTGGGCCTGCACATTAATCTCGTTTGCATTAGGTCTTACATAATATTTATTTCTTTTCTCTAAAACTCTACCTTCTTCTACCATGCATGTGCTAATTCGCTGAAATATTCTCCTTGAATACATATTGAATTCCCTCTGGATATAAAATTGCATAGCTTCTTCCCGCCAAAAACGAATTTCTAAAATTTCTAATGTACACATCGTACATATCACGTTTCTCCTCAACTGAAAATCAAACCATTGTTGTCACAAATTAATAATAACGTTTATTGTGAATAATAAGCTGGGCTCGGGGTTTTTATCTTTACAGAATATGATACATTTTCTCTTAAATATTTTAACTGAATTTGAGTTCTTTACACTTTGGGGTAGATTATTGTATTGAATAAGTCCGCTGTGGAAAAGATCATTCTGACTGTAGTTAGTGGTAACCGTTGAAACATAGAAGTCTTCTCTGGCTCGGGTTGGATAGCTATGTACATCTGTTATGTACCTGGTGTTTCTCAATAGATGTTCAGGAAGTAAACTGTGTTTTATTTAGTATATTAGTATTGAGAAATAATATTTGTTTAACACTCAGGAATCCTGTTGCTTGTAACATAGTTTCAATCCTTGTATAGCGACTACACCCTATGATAGTACGCATGGCTTGATTCTGCTTTTTTTAAAGTATACTTTTCTCTGTCATGTTCAACAAAAATACTATAGATGAACAGTAGTTAAAATGTGGTAAAATAATCGAATTGTAAATTGTTCTCTTTGACCAGTCACTAAGATATCTACTCATTCGTCGTAGTAGATTTACTTTCTTTGCAATTTTATTGGTTACGTATTCTGCATGTGCAGAAAATGTTAAATGTTCATCTACCACAACTCCCAAGTACTTGCACTGTTCAACCTATTCTATCTCTTGGTTATTTATAAAAATTCCTCTGTGATTCCTAGTAGGTGTAGCATTGAATTTACTTTTAATTATCATACATTTTGTTTTTTCTGTATTTAGACTTAATCCATTTTGTGTCAGCCATTTGTACAGTACATGTAGGTCTTCATTTATGGTTTGCACAATCTGTTCAACATCTTGACCCACAAAATACAGCAAGGTATCGTCGGCAAACAGCTGAACTTTACATTTTTTCAAGTTTCTTACTATGTCATTGATGTAAACAATAAACAGATTTGGGCCTAACACTGTACCCTGGGGGACCCCAAATAGATTTTCTTTTAGCGCTGATGTGCTGTTTAGAAATCTTGTTTCCTGGGTACGATTGGATATATAGTTTTTGAACCATTTGAGCACAACATCTTGAACACCATATTTTTCTAATTTTTCTATGAGCATACCCCTGTCTATAGTTTCAAAGGCCCTTCGAAAATCTAAGAAGACTACCCCTATAACTTTTTTCTCGCTTAAAGCTGTTTTCCAGCTCATTAAAACAGTTTGCAGAGCGCTCTCACAAGAATTATTTTTTCGAAAGCCTGCCTGGTATTCACTAAGTAGTTTGTTTGTTTTAAAATATTCTATAAGTTGTCTGTTAACTGTAACTTCTAATAGTTTTTCATAGATAGGAACCATATTAATAGGCCGAAATTCTTCACTTTTGTCTGTGTTTGTCTTCTTTTTTATGGGAATGATTGTAGATTTCTTCCATCGTTTTGGGAATGTTCCATATTCCAAACTGCTGTTTATCAACTGTAAAAATCTGTTACCTGTAACCTCAAATGCCTTTTGTAATATGTGTGTTGTTATTCCATCTACACTACTGGTTGTTAACAGTATCTTTTAATTCCATTAGTGATATTGGTCTAAATTTATCCATTGTTGTGTCGAAGCGTTCTATTTTTTCTACTACCTCCATAATGTCCTGGTTACTTATCTTCATGGTTATCGCCTCTATACTTTCAATAAAATAGTTGTTAAATTTTTCTGCTATGACTTTCTCCTCTCTCTCGATGTTGTTTTCAAAGTATATTCCTGTTTTTTTTTATTTTGTTTTTCCCCCTACTAGTTTTTTAATGGTTTTCCACATTTCTGTTGAGTTATTTTTATTAAGATCTATTTTTGAATTATAATAATTACTTTTCTGTTGTCGGATCATGTCTACTACTCTATTTCTCTGGGTTCTATATTCATTAAAATCATCATTGTTCTTAGTTATTATAGCTTTTCGGTATAGTTGGTCCCTTCTTTTCATATTCACATCAATATCTATTGTCCACCATTTTTTATCAGCCCATTGAGTTAATGAAGTTGATCATATTTACTCAGTTGTACCAAGTGATACGAAAAATGTTATAATGCCATTTAGTAGAGAAGAAGAAAAGTTAAAGATTTTATTTTAAGAACGTTTTTCTAAAATCGAAACTTTTGAGTTATTACAGAAATAGACGTTTTTAACAAATCACCCTGTATCTCAGGAATTAAAAATAGTAAGGCAACGATTGTTAGTGGATCTAGAGAGAGCTTAAAAATTGCACATTTTCTCTAATTTAATCAACTTCATAGAAGTTACCGTTTAGAAGGTACCCATAGTGGTCAATTAAATAGTTGCCACCCTGTTAACATATTAAAATGACATCGTTGTTATAACTTAGCTGCACTAAAAAAAAATCGGAATTTTGAAATTTCATAAATTTTAATAAATTACATATTGAAAGTATTGAAACCTAAGAGCTTTCCTAAAAGCATATATTTGACAAGACGATTTCAATTAGTTATATATTATTGTTCAGAGAGACTTTGTTTATAAAGACATGTTCCTCATTTAATATCCTTTTTGTTTCTTCTAGCTAAATCTGTGAATAAACTATAAAAAATCCCGTTAACTCTGGATTACGAAACAAGATTGTGATTGTATTCTCTGGTCACAAAAGCAAATAATTAATTTCTTAGCATTTATTTCCACATGTCTAATATTTCAGCTACAATAATTTTTACTATGTCACTCTGTATAGTGCAGGATATAATAATTAAACTATACGTGGCCAGTATGGTATGGTTCGTCGGTTATTAAAATTATCTTATCAGCTTCGCCCCGCATAAGCGGACTTTTATCAAAGGTAAATATTGTTCACCTATATTAAAACGCTTACCATATCTGTAACTTTTTCATGAAAAAACTGTACTAAAACGAATAAAAGGTTTTCATTATCGCTGTTAATATTATAAACCTATTTTCCGGAATATTGAGTCTCAGGTTTTTCCAAAAATTCATGGTCATAAAAATATTGGACCTGTGTAAAAATTGCATGTATGTACATATATATACCTAAAGAATTTCGAATGTTCGTGGAACGATGACTGTTTTGTAGCAACAAAAATAACATGATATTATTGGAAACGTTGGTTAGTATAAGTCCTGAAATATTTTTTATTGATGGACCTAACCTAAACTTGGTTATATAGTTTACAAGCCATTACACGCAGTTCCTGAAACACTTCCCCGTATATACATCCATTCTAATTTACACAAATCCTTCGGCTTGTAGTCTGTACTGTGACTGGCTCACTCCTCTCCCTCATCCTTCTACATCATGATTAATCTAGCTACATAATGCAAAATACTTTAGAAATGTATTTACTTCCCTGCTGTCCCCTTTCCACTACTTCAACTATTTGTGGATTTTTCTCTGAACACAATATTATAATACCCTCCACTCAAGAATCGCTGAGAAGAAACATATATCTTATCGAATAAAAGTCAAAGTCTTTAGAATAACTTAATCGACCAGACCATAATATAATACAGTGCTTATAACTTCGATTATAAATATTTGTTGTTTCAGCGAGGTATCCAAGTCGATTATTTTTACCTATTTTGTTTTCTGCGTTTCACTGTTATAGGTTACTAAATATAAAGATAAGGGAAATAACTAAGGATGTCTAGCAAGAACTAAGAGCATATTCATTAGCTAAACTAAAATACTAGATTAATGCATAAGAAACCTAGAAAAATAAAGAACACATTCTGTAATATGTAAATTGACCCTTACCCCTTACAATTTAAAAAAGAAAAAATAAAAAAAACGGATCTAGTTCTGTCTGAAGCAATCTCAGGGTATTCTTAGGAGCAGAGCTCCAAATATGCGAACAGTACTCCAGCCTTAACCAATTTGTCAGTACTCCAGCGATGGTCGAATTCGGGCTTTAAAGAGCATCAAAAGTTATTGGGTTGTATAGAGGTTCTTAGTTCGGAAAATTATTCCAAGCTTCTGCGAGGCTGCCTGAGCAATGGCCGCAACGTGACCATGCCAAGAAATACGACTATCCAAATTGACGGAAGCGTCGACATTGAAAATTAATTATGTCCACTTGTACCGGAGAAAAAGTGGTAATGGAATTGCGACATTTATTTGAAATTATTTCAACAAATGTAACCAGGAAAAAAACACCATATTTCGGAACTTTGCCCCCATTGACCATCTCTTATAGTTTCAGAGATCCCTGTACTTAGCCTCCAATTCGTGATACCCTATACAACTGTAACGGTTAAAAATATCCGGTTATTGAGAAATAACTGTGGTTATCGGCGACTCAATATTATCTGAAGTTTATATTCAATTTATTAAAAATAACTGGCGAATATTTAAAATAACAGTCACCGGTGTACCGGTGATTTAGAAGTAAGCTGCAATATACTCTAAAAATAACCTTCCAAAATTTACAATTATTGCCACCCTAAGCGCTCGCGTCGGATTTGGAAATGACTCCGCCTCCTTGCACAGATCCTATTGTCAAAGTTTATAATAATATGTATATCATTTGGAATGGTGACGTATCGCCTCGCGTATCACCCCCCCCCCCCTTCCCCTCCCTAGATTTACCCGAAGTATTATGGATAGTCCGAAATATTGTATTTTGGAATATTCATTTACAATAAATATTAGGAATCCATCATCTATCATCTGTCCTGAAGCCTTTGAGTATTTGTAATGTAGAATAAGAAAAATCTATTAAAAATAATAAAATATCTGATGCAAATCACTATAGTCACAGAAGTGCGTTCTAATCGTGTTTCAGTTCAATTTAGGGACTATTTTTTTCGATTATTATTTTTTTTAGATCGTCGAGAAAAGATTTTGTGTCCAGATCTTAAAATCTTTCATTTATGATAAATTTTACTATATCAAGATAGTTGAAGAAGGTGACGTGTATTCTAATTAATAATATGCGAAATATAGTGATTTTCAGTAGAAAATTCATATTTTGTGATATTATTTTTTGTTAATGTGATAAAGGGCCATTAATAAACATTATAATGCGAAAGTCATTTTAAATATACATATTATACAATAAAAATGAACGAAGAGAACCAAAATAAGGTAGAACAGTGAAAAATGAAGCAATTATATTACGTTTGAATAAAATGAAATATTAATTGAAAATAAATCATTATTACAAAATAGTATTGAAAGAAATAATTACTTTTGTTGTCCAAATACATATTCTATATAACAAGTTCTTAAATGTGCCTCAGTATTCTCTATTAACATCTGTTATTTGAAAAGTGCTCTTTCATATAATATATGACGTTTATTTCAACAGAACTGGAAAATTGCTCAAGTCTAGAATCAATTTTTTTTTCACTATATTAACGGCGAACCCCAGCCCCTCTTCAGCCCCAAAATCTAGTCCTAGATCAGCTTTTGCATTACATTACGGAAAAGAAGAATTATTATTATAGCACCTATACATTTAATTGGCCAGGGTATTATGCTCTTTAAATCTTTATAAGGAACAGAATAAGGGTACTATTCTCAAAGGTTCACGATTCTTAAAAGTGATCAATAAATAATGATATGTTTTATCAATAACGAATTATCAATCGGCCCTTACAATCCAAAATTGGTGAATCATTTTTGTCATAGGTCAGGTATCTCGCTATCCTTTAGACGAAATTAATTCGAGGGGTGTTCTTGTTGTGAGTGACCGTGTCCACTTTTCGAAGGGTAGCCGGTCAACCAGCAAAATTATTACATCTATTGTAACTGGGCGAGTATATGGGGACGATTGTGATGTTAAATTGTTATTTCCTGTCGTAAATGTTTCAGGAATATTTAAAAAGCTTAAGAGTGAATCAACGCTTTTTATTCGGCGAAATTTATTTGACAACCGCCCAGACTTATTCAAATTTAAAGAATTTTTGAAAGATATTTGTTTAGTATGATTATTTTAACAAAGTGGAAAAAATCTTGTTTCTCCAAAACCTCCGGATAAATTATTGTTATTTTCTCTATTAGGGACGGTTCCGAAGACATTGGATAAAACAGCTATAGAATAACACATAAGTCAATGCAAATTATTTAAAAATGGTGTAATACCAATTAATAGCTAAATAGGTTCAACGATTTTGTATTCAACAATAACGTTTTACCACCAGAGCAGTTCGGCTTTAGAGCTGCTCATTGCTACTACAGGCGAATGTCCTGAAGGGCTTCAACGGCCACTTCCATATGGGAGCTGTCCTTTTCGACGTAAGCAAAGCTTTTGATAATGACGGGCTCATACTAAAGCTAATAAGGGCAGGCTTGCAGGTATAGTAATTCCTTTTCTGGAGGACAGGTTATTCGCTGTGTTGATGAAAAAAACAACATCAACGGTGAGACATGTCAAGGCCGGAGTTCCGCAAGGATCTATCCCATCATATGGGTTTCACATTCTGAAGAATATTATCATTAAACATAATATCATTGAAATGTTCTGATCTGGCAAGAAACTTGACTATGAGTGGTTGTAAACGACTATTTGGATCTAATTCTGTAACAGCTTTTAAAGCAAAATTTGTTTACTCTCTGTTAGTGTTTGCTGAGTCGAGAAGATATGCCAACAAAATGATATGGGGCTATACACTGTTCATACCGCCTCTTATTTTTGCAGTTGATTTAAAGTTATGTCGGTTTTGTCAAAATGAGTTTCTAATATTTTAAATTCTTCCACAACATCTAAAAGACTGGCACTGTTTTTCTGTAATATATCTATTGCGATAGAGATAGGCTTGAGTATTGTTAGGTAATCTTTGACTAATCTTTTTAAATGAATGTTGGACATTTTTCCTCCTATAATATTGTCAATTCCATTTTTGTTCTCTTCAGCAATTTTGAAAAGTAAGGGCCATGACTTAACCTAACCTTCTAAACAATCTGAGCGTTTCTGGACAGGAACTATCTTCATTAAAATTTGAAGAAAGGTGAGAATAAAATCAAGAACGTGATGTAAATAGCAACTTATTTATAGGAAAAATAGATGAAAATAAAAATAGAAAAAAAAATCGAAAAAATGAAAGAAATCTTGCAAACAATGGTTGGTAGTCTCGTGACTGCAAAGACATATAAATCTTGTCTAAATTTGGCTTGACAAATTGAAAATGGGTTTAAATGATGCTAAAACAAAGGCAATCTTCTTCTCGAAATCGAGAATTGAATTTTCAACTTCCACAGTGCCAGTAAACTGGAAAGATGACATGAAATATCTGGGACCCTCATTCGACAGGAAGGTGGCTCGGAATAATAATGCGGATCAACGCTTAAAAAAGTCCAATCGACAGCTAGGCGCCATATACTCGCTTATAAATTGACACAATAGAATCAACTACAGACAAGGACGAATTTATACAAGACCAGTCCTGACATACGGAATACAAACATGGTGCACAATCGACAAGACGCTCTACAAAAAACTTCAGGTATTCCAAAACAAAGCACTCAGAATTATTGCGAACCCACCAAGATACACAACAACGCACGTACTACACAACGATTTACAAATACCAACAATAACAAAACCCATTGATAAATTTATAGTGGACTACTACAGGAGAGCAGACATCACCAAACAATTTCATCGCACAAACTCACATTCAGGCATCACCAAACACTAGATAGAAATTTCGACGGGACTGGCAACATCCATTAACGGACAACAAAAAACCAGTTGAGTAAAAGCCCTTACAGTCTTCTAACATTCAGGAGCTCCCTGGGATCAATAGTGCGTGGAGCTTCGATGATTTTGTTGCAAAGCCCTTCTATATCGCTGGTCATTTAAATGACTCAGACCGATCAGTCTACCGCCCAGCAAACCTGGCATTCAAAAACTCGATGACAACTTATAGCACTATGAGCGCGAGCTCCATTATATTCAAAAAGTGTCCTGCCATTCTGTGTAGTAGGTACTCCCCAACGCTGCAATAACGTAGCACCAGGTTGAAATTTGTAGACGTGGAATCTTATGATACGGGTTAAAAAAAAAACGCTTTATAAAGTACTAGGTATGCAAAATCAGAAAGTTCTATTATAGTAATGTAAAATTGTTAAGGGAGTAAAAAAAACATTACTATCATAATCGTTAGATTATTACCGACGCCGACGGTTTCAAAATAAATTACCTGACTTTTTACAACACATCCGAGGTTTATTTACTTTCTTGCTCGGCAACTGAGTTTGGCACCTTTATATTTAACTATGTCTCTTTTTTATGGCAAAGTAAATTTACTTAGTCAAATGGTCAATTAGTCAAGCACACTAGCCAAAGTAGCCAGCTGCTTTATGAAAATAAAAGATATGTAAACATTGACTGAATTACCAATCGAGTTACGTCGATATAATCGTCGAAGTAATTTAAAGGTTAGTGTAGTTTTGAGCAGTTTAGGAAAATTAACACTTTTTGTTTTTGCTTGCTTCATTATGTTCAAGGTTTACCCAAGTTTTAATCCATGATAATTGATTTTCCATTGTTTGGTAGGTAAATACTGTTTTGACATTGTCAACCAAATTCGTTTTATTCAGTTTTTTTCCTTAGCCGACGTTGTAGTTGAAACAACATTTCAGGATTATCTCGAACTTCATTGAAATGGTGTGCTATTCTTTCTATCGTATCTTCCCTAATGTGAACTGGCATCGAATATACAAGTCTCGTTAAACTTACCCATAAAAATAAATCCATATCGGGCGACCATAAATAGCGACCTATCCACCGATTACCAAAAGTATTTGATAAGTGCTGACGAACTAAATTGCTAAAATGGGGCGGTGCACCCTCGTGATCATATCACATCTGATTTCTAATTTCTAAGGGCAAAGTTTCTAATAAACCGTTTATGTTTCAATAAAGAACGGTTCGATGAATCCCAATAATCCCCGGCCATATGTTAACTATGAATCTTTGTCGGTGCTTTGTCTGTACTGTTGCATGGGGATTTTCTTCATGCCAGATATGCAAATTATTGCAGTTTATTACTTAGTATTGGGTGAAACCGGCTTCGTCCGCGAACAAAACAATACTAGTAGAATTATGATTTTGCCGAAATCGTTGCAAAAACCAATTTGCGTAGCTGACCCTTGCAGGATAATCAGCAGGAGGCATGACATGTACTTTTGGACCTGATAAGGATGTAGCAGTTCTTCTTGAAGGGTCTCATGAACAACCCACTTGTTTCATGAGACCGACAGTTTTTTACACTATTAAATGGATTTAAATAAATAAATAAATAATAAATAAAAACGACTTTTCATTAGCATCAAAGAATGAAAATTACACTTTCTAAGAATCATGCTTTAGTATGGCGAAGTCTAGCTTCAAGCTATTCTACTTAACCACTAGAAGCAAAAAAACAAGATAGAAGAGGCTAGTAAATTACAACAAAAGAAAAACAATGAAATGAAGGAAGCAAAAAAGGAAAAACACCTACACACTATTCATTATCCAAATCTATACGATCTTACTAGATAGGTACACTGTATTACTACATACTATATATTTTTTTTTCTCTGTTATATTGTATCATTTGTACATTAAGAGTAGATATCTTTTATATTCCTTTTTAAATTTTATATAAGATGTTTGTTTTTTAAATCATGCGGCACCGAATTGTACAACATAATTGCATTATAAACATGGCTTATTTTTTACAGGGAAGTCCTGTATCTAGGGATTGATAACACGCTGTCATTTCGTAGATTACTGCGCACATGGTTGTGATGACGCACTATAAACTTTGCTTTAAGAGGTGATGGGTGGTTTCTTGTAACAAGCCGATGGATAATATTTACCAAATGGTTATTTTGGCGCTTCTCCATTTTTAATCAAGCCAACTCTTTTATTTTGGGAGACACATGATCATATTTTCGGAGATCGCAAACAAATCTGCAACAACTATTTTGGATTCTTTGAATACAAATCCTGAACTCAAAATCCAGACACGGGCCCATAGATAAAGTCACAGTAGTTAAAATGTGATAACACTAGGCTCTCACATAAATTACATTTTAAAGTTTTGTTTAATAAGTGTTTATTAGAATACAAAAGTTTAAGGTTATTGAATGCCTTTTGACTTAATTTTTTAACATTTTCACGAAATCCTAGGCCCGTGTCCAAAATGACTCCAAGATTCCCAGTGGAATCTACAACATTCAAAGGAACCGCATTGATTTTTAACGATATCCGTTGTTTAACCAAAGTTACCCTATTTTTTGCACCAAAGAATAGCACATACGACTTGACTGCATTTAATTTAAGGTTACTACTTCTTCCGAAGTAGCCATAGTAAAACTAAAAAATTTGTAATCATTATAGAAATTTGATTCATAGTAATCAATTTCATTTCAACAGTTATTCGATACAGTATGCAAAAAACTTGAAAAATAGGTACTAATTTGTTGAGGATCAGATACTTGTTTAGGAATTTCAGTCGAATTTTTAGATCTTTAAAATCACTTAATGCAGACCAAAGTCAAGGATCTGTCACTACTGACTCAATACAAGATTTTTTTTTCGTGCGAAGACCTGTAAGGGCAAAGTTACGGAGGTCCTTATATCTACCATGATCTAGCTCATTTTTAGTCTTCTTAAACTTTTCCAAGACCAGATCATGTTCCATTATAATTAATTCTAAGTTTTGCGTTAGCCAAGGAGCCTTGAGCTTACTAACCCTTAGTTCTTTTATAGGGATGTGACAATCATATAATGACAGAATACAGCTATTAAATATTTCAACCTTTCTATCTCTCTCTAAGTAATAAGTGCCATGGAAGCTGTCTCGACATTCAATTTTTGTTGATCAAAGTTTTCAAAAGATCTCACCTTGATAAACCTTTGCGAAGCTTTCCGCTTTTCAATTGAAAAATCACAAAAAGTGATCTGAGATATGATTGGTGTTTATAACACCACTGGAAATGACCAACTCTTTAGATGTGACGAAAATAGGATCAAGTAACTTGCTGGTATTTTTTATTATTCTTGTCGGCTCATTGATAACTTGAAATAAGTTATAGGATTCCAAGCAAGTGAAGTGACAAGATTGTTAGGGATTAAGAAGTCATAGTTAAAATCTCCCATACATATCACCTCATCAAATACTTTCAGCAATCTAATCCAGAATTTACACACTGTTAACGAAATAAAAACGACAGGTGTTTTGTTGTAGTATTCTGATTATTATTTCAATAACAAAACATTTATTTTCTTCGATAACGGATAATTTTATCGAAACAAATGTTGAGTACCTTCTTTAAAACAGGTTGAATGCCAACAGAAAATATGCATTCCTTAACCATAACCCAAAATGACATATTAACATATCTAACTAGCTTATATCTCTAAATAGTATATTAAAGTACATGTTTTATAAAGCATCATCTTATAGCACGCGTCCATGTTAAAAAACGAGCCGCTTGCGGCGAGTTTTTTAACGGGACAAGTGCTCTAATTGCTTTATAAAACAAGTACTTTATACTATTTTTTCTATTTTGTATTTTTTTCAATAAGAAAATACATATTTAAAAAGAAAATCAACCCTTCAAATTTTGTAAATTTGTGTGTCTAAATTCTATGTTGGTAATACTCTAAATTTCTTTTTATCATAGTAGCCTTGACAATAAATAATATTTTCTTTGTGTCATTGTCACGAAATTTGTGATTTAATATTTCATAGAGTTGTTCATAATTATAATTAAAAAAATATGGAGCATGATAATCTAAGTTTAACTCCCCCTGAGTTAAGGGATATTGCTAATAAAACGATAAATCAACTTTTACCAGAGAAATCCCGAAAACTTTCTTTTCTCATGGATAACAATAACAGGAAACGTCAGACGTCAACAGAATAAAACATTTAAATATAACCAATGCCAACTTTTAAAAAATAAAATTCGGAGTTCGAAATGGATATATTTCGAACTCGCTAGCGCGTTCGAAATATCTATTTTTCGAGACAAAATTAGAAAAAGTTTATTATGACACTCAGTATCAGTTTGATATCAATTTGACAGCTGTTTGACAGGTGTCAGTATACTGGACGCTGGGGTATTTTTAAAACTTTTATTCCACACACCACCGTCCAGTAAACTGGAAAATCAATTTTTATACAGGAAAAGCAAATATGATCTATCAAAAATGTGAAGTAATCAATTGCATTGTCTGCATCTTAGCATCGCACTCTTGTCCTTTGCGGTGGGTCGAACCTGCACCATGTTCTCCAATAAGGGCCATAATAATATGTTCTCCAAATTTACATTTTTTTTGTATATGTAGCACGAGTTCCAAATGCAAAGGTCAATTAAATGAAAAAATATTTTCCTATACCAACGCAAAGTTTTTCTTGGGGTTGAGTAGTAGGCCAACATTTGGTCAGATCTGTCGATCCCAGACATGTTTTTATTATAGTCTTGCACACATAAAGGTTTGATTTTTACTAATCCCCTCTTTATTTGAACCCCTATCATTTCATGCTTGTGTTTTGTGCTAATCATCTTGACATTTCGTTTGTCTTTCCAATTCGTAACTAGTACTGGACCCTTTCTCTTCCAAATTACTTCGCCCTTTTTCATTTTTTTCTTTACCACTTCCTTTGGATTTCCTCTCCTATTTTCACGCAGCGTACCCACGCATGTTGTTTTCTCCTTAAAAAGTGCTTCCGCCAAACTTACACTGCTATAAAAATTGTCTATATATATTGTGTGACCCTTCCCCAAGTAGTCAGTAAGCAACTTTTTGACAACAGACACTGAATGAGAGGTGTTTTCGTCTTGGAGCGTGCCCTTTTCTGTGTAGACAAGGATATTTAAAATGAAACCATCATATGTCGTTAGTTCATATAATTTAATCCCGTATTTGTGACTTTTTTTTTCATCCATTTTACGAGAAAAAAGTCACAAATGTACCCGCAAAGCAATACAACCACGCATCTCAGTGAATATCACTGCACTGTTGACACGAGCCTTTTGCTTAACTGAAATTGGTGCTCTTGGTAAAATCCGATAAAAATCGGAGTAAACTGTTTGTCTTTGTTCGGATTTATTTAAAATTTTGGCGCGAAATTATACATAGCCCACAACCGAATTTACAATTCATTCCCCGACCCCAGCTTTCTGCGATTCTCATTAAAACCACATTACAAATGTGTCCAGTTAACTGGACGCGGGCTCTCAGAAGAAACCAATGTGTCCAGTATACTGGACGTTGGCACTCAACCTGTTAAAGAGGAATGACCAGATTATTTTAAAAAATAGTTTTCAGCTCTGAGATTCCTGTCAATGTAAAACATTTACTGTACTGGTTCTATGCTATGAGTTTTTATGACCTACTTAAAATATTAAAATTTCATTAAATCTTATATCAGTTCAGGTTAGTTGCCGAAAAGGTAAGTCGCTGGGTACCCCCTTGAGGCTGTGTACTTCCGATATACAGTATGTCCGCGGATGCGGTTAACAAGAGGACAAATGAACCAAAAATTGAAAGATACGAAAAAAAGTCATTCTTGATAAAAAAAAGTTTGCTTGTCGAAAAAAATAGGAATTACGATGAGAAAATTGAATCTTATTATACAGCGTCTCAAAAATGCAAAAACATAAAATCAAACAAGATCAAACAGTCATTTTTTGGACTTTTAACGTGAAATGATAAATAAAAAACTTGCTCCAAATTTAGTCCTAACCCTGATTCCGAACTAACTGAAGGAAATTATGAAATTAAAAAAAATTAAACGTTTTTGCAAGTCCGCATTTTACTACTTAATTTAGAATTCCCGCAAGACGTCAGTACTTTAAAAAAGTCAATGTGTGGTGTGCTATTTCATATTACGGTATCATTGGGCCTTATTTTTTCAAAGGTACTTGTAACAGAGCGAACTATTTTCAATTACTAGATACATTCTTTTGCGATCATCTTGAAGAGCTGCCCCTGAATTATCGCAACGCAATGTATTATCAACACGATGGGTGCCCTGCACATTACGCTGGAGAGGTCAGAGAATGGCTGAACAGAAAATTCGGTGTGAGATGGATAGGAAGAAATGGGCCAGTTTAATGGCCCCCAAGAAGCCCCGAACTGACATTAGCCGATTCTTTCCTTTGGGTCCGTTCCGTATATATAAAGCAGCTTACTTTTGCGCAACCAATGGATAGTAATGTCGAAATTTTAAAACTAAGAATTAGGCGAGCAGTGGAATCATTATCAGTTGAAGAGATTCAAGCCAGTTTTGATTACAGCAGGAAGCAGTTGAAAAAGTGTGTTGAATATGGGGGAGGGGTTTTTGAACTATGACCATTGTGTATTATGTTTCGTCCATTGTAAATTTATTTTTATTAATGTCTAGTAATGTAAAGGTAATAATCAAGTGAAAGTAGTATAATGCGGCAAAAATGTTCAATTTTTTTTTTTTGATTTCCTAAATTCCAATTTCTTTCAGTAGGCTCGGAATCAGGGCTAGGACTAAATTTGGAGCAAAGTTTTTTATTTATCATTTCACGTTAAAAGTCCAAAAAATGACTGTTTGCTCTTGTTTGATTTTATGTTTTTGCATTTTTGAGACGCCCTCTAGAGTAAGAATCAATTTTCTCATCGTAATTCCTATTTCTTTGACAAGCAAATTTTTTTATCAAGAATGACTTTTATTCGTATTTTTCAATTTCTGCTCCATTTGTTCTCTTGTTAACCGCATCCGCGGACATACTGTATATATGGTATATGAAAAAGTGGAGGATAGTAGTCAAAATGTCAGCACCTTTTCCCCGCTAACATGCCAAACATTTCCCTGCGGGTGACCATGATATTTACAGTTATTTATTTCAATTTTTGCTTGTGATAGTAAGCTTATCAATCAAGAATTTTTGGGGTTAGTTGAGGCACCGTCCAAATATAAGAAGTCCGCTCACTTGCTCTTGCCGCTGTAAATTTCTCCCCTGCCGACGCCCTACCCCGCGCCCAGCGAGTCAACGCTCAAACGGCGTTCGGTTGGGGATTAGTTTTTGCATGTGCATACTTTTATCCACAGCGCTCTCGGCGAAGAGTTTTCGTATGCTGCCACGTTATAATTAGTATAATATTAGCTTAATTATGATGGAGCCGAATCACCTTAAGAGTTTTTTCTTATTGTTGTGTTGATGATTGTTTTTCGTTATTTCGGTGCCTTAAAGATCCAATAAGGTAAGTAAAAAGGATTGTTTACTTCCTTTGAGTAAGATGCAAAGTAGATTTAGTGGGACATATTACACACCATGCCGTTTTGTTAATTTATTTTAACAATGAATTTTCATGTATGTATTGATTATGCTGTCAAAAAGGTATATTTAAATAATAGTAATTTACGTAATAAAGTTCCGATAGTAATATTTTACGGGATGAGTAGGAACTCCAGGGCGAGCCGTAGGCGAGTCCTGGAATCTTGCGAGTCCCGTAAAATCACCTTTGGATCGTGTTACGTACAATATTATTTCTGTAGCCGTTTTGTACGTTAAAAAAAATATATAATACGTGACAAGCGCTGTCATAATATAGTACAATGTTCATGTTATTGTCAAAGCCGTTTACATAGAAACCCAAAATCGTCCCGAAAGTAACAATAATAGACCCGAAAGTAAAGAAATAGTACCGAAAGTGAAAAAAATCGTTCCGAAATTAACTACATTCGGTACGATTTGTGTTAAGTATTTATTACCACAACTCCCTCGTATAAAAATATTCAAGCGGCCAAGCCACCGTTCCTACTGAATGACTCTCGTAGGCGCTGCTCGGTGCGATTCGAGGTCACCGCCGGCGTTTTCAATACTTCAAAGAAGTGATCGGACTTCTTATATTTGGACGGTGGTTGAGGTTAGTTCAAGCTGTTTCTAAGAGAACTATATAATTGGATATTAGACAAGTCCATGTGCCCTTAACATAATATGACAAATCAGTACTAACTTATCCCAACTATTGTTTGCATATGTTCATCTATATTTTTACAAAAAACTCCCACAATATGATCTCAAAATTTTAATTTGGTTCCTGGACAAGCCAATTGTATCTAAGAAAAAATAGAAATACAATGTTATCTATTGTTTACAGATAATAAAATCCTTCTTATTATTATCGTTTTTAATTCTGGCGCATTGGACCTATTTATCGAATCGCGATAAGTACGTCCATTTTTGTGTACAGGAAGTAGGTACTACTTATAATCTAAACTATTCTTTAAAACTAAAATAAAACCTGCAAGTCGTTCCCAGAATTGCGGCCCGTCAAAATCCTGTGAAGCTTAGCAAGGTGACATATAGTTTCAATAACTATGAAGAATAAGTCAAAAATATGCATATCGCGTCCTAACCCTTGTGCCACAGTGTCCATTTAGGCTCAGTATGCCGTATTAACATTTTTACATAAATATCATATTACAGTTAAAACGCAAATTAAGTTATAGAACCCGCTTTTCCTAGTTACATCTAGTTTTGACTAAGCACTATTGTAAAACATCTAGTTAAGTTAAAACTAAAATTTAGGGAAAAGAAGGGAATACAAAAAGTCTTCCTCCACAAATTTATTATAAAACCAATTAGTATATCATAATTCTACATGTTTCGAACACAGTGGTGTTCATCATCAGGAGATATGAAATTCAGTAATGTTGCTGTTGGTGTTAGCAAAAGAGAAAAATCTGGTGATAGAACTTTAATGGAGCTTAAGAAGGGATAAAATGTTTCCCTATAGTTTGAATTGAATTATTGAAGTGGTCAGCATACTAGGAATGTGTGAGGTTCATTGTAAAGCAAGGGTTTTTTTTTTTTTTTATTATATTTATTTATGTATATTATATGAAATTGTATATTAAATAAATCTAGTCGTGGCCAGCTTAATGGATGAGACAAGATAACCAGAAATTCTTTTGAAGTTAAGAAAAGTTTTAATTTATTCTGAAATTGATAGGGGATTACATAGTTAGGTTACTGTTTATAGTGGGGAAGAAATGTTTAAGATAGAAAATTTTTTTATATAATTTTTAAGGTATACTGTCATTTGTTAAAAACTGTAAGAGAGGGAAAAAATATTTGCTTAATAAATGAAGTGTTTAGAAAAGTTTTCGTACTTACTCGTAAATTGTGAGCCCATTTGTAAACTGAGCAGTCTTGTAGTAATTACGTGTCGTCTATTAATGTAGGTATGGACGATGTTTGTATGCGAATCATCTTTCAACACTTTTATACTTTATAAAAAAAAAAAAAAATTTTTTTCAAAAATCTTTTCCAAGAAATTCTTAAAATGGGGGGGGGGAGGGGTAAAAATTCCTTACTACGCACAGGCGGCCCTGCATGATACCATGACACTACATGGAACACTGACTAAAAACCGCATGTGAATAACTTGTTTAAGGAACTTTTTTAAATAAATGCTTATAAGTCATAAACTCGACTAGTAAGGTATGGTATAGGCACATAAATGTAAGGAGTGTTTTATTTAAAAGATCTTCTTTTAATTATTTTTTAGAACATCCAATATAACCGTATTTTTAAACCACAAAACGATCAGCATTTATTGCAAGTCATGTTTAAAAAAAATATAAATCAATAAGAAACTACTAGAAATGCAAAGGATTTATATAAATATTTCTGCGTCTTGAGAATTATTTCATCTTATACAAAGCCATTTTTAAAATATAATGACGCATAAAACCCTACTTACATATCTTTTTATTTACTGAGTTTGTCACCAATTCAAATATTAAAACATAGATTAAGTTCTTATTTATTATAACTATTTGATATTTCTACATAATGGCAAATTTCCGCTAATATAAAATACTAAATTGTAGTAGTAGACATTTAGTACCACAACCTAAAAACTACCATAAAGTCGGCTTCCACTTAACTAGGCGCATATTATGATCTTTGAATCAAATCAGTAGAATCAGAGGTTTCAAAAATGTTTCAAAATATCAAAACCAACAAGGCGGTATCTGGACAGCTGATTTTCCATAAAATTGAATGTTAATGGGTTAACAATTAATTTGAAACTATCAGTCATAATCAAAATGACGGGTGACGGGTCCCGTTCCAAAATTAGTTTCTCAGGGGTGCGTTCGTATTGTTGCACACGGTCGACACAATAATTATATATTTAAAAAATAATAACTAAAATGATGGTAGAAAATTAGATAAACAATATACAGTAAAACCTCTGGCTAGCGACCACCATCGGGAATTAAATGTTGGCCGGTAAATAAGGGTGGTTGTTTAATAGAGAAAAATTAAAGCATCAGAACTGGTCTACATTTTACATTGTATATAATTTTGAATGTTTTTCCGTACATTTATCTCAACTAAACTAATATAATAATATATATATAATATATATTATTGCAAATACAAATAATTTATTGGTACATATACATACAATATCAATATGTTTAGACAAGTCACAAAAATAAAAAATATATAAAATACTATATGCACGACGCAGTAAGCTAGGTAGTAGTAAACAAATAAAAATTTATTTCAATCTTATCTAAAGAAAGATATTTCCTATTTTCCGCCAATTTCAAAAATTCACGTTAGTCCCAAAACACGCGAAAACTTTTCAGTTGCAAAATTGTTTTTATGGCAAAATTCAAACTCATCATGGATAATGATGAAATTAATGTCACAAAGGTGCATTCGTATTGTTGCAAAAGGTTAAATGTAATATGAATTTTGAATATATATTTTAATAATTATAGTTTTTTTAATCATTTGTAATTTAAAGAAACAAAGTAAATAAAATATTAGATAAATTAAACAAATTTTAGTTTATTTCAGCAGATAATATATTAAATATCAAATAAATTTAAATTAAAGTACACATTGGCTAAATTTTTGTTGTGTGATGTGTAAAAAAATGTTCCCAATTTAATAGGTTACTTCAAAAATTAACAAGAAAAAGCTACTAAAACCGGCGAGTTATCAAATCCCCAATCTATTACACAGAAAGTCTTGGAAGATCTTAAACTAAGTTTAAGACCTACACAGAGGATTGTCCATCCAAGTAGTAGAAGTATACAAATGAAGAAAAGGCAAAATAAAATTCCAAGTCTGGTCAAGATAAAATATAAGAAGTACCTAAACTAACTTTAAGGCCACCATGGACCAGTAACTGATGTAGAGTATTTTTCTGATTGAACTATTATTACAGAATTTAAAATAGAGGTTGAAATATAAAAAAAAGACAAAATAAACACAGCTTCAAAACTCTTCAAATTCTGATTCGTCAAATTCATCTTCAGTAGTATTTTCACTATCTTCTGCATTTTAAAATAATAAGTGGTTCAACTTGAACATCCAATAGTTTCTCTCTGTTCCACCAGTCTATGATAATTTTTTCTGTATGTTCTACAGCTTTCCTCCAGTAGTCCCCCGTAATGTGTGCTAGGGAGTTTTTCCAAACTTCCTCTACCTTATCTGAACTTAGACCATTACCAACATTTTTTCCATAGAACGATTTTGCGCCTGCCCAAATTAGCTTTATGCCATTAAATTGACAATGTGGTAATCGCAAAACTTCATGACCGTGTTCTTGCAAAATTTCATCAACGCCATATATTTTTTGTTTTTTAATAGTTTTCGCTTTCATTATCACTAAATCAAATGATGGATTCTCATTTTCCTGAACTAACCACTGAAAGACGTCTTTTCTTTCCAGGATGAATTTGGCTGTTTATTTATTACCCTAGAATGATAAAATGCATTGTCTAGTACAATTAAGGATGGTTTATCCAAATTTGGTATCAGCTTCTCTCTAGACCACTTTTCAAAAAGCTCACAATTCATGTTATCGTGGTAGTCGGCGCTCCTTGATCTAGAAAAAAAATTAAACTCGCTTCCTTTATAAAACCAGTAGATGAGCCAGTATTTAATATAATTTAACGTTTTCCCGAACCACAACCTCTTTTTCGTTTTACTGATTTCAACGAGTCATCTTGCCATGATTTAGACCCACTTCCATTCGAAAATACCCAAGTTTCATCTAAAAAAACTACTTTTCTAGACTTTGATTGATAATTTTCAACATATTTTTTCAAAAATTTGAGTCGTTCGCCTGCAATTCTTGGTAGTTCGCACAAATATCTTCTGTTGCAGTCCTTTCTATAACGAAATCCCAAGTTTTTTATTAGCGCTGACAATGACCTGAGACCTATTTCTAAAATACCTCGTTCCTTCAAAGCATCTTTCAAAACTGAAAGCGTTATACCAACTTGTGATGCATTTAAGTCGTATATAACATTCTTTACATCCCTGTTTTTGCCTTTCTGTAAAGTTTCACTCTTCGTTTTCCTGGGTCGTCGTTGCGTTTTCTTCATTGGCATATTTCTATTACTTTCATGAACAATCCTCTGTATTAATCTTAAATTTAGTTATAGTGCTTCCGAGACTTTCTCTTTAATAGACTTGGGATTTAATAACTCGCCGATTTCAGTAGCCTTCTCCTGTTCATTTTTAAAATAATCTATTAAATTGAGAACCATTTTTTTCACCTGGGGATGCAAAAAAACCTGCAAACCGATTAATATTCGTCATTTTATGTCGCAATATTTTTAATAAATGATACATTTGTCAAAACTAGGGAGCTTATTCACGACATTATGTAATAAGGGAGTGTTCTTCAATACATTTTGATAATTACTAAAAATTAGATGTGCTTCTCTCTCCGATTCATAAATAACCAATAAGTTTATCGCATTTATATTAGGGATATCTTTATAATTCCGTTTTAACCTTGGTTTAAGCAAGACAACACTATATAAGTTTCTCTATGATAAATTCAGCGTAGTTAAGTGGAAGCCCACTTTATCTATTTATTTTGTTAGAAATTATTATAACAATTTCCAAAAATAAACAGGTTCTTATTATGACAATAATTCTAGAACCAGAATTTTGAAATTACACTGACTTTTTTCAGTGAGCACAATTCGGGTAGTTCTAGAACACTGATAAAAAAATTAGCTTCATTTTATTGCAGGACTTATAACAGAAGATTAACCAGGTTCTTGTGATGTTTCTTTATGTACTATCGAACTAGTCACCGTCATCTAATCATAATTTTGCTGACGATACATGACTAATGATAAAGATGGTAGTTTCAGTAAATTCTCATGAACATGATTATTTCTTTTACGGACTTTGTCTAATAAATATACAATACACTCGCAAATATTTGTTTTTCGACATCACCTTATGGATCACCATTTAACTAAAGCCTAGATATGTATGTCACATCAGAGATTAGATAAAGTTAAGGTTAAATTGATTCAAAACATATTTCCCAAAAAAAAAATGATATCTTGTTTAATTTTTGTGTTTGACTTGTACTTACTCACACACATTTAAACCTGCGAGTAAAGTTTTTTTGGATATTGTAAAACGCTTACGGTGACAGTGGTGATTTTTAGATCGGAAATATATTGTGACCAACTTCTATATTTCCATGTATATAGCCCCTTGCAAAATGAGTTGAGTTTTATATTCTATCATTTATTATGTTTCTTGCTAAATGGAGGTGGACATGGACATGAACAAAATTTTAATTCAATTTAGTGTTTTTTTTTTAATATATTTGATAATGGAATATTTGGCACCAGAACTATTTGTGTTGATAAATGGGGAATATAATAAAAAATAATATGTTTAGGAGATTCCAGGAGCTAAGTCAGTTAGTTATTATTTAGGCTTCAAACCTGTAAAAAAATAGGCAAACACAGTTTTTTGAACATAATCTTCATTTGGTGTTATTTTTCTGACACAATTAATAAGTAACTGTAACAAAATCAATGATTTACTTTGAATGTTTTTTTTTTAATATTTACTTTGCACCCCCCTTAATGAATTCTTGTTAAAATACCTCCCTTTCGCAAAAGCAAGAAAGAAAATGACGGGAGCCTCATTTAAATACTAAAAAAATTTAAACTTTTTACATTATTGTTCTTGTGGTTTCCGTTATTAGTGAAAAATTGTTTTGAACAAAGAGCTGTGTGTCATATTCGAGAAAAGTGTGAAAGTGAATTGTTACTGGTCGTATAGATTTTTACCATGTTTAATGTTTAATATTGATTGAACAAAGGTATAACCTCCCGCAGCTTCACATTATTATCTTCCTGATAAGTGTACAATCTTTTAAATTGGGGACATTATGCAGTTTCATGAATCAGTTATTTAAGAAGTTTGGAACTTAATTATTTCGTATTTTCCATTGATCGCAACCCCATTAAGAAAACAGTTAGTTAATTTAGAGCCCTAAGAAATAACTAATTATCAAGAAATGCATCACAAATTATTAGTAATTACTTTAATATTGTTGCATGGCCTTACTTGGAGGTATCAAATGATGAGGTAATGATTTATTATACTCGCATTTATAGTTATTTTTCAAAAGACCCCCAAAAGTCATCGACAATAGCATATACCTGGTCGTAGCAGAATTTCAATTAATATGCAATTGTTAACTTTAATTAGGGATTTCACCAATCTATTTTACTTTTAATGTCAAGGCGAAAATTTAAAAAGTAGCACACAAAACCACCATCAAGTTTGCTGTTTTTTATTCAATAATAATTGTTTCAATGCTACAGAATATTTAAAAATAATCTTCCTAATATGTAGTAGATGGATTATTTGCACTGTTTAATATATTGGTTAACTGTCAACTCTGTCTAAGTAAAAATAGGCGTTTTGTATAAATTACAATAAAATCTTAAATTATAAATCAATCGCATTTGTATGTACAAAACGGATATGGGTAATTCAGATTAGTTAGATAAAAGCTGTATAGGAATTATGACTATTATCTTGGAAAGTATACAAATCGGGCCCAAATAAGAAATTTACCCCTCCCTTCCCCCTAGCTTATGGACAAGGAAATGTTAACCTAATTATCTCTGTAAGTAATTATTTTTATAATACACCCAGCAAGAACTACCTATACCAGAAATTCTATTTCTCGACAAGGTCTTCGACATAAACAAATATACAGACAAATAGACATCGAGTTAATTTCACAATTTTTTATACATTTTATGTTTTGTTTTAACAAATTTTAAATTAAAAATATACTAAAAAGCATATAATAACATTTGCATATTATACATGGGGCGAAATGTGACTTCACACATTTAGTGGTCTGCATTATGTTATATACTTAAACCATAATAATCTAGAACACCATGTTCCTAATACTTTATGGCTTAAGCAAAACTATTTTCTCACCAATTCACATTTAACAATACACCAAATTAAAATGACCGTTACATATTTACCACTTTTACCTGTTACTTCCGTACTTTTCCGTTTCTTACCGACATTGACCAATGCCCATTTAATTGCCAAGGGACATTTAAAAGGGTTAAATCTGACTTTTCCTCGGTCAAATCAAATAAAACACCCTTTCGCACCCCTCTACGTAACAATTTCTCTTGACACGTTCTATAGAACAAAAAATACATGTTTTCTTACGTTATCGTATGTTTAAGGGTGCTATTAAAAGAAGATTCATCCCCTTAATTAATATTCTGAGGGGTAGTGAAACGAGCGCGCGTGGCCTAAGATGCGATGTAAATATCTTTTCATTTGGCACACGACTCGGTTGTCCCACCGTCTTTTGTCCAGCTTAATTTATTGCCTTCTTAAATGTTACTACCTGCTACCTGACAGTTAAATTTAATTTTATGTTTGACAATTGACTAGTCAACAGTTGGGATCTTTTTGGAAAGATACCCAAAGAAACTTAAAAATTAATTAGTATTAAAAGTGATTATACATTGATTATTATTGAGCAATTACCATAAATCATAATCCTATATAAGCTAAAGAGTAATCACTAGATTTACTGAATGACATTAGCAAATTAACCCAGATATGCATTAGTTCGCTAGGCTATGACTCTATTTGTCCTTTCTGGATTATTAATTCGTCAACTGAGAGTTTTTTTTTTTATTATTAAGGCATATCATCCATTTTAATAAATCCCATAAGAAAGTATTATTTACCAACTAAAAACTATAAAAACCGATCTTATTTGAAAAATACATATTTAAAATAATAGGCGTTCAATAAAGCTTTCTTGGGTTTTCGCTGTGACAATATTTCAATTTGTAAAATATTGAAGGATTCTAATAGGTATAATGACTGGGTGTTAGTAATATGGCCGTGTTTGTCCTGCAACCATAATTATTTTGTTGGGACTACTTCTTGGGGTAATTAAAATACCTACATGGTAATTTTTAAGTTTTCACCATAATGGTATGGCGCTTTAACCTTTCTATACATAACATGTGTAAACCTAATAGAGGTCAAAAAATTGTATATTTCTTAGGCTTATATTTGCCATGTTCGGTTTACTCAGCGAACCTCTCAATGTGATATTTTAATGGTGATTATTAGTATTTAACTTTAGCATTTTTGTAATTAGCAACAGTAAGTAGTAAATTTTCCAGGAAAAGTTAAGTCAACTTAGGAGAGATAATGCCATTTTTTCTTGCGTATATAGGTATTAAAATTTTAACTTTATATTGGTTTTTTGACGACTCTTGCGAAAAAATAAGACGACTAACTGTATAGATATACATAAGTATAGATTTACTGAACTAATGTGAAAGTTCGGCTGATATATTGTGTCTGTTTGAATTAATTGACATTAACTAAAGCATCCTATAAATCGACACCCACAAAAAGAAAACAAAACTCCACCAAATCGGTACATAATAATCATATCAATGCTTAGCTATCACGTTAATCGTTTGTTAATCATATTTTATAAATTTTATTGCTCTATTTTAAAACATCATTGAGGTATCCTGCAAAAAATTGATTTTAGTTTGAACATGCAAAATTATAGTGCACATATGAGTGATTGATGGTTAATTTATAACCCTATATCCCAATCGTTATGGTAACAAATAAGAGATAAGTCGAGGTAAGAAATACAGATTTTGTACATGATAACAAAATGAAAAAATTCGTTACTATTAATTTAATATATTTTTCATAATCCAGGTTGTTATGATTAATTTAAACTAATTGCGCGTGGTCCGTCGCGACGCTCAAAAACCCTTGTGGAAAGCGTCAACAAAATAAAACATACATACGTATAAATTAGTTCTTGCCCTTGCGCTCCTATAAATGTGCTTATTGGGATTGTAAATAATTATAATTTGAAATTTATTATTATTCACAATGCACCCAATAGGGAAGGGATACTAATAAGATAAAGCTGAAAAATGAATTAATTTCAATCTTTCTGTAGTACAACAGGCCAGACCCCTAATATTTAAAATATTATGTATTGGTGATTTAATTATGTTTATATTTTACTCACAAAATGTATACAAAAACACACCGAAAAGTTGAGGTGGTCCAAGCTTACCTTGAGCAATTCTCACTGCGGGCATTTTAATTCTCATCTTGACAACTTTATAAGTCTCTCGGGTCCCAAGAAACAACTAGTTCATAACGAAATAAAAACTTAAATCACTAAATTAAAAAATCAACAACGCGCCAAAATCACAAAAAACTTTTTCCTTTATCAATCACTTTGTTTTTGCACGGAAGAAAAAAAAGTCCTCTGTACACGACATGGAAAGTTTGTAAAAGCTCACTTATTGAAAGACGTATATATTTTCAGGATTTCAGGTGACCGACTGAAAGATAACAAGTCGGCTATCGTCGTACGTAATGCGATCTCCTGCGGAAGCTGAGTTCCTGGACCGCTGGCTATCTCAATGGTCCAAACGCGTGTGCCGTATCTTCATCCACCGGGCAGCTTTCAAGCCCCGTGGATACTTCGGTTCGCGTCGTCGGATATCGGAAAAGCTCGCGCGGGCTACTTACTAGCCAGCGGTCCTGTGAGCGAGAAACGTGTGTGTAGTGCGCGAGGTGGAAGGGATGATGCGCGAGTTGTAGGAGTGGGGAGGGCTAGCGGGCATCCGGAAGTTATGTTCCGGTATGGCTCCGGTAACTTCTGTGGCAGGATACTGCGAGAGCTTTCGATGATGAGCTTTCGCGAAGCGGCAGGATTATAAACGTATAGATCGAAAAATTTGGATTTTGTAGAGGCGTGTGAATATTTTTGCAGGAGTTTTCTTAAGTTTTATGAGGGAATGATTGCAATAACAAAAATTAAATAATATTATGGATTTTTTGTTTTTTGGACCTGCGAGAGCATTGGTGAGGCGGCCGAGTTATGAATGTAAAGAAAAGATAACACGGATTACAAAGAGTTATGTAAATACTTTTGCATTATTGTGTTCAGGTTCTAATGCAGTAAAAATCGCCCCCTCTCTTTCTTTTCCTTTCTGAACGATGAGCTTTTGCAAGATGATGGAATTAATGTAAATCGGAAAATTTGGAGTACAAAAATAGTCTTGCAGTAGTTTATAGGCTTGGCCCTACAAAAGATAACGGTAGGAATCTTAAAAATAAATTAACCCTTTTCTTGTTAAATGTTAGATATTTTTTTTAACCATCATATATTACATCATATGTAATTTTACATACAATATTTACATTAAACTCTCTAAACAGTGCATAAAAGCACTGGCCTCGAGAATATGAATATAATATACAGTGCACAGTATTGCTTAGCCTAAATTAAGTATCCCCAAACATTAGAAAATGTTTTTTTAAACTATTTACAAAAGTACAGGGTATCCAGTTTTCGTATGTTTTACGGGTTATCTGCGTTATTAGTAAAGATAGAAGGTTGCGGTTTTCGCGGCACTGTGTTACTTATTTGAGAAACAAACGATGCCATCAATAGAATGTCATAGCCCCCTTAGTTTTTTAGATACAGGGTGATTTTGAAAATTTTGTATTTGGGACACCCCCCGTATCTCGGTTACGCTGCAACTTATCAAAAAAGTAAAAAATGAACTTATTAGTTTTTGAATCCAGTGGCTTAGTCAGATTTTTTCTATGTTTAATTGTTTTCGAGAAAAAGAGCAAACTTGCTTTTTTTGAAATAGGACGTCCTATACATTTTTAGCTATTATGATTCACTTTATCACAAGCTTTTCAAAAATATATGATACTTTGTAGCTGTTTTCAATGTGAAGCTCAAAATTTACATTTTTCAACAAATTTACATTTTTTTAAACGGCACACCGTATAAATTTAAAGATTAAATAATTCTCACAAGCTTCTCACAAATATTAAACACTAATTTTAAAAATACAATCCTATTTAAAGCATATAAAGGAAAAAATTAATTTACTGTCTCAATAAAATGATTCTTTTTCTATTAAAATTTCACATTTCACTTAAATTTTTATCTTTACATTAATTTCAACACAACTAGCTAGTTCATACCAAGTGTTCAACTTTCACATAATACTGTATCACATAATAAGTTGTACTCATTATTTTGAGACAACATACATCGCTTTTAAACTGGATGTTAGTATCCCCTGATGATGAATGCTTAAGCATTCGAAACATGTTGGGAACTTAAATTTTACTTTAACATTAAACTGTGGAGGAAGACTGCATTGTTTTATTTACATTACATTGACTCCACTGTAAGTATGCACTACTTTTTCAACTTTAAATTAATTAAACGAAAAACGTCGAAAAACTTTTTTTACATGTCGACAACAAAAATGTACGTAGATACCCAACTCTGTTTTTAGGTGAATTCTTGGCAATTTTTGGGCGTGGCCCCTGACAAATTTTCGCCTGCGGCTCTCTGCCTCCAGTGGGCATACCAGCAGTATTTTCTCATATCTATAAGTGACTGCAAACACTAAAATATCCAATGGTCATCCCCTTAAAGCTTTTCTAGCTTACTCTAGATGTTTAGAAAAATTATTTTTTAAAAAACAAAGAATACAATCAGTTAAAAGAAAAATGAAATTATTATTCAACTGGTCGACTCTTTCATTTTTTTGGTAAATAAATTGTACAATTCTCATTTAAAATAATTGACAAAAATTTACAAAAGAGACCTTCTCAAGAACCAGTTTCTGAATACATGCCCAATGCCAAGCCCCTATTGAAGATTATAAGAAGACGATATTTTATTAAAACAGTAAATGGAGCAAGTATACAGATTTTACAGATCAAAGTTCTGTTTCTATATTTTGTACTTGTCATTGCCTATATTTGTTTAACTGGCACTTGTTTTTCAATACATATGCATTTAAAAATGTTTTGAAAACCCCACTTTAAATTTATCATTCTATTATTCATAGCATTTCTTTAGACAACTTGAAAGTAATTAAATTTCAAATACATATTTAAAAACATTTTAAAAAAGTCAAGGATAAATTGAATATGGTTTATGCATTGTTAGACTATTGAATTTTTCTATTAGGTAATATTGCGTATGTAAGATAAGAAAACTTAGTATTTAATAAGAGGACAATTTGACTATACAGTGTGGCCCAAATTGGGCCTACATGTATGGGGATCTTGGAAACTATAGAAGATAGAGAAACGGTTAAATGGGGAAAGTTTTTGACAATTATATTTCTAACTGAAAACCGTTTAGTACGCGGCCCTATCTTTTTTGGTTTTTGAAATATGTTGAAAAACCAAAAAGATGTATTTTCGAAAATATGCTGTAGATTTCTTATTATTCACTATTTTGGCAATCTGTAAAAACATTTTTAAAGCAACTTTTTAAGTAGATTTTAGTTCTGCAATTTAATTTTGAACACGACGTTTCAGTTATTTTATACCATTATCAGGTTCATTTTTTCTTATGGGCGCCATATTGTATTTTATACTTTAAAGGTAGCTTATGACGTCAGCTTTTCAACGATGTATTATTTGTTGGAAAATAAATGAAATTGACTTGAAAAATAAAGAAAATTAATTTTCGCAACACGTCAAATTTGAGAAGAACACATTAGGCAGGGTTAAATTTGTTTAAAATATCATAATATTATAATACATTATTTTATTTTTTCCTTATGGTTAAAAATCTCATACTATTAACATTTCAAATAAAGAAAACTAAAAACGCAATGAATAATAATTATTGTTTTGAAAAGAAAATAAGAAAAAATATCTAACTTACTATATATACTTATTCGAAATGTTGGCCGTTTATATTAATACATTTTTGACACTTTTTTAACACAGTATTGATGACCCTGCGAAGCGTGTTGCCATTTATGCTCGTAAACACATTGCTCACTCTCTCTTCTAATTCTTGTACAGATTCCGGGGGTTCAAACTCATATACTTCATTTTTTACATAACCCCATAAATAAAAATCGAGAGGAGTTATATCAGGGGATCTAGCAGGCCAATTAACTGGTCCGCCGTTTGAAATTAATTTGTCATCAAATATCTGTCTTAAGAGAGTTTGAACTTCCCGAACATTATGTGCGGGACAACCGTCTTGTTGAAACCAAATATTATTCAATTGATCTTGAGAAACTCTTGCTCTAATTGCCGGTAATATTTGATCTTCTAACAGCTCCAAGTATCTTTGGCCATTCAACGTATGATTATAAAAGAATGGTCCTATAAGTCTGTTGTCTAAAATGTAAGGAGAAAAGTAAAGCTGGGTTACTTAATACCTGCTATGTATTTAGCAAGCTAGGTGACATTACTTACCATACATACCACACCATACATTAAAACCAAATCGGGTTTGCAGTCTTCGTTGAGCCAATTGGTGAGGGTTTTCTGTTGCCCAAAAATGATGGTTATGTCTATTAAATACCCCGCAGTTGGTAAAATGTGATTCATCGGTCCAAATTACAAGACGACTGAAATCATGATTTTGTTCGCATTGATTCACATACCAATTTGAAAACTGCATTCTTCTTGGATAATCCGTTTCTCGTAACCCCCCACTATAGTTGGCTTGTATGGTCGATATTTATTTTCCTTAAGGGCTCTTTTTATGGTACTTCGCGGGGTTGGTAAGTCTCTTGCCGACGCTCTTGTAGATGATGTCGGAGCGGCATTAAAATAGGCTCTGACATTTTCGTCACGCTCGTTATTACCTGCTTTTTCGTAACTCTTGGGCCGCGGTTTTTCAAAACTTCCATGGTTTCTCAGGTTCATAACAATTTTTGGAAAAAGTCTGACACTTAGCTGCGGTCTTTCAGGAAAATTTTCAAAATACCTTTCTAATGCAAGGTTTGCATTTCTGTTGCAACGAATGTAACATTCTAGCAAATCAAATTTTTCTTCGTGAGAAAAACGCAATGCCATTTTCTTTTAAATTCAGAATACACAAATAAATCGTTATTATTAGATAATAATAATAAAAACTATTATACTTTTACTCGTTCTGACAAGTAATATTTTTGTTTCATTTTCAAACGGTAGTAGTTGGTCAGAGGCTACTGGATTTTATTTTTGATTCATAGGTTATTGTAAGGTCATAGGCTACTGGATTTTATTTTTGATTCATAGGTTATTGTAATATTGTTGATTGAAACAATGCAAGCAGTGTTTTGTGAATACTACAAAATGTAAACCTTTTAATTGGTATTCAATTTAGGGAGTTATAGTGCAGTTGTCAAATTTGACGTGTTGCGAAAATTAATTTTCTTTATTTTTCAAGTCAATTTCATTTATTTTTCAACAAATAATACACCGTTGAAAAGCGGTCGTCATAAGCTACCTTTTAAGTATAAAATACAATATGGCGCCCATAAGAAAAAATGAACCTGATGATGGTATAAAATAACTGAAACGGCGTGTTCAAAATTAAATTGCAGAACTGAAATCTACTTAAAAAGTTGCTTTAAAAATGTTTTTACAGATTGCCGAAATAGTGAATAATAAGAAATCTACAGCATATTTTCGAAAATACATCTTTTTGGTTTTTTCAACATATTTCAAAAACCAAAAAAGATAGGGCCGCGTACTAAACGGTTTTCAGTTAGAAATATAATTGTCAAAAACTTTCCCCATTTAACCGTTTCTCTATCTTCTATAGTTTCCAAGATCCCCATCCATGTAGGCCCAATTTGGGCCACACTGTATAGGGAATGTTAGTTTTATTAAAGTACTAAAAGCATGTTGTTTCAAAAATATTATCTAATAATTGCACAGGTCTGTAAGTAAGTACTGGATCTGCGGGTTAGTCCAAAGTATTTAATTTTTCAATAAAATTAATTCAGGTTTATTGTACACTTGCTTGAATTATTCAAATATTTGATGTAACCGCAAGTGCCTTCAAACTACCTCGTTATAAAGATATCACTCGTTGAAGTTATTACCATTGATAGAATGGGTTTGTATCGGGATATTCGCGTACAATTACTAGAAATATTTCATCAAAAAACTTTATATCCAACCAGCTTTTTCACAATAGATTCAGATTCGAATTGTAGAAGTAGTAAATTTAGGCTACGAAATACATCGGGTTTTTTTACATAAAGATGTACACTTATAAAGAATAGTGGTGTCAGGTTCCATCAGTCGCTTGTTTGGGAATTTCTTGTAATCCCGGACATCAAAATTGAAACTTTAGTTTCCACGTAACGTTAAAATGGTGTGTGTTGCTATACTACAGTAACCTAAGACGTGTTCGCTAATTTGGTATCATTGTATCTCTAAAAAAAGTAAAGTACCTAATTGAATTAGACACGCGTACCTAATAGTCTTTATGGCAATTTCACCAGCATATCAAAACTAATACTTTGACCCTCAAAACTAAAACACCTTAAATACAATTAATATCCTCAAACCTGTGATACGTTACTAATAAATTCATCAGAAATACCCAAGTCATCAATCAATTGATTAATACCTTTCTTAATCCTTGGCTAGCAAAAAAAATTATGGAACTATTTAGCAATGAATTTTTGAACGGCATGGGATTGTCATACCATATATTATATAATAGACATGTAAAAAGGATGTTATTTATCAAAAATGAAGCTGGAGAGACTTTTACCGAAAATTGGGAATATTTAATTGTACCTACAATATTTATTAATAGATAGCATGGGTTCGTTTAATTAAAGGATACAGTAGTAAAAACTTGATATGATATTTATTATATTTACACCCGTAGGTATTTTTAAATACGTTACAAAAAATGTGTACCTGCGCATAACAAAATCAGAAATGTGGATTTCCTACAGAATCTCATTGAATAAGGATTTTATTTTTATGATTAACTAACGAAATAATATGTTATTGTCACTGTGTGTGAATTGATAAATTTCTTAAATAAAATACCTTAAAAAATAGTAACCATTTATTTGTCCATTAATGGTGCTTTTAACTTTTCTCAATTTTTTCTCTTTTTTATATAGATCTTTTATTGTTCTCCTTATAAACCTGAAACCCTTATTTTTTTATTTGAATGTTTACATCTTTTGTAACATGACAATTAAGGGTTGTGGCTGTTATAAAGACAACGACTTTGATAAAAGTTCTAGAAAATTTTTTTAAAAATGTTTCTGCTAGGTTTTCATTTTCACGTTTCATTAAACATATTTGCCAATAATGTTTCAAATAATTGATTTTTTTGTTAATTTAGTGCCGTCTTCTGGGCATAATTCATATAATTAGTATAAGACTTTCTTTTTAAAATATTGACTGTTTTTACATGTTTATTCTTTAGGTGGAACAGTACAACTTTAATAAGACAAAATCTTCAATCAATATTTCTTCTGGTCCGGTTTAATTCCTTTTGGTTTGTTATACTTTTGTATTGGCTTCTTATACCCTGGTGTGAATAGAAAGACATCATTTTAATTTTAATTTCTTTCTTTTTCGATCAATTTTAAAATTAAAAAACGAAATGAAATAAGTATTAGTTCAAATGTGTGTGGAACAAAGTCTTTACAATAATGTACGAAATGTTATATCTTAGTATACCGGGTGTACAATAGGGTGGGTCGAAAAAATAAAGGCTTAGAAATTCAAACGCTCTACACATCATAACATGCTAATAGGCTTGCTGATGAAAATAATTTTTTCTTAATTTTTTACTTAACTCCTTCTGCCTCCAAAAGTTTAGTTTTATTTAGTCCCCTTGATGTTGTAAATAACTGAATACGCAATACAGTTGGTTCTAATCAAAGATAAAGCTGAACTTGTGCTTCCCTATCGCAGGTGGCTCCACTGTCGCATTATTTTAGCAATGCTCAAATTTCATTAAAACGCATAACCCCAGTATCAGCCACGTATGTTCAGAGATCACTTCGCTGGGTGATTTTTTCTAATTTTTGTGTGCTTATAGGAATAATTTTCACCTGTTAAGCGCGCTTTTGCTGTTGAGAACTGTATCTCTAAATGACAATAACTGTTCACACAAGAGGTAGCGTAATTAATACTGTGCGTGGTGCCCCCCGAAACATTAATAGAAATGCGCTTGCTGCCCACGAAGATTTGCTGAAGTGTTATTTGCGGATGCACCAGGGACTTAATTCTGCTGCCTTTACCGGCCGCCAAGCGATACCCTTTACAGAGACTTGTTCTCATCTCTTGCTAATAATATCGACTTTTTGCAAACCCACCATCCCAATTCCGAAGTTGTCTTCCGTGGCGACTTTAACGTTCATAATGTCAACTGATTCAAATACTTAAATATAACCATAACATAAATATAACCGACGAGCTAGGTCGCGAAGCCGAATCATTTGCCATTAGCTCTGGCCTCACCCCCGTAGGCGAACCAAGTCAGATTCCAGACCGAGATGCTGATATTGCTAGTTTGTTGGATCTTTTCTTAACTTTAAATCCCTACTTGTACACTGTCACCGTAAAGCCTCCATTAAGAACGTCTGACCACAACCATATATCGGCACTGAACAAACTACCAATTAATGCCGAATAGCCTACTAAACCACGCAAGATCTGGCATTATACATCAGCTAAGTGGGATGATCTAAAACACCATTCTCGAACCTTTCCTTGGCGGAACGTTTGTTTTTCCTCTGATGATCCATCTACTGTGCAACAAAAGTATCGGAGGTAATCCTTACTGCCATTGAAGCCTTCATCCCTTTCTCAATAAAGTGCCCTTCTAACGGCAAGCCTCGGTTTACCAAAAATTGCGAACGAGCTGTTAAATGACAAAACTATTTCTACCGACAATGGCGTTAAAACCCTACCGCCGAAAATCGTACCATCTTTGTCAACGCTCGAAACCAATGCAAGCAAGCAATAAACCGAAGCAAAGAAGCACACAAATAGAGTATCAAAGACAAACTTCTTGAATTTCCTAACGGCTCTAGATTATTTTGGTCGGTAGCTAAGGCCGTCAGACAAAACTTTACCAGGTCAACCATTCCACCTCTAACTCACCATTGCGACCAAAGCACAGGAAAAAGCAAGCTTACTGGCGGAACTATTCTCTTCACATTCAACGGTTAATTTTCAGGGAAAAACCCCACCGAACATTCCCACTGCAAAATCGAGAATGCCCGAGATTGTTTTCCGGCAACGCCATGTTAAACGAATCTTGAGGAGTCTTGACACCAAAAAAGCTTCTGGTCCTGACGATATTCCAGTCATCGTAATTAAGACATGCGCTGACGAATTGACACAGGTATTTTGTAGGTTTTTTATTTTTACCAAACAACTATCGTCCAGTCGCATTGCTTTCGGTTATATCAAAAGTTATGAAGGCTATCAACGAAAAATTATCGAAGTACCTGGAAGGCTTCAACATTATTAGTGACCGCCAGTATGGATTTCGTAAGTCTAGATCAACAGGAGACCTTCTCGCTTATGTTACTCATATTTGGAACAACGCAGTAGAGCATCGAGGGGAGTCCCGGGCGGTAGCACTGGATATTTCCAAGGTCTTTGACCGAGTATGGCATGAGGGGCTCCTAACTAAAGTGAGAGCATACGGAATGCCGGTTCAATGTTGTTCATGGCTGTCGAGCTCTCTTAAAGACCGTTCTCTGCGAGTAGCGATGGACGGATTTCTTTCAGACACAATTAGCATCAACGCCGGAGTCCCTCAAGGTCCTATATTGTCGCCCACCCTCTTCTTACTATTCACTAATGATATTTTGGAAAAAACTAAAAATCCTATATATAGCTTCGCTGACAGCACACTAGTTTCATCTTTTACTTTGGATGCTCGGACATTATATTATATTAGACAAATATAATTTAACGATAAAAGAACTCAGACGGCAGTTACTTCTAAAAAAGTTAATGTCGAGGAACCGGATATAGTCATGGCGGGACACTCGATTCCCTTGGCTTCATCAATTCATTTATTGGGCGGCAATTTGGATAGTCATATGTCTTGGCATAGTCACGTTGCGGCCATTGCTAAGGCAGCCTCGCAGAAGCTTGAAAGACTTTTTCGAATAAAGAACCCCTATACACCTGAACAACCTTTGATGCTCTATAAAGCCCAAATTCGACCATCGCTGGAGTATTGTTCGCATATTTAGGGCTGTGCTCCTAAACATACTCTAAGATTGCTAGATTCCATTCAAGGAAGAGCCATTCGCTTGATCGGTGACCATGATCTGACAAAAAAACCTGGAAAGCTTTGAACATTGAAGGCAGGTTGGCGACTTAAGTCTATTTTACAAATATTTTCATGGCAAGTCGCTTGATTCTACCCAGGGCGCTGTATGATAGAAATACACGACGAGCCACTGCAGCCCACCCGTACGTGGTTCAGCTTAGTGTCCCTCGAACGATACTGTTTAAAAATTCTTTCATCTGGAGAACATCATCACTCTGGAACGACCTCCCTGAGACCTGGTTCCCCAACGAGTATAATCTCGAAAGATTCAGGTGCAACGTGAATCGTTTCCTGCGCACACGCACCGCTCGCAGAACGTCTTAAAGGATTAATCCTGCAGTGCTGTGCCTTATCATAGAAAAAGAAAGAGATTTGTAAGACTATCGTTATTTTTAATTTGGAATATTATTCTCGATGGAAAAAAGCGTAGCATTACGTAAACTAAGTTTGTTTTTATCATTTATCTATCCGAATTCAATAGTATCATATTATTCTTTACACTAATTTATCAGAAAACACTTGATGCAGTCTCTTCAACGAACTTTCAAAATAATTGCATTAGAAAAATGTATCTGATTATTAAAATGCATTGCACCAACAACCAGGATTTTTATCACGCCATATATTTCGTGGAAAATAAGATTTGTAGAGATTGTGAGCACGGCGTATGAAGGGTATTATCGCAGATAAGCCCACCACATCAGACAAACAAAATATGTGCACGATAACCTGTGAAAACAAACTGATAAGAACCTTATGACCATAAGATATTGTCTGACCTGATATACAACGGGATTTTGTTATTTGAACTACGTTTAATATGGTACCATAAATATATCCTGTCTTAACGTTTATTAGGCCATGGTAATGCTTGATAAAACGTTGGCCATCGTTTGATTTTACCATTAAGTTATAAAAGACGGCGTTGTAAATAATTTTGAAACTATTGCTCAATTTTATAATAAATCAATAATAGTTAAGAAAAATATACCAGTTAATAGCGGGCTAAAATGTGGATTATACCGGGTCATCCAGATTAAGTGTCCACAATTGCTAACTCTGTTCTTATTAAAGATATAATTCAGCATTTTATTTTCGAGTTTTCATACTTTTATCTTTATAAAATTCAGATTGACATTTTAACAGCAATTAAGAAGTATTTGTAGACTTATCAAAATTGTTAACATTATTAAAAAAGTTTTCCAAGTCTCTGAAACTTGCGCAGGCTTCAGATAGGCTTGATATTTTTAATACTGGAGCAAGTTCAGGTTCCTCTTCCTCTGCCTCAGAGTTGGGAGTAGTTTCATCCGTTTCTTGAACCTTTTCAGTACACTCGATGATAGTCAATTCTGCACTTTCTGCTATCAATAGAGGCAAATTGTTTCAAGTTCACAAATGTATCCTTAATGTTGGGAAACAGTTGTGCGAGCCGAATATTGTCTTCTTCTTCGAAGACGTCAATATTTTCTGTATTACATATAAATCAGGCTTTCATAAAGCTTGTGTAGAGCATTTTGAAATTCTGAATAATGCCTTGGTCTAAATGTTGGCAATGTGAGATAGTATTGGGTAGAAAAGAATAAGTTTGACATCCATTGTAATTTTGGGATGAGACGTTGCATTATCCAAAAATAAAACCACTCTCTATTCTGCTTCTTCATTTTGGTATCAAATCTGTGCTTTTTTGTTCGAGACCCATCGAAGAGGTAACTTACACCGAGGATTTTTGCTTTTGTCTATTATAAGTGATTCTTCCTTCTCACCTTCCATATCTGCTTTGCTGTTTTATTTCCAGTACACTTGTCATCTTTAAATGCATATATTTTTGTTGGTACTTTACGATAGTAGAGACCTGTCTCATCTGCATTAAATACGTCCCTTGGGGCATAATCCCTTAATAGCCCGCCAATAGCCTTTCTTTTCAAGCAGTTACGTCTTCGATATTGATATCGGCTGATTCGCCACATATTTTCTTGAAGGTAATATCATGGCGACGACGGAATTTTTTTAACCATCCATTTGATGCCTTGAAGTTATCTAGTCCTAAACATTGAGCAGATTCGAGGGCTTCTGCGTGAATTATGGACCTGGATATTGGTAAGTGCTTGTTCCGCGTCTTACAAAACCAGTTAAAAACAACTGGTCCACTGCCAGTCCATCGGTTTTGGGAAATTTCCTTTTTTGTTCACCGTTGCCACCTTCTTGAAACAAATTTCTAACTTCTGCTTTATTTTGAAGCAACATAGTCACTTGGGTCTTACCCACTTTAAATTTTTCAGCCAATTACTCGCATTCAACCAAATAGGCGATGTTTTCTACAGAAAATTTAGAGGCAATAAAAGTAATTTTGCCAAAACGAGGGTAAAATAGATATTCTCAAGGGCTCTAGTTTGTTTTATGGTACTGTTCATAGGATTTTAAAAAAGAACAAACATAATTCTTACTACAAGTACCGACTAGTTCAAGCTGTTTAGGCAGGAAATCCAGAGATAAGACTAATTTTTTACCATTGGTATCTTACCTTCTGTCGCCAAAATGTAAATAACTTTCGTTATATTTTATGAACAGATGAATCCAATTACTGAAATTCTGGAATGTATAATAGAAAAAAAAACATCATTACTGGTCAAGGGAAAATAAAAGGTGTCCCAATAAGAACGCACATTTTAATTGTGAAATAAAAGTCGTAATTTATTTTAAAGCAAGTGTTATTTATATTTTAATAGAAAGTTAATGCACTGCAATTAAACGTGGAAAATAATATCTGACAAATAGCCGCCCCGACTTTGGTGACATACTCTTATCCTTTTCGAGAAATTTTCAATTACATTTTCACACAATTCTGGCCCAATTTCGCTAATAACGCGTTCAATTTTGTTCTTCAAAACTGTGGTATTGTTGTTGGGTTATTAGCGTATACGCGTGATTTTAAAGAACCCCAAAGAAAGAAATCGCAAGGCGTTAAATCGCACGATCTTGCGGGCCAGTTCTGATCTCCATTACGTGAGATAACACGACCGGGAAACTTTTCTTGCAACAACTGAATTGCTTCGCGTGTAGTGTGACATGTCGCACCATCCTGTTGATACCACATAGCTTCCGTATCCATACCATTCAATTGAGGCCATAAAAACTCAGTAAGCATGTTACGATAGCGTTCGCTGTTCACAGTAACTGCATTTTCTGCCTCGTCCTCGAAGAAATATGGTCCAATCACTCCTCCTGCCCAAATTCCTCACAGTGACTCTTAATGGATGCATTTTCTTCTCGTGAATAACTCTAGGATTTTCTTCACCCCAAATCCGGCAATTTTGTTTATTAACAAAGCCGTTAAGATGAAAGTGTGCCTTATCGGTGAATAGAATATTCTTCGAAAAATCGACATTCATTTGTGTTTTTTGCAATACCCAAGAAGAAAATGTACGGCGTGTCGCATGGTCCAGTGGCTTTAATTCTTGCGTCAATTGAATCTTATAAGCATGGAAATGAAGATCTTTTGTGAGAATTCGATGGGTAGTGCTCCTTGGAATGTGCAACTGTTGTGAACGATGATTGATAGATGTTCCCGGATTCTTGCCAATACTTTCACGCACTGCGGCAATGTTTGGAACAGAGCGACTAGTACGGAGACGCATTGGTGGTTTCACGTTCACGACAGAACAATTTTGCTCAAATTTGTTAAGAAGTCTTTAAACGGTCGTGTGATTTGGCGCATTGTGTCGACCAAAAATGCCACGCAATTTTCGAACTGTTTCCGCAAAACATTCTCCATATTTGTAGTGTGTTTTAACAATAATAATTCGTTGTTCGACCGTATATCGTTCTATGGCTACTAATCGCGAACTGTTTACATTATTCTTATCATTTGTTTGTTGGCCTACTGCGAATAAAATAAAAATGTCGCGCCGTTCAAAATGTGCGTTCCTATTGGGACACCCTATACATCCAAGAGCTCCACAAATCTGTTTTAGTTTTAACGCTTGGTACGGCTTATTTGATTTAAGAATTGTTGGTTAGTTTTTTTATGACACCCTTACTGGTGGAAGATTCGTAGGATTTCTTATAGACAGTACAGCCCCTAAAACCGGGATATTATGCTAAACGTATGAAATTTTGTCAGCGGATAAATAATAGTCATCATGTTGTATCGCGTATACTTCTTACGGATGAAGCAACATTCACCCGTGACGGTATTAATAATACTCGCAACTCTCATGTATGGTCAATCGAAAATCCCCACGCAACAGTAGAAAGTAATTATCAACATAAATTTTGGGTAAAGGTGTGGTGTGGTATACTCGATAGTTATTTAATTGGCCCTTACATTTCGGAGAATCGCCTCACAGGAGACCACTACTTCAATTTTATACGAAATGAATCACAAGGACTACTAAAGGATGTTCCTGTAAACATCAGAATACAAATACACTATCAGCACGACGGAGCTCCTGCACATTTCGTTCGTCAGGTGAAGCATCATTTGGACGAAAGATTTGCAGGGCGTTGGGTTGGTCGCGGCAGTCCTATTAATTGGCCTCCAAATTCTCCAGACCTTAAAGCACTAGATTATTGTTTATAAGGCTGAATTACAAATTAAGTATACAAAGTAGGTAAAAGTGGATACTCCGGATGCACTAATTCAAAGTATTAGAAATACTGCAGCCAATTTGAAAGAAGAGAGGCATGAAGCGACAACAGGTGCTCTTCGTAGACGAAGCAGAAAATCTTTATGGCGGTACTTTTGAAGATTTATTAAAAGAACGCTATGATAAAGAAAAAAGGTGAATATATAACATTTTGTTTATTTGTTATTACGCTATAACTTGAAAACAAATGAAAATCGGATAAGAACATATTATGGGTTTTTTCACTCCTGGAGTTTGATCCGTTCCTCCCGATTCACCCTGTATATGTAGCTAAGATAATATCATGGATCCGTCCATGCATATCGAAGCTAAACTTAATATTCCAGCTGTATCTTCTCTTCTTACTACGTAAAATGAAATAAACATAACATAAACATACTTTTAACAACCCTCAAATCCAATAATTTTCGTTTTATATAATTAATGAATTCATCGTCTGAATTAAAATACTTCCACCCTATTCTTAAAAAGCGAACAGCGTGCCACGAGCAGAGGAAGTAAATTAATTATATTATTTTAAACAGTTTTTAACAGTTTAAAGCAACGTAATTTTCCAAGGAATTTCCCTATGAATTATGATGTGAAAAGTTTGAGAAAAGTTGCCGGAACGCTTTCTCTTTTATTTAGTGATGTTAGAAGGTTGCAGCTCGTTTTATTTCATGTTTTTAGTCTTATGATACTCACGAAATGAGCTTTATTTGTTCCCGTTCCAAAAAAAACTGATATGCTGTTTTAATCCTTGACATTTCAAAAAATTATAAATTTCTTTTGATATCAGAAGAAGGAAAATTGTATGTAAATTAGAACCACGGCCTATTTAAGAGTTTGGTTGCCGGAACATTTTAAGTTTTTGTATACATATAGGGTGTTTCAGCAGTACGATACTTAACTTAAGGGGGTGATTTCTTATGATCTTCTAAGAGAAAAAGTTCATATGAACATGTGTCCGGATGTGCCACGTTTTTGATGTACAGGGTGTTAAAGTTCTTTAAAAAAAAGTCGCTTTATCATTTTTTTCAATATACTTTTCCCAATTTTATGGAAATTTGCTACAGTTATTCATAATAACTATTTAAGTACAGTGTCGTCCAGGGGAGCACCTTAATGAATTTTATTGACAAAAAAATGTACGCCACTGACTTTTTCTGATTTTGATATTTTTTTGTCGGATTTACCAACTAATAGTAAAACTTTTTTGTTTCTTAAATTATTTTCATATCTTGCTTCGTTTTCGAGAGAAAAAATAAAAACCACTTTATTGCATGTACAAAAAAATACCTATGTATTTCAAAGTTAATTAAAACATTTAAATTAAATAAAAAATTTTTTTTTAATAATAATACAAAATAAATGCAACAGTTAATTAAAGCAAATGTTGAAAATTGCCACCTTCTGATAGCTTGGTACCCCTTTGGAGCTCTGAGAGGGTGTATTCTGATATGCACCCATACTTGAAAGATTTTTGAAAACTATACAGCGTTTTTTGAGGAACTCAAAGAAGTCCTCCAGTGCTAGTAGCTCATCCAAATCCCTGTCCAATTTGAAAGTTCGCTTTGTTGAAAAATTTATTTTCCAACATATTCACTGGCAGGTATTCGAAAATTTGTAAATCTCTTAATATTAATTTCCTTAAGGATTCGATCATATTTCTATTTTTAGCGACGAACTCACTAAGATACACAGAGCCTGACTTTGTCAGTACAGGTGTGTCCAGAATACTATTCAAATAACTTTAAGTACATAATATGTTATATTTTCATAGCGTTTCTGTAAAATATTGAAAGCAATATCAAGGTTACTACCAACAATTTATATTTTTTAGTTGTTTTTTTCTACTACAAATTAGGGGTATTTTGACCTCCCCTATACGTTCCCGAGAATATGCCAAATACTTTCCGGACACCCTGTATAACTTAACACCAACATATGATTACAATACACAATATATTATTAAACATATCGACAAGAACAATAAATCCATGTGACACACAATCCACATCCAATATACAGTTTTTTTTTTTATGATAAGGCACAGCAGTACAGGATAACTACTTAAGGGTGCTTTGCGAGCAGTACGCGTGCGCAGGGAACAATTCACGTTTGGAGATTATACTCGTTGCGGAACCAGGTCTCAGGGAGGTCGTTCCAGAGTGATGACGTTCTCCAGATGAAATAATTTTTAAACAGTCTCGTTCGAGGGACACTAAGCTGAACCACGTATGGGTGGGTTGCAATGGCTCGTCGTGTATTTTTACCATGCACCGCTATGGGTGGAATTAATCGGTCAACCTCAGTTGAGCACTTCCCATGAAAATATGTGTAAAATAGACTCAAGTTGTCAACCTGCCTTCAATGTTCAAGACTTTCCAGCTTGTTTGTCAGATCATGGTCACCGATCAAGCTCCTCTTGATTGAATGGAATCCAGTAATCTGAGGGTAGGTTCAGGAGCAGAGCCCCAAATATGCGAACAGTAATCCAACGACGGTCGAATTTGGGCTTTATAGAGCATTAAAAGTTGTTGGGCTGAATAGAGGTTCTTAGTTCGGAAAAGTATCCCAAGCTTCTGCGAGGCTGCCTTAGCAATGGCCGCATCGAGACCATGCAAAACATATAACTATCCAAATTGACGCCCAATAAATAAATTGATGAAGCCAAGGTAATCGAGCGTCCCGCCATGACTATGTCCGACTCTTCAACATTAACTTTTTTAGAAGAAACTGCCGCCTGGGTCTTTTTAGCGTTAAATTCTACTTGGTTACTGTCACCCCAAGACAGAGTTCCTTCCAGGTCTTTATAGAGATGTGAGACCTGTTGCTGCCTATAGAGATGTGCATTGGTAGTCAGTGTTTGAGCATCCAAAGTGAAAGATGAAACAAGTGTGCTGCCATCAGCGAAGATATATATAGGATTTTTAATTTTTTCAAAAGATGGTTAATCTGTAGTAAAAAGAGGGTGGGTGACATTATGGAATTTAAAGGGACTCCGGCGTTGATTTTAGGTGTGTCTGAAAGAAGTCCGTATATCGCCCCTCGCAGAGAACGGTCTATAAGAAAGCTTGACAGCCATGAACAAAATTGAACCGGCATTTCGTATGCTCTCACTTTAGTTAGGAGCCCGTCGTGCCACACTCGATCAAAGCCCTTGGAAATGTCTAGTGCTACCGCCCGGGACACCCCATGATATTCTATGGCGTTGTTCCAAACGTGATTAACATAAGCGAGTAGGTCCCCTGTTGATCTAGACTTACGGAATCCATACTGGCGGTCACTAATGATGTTAAGGCCTTCCAGGTATTTTAATAATTTTTCGTTGATAGCCTTTCCATAACCTTGGATATATTCGAAAGCAATATGACTGGACAATAGTTATTTGGCAAGGTCTTCTTGCCTTTTTTGGGTATTGCTGAAGAAAGAAATATGTATATATATATAACAAGGCGTTCATTAACAACGAGTCGCATATGACGAGCGTTATTTTAATTCAAGGAGGTCCCGAAAAACGGAACATGGTATATTGAAAAACCAATTCTTTAATTTACGTTTATACTTTTGAAGAGTAGTTATTTGCATGATTTCTTTGGGGACTTGACGGTATGTATGTGGGGTGGAGTGTATATATCAATGATACTAACTACTAACAGCTTTACTAGGCATTTTGGACTTTTGAGTCCAAGCAACCAATTTTGTGGTTAGTTACTACTTGGCGGACAGATTTCAAGCTGTAAGGATTCGTAAGGAATTATCAGATTTTGCACTTGTTCCTAGTGGTATACCACAGGGCTCCGTTCTAGGGCCACTATTATTTATACTATACACTTCAAAATTTTATAAAGTACTTATGCATTGCTCATCTCATTTCTATGCGGACGACACACAAATATATATTTCCTTCTTCCCTAACGATATGGCGGCTTCATATCGGGACCTGGACGCCCGACATTTCAAACAAATATTGTCTTAAACTCAATCTCCTAAGATCACAAGTAATGCTGTTTGCCAGAGCTGATATTTTAGATGCATATCAGCATCTATCTTAATAGCGAGAAGCTCGCTCTTACAGATGGAGCAAAAAATGTAGGTGTGTTACAAACTTAAATTTATGAGCCACGTCACGAGCATAACTAAAAGAGCCTTCTGCAATTTAAAACTGATATATTTAAGTCGCCATTTACTCAGTAGGAAACAACTTAAAAGCCGGCTTATTTGTATAAAAAACTAAAATTTAGAACTTTTATTCACAACCTCAATGTTAGATTGAAAAGCCTCTTGACTCCACCACAGTACAGGACAACACAATATCGTGGATCCTTTTCATACAACGTCACCAAGCAGTATAGTATACTAAGCGAGGCAAAATACAATCCTTCCTACGTTTAAGTGCAATTATAAGGCGAGAACTGATGAACAGAAATGATTTAGGGTTAGTGTATCTTCTAATTAAGTATATATTAATTGTTTGAGGATATCGAGGGTACTAAGTATGGGTGTACCATTATTTTTATTTTTATAACTGTATTACAATTATTATTATAATATATTACTTTAGCATTATTGTACAATTATATTGATTTAATGAAATTATGTATTGTTTAAATTTTAAATTACGAATGGAAATATTAGTCAATTTGAAGAAGTAATCCATACTTGCAGTGGAGTGTAAGTAATGTAAATTAAAACAACACTTCTGTCTTTCTCTACAAATGATATATTTTGAATTATATATTTAGCGATTGTCCCTACATGTTTTGACTACATATATTCTCAGGAGAACTAAAAGGAATGCATGAAAGTACAACAACAACAGACACCATAAGGGACTTACCTAAATCAAATGTAGTTAAAGTTAAAGTAGTGGCCTCAAATTAATGAGTACAACTTTTGAGATAATATCAAGTGAAATTTTTTTGTTGAAGACTAACTTGAGTTTACTCAACGTTGTGGATTTGTAGATAAGCACATTTTTAAATTATTCTAATTTTTATATTTATTAGATAAAGCAGGAAAATTTAGTTTTAAGTATCAAGGATCAAACCTGATCAGGTGTTGTTTTAATTTATATTAGTCAATTATCCTCTTGATGACGGTATTGCAGAAACGGTTTCAATTTTTTCTTATTGTTTAATCTTCACGCTTTTCAAGTTCTGCCGTACGAACAAATCATATAAATGATATACAATTGTTCTCTACCACCTCCATAACTAACTGAAATTACGCTAATAACACCTTCCTTAAAATATACAGGGTTATTCCTAACATCTCTGAAAAAATTAAGAAGGTGAATCCTCACCTTATTATAAGATGAAAATGTGGTATAAAAGTTTTTTGGATGTCGCTTCGTTTTCGAAATACAGGGTGCTAAAAAAAATTTTGTATTTTTTCTTCATTTTATTAATTAATGCCAAACGTTATTCTAATGATATTTGTTAAACATAAGGGATTAGAGCACTTTACTTTGGGTCAATTTTAAATTTTACAATTAGTTCATTGGCGGGGATCTGGATAAAAGAGTACCTTAATTTTTTAGTTATTTTTCGTATTTTTATCATTATGTTGCGTCAAATAATACGAGTAGGCTTTGCTTCGTTCCATGGCAACCACATTTCTTTTCTCCATGACATTTGTCTCTTGTTTAACATCTTTCAAATAATATCCTTTTGAATTGTTTTTGAATTTATTTGTACTACATTACATGCTTTTCATAATGGCTGAGTTTACCAATCAAAAATTGGCTTAAATTAATTTTATGTACGGTTTGGCAAATGGAAATGCGCTAGAGGCGAGACGTTTATATGCAGAACGTTTTCCTAATAGACGAGTACCGTGTTCGGAAACATTTACAAGATTGCACCTTAGTTTAGCGGTTAGAGGAAACAGGTAGCTTTGCAAAAAGCAAAATAGGCGGCCGACCACTTACAGTTAGAACCGTACAACTTGAGGAAGAGGTCTTAAACATGGTGAAAGAATCTCCAGGCACTAGTACGAGGATAATCGGGAACGAGTTGAATGTGAGTTACAAAACAGTATGGAGTATCTTAAAGGTTAAAGGACTATTTACTTTATCTTTATCACGTACAAAGAGTGCAAGCTTTGTTGCCTATAGATGTTCTAGCTCGAGTTAATTTTTGTAACTGGTTTCAAGAAAATTCTTTAATGGTCCCACATTTTTCGGCAAAAACACTATTTACAGACGAAGCGAATTTTTCCAGACAAGGCATCATAAATTTTCACAACAACCATATTTGGGCGGAAGATAATCCTCATGCTATTATCGAAGGACATCACCAGTATACATTTTCTTTTAATATTTGGGCAGGGATTATTGGAGATAGCTTAGTTGGACCGTATTTTTTTCCAAATCGACTTACTGGTGATGTGTATTACAACTTCCATAGAGATGAATTGCCAGAATTGATGGAAGCAGTGTCATTAAGAATGAGAACTTTAATGTGGTTCATGCATGACGGCGCTCCCCCTCACTTTGCAGTACTTGTTAGAAACTATTTAGATCAACAATATCCTGCTCGTTGGATAGGTAGAGGAGGACCTCACCCATGACCACCCCGTTCGCCGGATCTGAATCCATTGGATTTTTATTTCTGGGGTCATCTTAAACAACTCGTTTATACTACTCCTATTGAAACTAAAGAAGGTATTTTGACTGCGTACTATTGATGGTTTTAATACGATTCGCGCCAGTCCCGAATTTTCCAACACGTAAGAGACAATTTAGAACGTCGTGTACATGGGTGTTTACTAGCTCATGGAGGACATTTTCAGAAATTTATTTGACTTTTGTTCATGTGAGTTCATTATTAAAAGTTTTTAAATAAATTTTTAAAATTATTATTATTGCTTTACTAATTTTTTTTTAACAAACTTTATTTCGAAAACGAAGCGACATGCGAAAAACTTTTATACCACATTTTCGTCTTAGAATAAGGTAGGGATTCACCTTCTTCATTTTTTCAGAGAGGTTAGGAAACACCCTGTAATATATTAGGCACCTATATTTTTTAACCTCACCTCAACTTTTTTTTAATAACTTATAATGCTTACATGGTTTTATATTAAATTGTATCATTATTTTGTATTAAAACAACTTCATTTCCACGGCGTCAAAACGTTTTAAAATAAACCAATTTATTAACTTTGCTTACTTTTTAAGTACTTTAATTCTCGCCGTAAGCGAGCGTAGATAAAGTTTTTAGGTGCTTACGCTGTAGGGCGCCACTTGCTGCGTCGCGACGCGCTTATCGTGCTAGTTCAATGGGGGTAGTTTTACGTAGAATTGAAGAATTCGTGGCGATTTTAATGGAATTGTAGTCCGAGTGCTGAAGTTAATAAGAATTTGTTACTTATTTAGCTGATTTTTTATACTTAGAAAATGTAGAAGAGTTTTAGTAGAACATAAAATACAGCCGAGTTGGTAAGATGGGAGGGAAGGGGGGAGTGATATAAAGGTTTAATAATATTGCTTCCATTTAGCCCTTATCACATTTCCTACTGTAAGATTCATCAATCCGTGAAATGTAACAGCATTGTCTAATGATATTATATCGATGCCTGAAGAGCAAAAGGTCAAACGCGACATCTAATTCATTTTACCGTAGAAGGATTTAAAATTTAGTTTTTAGTATTGTGGTTCGTATAACAAACAAAAGTACTCTATAGGCAGCGGAGACGGTATCTTGAATGTAAGGAACAATGGATAGTTCCTTGTCAAAGACGACCCCCAAATCCTTAAATACTTCAGGTCGCGCTAGTGTATTCCCATTAATGATATAATTAAAAAAAATAGTGGTATTTTTTATTTGTGAATGACATAACATTACATTTAGATACATTTAAATTCAACCCATTCTTATTACACCAGTCATTTAAAATATCCAGATTACGTTGTAAGTTTAGCAAGTCGACTTTACTAGAGACTGTAGAAAACATCTTTAAATCATCAGCATACAGCAGACAATGAACTGATAGTGTATTAACAATGTCATTAATAAAAAGGATAGAGCCTTGGGGAACTCCAGATGTTGCAATATCAATAGATCTAAGCCCAGCATAAGCCACAATCTATTTACGATCCTCCAAGTATGATTTAAAAAATAACAATAAGGTGTCTGAAAACCCAAAAGTTTTAAGTTTCTGCAGCAAAATGGTGTGATCAAGCCGATCGAAAGCTTTGGATAAATCCGTATATACAGGGTCGTTGGTACGTATGGAAACGGTCGATTATTTCTTAAAATAAAACAGCTAGTAAAAATATTTAAGACAGGAGTTTCATGGTTTTGTAAAGCCAATTAGAATTAGAAAAAGATAAGTATACAGGATGAGTCAGAAAGCCGTAGAGAAGTAAAGTTACATTTTTTTTAATAGAACACCCTATATCTTAGAATATTTTTGGATTTTACATAAAATTACAATTATTTTTTATTAAGTGCATTATAAGTCTAAACCTAATAGCTTCCGAGATATCGACTATTGAAAAATGACATTTTTGAACTTTGAGAGATTCTAGCTTTCTAACGGTACGCTATAGAGCAAAACGGCTTACATATCCAAGTTACATGTTAAGTACTATATTTCCGGCTTTTGAGCTACATCCGGTTTAACCGGAAGTTGTTACTTTTAGAAAGATAGAGACATGTAAGCCGTTTTAACTCTAAGACGTACCGTTAGATAGCTAGAAGCTGTCAAAGTTCAAAAATGTCAATTTTCAATAGTCGACATCTCGGAAGCTATTAGGTTTAGACTTATAATGCACTTTATAAAAAATAATTGTAATTCTATGCAAAATCCAAAAATATTCTAAGATATAGGGTATTCCATTAAAAAAAAAGTAACTTTATTTCTCTGCGGCTTTCTGACCCATCCTGTATACTTAACATTTTAAAATTCTAATAGACTACAAAGAACCCTAAAACTTTTGTCTTCAATATTTTTTGCTAGCTGTTGTACATTAAGAAATAATCGACCGTTTCCATACATACCAACGACCCTGTATAAGTGTATAACGTCTGTTTGGCGGCTCTGGTCAATTGCCTCGGCCAAGAACTGAGTAATACACATTAGATTAGTGGATGTCGATCGACCTTTAACAAATCCATGTTGTACAGGACATATAGAATTTTTAACATTTGAAAAAATAATATTGTGTAACAGTAACTCAAAAACTTTAGAAAAAATTAGAAATTATTGGGATGGTCTATAGTTGGAGATATCCATTTTATCATCTTTTTTAATGACTGGGCAAACTTTGGAGCATTTCCAGATCTTTGTCATTTTACACAAGTTAAGACACTTGTTAAATATTATTAATAGAGGATGAGCAAATACTCCTGCACAGTCTCTGACGATAAACGCAGGTATTTTATTCGGACCAGTGGTTAACTTCGGTTTAATCTGCCTAATCGCGTTAAAAACTTCAATCTCGTTAAAACTGGTAATATTTATACTAGATGTGGATAAATCCGACTCAACATCTATGGGCAAATCAGAGGACACCAGATACGATCGACTAAAAGAATCGGCAAAAGCATTGACAATATCATCAGAGTTGGATAATGTGGAGTTGCCAAGATGCATTCCGCAAGCAACTCTCGCAGAGTCCCTCCTGGAGTTAACAGACGATGAGCAGCAGCAGATGAGACAAGTCTCTACTATCGTGCATTGCCAACAAAAACATATGCATTAAAAGATGATAAGTGCACTGGAAATAAAACAGTAAAACAACGATTCACTATTCTGTTCTGTACAAATATGGAAGGTGAGAAGGAAGAACCACTTATAATAGACCAAAGCAAAAATCTTTCATGTTTTGGGTGCGCACAATACATATCGATAAGTAACCTATTCAACGTGTTTCGAACAAAAAAGCGTGGATGACAGCAGACATCATGACGACATGACTTCACAGATTTGATACCAAGATGAAGAAGCAGAATAGAAGAGTGGTATTGTTTCTGGATTAGGCAACATCTCATCCTAAAATTACACTGGATAATGTAAGCTTATTTTTCTTCCACCGAATACTACCTTACATTGCCAACCTTTGGACTATCGAAGATAATATTAGCACAACCAATGCCATGATATGAATTTGGGTGGCCTAGCGCAATTTGTCCCCAGTGACAATAAAAAAATGCTTTATGAAAGCCAGATTTGTGTGTAATACAGATAATGGCCGACTTCGATGAAGAAAATAATATTCCACTCGCACAACTGTCTCGTAACATTAAGGACACATTTGTGAACTTGAAACAGAGCAGAATTGATTATCATCGAGTGTATTGAAGAGATCCAAGAAACGGGTGAAACTACTCCTAACTCTGAGACAGAGGAAAAGGAACCCGAACTTGCTCCAGTGTCGAAAATATCAAACCTGTCTGAAGCCTGCGCAAGTCTGAGAGACTTAGAAAACTTTTCTAATAATGTTTACAATTTTGACTATGAATGTGAATCTGAATTTTATGAAAATAAAATAAAAAAAACTGAAGCAATCATTAATTTCTGATTATTTTAAAATATAACAACTTCAAGGCAAACATACAGTATATTGTATAATATATATATCAGTATGCACGTGAAGTAAATACATATTGGTAAATTGGCTTCATCTCATTTAATTTTAGTTTTGATAGATTTAAACAAAAATATTTAATATTATTTACATGCATGAAGATACTTATTAATAAAGAAACACTGTAAAATGCAGACCAGTTGTTTTAATTTTTCTCTTTTAACCGACCACCCCTGTTAACCGACCAACATTTGATTCCCCGAGGGTGGTCGCTCTCGAGAGATTTTACTGTATTTAATTTAATGACCATTTTTCTTTTGATTTTATCCGATAATTTTTCAAAAAGAGCCATTGCAGCAGACTGATTTAAATACCAATTGTGATTGCGAAATGTATGTAATGCTATTTCAGATATTTTAACATGTATTAGTTTGTAGTCACAAAGTTTTTTTATTAACTGCAAGTCATGATTAGGAGTTGCAGTTACCAGAGTAAAGAGGCTTAACTAACCTCCCAGAGGCCGCGATTCCCAACGAGAATCTCAAAAGATTCAAGACCAACGTGAATCGTTCTCTGTGCACACGCACTGCCCGCAGAGCCTAATAAAAATTGCTTCTGCAGTACTGTGCCTGATCATAAAAAAAATACTAGTGCTATCTTCATTTACCCACATTTTCCATTGTTTAACGTTACTGCTGTAAAATGATTCTTACGATTCCACACAAAAACAATAATTTCCATTTACCATTTATTACGAATCTACTTTACATACATTATAATATTGCTATTTCGATAATGTAGGTGTTTTAAACATGAAAACTTAAACAATAGACAAGGTGAGGTTCAATCATTCACGGGTCTGGCCAGCATGGACAATGAGTTGACCTGACTCGCGCTCGTGACGTCACATCATTCAATGCTAATGCGATCTGAAAGGTCTCATCTTTCGAGTCACTCCTTAAGATGAGCTTAATCGATGGACCACCTATATTTATTATTATTATGATATTGTGGTATATAGTATGGTAGTGTGGAGAAAAGTATTTGCGGATAAGGTAAAACGTGTAAATTCTAATTTTCAACTGCCCTAGTATGTGTCTGGGACATTGATAACTACGAGATAAGTTTATTACAGTTTTCGAAAGTATGCCATGTCCATGGACAACAATAAAAACAGTTTTTAATTATTTACAAAACACAAAATTTTTTTTATTGATTGCAATAAAGTGATATCTATGTTTTTCCTCAAAAGTGAAGCAAGATATAATGCGAGAAAAATATAAAAATTGCAGAAAAATCAGTGGGGCACATTCTTTTTATCGAACATCTTTGTTAAGGTGCCTTCCGGGACGCCACTGAACTTAAAAATTTAATCTAGTCAGGGCTATATTAGCCCATTACTACCCTAGTTAACACTGCCAAATTTCAAGAAAATCGGCTAAAGAATTATTAAGATATTTATGAAAAAACGTTTTTTTTTTAAGTTTGACACGCTGTTTTATGGTCAAGATTTTTTTAAAATAAGACCATATTTTGTAACTGGTTAAGACTTGCGATTTACGAAAACAATGTATTTTAAAAAAGATAGTCCCTTCTAATCAAGCAACATTTACCAATTTACCAATTGTAGTCAGGTAATTATTTAAATATATCTGGATCATTTATAGTTTGAGTGTTGTAGTGACTGAATCAGTTTTGCTTTTATTAATTTCACCATGGATGAGAATTATGCTGAATCGACATCTTTGGTCGGTTAATACCTGGTCTGGTATATAGTCGGAGATAGATTCATTGGACAATATATTTTTGACCGTCACCTAAATAGTGAAATTTACAATATTTTTTAAGGAACGATTTGCCACAATTTTTGGATGGTGCCCTGCTACACATTGCGCGACAAGCTCGAGATACACTGACTGAAATGTTTAAAATCGTGGTTGTCCTGTGAACTGGCCTGCGGTGTCATCGGATTTAACACAATTGGATTTTTTCTTGTGGGGTTTTATAAGAGTTAAAGCTATGACTAAAGGGCGGAATATACAGTGTCACCATTATAGTCCGCACCATATGGAACTTTTTTTTATTAATGAGGTTAGTTAAAATTAAATTTCGGCAATCGTTTTTGCTTCAAATTAGACTAAAAATTATATAATCAAATGTCACCATCTGTCATTCGGTATCTGTCAAAAATTACATTTTAATCAAAAAATGCTGAAAAATGGCATTGTTTTACCGAATTTCAAAAAATTTTATTAGAAAAAGTTGTTTCTAGTACAATTCTTGGCCTAAATACAAAGTTTCAGTTTTCTAGCTCAAAGTTGATTTTTTTGTCATTTTTTCTAATTAACTTTTTTTTTATTTAATGTAAGTTCGCTTAATGGATATTAAACTATTTGCTTATACCATACTCAATATTTTATTTAGTTTGTATGAGCTTTGTTTTACTAGAATGCCATTTTTTTTCGAAATTTAAAATTAGAGGCAAAACAATTTGACACAGGTGGTGCAAAGTTATCCTAATTTAAAAATTTTAACAGATAGACGTCAGATGTTTCGTTTTTCAAATGACAAATACATCTAAATATTTGATAAAAATTTTATTTTATACTTAAAACTATCATTATTATTAAAAGGAACAAAAAGGAACTTTAATCATTTTAAATAGGTAACACAAAAGCAATATAAATTTCACATTTCAGTGTGACGTCCTTCTCGCTCTATACAAACACCCGTCCGTCTATAAACGTCTTTGACAGCATTTTGTAAAAAGCTTGGTCTTATATCGGCACAACACTGTCTTATCGTTTGTTCCAAATGCTCGATATTTCTAAACGGTCGATTCTTATAAAATTTCTGCTTAAGATAACCCCACAGAAAAAAGTCTAGTGGGGTTATGTCAGGCGACCTGGGTGGCCAGTGACATTCTCTATCACGCCCTATAACTCTGTTTTGAAATAATTGGTTTATGCGTTCTTTCACTGCTACAGTTTGATGTATGGGTGCACCATCAAGCTGATACCATAAGTTATGTCTATGGTGTAAGGGCATGTTATCCAAAACTTCGGTAATCTCGTTATCAAGAAAATTCAGGTACCTTTCACCAGTTAAGTTTACTCTAAAGAAGTATGGTCCAATAAGCTCATCTTTCAAAATTCCACACCAAACATTGGTTTTAAAATTATACTGGTCGCGACATTCAATTGTGAAGTTAGGATTTTCTTGGGACCACCATCGGCAATTTTGTGAGCTCACGGTACCATTCGAAGAGAAAGTGGCTTCATCTGTCCATAATATCTTGTATGGAAAAAGAATATTCTCCTCATATTGTCCCTGATACCAAAACGAAAAATCAAGTCGGATATCAAAATCGCGTTCTTTTAATGTGTTTATAAACTTGGGTTTATATGCCCGAAATCGATTTTTCTGAAGAATTTTTCTAACGCTTTCCCTCTTGCACAATGTTGAATCACTTATCTTGGTTACACTAGTTTGACCGTGGTCAATAACAGTTAAACAAACATCAAGTTGTGCTGCTTCATCGTATTTACTTACCGCGTGAGGTTTCTTAAAATTATTTTGAACAGATCCAGTTTCTCTAAATTTTGACATTATTCTTGTCTAACAGTGCTATGCTGCAAATTTTTTTCTGGATGCCTCTCATTAAAAATGGCAGATACTTGCCGGTGAGGCATATTCTCTCCACAAATTAAGACAATTTTTATTTTTTCTTGAATGGACAACATTGGTGATAACACTGAAAACTATAACTTGCGAAAATATTCAAATTTATGACATTTCTTTTATTTATTCGGCACTATAATTCGTTTTTTTTTCCATAGCCTACTTATAAAATTCAAAATTGCCTTGATATTTTATTGTGGATAAAAAGAAAATGTGTCTAAATTTTGAACTAATCTGATATCTGGGAATTTTATTATAAGTTTTTTAAACTTCTTAGGTGTATGTACTATCAAAAAAATGGAATATCTGACGTCTATCTGTTAAAATTTTTAAATTAGGATAACTTTGCACCACCTGTGTCAAATTTTTTTGCCTCTAATTTTAAATTTCGAAAAAAAATGGCATTCTAGTAAAAAAAAAGCTCATACAAACTAAATAAAATATTGAGTATGGTATAAGCAAATAGTTTAATATCCATTAAGCGAACTTACATTAAATAAAAAAAAAGTTAATTAGAAAAAATGGCAAAAAAATCAACTTTGAGCTAGAAAACTGAAACTTTGTATTTAGGGCAAGAATTGTACTAGAAACAACTTTTTCTAATAAAATTTTTTGAAATTCGCTGAAACAATGCCATTTTTCAGCATTTTTTGATTAAAATGTAATTTTTGACAGATACCGAATGACAGATGGTGACATTTGATTATATAACCCTATGAGTGCAGATGTATAAGGAGAGATTACCAAGAGTTAGTTTACCTCCAGAACCTGTAATTACCCGATGGGGAATATGGATTAAGGCCGCAATATTCTACGCAGAACATTTCGAAACCATTAAGGAACTAATTTGGGATTTATATGACGATTCGCAGAGTGTTGTGCTAAGTAAAGAGTTATTAAAAAGTGCAAGTGTATTTAAAGATCTTGTTTTTATTAAGGTTAATTTCAGTCTTATACCGGACATAACAATGTCTGCTTACTTGCGTAGTTATTGACGGAGAGTCGAATGATCGAAAAAAATAAATACCTTTCCATTTAGCATTTGTCTCCAACCAGATAAAACTTTGTAGAGGGGGGATAAATAATATTCGTATAAAATATTTTCAGTCGTTTTTCGGATTACGCATTATAACACTTTAAAATCCTCACATTGTATCTGAATAGGGTAAAATCTAAAGATCTATTAGCCTTTGAAGGTTGTTAAGGATTTTTTAAAAATATTTTTGACCGTGCAGAAAAATTGACATAATCGTCTATATAAACATATTGCAGCTACAGATCCCATACACACACATATCAAATGAAAGTAGTCGTAAAGCAATTGTATAACAGTCACACATTAGTAGAGAGTAAAGCACAAAGTGCCCCCTGCATTTGACCTGCGACCTGATTTCTATTGCAAGAAGATGAAAGAAGAGTCAGATCGTCCCGTTTTGCCTCGGGCAAGGATCCGTTCTTCGTTACGTGATGAAGAAATCAGAAATACGTTACTAAAGTGGTGCTCGGTGCATGCTCTCAAATATCACTCTACGCTAAATATTTTTGTTGCTTGAAATGATAATGTGCAAATGCAAATGCATACTTGAAATTGCAAAATTTAACCGCATGCACTCAACATTATGAATTATTTATGCAGATTTTTAAAAATATAAATATAAACAAAAATAAACAAAAAGAATCCTATTCTCATGTTATCAGTACTGTAAAGTCCGTTCACAGATTTAAGAGAATGACTACCTGACTATCCAGGTAGGCACCGTACTTAGCCGTAATTAGTTTACAAAGCCTTATTAAATAATGGGAAAAAAATAAGTAGACAAATCAGTGTTGCAAAACCAGTCATTTTATTAGTTCGTGTGTGTATAACAGTGGTAGTAGTTTAATTGCAGATAAACTTATCTAAGAATTATTAAGCACAACAGATTTACTAATTTAATTTAACAAGTGTAGGGATTGTACAGTTTCGGCAATTATATTCCGGACAGCACTTTCTTGCATTGTCAATATTACTTTTCTACTAATTTATTAATTTTTTTCGTATTGTAAGTATTAGCATAACCACTATTTAATTGTTAATATTACGGGAAGGTATCAAAAGGTATCAAAAAGTTTATTTTTCGTAACTGAAGTAAGGACCCTGCCTTGAACGATGTCCTGTCCATTCATGAGAAGGTCAGGCAGACTTGGTGAGGGTCTGGGTGGATGGGGGAAGACTCAGGGGTGGGCAAAAAAGATCAACTTGCTAGAACGGTGTGCCTTCTCTCACCTACTAATTCTTCTAATGTCTTCCTCATGAATTAACTTGTATCTTTCAATAGCTTAATTGTTGACAGAATGGTTGAATCCATAACAGAGGAGGGGGGTGCTTCCCAATAATCTCATAACTCTTGTCCTAAATATATATTGATAAGTGGTAATGTGAGAAACTAACGCAATACAAACAGGAGTTTAGTGAAATGAGTAAATTCCTAACAAATATGTCACCTGCAGCGCTAGAGTTTGTTCCACATAACGCCACCCCGCACAAATTGTCATTGTCTCATCTATAATTAAACCCCCTTAAACCCCCTCCCCCCAAAGAAAATCATGTCTACACCACTACTTATTTTGAAGACAGCTGAAGATGGATTTATTCAGAGAAATTAAATTAAATTAACTATTAGCATAAGATAAACTTTCGCATTGCTGTGGTGGCATTTATGCGCATCACCTATCAATTATTAATGAAATAAAATTAAGGTATTCATTGGTCTATTTCTGGATGTCATACTTATTATTTTCAGGGTGACCGCTCTCCTACCTAAACTATACCGTTATATATACAAGCGTGGAAAAAAATATTTTTTTTATCTACCTGTATGCAACAAAAGTGTCGTACTGACTTCATCATAAAAAGAAAACGCAAAAACATATTTTAAACGCAATTTAATAATAAATAATACTAATAAGTAATAATAATTAAATAATAATATAACAGTACATAAGATACAATACAATTAAAATTAAAAGTAAAATATAGGACGGTTATTAATTAAAACAAAATATCCATATACCTACAAAAAAGTACCATGTCAGAAAAATAATTATTACGTTTTCACCCAAGTCAGTTTCACTGTCACTGTCGTCATCCAAGTTCACAATTATTCTTTCTCTGGCAACAGATCTATATTTGCGTATGATTTTTCTACTATTTGAACATGCGCTACACGATTTTCCCAGCTTTTGTTTGGAATATTTTGCATCTTTGACTGTACTAAAGCTGTCACAGAAAAATTTAAGATTGGCGAAAAATTTAAGGTTGGCGTAACATTCATTCAAACATCCTTACCAATGCTTTTAGCTGGTGCCATATATATTCAATTGGGTTGAAAATGCAATGCTAAGGAGGAAATTTTAACACGGTATGACCCATTTTTACCGCCAAAGTGTTAAACAATTTTATTATATTGCTTCTGTATTGAAAATGATTTTAAAATTTCGAGCAATTGCTTTTTTGTGTAATTTTTCTCAAAATACATATTATTTTCCATCATATGGTTCTGGATGGTATCTTTTGGTCATTGGAACACGGAACTTTATTTAAAGTATGACTGTGATAGCTCACATTATCCATCACTATCACACTATTTGGTGGTATATTTGGTAATAATTTCTTTTTAAACCAGTCTTTAAATAGTTCTGCCGTGGTATCATCGTTATAATCAACAAGGGAGTCCTTTATATTTTTGGCTGATAAGGCCAAAGCGTTTGGTATAAATCCGTTTTTTGTCCCAGCATGAATTATTTTTATACGCTTACCTTTATTTAATGGAGCTTTGATTCTGCATTGACCCGATAAATCTACCCAACCTTATCTGGAACTTCGTGTGTGCCATACCACGTCTCGTCCAAATAAATAATATCCCTTCCATCCTGTCTATATCCATGCGGACTGCAATTAGGTATTTCATCCTCCATCTTTTTAATCGCGCCGACTCCATAATTACTTGTCGTTTGTTAACTTTTTTTATTTTTAAACCGTTTCTTAAAATACATGTCCTTAGAGTCTCGCGAGAATATTCTATTCCTGTATCATCTTTTTTTAATCTTTACAATAGGGTTTTTAAAGTGTTCCCTGTACATGGCATATATTTTTCTACGAATTATATCGACATCCGTCGCATCCAGTTTCTTAAAAGTAAAAGAATCTTTCCTCTTTCTTTTCTCCACTATAGGTTTATTTATAGCAAACCACACAGTGCTCACTGGCCTGGGTGTCAAATTCACTGCACCAAATTTTGAAAAACCACGTTCAAGAAGGGTGATGTAAACGTCGAATTAACTGATCAAATATTACGCTTTAATTGGTTCTTATCACGACCCGTAGATCCACTTGGCGTACTGGTTACTTCCCACGGACGAAACATTTTTAGATATCACGTTTAATTGGCAACAAATAAGTTCTTGTCTAAACCAATACAAACATCTAACTGAATTTTAAAACCAAAAATCAGCATATTTAAATAACTAAAATAAACCTATTTTTTGATTGATTGCTGAGAAAATATAATAATATAATAGTCTTTAAATGGATCCGTACCTGGAATCCCCAGATGAGGTGGCCGAGTTTTACACCTCACACAATAGGTTATTATAACGGTAAGGGATTAGAATTTATTATGAGTTTGTAAGATAGATAGACGGACTCTACCATCATTGGTTGCAAGATGGGCAAGACCTCACTGGTAAGTTCTAATCTCATTCAATGATCCCAGACTGCTTGTGCGACCACAGAGCGGTAGTTTTTGTGCAGTGGATTAGTGCTGAATACCGATAAAATAGATACCATAGTTTTTTCTATAAGGGACTTGATGCAAATTATGTAGAGAGCATCAAGTTTCTTGGGGTCAATCCGAATTGAGAACTCTAGTGGGACCATCACATAGCTTATACAGCAGTTAAACTCTTTAAGAGCCTCTATCTGCTTCGCAACTTGAATAACGGTCTCTTGCCTCTTCATTGCGCTCTGTATATTTTTCGGTCTCCATGATGACACATTTACTCTTCAAGTTGAACATTGTTCTTTACTCGTTCTCTGTATCGTTCTTCTTTTTTAGAATATCTTGGGATTGAGTAGTTATGCGGCTTTGCTAATTTCATGGTATGCTTTTAGCTTGTAGGTTGGTTTTGAATTTTGATTTTTAAAAGTTTCTGGGTGTCATGGTCGCTTTCCTACCTAAACTATACCGTTCTGATCTGGAGTCATGAAAAAAAAACAGACAAACATTATATATAAAAACCTGTTTCTCCTCGGATAATGGTATACTCAATTTTCTCCAAATATTCTTACTTTATCCATATTATATCTTCATTAAATAAAATTTCACATTTATAATTAAAATTTCATTTATATTTAAGTCTTTTTATAAATAATATGTTAGTAGTAGTAGTAGTAGTAGTAACAAGAATTATTTTAGCAATACTGCTACAATATTATAAATTCTAGTTTTTTTAACAATAATTAAAACATTTAAAATCACAATTTTATGCACCAAAAATATTTTTAAATAAATTTTATCAGATATTTTGTTTTCTAAGTAATAATATTTTTAAGGATTTTTTAAATTTACTTAAGGAATTTTTTTTCTTAATTAAAGAATCTAAATTATTATATTCGTGAAGTCCTTTAAAAAAGATTGATTTATATGTCGCATTTTTTTCCTAAACAAAAATTTTGATTGTTTCTGGTTTAATAGTTATGATTTTGAAAGTTTTGCGTTATAAAGTCTTTTAAATGAAATGGTAATAAATTATTTTAAATTTTATAAATAAAAATACAAACTAGGAAAAATATTAGATTTCTTATATTCAACCATTTAAGTTTATTTAACATATAATTTATCCTTTGTATTTATCAACATTTAATATTATTCTCATTGCCTTATTTTGTAAAATTTGAAGTCTACTAAAAATTCCTTCATTTGCAGTATATAAAATTGTAGAGCAATACAAATAATGAGGTAAAATTATTGTGTTATATATTGTTTTTCTTGAAAATAAACTTAAATGTTTACTTACTCTTTTGAAATAATAAATTTTTTTCCCAATTTTAGATATAGTGTTTTCAAAATGAGCATCAAATTTTAATTTAGAATCTATTATTATCCCTAAATATTTAAAAGACTGAACTATTTCTAATTTTTGGTCATCTATAAAAATATTTATATTTTCATAATTTATATTATTATTATTATATTCAATTTTGTCAACACTTCTCTTCCAATTTTCAATAATATATTGTGCTGCTGTTTCTGTTGAATATATTTTTCTAAAACCTGCTTGATTATTTACTAAAATGTTGTTTTCTTCAATAAAATATGCCTAGCTATTACACTACGTCTTCAATCTTATATTCCTCATCCTTGTTAAGTTGTACTCGTTAATTTGAGACAACCATACATTAACAGTGTCACTCAACTCGATGTTAGGTAAGTCCCACTTAAACTTTTACTTTCAATCTACTGGTCGTTATCTAACATTGTACTATTCTTTCTAGTATCCCCTGAGGATGAACGTCTAAATGCTCGAAATATGTAGGGAACTATACAGGGTGATCCTTAAGTACATGAATAAAATCTAGGATATGATTCCTTTATTTTAAGACGAAAAATTCATATGGATATATGTCCTAAAATGCTTACCCTCTAAAATACAGGGTGTTAAAATAATTAGAAAAAAAATTGCTTTTTTTTTAATTTCGAGAGTCCTTAAAGATACGGTATTGAAAAATTGGTGTCACCTGATTTTGTATTAAACTGCATTTTCTCGTTACAAAAGGTTCTGCTTACTTCCACCAGTGGCGTGCGTGACGATACCAGCAATATTTTTTTTGTGAAAATATTTGATACGCCACTGATTCTTTTTAACTCTAATGCATTTTTATGCATTATTGATACAAGCTGAACAAAAGTTGTCTCTACTATGTTTTTGAGAGAAATAGTAGTTTTAAAGATAGGTAAGTCTGATGCAGTACGGATATAAACTAGACAAAATTAATTTACTGATTAAATAAGTACAAAAGATGTTATGAATTATTTATACTACAAGTAATTTATTTAAAACTTTTTCTAATATAATGACTTATTTGTTAATCTAAATTTAAACACAAAACAAACCGGATTTAGAAAAACTGTTGAAAGTGGCCACCTTTCGCTAAAATATAAGCATCTAGCTTCTCACTGAATTTCTAACATGTTCAAAAAGTCCTCGGGTGTTTTTAATATTTTCACAAGCCTTTATTATCCGATTTCCAAGATCTTCCTGGTTTTTAACTGGAGTTTTGTAAACTAGAGATTTTAAATGGCTCCAGAATTAAAAATCCAATACATTTAAATCTGGGGACCTTGGCGGCCACGGTTGATTAGGTAGTGCAACGCCTCTACCGATCCATCGATTTCCATATACAGCATTTAGATATTCTCTGGCTGTGGCACTTAAATGGGCGGGTGCTCTGTCATGTGTAAAACTGGTTTCGCTGAACTAATGGTAAGTCTTTCAATAATATTGGCAGCTCATTTTCTAGAAAACTGCTATAGGTTTGGCCATCTAACCCCTGGGAAAGAAAGAAAGGATCTATTAGTCTGTTACCAACTATTCCTGCCCATACATTTATCGAAAATTGGTACTGAAAATGTCTTTCGCTGATAGCGAGTGGATTTTCTTGACTCTTGACTTTTTGTGACTTGATAATTAAAACTTAATTTAGAACAATTTGAACTTATGGTAAAAAACATCTTTTTGTTTAACCTATTATTATAAACGTAATTAATAAATAAATTTGGTAAATTTTTAAGATGTGAGAGATTCTCCATTAATTTTTCTAGAATATTCTTTGAAATTCGTTTAAATCCGACATTAAATAAAGAAGTTTTTGCGATTTAAATCCATCGAAAATTTAGGTGGATCGACTATTTTGCCTGTGAGTGTATTATTATTATATTGTTGCTAACTTTATGCCGAATACTGTATTGTTTATAGAAACAATATAATTATTTTAGGACGTAGATTAAAAGCCTGCAGGCACTCGGAATGTCTTCTGTGATTGGTTTACAGTTTTTTATAAGGTTCAGGTTAGTTAGAGCCAAATGAAGACATAACCAGAGCAGACGTCCCTAGTGTCTTTTATTATTGTCTTAGTGTACGCTTTCGGGGCATGCTGTATAACTTTCGAATTAAAATTGTTCGCACGTAATTTGACGATCACACGGATAATATAAAAAAAAATATCATCAAAAAATTGTACATTAACCGCTAGAACATAAGTTAATTACAATCTTTTGCGATATTAACTACCTCATAAAACTATGACCAACCGGGTAGATTATATCATATTTTATAAATGACCATCACTAAACTAGTGTCTTATTACGTGTCGTCGTAAATTGCGTTTACTGCACTTATTAAATACCATTAAAATACGGACAATAAATTTTGCAGTATTATGAAAGCGGCTAATAACTTATCTGTTATTGGGTACCTATATTTATGGCTAATAAAAAACCCATTTTTAATTGTATTATGTGGTAGCATCCATCTCACTAATTTTTTGATGTTTTAAACAGTTAGAAGTTGTTACTTAACTCTGAGAAATATATTCTTCAAGACGGGGAGCGCCGACAAGTCCATAATCGCCAAACAAGGTGAACTTATCAACCGGCCATAAAGAAACTCGCGAAGAAGAGCTATGGCGTCTAAGTGTCTTAATTTTTGCTCAAATCCCATGAGATGTTTCATGTAGGTCACGGTTATTGATGGTGATGATATCGACGAAATAAATATAATAGTTTTTTATAAAGTTTTTGAGAACATTTCGAACTAGCAAGAAAACAGCCTTTTATAGGGTGTTACAAATGCGAGGCTAAGTACAGGGATCTCTGAAACTATAAGAGATACAAAGTTAAATGGAGGCAAAACTCAATAAAACGCCTCCGACAAAATTTAAGAGTTCCGAATACCATCGAAGATATTCGAAAAATAACGGGAATTAGCAAATTAATTTTCATTTTTTCTTGATTACATTTGTTGAAATTATTTCAAACAAATATTACATTTCCATTGCCACTTTCTTTCCTCTATAGGTTGACACAATTAATTTTCTAAACAGAGTGGATCGGTGGAAACTATATACAAGACTTCCCTTCAAAAACCTGTAACTACGAAGAAAATAGTATCAGTAAATGAAGTTTATACGATCTCGTTGTCTGAAAGAGAAAAGAACCAGTGTGTGTATCAGAGAAGTATAATATAAGAAGAATTTTTAAGAATAGGTTATTTATATACACAGTGTGTAAAAAGTCCCGGACTGGTCAATTATTTAGAAAATGGCGCACAATATAAAAAAACTTCCGCTATATAAGTAGCAGGCCTTAAAAAAATCTATAAAACTAGGACACCTGTAATTATACAGGGTGCCTCAAACAGTCATGGTAAACAAAACTTTGGTTTATTTAAATGGAATGACTCCTTTTAAATCACGTTTTCTGATTCTTCTAAATATTCTAAACGACAATTGTGAAACATGTCATATGGCTAAACCCATTAGTTTAAGAAATAATTTGAGTTAAAAGACATAAATGCAACATTACATGTCACTACAATCGGAGGAAAGTAAACGAAAGACTTGGTTTCACTCAGTATCTAATAGAAATTTCGTGCGAACTATTTGTAGACTCAGAACATCACATGTTTGGGTTCCTTCCTACTTATGTAAAATAGGGAAAAAGATCAATAGTAACTGTGAGTGTGGAGAGATGGGGAGTCCACAACATTGTATACTTGAATGTGAGATGTTTCAACAACAAAATACTGAACTATTTAGTAAACTTAAGGAATTTAGCCCACTCCCGACAAACTTATCAAACCTTCTCGCTTCCGAGAATATCGCTATTTATAAGATATTATATGATCATATAAATAAAATTAATTTGAAGCTTTAAATTTTATTATTGTAATCATAACATAGTATCTAGACATTATTTGTTAAAAAAAAAAAGAGAGAAAAAAAAAAAAAAGAAATATTAATAATAATTAGAGGTTAGAATTAGTTAGAGAGTAGTATTAACGGTAGATCAATGGGTGAATAATTTATCAGAATTGTTTTGGGTTAAGTATTGAAGAAAAGTCCAAATAACTGTAACTCCATCATAGGAAAGATAAAGCTGGCCATTTGGTTTAAACCAGTGCCAAAAACGTACATACACACACACACACACCCATACTTGTTCTCATATTTAAAGTGGCATCAAGGCTATAACCCCAATTGTGGTCACATGCGAATATCGGCAACACCCGGTCTGCAAAAAAAATTGGCAACACTGTGCACCGACGTGCATTACGATACACTCCATTTTAGCCAAGATAGGAACCATTAATTATCCTAAATAGTGGCATCGATGCCACAAGAAATCGGAAGTGTATAGGTGATGTTACAATAAATACAACGAGTGTGTGTGTATGCGTTGCTACAGCAAATACGCTGCATGACGATGTGTATACCAAATACCTATACTTTTATTTATTGCTTAAAAACTTCGAGCTCTATAGCATTTTCCAAATAAATAATTTTTGAGAATAGAGTCTTTTTGGTTTTTTCCCTTTTAAATCCATCTTGAAATTTATGCAATTTTGGCCATTGTATGAATAGTCAACCGCTATATTTAGATTCCCTTTCTCAAATTTTATATTTTTAATTTAACTGATTTTTATAAGTTTCCCGTTATTTCATTTGAATTTACTCGCTTTTAGTACATCATCAGCTATCTTTTTTCATTCTCAGAAGTCGCTAAAGTCCATTTTTATTGTTTCAAATGGTTTCGGTATGGTGCGAGAGTTCGCTATCAATGTACACCATTTTGATAGAGCCCATACTATCCGTTTCTTGATAAACCGCTCTATTGTTGCGTGAACGGAGTCGACAGGCATATAAGTATGACCTGGTAGTAAGTATCGCACACTGATTGACGTTAAATGAACCAAGTCCTTAAGAAGTCGAGATCATTACCAACATTGCTTTGTTTTTATTCTGACCATAACAACTATCACAATTTAGTGATAGGTGTTTGACGGTTTGTCGTCCATCAATTTCTTGCAAATATTTATACATTATGGTGCATATTTCGTTACTGCCACGTCCTCCGTCACATTCTCCCCATAAATAACAAAAGCCATTTTGAGTTCCACTTTCGTAAACAGTAAGGTTGTAATAAGCATACTTCCTGACATAATACAAGAGCAAATTGTCCCCATGGGGTGTGTTTAACACCTTCTGCAGGTCGAAACTGGCACATAAAAATTCTGAATCTAAAACAGCTTTCTTCTGATCACCTAGAAATAAATACTTACAAATATTTTTGATTTCCAGATGTTTTTCATATAATTGCTTTGTTTCTACTGTTTCCTCAAAGTCTTTGTCCTTTCTCACTTCACAAACTTTGCACTTATCTTTCTTCGGCAAGTCAAATTCGATATTAAATTCCGTCTTAAAAATCTTCCGGAAAACTTGTAGTTAAACGATATTGTTTTTAGTTGTTATGCCATTTTCTAACTGATTTTTCTTAAAATGTCCGTATGAGGATGATAAGTTGCGATATTCTGTGGGGAAGTATTTTCTCGATGTTTTATTCCTGCAATAATGAGATGGGACTGCGGGGAGTGTTATACCCCGAAGCTTGATGGTAAAACAGGCAATGAAAGGGAGCGGTTTGCAAGCGTGGTATACGGTAAAGTAGTTTGAGGCCTACGGAGGCGGTGCTTAAGGTTATTCCGGTTCCTTAGTGACAAGAAAAACTCTACAAAAGGGTGTTCAAAAATATTCTATTTCCAATCTAAGTTAAACGCAATATGGTAACAGCAAACAGCAAATCATAATGTTAAATATGGCAGATTTCAGCAATTATTCACTGACAAAATACATTTAGTAAATATGGTTCAATACGAAATATGCATAAAATAAATGGGTTAATTCAACTTTTACTTAAAACAGTAAATCACAATTATGTAACCTAGCATTTCTCTCTCACACTCGATGGTTCTAGGTTTATTCGCTCTGTACAGCTCGGTTATTAACCCACACCTGAACGTTTGGGCTGAAATATAGGTCGTTGACTCTACTTTCACGTAAGGAATCCCTTTTTCTGAGAATTGGCTAGAGATTTAGATAAGTTTCGCTTGCGAATATTTTAAGTCTATTTTTCACTGTAAAGTTTGTAGGTTTATGAGAAAAGCTTCACTGTAAATATTAATCTCGAACTGAGTAGGTTTTCGGTAAGTAAACTGATTTTTAAAATACTGTAATTCTAATTTTAAGTTATTTGGTTAAACCGGGGTCTTAAAAGAATATTTATAATGGTTCTCTCAGAGACTTGGTTACTAAACTTTTGCGAGAAGCGGTGTATGTTTTGACTAATTTTTGACTTAGGTCGCGGCACTATACTTGGATATACGTTAATGAAAGTGTCTCTTACTTTTTAATACTTTGACTGTACTGGATGGCGTAGATAGGTTTTCTTTGTTTTCAATTAAGTATTTTATATGAAACTGAACTGCACTGTACTGAACTTTTTACTTTGAACTGCACTGACTTCTTCTGGACTGTTGTGAACTGTAGTAAACTGACTGAACTGTTTTGAACTTTTGTGAGCTCTAGCAGGGAACTGACTTTTTCTAGGCGAGTTAGCGTTTTTATAGCCTCTCTAAATTTGCGTAGGTGCAAAATGGGAATCTTGACTATCCCATCCGAGTAAGTAAGGGAAATTTTTAAGTCAAACTCCGCCTTCAAGAGGTGGATTGAAAAGTCCCTTCTACTTGACTTAGGTGGTATGCGGTCATCAGTTACGAATTCTTTTCTAAGAATTTAATGTGAAATGTAATAAAATTTTATGTAAAACGATTAATTTTTATGACCGTCTTCCGTTTTAAGCTTCTATTTCGGAGTTGAGTAACCTTGGTTCGAGATGATCTCATTTTTTGTGGCAAGGCATTAGAATACTTGAAATTTTTGGTGGTTTGATGTATCCAATGAGAATATAATATATTTTGCAATAGTGGGACGCTGGGCTGTCTTTAGCTGTTAGAAATATTTTTTGGGCGTGGAGAGATATGCGCACTGATATGGTAATTGTCATTTTTTCTGGACGCTTGTAGCAGGCGAATAAAGTGATGCTAATAACCTTTTGAAAAGATGACATTGTATTAATTTACTTTGATAATATGGATTCTTTTTCATTGATTTAGGTATCTTATGTGAAACATTTTTATTTAGAAATACACCAGGACTTCGCAGTCCGTCACAGGAGCATCGTGATAAAATCTAGAACATTCTGCTTCTGCTCGTTCCCAGTCTTGTTATGGGGGCATGCTTACCTCTCTGATCTCTTTTGGAACATACGCCTGACATAGAATTTTTTTTCGTATATCTCAAAGTCATTTGTGATATATCCAAAGTTTTCAATAAGAATTGTTGGCATACGTCGTGTTCCAGATCATTCCACCTAATGATATATTTGAAGGAAGATTGTCTTCTGCTTTGTTCAGCCTCTTGTTTTCGACGTTTTATTTCAACATCTTTTGCGCACGAAAGCAGCCAGTCTCGTTGCCTTTGCGGGTTTCCTAAGCCCCAATAAAAATCGAAAACATGTTCCCTTACTGTCTCTGGAAATTTGAAAATACACTGGTTTGGGCAATTATTACTACAAGGATTTTCTCCAACAGACTTATTGGCACCGAACTTGTTATAACTTTTTCTTTGAGCCTCTTTGCATGTTTTTTTCTGTTTTCTTAAACTATTTTTCCCATTGTGTCTTCTTCCGCGTCAGTCGAGCTGCTGTAGTCACTACTACCACGTGACTTGCACCTTACGATGTTTTGGAGATCATGCGATGTTTTCGCAAATACAAATGAGATTTGTTTACATTTTTGTGTGACTTACGTTACACTTAATTCGGCTTTTTCTCTAAAGACTATGCTTCTCTACCTTACGATAATTTGCTGGAAGGTGTCTGACGGTTTGGTAGTTACGATAGTTCAATAATCCCTTTTTCCTAAATTTGTCACTTACGATGTTATGGCAAAAAGGTATCGATATAGAAACTCATACTAAAGTTTATCCAGTCAAAGCGTGTAAAAAATTACCTAGTAAGAATTAGTGCCTTGAAAATCTCGCCTGCGGCGCATGTAGTTGTGGAGTGCTTGAAATTTATTTAAAAAAAAATATGTAAAAAACTTTTAATACGGGGTAGTTTTCATCCTTTTGCATTACCTGCTGAAACATAGAAAAAAAAATTACATTTGGCCTTGAACGAAAATTCGTAAACTTGCCTCATATACGAATATAACCCCTTCCAATGTTAAAATGTTTTAAAATCGTACATTTTACAAATTTTTTTGAAACTAATATTTCCCTAAATTTTACTCTAAAGTGTTTGACTGAATATTGAGATAACTTATACGAAGGCGGGAAATAGGTATATCCAAATTTAAATTCAAACTACCGTACGTCGGTATATTCCATATTTTGCTCTCGTATCCGAGTGTATGGTGCCACAAGTAGAGCGGGCGACATAGTGCAGGCCTATTCACACACAAGATGCCACAGTAAATGTAAAATAAACACTTTCCTAAAATGGCATGTCGTCAAAAGATGTCGGTGTAAGATACCAAAAGAACACACAAGATTATTAATTATGAACTATGCAGGAAAAACGGCAAACGAGTCACTTATATGTGTTTAGAATGTGAGAAACGTTCGTTAGTAATTTTAAGGTTTTCATCTGATACTACAAATTTTAATCAAAAAATCTTTAGGCTATTCTTCTTAAAAAGTGCAGCTTTACACTAAAAACAGCGCTAACAGTGGTCGCCGCATGGCATTGCAAATCGTACATTTTTACAAATTTTTTGAAACTAATATTTCTAAATTTTACCTTAAAGTGTTTGACCAAATATTGAGATAACTTACATGAAGGCGGGAAATAGGTATATCCAAATTTAAATTCCAAGTACCGTACGTTGGTATAATCTATGTTTTGTTGTCGTATCCGAATGTATAGTGCCACAAGTAGAGCGGGCGACATAGTGCAGGCCTATTCACACACAACATTATTTCAATTATTCAACTCTTATTTGCGCGCTATATCGAGTAAATACACGGTTGAAGTGTGTATTGTAGAGGGCGCCACCGTATAGCGGTTACTACAATTTAGGTTAAAGTAAGATGTGAATTAGCATCAACAGTGGCATATCATACACAATTGGCGGGAAACGTTATAGAATTACCAGCGCTAATTGGTCAGTACCGAATGTTGAGATAGGTTACATGAAGGCGGGAAATATATCCAAATTTAAATTCAAACTACCATACGTCGGTATATTCCATATTTTGTTGTCGTATCCGAGTGTATGGTGCCACAAGTAGAACGGGCGACATAGTACAGGTCTATTCACACACAAGATGCCACAATAAATGTAAAACAAACACACACACACACACACACACACACACACACGTTTTCTGATTCTTCTAAATATTCTAAACGACAATTGTGAAACATGTCATATGGTTAAACCCATTAGTTTAAGAAATAATTTGGGTTAAAGGACATAAATGCAACAGGTAAGATATTACCTACATTTTGCATTTTTACAAGCTGGTACCAGAAAAATTGTACTAAATGTACCCACGCAAATTTTGTCAAAAATTTAATAACAATTAAATTAAATACAAGCAGTTAAATTAATAACAAATTCAGAAGAACAAAAATGAATTTAAGTAAGTCGATATTTAATTAAATGTTGAAAATGTCCCCCTCCCGCAGTTTGACAATGGGCTAGGTGATATTAAGATTTGTCGATGACGTTTTGTAACATTTCTTGGTTAATAGATTTAAATTCTTCAATAATTCTTCTTCTCAATTCGTTCAGGTTTTGTCACATACACTTTATTTTTTAGTTGTCCCCAGGGAAAATAATCAAGGGGCGTTAAGTCTGGCGACCTAGCGGGCCATTTTATGGGGGCCCTTCGCCCTATCCAGCGGTTAAGAAAAGTATTATTTAAGTAAACTCTTACAGCTCGCCCAAAATGAGGAGGAGCTCCGGCCTGCTGAAACCACGTATGTCGTAATAGTAGTCCTACTGTATTGGTTATTGCTGGCACAATTTGATTTTGCAGGATGTGGAGATAATATTCTGCATTCAAATTCTATAAAGAAAGGTTGCACTAATCTATTGCCAATAATACCGGCCCACACATTTACTTTCTGGGGTTGTTGAGTGTGTATTTCTCTCATCCAATGTGGATTCTGATCAGCCCAGTAACGACAATTATGTCGATTTACATTCCCGTTTAACATGAATGTTGCCTCATCCGAAAAAAACTATTTGATTAAAGAAATTGTTATTTTCTTCCTGTTTGTGCATTATTACTTGGCAAAATTCCATTCTACGTTGGACATCGTCTTCTGATAATTCCTGGACTAAAGTTATTTTATGGGGGTAAAAATTACTGTTTTTTAAAATAATTTAAACTGATTTAAAACATACATCAACTTGGGTAGCAGCTTTTCTCAACGACAAATGTGGATCCTGAACAAAATGAAGTAATATCTCTAATTTTTTTTCATCAGTAGTTGCCGATTTTGGTATTCCGGAATGAACTTTATCTCTGCAAACCCGGTTTCCTCGAATCTTTGAACTGTTCTCACAACTGTAGATTTTGATATAGGCTGTCGGTTTGGAAAAGTTATATTGAAAAACTGCTTTGTTTCGGTAAATGATCTTTGTCGGTTTCCAATACCTCTGATCATTAGTAAAGTTATACGTTCCCTTTCGTTGAGAGACATTTTCAAAAATTAACATGACAGTGACACAAAACATTCTGGTACCGGCCTGTAAAAATGCAAAATGTAGGTAATATCTTACCTGTTGTATTTATGTCCTTTAAACTCAAATTATTTCTTAAACTAATGGGTTTAGCCATATGACATGTTTCAAAATAATTGTTGTTCAGAATATTTAGAGGAATCTATAAAAAGTTGTCATTCCGTTTAAATAAACCAAAGTTTTGTTTACTAGGACTGTTTGAGGCACCCTGTATAATTACAGGTATCCTAGTTTTGTAGTTTTTTTTACGGCCTACAACTTTTATACTGGAAGTTTTTTTATATTGTGCGCCATTTTCTATATAACTGACCGTAGAGGACTCTTTACACACTGTGTACAGGGTTATCCAACCAAGACTAGACAAGGCGATTTTTTGACTTTTCCTGTACTTTTATAAAAAAACTGAAATAGCCATCTTAAGTCATTTTCTCCCGCGAATTCGAATATCTTCAGCAAAAAACAATTGAACATCAAACAAAAGTACTAGGGGTCACTTTGATATTTTTTTAAATGGGATGCCGTATTTTTAATGAGCTTATCCGATTTCTCATATAAATTTTGATCTAAAATGTTGGATTTTTAATTCAAAAACGCCTTTTTTCTTCAGTTTTAAATTCGGAAAATGTTAAAAATAAAAAAAAAAAAAAATATTAAATTAAAAATCCAACATTGTAGATCAAAATTTATGTGAGAAATCGGATAAGCTCATTAAAAATACGGCATCCCATTTAAAAAAATATCAAAGTGACCCCTAGTACTTTTGTTTGATGTTCAATTGTTTTTTGCTGGAGATATTCGAATTCGCGGGAGAAAATGACTTAAGATGGCTATTTCAGTTTTTTTATAAAAGTACAGGAAAAGCCAAAAAATCGCCTTGTCTAGTCTTGGTTGGATAACCCTGTACATACAATATATAATAATATAAATATATCCTAAAATAATAAAATTAAAAAAAAATATACCGACATTTCTTCATGATACAGATCTAGAAGCTAGACTTGACTCTTGCTTTTGGGTCCATTCATTTTTGATAAAATAGATCATAATATACTGTTGTTTAATTAGCTGAGATCGGAGTGCATGGTCACCTGAAATGGTTGGCTTTTTATATATTCAATCGGTCTCAAATTGTAACGGCAATAATTCTCCATCTTATAATATTACTTCAGGGGTGCCTCAAGGCTTGAAGAAATTTTAAAATTGCCACTACTGACTTTGTGGGGAATGCTAGGCTTACCTTTGATTTTTGGAGTCATATTTCCACAAAGTACATGTAATATAGTTATTTTGTTCAAAATTTGTTTATTAAATTGTGCCGTCTTTTGTTTACAGAAGAACAGTGGAAATATGTGGAGTTAGTAGTACTGCGTTCGCTTTTCTGTTGAGATTAATTGCACAAGGCGCAGCAAATAGGGTTAACCACGTATTTCCGTTCGGGTCACTGTCAAGTCGCAGAACGTCCATTTTTCACTCTTGGCAATTTTGGGTGTCTCTTGTTCTCTCTTCTCTTCTTAGGTTATGTTAAGTTAACAACACTTTTGAGTAATCTGCTTACTTAGAGAGAAGGGGTTCTTGAAACTTTCGTGGCTTTTGATCAGATTCATTTAATCAAGAAAGTCGAGCCACCTGCTTTTGACATTTTTTTTTTTTGGGAAAAAAGACCATTAGGTCGTCACTCTCCTTTTAGAGGTAAGCTCATTTAATTATTTTTTCAGTTTATTGTTTTTTTTGGGAATTCATTGGGTAATTTTCTTTTTTTGTTATTTCTAGTGGTATGTGTTTTTTGCCGCTTTTACGGTTTTCGGCCGATTTTGCCGTTTTTGCTGCCGTTCGGCATTGATCTAAGTTAAACCACCTACGACATGGAATTTTTAAGTCCATGAGCCTAAGAGCTTAAGAGCTTGGGTTATAGTTGTCCTGCACTAGATCAATTCCATCTGACCTACCAGGAGTAGCCCAGAAGGAACCACATGGGCAGGGCCGCCGCTAAGGTGTTGGCCGCCCGTGTGCAACTCAATATTTGCCGCCCCCCTCCCATCTAGATACTAATTTTAAACGAAATGTATAAAAGTTGCATAGTTACTTTTTTACAGATGTATCAATAGTAATCAGTAAATAGGTAAATACTTACTCAAAATTTTAAAGTAATATCCAACATCTAACACAGTCAAATCTAGGAAGTCTCCAAATTTAAATACAAACTTCCATTAAAATAAAATATAACTAAATAACATAAAAAGTAATTAAAAACGAACTTTTCGGGCTTTCGTTTCGGAAAACTTTTTGACAATGTCTTTAGTATCCAATGTCGCAGACACTTCATGTTCGATAGATAGCATAGCTAAAGCAGAAAGTCTATTTTGCGTCATGGAGGATCGTAAATAGTTTTTAATAATTTGAAGTTTTGAGAAAGACCGCTCACCCGTAGCTACAGTATTATAGTTAAGTGTGCAAATGTTGATAGAAGATTATTTTCGTAAATGTATTTAAGAACATCACTAGGACTTTTTTCTGTGGTAAAAAACGGTTCAATAGCTTTAATTTCTTCATATAAATCGGTTGCACTAATGTCACTCTCTGAGCTGTTCATGTCTGTAAGGGATTGATGCATTTTCTCACAATTGATTTTAAGTTCGTCATCATTCTTAATTTTGGTTATACCATATATTACATTAAAACTATCTGTGTGTTGTTGCAGTAATTGGAATCGTTCTTCAATTGCCGTTATGGCAGCATACAAAATCTTAAAGTAAAAATTTACTTTAAATGACAATTCAGGAGATGATATAGGTTCATCAGTTCCTTCAACTCAAAGTGCCTTTTTTTCTTCTAATTCGTTGGGCAGGGAAGTTGGGGAATGCTTCTTCAATGTTAGCTTTTGCAGCTATCTCTCTCGATTCGTTTAAAAAAATTCTCTCTGACTCTGAAGGATTTTGCTAACCACATTTATTTTACTTAAAATATCTTGCCACATCACAACAGAGCACATGAATTTAAATTTAAAAATTTTATTTTTAAGTGATTTTGCTTTTTTTTTTATGATAATGCACAGCACTACAGGTGAAATCCTTTATGGCACTCTAGGAGTGGTGCGTGTGCACAGGAAACGATTCACGTTGGTCTTGAACCTTTGCAGATTATACTCGTTCTCCAGATGAAACAATTTTAAAACAGTGTCGTTCGAGGGACACTAAGCTGAACCACGTACTGGTGGGCTGCAGTGGCTCGTCGTGTATTTCTACCATGCACCGCTCTAGGTGGTATCAGGCGGGCAACCTCAGTTGAACACTTGCCATGGAAATATTTGTAAAATAGGCTCAAGTCGCCAACCTGTCTTCGATGTTCAAGGCTTTTCAGGTTGTTTGTCAGACTATGGTCACCGATGAAGCGAATGGCTCTTCTTTCAATGGAATCTAGCAATCTCAGGATATGTTTAGAAGCAGAGCCCCAAATATGCGAACAGTACTCCAGTGATGGTCGAATTTGGGCTTTATAGAGCATCAAAAGATGTTGGGGTGTATAGAGGTTCTTTGTTCGGAAAAGTACTCCAAGCTTCTGCGAGGCTGCCTTAGCAATGGCCGCAACGTGACTATGCCTATCATATATATGACTATCCAAATTAACGCCCAATAAATGAATTGATGAAGCCAAGGGAACTGAGTGTCCGGCCATAACTATGTACGGTTCTTCAACATTAACTTTTTTAGAATTTTGCTATGGTTTTAGTGTTCATATCCCTTTTGTTATCATTTTCCAATTCTTCCAAAGCATCGTATATTTCACCTATCTCAGTTTTTAGTGGTGTTATTGCATCGATCCGACTTTCCCATCGCGTTTCCGACAATGCTTTTAATGTCAACTTTGGAAGGTGCTTTAATAAAACATTCCATCTAATATTTGACGAAGAAAAAAGACGTATAGTTCCTAAACAGTATTAAAAAATTCCACCGACACAAAACTTATTTTTACTGCATCATTCACAACCAAATTCAAACTGTGCGCAGAACAGGGAATAAAAAATGCTCCAGGATATTTCTCTAAGATTTTTTTTTTGCAATCCAATGTGTTTACCACGCATATTTGCTTCATTATCGTAACCCTGTCCACGCAAACTATTCATATTTAAATTTAATTATTTCAGTTTATTTTCTATAAATTCAAAAAGACCTTGTCCAGTGACGTCAATAATTTAATTAATAAATTAATAAATTTTTATCAGTGGGGGTTTGCTTTGGCCGCCCCTATTTTTGGCCGCCCGTGTGCGGTGCACACTTTGCACACATGGTAGCGGCCGCCCTGCACATGGGGCCATCCTGATCCATTGATGTAGCTGCACAGACTGGTATAAAGTTATCTGGATGTATTTTTTCGGTATTTAATTAACTTTAGTTTAATTACTAACCTGTTTCTTTTAATGTAAGGCAATCTGGACTTGAGGTCATATTTTTAAAATCTCTTAATAGCGAGCACCCTCTGATAATCAAATATTGGTCGGTTAACAGAGAAAAATTAAAACAACGGGTCTGTATTTTACAGTGGTTTTTATTAATAAGTATATACATTAACATAAAATAATCAGAAATTAATGATTGCTTCATATTTTTTATTTTATTTTTATAAAATTCAGATTCACATTTTAATAGCAATTGAGAAATACTTGTAAACTTATTAAAATTGTTAACATTATTAAAAAATGTTTTCTAAGCCTCTGAAACTTGCGCAGGCTTCAGATCTGTCTCAGAGTTGGGAGTAGTTTCATCCGTTTCTTGGATCTCTACAATACACTCGATGATAGTCAATTCTGCACTATCTGTTGGCAAATCGTTATCAATAGAGGCAAATTATTTCAAGTTCAAAAATGTGTCCTTAATGTTTAGGAAACAGTTGTGCGAGCGGAATATTATCTTCTTCTTTGAAGTATTATATATCCGGCTTTCAAAAAGCATTTTTTATTGTCACTGGGGACCCACATCAAGGCGTTGGATATGGTAATATTATTTTCGATTTCTTGAAGAGGAAAACCACTGTCTATACATGTTAAAAGCCTGTTAATAAGGTAGCTTCCGTGGAGCATTTTAAAATTCTGAATAATGCCTTGGTCAAAAGGTTGACAATGCGATGTAGTATTGGGTGGAAGAAAAATAAGTTATTATCCAGTGAAATCTTGTGATGAGACGTTGCATTATCCAGAAACAATAATACTTTTCTATTCAGCTTCTTTATTTTGGTATCAAATCTGTGAAGCCATGATGTCATGATGTCTGCTATCATCCACGCTTTTTTGTTCGAGACCTATTGGAGAGGTAACTTATCGATATGTGCGCCCTTAGAACATCGAGGATTGTTGCTTTTGCCTATTATAAGTGGTTCATCCTCCTCACCTTCCATATTTGCACAGACAGAACAGAATTGTAAATGATTGTTTTGCTGTTTTTTTTTTCCAATATACTTGTCATCTTTCAATGCATATGTTTTTGTTGGCAATGCACAAGAGTAGACATCTGTCTTATCTGTGCTAAACACGTCCCTTGGGGCATAGTGCTTTAAAATGGTCAATAGCATTTCTTTCCAAGCAGTTATGGCTTTGATATTGATATCGGTTGATTCGCAACATATTTTCTTGAAGGTAATATCGTGCCGACGAAGGAATTTTTCTAACCATCCATTTGATACCTTGAAGTTACCTAGTCCTAGACATTGAGCAGATTTGAGGGCTTTTGCTTGAAGTATGGGCCCGGCTACTGGTAAGTGCTTGTCTCAACTCTTATAAAACCAGTTGAAAAGAACTTTGTCCACTGCCAGGCCTTTGGTTTTGGAAATTTTTTTTTTTGTTTATCGTTGCCACCATCTTGAAACAGTTCTCTAACTTCTGCTTTATTTTGAAGCCGATTTCCTGGTACTTAAACCAGTTTTTTCACTTCCCTTGATCATTTTTTCGCTTAAAGAAAGACATTTCCTTTTCCCGCCATCTTCAAATATTCACGGTACTCCCAAAACACACAAAAACTGTGCAAAACAAAACTAACCGATTTATCAGCCTTTAAAACAAATTGAATGAACACGCCTGCAATAAAATAATAATAAAAAGTAGTTAGTGTATGTACCTATATTTCTTAAGAATTGTCGGGTCGGGTTTTACTGCCTCTAATTGACAATGCTTTAAGCATTAATGTTTACTAGAAATTCCGATGATAAGTGCCCGTGGTCGTTTAACAGATGGGTCGGTAAAGAGGGGTATGAAATAATGGGATTTCTATTCTTAAACATGGGGAATTCATAACCGATCGTTTAACGCAGGTGGTCACTTTATAGAGGCGGTCGCAAGCAGAGGTTTTACAATGAAACGCAACATATTGAAAGATTTAAGGGTTCTAGAATCATCAGAGGTTATACAGGGTGTCCCATAACTAATGGTACACAGTAAAATTGCAGATTTCTTGGGTAATAATATTGCGATTTGGCCAAACTTGGCTTAGTTCAAAAGTTGATAATAACCAAGATACAGCGTGTTCAAGTGAAAATTTTATTTTCGATTTTCCTAATTAACTTTTTTTTAACCAATATTTTAACATAAAATTCTGTGACTGGGGGTTTTTCGGGGCGAGAAATTTAAATTTGTAAAGAACTTTGATGTAAATTGTAGAGGGCGCTCTCTGCGGCACTCTAGGTACATAGAAACAAGTGTAACTTTTTTGCGCCTTAGTGTATTTATGTTTTTATTAAAAATATCAATTTTTCCATTAATTTTACGCAAAAAAGGTGTACTTTGTAAATGTCGCTCCGAGTAACGGTTTTCGAGATTTATACATTTACAGTTGTCCAGTGCGCATTTTAAAATACAAATTTAAATAACACATTATTGTGTTAAAAATTAATTATTACATTATTGATAATATAATTTAATTACAAATAATTCAGATTATAACAGTAGTTCTAACTTAACCTAGATATTTTGAAATATTATTAATTTATTAATAATCTAAAAATTATGAAAACTCCAGACTACTAAGAAATTAAACGGCCACGAATGAAAATATTAATAATTTAAATAAAAATTTTATTTCTACATAAATAAATACAAAATACGTCAATAAAAGAAAAGATCAATTTTTGACAATAATTATAATTATTGGTCAAAGTGATTGCCGTTAACTTTAATGCATTTGGCTACCCGCTTATTGAACGACGCGCGACGGCCTGATTTTAAATAATAAGTGTTCGTTTTGAAACGATTGCACCGCATTCTCAATTCTTTGCCATAGTTGTTTCCGAGTGTTGATCGTTTCTTCATAAACAAGTGATTTCACGTATCCCCATACACAAAAATCAAGGGGGTTGAAATCAGGGCTTCGGGCAGGCCAAGGCATTTCGCTTCCACGGCCTATCCAGCGGTTAGGAAATGTTGTATTTAAGTAGTCTCTCACAAGCCTGGAAAAGTATGGCGGGGCACCATCTTGCATAAAAAACATATACCTTCTTAGCTCTAACGGTAGGTTATCCAAACCGTCGTTCAGCTGATTTTGCAAAAAATTAAGATAGAGCTGTCCGTTTAAATTGGGTGGTAGCTCGACTGGACCCAACATGTAATATTGCCAATAAGTCCACACCAAACATTTATTTTAAACTCATGCTGGAAATGGCGTTCGGTTACTAAATGGGGATTTTCTAAATTCCAGGCATGTTTATTTCTAAAATTGAAGACACCTCTTCGTGTGAAAGTCGCTTTATCGGTGAATAAAACTGTATTCAGAAACACTGGGTTAGCGTTTTGCTGGGTACGACAGAAACGGTCAAATTCCAGTCTGGCTGGAAGATCAACATCCAATAAATTCTGAACAGGCGTAAAGTGGTATCGATACAGCCCCTCTTGGTTGAAAACTCTAAAAACGAATGACTTACTTATTGGAGTAACTGCAGCCATAAGTCTTGTGCTAATTTCCGGGTTCTCAGCCACGCGAACTAGTATTTCCTCTTCCTGCTCGGGTGTAATAATCTTTGGAAGTCCCCCATTATTACGTTTGGGACGCAACGATCCTGTTTCTCTCAGTCTGTCGTAAAGGTTTATAAAAATTTTAAAATCTGGCTGCCTTCGATTTCAATACATTTCCAAATATCGTCGATGTGCTCTGCGTCCGTTAAAATTTTCTTGTGCGTATAAGCATACCATGTCTCGCATTTCTTCGTGAGAAAACAAATTATGTCGTGGCATTTTTAACTTAACTTTTAATAACAATTTCTTTAAAAACTCTTTAAAAATACCCACAATGCTGACAAATCACAAGGGAGTTTGACAGATATGAAGTTTCAAAGCGCCTTCATTGCATTTCTTTTTATCAAAGTCTACTTTAAAAAAATTCACACTTGCAAATCAAAATATAAAAGGATGCATTAGAAATTGTAAATGTACCTATAAATCTCGAAAACCGTTATTCGGAGCGACATTTACAAAGTACACCTTTTTTGCGTAGAATTAATGAGAAAATTGATATTTTTAATGAAAACATATATACACTAAGGCGCAAAAAAGTTATCTCGGTTATTATCAACTTTTGAACTAAGCTAAGTTTAGCTAAATCGCAATATTTTTACCCAAGAAATCTGCAGTTTTACTGTGTACCATTAGTTATGGGACACCCTGTATAGCTTAGTCGTGAAAAGCTGACTTTATTCTCAGATAGTTTATTCTTAAACTTAAATACCTAATTGTTTATTCTAAACAATTTCAATGAACATAAAAGTAACGTGGACCCTTTTCTTTCCCTAATTTTTAATATTTTTTCTGGTTTGGGCTTCTATCAGACCAGGTGGCGCCCAAGCCAAGTTAACGACGAAGGGAAGGTGTAAGTATTTAATGGACCATGACCTAGTGCCTCCGCAATAAGAGCTATCGTACGTACTGAGTGACAACCTACTGTCCACCACAAACGGTTCTCTCATTTGGAACCTCTCTTATTTATGATCTACCTAAATGGCATAAGCAAATATTTTAAATTTTGCAAGTTCCTGCTCTATGAGGATGACATGAAATTTTTTAGCTGTACTAAGAATATCGGTGATTGTTTGTTGGTGCATAATTGGGTAATGGCTAGAGAAGTTATTAAAACTGCTTCTCTATTATTAAACGTGAATAAATCTTTAAAAAATTATTATCTCTTTAGGAGGCCCTCTTTTCAGAATAATTGTTGGCACTCTATTCCTCGCCAGAATTATTCAGTTTCTTTAATTTTTTTTTCTACGCCCCTGGTAGTGTTACCGCAACACGAGACGAGATAAAATGAATCTCTCGTCTTGTCTCGCTTCTCTCGTGATTGGTATGGCTGGCTTATATAAAAAAAAAACGGTCATCAATAATACAGAGGTAACAAGAGCCGAATATCAAAGGTATATACCAATATTTTAAAATAGTGCGGAGATCATGAGAAAATATCTCCAAATCTTGCTATAATGCTTGGGATATACTGACCATACCTACCACCAGTGTTCCTGCTGAAAGACTGTTCTCAAAAGCAGAACTCGTAATAAGAAAACATAGGAACCGTCTTAATGCAGAGTCAGCGAGAACATTCTTATGTTTAAACTCTTGGTATTCGTGTGGCCTTAAGAAAAATATATTTGCTAAGAAATAATTATTTTGAATTTCTAAAGTTTTTAATGTTCCTAATTTACAGTGAGCCCCAGAAGTAATGTCTAAATTTATTTAAAATTCAGCGGTATGATTTTCGGAAAAACGCTCGAACACGTAGATTCTCTTTTATTTTCTTGCATCTTTTAAAATCTCTAAAAAATATACAGGGTGCTCAAGAAAACTGGGCAGTTTTTCTTTAATGGAGCACTCTGTATAATATTTCATTTTTAAATTCTACTTAAAATTGCAAGCCGGTTTTATAAAAAAAATATACTTTTAAACTTAAAAGTTAACGAGATATTAACATTTGAAAAATTACCTATTTGAACTTTGAGAGTCTGTTGCGTTCCAGTGGTACGTCATAGGGCGAAATGGCTGTATAAATATTAACTAAATGTAGGTAATAAGTGTTTTTTTTTAACTTAACTTACTTTTTATACATCTTGATTTCAACCCTTTTTTGTATCTAAGTAACTGTATTATATTTTTTAGTTTATTAGGATTTTTATGTTCCAAGTTGCAATTACTTCAGACTCTTTAGAATAATGCTTAAAATTGGCGTTATATTATTTTTTTTTGTAGAAAGATAGGACAATGGTAAGATTGCATTTTTCACCATACTCTGATTTCGCATTTATATGTTTCTTAAAATGTATTGATTTTTTAATATTTATTTTAAAAATATAAGAAATATCAATACATTTAAAAAAAAAATGATATGAATGCGAAATTAGGAAATGCCAACCCTTTAAGTTATTGCCATTAAGACATATGTTCCCTTATCGTTTTTTCCTCATTTCATATATTTAGTTTTGGTGTTCATGAAAATCTAAAAGGTTTCTGACAAATATAAGAAAAGCATTTCATTAATGTGAAACCTCCCTATATAACCTCTATTAAATATTAATTTAAAATGGTGTGTCGTGCCTATTACACTAAAATTTCTTAAATTTCTGGTTACCTATATGCTAATTTTAAATTTAAATATCACAATTTTTCCATACTTTTAATCGAAAAAAATACAAACATGAATAACAGTTTAACTGTTTAGTATGTCAATGTAAGCACTCATAATAAATTATAAAACCAACATTTCTCTCGAGAGAGAGATCGAGAGAGACGAGAATTTCTCGACGAGAGAGGGTCTTTCTCTCGTCTCGTCTCGGGGCTTCATTTGAGAAAAAATATCTCTCTCGTCTCGTCGAGAGAGGGCGAGACGAGACTAGAGACGAGAATCTCTCGTCTCGGCGGCAACACTAGCCTCTGGTCTTTTTCTCTTCTTAGAAGGTCCACTTTGTGTTATCTCCATTACTAAACACGTAAATTCCAGCACATAAAACATGGCACTTACACTTACAACCTATTTCTGGGAAACAAATACGCTCTTTGGCACCTATAGCGGCTTAGAAATCCATGACTCATTTAATAAAAAAAAAGTATAGGCTAAACGCCATCTTTATAAGCCACGTCATCGATTCACATTTAAAACAGCATAACACAGTATTATATTATCCCGGATTATCCGTAAACTGAAACATCAGTTTCCATGAAATTCATTGAAGAACAACGGTTTGCTATCAATCAAGTGGACGCCATTAACTTTTTTGATTAGCACTGGTAGAATAATAACAAACGTAAAAACTAAAACGGTATTCTAAAATTATATACCTTAAATTATCTAGGTAGGAAACATTTTATAATATATCGTAATAAATTGGTCAAAAGTGTTAAACCATTGTATTATCGTTTTAAAAGAAATTTCAACTTTACAATGGACACCACTAAAGCTATATTATTACAGAAACCAAAGTGTTATTTAGGGTGAAGAAATTACACATCCCAGCAGAGAAGTTGGACACTTTTTAATAAGAATTTGTATTCTCTTTGATACTGGTTCACCATATGTTTAAAGAAATAGCTGTCTTGCGTGTCTTTTGTATCTTGAAATGTCACAATTTATTTAGTAATTATTGTAAAACATTTTCAGTAAAAATGAAAAGAAATACACAGCAAGTAAGTAATTCAGGTTAGTTAGATTTTTAGACTTTTATGATTGTCATTTAACGACATTACTAATTCTTGCACTTATTAGCTATTAATATCATTAGGCACAAATCACAATTCTTATTATTATTCATATGTTCTATAATAACAAACTTTTAACAAAGAAAAAATATGTGTGAAAGATGTTAGCAATTTGTAGCTACGACCATAATAGTATATTTTTCTAGCATGTTTCCAGTGGTGGTCTTAATAAAAACAAATAAGTTTTGTATATATTTCTAAGTTAAATGCCAGAGATAAGTTTATTACGTACACATTAAATTCTCCGAAGCTGACGTTAAACGGTCGTCATTTTGGCCATATTCAGCATTTTTTAAAGTATATTCAGGTCCGTAATAAGATAAAGTCGTAAGTTAATAGTAATTGTGCCATTTTAATTGGAAACCTGTAATCCTCACTGGGCTAGCCTGAAATTCTAGCATATAGTCAAGAATCTTACATTTTTTATAAAATACATACTAGAGATAGTAGAGCAGATTACCATTTCTTTACAACCATAATAAATAATTAGAGATCTACAATATTGAAGGCCGAAATTTTATGTTACCGCTGATAAATCTTACAATTACCTAAATAACACGCATGAAAAACTTTAAAACTTTGATCTCTTGCACTTTTTTGAATCAACTACGTTTTGGAGAAAATCGTAAAAAATTGACCTCAAAAATACGCCCTTAAAACTTTGTAGTAAATTTTGAAACATCCCGTATACTTTTAAAACTAGACTTAATTTACAAACAATTAATTTATTTATTTCTTAAAATATTCCTGAACATAATATTTAAATTTGAAGAAGTAGTCCATCTTTCCAGTGGAGTAGGTAATATAGATAAAAACAAAACTTCTGTCTTCCTATTAGACCAGTAGTATCATATTGCGATTCTCCCTGTTACAAATTGAGCAATTGGCTCAATAATACAATTCGATCTTTAACCAATTTTCATAGTGACTTCTCTGTCAAAAATTCAACCCAGTTAGCTAACGAACTTAAAAATCTTTATATACCAGACTCAGCTTTTCTAATCTCTTTCGATATCACAAATCTTTTTCCAAGTATACCAACTAATGAGTGCTCTCAGCTGGTACATTCTCTCCTTTCAGAATCCACTGATCTACAACAGACCCACATAAACAATATATGCCAATTAGTTGATTTAGTTCTTGAACAAAATTTTTTCCTTTTCAATAATAAATTCTACAAACAAAACTCAGGTCTAGCCATGGGATCTGCCCTCTCACCACTTCTAGCCGAACTGTTTATGTCAAACTTAGAATCCAAAATTAAAAACAATCATCGCTTTACACATATTGTCACCATTAAAAGATATGTAGATGACATATTTGCCATTTTCAACGGCCGTCCCGAAGATCTCAATGACTTCATCTCCTTTCTCAATTCTTTACACCAGTCAATTATATTTACTCATGAACTTAAAGAAAATGGTTCCCTACCTTTTTTAGATTTAAAACTTACCAGAATCAACAATACTATAGAATTCAGTATCTATCGCAAACCAACTAACACAGACTCGGTTATTCCTTACATATCTAATCATCCACACACACAAAAGTTCGCATCTTTTCATTCCCTTTTTTCACGTTTATTCTCCATACCCCTCAACGAAACCAATTTCAAAATTGAGCTAAATATCATCAAACAAATCGCAACAAATAATGGATATCCACAACAGCACATTAATAAAATTTATTTCAAACATCTTAACAAGTATCTAAACAAACAACTGTTATTTAAAGAAACTAACAACAATAGATACTGTTCCTTATCATTCTGGGGTCCCATATCATACAAACTAAAAAATATTCTTCAATCGTTTGGCTACAACATATCCTTTAAAACTAAACATACGTTAGGATCTTTCATTTGCAATGCCAAGGATGTCATCCCTCTGATGGATAGATCTGGTGTATACGAGGTCATGTGTTCGACTGCTGGCTGCTCCACAGCATACATAGGTCAAACTGGCAGAAAATTCAAAATTCGCATAAGTGAACACTGTAAGGAGATTGAAAGAGCATCAAGACTTAATTTGTCACCATCTAACATTAAATCCAACTTTTCTAGACACATATCAGCCAATAACCATACTTTCAATCCAGAAACAAACACTAAACTCTTACACTTCTGTCAAAAAAGCAATAAGCTGGACCTACTTGAAATTGTTGAAATAAATAAAAATTTTAATAACACTAATATAAACTGTGTCAACGATCAAATAATTTACAGCAGCACAAATTTCTTTAATTCTCTAAACTTAAGATAACTCAACGAACGTGTGTCCCCACAGGGGGCTGCGTGGGCCTGCCATCCGTTGGCGGTGGATAGTTTGGGGCGTTCTTGGGCCCCTACAGCGGCGGTTAACAGATTAGTGCACTGGCTATATAGATTAGTCTCATGGGTTTCTCCCATCATTGAGATGTGATATTGCTGCTGAGGGGTCGATGGACGGATCCTGGTGTTTTCTGTTAGCATACTTGGCGGGACCACGCTCCCTCTTGTTGGTGCTACAATGTTCTTATTTCTTCTCTTAAAGACACATTTTCACTCTTTCAATTTCCACTCAATATCTCCTTACCTTCACAACACAATTAACATTTTTAAAAAACAATAACATTTTTATACTGTACCTATGTAAATCTACCCACATCCGCTTTTTCTTTGATATGAAAAAAATTTTGTCACACTTCTATGTATCTGTTTGTGAATTTATTTTATAAGTATTTCCCTTCATAACATCATTATTTTTGATTTATATTCAATTTGAATTTAAAATTTCCCACCTATTGTCAGTGCAGTGAACCTCAACTTAAAGTGCATGTTCTTGTGTAAAGAGAACTACCCTCCTATAAACATTTAATCCCCTTATTTTGAAAAAGAAAAAATTTTTTAAAAATTATTTTTAAATTGTAAACAATTCATTTATTGAACAATTAATTCATAGATGTCGCAGTCTTTTCTTTATTCGGGTACTATATGCGTTTAACAATTACAACTTTCAACCATTGGGTAATCTATTTTATAGACTTTGTAAGCCTGACATCGAGTCACTCTAATTGGTCCGACACTTAAATTTTTAATATATCTACAATCCAAGACTTGTCGTGTCATATGCCAAATCTCTTTGATTTCGCATATTGACATTAACCTTACTTTTACTTCAATTCTTTTCGCGTTTGGCATGGCAGTGGTGAGCACTATAACCTGATTTTATTAATACAAACTTTCAAAAATACTTTTAATTGTCTAAATTATGATTTATTATTTAACACAACAGGGGCTTAGCCCCCTGTCCCAATTTTTAAAAAATCAAAACCCTCTATAATCAAAAAAATTTTAACGTTCTTATGAACAATTTTTTATGATATATTTTTTTTAAAGATTCCTTTTTAAAGAAAACATCTTTAATCAGTTAAGATGAAAAACTTTTTTCTTTTCTTTTTTGATTTCTCCACACTTTACTAAGTACCTATTTGTATAACTTTCATTATAACAACATAAAACCCAAATTAAATTCATGCTACATATAATCATATTTTATTATTTCTTTGATACAATAATAAAATGTATATTTTCTAAATTGTGCTCATCTTCTTATCCATCACGTTCAGCCAAACTAGTCTTCAACTAACAAATTTCATTTGCCTTATGATCTTAAAAGAGTTGTACTCATTTATTTGAGGCAACTACTAAAACCGAGACCAAACTCGATTTAGGTAAGTCCTTCATGGTGCCTGTTGTTATTGTACTTTCATAGATTCCTTTTAGTTCCCCTGAAGATGACTGTTTGTACAGTCGAAACATGTAGGGACAATCACTTTTAAAGAAATTAATTTTTGAAATAAATACTATTTGTGGAGGAAGACAGAAGTTTTGTTTTTATCTATAATATTTAAAGATAAACAGCTGTTAAGTTCTTTTTTGGTCCAACATTTGAAAATTAAGGCGTTCTCTATAAATAATAAATTGAGTCGCTAGAATTACCAGCATTAGCAAAAAAAATTATAAAAAAAAAATATTTTTACCTAACTAAATGATTGAAAAAAAACAATGAATAAAACCCTACAGACCTTCATAGGTATGTTATTTAAGATGACTGTGGAGCTACAAGGTATAACTGAGCATAATATACAGTATTTTAGTATACCCGATGGTAATAGAATTATGTCATTTAAAGAAAAACCTAGGAAGAGAAGTATAAGGACACTTTTTTTTAATTTTAAATTACGGTGGTTTTCTTAGTTTGACACTTGAAAATTGTGGTAAAAGATATTTTCAAGTTTGGCATAATACTTAACTTAGGTTAGTTCAGGTTAGTCCCTCCTGGTCCCCCTTCAGATCTGCGAAAAAAATCGTGAACTAAAATATTTTACTCACTATTGTGCTTTCCCTTTTAGGAGCACCCTAGACTGTGACTTTTCATAGAATAGTATATTGTGTACAGTGTTGCCAGGTTGAAAATAGGGAAAGCGGTAGGCACGACATGAAAAAAGCGGTAGATTTAAAAATAAAACAGTGGATATGCCCTTACTCTCTTTGGGCTAAAAATACGCTAAAAATGTTTAGTTATAAGTTCAACGGTACATAAAATATATAAATAAAAAACAAATTAAAATGAACACAAAACCTATATAGGTTTAACAAAATATTTTAATAGTTATATACATAAGCAGGCAACCGCTATGTAGTTCTTTCGTTCGTCTCGAATTAGGGGATTTACCGATTTACCCTACCGAAGCAAACGCAATCGCACTAATCGGTTGCTACCGTGGGCGTCCTGTCGATGTCGAGTACCGTGCTACCAACTGCAATAGTAATGTCGCCTCAATATCGACAATCGCCATTCGTTTTGTTATAGTCTCAAAGTAATAATGAAATTATTTCAAATAGTTTTTTCGAGATTAAGAATTAAAGTTAACGTTCCTCTACAATATCATTTGTGTGACGAAATACATTTAATCATGTCGTATAATATTTAGCGGTAGAAAATTATATCAAAAACGCTAGCACGGTAGCTCATACATCAAAACGGTAGATCTACCGCTAAAACGGTAGACCTGGCAACACTGATTGTGTATCTAGTAGGAAAAATATCATATTCTAGGACGAGGACGAAAATATGATTTTCCTACGAGATGCACATAATATTTTTTCTGCGATCAAAAATGGAATAGAATAAATTGTAACATTGAATGAATAAACGATTTTTTTTTATTCCCGGCCTAGGCCTGGGTTCAAGAAAGTTGTAATATAATAATAATAACATAATACGATTTATTGCCCTTAAGTTTTTTTTTTATTTATTAAAAATGCAAAGGAATAAACTATAAATATCAACTGAGAAGAAGCTCCAAAACAACCAAATTAAATCTATGTTAATATCATGTCTCAATTAACTACATTAGAAAGATCAAATTGGAATATTATATCAGCAACGTCTGGGATTTTTTCCCCAGAAAAGTTCCTTGATGTTTCATGTCCAAATTCAAGACAACTTGGCAAATACAAAAAATGCTGCTTGAAATTTTCCTTTGGTCCTTGTGTGACTGGAAGTCGAGGTCCTTTTTCTATTTCTGCAAAAGATTTTTCATTTTAATTGATACGATTTATTATTGTTTATTTATTTTCTATCTATTTATTGTAAATGAATGGGACTCTGTAAAATACCTCTATGGTGCTAGGTAAAATTGCCAAATATTTTAAATTGTAGTAATTTTTTTAATGCCCATTTGCATCGCCTATTTTAATTCTAAAACTTGAGTTAAGTATAGGGTTCAGTTTAGATTTAGATATGCTGCACCGGTGCCCTCCTTTCTACCTTAGCTGAGCTCTTCTAACTTTGGCAACAACGCCATTTCAATGACTTTACTAGATATTTTAGTTTTAGCTCTTTATGCGTTGGTTTTTGGTTTAGTTCGAAGTATCAGAATCTTTAGCGTTAAGAAGAAGATAAAAGTGACAAGATAATCAAGATAAATGTTTTCTAAGTAAAAAGATAAATGTAAATAAATTGTTATGTGCAATCTTAACACACCTATAAAGTAACAAAGCTAGGGCTTTAAAGACATTATCAATGGTTCTTGATATGATGCTGGAGAGGTATATGTACCCGCAAAATTTGCAACACAAGCAATGTGGCTACCAGATTGCACAAAAACTTACCGGTGCCACAGCATTTTTCTTAAACAGTATATTCTGTTTAGGTTTGTTGTTACAAAGATAAAGATGAATTGAAGATGTGTTTTAACTAGTAGCTAAGGTGGTAGTGAATTGAGTTGAGGTCGCGGTTTTCTCTGTAGCTACATTGTATATATTATACTTACAAGTTGTATGGGAACTCTATCTGATGTTCGGTTATTTCCAGTATATAAAGAGCTATCTCTTTAGCAACCCGAAATCGTTGAAAAAACCTCAGATTGTCAAAGCTGTTAAAGTAATCAGCTCTCTGATATATTCCTATCTTGGTATACCAAAAATAATTAAGCTTGGTTCATCCACATCTTCACCAATAAATTGTTCTAATACGTTCATTGAACTTGTTATAAAAACACTCATCAGTTTGTTTCTTAACCGTTGACATTTGACATTACTACAAATTGAGATTAGATTTTCGACATAAACCTCAGTATTCTTGGGCTTAACTTAGTTCGTGCTTAATTTGTAGTTACTGGGAAAAGTCCACCCATGCAAATCAAATTTATACGATAAGGTTGACCCTAAGCTGAGATAGGCGAAGCAAAGGGTCATAAGGGACTTTTTATGTTTTACAGGTTTTAAACAAACTTAAGATATGAATACCAATACATGAACAACAATAACATAAACAGTATCCTGCAAACTAAATCTCTTAAGGGAGAGAAGATATTGAATATGCAATATACGTAGTTTTCAGTATTATTGGCTGTTTCTTAAAAACGGCTAATTCTTTGACTTACCGCACGTATTAAATACAAACAATAGACAACTGACCACCGAATTAAGGCTTGCACTTATTACTGGCGCACCAGTTATTCAATCGTTGCACTACAAACAGGCGGAACAAGGGGGAACCTAAAATTCTATTATTCCAAAAGATAAGTAATTCTTTTTTATTGGTAAGGTGGTATTTAGGGTATTCAATAACGGATTAAAATGACATGTACTCTTCAAGAAGGGGTTGAAATTATTTCACTTTTCTTTAGAAGTAACGATTGTGCTCGAGCTGCCGCCCTGTCTTACAATGAACTGCATCTAAATGCACACTTGTCTCATACTTACGTGCTACAATTAGTGGCAAAATTTCGTGGAACAGGATCAGTGCTAAACAAAAAAACGATTTTGAAAATCCTGTAAGAAATGAAGGAATGAAAAGGTCTTCAAAAATTGGATCCCATGGTACCGAAAGTAGGGGTCTGCTCATTTCGTTACGGTAAAACTAACCCAAATAAGTTGTTCCCAAAAATCTGTTATTAATTAGGAAAACTCTATATTTTACCATTAAATTAAATTTTTTTGTGCCTTTATATAATTTTATGTGTTTCTAAAACTTTTTTTAATAAAAACTTTTAATAATAATAATAATAATAATAATAATAATAATAATAATAATAATAATAATAATAATAATAATAATAATAATAATAATAATAATAATAATGATAATAATAATAATAATAATAATAATAATAATAATAATAATAATAATAATAATAATAATAATAATAATAATAATAATAATAATAATAATAATAATAATAATAATAATAATAGATGGATCAACAAATAACCAACTTAAGGGAGTACTTCCGCAACAAAGCCCAAACTTCAGACCTACACCATGCTATTTGCGAAGCAGACCACTCTACTCTAAGATTGAGGGATCAGAATGCCCCACAACACCACAAGACCAATGAAGAAAAGCTACAGATATGGAGGGAAAAACCTCTGCACGGACGACACCTGAACGAGGCAGCCCAGGATCACGTCGACAGTCTTGCGTCGAACTACTGGCTCATCTCTGGACAGATGTTTCCTGAAACGGAGGGATTTCTACTGGCAATCCAAGATCAGGTCACACCAACTAGAAACTACCTGAAATACATAATTAGAGACGACTCAGTACAGGTAGATAAATGCAGATATGGATGTCAAACGGCAGAAACGATCCAACACATCACGGGAGGATGCCAGATGTTTTCTGCAACAGAATACAAGGAGAGGCATGATGTAGTGGCCAAGATCCTACACCAGGAGTTAGCGGTGAAACTACAGCTTGTCCAAAATGAAAAGATCCCATATTATAAATATACACCACAGACAATCTTAGAAAGCAACCACTATAAGATGTACTGGGACCGGACTATTCTTACTGATCAGACGGTGGCCCACAACAGACCGGACCTTGTAGTGGTAGACAAGAGGGCCAGGAAAACGACTCTGATAGATGTAGCTATACCAAATAACAACAACCTTCTAGTGAAGCATGCTGAGAAAATAGCGAAGTATCGAGACCTCCAGGAGCAAATAAGAACACAGTGGAATATGGACAGCATCGAAACCATGCCGATTATTGTTTCAACAACAGGAGTAATCCCAAACAAGGTTTTGGAAAACCTTAGAACACTAGACTTACCTCAAGATCTCTACAAGGATATGCAGAAAGCAGTGCTACTTTCAACAAGCCGAACAGTCAAAAAGTATATGGGTAATCAAAGAAGAACCCCACGGGCCCAATAACACGGAAAGGGCCCCCACAGAGCTCAATCCTTTTGATATCGGTGATATCTGGGATGAGTGAATGTTCCCCGTAGAGGGAGTGCATGACAGGTCTCGCGACCTGTCAGAAAATCATAATAATAATAATAATAATAACACATTTATTGTTTGCCAAAATAATCAATACACAATATAGACAATTTCTTAATATCTGACAAACAATAGGCCTTATTTACTGCAGACATCTGGTTTTCCAGATACTGTTCAGGCCTTTATAGCTATAGTACTACCTACAAAAAATTCAACCTTTTTTACCAAATTTTACACAATATAACCTAACCTAAAAATTAAATTGCAAAACACAGGGGCACAGTACACAAACTAACTAACCTCCCTAGTCTATGCACAGGGGCATTTCACGTACCTAATCATTGACAGGGTTATCGCTGAGCTGAAAGCAAATGTCTCTTGAAATTATTTTTAAATGTCCGAGGTGACTAAAAAACATTGAGATTGTTAAATGTATTTAATAGATGAGAGACGTTGTAAGAAAACGACCTTTTGAAAACTTCCTTGTGATGCTGCGGCACTGTAAGAATACCCGAGAAGAATACCCCTTCTTCGCAAATTTAGATTATGGATATCCGTTCTAAATGTAAGTTTTTGGAAGAGGTAAGGTGGTGATCTAAATTTAAGAATCCTAAAGTAAAAGGTAGCCATAGATAATCTTGAACATATTGAGCCATCCCGATTGAAGAAGATATGGGGAAATATGGACTCTTCTTCTTACGCCATAAATCAACCTTAAAGAAGAATTTTGTATTTTTTGTATGCGATAGCGATCCACGGCATCCAGACATGGCATATATACGCTATTGCAGTGATTAAAGTGTGAAAGAACCAGGGACTCATAAAGTAGCCTTTTAATATCTTTTGGAAGGCAGTGTCTATGGCTATAAATAAGCTTTAAGTTCACGTTAAGTTTATGCGCTTAAACTACGGTTTGGCCTAGGAAGTGGCGTATATTTACAATTAATATAGATAGCGAACAACTTTCCGGTGGTCGCCTTATAGCGTATTATGGAAGTATATATTGCCCTGGCTCAAAGATATTTCCCGCGTTTACGATAATCAACTGGAATACGGCTTGGCATTTGGGGAAAAATCTTCCAAAAAACCCCATTTACTTTCTTCAGTTTTTAGGAAGTAACTACATTTAAAATTCAAGTAAGCTTGAATAAAGATGCCAGATGGATGATAGGGTTAGATTAAGTTAAAGACGTTAGTGAAATAAGAAAAAAATACCGAATACAATGATCAGTACGACCAACTACTGAATGACATATATTCTGTCACAGTATAAAGTTCATTAACCAATAGGAAATGCTTTATCCTTTTGGCAAATCTTTCACCACGTAATGCTCGCAATTCAAATAGCAGCCCATTATAAAGTGTTACACAGTTGTAAAGAGAGGAACTCTTGAAAGAAGTTGTCCTATGATAGGGTATTTCAAGCAAGTCGCTTCCACGCGTTCTGTGGGTACTTGTAGATCCCAGTCTAACAAACATCGATCGATTGACATTTACAAACAACAAATATCGTGAAATATATATGCAGGGGAGTGTTAATAGTTTATTTTGGGCAAAAGTACCTCTGCAGCTTTCTCGAAAGTCTAGATTAAAAATAAGTCTTGTTATTTTTTTTTGGTTCACAATTATGCGATTGCTGAGCACTACACCTCCCAGCAAACAATATTATAACTCATATGACTAAAAGCCAACAAGTAGTAGACAGACAAGATGCCCTCGGTATCGAGCGTACTCCTACGACTCAGTATTGCGAAATAAGCAGAATTTGGCTTGCCAAAAACATGGTCCAGATGATCACAGAAGGAAAATTGGCGATCCATATGGGTACCTAAGAACTTAACATTTTTTGAGAGATTTATGTTTAGCCTTTTTTCAAAATCGATTTTATAGAGACCTTCGCTTAAATATATTCATGTATACAGTCTTGTCAACATTCAAAATCAGACAATTCTTTCTACACTACAATTCCATTTCATCGCAAACAGATGACGCATTTACATACAGATCATCAAGGCTATCGGCAGTAACCACAACAGTTGTATCGTCCGCATAGATTGTCACATGACCTGACACAACATTCATCGGCACATCATTTACATACTAAATAAATAAAAGTGGACCCAGTATAGGGCCTTGTGGGACACCAAGTTCTACCTGTTGAGCTTTTTATATATTTTTCCTTTTATTGTAAGCAAATGTTAGTATTTGGGTAGTTTAGTTCTCTACCGTTCTGCGTTTTTGAGTTATGGTGCTCTCTGAAAAGCAGTATGGTTTGAAAAAGAGGGCGCACCGCCCCACTTTGGTGTAATTCGAAGATACTTAGACGACATTTTTCAAAACCGCTGGATAGGTCGACGGGGTTCAATTGAATGACGCCATTGGATTTTTTTCTATGAGTGCATTTGAAGGAGAGAATATATCAGAATAGACCAGACCGCATTGAGAACCTAAAAAATAGGATAAGAATGGAGATAAATAATTTATCGGCCGAAAGTGTTAGTCATGCGGCAGATAGTATTTACCACATCAATTTCCGTGTCTCCGCGCTCTTCTTAAAAATAACTTTTGAGCAACAATCAGTAAATTAAAAGAAAGCGAGATTTGTGGCACCAACTTAGCACTTAAAAATGTTAATGTTTAGTACCAATATTAATTTTTCAAAAAACTTATTTACAAAATATAAGTTCCTGAGTTTTTCTTTATATTAACCATGGATTTTTTTACATTCTTAATTTTTCAACATGGTCCTTCAAATCCTGCATACGAGATTATCCATTTCCCAGATGTCTATAACGGAATTCAGGGTCAACCAATTATTACGGTCCTGAGTAGGTTTAACGATTCTACACGGTAATGTAAACTGTAAGAATGGATTGTTTACATGTTTTAAGTTTTTGTCGGCCGTTTACAGACACGTTGCTGGTCCGTCCGATGTGTCTCATATAAATATAGCAAGCACATGTTTAGCGGTGGCATATGACGACTTGGGCTTCTTGTGAGGGTGTTTATCGATGGTTTATTCCATTAGAAGTGTCCAATAATTATGTGCGACATTTTTATTGCAAGCCTGCGGTACAAGTTCACCGCCTCCCATCCATCTCTCAGGAAAAGATTCATTAAGAATTCAGCACATTGTTTATCTCTATGTGTACATTCTGTACATCTTTGAATAAAATGGGTAACCGATTTCTTAAGTAATCCAAGCGAATCTCACCATTAAGCTTTTGTGGAAAAAAATGTGGCCCAATTAAGTGGTCTTCCACAAAGCCGGCCCACACATTAACCGAAAACTTGTTTTGATAACCGTGTTCTATCACCAAGTGACGAATCTTATAAGAGCAATAATGTTGATTACGAAGATTGATAGAGCCATCATGTCCAAATCTAGCTTCATCCATAAAAAAAAACAGGTGATTTAGGTGTGTGGGACTTGCTACCATACCACTTTGTAGAGGACTTGTCTTCATACTTTCTGTCATCATATTTACCATATTCTTTATTTCCATCAAATTCTTTTTCCCCCTTTCACGCTCCTCTCTTCTTATTTCTCTTATTTTAAGACTTTGCGCCCTCTTATTTTTAATATACTCTCAGAGTGGAGCAGTTGTATCCTTTTTTTCATTGTTCTCTCCAATTGCATAGTGTTTTTGCATCTTGTTTAATGGGTTTATTTAGGTTTTAATATTAGTGAGATTCAATGGAGTTACATTTAGGATCCATTCTGCTTTTACAACGCTTCTTGGGAATTTTTTCAAATAGGGCAAATTACGTTACAGCAGGATATTCATGACCCTTGCCATCAATAAATACATAAAAAAATTCATATCACCTCTAACATGATAACTTGATTCAAAAACTGCTCTGGGTCATTGCGGGAGGCACCTTTGTAAGAGGCTTTCCTTGTTGTCTGTCCTTTTTTCATTTTCTGTTAGAGCAATAACGTTTAAACTTTAATTTATAGCATCCAAATAGTTCTTTTAGTTTTAAGTAAAAATTAAAGGGTACAAAATTTCGATCTCTGTTATAGAGATTTCGAATTTTATTTAACAAATTTACACGAGAATTAGAACCTTCAGAAAGTAGAGCTTGCACCTTTTAGTAATGGTAGGGATGAAGAGGTTGCTCTTGCAAGGTTTCATGTACAGAACTCTTTGGAATATTTTTCTGAGTTGCAGTTAATCTTGTACTTATTTTGCGATTATTCGCAATTGAATTCAATGCACGAGCTTCTGCTTCCATAGTTTGAGTACTTCACTGCCACTCTCCATCATAGTATTTAGTTTCAAATGATTCATATTCTCCAAGCCCTTGATGAATAGTACTGAACATTCGCGATTGTGGTATTATTTTATTCGTATATGCTTTATCATACAAACTTCTTCCTGCCGGTGCATTGCTACTTCATAATAATAACTAACAATACATTTCTCGTAATTTGGCCTTAAAATATTAATTATAATAATTAGTCATGTTAATTTAAAAAAACTTTAAACAAAAAAGTTGAGGGGTATTAACTTAATATTAAGGGCCACTAGGGCCCTTCGGCATTAAGTGATTTATGTCAAATTTGGAAGAAAAATACATAAGGGTAGTAGTAATCAGTATGTCAAATTTAAAGAAAACTAGAATCTAGAGCAAACTAGAAAAAATTTTATAAAACAAAATTGATTTTAAAGACAAAATTTTGACACCCTTTATATTTGAGTTTTCGAAAAAATGTTTTATAAATAACCTTATTTCTTCAAGTCAAATTACCCCTTAAGTGTGTTGCTTATCATTTCACTTCGGGGACACCCTGTATACAAGGTGTCCCGAAAGTAAGGGGCCATACTTACAAGGCCTAATCTACGTGTCAAAATAATAATATTTTTTACAATAAACTTATATCGAGAAACGCCTCCTAAGGAAGCTACAGCACCCCCAATAAAGTACCCTGAAGATGTTTCGGGTAGAAACTTGAACCTTGAGTATGACAGTCAAGTTTATGTGCCTAATCTAATTTTATACTCAAGATTATCAAAATGTAGTCAGTGGCATATACATAGAAATAAACTAGTCATAACTATTTTGTGTATAGATTCGAAACGTTTTTTTTAAACAAATTTGAAAATTTTAATACTTTCTAATAAAAAATAGTAATCTTGGTCCATGTCATTAGGGTGCACCGTTTTTGAGAAAAATCTATTTATAAATTACCCTGCATACCAGAACAATGTCAAATATTCATTTTTTATTCAAATTGGGCCAAATATAAAAAAAAATTCATTACTTTTCTTACGCTTGTCACATTTATTTTATATATATAAGCAAAAGTACTTTTCTTTGCTTAAAAGTATGAAAGTTTCCAAATTTGGTTGAAAAAACGTTAAGGATCCATACTCAAAAAAGTTATGACTGGTTGGTTATTTCCATGCCCCGAAAGTTCACCGGGTATTTCCTAACCGCGGTCAGAGAATGAAACTGGTGAATCCTGACGTAATTATAAAACGAAAACGTTAAAAAAAAATTTATTGATGTTTTGTTTTTATTAACATTTAATAAAAAACAATATTCGAATAATATTTGTCACACATAATAAGGGGTTTGAGCCAGTGGCGGCTCGTCGTATAAAGCAACTGAGGCCGGGCCTCACATGTAAAATTAATAAATTATTTATTTAAATATAAAACGTTTTTTAACTAATTTCCAATCATTAAAAGTATCAAAACAATAGAACATTGAATTACCATCAAAGTTCAACATATTATCTTTTAAATTTAGCGCGCACCCCATCCAACATTAATTTTAAAAACTGAAATCGTTGCCTGACCGCATAAAAAGAAAAATGTAATCCCAAAAACTTGAGCTTCCTTTACGTCACAAACGCTATGCTCTCCAACCCGGCACCTTCACCGCATTAATTGCGCAGAACATGAAGAATAGGCAAATTTTGTAGGCGAGTGAGGCCCACTTATTTGGGCCTATATATCGTATTATTTTTACAGTAGCTTGCAATGGCTTGCATGTTGCCAAATGTTTATTGAACAAGGTCACTTACTGACTTATTTACTTATTATTTAAATGTTTTATTTTTAAAAACATAAAAAAATAAGTGAGAAATGATGTTTTCATTGTTCTATAAGATATTATTAATAAATATGCAATTAAATCCCAATAACAAAAAACAGATAAAAATTAAAGATTATAGATGGGTGCCTAGTGCCTATTTGAAACTTGGCAATGTTTTATTGTTAACAGGCTCATATATCTTTTCTTCTCGTAGGATCAGGTGTCGGGTTATTAGATTTAATTAGTGCCATTCGTTTATGATTGTTAACCTATCGTGATTTTAGATTTTCGAGGCAGGTCTGCGGGTTAAAATACTGACACCTAATTAATTTGTTTTCTTGTTGTGTTGGTGCACATACCGACTCCTAGAGTCGGTTGTGGTTGGTGATAGGAGGTAAGGTAAGGCAAGAGCCCTTTACATCAGGTGAGTAAGCCGATTTGCTTTTTATTTTAATAATTAATACAGTATTGCCATTGCCAAGGTCCAAGGTTTCGTTACATAAAATTATTTTTTTTGTGCTTTGTGCCTATTTTAATTTAAATTATGAATCCCTCTCACGATATTGTTTTGTCTTTGCTTGAAACCCCTTTCTCGCGACGACCTGAGATAGAAAAACGGCAAATTTTGGAGAGTCGACCAACACCAAAAATAACGGCAGTTTTTAGCGAAAAGAGGGTGGGTCGGGAAAGTTCGCGATCATTTCAAACTTCATATTATGATAGTTACAAATGGCTTTGCGGGAGTTCATATAAACAAAGTTTGTATTGCTGGCCGTGTATTTTATTAGGCAGCGTAAAAACAATAGGAGTTCAGGGGGTGGGTATTCTGATTTAAAAAAATTTTCACGGGCGGTAAAATGACACGAAAGTTCCAAACAACATATTAAGAATTCTGAGGCGCTTACGAGAGTAGAGCAAAATGGAGACACAATAGCGGATGCACTGAGAGAAATTGACCCTGACCTTGCAAATTGAATATTTTTCTCGTGAAACCTAGTATTTCAAAATAATTATATTGCTGGTTGAATTCCTAACTACTCATTTTAAGCCAATGACCTTGAAATCGCGAAAAATTTTTGCCTGCGGCGCTATTTTCTAGCCTCACCCCATTATACACCCCATTATACACCCACGAGCCGCCACTGGTTTGAGCACATTATTTTGTGGTCAGGTTCAATTTTCGAAAACTAATGTGTCAGTTGCGCCATTTTTAATATTAATATACGTTTACAGAAACAACACAAATTTAAGTCCTAGGATAAACATGGCCCTTTTTCCGCAGAGACCCTTTGAATTAGGCCCATAATTTATTTTTTATTTCGGTAACTCTTGAAAATTATGACATAGGACCTTGTTCATTGGAAAGATACGTCCTATAATTTAATTTCGGTAAAAATACTCAAGCCTATTTTTTGGGCAAGCCAGAAATATGTTTTAGTTTCTCATCTATTATCCGAATACCGGTACCTTGGATTGATGCCGTAATTTATGTTTCATTTCATTCACATTACGTATAAAGTTTAGAAAAGTGGAACTTTACTTGACGAGTATGGTTAGTTTGAATCCGAGCGAGGCGAGGATTTAATTTCTATACGAGTCAAGTAAAATCACTTTTTTGACGAGGTGCGTATACTATTTTTTCGCATTTTGTAAGTAATTAATTATTTTGCATTTCATATTAAAATCTAAAAAGAATAGTTACTGAAGAAAATCTACAAAAACTTAGTAGTATGACTTCTCGGTAACTTAGCAATATAAACAAGATGTTTTTTTGTGTTTGACGACTATTGACAGCATAAAAATTAAATCATATTTGAAGAGTGAATTTCACAAGAATTATGGAAATGGCTAATGAAAACGACTTGGAAGATATCCTGAATGCGGCCCGCGAAGCTTCTTCAAGTTTGCTTCCAGTAAAATCCAAGGAAAGATACGAGAAAGCATATAATATGTTCTGCGAGTGGAGAAACACCAAGAATTTTAAAAGCATTGACGAAAATTTGATGCTGGCTTACTTTTACGAGAAGGTAAGCTATTTTATATGGTTAAAGTGTGGTATATAGGTACTAATTTTGTTATTTGTTTTAGGCAGAAGTCCTCAAAGCTTCCAGTTTATGGTCTACGTACTCTATGATCAAAAGCACTTATCAGTGAAAATTCGGATATTTCAAATATAAAAAGTTAATCGCTTTTTTGAAACGTCAAAACGACAAATATGAAGCTAAAAAATCAAAAGTTTTGACCGTGGAAAACGTCACGAAGTGTTTGAAGGATGCTCCAGACGACACGTTTCTGTTAATGAAAGTGGTATTAATTTTTGGGCTGAATGGCGCATGTCGGCGTGCAGAACTATGCAGTTTAACATCTGAAGAAATAGAGGATTCAGGAACAATGCTAATAGTAACGTTACATGATACCAAAACAAAGAAAAAACATGTATTTACCGTAGGATCAGATGGCAATGGGTATAAAATTTACCACAAGTACTTACTGTTAAGACCTAAAACAGTAAGGCACAATCGATTTTTCCTATTTTATCGTCATGGCAAATGTACAGTACAGCCAGTTGGCATCAACACTTTCGCAAAAATCCCACAAGAAATTGCGAAATATCTAAAACTTCCTGATGCTTCAAGCTACACCGGTCATTGTTTGAGAAGAACATCTGCAACTTTTCTTGCTGAAAATGGCGCTGATATTCAGGATCTCAAACGGCATGGGGGATGGCGGTCCACAAGCGTAGCTGAAGGATACGTGGAAGAAAGCATTGAAAATAAATTGAAAAATTCTCAAAGGGTATTCAAAAATGTCCAACTGGGACTACCCCAAGAAGTCCCTATAGGAATTGTGGTGAATGAAAAAAATGTTCAGCAACAACTACTTAATACGGCGAGGTCAGCAGTTGCATCCTTTTCTAACTTAAATAATTGTTCTTTTAATATTTATTGTAATAAGATTTGAAATAAACGAATTTCTTTCTTGTAAAATTGTGTTTTGAATGACATTGGCGTTTTATGAAGTAATGGTTGCTATGCTGTAAAGTGACCCATTACTGTACGATTTTGAGGTCATAAATCTAGTGCATTACTGTATAAAATGCGAAAAAAGTTTTTATATTACTATTCATTTACTATCCCTTATAGATAGTCCAGCAGCGATAAACAATAATAATAATAATAACAACCTTAAATCAAAACTAGTAAGGCGATGTCGCAACAATCTCCGCATAGTTGGTGCCCAGCATCAAGTCACACTGTATTGGGTTCCTGGTCATCACAACATAGATGACAATAAGTCTGCTGATGCGCTCGCCTAGCAAAGAATACCGTGGCTAGACCACTGAGATGGGTCAAAGAGGGGATAGTTCGCAAAGCCTAACACCTTGCAATAAGCAGATGGACACAGCTAACAACCTGAAGGATCTCCAAGCAATTGTGGCCCCTACTTGATAACAGAAAAACCGCATCGATTTTGCAACACAGTCGGAAGGACCTAAGAAATATCACTGCCGTGGTTACCGGACACTGTCTTTTCGGTAGACATATCGATCGTATGCAAATACCAGCTATCGAGTTCTGCAGAAGTTGCAGAGGCGAAGAAAAGGAGGAAAGTATTCAATATTTCTTGTGTGAATGCCCTGGCCTTGCAAGAAGAAAGTTTAATGCCTTGGGCGAACCATTCTTCAATAATCTAGAAGAAGTAAGCAGCTTAAAACTGGGTGTACTTACTAGGTTTATTAACAGTAGTGGCTGGTTCGAGTGAGCTGCCAAGATTCTTCTGCGTTGTGCGTCGCACTAGCCATCAAGGAGCTGATGCTGATAGGTTCCGCCGGAACATATTATGTGGTGTCACAACGGTCCTTATAGAACATGCCAGAAGTCTGCCACTCTCACCTACCCTAACCTAATAGGAGATTGTAACGTGCAATTCTATATTACTTTTTATCTACGATTTTGTAATATATAAATCTTATATTTTTCCTAATATTTTTCCTAATATTTTTATTTTTACAGAAGAATGCCTGTTTTCAGCGATGAATTTAATTGTGAATACCTGCATCTTTGTACATTTATTTGATATATAGGTTATACAATTTTGAAAACAAATTTGTGTCAATATCTACTCAATAGCTCTAGAAGATCCCTTTGTTTGTTCAATGGCACACCCTGCATAATATGTTAACTTTTCTGATTCTCTTTCGACATATTTTAATTGTTCTCTATTTCCCATTGTTTGCTTCCTATAATTATGTTGTAACGTCAAAGTGTCATAGCAAAACAAAGATATTGTCGAGGATATTGTCAAAACTGTGAAATGCTTCATAAATAAATAAAAAAAAAGTTTTTTTCTTTGAAGAGGGAAACGTATAATAGAGCAAGCAAAATAATCGAAAATAATATAAGGTTTATATTTAAAATATTTAAAATATTGTATCTTACCAAGAGCGCCCAACAGAAAATAATTATATTTATAGATTACTAGCGAGTATTTAGCAAACGTTACAATGCCATTTATCTCGTTGCAATGTCAGTATGCTAGTCACCCCATTGCAATTCATCAGATTGCACTGTCACTCATTCCGTTGCAATGCCATACTCATATCGTTGTAATGCCACTCACTTGTCTTAGACGAACAGGCTTCAGCATTGGGCGGTCTAATTTTTTTTAACTTAGTTTTGGTTAGTTTCGTTTAGTTGGAAACCTTTGCAGCCTTGTCCACAACAACTTACCAAAGTTTCATCGTAATCTAATGAATGATATAAAAATGCATACGGGACCAAAAACAATTGTCTGATTGACAAAAAAGTTTGGTTGTAAATCAAACCACCACGAACCAATATATTTGACCACGGGATAAGTCCTCTTAACAAAAAGGTTGATAATGATTTTTGCCAATAAACTAATTGTCCTCTAAAGCTGACACTTAAAGTCGTAGGATATTCTTCGGGACTACGTAAAAGTAGACACGATTATCAGTCAAGAATTTCCAATACTACAGAAGTAGAAAGATGGAATTTTATGTTAAATCTGTAAGAATCTCACACAAATGAGCTCAAATAGCATTAAAAATTTTGTCTTATTTTTAAGACATACCTATTTTTAATTAATCAGGCTTTTAAATATTTTAACCTATGTGTTTAAATATAGGTATTAATGATACTAGTTCGATATGAACACTATAACGAAAAATTGCACAAGTTTCATTAACAAAGTTCATATCGAACGTGTATCATTCAAAATTTAATCTACGACAGTGCAAATAGATTTCATTCGTCTAAATTTCATTGATATCAGATAACGTTTTCCTAATTTTTAAAATTTTCAGGTGTTCATAATAGTCGTTATCATGGTAAGTGCATTTTTGATTGTTTCAATTTCGATTTTGACAACGTCATTATTGCCGTGTAATTTTCTATTGTATGCAAAGTGTTGGCCAAAAATAATTTAAATATGGGAGATTCTGAATCCGAAAGTGTCCCTTCGGGTGTCGAAAATATCGCGCAAAGCGTAATAGTTTGCACCGACTTTCTTTTTGTTTTTGTATCTTAACATTTGGATGTTATTATGAATTCATAATGGCACTGAGTGCTATTAGAAGGTCATAATGACATCCAAATGATAATGCTAAATACGTCATAATGGCACTGTCGTAGATTAAATGAGTTTATAACATCAATGATGATAATTGAAAAACAAATCTAAGGAATAAACTGTACATTTCAAATAACGTGAACCGTAGTGACAGGGGTACAAGTGATCACGCACATGTGAAGTCGTGTGAAGAACATCTTCAAGATACAGGCGTGTAAGCCAGCAGTGGACAAACGTGGTCTTAGAGAGGGTTATGGGATATTTTTAACTTTCAGTCTGGACCAAAAATAATTTATTGGACGCCTTGTCAACGCGAACGCATTTTTTGTTGGGACAAAGAAAGCTTCTGGTTTATATTTTGAATATTTCAATATATCAAGTTTTAAGCACTTCTTTTTCAGGATAATTTAAAAAGTGTATTATGTAGATAGGGATAGATTATGGATGATAATAGCAACACTGTTTTCTTCTTCCCAACTCGTAGAAATTTATTTTCTCTTCAAATATAGTATAACATTTTTTCTAACGGAATTTTAACGCTGAACTTGTACATGATTGAATTAAAGTCTTTTGCAGCCTATGACCAGTGTCAGCCAAAGTATTTTTTACGTCACAGCAGCAGAAAATATAAGATATGTTAAGTAGGTGTCCGCGCCCGGTTTCGATCTATGTCGAAGCAACTAAAGTTATTTGACTCATGTCATCCCGTGAACAAGCGGCCTAAGACAATTGGATCTGATGCGTGACATCTTAGGTTTTCGGCGGACATAACTTTTTTTTAATTCCATGGTTATTTTTGTTGGAATAAATTGAGTTTACGGATATAATTTTTCTAATAGCACCATTACATTCTATAAATACATAGGCATATGGTAATTAGGAAGCAAATTCCCATATTTTATTATTAGTTTCGCGGTCCATCTAGGCCATCGTTTAAATTTACATGTGACCCCAGGATCAAATCTATTGAATAGCAATAGACGATGATGTATCGACCTTTCGGAGTTAGGCATCGATTGTAAAACAATTATGCCAAACATTACTGGTAAAATTGAGGTGTCCGATATTATGTAGGTATCGGCACTTATTGTTAAATATACCTACTATGCATTACAGTACAGGAATTTATTGGGGTTTATGTTTTAAAGTTTGGAAAAATATTCTTGCAAAAAGACAACAGGATTATGACAAAATTTCCACAACTGATCTATTCTTAATAAGAAACTACAGTGAAAGTACGCATTTAAATCTAAAAACTTTAACCAAACATATTTTATGTAGAACTTCAAGTAACTATATTACCTAAAAAAAAATAAAGGGTAAATTACAACGTCGTAAACCAGCAGTTAACACCAAATCAAGCATTTTTCTCTATTTCGAGAAAATAACGCATATATAACTAACTACATATAATGCTTAACTGAGATCTGACTAACCATACCTATTAAAGAATTTAGATATTTTTTAGTGCATTCTTATTTTATGTAAGTCATATTTTATATCAAAATTGTCCAATCTGTAGAAAGAGCCATACAGGATTCTGCAACTCAACTCCCTTGGTATCTAAACTCTATACCAATACATTGTACATATCGACACTTGAAAGGCAAAGGGTAATAAGCGACAATTTATAAACTTGACAGTACGGCCATTTAAAGTTAAAAAAAAACGAAAAAAAAAATCATATATTTTCTTTTTGATTTAATTAAAATGAAAAGAATAGATAAAATTTTGCACATTTTTTTACATGAATGTCATTATTAGTTGTTGACTGAAATTGAACTGACAACAAAATAAATGTCGCCTAAGCATTTTGGTCGCAAAATAATAATCCGGTAAAAGGGCAGAAGGTAATAAATACCGTTACAATAATGTATCATGGTAAAAAGTCTTAGGGCCAGTAGTATAACCCATTACTTACTACGAAGAAGGGATTAAGTTTATTTGTAATTCTAATTTAATCGTGGACAAACAGCCCAACAGCTTTAGGCTAAAAAATAAACAGTAGGTAAAACGCTCCAAGTATAATGAGTAATATTTGAAAAAAGGAAATTGTCTGAAGTGTTGATTTTCATTTTTTATTCGGGCTAGTTTAAAACCAGAAAAAGAAATTTCAAATTTCGTGTAGTGTAATTATTGACATGGCGGTTTTGTTTGCCTTGTATTCGAAGGTATGTCAACCAAAATGCATGAAATATTTTAGTAACTTTAACAGATATATTTAATAAAAAAATATTTTTTTACATAAAAACTGTATAATAAAAAATAAATCGTTAAACTAGAAATAGTAAATAAAAATATTAAAAATACACAATTTACAGTTAACAAGATTTGACGTACTACTTATAACAAAAATTAATTAATTTAAAACAGTAATGCCTTAAGAGCTATAAAAGAGGTAGGTATTTAAATTATAGCAAACTAGTACAAAACAAGAATATGATGACTTAACTAAAATAATACAAAATATTAATAATTTTTCATTCAAACCATCGTCTTTTACATCAGTCTCCGGTAAGGTATCTTTTTACTAGAAGTTGTGGGGATATTTAAATATTCGCGATGAAATAGAAAAGGAATTCCATTGTCTTTGCAAAGTTTATTCAAATTGTCATATTTTACCTGTTAATACTCTCGGAAATACTTGTAGGTGTTTTGTAGCAAGCTGCCAGAATTTCCTTTTTTTTTGCTTGAATTTCAGTCATATTTTCAATTAAAAGGTGTTATAGGATAATCGTCAATTGTTCAATATTTTCCTACTAGCAAAACAGCTCAAGTTACATTTATTTGTAATGTACATCGGAGATAAAACGACATAAGTACCGAATGTAGTAAAATTTATTCATGGAAAAATAGGTTAACTGACCGGATATACTAAATAGTTGGAAAGGCAAAAAGACTTATTTAATATTTCTTACTTCTTTGAATATCCTATCTTTGAATGCCTATATTGAAAAATTTCTTAAAAAGACGTCGTTTAAGTCAAAAAAAAAACGGAACATTTTTAAAAAACGACATTGACTTAAGCGCCAAGAAATAATCGTATCAAGCTAAAACGCAGCTCATTCGACGCAGAAAAAAAAACATTCTTAGTGGTGTGCATATCTCAATTTTGACAAACATGTCGCTTATCCCCTTTTGCCTTTCAAGCGTAGATATGTAGGTATGTACAGGGTGTCTGCAAAAGGTCTTTACAAAAACCTACCACATATTCTTCAGACCAAAATTAGCCGATTTAAGTAAACTTACCTTAGTATAAAGTTGCTTAGTTTGGGCGCTGGACGGCGCTGAAGTGATAATTTTTAAATCGTTTTTCTGGATTAATTCAAAAACTGCTCATACTGTTTTGCCGAAATATGGTATGGTGGCATAGCTTTATGGGGCAAAAAAACACATGCCACAATTCTGATTAATATCAGTCCATGGAGCCGGCCTCGATAGTCGGGCGAGCAGTGATCTCGCTCGGCAATCTAGAGGTCCCGGGTTCGAATCCCAGCAGCTAGGGCATGGATGTTTGTGAATGTTTGCAAATAATTTACAGATATGTATTAAGTTTAGTTATAATGGGTATAAAAGTACTTAAAAACAAAGAGAGATGCTGGCCATTTGGTGTAAACCAGAGCCATAAAACATAATTAAAAAAAAAACATAATTAATCAGTCCATGGGCGTAGAACCTGGGTTTTTTTACTTATTGCTTGTTTCAGATTTCTATGCCAATGGAACAAGAGGGGTTTGAGCACAAAATTCAGATGAACCAACTCATTTGCTACAAAAAAGGTAATCTTGATAAGCTTCGATTCCTCTGACGGTTTTCGAGAAATTTGCATTTTATTAGTTAATACGTAGTAGTTTTTACTACGTAGTACTTGGGTTTTATACAATTTTTCTGTTTTTGATTTCTACGCCAATGGAAGATAAGAGGTTTAAGTTTAAAATTTAGATTAAACCAACTTATTTACTACAAAAAGCCTCTTGAACAGTTTTCTTATCATCTGCTTTTTGTTCGCACGGTATTTTTCAGGTATGTACAACACGACCTTACACCTCACAAATGATTGTTATTGTTGGTTATTATTAGTTTCATCTAACAATATAGATTATTGTCAAATTTGTAACATTTTATTAAATGACAATATTTTGTTGCTAACGTTTAATCATTTTATCTGCTTGCATTAGTTATTAGAAAACTTTAATTGTCGTTAGTTATCATGGCGGTGCAGTACACTAATGCAGAATATACCGATATGATATTGGTATTTGGGTATTGCCAAGGAAATGGTCGAAAATGTGCCAGAGTCTACTCCGAAAGGTTTCCAAACCGTCGCGTCGTATACCAAGCAACTCGACGTTTGCTACTGTTGAAAGACGCCTGCGGAAACACGACCAATTTACTCCTAAAGCCATTGATAAAGTAAGACAGCGTTTTGTAAGGGTTCCTGAAGTCGAGGAAGACATTTTAGAACGTGTTGCAGAAGATCCAGAAATAAGCACCAGGATGCTAGGTAGGGAAATAGAAGTGTCCAAAGATATTGTTCACGAAGTACTTCAAGAATAGTTGCTATATCCATACTATAAGATGCCAGTTCAAGATCTGGTTTTTAGTCGGCTTGTTCATAGGCAGAGAGAAGGGAATCCCAACTTTGCCAACAATATTTTGTTTACCGATGAAGCATGTTTCACAAGAAGAGGGATTACAAATTTCCATAATGAACATGTTTATGCGGATGAAAATCCACATGCTATCAAGGTAAAACATTTTCAAAATGAGTTAAGAATTAATGTGTGGGCTGGAATAATTGGTAATCACATTGTTGGTCCTGTCATTTTTTTTTATGGCTCTGGTTAAACCAACTGGCCAGCATCTCTCTTTATTCGACTTTATTGGCATCAAATTAATGTTTTTACAAACTTACAAAATTCAAAATTCACAAAGATTAACCGGGGAAATTTATTTGCAGCATCTACAAAATACGCTGCCAGATATGCTAGAAGATTTACCTTTACAACTTCGGAGAGATATGTGGTTTATGCACGATGGAGCTCCACCACATTTTGCATTAAATGTTAGAAACTTTTTAAATCAGCAGTACCAAAATAAATGGATTGGTAGAGATAATGCCCCTGTAAATTGGCCACCACGATCTCCGGACTTAAATCCATTGGTATATTTCTTATGGGGTATCTTAAGACAGTGGTTTACAGGACAACTCCAGATAACGCAGAACAACTATGGCAACGTATTCGAGATACAATAAATATTCTTAAGGGCGATGAACAAGTTCTGCAAAGCGTGTGTTTTAATTTTCTTCGACGTATAAATCTTTGTATTCATGAAAATGGTGGACATTTTGAGCAATTTTTATGATATTTCTATTTATTTCTGTTTATGATTTAGTTATTTTTTCCTTTTTTGTAAAAGCCACTACATATTAAGTAATATGCAAATTTCTCGAAAACCGTCAGAGGAATCGAGTCTTATCAAGAGTACCTTCTTTGTAGCAAATGAGTTGATTTATCTGAATTTGGTACCCAAACCCCTCTTGTTCCATTGGCATAGAAATCTGAACCAAACAATTAGTAAAAAATCCTGGTTCTACGCCCATGGACTGATATTAATCAAAATTGTGGCATGGGTCTTTTGCCCCATTAAGCTATGTCAACGTACCAAATTTCGGCAAAATAGTAGGAGCAGTTTTTGAATTAATCCAAAAAAACAACTTAAAAATTGTCACTTCAGCGCCGTCTAGCGCCCAATCTAAGCAACTTCGTGCTAAGGTAAGTTTACTTAAATCGGCTAATTTTGGTCTGAAGAATATGTGGTAGGTTTTTGTAAAGACCTTTTACAGACACCCTTATCGACGCTTGAAAGGCAAAAGGGGATAAGCGACATGTTTGTCAAATAAAATGAAATTATTTCGTAGGATGAAAAAATCTGTTAATTTACTTTGCTTTGTTGGGATGGTGTGAGTTTTTTGAATCAATTTAGCTCCCAGGTCTTGAAGAGCAACTACACTAGAATATTCCAGTTCATTCGAATTTTCTTCAGCCCATTTTGACTAACAGTGTTTAAATATTTCAATGCTTCAGCAGTGAAAATCAACTTGTCTGTTACAATGGAATTTGCAGCAACCGTCTACATTCTCAATTCCAATTTCATCATTTTGCTCATTTTCTGGCTGGCGGTTCTCATTCCAAACCTCAACATCATTCCGATCCCATACCTATAAATTGTCATTTTAAGAACATACATACATACCTATCTACATACATTTTGTATTTATTTCTTTAATACTTAAATTTTCTACAGACTCACTTGCAAAATCTATTAGAAAATGTTCCACTTAATGTACGACAGAACATGTATTGTGTTTACAACATGATGGAGCCCCGGTACACTACAATTTACAAGTACGAAATTTTTTAAACAATATCTTTCCAAACCGTTGGATTGATCGAGGTGGTTCACATAATTGGCCAGCTAGATCGCCAGACCTTAATCCTCTGAATTATCGATCGAATAATAAATGCAGCACAACTATAACAAACATACCCGCATCCATTCATAGAGCTACCCGAGCTATTCATCAGAGAGCTGACTTGTGTTTAGAAGCAAAGGGTGACATTTTTGGAAAACTATAAAACTTAGCCTACTTGTTACAAATTAATAATTTATTAAAAATTTTAAGTGGAATATTGTTTACCTCTGTATTTCGGTAACGGCCAGGAATAGGACCCATGCTTATAGGAACTTTTATGTTTATTTTGGGTCCGCGAATACGTACCTAAAATATTGATATTTCCTCCTGAATCACCCTGTATATTGACACGTACAAGGTGGAAAAAATTTTTGATGTCTTCGTAGGTGAGGACACAAGGCCACACAAGTATTTAGTTCCGCAACAAAATTAACTTTTTAGTTTTACTAAATTCTTATTCCCCCAGAAGAACTTTCAATACATTTGTTATATCATTTAAGTAAACAATTTTTGTTTTGATTATAAATTGAGTTTTATAATTTTGATGTAAAATAAACTGAGTATGTGGAAATTACCTAACTAATATTAAAGTAAGCTACGGTTTTATAGCAACATTATACACTGTTAATTAAATCTTTATTGGCGTTGAGAACTTTCTTCTTATGAGCGACGAATTATCACCAAACACAAAATTAATTAAATTAAGTTTCTTACATCCGCAATAAGTAAACTTCATTATTACTGTAATAGAGGAAAAAGCCGTAAATAGCAAATACAAACTGAAGATCCTAAGCCATGCCATTAGGTATTTTTTTAAACTAAAATTATAAACAAAGTTATTTCCTCAAATTATTATTATTCCGTCTGAGCAGATAGATTAAAACAACAATACAGTTTTTTGTCATATTTTAGTGAAATTTAGAGAAAAATTTTGTTATTTTTTTCTAAATTATTTTCTCATATTTCTCGTGTGGAAAATTTAACATTTAATTAATTAATAGTCACCAGAGACACGGTAAATGTAAAATATTTTCATTCGTATATAATAATTTTTAATTGCGCATATTTTGACATATAAATTTATTATACAGGGTAACTCATGTAGTAGGAATGACATTATCGACGATTTTTTTAAATGGAAACCCCTATATTTTAGTTCAGATCTGTAATCTCCAAGAACAGCTGATTTCGAAAACATAACACATTTAGGGCCTAAAATTGATAGTTTCGTAGCTACAGGGTAAAAAAAAATATTTTTTTAAAAATTTTGCTGTTATATTTTTTTTTAAGTGGGCTTATTTGCTGGTATGTTACTATGGTATTTAGATAATGGCATTATGCTGTCATTATATTGAATTTTTTGAGTAAGTTTAGTAGAAGTAATAAAATTTAATTTTAATATTTAGTTACTATGAGTTTATCTTCCACACAAATAATAGAAATTCTTATGATTCGTTGTTCAACGCTAAGTACCCAGAAAGACCAATCACTAGATCAACTGTAAGTAAATTTGAAACAAAATTTCGAGAAACGGGTTCTGTGGAAGATCTTTTCAGGAAAGGCCGTCCAGCTATTCCGGATGATAAAGAATTAAATATTTTATTGGCTATAGGAGAAGATCCCCACAACAGCGTCCGCCAGATTGGCATAGATCATGAGGCGGCTGCTATAACCGTATAGCCTATTAACGGTAGAAAAATGGCTTCTGTTTAAAATCCGACTGAGATGAATAACGATGATCCAGATCGTAGGATGGAGTTTTGTCAAATATTAATGGAAAGATGTAACGCAGATCCTTTGTTTGTTGAAAATATCCTATTTTCGGATGAATCTTATTTTAAATTAAAAGGTGAAGTAAACCGGCAAAGCTGTAGATATTGGGCATAAAAAAATCACAGGTGGATGCGTAAGCATCATACGCAATATCCTCAAAAAATTAATGTTTGGGCGAGTATAGTGAAAAACAAAATTATTGGGCAATATCTTTTTGACAGCAATGTAAACGGGCTAAATTACTTTCAGTTATTTCAAGACTTTTATCCCTTCGCTAGTTAACTTATATCCGAGTAGAAATAATTCTGCAATTCTAGATGAAAATTTGTGGTACCAACAAGACGGCGCACCTCCACATTATGCAGCAGTAGTCAGTAGTGCGCCATTATGTCAATCAAATTTTTCCGAACAGGTGGATTGGAAGACGTGGGCCTATTGAATGGGCGCCTAGGTCTCCAGACCTTACACCACTGGAGTTCTTCTTGTGGAGTCACCTGAAAAATGTTGTTTATAAAATAAGACCTGCCAATATTGATGATTTAAAAAATCGAATAACAACAGAATGCAGGAATATGTCAGAAGAAACCATAATAAAAGTCCAACCAGAGTTTATTGATCGCTTGAGGTACTGCCAGGCACAAGAAGGAGGACAATTTCAACACTTATTAAATATCTTATTTAATTTTTTTATTATTTTTTTAAATTAAAATTATTTTTAAAAAAAAATTTTTTTTACCCTGTAGCTACGAAACTATCAATTTTAGGCCCTAAGTGTGTTATGTTTCTGAAATCAGCTGTTCTTGGAGATTACAGATCTAAACTAAAATATAGGGTTCAGGAAGTAGTCCATTTTCTGTGGCGAGATTATGAAAGAAAACAAGGTCTGTCTATACCCCCAAAGTAAATATATTTGTCCTTCTAGGGTGAAGTAAGGGTTAAAGAGTAGGTATACATAATTTAAATTTAACATTAGGTTGTACTAGTTTCGATTTTAGAAAAAGTCATCTTCAGCAACCCAGTAATTAAGAAGTATGTTTTTTAGGATGTACCTAAATAAACTAAAACAGTTGGAAGAGGGCAAGTGTGGTTCAAAAATATACGTTCATAGCGTGTACCTTGTGTGCGGCCAATGGATTCGACAGCAGATAATTATGAACGTGATGCTACTTTAAGCAATCAAGGAATAATTTTCAGAAATTCTGACCAGCCAAAAAAAAATATAAATCATGTCCCCCCTCACTGAGTTGTTTCATAAAACGATTAATTTATTGAACTTTCTTAATTTAACATGTTGTTGACATCTATATAACATGACATAGCTATAAATTATCCCATTAAGAATTTTGGCCTCTATTGCTTATTTACATTTGATTTCCTTGATTGCTTAAAGTAGCATCACGGTCATAATTATCTGCTGTCGAATCCATTGGCCGCACAAGGTACACGCTATGACGACCGTATATTGTTGAACCACTCTTCCCCTCTTCCAACTGTTTTAGTTTATTTAGGTACATCCTAAAAAACATACTTCTTAATTACTGGGTTGCTGAAGATAACTTTTTCTAAAGTCGAAACTAATACAACCTAATGTCAAATTTAAATTATATATACTCTTTAACCCTTACTTCACCCTAGAAGGACAAATATATTTACTTTGGTGGTATAGAAGACCTTGTTTTCTTTAAAATATAGGGGTTTTCATCTAAAAAAATCGTCGATAATGTCATATCTACTACATGAGTTACCCCGTATAATAAATTCATAGCACAATTAAAAATTATTATATACGTGTCCGAGGATTTTTACAATATGTTTTCAGATTATTAAATAATGAATTTGTTCCTTACTTTATGTACACACTGTATATATGCAAATAGTTGTAAATATTTTTGTTTAAATTTATCAGAACTAAAATTAAATGACATGAAGCCAATTTACCAATATGTATATACTGCACGTGCATACTAACATATATATATTGCTTGCTTTGAAATTCTAATTTTGTAAATGATCATATTTTCTATTTTATTTTTATAAAATTCAGATTCACATTTTAACAGCAATTCAGAAATATTTGTAGACTTGTCAAAATTGTTAACATTATTAAAAAAGTTTTCTAAGTCTCTCAAGCTTGCGCCGACTTTAGAAAGGCTTGATATTTTTGACACTGAAGCAAGTTCAGGTTCCTCTTCCTCCATCTCATAGTTGGAAGTAGTTTCATCCGTTTCTTGGATCTCTTCAATACACTTGATGATAGTCAATTGTGCACTACTTTCTGTTGACAAATCATCATCAATAGAGGCAAATTGTTTGAAGGTCAGAAATGTGTCTAACTGCCCTCAAATATCGTCGTCGCCAGCAGATGGTTTCGTCTTCCTCTGTTCAAAGTGATTTTCTGTTTTGAATTTTTGTATAACAAGAATTCATTTCCTCTAAAGTATTCCATAGTTTCTTCTTACCCATGGGTGGAATGAAATCATCCTTTTTCATTTCAGACATCATTTTGTCCAAGGAAGGTATTTCTTTTTTTAAGTAAAACGAGTGTATGATTCTTCTGATGGCAGTCTTTTCATCCTCATTTATTACAGTTTCTTTTCTTACTGTCCTTCTCTTTGGTAACCTGAAGGGGCCGCGTTTATCCTCGTGTAAAGTCCGTTCACAGATTTAAGAGAATGACTTACCGACTCGTGTTGACGCCTGTATAAAAACAGACTGGGGTCTACACAGGCCCGCACTGAATTGTATTTCAAGCATGGATGATTTGACACAAATAATAAACAATTTTAGATAGAATATATTATAATTAATTATTGCAACTACAGTTTACTCATTTAATTCATTTTCACCGTCACTGTCAACACCTATGTTAACAATAAATCTTTCATATTCCCAATTTGAATGTATGAATTTTCAACAGTTTTAATATGCGCAACACAATTTTTCCAGCTACTCACAGGCACTTTGTTCACTTCAGTAATAATAATATCCAGTACACTAGCGTTTATATATACAGTGATACGGCGGAAGCCTTAGCACTATATGCCCCTTACTTTCAACGTAGCTGTCGCAGTAGTACTCCTTTTCTAGGTTCAGAAATTTAAGCACATCAAGTAACTCTTTTTTAGTGTAACTTTCATGAAAATATATATAATTCTGATACATAAATTCCTGTATTGCCATTTTCGTATCTTTTGAACAAGGGTGCTTGTTTAACTGTCTACTGTGGTAACTTGCGTTGTCCATAACAATCACACTGGTTGGAGAAACATTAGGAATTAACTTATTTACGAAGCAATCCTCAAATAACTCCGCTGTGGTATCGTTATGGTAATCCAACCAGGAGTCATTTATATTCTTGGCTGCCAATAAAAGTGCATTTGGTACCCAAACATCTTCGGACCCTGCATGTACTATGGTTATTCTTTTTTCTCTGTTTGATGCTGCCTTTGTTTTTCAATAATTGTCACTAGAATGAACCCAACCTTTTGATGGGGTATCATGGGTATCAAACCAGGTTTCATCTAAGTATATATTAGGTCTGTTCTCACTTCTGTACTGAGCGATTTTTGTCAAATATTCAAATCGCCATGCCTTAAGTCGTTGCGATTCCATGATATCTTGCCGTTTATCGACTTTTTTAAATTTAAAGCCGATTCGTTGACGACACTTCCACAGCATTGTCCTACCGCAATTGATATCCGTGTTATCTATCTCAAGTATTTTCAGTAAATTATCCAGTGTTGGTACCGTATGCTCTTCATACATCTTATAAATTTTGCGTTGGACTAAATCTTCATCGCTGTGATCTAATTTTTTGCAAGTCCCAGAATATTTCTTTCTTTTCCCTTCGGTGATGGGTTTATTCACAATTTTCCATACTGTTTATTCTGAAATGTTAGTCAATGTGGCTGTGCACACGAACTAATAAAATGACTGGGTTTGCAACACTGATTTGTCTACTTAGTTTTTTCTCATTATTTAATAAGGCTTTGTAAACTAAAGTACGATCCCTACCTGGAAATAAAATCATTATCTCTATGATCCTTGAAACCCTTTCAACAAAGAATTTTATGATGGGTGATAACTAAAGGCAGGTAGTCATTCTCTTAAATCTATAAACGGACTTTAAAAGTGGGCATATTGTTCACTGTCCGACTCCAGTCATATTCGAACACACTTGAACTATTTTGGCAACTCCGAATGTTGAATTTTGGAGACGAAGAGCCTCGAACACATTGAGAATTATAATTTTCTCATTTTTAGAAACCGCAGTTTTACTAATCCGTTTTTCAGCACCATCTTCGAAACACTATAGCCATTTTCAAGAGTAAAGTTTCCAACAACTGTCGGAAAGTAAGTAAACATTTCAAATTTTTAAAACATTGAGGCACAGGTAGGTAAACTAGTTGTGCCTCTACCTACTCAGTGGCGTAGCCAGCATTATGGGGCGGCAGGGGCGAACTATCGTAGGGGCGCAGATTGCGTAGCTTGTAATGTTCTTGGTTAATCGGGTATCAATGTAGTCAGGATAAGACAAGAAAAACAGCAGTATCTAGTTCTACATAATAAATACTATATTTAATCAGTCTTCAATTCTCATATATATACAATGTTACAAAGGTACGAGGAACAACCTTTCTATTAGTTGTCCTCGGTCAATTACCGTTCATGTTATCAATAATATAATACTATACATTAAACAACATATTCCTAATCTAAACAGAAATGGATCAATGGCATTGTCTCACTGATAGGTGAATTGCCTAGTGAACTTGGTAGTGCCATTCAGCCATTAGAAGGTAAAGCGCCGCAGGCAAAAAATTTTTGGGACCACGCCCAAATTTCGTAGGAATTCACCTTCTTCATGCTCCCTAGGAAACAGGGGTCTAGCCCCAAATGAAGGTAAAATTCGTTATATAAAAAGAAATAAATTAAATATGATGGGACGCTCTCAAAACCGGTTTTATTAAGTTTATATTAATTGTGATGGATGTTACACTTCTTGATAATAATAATAATAATACACTTCGATAGCTTGAATTGAATCTATTTACAGGATTTTAACTTATAATGAGACGCCCAGCATACCGTCCGCGACCGGTTCAAATTGTGACTTTTTTTTACTTTCTTTTAAAAAATAAATCCGTTGCTAGGTATTTTTCTATAGGTATGCTGCGCACCTAACTTTATCAATTAACTCGTATATTAGCACAAAGGTGATAAACATAGCGCCCTCCTTGAAAGGACAAAGTCTTTCAACATAATCTTCATTGTTCATTCTCCATTGGTAATGGGCATATTTTGGCAACTGGCCGTTTTAGCTTATTATTCGCACATTGAACTGTTACAACGCGCACAATCCCGTCACTACCTGGATGGCACTCAGTGATACGTCCCAATTTCCAGCAAAGCGACGGTAAATTTTCATCCTTTATAAGGACTAACATTCCCGGTTGAGCACTGCTAGAAACGTCGGTCTTCCATTTTGTACGCACTTGCATATTTAAGATATAGTCTTTTGACCAACGATCCCAGAACATCTGGTACAGGCGCTGAAGTTTTTGGTAAGTTCTCAGTCGATTTTCAGGTTGACCTCGAACATCTTCATCAGGAATTGATGCTGCTGATCGTCCGATAAGGAAGTGGGAAGGAGTAATAGGATTAAGATCGGTGGGATCAGGGGACAAGGGATGTAAAGGACGTGAATTTAACACTGATTCGATTTGACTCAGAAATGTAGAAAGCTCTTCGAAGGATAATGCTGATGAACCGATAACTTTTCTCATATGAATTTTCATAGATTTGACACCAGCCTCCCATAAGCCTCCAAAATGAGGGGAGCTAGGAGGGATAAATTTCCAAACTATTTCCTGCTTCGATAAAAAGTTTGTAATTTCGTTTTGATTTTGATCTTTTTTTAAGAAATTAAACATTTCGTTAAGTTTGGAATGAGCTCCAACAAAATTGGTTCCATTATCGGAACAAATAATGTTTGGTTTGCCCCTACGTGCGATAAATCTACGTAGAGCTAGTAAAAAAGCAGAGGTGGTTAGATCTGAAACAAGTTCTATGTGGATTGCCTTAGTTAACAAACATACAAATAGAGCAGCGTAACTTTTAATTTCCTTGTAAGGTCTAGTTTTTCTATCACGTGTAATGAAAGGACCAGCGTAATCGACACCTACATTTTGAAAAGGAAATGATGCATTAAATCTAGACTTTGGTAAAGATCCCATGACATAGGACAAACCCTTAGGGTTAGTTTTATGGCAAGTAATACAAGAATGTACCGTGTGTCTTACTAAGTCTCTACCAGAGATAGGCCAATATTTTTGGCGCAAGGATGACAGTAGTAACTGAGGGCCACAATGCAGTAAATTGATATGTTCTTGTCTAGCTATAAGTTTGGTTAATTTATGACCTCTAGGAAGTATTATAGGATGTATTTTATTATGTGTCAATCCGGACATCTCGATTCTGCCGCCGACCCGTAAGATACCATCTACTAAAATTGGACGAAGTGATAAAATTTTACTCTTGCTATGAATTTGTAAACCTTGTTTTAAATAATGAATTTCTTTAGCAAAATGTTCTTGTTGAGTGGACTGTATTAAGATGATTGAAGCTTTATTTAATTCTTGAACAGAAAGACATCCTAAAGCACGATCTTTCTTTGGAACCTTTGAGTTAGATATAAATCTGTGGCACCAAGCGGTAACCCGTTGTAATTTGGTATACGTTGAGAATAAAGATATTATATCAAAAGATGGTAGATGTTGGCTCACCCGACATCGCCCGGTGAAATACCATCGCATCGGCTTAGGTGGCGTGAAGTTGCTCTTTGAGCTAACGTTTCGTCACTGTGCCGATGTCTCCGGTTTCCAGGGTGGGAAATATACAAAAAATGCTGTGATGATGGTTCCAAGATCAATAAATTCCGGAGTTAAAAACGCCCCCCGATCGGATCTCCGGGTGGGGGCGGGTCCTGGCGCCTTATCAAGCGAGATTATCCAATCATCCACCATGTCCAGTAGCCATGCGGGTCCTTCGAACAATATTCTAAATGGAAATGGTGGAAAAACTGGAGTTGTTAAAAGACCCGAGATTAGCAACTTCCAAATTGACTTCTGCAATATAAGAGGACTGAACTCCAACATCAATGCAGTCCATCAACATCTACAATCTACCAAACCTCACGTACTTGCACTAACCGAAACCAAAGTCAGATCATCGATTAGTACGGTCAGCTATTTATATCCTGGGTACGACTTTCATCACCGATTTAGGCGGAATTTTGGCCTTTGTCTCTTTGTCCGGAGTGATATTTCTTGTCAACGAGAGGAGACACTCGAGCCTAACGACTTTGATGTAATGTGGTTTAAAATATCAACGCAGAGAATTACTAAATTCATCTGCTGCCTTTACCGGCCGCCAAGCGATACCCATTATAGAGACTTGTTCTCCTCTCTTGCTAATACTATCGACTTTTTGCAAACCCACCATCCCAATTCCGAAGTTGTCATCCTTGGCGACTTCAACATTCATAATGTCAACTGGCTCAAATACTCAAACATGACTGACGAACAAGGTCGTGAAGCCGAATCCTTTGCCATCAGCTCTGGCCTCACCCAGCTGGTGGGTGAACCAACTCGGATTCCAGACCGAGATGGTGATTTTGCTAGTTTGTTGGATCTTTTCTTAACTTCAAACCCCGACTTGTACGCTGTCACCGTGAAGCCGCCGTTAGGAACGTCTGACCACAACCTTATTTCGGCACTGAACAAACTACCAATTAGTGCTGAAGAGCCTCCTAAACCACGCAAGATATGGCATTATACATCAGCTAAGTGGGAGGACCTAAGGGACCATTTTCGAACCTTTCCCTGGCGGGACGTTTGTTTTACCTCTGATAATCCATCCATCTGTGCAACAGAAATATCGGAGGTTATCCTTACTGGTATGGAAGCTTTCATCCCTTTCTCAAAAAAGTGCCCTTCTAACGGCAAGCCTTGGTTTACCAAAACTTGCGAACGAGCTGTTAAATCAAAAAATTATTTCTACCGACAATGGCGTAAAAATCCTACCGCCGAAAATCGTACCATCTTTGTTAACGCTCGAAACCAATGCAAGCAAACGATAAACCAAAGCAAAGAAGCACACAACCAGAGGATCAGAGACAAACTTCTTGAATGTCCTAGCGGCTCAAAATCATTTTGGTCGGTAGCTAAGGCCGTCAGTCAGAACTTTACCAAGTCAACCATTCCACCTCTAACACGTTCTGATGGCACCATTGCGACCAAAGCACAGGAAAAAGCAAACTTACTGGCGGAACTATTCTCTTCACATTCAACGGTAAATTTTCAGGGAAGTACCCCACCGAACATTACCCCTGTAGAATCGAGAATGCCCGAGATTGTCTTTCGCCACCGCCATGTTAAGCGAATCTTGGGGAGTCTCGACACTAAAAAGGCTTCTGGTCCTGACGATATTCCAGTCATTGTAATTAAGAAATGCGCTGACGAACTGACACCGGTATTTTGTAGGCTTTTTAACTTATCCTACAAAAAAGGAATATTTCCTTCTTGCTGGAAAACTGCGAGAGTCCAGCCCATACCCAAAAAAGGCAAGAAGACTTTGCCAAACAACTATCGTCCAGTCGCATTGCTCTCGGTTATATCAAAAGTTATGGAGAAGGCTATCAACGAAAAACTACTAAAATACCTGGAAGGCTTCAACATTATTAGTGACCGCCAGTATGGATTCCGTAAGTCTAGATCAACAGGAGACCTTCTCGCTTATGTTACTCATGCTTGGAACAACGCAATAGAACACCATGGGGAGTCCCGGGCGGTAGCACTAGACATTTCGAAGGCTTTTGACCGAGTATGGCATGAGGGGCTCCTAACTAAAGTGAGAGCATACGGAATGCCGGTTCAATTTTGTTCATGGCTGTCGAGCTTTCTTAAAGACCGTTCTCTGCGAGTGGCGATGGACGGATTTCTTTCAGACACATTTAACATCAACGCCGGAGTCCCTCAAGGTTCTATATTGTCGCCCACCCTTTTCTTACTATACATTAACGATCTTTTGGAAAAAACTAAAAATCCTATATATAGCTTCGCTGATGACAGCACACTTGTTTCAACTTTTACTTTGGATGCTCGGACATCGGCTGCTAATGCACATCTCTATAGGCAGCAAGAGGTCTCACATCTCAACAAAGACCTGGAAGAAATTTTGTCTTGGGGTGACAGTAACCAAGTAGAATTTAACGCTAAAAAGACCCAGGCGGCAGTTTTTTCTAAAAAAGTTAATGTTGAAGAACCGGATATAGTTATGGCGGGACACTCAATTCCCTTGGCTTCATCAATTCATTTATTGGGCGTTAATTTGGATAGTCATATGTCTTGGCATGGCCACGTTGCGGCCATTGCAAAGGCAGCCTCGCAGAAGCTTGGAGTACTTTTCCGAACAAAGAACCTCTATACACCCCAACAACTTTTGATGCTCTATAAAGCCCAAATTCGACCATCACTGGAGTACTGTTCGCATATTTGGGGCTCTGCTCCTAAACATACCCTGAGATTGCTAGATTCCATTCAAAGAAGAGCCATTCGCTTGATCGGTGACCATAGTCTGACAAACAACCTGGAAAGCCTTGAACATCGAAGGCAGGTTGGCGACTTGAGTCTATTTTACAAATATTTTCATGGCAAGTGTTCAACTGAGGTTGCCCGCTTAATACCACCCAGAGCGGTGCATGGTAGAAATACACGACGAGCCACTGCAGCCCACCAGTACGTGGTTCAGCTTAGTGTCCCTCGAACGACACTGTTTCAAAATTCTTTCATCTGGAGAACGTCATCACTCTGGAACGACCTCCCTGAGATCGTCTTCCCCAACGAGTATAGTCTCCAAAGATTCAAGACCAACGTGAATCGTTTCCTGCGCACACGCACCGCTCCTAGAGCGCCATAAAGGATTTATCCTGTAGTGCTGTGCCTTATCATAAAAAAAAAAAAAAAAAAAAAAAAAAAAAGGTAGAGCTTGTGATGCTAAGGAAATTTCTTGGCACCTTATTTCGGGTAGGTTTACCTCGTCTAAAACCACCGTGTCAATATTGAAATTTAAGTCATGCTCAGAGAGCCAAGAAGGTCCGTTCCACCAAATATGCGAATTCAAGATTATTTTGGGAGTTGTTCCACGCGATATAAGATCCGCAGGATTGTCACCTGAAGTGACATGATGCCAGTCGGCAATATTTGATAAAGACTGTATTTCGGAGACGCGGTTCGCAACAAAGGTTTTCCATCTTTGTGGAGCTGCGCGTATCCAGCAAAGGGTGATAGTTGAATCTGTATAGTAATAAAATTTGGAAAAGTTTATTTTGATACATTTACGCACCTTTTCTACCAGGTTAGCCAGCAGAATAGCGGCGCATAATTCCAAGCGTGGTAACGAAACACTTTTTAGTGGAGCGACTCTTGACTTAGCACACAAAAGCTTAACGGATATTTCACGGTTGTAGTTTACTGATCGAATATATACGCAAGCACCGTACGCCTTCTCGGAAGAATCTGCAAATCCATGAAGTTCGATATTAGTTGGATTTTCTGAAAGAACACATCGTGGAATTTCAAGGGAATCAAGCTCCTGAATTTGATCCTTAAATTTTAACCAGCGCGTGTGCAAATTCAAAGGTATGGATTCATCCCAAGTTAGGTTAATTTGCCATAGTTCCTGTAATATCATTTTTGCAATAATAATGATCGGAGATAATAATCCTAGAGGATCAAAAATCTGTGCGGTTAAAGATAAAATTGATCTTTTTGATACGTGTGTTTCAGATTTAAGATCTAAGATAGAGTACTTAAATATGTCCAAATTATTATTCCAGCAAACACCCAGTGTTTTTGTTTGGGAATGGTCTGGGTTAAGATGAAGATCGAAGTTAGGGATATTTTCTAAACTTTCAGAGAGGGAAGGATCATTGGATAAGAATTTTCGAAGAATAAAACCACCATTTTTTAGAATAATAGTAACTTGCTGTTTTAATGCTGCTAGTGATTCTTTGGAAAATGTGCCTGTTAAAAGATCGTCCATATAAAAATCTTCGGCAACTGCCTGACTAGCTGCAGGATATTGTGATTTATATTCGTCAGAGAGTTGTTTAAGACATCTAGTTGAAAGAAAAGAGGCCGAAGCTGTACCATATGTCACAGTGTTTAGTTGAAAACAAGATATTTCGTCTGAAGGGCAGTTTCTCCACAAAATTCGGTGATATTTCTTATCATTATCATGCAGCAAAATTTGCCTATACATTTTTTCTATATCGCCCGTTAAAACATATGGAAACTTTCGAAATCTAAGCAACAGAGAAAACAAATCTCCTTGAATGGTTGGACCTACTGATTGCACATCATTTAATGATAATCCTGTGCCTGTTTTCGCTGAGGCGTCAAAAACAACACGGACTTTAGTTGTTGTACTCGATGGTTTCAGAACACAATGGTGGGGTAAGTAATATGTATTTTCTTCTAAAGGATCCTCTTTTATTTTAGTCATATGACCTAAGTTTTCATATTCAAATAAAAAATTATTATACTGAATACCAAGTTCGCGATTTTTTAAAAGTTTTTTCTCAAGGTTATAAAATCTATTTGAAGCTAAAGATCGAGATTCACCTAATTCCGAAACTTTTTCGTTAAAAGGAATCCTTACTATGAATCTGCCATCGAGATTTCTCTCCGTATTTTGCTGGAAGTGAGATTCAACTTCTAATTCCTGTGCTGAAAATTTAGGAGAGGTTTTGACTTCTTCCTGCTCCCAGAATCTTGCAACTTGTGCTTCCAAAGGTGTGCAGGAAAGATAGGATAAAGATGTTTGAATTTGTTGATTAAATTGTAAAATACAATCGCCGGACAAAATCCAGCCTAATTTCGTTTTTTGAAGTATGGGACAAGACTCACCTAGATGAATTTGACCAATGCATAAGATATTCCAGAAGATTGCGGCGCCCAACAAAATATCGATGTTGCCCCTAACATTATATGAAGGATCCGCTAGACGAATATTTGGTGGAATATTTAGTGTAGATTTGTCAAAAGTAAAAGAAGGTAGAGGCTCCGTTATATTTTTAAGAATTAAACAAGATATTATGTCCACCTCAAAGGCGTTATGATTGGATAAGATTTTAAGATTAGTTTTATAGCGAATATTTGATAAGTTTTTATTTATTCCGAGGATACGTGAGTTACTATCGATTTTTGGAAGATTAAGCCTTTCACATGCTTCCTCTGTGATAAAATTGGATTGTGACGCAGAGTCTAGTAGAACACGACAAGATTGTAGAATACCATTTGAATCAGGTACCTGAACAATTGCCGTAGCTAAAAGAACATTATTAAATTGTTTTTGATTCGCCGATACTAACAAAGATACTTGCTCAGATGGTTCTTGCCTTTTATTAGCGTTATTAGAAAGATTAGGATTTTTGTTGCTATTGTGTTCATTTGAATTACCTTGAGTTATATGGTCTGATTGCTTAGGATTAGTCTGATAATCCATATGAAGTAAAGTATGATGCTTTTTGTGGCACCTTCTACACGTTGACTGTGATTGGCAGTCTTTAAGGATATGATTTTTTCTAAGACAATTTAAACAAAAACGTAGTTTTTTAGCTTCATTTACTCGCTCATTTACCGATAGCTTTAAAAAATCAGTACAGTTGTAAATATTGTGAGTACCCTTACAAAAGTGGCAAGTAGACTGATTGGAACTAAAATATGAACCACCAACATTTGATGGTTTTTTATAATAAGGCCCTGTAGTAATATGAGATCTTTCAGGCTTAAAAGATTGAGTGCTCATAGTTTCTAAAACTTCACAGCGTCTTTTAAGAAAAGCAGATAACTCTTCAAAAGTTGCAAGATCACCAGTGATTTCATATTGCTCCCAGGCGCGTCTAGTTGCGTTGTCGAATTTTAAAACAATAATAAAAATAATTAGAGTGTCCCAGGTATTTACAGGAAGGCCTAAAGCACGTAGACACCTTATATTTTTGTTAACAGAATCGTATAAATTTCTTAAAGCGATATGCGACTCTTTCAAAATAGTAGGTATGTCAAATATTGCCTTTATGTAATTATTTGTTATAATCTTTTTGTTTTCAAAACGTTCACGCAGGAGTTGCCATGCTATAGGATAATTTACTGATGAAACTTCTAAGGAGTCAATAACGCTAGCTGCTTCATTTTTTAAGCATGATTTAAGATAGTAAAATTTCTGTATGTTTGTTAATGAGATATCTGAATCGATCAGCGTATTAAAGGTATCATAAAATTGCCTCCACTCACTGTATTGGCCAGAAAAAGTAGGCATATTTATGTTTGGCAATTTAACCCCCCTAGAAGGAACCTTATTTGAAACTTCGCCTTCTATCTGTTGCGAAACACTGTTAGTAGAGCGAGCATCACTCTCAAAAGTAGCCATATAAGCTTTAACTTGGCTTAAGATATTAAAATATTTTTCTTCAAAGTCGTCTCGCTCAGAATCACTTTTAACTAAAATTGCCTGCTGTTCTGCGGCAGCATTATCCCCCTCAGAAGATTTACTGATTAAGATATTATCAATTTCATCCTGAAGGGAAAGAAATTCACTTATAAGAGGTTCTATTAGGATAAGTCTTGAAGCTAGTTGATGATATATAAGATCATCGATAGATTTTGTTTTAACACGACCAAAAAAGGTGCAGAATCTGGTTAATTGACTCTTATAACTAGTGCGCTGAAGCGTTTTTGCTAATGTTTCAGTCATTATGCAAGAAAAAAGATATTAAAGATATATGTTAATCAAGAAAATAGGGTAATAAACAAGATATTTGATATTACTATGCTAAATAATAAGCAAAAGGTAGGATAAATAAGGTAGGGTTTAAGGTAAATAATATCTGGATAGGAATAGGATAGGATAAAGGAAACGGACTCACTATTTTCTCTCCAAAGATTTGCGTCTTACGATCTGAAGTTTCAGATTCAGGTTTTACAGGATGACGTTAATTGTGCTGTACTACCTTGGCAGGTGAGCAGGGTGGCGATGCAGCACGTCACGGACGATATTTGACGGATTTTGACGGATTTTGGCTGGAACTTCACTTGAGCATTTGATTCAATCCGGTTCGTTTGGACCAATTATGTGATGGATGTTACACTTCTTGATAATAATAATAATAATACACTTCGATAGCTTGAATTGAATCTATTTACAGGATTTTAACTTATAATGAGACGCCCAGCATACCGTCCGCGACCGGTTCAAATTGTGACTTTTTTTTACTTTCTTTTAAAAAATAAATCCGTTGCTAGGTATTTTTCTATAGGTATGCTGCGCACCTAACTTTATCAATTAACTCGTATATTAGCACAAAGGTGATAAACACTCTTCATTACTAAAAATAAAATAAGACCGATATTGTTTTTTAAACATTATTTTTTAAGTAATAAAGGGGCGCCAGGCCAAGAGGGGCGGGGGGGGGCGATCGCCCCCCTGCGTCCCCCTGTGGCCACGCCACTGTACCTACCCGATCTCGGGACTCCTGAGAATAAACATAATTAAATAATAGTAAATGGACTACGCCTATGGAATAAGGCGAATATCACTGTATTTTATAGTTCAATAATGATTTATTACTCTCTCGCAATAAACAACAGACTATAACATCCTGTATCTCCGAAACGAAGCATTTCCGTACATATACGTTTATTGATTTTCTTTTCATATTTTTAAACAATTAATTAATGAAACACCCTGAATACGATATCTTTAATTTGTAGATCGATACAAAGCAATGTCTAATTGTTCCAAATTGTTAGGTAAATAACTAATTGACTTCTCGTAAATAAAAAGCAAGAAAAATATCTAAAATACTAGTACCTAAACAACACGTAATAATTACACATACCACTCTTTAGTCGCACACGAATAATTAAAAATTTAATGATTAAACAAATTTATTTGCAATTGGCAAATAGACATAATAAATGTCAATATATTAGTGAAAAGTTAAATTGGGTCAATGAATACGGCTTTAGATTTTTACGCTTTTTAAAATTTCTGAAGCATTCCTAATCACGTAAGTATAAGTGTTAAAAATTACATACATTTATCGACGTTTCTTTATTTGTATAATATATGGCTAATTGAAAAGTTTAACATGCATACATAAAAAGCAAATATTGGCTCTAAAGCATAGAATAGTAGGAGAATAATTGAATGCGTTGTTTTCGTTATATAGTAATATTGAGGATAATTATATTCATAATAAGTTAACTTTAACGCATTTTTTAACCTGAACTAAGTACTAACCTACCATGACAATTTTGACTAGTTTTAAATGAGCAACAATTTAATCTCTAATTTTAGGTTTCCGAGTAATCCCATACGTAGAAAAAAATGGTTTACTTTAGTCGGGTTTGAAGAGGATAAACCATTAGCACAAAGAGCTTTGGTATGTTCAAAGCACTTTAATGAATACTATTTTTGCATTAAAGAAAACGGGTGAAAACCATTTGGCCTGTATCATGGTTACCTATTTTTATTCAATTATTATTGAAATGATATTGATAATTTTAACACAACATTCAAAATGCTTTGAAAGTGATATGGCACTGCTAATTGAACCTCGTAGTAGCCTGCCCATGCTTGTAGGCGCAAAAGTACGTATATAAATGAGATGTGTGGTCTATCTTTGCTTTGTCGTCATTGGCTATTACCCTGAATAAGTTGAAGCAGCAACTGAGATAGAACATCAATGATCATTTCGAGTTCTGCCCATGGTCCTTAATCAACTATATTACCCCTTCTGGATGGATGGTGCAAAATACGAACTAAAACATGACCAGCGTGGAGAATTATTCTACATTATTTACCAACAACTGTTCAGATACTATTTGGAACGTCTATCGAACACAATGTGTTCAACACAACACAAATTCCCACCTAAATCACCTTGTTTGCCGATTATGGATTACTTTATTTTTCCTCATTTCACATATACAATATTTTCAGAACAACAGTAGAACATTTAAAGCAGTTACAAGGAAGGATTACCCAAGATTGAGGATTGAGGTAACATCTCTGCAGACATGCTGGTCAACGCTTCCGAAAATATGAAGAGACGTGTGAATTCATGCTCTTTATTTCCGCAATTTCTATAATTTTTATTTTCCTTTCTCTATATTCTTACTTTGTTACATTGCAAACAACAAAAATACATTTGAATGTGTTTACTTATTTTAATATTCATCACTTTGGCATATCGTATCATAATATAAATTTGACATAATTTTAACATAGATTTGGTTAGATATATCGTTCCTTTATTTATAATTGTGATCTAAAACCAAGCCCTATGTTTCTTAATCTAAGCCCACTTGGATGCAAATAAGGTAGTTTAAATTAACATTTTTATTACTTAATAATTGTAAAATTATAAATTTCGAAAAAATATCTAACCTCTTTAGTTCTGGTTTCTGCATATCTCATCTTAAAAGAAATTCACTTTGTATTAAAAATTTAAATTAAATTCATATGAAAGACCCATTGATTTATAAACCACTAAATCTTAAATAAATCCATCCACCCCATATGGAAAGCATATTATATAATATGTCTTCGCCCATCTAAAGGAAGTAATCGAGACAGAAAGTTCATCGGTCAAGGTTTCTGCTTTCTAAATCCAAAACCTACCCTTAAATTCACCCTCTAATAACTACATTTTTCAAGATTTATTGCCACGATGATCGTCCAGCCGGGCGGCCTAAGAAGGGCTCAACAAAGACCGAGAAGGCAGAAATTGACCGCAAACTTGCTACCTGTCATAACACACCACTGTCCGGTCCCCTAGAAAAAAGCAAAACCGGATGTGTAAGGTGCAAAGTTGCATTTTGCTGGTGTATAAAATAAAATACAAGTTGGGCAGTGAATGGACTAAGTTGTAAAACCTTTGTAATCTTGTGAAATATTGAACAAAGGTTACATCTTATCGATTTAGGAAGTCGCCTAGATAGATCTTTAAATTTGGACTATAGCTTCAATTAATATATTAATATAACTAAAGGGCGAAATATATGCACTTAAATTCAGCCAAATTATGCGCATATATATGCCCTGTTTGACTTTAAAATACGCAGTTATATGCATTTCTTTGACCAAATATGCATACTGGTATGCAATATTTCTTAATTGATTATAGTAAAATAAAGAAACACACTGGGTTTTAAAAAAGATTTTTATTTTAAAAGAAATAAAGAAAAATAAAAGTAAACAATTTTTTAACCTGAAATTGTATAAAAGGCATTTACCACTAAATATTTTTTCATAATTGCCTTCTATCAGTAAAAATATGTTAATACAAAGAGAAGCTTCTTTCAACATCTACTGATGTAATCGGACAATACTGCAACGAAGTGTAAGGCCAAGATTCAACTTCGTTGGAAGGTTTACCTTCATAAATGCTTTTTACTGCAGTTAAGTATTTAAATCATTCCTTCTTTTTTACAGTTACATCCAAGGTGTTCCTTACTTGACCTCCTACTTTACCGGGAATGTTGTTACATTTAGCGGGAAAAGTTTTAACAATACTAATTGAGTCTCTTGAACTTAAATTTCTACTTTCTAACGAGGATAGTATGCCGGGTATAAAACTGAAATTAACGTTAATAAAAACAAGAGCTTTAACCACACTTGCAGTTTTTAACAACTCTTTACTTTAAATACATATGCGAGATGTTACACGTGGCAACATCTCGTAGCAATCGAGCGTGTAACATCTCGCATATGTATTTATACATTATGTGTTGAAAACACTGTAAGGTCCCTTTCCTTTTCATCAGACCCTATAGCCTTGCCGAGGAGCCGTAATACGGCAAAAGGCGTCCAAGGATTGGGTCTGACGGAAAGAAAAGGGACAAACATCTTTCTTTTAACTCTTTACTTTGTAGAACACACTGCGAATCGTCATCTAAATGCAAAATTAGATCTTTAATGGCTTCGAAATGTTCTGCGTAGAATATTGCGACTTTAATCCATGTTCTCCACCGGGTAATTACAGCTTCTGGAGGTAAGCTAACTCCTGGTAATCTCTCCTTATACATCTGCACTCATAGAGATGCTTTTAGAAACATCTTTTTTACATTTGAAATTAATTTACTTACTAAAGGATATACGGATCTGACGGTTTCTGCGACTCGGTTTATTCCATGTAAAAGACAAGTGAAATGTACCATATTGGGGTAAAATATTCTTAAGTTTTGGCCTACTTTTACCATATACGGTGCTGCATCAGACGAGAGCACTAAAAACTTCTTATCTGGGACTGGATTTGGTAAGAAAAAGCTCGATAGGTGCTGCTGAATAAATCGGGTTACGGTCACATTATTAGTTTTGTCTAGCTGCTTAGAAGCTATTAAATATGGGTTTGTTGCTTTATCTTCTTGACTGTGCTCCAATCATAAGATGTGCGATATATCTGCCACAAGCATCAGAATCTGTGCTTTCATCAACAATAATGTAAAAAAATCTGTATCACCCAGTGAAGCTCTAATTTCTTCTAAAACTTTTTCGTATACTGAATGGATGATCTTCTTTTTAAGCGTGGATTCGTCAGGAATGGTTTGTTCACAATATTTTCGAAAAATCCTCTAAATAGCGGATTTTACAATGTTTTTAAGGGTATCTTTGCTACGACCAAAGCCTTGCTTAAGTCTTCATGAAAGGTTTCCATTTCAGATTTCGATTTTTCTCCAACATTTTGAAATGCATTTTTTTTACTCAACTGAACTGGCTCAGATTTCATTTTTTGTAACATTGATTTATGCAGCGGTGTTTCCAAATGTTGATCGATTTGGAACTTCTTTTCACAAACAATAATTTTAGCATGAGCTTTACAGAAGACTTTTTCCCCACTAAGCTCTAACTCTGGGAAATCTTTAATCCACGAAGACGTTTTCGCCACTTTAGTCATATTGAGCACAAATTTGAAATCACTAGTTTCACACTGAAAATACTGAAATCTTTCGACAAACTAAAACAGAAGTACATGTTACAACCCGATATAAGTACAATTTCTTAATCCTAACTAACCCCTAATATTATACCTGCAAACCCCGAAAACTCCCCTTGTGTATAACCAAAATGTAAATATTAAATATTATATATTTATCTTCAGATCGGAAAATCCCTGAAACAAGTGCCGGACTGGACAATAAACCCTATGAGTCTAGAGTCTAGGAGTTTTCATGACCGGGCGTTTTTAATTTTTCGATAACGCCGAAAACATAAAAATATGCTCATAAAATAATAATTTGGGACAAATATGCATTTTATTATAAAATTGACAAAATATGCAAAAAATGCAAATTATTGCACTATGTATATATTCCGCCCTGTAATTATAACAAATATACGATAATTTGGATAACGGTAATAGTATGTGTTGGTTTAATGTATATGAGGTCCTTGAAATGACTAACTATTAATTTGATCTGTTAACTCCAACAACAAGATACCCAACAAACAATTATAGTCCAAAAGAGGTAATTTTTACCTAAGGTTATAACTAAAAAGCCACACAGACCGCTTTACATAGTCAGAAATAAGTGATATAGACCACTAAATCACCTAAGTGGGGACAAAAACCAAGGTAATAAACTGGTAAAAAGCACCTGTCATTAGGAGAACTGGGCTTCATAGACAAGGCCGCGCAGCCTTGTTCAGGGTATAAAAGAAGTGTTTTTTACCTATATTTAACCTTTGTGGGCCTAATATGGACCTGTTATGGACTATAAAGTTCATTTAAATCATAACCACAATTTTAGAAAAAGATATGTTGTTTTTATTATAATAACAAAGCCCAGGAGTTTTCTTAAATCGCCATGTCATGTCAAGTTGTTTATTTTAAAGATGGAGTAGTTATTTAGATATTAAATTGGTAGTATGGCTACTACTAAATCGTTATTGGAAGCAAGGTGGGATGAAAAATTAGGTGCGCGTGAAAATTTTTCGTGTAGATTTCAATTCTGCCTTGAAAAACAAAGCGCGCCCCCGAAAAAAATGCATTTAATTATAAAAAACAGGGATAATTAAGATTGTCAACACAAAAAATTTAAAATATAGCTTATATTTTGGGCTCGGACGAATAACGTACTTCATTTATTTGCTAAGTTTGTGTAATATATTTGTTTTTCTTTTATTGTTACAAGTAATTTTACAAAATTATTTTAAGATAAAAAAGTATTATTTAAAAAATATGGCGTCAGTGAAATATTTATCCTAAAAGTCATAATTTCCTCTAGGTTCGACTTTAAAATAAATTGGACCTGTAAGTCAGTCCGTAGTGGTCCGTATTAGGTTACGCTAGGAGAAAATTTCCTATTTAGGACTTTTTTTCTTGATAGTCAGGTCTAAATTAAGAGAAATATTCATCTATATGGCCTAAATTTACAACAAGGGTGTACAAAGTCTAAATTAGGTATTTAAGGGGTCTGCAGGGCCTATGTAGGGTCGTTGCTCGATAAAACTGTTTCTATCCGAGTCGGTTATTTGGCTCCCGACGGATTACTAGCCACTACCATTCTAATCTGTATAACCTAACTTTTTGGCAGATTTTAGCAGCAGTGCCGGCAGTTGGCGGCTTTCGTTATTCCTGCCACAGTACACTTCCTTAGTTTATGATTCCTACATTTTCCTTTCCGTGGTTTATTGTTAGCGGTTGCCCTCTTTTATTTAGCAAAATGGACACCGATTGTTTTAAAATAGTGGCAGTTTTAAAAAGGAGAGGGTCAAGTTCCTCTTTGGACTACTCATATGTACCTCACAAGTGGGAAAATTTTATGTGTTAAAGCCCATAACCTTAAATCTTCTATAAGAGGCAATTTGCCTATTATAAACTTGTCATCCAAATCCGATTCCTCACTGGAACTGCTGAGAACCTCGTCTTCTATATTCGTATTTAAAGTTGTCGTAAAAGCTGCAGCTGAAGTAGATGCTGTTACCCTAAGCGATTCCTGTCCCCCATTTTGATTATGATCCCTGTTTCTAGCTAACTCACTAGGGTTATTTTGTTGTAACTTCCTCAGATTACGATAGTATTTACTTGAAAACCGAAATAATTTATTTTTCTTCATCGTGGTGTAATTGAGGGTGTAATGTGTAATTATAAAGTGATATCCTAAATTATTGCCCAGAATTCACCGCAGCACAACGACGTTATAATCAACATTACTTTTTACGGATTTTGATGCCAGAATCTCTTTAAAGAACTTTTTTTTGGAATATGCGGCCTAATGTCCGGATAAAATTACTTTGAGGTCAAAACCAGAGGACTATTTGGCTATAAAGAAATTCAGTAAACCATACTGTAATCTATTTTATACCTTAAAGTCTTCTGGGATTTGAGGACAAAATATTAGAGTAATATGGGGTAAATCTCACCTAAGGAAATCTTCACATTGTTACCTGACCATAAAGATACATTAAAGACAAAACCAAGTGATTTAGCCCTCATTTATGGGCCTAAAAGATTATTAAGCTTTAAGGCCCAATCCAAGGTAAAAAATAACCTGTTTTATCTTTGATCATTGACTTTATTTAGACCTGACTATCAAGTCGGTTTACAAAGTAAATATCTCCTATTTTGGACCATTTCTTGGGCCTCTTATATTTTCAGGCTTTGAAGCAGTAATACTAAGTTTGAATTACTTTCTTTTGACCAAGCGGTTCGTCTTTTTAACCATTTTGTCTGAGAAGCCAATTTTGAAGTCAAAAATAGACTATTTTTTACTTCAATAGGTCATTTTCTCTAAATTGGAGGTCGCTAAGACTATATATGTTTGTTGGGTAACGTCTAAAGATAGAGAACCAACCAGTTTGGTAAAATGGCATACGTCTGTGCACGCACGACCTATATTTAAACAAAAAATATTTTTTTGGAGAAAGTCCTGCACACTCAGAATGGCTCCATTCTCTGCAAGATTAACAGCGAATCCGAATAATCTTCTTAGGCTTAGACATTGAAAAAGCTGGTTATATTACATACAAGGTGCTTTATCTTCATCATCATGCTGATGAAACGGATCTTAGTTTTCGGAATCAGATTTTGGAAACTGATCTGTTTGCTTTTGCTTATTGTTTTTTTAGGTATTTTTTCTTCTAATTGTTTTTTTCTTCTGCCTTCTTCTTCAACGCGATTAAATTTGGAGTGGAGTTTAAAATATTTGGTCGCTGGCTCTTTCGTTTTCTTTTATTTGGTGAATCTGCAATACCTCGATTCCTTTCAAAGAAACGCGATGTTCCGTCCATTAATTTGATTATGTTACTTTCGTTTTTAAACTTTCTTCTTCTTCTGGTATGGAATCTTCGTTTGCTGTGGGCGAAGGTGTTTTCTCAGAGCGTCCTTGGACATCAGGTAATGGTTGGTCCAGAACATTTGCAGGGCGCAGGTGAGATGAGCCCGGTTAAATTGCAGGTAGGGTTTCAGAGCTGTTAATGTCTGTTGCCTCTGACGGTGCGAACATCCATTCGGGAGAGATACTACCATTAAAAGGATGGATACCTGAATGTCTAAATCCACTAACTGTGTTTTTCATGACAACTGCCTTTTTATAAGTTTTCGTAAAGAATCTGGCAACTTGATAGATTGACACAGTTCTTCCTGGATTGCTTTTTAACGAGGAAGAAATTGCTTAGTTATAATATCAATAAAGGTTCAAGAAAAGCGACGTCGAGTGGTTGTATACGGTGGGTCCAATGGTGTGGAGTACAAAGTAAAATGACGGAAAATTGCCTTCATCAGAGTCTCTTTCACAGAAGCAATACAACATATCCCAACCTGCCATTTGTTCTGCATGAATAAAGATATCTTGCAATATGTTTCTTTCGGCAAACTGATAAGCTATAGAACGGAGTTCTGTACTTGGTAAACCATAGAAACGTACTTCCATTTCTTTTATATCGGCCGCCAATTCCTTTTTCATATCAGGCGGAAATGTAGTAGATAAGTGTCCCAAACCTTTACTACGTCCGTTAACTCGTTCATTTTTATTTTCACATCTTCTTCGTAGTGTTGTCTTCGGAACATTAAACATTTTACTTGCAGCGAGCCCTCCATTTCTTAATTATTTCAATAGCTCTATTCCTATCAGCCTCGCTCCAGGCCTGCCTCTGAAATTTTTTTGTACATTTTTTAAACCGTCCCATTATCTAAAAACAATAACAAAAATATTATTTATATAAACTTGGATACAATGGCACAGTGCTATTTTAAACATATCGCCCACATGCCAATTTATCCGGAACTGATAATATAATTTAATTTGTTATTAAATATTTGTAAAACCGACTTTGTTCTCTAGCCACTTGATGAGACCTTATATAATAAGGATTAACCAAATTATGCTAAAACAGCTATTTCCTGGGCTACATGCCCCAACGAGCGCTGAATTATATAGCGAAATTTGGCGTATTTGACTCTTTGTACTAAATACAAACTCAAATTGCAGAAACTACCGGAAAACAAAGGAATGAATCTTTATTTTCAATGATAGGATGCTACACTGCTGCAACCTGTACACCGGTTTCGAACTATTTGATTCTCGTCAGTACAGGGCAAGCATGACAAGCTAGCATACCTACCACTGGAAAATCGAAAAAAACAATTGTTTGGCGGGGTTATAAAAACGCGCGAAATTTAAAATACACCATACCTATAGGAAAGTTGCACATATCTTTTTTATTGCAGAAATATGTTCAGCCACATCAACAAAATAGTTGCAATATATTACGTCTTAAATATCACTCCTTAATTTTTAATAAATAGTTAAGATTCGCGCGTCCATCCTAATATTTAAAACGAGGTGTGACGCGGAAACCTGTGTGACGTCATATAGTGTGTTTGGCAGGGAACGTCAAGCTCAACAATCCCAAATCTGATTATGCAAATATCGGCCACATCCGATTATTTGATTGGAGCCTCTGGATGAAAGATAACCTGATGAAAAATCAATTCACTAGAATCTGTGCATGTGCGCATCTAAAATAACATGCAGGAATGAAAATAATCGATTATAGAACCTTAGTATAACACTGATACAACAAGCTGCAGGAAACAACCAGCAAGAACCAGCAGTGGACAATCTTATTCAACTTTAATACTCAATTTCATTCTTAAATTCTAATAATATTCTTCCTCACACTCAGTCAGGCTTTCGTAAAAACCATAGCACAGCCACAGCCTTATTAGATATAACTGATGATATTTTGAGGGCTTGGGATTGTGGTCGATGCAGCTGCCTTGTTTTGCTTGACTATAGCAAAGCCTTTGACACTATAAGTCATGATATCTTACAGGCTAAACTAAAATATTTCGGTTTGGGAGATGTAGCTTTGAATTTCTTTAAAACATATTTTTCCAACAGGTCACAGCGCGTATTGCTTAGTGGCAACCATTCAGGACTCTCTCATATCAGCAGAGGTGTAGCACAGGGAAGTATCTTGGGACCCTTAATTTTTCAATCTATACATCTGATTTTTCCAAATTTTTAGTTCATTGTAGGTCGCATCAGTACGCAGATGACACACAAATATATTTTTCCTTCCCTCCCTCTGAAACTGTAACGTCTGTTGATAAGATTAATCATGATCTTGAAGTCATAGCTAAGATTTCTAAATCCCACAATTTAATTTTGAACGAGAAAAAAACCCAGTTGGTTGTACTGGGTAAGTCTAAGTCTTCCATACTTGAAAATCCTAATTTTAAAATTATTGTTAATGGCACCACGCTGGTACCAGCTGTTAAATGTAAAAACTTAGGCTTGACCATCGATTCAGACATGAGGTATTCTGATCATATCTCTTCCCTAATCCAAAAAACGTATGCTAAACTCAAACTTTTATACAGGGTGTTTCATTAAGGTCGAAGAGCGGCCATATCTCGGAAACTATTGGGCATAGAAATTCAGGAAAAAAAAATTAATGACTAAAGTGGCCATGAGAAAATCCTGGAAATAATTTTTAAGTTCCGCATTTTGCCGCAAGGGGGCGCAATTGAAAAGTAAATTTTTAAATTTTAGATATCTCCGAAAATTGCACGTTAAGGTATATTTTTGATAACACCATTAAAAAGCTTGGTCAATTTTGCATAATTTTGGTCCCATGCTTATTGGCGTACCGACTTTAGTAAGAGTGGGGGAAGCTGTTGAATGTGTAATCATTTAAATCGCTGTAACTTATAAACCACTTATCCGATTTTAGCAAACTAAAACTTGTTTGGAAGAGAAATGTAAGTACTTTTAACTATCGTCTTGAGTGGTCCATGATACTTCTTAATAAAAATACAAGAGGGCGCAATTTGCAATAATAACACATTTCTTAACTTTATTCATTTATTTCAAATTATACGGTATAATTATGATACCATAATCGAAAAGTAGATGAAATTTGCTACAAAAAATGTCAAAACCGCAGTTCGATATCTCCATCCGTTTCAGAGTTATTGCCAATAGAATAATTTTTAAAACTTTAAATGAAGAAGCGGTTGTTTTCATAGTTTTGTGATCAAGCATTCCATGACAAAAAATATTTTTAAACTTTATGGTTAGGTAGGTTTGTTTCTCATTATTCCAATGGCCCAGAAACCACTCTAGAATTAATGGCAATCATGGAAAACGTGTCATTTAGGCGTAACTCTAACAATATGATGTGTTTTAAAAAATAAATCTAGATAGCTGTGAAATAAAATCTGAAAGTTTCCATGGAGATAAGACAAATAATGCAAATAGTTGTCAACTAGTTTCATTTTGAAAGGTGTTGACAAAAGTTTATCCGTAATTCATCTTAAACTTCTTGATAGAAAATTGTGATACGTACCTTTCAAAAATGGCTTATACCAATGCCGAAGCTTACGATATGCTGGCCGTATATTTTGAATGTTTTCATAATGCGCCTATAGCGGAACGCGAATATGCTCTCAGATATCCTGAACGAAGGCACTATGGCAGAGCAGTATTTCAGCGACTGGCAATATGCGTAAGGCAAACGGGAAGTGTACGACGCATTTCAGTTGCTTTTAGAAGACGTCCAGTAAGAAATGAAGTCAACATTACAAACGTTCTTGCGTACGTAGAGGCCGATCCGCATTTAAGCATAAAAGCAATTTTTTTAGACCTAGGTATAAGTTGTACTGCAGTGTTCCGAATTCTAAGGGATTTTAAGCTGCATCCCTATCATATAGTTTTACATCAGGCGCTATCAGAAAGTGATTATGACAGACGGCTCGACTATTGCTATTGGCTAAGAGAGATGTGTAACGAGAATCCTCAATTCCTCTCCCACGTGTTATGGACTGATGAAGCCACTTTCAGTAGCTGTGGCAAAGTTAATTTACACAATATGCACTATTGGTCACAGACAAATCCTCACTGGATGCGCGAAGTGGATCACCAAAACAGATGGAGTGTTAACGTGTGGTGCGGAGTATTAGGACACAGAATTATCGGACCGTTTATTTTTAATGATTATCTAAATGGTGCATAGAGATATTTTTGATACAGCAACTAAATTACGTTTAACTGACTCTCTTATATTATCCCACCTGGGCTATTGCGATATTGTTTACTGGCCTGCCCTTGTACAGAAGGACAGGAATAGCTTGCAGAAACTTCAGAACGCGTGTCTTCGATATAGCTATAATGTTCGTAAGTTTGATCACATTACCCCTTCTTTGAATGAGTCTAGGTGGCTTACTATTAAAGAAAGATTTGAGCTCCATCTTTTGCATCTTGTTTTTAAAATTAGGCTTAATCAAGTCCCTAGATATCTTTTTGATAAGCTTATTAAGGGTTCAGATTTACATAATCTTTCTACACGCTACAGAGACCTGTATACTGTACCCATGCATTCTCATACGTTCTTTCAGCGTTCGTTCAGTTACATGGCGGCAACGATTTTTAATTCCTTGCCTGATGACATTAGGAATTCTCCCAGTTCCGCTGCATTCTGCAGGGCTGTAAAGGGTAATCTTTTGGGGGGTCGTGCCCTCCGCTAAGGGTCGTATGTATGGGTGTATATATATTATAAAGATACATTTAATTTTTATTTTCGTTATTGTTTGGTTCTTATCAATTCTCTTGATTTTTCATTATATTTTTGTAATATGAATATGTAATTTATAACAGTATAATTTCAATTAGTATAATTTCAATTTGCCAGGTACTTTAGTTTTAGTAATTATCTATGTTTTCTATTTCCAACTTTTTCTTTATACATTTTTAGCGGGGGTGGTTGTATGAGCAGCTTTAGTTGGATACCGCCACCCGTATTTTATTTTTTTTTGTATTGTTTGCTCAATTTAATAAATAAAGGCATTTATTATTATTATTATTATTATTATTATTAATTAATACTCAATTAGCTACATATAGACTTCCACGCGACTGGCTCCCACCTTAAGAAAAACAATTAGAAAAATAAGAAAAGCATTAACATATTGGCATACAATCAACAAAGCAGCAAAAACAATAAAATTGTCAGCACCCAAACCCACCCAAGAAGTTGTTCTGAACAGGAGTACGATAAAGAAGAGGAGTAAAACATAAAAATCTAACTCAATGTCCAAAGTTAAGTCAATAATACTCAATTAATATAATTCGAATATAGAAGATCCGATTATTTAAAACATGCGAATTCGCCCATCACTAACTGTCTTAACGTGTATGTCACTTTCACAACAAATGGCGTCACGTAACTAGAATAGTTCAAATTAAAGAGTATTAAAAAAATATTTTTTTTTTGTAAACTGTGGGTTTTTCTGATGACATTCACTTAAGAGTATTATTTTTCAAACTTAATTTCCATATTTCCCCGTATTATAACTATTTCCCCTACAACTATTGGGAAAATTAATTATTATCGTGGATGTTGATAGTTTGGACCTTACGAATTTATGTGATTTATCTAATAAATATCGGCAAGTTTAATGATTAGCAGTATAATCATATTGTTAAAGAGTAGAGGCCCCAGATGGAAACCTCGTGAAACTCAAGATGTGGCGTTGCAGACAGCGGAATGATGACCGTTCACTGCAACATACTGTGATCTCTTCAAAATATATGAAGTTAACCGTCTAAGGAGGTCCTCCTATACACCGATGTCGCCTAGCATTTTTATTAAAATGTTCTGGTAGATTTTATCGAATGCCTTGCTAAAATCTGTATAGATGAAGTCCGCCTGAGTTTGCTTTTAAAATGAAAAAAAAAATATGTTCAGAGTAGCTTACTAGGTTCGATTAAATTGATCGTTTAGGGAAAAGCTTACTAATATGCCTATAGTTTGTTACACTACGCTGGTTAAAGGATATGTTAACTAATATGAGTAGGGGAATAGACAGTGATGAAGCTTATTCTGTAACAAAATAAGAAGGAATAGCATCGGGTCCACCACCCTTATTTTTATCTAAAATAGCCACTGCATCTAGAACCTCCTCAGGTTGGACACGAATGTTAGATAGGATTGCTTTGGTCTACAAAATACTACTATCTTAGCAAGTACTTTTATCATTTGTTTGTAGAGTCAAACCGAACAAATTTAAATGGTTACAATTCAATTTTTTTTTTACAACGCAACTTTATGAATCTCTGGGGTAATAAGCAAGGCTTTAGTAGAAAAAGTTCGACAAGGTCTCAGACGTTCTCAAGATTATTTAGACGTTCTTAAGATTATTTGGAATGAATTTAGTCTTTACTGTAGAAGAACTGTCTTAAATTAGTTACTTTTGGACTTGTTGTTGATGTTTTATCTTGATTTCATTTTTTTTTGTTCAGTATTTCTTTGTTAAAATGAAAAAACATGCCGACAAAAATATGGCCGTTTTTTTGTTTAGTCTGTTCTGACCCGATATAAGAATCCCAAATCTTTCACCCTCTTGAAATTTCAAGTATATTTATAGACGAAACACGGTCAAGTTGAAGGATCGTAAATGTTTGTATACCAATCCTACCTCACATTGAAAAGAGCTATTTATAAAATGAGATAAACTGGTGTGTCGAGGGATAGTTAACCGAATACTGCCACAAATGTTACTGTGGATTATTTAAAAATATTATATTTTCTTTGAATATTGTAGACAGGAAAGGAATCGGAATAAGTAAAATAATATCGAAAATATTATTACCGCAAAAGAAATTTTAATATTAAAAATCATCAACTTTAACCTACTTATTACCTATCGCAACTAAATGAATAATATTAGGCGAATGAAACTTTTAACAACATGGTTACAAACTATACAGAGGATTTCATTAAGAGTGGTCACCACACACACCACAGTCGGGAAAAAAATCGTTACTAAAGTGGCCATGAGAGAATCCTGGAAATTATTTTTTATTTCCGCATTTTATCGCAAGGGGACACAATCGAAAAGTAAATATTGAAATTCTAAAGTTCTTCAAATATTGGACCTTAAAGGTAACATCATCAGAAAGCTCGGACAATTTTGCATCATTTTGGTCTAATACTCATTGGCGTGCCGACTTTGATAAGAGTGGGGGAAGCTATTGAAAGTGTAATCATTTAAATCGCTATAACTTCTAAACGACATATCCGATTTTATTAATAGGCTAGTACAGTTAAAGTTTTTTCTATTCCTATATTAGTAAACATTGTTTTACGTACAGTTCACAACTGTGCATTATGGTTTTTAGTATAACAATCAAGTGAACCACCCAAATCGTGATATTTATCTATCTTGCGTTTTGAATATTTGACAGTGCCATTATCATTATTTGAGATTTGAAGTTCAAATCGATACCTTATAAATTATAAACCGATCTTTAATTTATTAGTATTCTTTTTATGTAAGAGTCGTAGAAAAAGTATAGTACGTATTGCGTGTTGTGCTACGCGGCTCGTGCGCAAGTTTTCCGTTCGTGCATAATATGCTTTTTACAACACTTAATACGTAATATACTATCGCAGTTAAAATTTAATACTCTGAAAATAGAAAGATAATTACGCCAAAATATTTTTTCATTTTTAATATTTTAACAGATATCTTCTCCACCTAACTCGCAAACCAATTACCCAATTTCACGTTTCTTGGCACGGTTAAGTAGGCAACTTAATGCCCTTTGACATTTTAAAGTGGAGTTGGGTGGAGATGTGGAGGCGTGGAGGTCAGTAGTGAAATTTCATCAAATATGTAATTAAACTTTTTCCTGGATATTAAAATCGACTTGTTTTTGTCAGATCTTATTTCCATCAAGATAAAGAGATATTTAGGGTTGTTCATTTTAAAACGAAGACTCTGTATTTTTTAATAAAATAAGAATAGTCTATGCACGTATACTTAAACTTCTTCGATGTATCAAATCGTTGTTTTAATTCACTTGTTATCCTGGCTGGACAAACTTATTAAACCAGTTTATGTAGCACCATGTTTGATATGCTTCTATTCTAGATTATTTACATTCATGCTTTCCTATCTAACTTAGATCGTAGATGAGTGATATGATCCTAAAATATACGACTTATGTGATTCTAAGCGCTTCCTTATTACTATTTTCTTGTTACTGCCGAAGTACTTCTGAATCACCCTGTACAAGGCGCTTCCAAAATCTGGGCATTCACTATTTCCCCCTTTTATTTAAAAATAGTTTAATGGCCACACTTTAGACCATTTTAAACACGAAAACCCCGGCTTAATCATAAAGATAAATTGCGTCCAAAGATAACCCGTCGAAGGGGGTGGGCACACTGACAGATTGAAAACATCAGGGCTCAACTATTTTAGCCATCACACACGAGTGTTGTCGGTCCTCAACCATATGAAAACATTAAAACATCCCTTTTTGAATCGTTGGCGGTTGTTTAGTCTATCTGGACTTAATTTTGTCGTCTGGGACCCCTTGAGAGGAAAAGTTAAAATTCCGAGTGGCTTTCTATGAATTATTAAGGTTTTTAGTTACATTTTTTTTCTCTTGTGCAATTTTATTTTGGTAGATTTATGCACTGGTCTATATAATCATTTTTTTTACAGGGTTGCAAATCTAGTCGGCTGAAATTGAAAAGAGCAGAAGAGAAATGGATTCCTGGTAGGTAAATTTCTATTTTAATATATTTTCATGTATACAGGGTGAGTGGTTTGGTTGGAGTTGAGACGAGCTTTCGTTTTTCTAAACGGAACATCCTATACAGGGTGTCCCAGAAACATAACGATAAACTATAAATGGTAGTAGAGGACATGAAAACAAACTTTCTTGTTTTATGATCATATGTCCGGAAATGAGCCGTCTGGGTTATAAAGTAATAAAACCTTTTAAATCATATCCAAATAATTAAATTAATTTTTAATTTAGTTGAACACCACTATCTTTCGTTCAATATTTTTTGTATCAACTACGTTCGTTGTTGGGGAGCACAATCATTTAACTATCACAATAAACATTCCAAAGATGCCAATTTTAAGAACGCAGTATTATTTGTGACTTATTTATTGTAACATTAGCTTTGTTAATTGCTAATTCAAAATTTGTATTGAAAATGGACAGAAGATAATTTCTCATTTTAAGAACTTACCGTTAGGCGCCTTGCTTATGGTGCAGCAAATTGTAATGGAAGAGAAGCTGAACGCTTGTATGAACACAGATATCTGGAACTCCGCCAACCTTATCATACAACCTTTGCTTCTATCCATCGTCGCCTTATGGTGGTGGTGGTCGTCCAAGAACAACTCGTACGGTCGAATTTAAAGAAGGAGCTCTACATCATGTGGAGGAAAATTAATCCACAAGTGTTTGAACAATGCACATTATATGGGATCCTCCAAGTCCATGATACAGCGTCTCTCACATAAACAACTTCTCTACCTCTACCATTTACAACGCGTACAAATCTTCACGCTGTGGTCCCTAGAAGACATCAGCAACAATTTTCTGCAAACATGTGGGCTGATATTGTTGGAGATGATCTAATAGTTCACTTGCGAGCAAGTCGTTTTAACGCAAATATTTATCTTCATTTTCTGCAGAATGTTTTGCCTCTATTATTAGAAAATGTCCCTTTAGACATTAGAAATAGTATGTGGCTTTAACATGACGGGACACCTCCACATTTTGTTTTGAACGTGCGCCAGTATCTGGACCAGCGATTTCCCGGCCTATGAATTGGAAGCGGAGGTCCCGTGGCCTGGCCCCCGCGTTCTCCCGATCTGAATCCCCTGGATTTTTTCCTTTGGGGCTATCTGAAATCTTTAGTCGACGAGACGCCTATTCGTAATAATAAAGATCTCTCAGCAAGAATAATAGCCAGTTGTTCACATGTAGAAGCTGTTTCCGGAATATTCTATCGTCCGCGAGTCAATGAACAGACGGTGCAATCTTTGTATTGAAGCGAATGGTCAACATTTTGAACAATTATTGTAAAACAATGGGTTAATGAAAAGAAGTGCATCACGACCAAAAAGTTATTTATTAATGTCATCCTGAACATTTTTTGTAAACTAATATTAATTAATAAAACGGCTCATTTACAACTTTGTTTTGATGTCCCCTACCTCCCCTTAAAGTTTGTCGGGACACCCTGTATATTTTTTTATATATTCTGCCAGTTGTTATATTAATTTTTCCTTAATACATAATATAAAATTGTTTACCAGGCTTCAGTAAACTTATTTCCTCTGTATTTTTCAAAAATTCGTAGTTTTTGTAGACCAGGGATATTTTTTTAAATTTCTCACCTGGCGATTTTCCTGCTGACTATAATAAAAAGGAAATTACACTTTCCTCAATGATTTTCTACAAGGGAGCCAAATTTCATGTCAAAAAATATATAGGTTCACAAATTTGACAGATACGACGCCATTTTGAGTTTTTTTAGATGGCAAACGTCATCAGTAACTACACGAGTGAATTGCATTTGACGATCCGATTTTAAAAACATATAGTTGTTGATATTTATTTTCAACCGTTTCAAAAATACGGAAATCTGTTATTTTTTTACATCTATTGTATTTGATTACAGCGTAAATATCTCGGCCAAGGGTAATTACGTTACTGTGTAAAAAATTGGGGTTTTCAGCTTAAAAAATATATTTATTTATTTCAAGAGATGAGACACTTAAAAAATGAAATTAATTAAGGTACATTAGGAACCCCCATGTTTTCGAAACGGCTGACAATAAATATCAACGACTATATGTTTTTGAAATCGGATCGCGAAATGCAATTCATTCGTGTAGTTATAAAATAAGGGTTGACATTTAAAAAAATTTAAAATAGCGTCGTATCGACTTTCAAATTGGCTTCCTTGCGGAAAATTATTAAGGAAAGTGTAATTTGTTTTTCATTATAGTCAGCAGGAAAATCGCCAATTAGGAGACACTAAAAAAAATGTTCCTGTACATACTTTAACTTTTATTCAGATGATGCGACAATGTAAGCTGCTTAAGAAATGGTTAGATTGCATTTTTTTATACGGTTAGTGTCAAATATCTCAGTTTTTTTTGTAAATCATACACTCTATATATTTTAAATTCTCTTGCTTTAGAATTTAATTCTCTATCATTTCGTATCTACAGAGTGGCCAACTCTCATTGGGACATCCCGTATAATTAGAAATTATTTTAAATTGTAGACTTAATGTCTTCCTAAAATTCTGTTTTTGAACAACATTAAAAAGTTCAGTAGCTCATATGCTATGGAACTCCTCCGCTAAGAGTGGTCCAGCCTGTATAATATGTTCTACACTTAAAGTAAATACTTTAAACTTATTTGAATCAGCTCTGCAATTCTAATTTATTGAATAATAGCGTGTGTCCGCGGATGGAGGTACCCAATAGGGAAGAAATCTTTATTATTCATTTTACGACCAAAAGTTATTCTTTATAAAAAGTTCTGCTTACTGAGAAAATGAATTTACGATAAATTAAATTTAGATCACATGTACAGGGTGTTAATAAATTAGGAAAATATGAAAACGCTTCAAGAGAGAAGTACCAATATTTATTATTTTTAACAAAAATTTTATAAAACAAAGTTGTTTATAAACCAACGTAAAGTCTAAACACAAATTTTGAAATAAAAATTCGAATTTTTAAAAATTATTCTACATAGCTCCCTCCCAACATGGCGCACTTTTTCGCTAACTTAATAAATTTACCGTACACTTTACGAATAATTCGCGGCACATTCAGATTATGGACTGCTTCTTCTATGTGTTGTTTTGATATTTCCCTATCATGTGGAAAATTATCTGAATAAACCTTTTGTTATAAGGCACCCCACAAAAAGAAATCTAGCAATGAAAGGTCAGGCGACCTACTAGCTGGATTATGGTTTGGGCAAAAACCTCCCTATCCACCTTGCGCCAAAATGATCATTTAACCATTGTCTGACCAAGGCTGTGCAATGAGCAGGACAACCGTCTTGTTGCCAAAACATATTATTACGTACTTCTGGCTCTAACGTATTAAGAAATATAGGGAAAGGGGAAAAAAAGGCAAAAAGTCTTTCTCCACTAATTTAATAGCGAGCTATTAAAGGCTCAATTTTAAAATTAAATTGTCTCTACATGTTTCGAAGGTAGTAACCTTCATCTTCAGGAGACCAAAGTAGTGCTGCAGTTATTATTAGCAGTAGAGAGAAAACTGTTGGTGGAAAATGACGTTGATGGAGCTTTTTTATTTAAAAATATTTTGACAAGATATTAATAATTGAATGTAATCAGCATGCTAAAATTGGAATTGAAAGTGGAATGTTATATTTAAATTATTATGACTGAACACGTTGTCACGTTTTCATTTTAACTGTGTTCGTCTCCCTATTTTAATCTTTAAGGGTATATAAAATATAAGATCTGTTTTTTTTTTTTTAATTTTTTTAATAATTTTATTTTAAATAAAACTCTATTGTTTTCCCTACATAATGGGACGAACATAACGCAAGGTGACGGGACCTTAGGTCTCCAATAACTAATTTTACAAATGAAATTTCAACATTATAATTTCTCATAAAACAAATCATAAACAAAAATCTTTCTTTAACAAGATCTACAATGTCCAAAAGATCCTTTTTATATATCCTGACGTATGATTTTCAAATAACGAATATCTTCCCTTTTTAAATTCGACCACAGATTGACAGTGTCTTTTCATAAACTTTGATTTAAATATAACATTCCACTTTCAATTCCAATTTTAGCATGCTGATTACATTCAATTATTAATATCTTGTCAAAATATTTTTAAATAAAAAAGCTCCATCAACGTCATTTTCCACCAACAGTTTTCTCTCTACTGCTAATAATAACTGCAGCACTACTTTGGTCTCCTGAAGATGAAGGTTACTACCTTTGAAACATGTAGAGACAGTTTAATTTTAAAATTGAGCCTTTAATAGCTCACTATTAAATTAGTGGAGAAAGACTTTTTGACTTTTTTTCCCCTTTCCCTATATTTGAACTTCACTTTGAGAATGGACTATTTCTTTAAAGTATTAAGAAATGGTAAGAAGAGATGTTCCAAAATGTTTAAATACACGTGCTGGTTTAAATTTCCCTCTATAAAATATGGGCCAATTATCCAATCATAAAAAGTTCTACACCATACATTAACCTTTTTGTAACGTTGACTTCGTTTTCTTATTACATAATTAGGATTCTCGTAAGCCCAATGACGACTATTTTGTGAAGATACGTGCCCGTTTGTGTAAAATGTAGATTCATCGGTAAAAAAAATAAATCTATGAAATCGTTGGTTCTCAAGGTACTTTTCACCTATCCATAAACAAAACTCTAAACGTCTCTCTTCATCTCCAAGTTTAAGTGTATGCCGGATCTTTGGCTTAAACGGTACAATTTTGTTTTCCTTAAAAATTGTGTGTAATTCAGTTTTGCTTAAATCCACTGTTTGTGCACGCTTCCTTAAAGATAATTTCGGGTTATTTAAAACTGACCACCCTATTGCTAATAATGTAGCTGCATCATTTTGATCATATTTTTTCTTCGATTTCTTTTCATTCATCACCGACCCAGTTCCATTGAATTTTTTAAATAATCTTCGCAATGCTTATTTTGACACCGGCGTGCGGCGTAATAGGAAATTTTTAATGAAAAACATCTATAGCGTATAGATAATATTGATTTCCAATACCGTAACATTTTATTAAATAAATACGATCTTCTTAGGTTAACATTTTCGAAAATGCCTTCACGAAATCAGAATACTGACACATGTAAATAAGATGATGACGTATAATGAACGTATACAAAATCGACTATCTTGATTTTTTTGTAAAATGCAAATAATTACATAAAACCCATTTTATTTTTAAAAATTCGAATTTTTATTTCAAAATGTGTATTTAGACTTTGCGTTAGTTTATAAACAACTTTGTTTTATAAATTTTTTGTTAAAAATAATAAATAATGGTACTACTCTCTTTTTCTTATCGTAAATTCATTATCTCAACAAGCAGAATTTTGTATAAAGAATGACTTTTGGTCGTAAAATGAATAATAAAGAATTCTTCCCTATTGGGTATCCGCGGACACACTGTATGTTAATTCATATTAAAATTAATATAAGAGTGATTCGCCTAAACAAGAAAATGCTAGAACACATTAACGCTGAAAGAACAAAAAACTTATTTTTGTACAACTGTCAAAAAAAGTTGACATTTTTTCATCGCTATCGATACGTAAACCTTTTGTTTTTTTAACAGTGAAAAAAAGACTTTTTTTCACGGTGAAAAAAAGACTTTTTTTAACTGGAAAAATGATTTACAAAAAAAACGATAAAACATTACTTTTTAAAAAATGTATTGAATTTTTTTGTACAAATTTACTAATTAATTACCAACTACCAAAAAATCTCATTTGTTACAATAATAATTGATGGTGAAGTTCGAACAATTGCTTCCAATATTAATTCCCGAAGCTAGTCCACCTTGCTGCTGATCAGAAACGCTAGATATTCCTTGAAAAGTTGAGTCCACAATTGTATCAGTTATATTGATTTGTTTGGAAGTAGAGGAACAATTTAATTTATTAGAAATATCAATTTTATTACTCAAACTATCTTCTATATATCCTTCTGCTATGGCGGCAGATTTCCAACCACCGTGGCGTTTTATAGATGTCATGTTACCCCCTGCATTGGCTAAGAGAGTTGCAGAACTCCTCCTAAAACAGTGACCTGTGTAGCTCTTATGCAATTCTTTTCCCAGCCATTTTGCAATCAAGCTAGGAATTTCCCCTATTTTATTTATTCCCACATGTTGGTCAACACATTTTCCTCTTGAATATTTTAAAAATAATCTCTTTTTGTGTGTATGGGACGGCCTTAGTACTCTATACTTGCGATATATCTCAATATAATCAGAATTTGAAACGGTAAACATTCTTGGGCAATAGGTCTTTGTATCCGGTATTTTAACAATCAATATAGACCCGGTATCTTCAATGTCATCAATAGTTACCTTCAATAATTCTTCACGGCGACAAGCACCGCTGATTCCCAAAATTAACGCAACCTACAATTAAAAAAATATTGAAATTACTGAAATAATACAAAATTTTGATCATCTGTACCTTATAAAGTAAATTTGTTTCATCATCAGCTTCTTGAATGAATTTATTAATATCGTCTCTCGATAAAACTTTAGATTTCTTCCCTCGGTATCCGACGTTTTTGTTCTTAATAAAAGGCACCAATTTTGAAAACTTCTTTATATCAATATTTTCTTTAACATTCAATGTACTCTTCAACATTGAGTAGACACTCCATAAAGTAGAAGGTTTTACAGTTTTTGATTTCTCCTCAAAATAGCATATAAGTACCTTTTCAGACACTTTTTGTATATTTTTCTTGCCGCACCATTCACGGAATTGGTTATAATTTTTCTCGTATATAAATTTTGATTTCGCCGGTAACATGTTAGCTATAGCCGAATTTGCTATATCGGCTATATCTGAAGGAATCTCGCTATCACTATCGTAATCTACATCCATTTTAAGTACTTATACTATTTATTTAAAAAATTGCAATAAATATGAATAGCTATCAACGTATGACAACAAAACAAGCAACGTGCCAACAAACCATTTCTATAGTAACGACAGGGCTGTTAACTTGATTATGTGAAATTATATGGTAAAATTTTTATTATAATATACAATTTTACCGATTAATTCAAACTTTCAGTTGTACAAAAAATGTTGTTTGTATTTCGTTTGTGAAATTCGTTTTTTAATGGCACATTCGAGAGAATTTTTCGCCTCGACCTGCGGTCTCGGCAAAAAATTGACACTCTCATATGCCATTAAAAAAACACTCACTTCACGCACTTAATACAAAAATAACTATTTTATAACTTATATTTAAACGTAACGAAGTAATCGTTGTAGATATCTACCGATGAGTATCACCACCATAGACGTAAATAGCGGGGGTTAGGGTACCCCCCCCCCAGAATGGGCATGTCCTCCCCCCCAGGAAGAAGTCAGTTGAGCGCCTGGATAAACAGTGATTTTCAAGACACATTATTTAATGAATGTATGCGACAAAATAGGATTTCATATCTACTCTAATTTGCATTTCGAACACAAAGGGCCTGCCCCTTACAAAAATTAAGAATAAACTGATCCAAAGACGTATTTAGATTTATTGAAAGGAACCACGACTTATTACTAATATCCTGTTAATTGCAATTTAAATAAGTTACAGGTTGAACAAAACAGGAGCAAAAAAAATTAACCGTGTCGCGACAATTAGCCAGTGCCGAAATCTAAATAGATTCTCATGACAAGGCAGGGTACGGGCCAGACGGGTCTTTTTTCGACCTCCTAGCCTGTCTCAAGAGCCAAGCTGGTAACCAGATGGCCCAGACCGCGTCCCCTGACCGTTTTTTAAGCCGCTTTTTTTATGCACACGCATCTTTACCCTCGGCGTTTTTTCTCTTCACACACAACACAGGAAAGGGGCAGATTTTTTCCAAGGAACCCTACACGAAGTTCCGTTCCTAGATTAATCGAACACAAAAACTTTTGTACCTGGACAATACAACAGTGCACCTTAGTTTGCACATGGGTTTAGCGAAAGAGACGGAGAGAGAAACGTATACAACAATAAATTTATCGCGTAAAAAAAGGATAAACAGAGACGAACGATAATTAAAGTACGGGCAACACATGTGCGTAAGATGGGCAAGCAGAGTATCCACTTACACGTTAGACGTGGGAACGTCGATGATCGGGATGCTTATGAGATGAAAAAAAAATCGGCATTATTTGCGAAGAAGTGGTGGTCCGCTAGGTTTTGGCCGGTTCAGGGTTTGTAAATATTTAGTTTCTTCTGTTGGTTTCTTGCGGTAATATTGAGAAACCGTTTTCAAGGCAGCTTTGTTAGCTAGGGAAGCTGCCAGAGCGTTTTTAAATTTAATTTAGACAAACTTCCCTAAGTAAGAACATGATGGAAGACTTCCTAATTTAACTTTAGAATGCCAGCTTTTAACTGCTGGAACTATCATCCCTGTTGTTTCTGAGTACAAGAATTAGGATACTGTAATAATCGCTATCATCTAATACTTAGAAGAAATGTAAGTTAAATAGTTGAAAGGTCCTACCTTTAGAAACATACTATAAAAGCAGACAGTGGAGTGCAATGCAAAGAACAAATTGTAACGTTGGTATTCAAATTTCTTATAATCGTTCTCAGTATAAGACCACGTTGTCCTGAGCAACAAACTCTGCATACTTGATGCCCAGCATCAAGTTACTTTGTATTGGGTTCCTGGTCATCACAACATAGATGGTAGTGAGCTGATGCACTCGCCAGAGAGGATGCGGGCATGTCTGCCGATCTAGCAGGCATGGCTAGACCACTGATGGGATCGGTCAGAGAGGAGATAGATCGCATATGGCTATACAGGGTGGTGATAAAGTTTGGAATAATAGGAATATTTCTGAACAGGTTAACTTAAAAAAAACCGCTCAAACAAGTCGATTTTTATTTTTATTTCTGCATTTTTTTAGCTAATACTAGAATATACAGGGTGTTATATAAATGAATTATCACGTCAATGTCACTTTTTGTAAATGAAATACCCTGTATATTATTTCATTTTTTGATTCTACCCAAGATTCTAAGCAGATTTCGTTTATGATGTTCTTTGCCCATCTTCAACTGTTTACGAATTATTGACAATTGAAAATTAGACATTTTCAATGAAAATAAAAATATAAATTTAATTGTGTGATCGTTTATTTTTTAAGTTAACCTGTTCACAGATATTTCTATTATTTCCAACTTTATTTTCATTCGTATAGGGTGTCTCAAAAATTCAGTATCAATTTCAAGTTTGTTTTTATAAACGAAATGACACTTTTTTTAAATTTTAAACATATTATTTTATTTAATGAACATTATTTACAATATGGAGGAATATGCCTGCCTATTTTAATAAATGTTGAAAGTGGTATCCATTCACAGCTCTACAATGATCCAATGTATCCCCTAAGGTAACCGCACGCTGACCGGTAGCTCCCTACGATAAAACTCCCCACCACACACATTCAACTTGACTCTCTGAGTTCCATCACAAAGGTAAGAGGACAGCCATCTCAAGGGCAGTCCTCTTACTCCAAAGCAATGCAATTTAGCCAGAAGCAACTTTTGATTGACCAAATGAAACGCGCGGCTGTAGTCAAAGAACAAACCAGCCGCTTGCTTTCTCCGTTCTATCATTTCTATAATACATTTGACGGTTGTCAATATGATATCTGTAGTGGATCGCTTCCTGCGATTACCAAACTGAATATCAGGTAAACAATTAAACCTTTCCAAAAACTCCAAGAGCCTGATATAAAAGCTTTTTCGTAGATTTTCGAAAAAACTGGGAGAAGTGCGATTGCTCTATAGTTTTCGATTTTTTCTTTCTCATTTTTATTATGAATTGATTTAATTACGGCATACTTTAGTTTAGAGAGAAAAATTCCTTTTTGAAAATAGCTATTTATCAGTTTAGCTAATATAGGAGCAATGTTATCGGCTACAGAACTCAAAAGGGTGCAAGGAATTCCATCATCACCAGCAGCATTCCTTTTTGAAACAGCATAGATAATTATTTAAGCCTTACTTAGACAAAAAATGTTTTCTTCCTTTCAAAGTATAATAACATACAATTAATAATACTTACATATAATTTTTTTCGTTTTCAAATCTTTAACTCCTCTGTTTCTATTCAGTCTATTTAGTCATTAATTTGAGGTAACTTTAACGATGGTTTTTGTTTAACTCGATTTTGGGTAATTCCCGCTTTTTTCTATTCAATTAAGACAGACGGTTTACTGTATCAATATAATTTTTACTAGTACCCACTAAAGATGGTCGTTTAGACGTTCGACACATGTAGGGATTAACCATATTCATTTAAATAAACCTTGTGGAGAAACACTTTGCCCTTGCATCCCCATTAAAATAGATGCTCAGAACACTTCAAAATGTGCTTAGAAGTTGATCGCATTCGTCGTCGCAGATCTAATTGCATTTGGATTTAGATCTTGAAATGCTTTCTTTACGAAATAATCTTCCGTTTCCATAGATATCAGCGACCCTGTATATAAATTTATACCTTGTAATTCACAAATATCCATTTTCTCAAAAGGAAATGACCAAAGAAAGTAATTAACATAACATTAATTTTGTCTCCGGAAATGGGTAATTTGTCACCCTTCATAAATTCATACAAAACTTCTCAAACATTTTAAATTAGGTTAAGCTTGTAAAATATTCTTAAAATTGCTAGTCAATAATTAATATTAGTTTCTATTAAGCACGTTGTGTTATAAAAATAAATAAGTGGTTATTGATTGAAATTTTCGGGATATTTCATGAAATCATGGGAAATAAGCCATAATTTTACTGATTGTTGAATAATCTTCCAATAAATACATTTGTTTTAGTTTAAGTTCTGGAACGTTTCTGTCATCTTAGGTTTTGAAGTAAACGAATTCAGATTTTAAATACATTTCTTTTTCTACGAACTATAAAAAACACAGGCAGTACGTTTTTAATTTGCATTTTGTTCCTGCGTTTTTGGAGAAACACTGTAGATTTGTTCTTGTGTAGCCACTTCTAAAAATGTTTAATCTTTGTCTTAAAATGGGAACCTTTTCCACAAAACGTCAAAGGTTTGTGCAGTTCATAGTACAGGGAAGAAATCTGAGGTAACTACTTATAGACCTGTATCAATAATCTGTAATTTTTTTTAAGTTCTTAAATTCCTTATACACGATCAGATACTCAACATGCTTTCTATAAGAGTAGATCAACAACTACAAATCTAATGATTGTTACTCAGGATGTAGGGGAGGCGATATATGATGGTTCTCAAGCAGACGTAACTTACCTAGCTTTTATGAAAACATTCGACAGGCTTTACTATCGACTATTCATCAACAACCTAATTTCGATGTTCTAAGCATCTGACAGTGTTTGTCAGATGTCAGATCATGGTCGCCGATCAAGCTTTGGCTCCTTTACGTAAGTAAGGCATTGAATATAGAGGGTCAGTTCACAATGTTTGCTGATGACACTACAATCTTGTAGCACAGCAATACCACTGTAGTTCTGAATATGGTGGTCAACTTTGATATAGCTAAGATGAAGGTATGGTGTGACTCCAACCTCCAAATACTAAATTTTCAGAAGACAAAAATTGTTAATTTTAAATGTAATTTAGAAGGGATGGTCATCGGTGAACCTCATGTAGAAGACTCTCTCTTCCTTGGACTCCTCATTGATCGAAACCTCAACCTACCCCCCCCCCCCCATGTTCATTTTTTGTTTTTTTATATTATCTCTGTTATGGTTAATTTTGCGAGAAAAAGTAAAGAGGGTATAAAGAAACCCCATAAAATTTGACAAAAGCTGACTATATAAAAAATTAGTACTTTCAAACAGTAGCGTACCACAGAGACTTAAAAAGTCAAATAATATTTAAACTTTATGCTTTGGACATTATTAATTTTTTTTGATTTCCTAATATAAACTAACAAATCTTTCTTAAATATAGGTGTTTAATACACTGGCGTGCTGTTATTGTTCAAAAGTGGCTTTAAAATGTATTAGTTAAAATTAAAAAATGCATAGAATAAATAAAAATATAGATTGAAGCTTCATAAAAACTGACTTAAACAGTACGAATATTTAATAGAGTCAGAGGAACATACTAGACATTATCTTCCAATAAAGCATCCTCGTACTGCTGAAAACAATTGCCTTGCACTGGCCACATAGATTAGAGCAGTTTACGTTGTCCTTTCTGTAGCAGCACAACTTTCTACAGTCGGTCTTGCAGTTATAAAGAATTAGTATAAGGATACATTCTGAAGCTATGAACTTTGAACTCATTGAAGAAAACTGTTTACTATCAATAGATATCAAAGGAGTTTCTCCTGACGTAAGAAAACGTAAAGAAACATTGAAGAACCTAGATACATTATATAACAGATCTCTTGGTTAACGTCAATGAAGGAATAGAAAGAGATAAATTTAAGCATTGCCTTGTATTGTAGAGATTCGAGACACAAAATGATGGCGATGCTGTATACCAGACATACAGTCTCCAAAAATAAAGAGGCATTGAAATGTTAAAATATTTTTTCTTATAAAAGGGGGCCTGCAAGACTCTCTGGACCTGCGAGGGACAGATATCTGAGTGCCTCGTTTTTGCAGGACGAACAAATAGGCCAGTGCAGTTATAAAATTGTTGACTAAATTAAAAAAAATAATATTTTGAAACAGTATCGTACTACGGAGGCTTAAAAAGACTAGACTACTCTTTCAAAATATAATTTTTTTATATAGCCTTTAATTTTATAACTGCACTGGCCTATTTGTTCCTCCTGCAAAAACGAGCACTCAAATATCTGTCCTTCGCAGGTCCGAGAGAGTCTTGCAAGCCCCCTTGTATTAGAAAAAATATTTTAACATTGTACTGCCTCTTTATTTTGAAGACTGTATGTCTGGGGTACAGCATCGCCATCATTTTATGTCTCGAACCCCTACAATACAAGGCAATGCCTTAATTTACCTCTTCCTATTCCTTCATTGACGCTAACCAAGAGATCTGTTATATAATGTATAATCGCTTACTGTCTAGCATAAAAACTTCCCCAACATTAAGAGCTTTTAAGCGAAGGGTAAGAAAGGTTTTGATTGGTTGGACAATCTGTGAAACACATGCCTATATCCTGTTATGTTATAACTTGTTAGTTTGTTATTTTCTGACTAGGTGAATATTTTTATTTTTCCTTCTTATTGTTAAATTCATGTAGTGTGCTTTCAATCGTGTTAATGTAACTGATCATAGATGCTTCCTTTTAAGTATATTCACTGATTATATTTTGTATTGTTCCTTCTTTTTTAGCTCTTATCTTAGTCTGTTTACTTTGCTTTCTGTCAGCTTTGTCAACGAACCATCAGGTTTCTGATAATAAAGCTTACTTGACTTTGACTTTGATTAAACATGGAATTCCCAATATCTACCCATATTTGTAGTATAGTTTATTTGCAGAACATCGTCTTTCTGAAACGATCTTCCTGAGGTCGTGTTCCGAACGAATGAAATCTCCAAAGACCAACGTGTATCACGTCCTTAGCATAGACAACGTTCGCAGAGCACCATAAAACTTATTTTTATGCAATTCTGTGCATGATAAAATAAATAGAGGCAATAGTTTAATAAATTGTTTAACAAAAAATAAAAAAGTACTTAAACAAAACTTACGTAAATAAAAGGTGATAGCCAGTTCCTAATTCAACTCTAAAAAATGTTTCCTTTATGTAAATCTATCGGTGAAATTAAATTTATTTTAATTGTTATTTTGGTGATTTCGCATTCGCTAAAAATGCATTTCAGTAAATTGTTGTCGATACATTCAGTTTATTCACAATAATTAATGTCAGTAGCGAAAGCGCTTGATCGACAACAGTCTCTCCTTTATCAGGAAATTCAGGGATTTTATTACATTCCGACCGTCAAAACTGAACCTTCAGTTTGATAGTAATATTCTAAGAACTTAAATGCGTACACGAAGCGTTTAATTATATCATTTTATAACACTATGAATATGGGATAAATAATTATTATATTAATATAAAAAAATAAGTTTCTTAAGTATGTTCTAGTGTTGATAGCTCATATTCATCATAGCGTAACCGATCATCTCCTTTTTATTTTCTTTTAAAAAGCTTTTAACAAAGATTGGCCTTTATAAAAAATGTTTAAGAGCATCATGTTGCCTCAATTCAGCTGAATGGGATCGGTCGATCCTAATACAATATTTTTCTCCATCAAAATGCGAAATTTAATTCTTTCTAAACCGCTACCCTCACAATGGTATTTGAAAATCTCACGGTTTAAAAAAAGAACTAAAAAATACCTGGGCCCTAATCAAAGCGGACCCTTTATGGTCATCTTTATCCTAAATGGTCCAGATTTTTTATTTGATTAGGTTTCAATGCCATGGGGTTTTTATAGACAGAAAGGTCTGATGGATTTTAGATATTTCAGAATTCTGGTTAAAAATTGTAAAATATCGGGAGCAAATAGAAATAAATAATAAAAAAGGGTAAATGAGTTAGTCAAACAATTTCAGCAGCGACATAATAATTGATCAAAATAATTATGTGACATATTTATGTATAAAGGAAGGCACTAGCTCGAACGCTTGACAGAACATTTTAGAAGTATTTTGTTTACAATACCCAAGTGGTATAACAATTCCTAGCTTTTTTATCTATTAAAGAATCACAGAATGTTTAAATTATCTAAGAAATCACCTAAATGGGAAATATCTGCATTTATTTCAGTTCGTCGCGTGGTCGAATGTTTAGAGTGGTATATATTTTGAATCACTAAACTCCCAACAGTAAAGAAACAAAACTAATGGCCGAGAAATCTAAAAAAGTCTCCGACATACACGTTGAAAATTCCTTTCGCGGAAGCTTTACTTATGCGCAGGACGTCATATTTCTACAATTTGAAATATTGCCCAAAAATTGACGTGTATCTTGTCCAGAGCCGGTCGTCTCTTTCTTCTATAGTTGCACAGTGTTTGGTGTGTGTATTGTGAGATTTATGGGCAGTATTTTCAGTTCTTTATTGTACTTTGTGGAACTTTCGTTAAAACTGGTTACTAGGATTAGCCTTTTTTAGTTTCGGTCTATTTAGGTTATAGTGCAGTGCTTTTTAGTATAAGTTGGTAATGAGAAACCAGTGCATGATGTTGCTTTAAAATAATTGTTCGCCAACGACCAAAATTAATTCTTTCAGTTAAGTACCTAGCTACTGCTACTGCTCTAACCTAAATGGGTTTTCTGTTATCCCTTTCAACCCAGCTTTAAACACAATTATAGGTAATTGTTTTTTTTTTCATAATATTGTTTAAGCTGTTGGGGTATATCTTCAAGAACTTTACAATAATTTACTTAGTTTGGAACTCAACACAGAGTTTAACCTACGGATAATATTATATTATTTGTGTGCAACTTGTTTAATGTTTTATGGCAAACTAGTGAAATATTTTATTAATACTTTTCTCTTCTTGTCACATTAACAAAATAGTCGACGATATATTTATTATGCCTTTCATCAATTCGGCTGCTATTTTACTGTTGCCTCCATATTTCATCGGAAAAAACTTTTCATTTGTTTAAGGCTCACATACTGCATCCAAATACTACTTTTATTGCCCCCGTTTTTTTTCAGTGTACTGAACATTAACATTTTCTCTGACTAGTACACTTCAACTGTACTTTTATAATATAAATAAATATGTATAGTAATCATATAACTGTTTGTTTTACTGTTTTACATTTATTATAATGCGCTACACTGAGGCTTTCCACAATTATATGCTGTCTAACATATTCATTTTCTTTCCTACGAAGTGCCAAGGCAAAACAAATGCACATGTTTCTAAAGTCTACTATTAACATTCAAAAACTCCTCTGATTTGCTTTTAATTTGTTTAAAAAAAAAACAGTAATTGTTCTTTGTTGTTTTTTCATCGAATGTTGTATAGAAAATGATAGAAGGAAACCAGGCGACAAAGGGCGTCTGTTGCAGTGTTAAGTACAACCATTATTAATTACGGAACTACGCCAGAAACTAAATTTTAATTCGAAATTTCAATATTTATATCTACACCCCAAAATACGCAAATCCTGAAATTTTCATAATATTTTGCGGTGTATTGCTTCTTCGAGAAAACTAATGCACTGCACTTCCTTATATGTATTTCATATTATAAGAAGATTTACTATAATTGCTCTTTTAACCAGTTAATACCTATTTAAACAAATTAAGTTAAATAAGTTTTTCGCATTTTTTACAGTAATGCACTAGATTAATGACCTCAAAATCGTACAGTAATGTGTCACTTTACAGCATAGCAACCATTACAGCATAGCAACCATTACTGCATAAAACGTCAATGTCATTCAAAACCCAATTTTACAAGAAAGAAATTCGTTTATTCTAAATCTTATTACAATAAATATTAAAAGAACAATTATTTAAGTTAGAAAAGGATGCAACTGCTGACCTCGCCGTATTAAGTAGTTGTTGCTGAACAATTTTTTTAATTAACCACAATTCACATTCACTCTTCAAATATGATTTTATTTGGATGCTGTCAATAGTCGTCAAACATAAAAAAAACAGCTTGTTTATATTGCTAAGTTACCGAGAAGTCATACTACTAAGTTTTTGTAGATTTTCTTCAGTAACCATTCTTTTTAGATTTTAATATAAAATGCAAAATAATTAATTACTTACAAAATGCGAAAAAATAGTATACGCACCTCGTCAGAAAAGTGATTTTACTTGACTCGTATGGAAATTAAATCCTCGCTTCGCTCGAATTCAAACTAACCATACTCGTCAAGTAAAGTTCCACTTTTCTAAACTTGATACGTAATGTACTATTAAAGCCACACCTGACGTACACGCGAACTGCGCAGATCCAAAGCTCCCGTAAAACGCCGCATACTGACGACATTTCTATAGTACGGTATTATCAATATATTGACCATATATGTGGTATTAATTTATCAATAAACCATATTGTGTGGCCTGTGCAGTACCATACAGTATAAATCTAAAGATGGCTAGTAATACTTTCAAGTCGAAACGTTGTAAGTAAATAAAAACAATTAAAGTACAAATTTTATCCACCAAAATACTTACATGTATTATTATCTGTAACCTTAAGCGAACATATAACACCCGATTCATTGAAAAGTTTCAGATTTAGCACGATTCTAATTGCCAAAAAGTTGAAACAAGTTTGCCAATTGTATTTTAATAGCGATTAATAATTTTTTGGTAGAAATGTGACCTGAACTAACCTGAATGCAATTTTTCATGACCTTGTAAAAAATCTTGGGCATTTATTATTAGTAGGTAGTCAAGGCAAGGTCCGTTGGTAAAAGGAGTCCGGCACCAATGTAATTTTGTAAATATTAAAAATTTTCAAATTTTTGTGCTAGATTTTCCACAGCACTTAAGATTAAGTTAGATGCCACTCTTTCAGGTACATATGCCAACCACATCTTATATGAGACTACTACTATTTGGTTAAACTGAGATCGTTAAATACAAATGAATGATAGATTGGGGGCAATTAAACATACATTTTATTTGAAAAAAATTTATTTTCCAATTTAACTGTTTACAAACTCACTGCAAGCAAATGATTCAACATCCTCTACAGTACAATCAGGATACAAATTTAATAATTCCAATACACAACACACATTTAAACTGTTTTTATTAGTTGAAACAGTATCATAAAAATTTTTTATTAAATCATCATTCTTAGCTGAAACACTACTAACAAGTATATTGTAATATTTTGAAAATTATTGAGATTGGAGAACATCGAAACGATACTTGATCAAATTCACCAAGTTCACTAACTCATTTATGATGTCACCAGCTAGAAATATTTCGTTTCCCCCATCTTAAGTAATCTTGATTATTCTTGATTAATTATTAATAAACACATAATGAATTTCATAAATCCATTTTCTTGCATGGGTTGCCATCCAAAACCGTTGGAGTAAATAAAACTCAACATTATTCCCTGATTGTTTAGAAGGGAAATCCACTGATCTTCATTAAAAGTCACATTTTGATTATTGTTGAATCCACAGAGTTTAATAACCGGAACATATCTTTTCTCCAAAGAGAATCCAACACTGACTCATTTGGATTTTGATCTGTTTATGTAGTATACGGATTCACCTATAAGCGTAGCTCGTTTCTTACTAAACCAATTATTGGGTTGTGGGTGAGCTGTTGCCGATTGATACATCTTGAGGTTTATGAAGTTAAAGCTTGTAGAATGTTAGTAAAGTACCGTGCGGGCAATAAATTATTATCATTAAAGTATGCTTTGAATCTAAGGCCGTACTGCTTAGCGGTAGATCCTGTTGGGTGTCAGTAAATACCAGCATTATCAATCAATCCGTTATTCCGTGATCTTTAACAGCCGTTACAAGTAATTTGATTCGTCGCTAATTTATCCAATTTCTTAAATAATAATTGGTTTTATGGAACAGCACCACAAATTCATGATTGGTGAGTGACAATACAATCTATGCATGGACGACTTACGCGAAAATTTTCCTAACATCCCTTTTTACTGCTGGGGATTTTTATCATTATCTGAAAAGAAGAGAACCAGATGAACCAGAGCAAAGACCGACACTCACAATTCCATATGTTAAAGGACTATCAGAAAGGATAAAACGCATCGGACAGAAATACAAAATTATAACTGTGTTTACATCGGCTACAACTTTGCGAAATTCACTCACGAAGACAAGACCAGAGAAACAAAAGGACTCCAAGAACTGCATTTACAAGATTCCATGTGAATGTGGAGAAGTTTATATAGGAGAAACTAGATGACCACTGGGGATACGAGTTAAAGAACATAAAAACCATACCCAACGAGGGGAAACTTCTAAATCAGGACTAGCACAACACGCTTGGGACAATCAACATAGGATTCAGTGGACAGAAGCAACCATAGTACACAAAGAACAACACTGGTATAAAAGAAAATTCAAAGAGGCAGCCTTCATTCAACATAATAAAGGTGTTTTTAGCAAACCATCAGTGGAAGTCAATAAGATCTGGAGACCCCTACTGAAAACCAATACAAGGCTGACACTCTCCACGAACCAAACAAACTAGACACGGACGTCACGCCTATTGACTTTCACGGGTCGCTGCACAGGACTTTAGTATTTAAGCTCGTAGTTTAAGGATATTTGTCAGTATTCACTTGAGAACGATTGAAGATACTACTCCATCGAAACGTCGTGAAAATAAAAGCCAAGACAATGCAAGTTCAAAACAACTCTTTCAATAAAAATACGTTTTGGTTATTTTCAACAGAACCGCCGCCCATACATCCGCCTATTAACCGAACTATTAACTACTTACTTAATTTCGACGACAGATTGAGCAGTTTTCGAACAGCTATTGAATTTCCACCCAGATCACATTGTTTGACGGCTATGGATTATTTCATTTTTTCTTATTTGAAGAACCATATTTTTAAAACACGAGTTGAAATTCAGAACAGTTACAAGTAAGAATTATCCAAGAATGTGGTAACATTTCTCCAGGAATGTTGGTCAACGCTTTTAAAAATATGAAGAGGCGTGTGAATTTATGCTTGAAGCATGACGTTGGCCACTTTCAGCCATTTCTATAATTTTTATTTTTCTTTCCTTATATTCTTATTTTTTATTTTTGTAAGCAATGGAAATAAATTTATTTATTTCTTTACTTATTTTCATATAATGTCATGATATGAATTTGACACAATTTTAACCTACATTTGGTTAAATATATCGTCTCCTTATAATTAGGCAATCCAACGACCTGTCAAATCCAATTCCGAATGACAGTGGTTGGCACACATGTATGTAAACAACCATTTAAGCTTGCGTGGAAAGGAGTATTTATATCCGTATTTTTGCTATTTTTCAGTTAATTTTGGTGTTTGTTGTTTCGTGAGTGTTTTTAGAGAGCTTTATTAATATCATGCCTGTTACTTGTATTGTTGTTAACTGCGGAAGTCGACGCGATCGCGACAATGTGTCGTTTTATAGAATTCCTAGCATACTGAATCTACCAAATAAGCCACATAAAAATGAGTTGTCCAGAAAACGTAGTGCCTTGTGGATAGCTGCTATAAACCGTGCCGATTTAAGGGAATTAAAGCTAAAATATGAGAGTCTGCAGCAAACATTTTATAGCTGGTAAGTTTCTAAAACTTTATGGAAAAGTAACTTTCTTCAGGGTTATGACATAGGAAATTTTAGTGTTACTTTCTAATACATTTACGATTAATAGGTGAGCCTGCCTTATTGGAAAACCAAGAACATCCAGATTGGGTTCCTTCTCAAAATATGGGGCATGTTGCAGAAACTGTAGTAAGGAGACCTAAAGATTTGGAGAGACACGAACGTCTGGATAAAAGACGAAAGATGGGACAATCTAAAGTAAGAGGATTTTACATTTTATTGTCGATTATGTCTGAATTTAGAGATTTAACTTTCAAAATGCCTTTGTTTTGTTTGTAATAGGTATAGATTTTCTTTGTTAAATGAATTATAACATTTACAGGTGGAGAATATGGATTTGGATCAAGGTAACAACAATAACACTGCGCTCTGAAGTAGAAGATGGAGGAATTGCAATTCAGACTGACATAACGATGGAAGAACTATTTTATTTACTTATTTAATTGTAGTATAGGATTTAATTCTTCTCAAACCATATTATTATGTTTTAGTTTTAATTAACTTTAACAAATATGATTTTATATTATTATATAAAGAAGTGAATTGGATGTTAGTTATATTATTACTATAACTACTAAGTAGTAAGACTATATAAGGTGAGATATAATTTGAAATAAAATTATTAAACAATTATTGACTTAAATATTTTCTCACCTTCAGAAGATATTTACTATACCTATGAACAAAACTGTGAAAATGAATATTGATTAGTCTGTTTCTTTTTCTTTAAATTCCTGTAGGTATAATCAAATTTTATTAAAACAGTACATTTTTTCATTTGATAGGTATTTATTGAAAATAGGTATAAAAATACAGTCAAAGGTAAAAAAGATTTCATCATTACATTCTCAACTTACAAATATTATTCTTCACAAAACCATAAGAAATTGGGAACTGCTATTAAGACTTAGCTTATTATATACAGGTTGGATATACATACTTGATGTATCAGTAAAAGTACCTACCTAGCAAAAAGATAAAATAGTGACTTTGTTATGTATGTATTGTGTATGGTAGTTTTAAAGATAATATTTGCCATGCAAGTACAGTCGGCAGTGCACACGCCTTTGGCAACAATTACCCAGGCATCTAAAGGTTTCAAAGTGGTTCTCTGAGAATGTTTGACCTAAAATTGAAAAGCTATTATGTAGTAAAATTGTAACTCATTTCATTACATTATAAAGACATGATGCTGAAAAAAAATCACAAAATTAGTAATAAATTAACAAAAATCTTACTTTTCCAATTAGAATGTAGAAACCATCAACTATTTTAGTTCCAGTTTGTAAAACAAACCCAGACTCAAAATATTTATATGCCTGCAAACTTTTAAATGCCTTCATTTGTTCCTTGGAATAAAAACTATGGGAAACACCAAATATGAAATAATATCTATGTTTGAAATAGGTGGAACGCCATTAATACTGTAGTCAAGGTCCTGAGAATTAATGAGAAACGGGTCCAAGCCGCTTATTAACTTTAATTTCAGTCGATACCTAAAAAGAAAACAATGGTTACACAGGTAAACAAGAAAATAGATTGCATTTAAACCTACCTTTCTCCAACATCTGGATTCTCCGCTGATAATTTTTGAATATATTCACTGTCCATCATACAAAAATTCACTTTATTTAAAAGAAAAATCAAACAAAACACTTAAAAACACGATCCAAACACTTCAACGTCACAAAAATCAATGCTTATGTTATGGAGCCAGTCGCCATGTGTGCCAACCAACGTCAATTGTGTTGACATTTCTACCGCGTGGTTTGGATTGCCTAATTGTGATCTAAATTAAGCCCTACGTTTTTTATTAGGTTAGTTTTAGTGACACACCAGTACTGCATTTCTGTGGCCAATGGAATTCGCTATTAGATATCTTAATCAATTTTTCACTTGCCATCTTAATTCCCTAATAATTGTCAGGTTAGACCGGATTTAAAATTTAAAACTTTTTACCAATTTACTCAGTAAACTCTATAATTAGAACCTCAACAGTTTTAAGGTGTCCTAAGCTTGTCAACTTGGTGACAATACCATGCATTGAGTTACCATTGTCCGGTATTTGTATACAAAGCGATCACATTACTTTAAGCCTGTAAATATGGATGTTTGACCGGACGTCAATGTAAATCTAAAGTGTATTGATGGTATTGTAAAAACGTAGTACTCGCATAGTGGTATATCCGCTCACCCGCGTCCTATTGGTGTCGCGTTTCTGATGATGTATCAAGTGGGCACATATAGAGGAAAACTTTTCATCCCCTGATAAAAATACTAAGTATACTAAGTACTTGTGTAACTCAATTAAAAAGTAAACATTTTTATTGCTTTAATTGCACATAAGTATGTATTACATAAGTCACGAGGATTGCTAGAGATTAATAGTAGGCATCATCAACAGCTCCACAAATAGTGATGAGAAAGTACTTAAAAATTTAAACGCGTCTATCTCAACCGTCGACTATTTTCAAATTAAGTCAAAGTTCAAATTGCCTAAAACGCTTAATCGGTCAATAAAAGAAGCCCAAATACAAATTTTTACTGTCATTGGTCCATTCTTCAACATTTGGTTTTCCTACCAATAAACTACTATCATCTGCAAAACTCGTGATTGCAATATCTTTACTGTCATTGAATTTTAATCGTTTAATTCAGAGTGGCTAAAAAGTCGCGCATAATGCCTGTAACTTTTGAATTACCTCGTATACGAAAAGTTTTCTGTCATTTCTGGTTTGGTTGCCATAGAGACTAACTTACTTTTTTCAAATGGAACACCCTGCATATGATTACATATTTGGATTCTACTGGGAAAACTCTGAGTTTTTTGTATTTTAAATTTTCGCCTATCTGCAAGCGTTTCCGAGATAATGACAGCTCAAAAATAAAAAACTTCCTAATTATGATCATTCCTACCTAATACCCACCAGTTGAGTCAAAGTGTTTTCATGACAGCGACCAAAGAGGTGTCAATTTTGAGTTCCGGTTTAATTTTCTGTTGTCTAATTTCTAATTTGCTTACACTATGGTTCATCTGAATGAGAAACAACGAGTTGAAATTTTAATACTGAGCGGTTACGAAAATACGAAGAGATCGCAAGATCAGGTTTGTCAACCTTTTAATGAATTATACCTTTTTTTTCATCTAATCAGGTTGAAATAAAAGGAGGTATACCCCAGGGTAGTGTCATAGGGCCAATAGTGTTCATAATTTATATAAACGATATAACTGAAATAAACTCTGTAAATAATTGTAAAATAACAAATTATGCGGATGACACTAACATATTAGTAACTGCCTCAAACTTACCAACTCTAGTAGAAAAATCCCAATTGTTAATAATGGAAACATCTACGTGGTTTACAAAAAATAAGTTAGTCTTGAATGAAAATAAAACCAGCGTCATTCTTTTTAGGACAAAGAGATCAAGATTACAAGAACCAGAGAATATAAGTATAAATGGTACCAATATAAATTTAGAGCACACCACTGGGTTTTTGGTAATGGTATTGGATTGCAATCTTTCTTGGGAAAAACGTGTTGATTACACCGTCACAAAATTGAACAGAATATGTTATACATTTCGAGTATTGTCTAGATATATTGATATTGACACGAAAAAAATGATTTACCACGCAAATTTTGAATCACATATTAGATATGGTATTATCTTGTATGGAGATTGTAGTGATGTAGGAAGACTGTTTATCTGTCAGAAGAGGGACATTAGGACCCTTTTTAATCCTGGCCTATTAGAAACCTGTAGGGGTAGATTTAAAGAAAACAGACTTCTTATGGTTGCTGCTGTTTATATACTATATATTTAGAAGCAATAAGTCTCAGAGTACTTATCCTACCAGAACAATGAACTATACTTTTCCTAGACATAGACTAACAATGTACGAAAAAGGAGCATACTACAATTAATTGTATCAGATTTTATAATAGTTTACCAATTGGTACGAAACAGGTAACTAATATAGGGAAAATTAAAAAAATGATTTTCAGGGTACTTCTCGATATTGAATCTTACAGCATAGAAGAGTATTTTAGAAAAATTCCTAATTATTATTAGCTTTTAGACATTTATATTGACACTATTTCATTTTATATAAATGTAATAATTTATGTAATTCTGAAATAAAGATTATTATTATTATCTAAATAGGCCTCCAATAAATCAGTCAATGGTGTGTCGAGTGGTAAAGAAATTTCGAGAAAGGTTAGGGAAGCCGCTAGATCAAGTCGACCTAAAGCAGCAACCGGGGGAGACAAAGCTTTGGATATCATGCTCTCAATACATGAAAATCCAACACAACCATCCAGGCCAATGGCAATGGATTTTAATGTGTCTCATCAGACAGTGAAAAATGTGTTAAAGCAGAAGAAGTTGCATTCCTACAAGATAAAGTTGATGCACGAGGTAAGCGAGGACGATTTTGATAAAAGAGCTGAATCTTGTGAGCTGATGATGGAAATATACAATAACGATAATTCGCAGCAAATATCATTTTCTCGAATAAAGTTACTTTCCATTTAAATGGCATTGCATCTCTTTTGTTGTATCTAAATTGGTGGTTTGGTCTCCCTATTATAAAGCACATATAGATAAAATTAAACCCGTTCAGAGACGATTCGCGAAGGCTTTGTGGTTCAGATCGGATGGGGTCTACCTCTTTAGGGGCTTTCCACACGATCGGCTGTTGCAGAGGTTTTTGCTCGTCAACCTGTCTGATAGGCGCAGATGTTTCGGCCAGCTTTTTTTATACAAGTTAATTAATAATCGACTAATCTGTGAAGAGCTACTACACAGACTAAACATTAGAATTCCATCCCTGAGTTCGCCGTATGCTGACACATTTTACCTACCTAACTTTCGAACAAATTGATTTAGATATGCGCCTCTCAATTAAATCTGTAGCTTGTACAATGAAAACATCATAGCATATGATATTTTCAACTGCAGCCCGGGCACGATCAAGAATCATTTTTACAGCCACCCTGTGTAGGCCTTCTGCCGCCATTTTTCTTTTTTTGTTGATTGTAATTTCTATATTACCTATTATTAACTTTATTGACATGTATATTGTGTAATGTAAGAATTCAGGTTAAATTCATTAGTTACCTATTAAGTTTATATATTAAATTGTTTTGTACCTGTTTTGTAACTGGGAAACTGTAAAACAGTGTATTGAAATAAATAAATAAATAATTAGATACCATTATCGTTATTGGTCTGCTGAGAATACTTACTGGTTCCAGGATGGTCATACTCCCAGGCACGAGAAAGTTAATGTTTGGGCAGGCATAGTTGGTAGACATATTATGGGACCTTTTTCCATAGATGGTAATTTGAATGGCGAAAAATATCTGGACCTCCTCAGGAATCACATAATTCTTTCTTGCAGAATGGTTTTACCGGGTGTAAATAATGGCATAAACGAACAGGTATGGTTCCAGCAAGATGGAGCACCTGCGCATTATTGAAATACAAAAAAATTTAGAGTTTTCCCAGTAGAATCCAAATATGCAATGATATGCAGGGTGTTCCATTTAAAAAAAAATAAGTTGGTCTCTGTGGCAACCAAACCAGAATTGACAGAAAAAATTCATGCAGGTAGAAATGTGAGAAATAATGCTGCTGGTCCTACATCATAGTGACATCGACTTAAAGTCTTTGACTTCTTTACGGATTAATAACTTTTGTTCACGATCTTCGCATAGCACCCCCCCCCCCCCCGGTAGCCATGCTGAGTGGTATTAAATTCATCGAAAAATTTCATTAACCTCTTATACATTGCTAAATAATGAAGCAGACGAAACTGCTTAAAATATACTATACGTATGCCAACGGCTAACTCATCTTGAGGGAGTATTCTTACAACCAAAAACACCAAAAGATATAAATAAATTCACTCCCGAAAAATAGGAAAGTCTTAAACTTTGCAAGAAATACAACGCAATCCCATAACAATATTTTTCTGCAGTGCTAATGCTAAAAGCATAAATATCTTAGTAAGATAAATTATATAAAGGTCTACAACAATTATTACTGTCTTATCTAAATATCACGCAAAATATTAACAGTATTGAGATGATTACCTGACATGACTTTCACCATATAAGTAATCAATAATTGTTTCATCTTGTTTCTTTAATAAGATTCTTTAAATCGCACTTCAAATATATGCCTAAGAAATAACCTGTTTCAATTAAATTATCGGATTCTTTAACAACCAAGAAAGATAAATCAATTTAGCTAAAGCTTTTATCTCGCCTCATTTTCATTCAGGTTATTAAAAGAATCAAACAGGGAACTGGAAATTAATTCAAGTAGCTCGCTCAAGTAAACTGGTTCAATAATCTTGCGGCAGTCGCTCAGTTGAAATTAAAATAAATCTGTTTAAAAGAGTCGCCCACAAGAACTTGTTGACTGACTGTAAAGATATTATGAATGAAAAAGCGTGTAACGAGTTCCTTATTTCATTACTTACGATACTTTTACGAGCAAAACCGTTGTAATTTTCAAAACGCATTGTTCAGAGTTAAGGTATATTTTAACAAACATTATTTATGTCAAAGTAATATGTAACGGTAACGGCTGGTTATTTGCGAATAGGTAAATAAAATTGGTAAGACCAACTGAATGCATGCATTTTTTTTTGGAAGGTAAACTTACCTAACTAAATATGATATTACTAAACAATGATTATATGTATTAAAAATACTGTAATTTAATTGGTTCAAAATACCATGAGTGAAATAGTAGCAAAGAAAGTCATTCACAAAATGGCTTAGCAAATCTCTCGTAACAATCGAAAATTTTGCAGACAAAATTACGCTAGGTATTTATAATAAAAATCATTAATAGGATGCTTCTCTGTCGAGAAAGTTCTATATTTTGCCTGAATTCTTTAACTAGCTATCAACGAGAAATTATTAAAGTGACCGCCAGTGTGGATTCCGTAAGTCTAGATTAACAGGAGACCTTCTCGCTTATGTTATGCACGTTTGGGACAACCCAATAGAACATCATGGGGAGTCCCGGGCGGTAGCACAAGGCCTTTAATCAAGTATCGCATGAGGGGCTCCTTACTAAAGTGAGAGCATACGGAATGCCGGTTCAATTTTGTTCATGGCTGTCAAGCTTTTCTAAAGACCGTTCTCTGCGAGTGGCGATGGACGGATTTCTCTTATTACCACTACTGCTGCTGACAGCACAGTTGCTTCATCTTTTACTTTGGATGCTCGGACATCGGCTACCCATGCACATCTCTATAGGCAGCAAGTCTCACATCTTAACAAAGATCTAGAAGAAATTCTCTCTTGGGGTGATAGTAACGTAGTAATTTAACGCTAAAAGTCCCTGATGGCAATTTTTTCTTAAAACGTTAATGTTAAGGAACCGGATATTGTCATGACGAAACACTCGATTCCCTTGGCCTCATCAATTTATTTATTGGGCGTCAATTTGAATAGTTTTATTATGTCGTGGCATAGTCACGTTGCGGCCATTGCTAAGGCAGCCTCGCAGAAGCTTGGAATGTTTTCCGAATTAAGAACATCTATACACCCCAACAACTTTTGATGCTCTATAAAGCCCAAATTCAATCATCGCTGGAGTACTGTTCACATATTTGGGGCTCTGCTCAAAGAAGAGCTATTCGCTTGATCGGTGACGCTGATCGGACAAACTAACCTGGAAAGCCTTGAACATCGAAGGCAGGTTGGCGACTTGAGCCCATTTTACAAATATTTTCATTCCGAGTGCTCAACTGAGGTTGCCCGCTTGATTCAACCCAGAGCGCGGTGCATGGCAGAAATACACGACGAGCCACTGCAGCCCACCCGTACGTGGTTCGGCTTAGTGTTCCTCGAACGACACTGTTTAAAAATTCTTTCGTCTTGAGAACGTTATCACTCTGAAACGACCTCCCTGAGGTCGTGTTCCCTAACGGGTATAATTTACAAAGATTCAAGACCAACGTGAATTGTTTCCTGCGCACACGCAGCGCTTGCATAGCGCCATAGAGGGTTATTCCTGCCGTGCTGTGCCTTATCCTAAATAAAGAAAAAAATAATAACTGAAATTAAATCTCTCGACAACCCATTCGATAGACAATCCAAAATTAAATTTAATATATACAATATACACTTTAAGAGAAAAGTTTACGATTTAGTGAAGGAGATTTTAGATGATGAGACAAAAACAAGTAAACCAAGCACATCACTATGTCAAATGTGTTTGCTTCACCGGAACCATCACCTCAGATGTTACCCCTCGTGGTGGTCTACAATAAATATTCCCTTAATATTGTACATTTATTATTGTTAATAAAAAGTAACGTAGGTAAATACTTACCTCAAGGTTATGAGTAATTTCTCTTCAACATTTATGCTAGGTCTGTAATTCATGTATTTTTTTTAACATATTTTTTCAAATCATTCCAAAAACAATGTATCAGACATCCTGTAGAAAACGGTCAACCTGCGTTCATCTAATTGTAAAATTGTTGCCATTATAAAAGCGTTTCGCTTTAGATTTTTACAGATAAATGGATGAACCCACCATGTACAGGGTGTCCATTTTTCGATGTAATTGCAGGGTATCTCGGTAACTAGTACAGATAGAGACTTGCGGTTTTCACATTACGGCGCTACTTTTTCGTGAAACAAAAGATGCCCCAAACAAAATTGTCATAGCTTTCTAGTATTTAGGCTACAGGGTGTTCTCTGGTTTGCTTTTTGACCACCCCCTGTATTTGGGTTATCCTTTAACTTATTATAAAATTGTAAACTGTTTCCAAGAGAGTTTTTTTAGTAGAATTCATTGGCGTACTTACTTTTTTCTGGGATTATTACTTTTTGAGATTTGAGGCAAACATATGTTTTTCTTGATGGAACACCCTGCATATTTTTCTCTTATTTGATTAGGCTATTTTTAAGCTTTTGAAAAATATGTAATAGTCGAGAGATACTATTAACAATAAACGCACAAAGCAAAAAATTTAGAAAATTAAGGTTGTATAGGCCATGAAACCATTGAAACAAACAAAAGAATATTTTTCTGACATGTCTATTTATCAAAATGTATAGACAAAAATAACGTTTTGTTAAAATAAATGTCGTCATGTCGCTAAACCTTTAAAAAAATGGCGAAAATGTGGTAGTATACAATCTTGTAATTTAAATATCTAACTTATAAGAGTTCTTACTTTCACAGATATCCAGAAAGAAGGCAGCCCAATCAAGTAACATTTTCAATTTTAAAAATAAATTTAATTAAAAATCATTTATATAACCAAGACCTAAATGTCCTAAATCATATATAATAAAAGACAATCGCGAGAGGGACGAAATGAACATCATGGCATCTCGACTATGACTGATAATTGCATTGCTTAGTGGACAACTGCCAAAACAACGCAACTTCGATTGTAATCGTTAATAGTTAAATTGTAGTTGCATTGTAACGGTGGATGAAGGGCCTAAGGCATTAAGATTTACTCCATATTACCCCGCTTATTACTATAATATTAACGTCGGGCTTCAATAAAAACAATATGCGATGTTTTACCATTCAATAATTTTCTGTTATCTTCCTCAGATCAAAATATAATTACTGATATTAAAGAGATCTACCATTGAATCTAATCCTACTCTAGATTTTGACTTAAGATCAATAAAAAATGTGCTAATATAATAAATAAATTGAAATAATCTGTTCTAGTAAGCTTGAGCTTTCACAATAAAATCTCCAATGATTTTTAATCAGCGTTCGGTACAAAATGTTCCCATTGGCTCGTGATACAATAAATTCCAATAAATCTCCTCCATTACATAGCGACGATCGTTAGTTACCTCTGTTGCCCCACGAAGTCACACACAGTGTAAGTGTTTAAAATTTCACACATAAAGTGTACTGCAACAAAAGTAGACCATTAAGTTCACGACTATTTTGTTCGGTATACACTGAAAGATTATTTAAGAATTTTTGTTTGCCTATAACGGTATTTCTTTAGAGTAAAATTTTTATCTCTTTGCAGTCTTTAATGGAAGCATGTATTTAGGAAAATTGGCAAGTTCCTACTGAAAAAACATTTTTAAAAAACGTATAGCATTTGTAAAACAATGCTTTCTTTTCAAGAGGTAGATCAGAAATTTTAACGAAAAATGTAATAAATGTACATATGTAAATATGATTACGTTCTGTAAGCCCATCAAAAAGGGTTTGAGTAACATAGTTCCAACTAATCAAGATTACCGCGTATGATAATACTACCAAAATACAATGGATATGCCGCAAGAAGAGGCCGCCATTCAGGAGTGGGTGGCGACAGGCTGATGATGATAGTTCCTTATTCCATAAGTTCATATTCTATTAATAATAAACGTGTTTTGGACTTCCATTGCCATTATTTATTTTACTCACAACGTTTCAGCTGGTAAACATCTCCAGTCGTCTTCAGGCGAATATTGAACAAGTTACGAACCTAAGAGTACTTATACTACCTAGGGGTTCGCAGAGCAAGACCGAGTTGGGTTCAGTTATGTGTTACTGCACGATCTTAATCTTTTTTTTATGATAAAGCACAGCACTGCAGGACTACTCCTTTATGATGCTCTGAGAGCGGCGCGTGTGCGCAGGACACGATTCACGTTGGTCTTGAATCATTGGAGATTACACTCGTGTCAGAGTGATGATATTCCCTAGATGAAAGAATTTCTGAACAGTGTCGTTCGAGGGACATACACCGTTCTGGGTGGCTTCAACCGGGCCACCTCAGTTGAGCACTTGCCATGGAAATATTTGTAAAATAGTCTCAAGTCGCCAACCTGCTTTCGATGTTCAAGGCTCTCCAGGTTTTTGGGATGTATAGAGGTTCTTAGTTCGTAAAAGTATCTCAAGCTTCTGTGAGGCAATGGCTGCAACGTGCCGAGGTAATTCAAAAGTTACAGGCATTAAATTAAATCAAATGAAGGATCGGAATCCGAGACCAATCCGGTGAACGAGGAAAACCCTCCGCGTTTGGAGAACCCAGCGCATCTACTAGTAGACGATCAAACACGCTAGCAATCTCCCAATTCGTCGATGAATGATGTTTTTCTCGGATTCGAGAGTCGACTCCCACTATTTTTACGACTCGGCTCTCACCGGTCACCTTAAAGATGCGGATCCCGGAACCGGATCAGTCAGGAACGACTCATCTCTACCTGAAGACGACTGAAGATGTACACCAGTTGAAACGTTGTGAGAAAAATAAATGATAACAATGGAAATCCAAAACACTTTTATCGTTCATTATCTTTTACCTTCATATTCTATGGTGCATGCATATTAATTTTTAATCAAATTATGAGGCTTAATTATAAATCAGTATATATAGTAGTAATATAAGTAAGTAACTATCAAAATAGAATTCTATAAATTCAAACAATTTTACATGACCCTCAAAAACATTTTTCTTGCCTGCTAGTGCATTAATTTGAACTTAACCTTTTTTTTTAGTTATTCCCCACAATTTCTAAACAATTACATAATAGATATGTTAATTACTTTAGTTGCCAGTCTAGTCACCGCAAAATTTGAGACCAAAGTTAGACAAACGACACGAACGACAAGAAAACTTTGGTAATGAGGAATTACATAATAGACCAGCAGCACCTTTGTGAGAATGTGTGCCTCCAAACTTGAAAACTTCGTTATCTCAAGATAATTCTTGAATTACATTTCGGTTGATGGTCAGAGGACTAAAATAAGAGTAAAATAAGATCTAGTCTCTTTCAGAGAAGTCCTTTCTTTAAGTAGATTAGGAACTTGGGAAACTTTAAAGTTTTAGTGAGTCTCGAGGAAGCCAAACGTTGGAGACGTGCTAGTTTTACACTAAAAATAGTTTTCAAAGGGAATTAAGACCGGATATTTATGGTCTTAAGAGTGGCAAGTATAAGTTTGTAGTACTTTATATAATTGTGTAATAAAAAAAAATAATTAAACAAAAACAAAGAAGGACAGTGGAACAAAGTTATATTAATGATAATTTATTAAGTCATATTTAATGCCTCGTAATTTTAAGACCTAGCGAAAACCGGGAACGGTTAAATTATGGATAATCCACAGATTTGTTATGGAAGCATTCGAATTAGTGATTTTAGATAGTCTGGGTTTGCACATTTTACAAGACCGAGATTTCTATACCTAGTCTTGGTTTTGGTCTTTGTTTTTCCTTAATTTGAATACATAGAATCAATTCGCAAAAAAGGCCTGAGAGTCTGAAACTAACCTGAACCAACATTTCACGCATTTTTATAGATATAAAATTGTTGATAGTACACTGATAAAACTGTGCTCCCTTAATCAAATAATCTGATTTATTTGGTGAATAATTATTGGTAATAAATAAATGTGATTTTAATTAACTAAGTTTGATTTAATTGAAATAAATGAGAGTATTTCGTTTTATTTGCAAAGTTATTTGACTGTTGGTTGATTTGTGTCAAATCATAGAACCCTTCAAACAAATATCTTACCAAAAAACCACTAAAATAACAAAATCTAAATAACTAATTATTTAATCGAACTAATTTTTATTTAGGAACTAAATCCCGTTAATCGCTAGTTAAATCACCCGATAGAGAACTATTTAAATGTCTAGGTCATTTAAACTAAATAATTATGTATTTACATTAAATCTTGAATATAAAACGACCGAATATTTACAAATAACTAATTATTTAATCGAAGTACATTTCAAGTTAAGAACTAAATACCTTTAACTTTAATTTAAATCATTCATTGCCGAGCTTTTCAAACAATTTGGTCATCCAAACAAATAATTAAGTATTTAAATGAACTCCTGTCGCCTACTTTGGGCTTTGAGTAATTTGATTGGCTATACAAAAGTGGCCTGATCATCGCGTTTTGGTCATTGATGTTCGATTTTGTCTTGTAGAAATTTATGAGTGAGAGTGAAATCTTCTTTGTTAGTGGCACAGAAGTTAGTGGTTCCTTCAAAAATTAAAACGAAGATATGGGGAATAAACGTAATATGAATAATTATTTAGAAGATTGGGGTATATCGAGGGGTATATCCCATATGTTAGATACTTTTCAAGGTAGGAAACTATATTTGAATATTTTAGTTACGCATGAAACGAGTTAAAGAAGTAAGATAAGAGGCAAAGAAAAGATACTTGTAATACCTAATTTGAAATTTCGAACACAAAATCTTTTTAGAAAAATGTAGCCAGGTATTTATAAATCATGGCTACCTAGGTTACAAATAAGACAGTTTTTCTCAATTTTCACCATAATTCAATACCTATCAAACCTCCTAACGTAAAAAATATAATATAATTATTATAATATTAATAATTATTGTAGCTAATATTTGCAAATTTGACTTTATTTAATTTTTTATCAAAGTTATTAACTTCTCTATAATGTTTTATTGACGTATATTTTAAGGGGAACAACAACTAATGGTCGGTTTATACAGCAAGATAACATAACATAAAAATAAAATAAGAGTTGAATCTACAGATCTGCCATAAGATGTTTATAGAAACACATAACATAACATAAAAATAAGAAATAAAATAAGAGATGGTTATCTTTTAAATTTTATGTTATTTTTATGTAAAAATAGTTGTGCGCGTGCGCGTAATTTGTCATAACCTTTATTTTCGGCAAAAATGTGTTTTTTTTCTGTTGGTTTGCCTTATTATTTGAACACTATAAACAATTTGATAAGGTTTGTGATTATTATGGTAGGTATAGGTACTGATTAAACCATATTCAATAGCAACATTTCAATATTTCTTATTTTTATGTGACGTCTGTATGAACACGTACTTGGATAAAATAAGAACTGATTTGAATGAACATTCTGATCTATTGAAAATTAAAAAAAGGTATTTAAACCAAATAAATTTATATTTGATCTAAATAAATATAAAAGACAAGTTAAACAATTATGTAATTGAATAAAAAAACAATCACTTTGATGGAAATCACCGGTTTATTTAAATGAAATCACTTAAATTGTTTAATTAAATAACGTTGTTGTTACGGCAAATACATGTAAAACAAAAGTAAAATAAATATGTACTTGATAAAATATATATAAATATCAATCAAATAAACATTTTGTTAACTTAACTTTTAACCTATTTACCTTAAGTCATTGAAACGGCTTATTTAAGTTAGGTTACTGTTAAGGAAATAAATATTTGCTTGAATTTTGTATTTAGTGATTAGTTCCAAATAAAAAGTAATTTGTATCAAATCAGATGATACTAATTGAGGCAAATAATCCCTTGGTATTTTTCAAATACATATTTGTTTGGCTAATAGGAAACAAATATTTATTTGAGTCAACTGTAAATTTTTTTAACTCAAATAATTAATTTTATCAGTGTAGTTCATAAGTTACTGAGCGATTTAAATGTTATGTGGCCTTAGTGTGCCTGAGGGACTGGAAGTTTATTTTCTATAGAAATATATGAATTTTTTATAATTCCTAAATAAAATGTTATCGTCGTACTTTGACACTGCGGGGCTGCTTTGACACTGACGTCGTTTTTTTTCTTTTTTTATGTTTCTTTTTTGTTTCGTATTTTTTTAAATCTAGTCGATAATCTGGGAACCCGGAGAAAATTTAAAAAAAGCCCTTGATGCCATTCGAAGCGGTATGCCAACAAAAAGAGCAGCAAATGTGTACAAAATTCCGCAAATAACGCTTCGAAACAAGTATCTTGAGAGACACCAACTATCGGTAGGACATCCAAGTGTACTTCCTACAAGTAAACAGCAAGTGATATGCGATACTTTAACTTAGGTGGCAAAATGGGGATTTCCTTTAACTAAGTGTGATATTCGGGCTATGATAAAGAAATTCTTAGGCAAACAAGGCAAGACAGTGCGAATCTTCAAAGACAATTACCCAGGACCTGATTTTGTCGAAAATTTTATTAAAAGAAACAATCTTTCGATAGGACATACAGGAAGTTTTAGATGCAATCGACAATAAAAATCTGTATAATTACGACGAAACCAACATCGCCGACGATCCAGGTGCGGAAAAAGTTATTGTGCCCAGAAACTTCCGTAGGGTAGAACGGGTACAAAACTATTCTTGCTCCTGTGTGAGCATAATGGTTTGTGGTAACGCCGCTGGGGATCTCCTTCCTCCTATGGTTGTGTACAAAAGTGCCAATCTATACGAAAGCTCGTGTACTGGATGGCCCACTGAGACTGTGTATGGAAATAGCTTATCCGGATGGTTCGACGTGAATCTGATCGAGCAGTGGTTCTTTAAATCACTATTACCCCACGTAAAAGTAACCGAGGAACCAGAAACACGAGCAGTTGTAGTTGGCGATAATCTGGCTAGTAATTTTTCACCCCAAGTCATTAAGGCATGTGTAAAAAACAATATATACAAGTGCCCTTTTCCAGCTAACGCAACACATTTGATGCGGCCACTAGATGTGGCGGTGCTTGCGCCCCCCTAAAAGGAGGTGGCGCGAAATATTGGAAAAATGGCAAAAGGAAAGCAGATACTCCGGAACTCTACCAAAAGAACATTTCCCTTCCTTACTTTCAACTCTTTGGAATAGGATTGGGAAAACGGTAAAAGCAAATTTGATATCCGCTTTCAGGACGACAGGATTGTATCCAATGAATGTTAATGAAGTATTAAAAATGATTCCTGGGGGTTTGCCGGAAAATGAGAAAGAAGTTGCGCGAGCGCTTGATTGCAGCTTGGTAAAGCTTTTAAAAGAAATGAGAGGGACAAGCGATAAGCAAAGAAAAGAAGAAGTGGTAAGAAATTTTAAGTTGGAAAACAGATGACAGTAGCTGAAGAAAAATCAATCCCCGGTGAGGAAAGCCTAAATGTAGCCAAGTCTGACACCGAATTCCAATTCCTTTAAATAAACAATGACAATGATTTGCCTTGTTACTCTAAAAGTACTCCAGGATTATCAGGAACATCAAGAGTGGCAACCTAAGTCGCGTCCTATTAACATAACAAAAACAAGTTTAAGGGGTAAAAGCGATTCAAACTCAAAATGTGGAATTTGCCGTTTGACTTTTAAAAACTGCACAGGTAGAGCTGACTGGATAGATTGTATGGCATGCAAAAAGTGGATTTGCGGAATGTGCAATAATGAAAGCAATGATCCATATTATGTGTGTCCAGTTTGCGATGACTCAGATCCAGATTCGGATGAACCATTTTCAGATGACAGCGAAGATGATAAAACTTTTAACCCTGAAAATAAAATTCACCAAGAAAAAGGGTTGAAAAAATTCAAATTTTAGTTTTTCTTTATATTATCTTTAGTTCATAAACACCTAGAAACTGATTTTTAATTTATTTTTAAAATGTTTAACGTAAGTAAACATTTTTTGGATAAGTTCCTTTATCCAAAGATTAAGACAATGAGGATTATTTTTAATTTGTTATTCATATTTTGATATATTATTATAATATTTTTATAGTTTTCTGCATTTAAATCTAAAGTTCTAACGACAAACTTAAACTACCTAAAAGATAAAATAGAATACTTAAAAAAGATGTGTTTTTGTGGTTTCAACAAACAAAAAAAAATTTTTTTAATGAAATAGGGATATTTTTTCCTTCCGCATGTAATGGCGGGGCTACTTTAACACCAGGAGTTTTTAAAATATATATTTTGTTAAATTATGAAAGGGTGTCAAAGTAGCCCCAAACACCGGGTAACTTTGACACACTCATTTTTATTTTATTTTTTCCAAACTAATTTATTTAGAGCAGGTTTATATACACCAGTCGACTCACTAGGCCAGATTTGTTATATTCCAGTCAATTTAACGACATTATGTTAAAAACTAGTGGCGTTATATTAAAAAGTATCCTAAAAAGGTGTCAAAGTATCCCCGTTTGACGATACTCTACTTTCTGGGTCTTAAATTTGATATGCTGGTTTTTATAAATTAAATTACACATATTATTCAGTTGCTGATATCTTGAAAAGTTGACCGAAATTGAAACGCATTTATACAAAAATGTCAAGAATACAGTAGTACATATTTTGTAAATCCAAATAATAACACGGCTGTTTGTACTACTTAATTTATTCTTAATTTATATTAGTTACATTATAACATATTCGCATATTTTACTAAACACTATAAGTAAATTATTTTGATAGTTCAAGTTGAATCTGATCAAAATTTAAGGCCTTCAGCGGCCTGTTATTTCTTTTTACAAATTCTGTTAATTTCTCATTGACCTTTGCTTAGCAAATGACGTATCTAGATTTACTGGCCAAACCATAGGTTACCGCAAAAGCTATATTCTAAGAGCGAAAATAAAGATTTATTACTTAAGGGTAATATGTTTCGCAACAGTGTACATTTGTACATACTCCCCTGCCATCCTTGAGGATGCATTCATTTAATCTTCGTACTTTATATTGTTTAGTTCTGATTAAATCTTCTTATCTCACAAGGAAAAACTTCTTCCTTAAACTTTTGCTGCAGTATTCCGCTAAAACAAAATATATTTTTGAATTTGATTGACCATCATACATAATAGGATTCAGGATTTATCATTTGGGTTAATTCTTATTATCGCATTACCAGAGGTCTCAGTTATTAACTGGCATTTCCCGTAAATATTTAATACCCTGATGGATGCACACCATCATCTTTATGTTTCTTATATTTTTAACCAGATTAAGGGTAGATTTGCGCCAATTTGATATGCATTTAGTTACGGTGGCTGACACAACACGGTCTTTCGCATTTGACTGACTTGTTTACCGGCCGGACCGAAAAAATCTGTCACATTTGCGTCGATTTTCGTACTATAAGCTTTCATTCAATTGAATAATATAATAATACAATGCGGGCACAGTTATGACGAATGGTCCATCCATCAGATGCAGGGGTTGCGTGAGTATTTGTGTTGTGCCGCCAGCGCTGACCACAGTTAATACTATGCAGGATCGGATTAGGATTATATATTAAAGTTTGTTTTATTAATAATCGAGAACTATTTACGATAATAACAATATTATAAATATAGCGAAATCTAGCCTTGTATGGTCACCTATGTTCAGGGTGTCCATTTTTTGATGTAATTGCCTGGCATCTCCGTAACTAGTAAAGATAGAGACTTGCGGTTTTTACATTACAGTTTCAAATTTCATGATAAGTTAAAGGAAATACAGGGGTTGGTCAAAAAGCAAACATTTTCGAAAATACCCTGTAGCTTAAAAACTAAGAAAGCTATGACAGTTCTGTTTGCGACATTTTTTGTTTCACGAACAAATAGCGGTAATATAAAAACCGCAAGTTCCTATCTTTACTAGTTACCGAGATACCCAGTAATTACATAGAAAAATGGACACCTTGTTCAATGCTAGTAAGCTAATAAGTTTTTTAAGACAAGTAAAAAAAAAGCGAATATACTAAAAATATTAAAATCCGGGAAAATAATGAATGGATAAACGAAGACTTACTTAATATGATGAAAGAGCGAGATAAGATTCATAGAAAGAAAATAAAATATCCAAGTGATCAGAAACTAGAAATAGACTTTAAAACTCTAAAAAATAAAATTAACAACAAAATAAAAACTCTCAAAAACCAATATTTCAGAAATAAATGGGAACGAACAGGTACCAATGTAAGAAAACAGTGGAATTTTATAAATAGGTTTTTCAAAGAACAAAAAACGGAAACTCATATTGATAGATTGCAAGTAGAACACCAAGATCATGTAGATAATACACTGATAAAACTGTGCTCCCTTAATCAAATAATCTGATTTATTTGGTGAATAATTATTGGTAATAAATAAATGTGATTTTAATTAACTAAATTTGATTTAACTGAAATAAATGAGAGTATTTCGTTTTATTTGCAAAGTTATTTGACTGTTGGTTGATTTGTGTCAAATCATAGAACCCTTCAAACAAATATCTTACCAAAAAACCACTAAAATAACAAAATCTAAATAACTAATTATTTAATCGAACTAATTTTTATTTAGGAACTAAATCCCCGTTAATCGCTAGTTAAATCACCCGATAGAGAACTATTTAAATGTCTAGGTCATTTAAACTAAATAATTATGTATTTACATTAAATCCTGAATATAAAACGACCGAATATTTACAAATAACTAAATATTTAATCGAAGTACATTTCAAGTTAAGAACTAAATACCTTTAACTTTAATTTAAATCATTCATTGCCGAGCTTTTCAAACAATTTGGTCATCCAAACAAATAATTAAGTATTTAAATGAACTCCTGTCGCCTACTTTGGGCTTTGAGTAATTTGATTGGCTGTACAAAAGTGGCCTGATCATCGCGTTTTGGTCATTGATGTTCGATTTTGTCTTGTAGAAATTTATGAGTGAGAGTGAAATCTTCTTTGTTAGTGGCACAGAAGTTAGTGGTTCCATCAAAAATTAAAACGAAGATATGGGGAATAAACGTAATATGAATAATTATTTAGAAGATTGGGGTATATCGAGGGGTATATCCCATATGTTAGATACTTTTCAAGGTAGGAAACTATATTTGAATATTTTAGTTACGCATGAAACGAGTTAAAGAAGTAAGATAAGAGGCAAAGAAAAGATACTTGTAATACCTAATTTGAAATTTCGAACACAAAATATTTTTAGAAAAATGTAGCCAGGTATTTATAAATCATGGCTACCTAGGTTACAAATAAGACAGTTTTTCTCAATTTTCACCATAATTCAATACCTATCAAACCTCCTAACGTAAAAAATATAATATAATTAATATAATATTAATAAATTATTGTACCTAATATTTGCAAATTTGACTTTATTTATTTTTTTATCAAAGTTATTAACTTCTCTATAATGTTTTATTGACGTATATTTTAAGGGGAACAACAACTAATGGTCGGTTTATACAGCAAGATAACATAACATAAAAATAAAATAAGAGTTAAATCTACAGATCTGCCATAAGACGTTTATAGAAACACATAACATAACATAAAAATAAGAAATAAAATAAGAGATGGTTATCTTTTAAATTTTATGTTATTTTTATGTAAAAATAGTTGTGCGCGTGCGCGTAATTTGTCATAACCTTTATTTTCGGCAAAAATGTGTTCTTTTCTGTTGGTTTGCCTTATTATTTGAACACTATAAACAATTTGATAAGGTTTGTGATTATTATGGTAGGTATAGGTACTGATTAAACCATATTCAATAGCAACATTTCAATATTTCTTATTTTTATGTGACGTCTGTAAAAACACGTACTTGGATAAAATAAGAACTGATTTGAATGAACATTCTGATCTATTGAAAATTAAAAAAAGGTATTTAAACCAAATAAATTTATATTTGATCTAAATAAATATAAAAGACAAGTTAAACAATTATGTACTTGAATAAAAAAACAATCACTTTGATGGAAATCACCGGTTTATTTAAATCAAATCACTTAAATTGTTTAATTAAATAACGTTGTTGTTACGGCAAATACATGTAAAACAAAAGTAAAATAAATATGTACTTGATAAAATATATATAAATATCAATCAAATAAACATTTTGTTAACTTAACTTTTAACCTATTTACTTTAAGTCATTGAAACGGCTTATTTAAGTTAGGTTACTGTTAAGGAAATAAATATTTGCTTGAATTTTGTATTTAGTGATTAGTTCCAAATAAAAAGTAATTTGTATCAAATCAGATGATACTAATTGAGGCAAATAATCCCTTGTTATTTTTCAAATACATATTTGTTTGGCTAATAGGAAACAAATATTTATTTGAGTCAACTGTAAATTTTTTTAACTCAAATAATTAATTTTATCAGTGTATAAATGATATTGTAAAATACTTGAATATTCATTTTGCAGGGATAGGGAAAAATATCGTAGATGAACTTAATAAGGAAATAGAAGTAATAAACCCAAAACCTAAATTTGTAGATGTAACCTATAAAAATACAATATATATTGAACCAACAAATGAACAAGAAATTGACAGAATCATATCTGATCTGAAACGAAATTCAGCCCCAGGGCATGATGAAATAACAGTATTAGACGTAATTAACCTAAAACACAATCCTATACCAATCCTAACTAAATTAGTTAATAAAATATTAAAAGATGGGGTTTTTCCACAAGAATTAAAAATTACTAAAATAAATCCTATATTCAAATCTGGAAGCAGGGATAATATGAATAATTATAGGCCAATATCTGTAATAAGTGTGTTTTCAAAAATAGTTGAAAAAATAATTAAGATTAGAATGTCATCTTTAATTCACAAATATGTTACGGTTGATCAGTATCAGCATGGTTTTGTCAAAAACAGTAGCACCCTTAGCGCAACAACAGACTTTGTAAATTACATATCTCAAGCACTGGATAAAAAACAAATAGTTATAACGGTATTCGCGGATCTAAGGAAAGCATTTGATATAGTTAGCATAGAAATATTATTAAAAAAAACTTTACGACATGGGATTTAGGGGGACTATATATAATATTATTAAGACTTACTTAATGGATCGAAAACAGTATGTTAGGCTTAACGGGGTTAAGAGTGAGGTACTTGGCAGTGAGTACGGAGTACCGCAGGGTTCAGTTCTAGGACCTCTGCTCTATTCACTTTACGTATTGAATTTAAAATATGCCAATCTCAGGGCTAGGTATTTTACATTTGCGGATGATACGATCCTGGTGTATACGGGTGACAAAGAGAGGGCATTGAATATTATTGTTAAGGATGGTTTAAATTTATATCTTAATTGGCTGTATTATAATAAATTAAAAATAAATATTAATAAAACGAAATATATGATTTTTAAACAAAAAAGTAAACGAATTGATAATATGCATATTAAAATAAATAACTTAATTTTAGAAGAAGTTCAGGATATAAAATATCTAGGATTAATAATTGACAATAACCTTAACTGGTCTCAACACATAAAACTTCTATCAAAAAAAATATTGTCGATGATACCTATAATATACAAGTGTCGAAATTATCTTACTAACAAGACTAAATTGAAGATATACAATGCCTTCTTTTTATCACATTTTAGATATCAGATACCGATATGGGGAACATGTGGGGAAAATAATTTTAAGTCTGCGCAAATACTCCAAAATAAAGTAGGTACTAAAAATTATTTTTAATTACAATTGGCTAACCAGTACTGAAATACTATATAGAGAGTTAAAAATATCAAAACTGGAAGTAGTCCTTAAATTAGAGCAAGCAAAATTAATGTATAAAGTCATAAAAAACAAACAAAGATGCAATATAAATATTTTAATGTCCAATAATGTACATAGTCACGAAACCAGATCCCAAAATAATATCTATTGTAAAACAACTAAAACAAATATAGGATTAAATAACCCGATTGTACAAGCATCAAAAACTTATAATAAAATACCCAAAGATATCAAAAATCATAAAAAATATTATCAATTCATTAAGCATGTAAAATTACATTTAGGATTTAGTTGAAAATGTACCCAACATTGTTACCTGGAAACGTTTGTTACAAATAGTGACGAGCAGTGATTGCAAAGTGGGGTGGCGCACCGTCTTGCTGGAATGTTAAGTGGTTTTCCATGTAGTGATCGTCATTCTCAATCATTTCTACTAACGCTGGATAAATGGCGTTTTGTAATATTTTCAGATACATTTCACCTGGTAAATTGCCAGGTAAAAAAAGGACCTAGCAAAATGTCAGCCAAAACATTCAGTTTTTCCGGATGCTGCGTATGCACCTCACGAAATATTCTGGGATTTGAATAATATCAATAACGACAGTTGTGACGACTCACCGTACCGTTTAGGAAAAAAGAGCATTCGTCAGAATAACATACGTTAAAAAGAAAGTTTTGATCATTTATTCACTCACAATTTCACAAAATTGCAATCGCCTATCAATATCCTCCTCGTTAAGTTTCTGTACCAGATGTATTTTGTAAGGATGAACCCTGTGTTTTTTTAATATTGCTTAAATGCTGCTTCTTTTAAAACCAGATGCTGTCGCCAGCTCTCTTGTACTCAGTGTGGGATCTTGACAACATGCCCTAAAATCGACACCTATGTAGCTTAATTTACTACTGGATTTTCCACTTCACGTTTCTTGTTACCTACTGACCCCGCCTCCCGCAATTTTTGCATCAATTCCAAAATGTACTTTCGATGGACTTGTCGATTTTGATGTTGATGGTTAAACGCCTGGGCAGGTCTACTAGCACATTCATTGTTCCCAAGAAATAATAAAATGATTTGGACCCTTTTAGCAATTGAATAAACCATTATCACTTTTATTCCGATTCTGTAACGAAATTAACTAAAGCTTACTACTTTACCGCGACCGAAGGATATGATCTGCAACAGTAATTGAAGGCCACAGGCATAAAATAAGAATTGTCAAAAAGCAAAGTTTTACACCACAAATGCTATTTATCGTTGTCATTGTTTATAACAAAAAAGGTAAAAACAACTTGATTTTGTACTTTTGGTGAGCCACTATACAGGCTAGGTTGATAGTAGCGATGTTAAACTCTGGGGTTATACTCTACATAAAAATGCCTCTTTAATAAGGTATCACTCGACCCCCCATTTCATTTGAAGTTTTGGGGGTAGTTCTCGCCCCCGCTAGGGGTTTGACTTTCAGAGGGCGAAAATGCCAAAAAAATGTTTCACCCTAAAATCAAAAATCGACGGGTCCGAGTATTTTTTTTTAATAACCTGGGGTGCCCAAAATTGGCTTTGTTTTGTTTTCAAATGTATTATTCATATTAACTAAAAAATTAAGAAAAGCGAATAAACATTAAGTAAAATATGAGTTATACTATTAATGGGTAAATGTCTCAAAAACTGTTCACATAAAAAAACTTAAATAAAACTAAAAAGCTGAACAAAATAGTACGAGTGCCAAATTTTCTCGATCGAGGTATCAGACATGCCGTTAGTTTTGAGGTTTGTATAGAAATGTTGGAATTCTGGGCAAATTATTGACCGAAGTTCAAGAATCTGTTTCTTCTTTTCTTTTGAAATCGGTAGGGTTGATATGTAGCACCTTTCTGAGCATAAACGTGCTTCTAATTAATTGATTTCGTCGAAGTAGACATAAAGGTTTAAAAGGCTCGTCGTCGTCAAAACTATTATTGTAAAAAATGGTCCCAATTCGCAGGTATAACGTAATCACTTAACTGAATGCGAATTTAACTCATTTCTGTCTGTATCTATTTCTCGACGACGTAATTTTTTTTTTATATATCAACAAAGGTTTCTCTGGGGTATTATCAATTTTCTCACAATAAAGAACTTAATGATAGATGTGGTAGTAGATAGCGTCTGCTACTCTCCTTTGGTCTTTAGTGCGATTGGTATACCGGAAAGGATGAAATATGGTCCTTAATTTTTTGTAGTTTTTTAATGTTTAGTGGCGGAAGCTGTTCTTTCTCTATTATCATCGGTGAGTATTTCAGATACACTGAAGTTTTTATTGAAAATCGTCAATATAACAACCATTTCAGTTTTCCTAAGAGATTTCGTAAAACAACCCTGACAGACACGAATTCTTTCACCATTAACATCAAAATGGAAGATATGTTCAGGCTAACATTTTCTTTATCAGGATCCGTGGCTCTCTTTCTTGAAGAGACAGGTTCTGTAGTATCCAGTAACCTAGCAATGAAACCTACTCTTTTATTTCTATCACTGACCAATGTTCTTCAAAGATGTTGTTTTTTTATCGCTTTTTGACCATCAAATTTGACTTCTAATTTTTCACCACACTTTACTCAGCAGCGCTTCAAGGGTCTGGGCACTCGTTCTCTTACTTTTTTGTTTTTAGCAATTAGGCAACTTTTTCGTAGATCTCTTTTTAGGTTTGTCCTACCTCAAAATAATAATTGTACTTAATATTTAAACGCTTAGTATTTTTAAGTTACCACCTGCTGAAGAATATGGCCGATAAAATTAAATACACTGCTTAACAGGATCCTTAACAAGACTCAGAATTCGCCTACACCTTCTTCGAGTTCTTAAATGTATGTTTACGTCAGGCTTTTATCCTTTGACATTTGTTATTCATTGTGTACTGTTTAGTAGTGTTTAGGTATTGCCGTTGATAGAAATTTTGATATCGGCTCTTGCCTTAATTAATTTTGGTTCGTGGGTTCTCTTTTAAAAGTTTTTCCTGCAAAGTTTTGGCGCTTTATTCTATTATATATCATATAGTGCCTCTCTACTATGGATTTGTATTTGGACCAACAGGGAGCCAGTCTTATGGTAGTTTGTATGTCGTGTCTTGTCTAGATTTCATATTTGGGTCTGTGATTAGTGGGTTTGTCGATACGTGTGGGCGTCGGTAATAGTCATTAATAGTTTTCAAGAAAAACTTGTTTATCCTTAAACCTTTGACTATGTTCGAAGTCAGTCACGTCGTCTGCCTGACTATGCAATGTTCTGGCCGGAACCAAAACTGTTCGACAGGCAGAACGTTTCATCCAGGAACAAAGTCATTGATTCTACTCAAAATTAGCTTTTCAGCAATCTTCCCTAGGCTCGATCGCCTAAACCTCTTACTACGGTGAAAACGGGTTTTGCGTTTTTTGAGTAGTTAGTCAATATAATTACGTTTATTAGTTGAAGATTGGTGAATATTGATGTGGAAGCACCTAAAGCGGCTACTTTGGATGTTCATAGAATCTTGGTCACTTAAGAACCATAATCCAGTGATTGAAGGAAAGTTTTCAAAATATACATACACGAAGAAGAGTAAATGGAACAACAAAGTAATTATTTAAAATAGACAAATGCGTTACGAGCCTTGGAGGGATTCCACGTGATTTTTTACTTTAATTTTTTACATATTGCGATTTCTTCTCAACTAAATCAAACAAATATTTTGCACAGATAATTACTATTATTGTGTTAGAAAAATGTTACTCTGTTGTGCTACCAGAGGGCACTTTAGAGCTAAAGTCCATATTTTCGATCACTATACCTAAGCTAACCTCTCCAAGATTCATAGTGCCTTTTCCGAACCGTATTTCCATCTTTCCAAACCTTGAGGTAAGTAAATACTTATTCGTCTATAAGAAAAAGTTAAAATTATTATATTACTATACGCAATTAATGTACCATTTTTACTACACAAACTGTTAGTTCAGGTCAAATGAACCATTTCTTTTTAAACAAATATTGGTTTGACATATGCGAAGCAAAAATTGGCTAGTGTGATCTACAATTTTATTTTGACCAAGGAAACTTATTTTTCGGTATAATAATTGTTTTAGGAGTTGCTTGAGTTAGGGCTACGTTTGCTCCTAATATACTTTTATAATAAATTATTATCTAATTTAAACATGATTAAATAAAAAGTTATATAAAGTATTTAAAATTAACACTGTTCCACCCCTGCAATAAGCAGCCGTCGATGAGTTGCATATTTTTTTCACAGAATTACATTTCGTTGCGTCTCGGACACTCCATAGAGGTGTCACTTAGAAATATTATAAATGGTCTAATTTTTGTTTGGGCACAATGATCTTAATCGCCGAATTTTATATAGGGACCAAAAAAGGAAACACGATATTTTAAACGGTAATGATGGGCTACCGATGCTTATCTACGATTTGTTATTCGATCTTTTTTCTGATCGACCCCACAATTTTGCCGACTTGTTTTGCAGAATGCGTTAAATTGTTGACACTTACGTGGAAACCTTTACATATTAGTTTAGTCTACGAAAGAAATATCTAAGAAACAAGAACAAAGCCGTTTCAGACTAAAAAAGATTGTTGTTTTGATTAGCTGTGAATTGAATGAATTAAAATAGTCTTCATATATTTTAAGTTCCTAAAAATTATAAAATACAGTAGATGATCGGTTATGTAAACATCCTTTATAATGAACTATTGAATACATCGAGCTCGAGCAGTATAAGGTGTAAATTCATTTTACACTGAAAAAAAGGAATTTTTGAACCAAAATCATATGGCGTTCATTTAAAAGCATGGCGCTATTCATAGGTCTAAATGCGCAACGTCTTAACAGAAAACTTTAGTTTCTTTGTCTAAAGTTCTTTCGTTTCTATTTAACCAAAAGTTGTTTCTCCTGAGCCAGAACTAATAAATTTAAGTGAAAGCCTTGAAGACACTTAAGCAAGGCCCTAGTGCAAGGATATTATAAGAGATTGTCCTAAGTCATAATGCAAAAGCTTTTGGCGCTATTTATTTGGGTTTTAAACAAAAAACAATGCTTTTATCCCAAGTAATAGAAGTTTTTGGTTCAAGACCCACAAGCTGAAGAAATATCCTAAGCTGTTTGTCGGTATTGCTTTTTATATCGAGTCGATTGAAAGTACCTACTCTTGAGATAAGAAATTAAGGTATTTGCTTAAGATTAGGTTTCTTCAGGAAATAGACCTGGGTAGCGCAATGGTAGCTCAATACCTACGGTCTCCAATTAATTCCATAAGTAGTTTGTCTCTTGAGTCAATTAATAATACTCTTTAAGCAAGGGATTAAAGGCATTCGGTTTAGGATTAGGTTTCTTCTCGAAATTATGTCCACGCAGCATTTCATACCTATACAAAAACTATAAGAAAGTGTTTACAGCAAATATTATAAGAGTTAAAGTTGTATAAATTGCACTCCCGAAGGTTCTTACAACCAGTATAGGTACCTATTCTATAAGGGTAAAATGGGCACCACCTGTATTAAGGAAAATTGCTTTATATGTTCTCTTTGAAATGTCGCATTAGCGTACCAGTAAAAATAATAAATCATATTTATAAACATCAATAAAACGCTTATACAGCTAAAGTATAGAGAGCTTATAAATTATTTCAAAAAAGGTTTCATACGTAACAGTTGCACCACCTTGAGCAGTTGTGAACACACTAATAGAACTGTATAATAAAGATTACTCTACGAGGGAGATTTGGTATATTATATATTATGTATGTATAAAAGAAGTATAAGCTCTTTTAAACGTTAGCAATCAAGAACCGATTATTCTTGTAACAGCAGTCGGAAATAGCAAAATTTTTCTATTTTTATCTTCTTGTAGTTATACGGGGTGAGTCGGGAGGAATGGACCTAACTCAAAGAGTGTAATCTATGCATCAAAATAATAAGAAAAAATTCAAATGTTGTTATCCAATATTCATTTGATTTCAAGTTACAGGGTTAAATAAAATAATAATATTGTTAAACCAAAATATCCAACATTAACATTGTTTTAAATAAATTATTGGATAAGTAAATTTTCAAAGATACCGCCATTGACTTCCAAACATTTACTGCTTCGTTTACGAAGGACGCGCGTTTATCTTCTAATTGATTCGTGTCTTTCTTTAATATTGAGTACAGTATTTCTAATGCGTCTAATTAATGCATCCCTAGTATCTACTTTTACTTTGTAAACTTCAGTTTTTAACCAACCCCATAAATTGTAGTCCAACGGCGTGAGGTCTGGCGATCTAGAAGGTCAACTAATAGGACCACCGCGACCAATTCAAACCCCTGGAAACCTTTGGTCTAAATATTGCTTGACCCGACGCCGACGATCGAAATGGGCGGGCGCTCCGTCGTCTTGATAATACATTTCGATTCTGATGTTTAAAGGAATCTCCTCCAGTAGTTCTTGCAATTCATTTTGTAAAAAACCCAAGTAGTGATCCCCTATAAGGCGATTTTCCAAAATACATGGGAGTTTCGATTATTATTGATGCCGTCACGGGTTAGTTCAGGTTAGTTCAGGTTAGAATGTAGCTTCGTTAGTAAAAAGTATGTGCGGTAAAAGATGACGATTATTAATTATCCACTCACAAAATTGCATACGCTTGGCGTAGTCTCCAGGTTGAAGATTCTGTACACGCTATACATGGTACGGGTATAAGCCTTGCTCGTGAAGCGTATTGATCACTCTTTTTTGGGAAATCCCTAACTGAATTCCAATTCTTCGTGAGCTCGTCGTCGCATCTTCTTCTGCTGAAGCTAGAACATTTTCTATTTCTTCTAAATCCTGTTGAATGGCTCGTTCGGATGTTACATTAGCACTTGGAAGCGTTCCGGTCTCGCAGAGTTTGTTGAAAACTCTGATAAAGGCCTTTCTGTTCGGTGTTCTTTCATGTGGAAATCGTTCACGATATTCTTCAACAGCCGCTGTAGCATTCCCATTACACAAGCCATAAATAGAAACCATATTGGCGTATTCGAGATGTGAATAAATGTGTGGCATTTTATAAAATTAAAATGATACTAATCCAAAAGTTAACGGTGAATCAACGTAACATTTTATACTGACACTAATTGGATAGTGATAGCACAAAAATCAAAGCAAACAATCATAACATTTATTACAGGAAAGCGAAATTAATGCAATATTTTGTTTTTGCCTTATAACTTGAAAACAAATGAATATTGGATAACAACATTTGAGTTTTTTCTTATTGTTACGATGCATAGATTACACCCCTTAGAGTTAGGCCCATTCGTCCCGACTCACCCTGTATAATAAAGTTTCCTCCATGCAGCTTTCAAAGTTATAAAATTTATAATTATTATTAGCGTAATCATATTATATTATTCTATTTATTTCTGACCGGTATATTATTGGCTTATAACTTGGGATATTAAGAAAAATTTGACATAAAATCAAACGATTGACATCTAATGTCAATTTGATTGTCATCTATTGGAACATTTATTCCACTTTAAAAATGAACAAAATGTTACTAAAATCGGTCAGAAATAAAATTATCTATGTATCACTGGAATTATAAGGGTCTCAATTACCTCGGGCAATTGCTGTCCCTCGGGCCAAAGGCCCTCGGGACGTAAACTTTGCCCTCGGTAATTAAGACCATTATAATTCCCTAGATACATAAATAACTATTAAGTATCGAAATACTTCGGGTATTTAGAGTTTTTTGCGAATCAAGTTTTACTGTATACAGGGTGAGTTTTTTAAAGTGTTACAAGGCGATATCTCGCAAACGGTTTAAAATATTTTCTTGAAATTTTAACGAGGCAATGGTAAGCTGGGGGGACATATTTAAACATATTATCATCATTATCATATACCCCCTGTCCCCATTTTGAGGGGTGGGGGTTAACTTTGAAATTTTAAATAGGATTATGTACTTTTGTTTATTAATTTCGAATCTACGTAAGAAACTACGTATGTGTACAAAAAAAATTTGATTTGCTCCACTGGTTACGGAATAAATGATTTATTAGGTTATAAAAATTAATAGTTATTTATGTATCTAGGGAATTATGAAATGAAATGAAATGAAAATGTTTTTATTTTAGCATAAATGCTATTATAAACAAATACAAATTTTTTATTAATACAATAATCGTAGATATATAATGTAGAAAAATATAATATAATTTATGACATTTTAATATAATGCTCTTAGCCTAAAACTAAATTTAAAAATTAAAAGAAGAATATTTAAAAAGATTCAAAAGAAGAATTTTTAAAAAGAAGGAAAGTTCAACGGGTTGCTAACATGAAATTGTTCTTTACACCACGCATAAACGTTCTCACATTGGGCGAGTTTTTGATGTCCGCCGGCAGAGCATTGAAAAGTCTTAAGCCATCACTGTAGAGGCTTTTTTGCATGTGTGTTGTTCTAGCAAACCGAATATCAAAATTGTCTTTAGATCTGATGTCATGCGAGTGTCGAAGGGACCTAGGAATTAAGTACTTTTTTAAATATGAGGGCAATAATTCATGCTGTATCTTGAAGATAAATAAAAGATTTGACGCTTCAATGCTCTCCGAAACCGACAGCCATCCAAGTGACTTAAGCCTGTAAGTCTATGAATACACTTAGTATCACATTTCCATTATGGATATCAGCACGCCACTTGGAACATACATATTGCAAGGCTGATTCGCAGGAGTGATTCTCGCGAAATCCCGACTGCCCCTTGAAAATTATACCATTTTTTTCCAAAAACTCTCGTAACTGATTGCACACAATGACCTCCATTATTTTATCTATCACTGACAACAGATTTATTGGTCGATATTCCGCTGGCCTTCTAGGTACAGTTACCTTCGGTACAGGTACAATAACACTTGTTTTAATAGCTCTCGGGATTCTCCCTGTTGTAAGTGATGTATTTATGAGGCACAGCAAAGGATATCCAATTACGCAAAAGGTAGTTTTTAAAAATTTTACGTCGCAAACATCATCTGACGTTGACTTATTTTTTAATTTCATAACAATGTTTTTTAACTCAGTAATATTTAACGTCTGGAAATTTTCAAGCTTTTTGGGGATTATAATGGTCTTAATTACCGAGGGCAAAGTTTACGTTCCGAGGGCCTTTGGCCCGAGGGACAGCAATTGCCCGAGGTAATTGAGACCCTTATAATTCCAGTGGTACATAGATAATTTTATTTCTGACCGATTTTAGTAACATTTTGTTCATTTTTAAAGTGGAATAAATGTTTCAATAGATGACAATCAAATTGACATTAGATGTCAGTCGTTTGATTTTATGTCAAATTTTTCTTAATATCCCAAGGGAGTTATGACCCTTATAATTCCCGCGTAACTAAGACGTTATAAGCTAATAATATACCGGTCAGAAATAAAAAATATTATTTACCATTTAATTTCTACTTATTTATTAAATTTATATTCGACTTAAAAAAAAACTACATTTCACCAATAAATCAAGTTCACTTATTTCAGAATTATTATTTGTTTACATGGAAATGCGTTGTTTTGACGTCTGTCAGTTCAGAATTTTTACGTATCAACGATTATTTCTCAGTTTGGTCAAATAAACATGGAAGTGAATTTTAGTGTGCAACTTGATATGTTGTTAATGTTGGGGGAGTGCAGAAGAAACTACAGACAAGCTTCACTAATGTGGACCGAGAGGTTTCCTAACAACCCGAAATCTCACATGGCATTTAAAAGGCTGGAATCAAGAACTCGTACTACTAGCAGCCTGAAGTCAAAACCACGATTTCGGAAGCGAACTAAAACGGATAAAGATAGGGCAGTTGAAGTTTTAGGAATAGTAGCTATTAACCCGCATGTAGGTTCCAGGCGACTTGCTGCAGATGCTGAAATGAGCCAAAAGTCGGTTGTGACCATATTGCATTTGTACAAATTTCATCCATACCATATTACACTCCACCAAGAGCTTTATGGACAAGACTTTGAAAATCGCGTTACATTTTGCAATTGGGTACAAAGGCAAATACAAGGAAATAACAGGTTCCTAAAGAATGTTATTTTTTCTGATGAAGCTACTTTCCATAACTTTATTCTGACCAGGTAGGATTTTAAGTTATCCCTTGTCAGTAAAACATAATTGTTTTTTTTGTTTGTTTTCTTAAAGGTAAATAGACACAATATGCACTACTGGGCATCGGGAAATCCCCAATGGATGAGAACTGTGCCAAATCAGTTAATGTCTGGCGTGGTATAATTGGAGATAGAGTTATTGGTCCGCATTTCTTTGAACGCCATTTAAATGGAGAAATGTATACAGATTTTTTAAGGAACCAATTACCCCAATTATTAAACCAAAACATAAATCCTGAGATGTGGTTTCAACAGGACGGCGCTCCACCGCATTATGCAATACAGGCCCGTAATCAATTGAACGAATTGTTTGAAAACAGGTGGATTGGTCGAGCTGGTCCGGTCAATTGCTAGATCCCCGGATTTGACCCCTCTTGACTTTTCCTACTGGGGATTTATAAAAGACAAAGTGATGGCGATTGCACCTACAACTGTAGACGATATGAAAGACCGAATCCACTTTGCCTGCTTACTAGTGACATCTGAAATGTTAGAGCGGGTACGAAATTCATTTAAAAAAAGAGTGAGAAAATGTTTGGAAGTTGAAAGGAGACATTTCGAACATCTCGTAAAACATGACAGGCGATAAATGGTAGATAATATTTTTTAATTTTTATAACCTAATCAATCATAATTCCGTAACCAGTGGAGTGAATCAATTTCTTTTTGTACACATACGTATTTTTTTACGTAGATTCGAAATTAATAAACAAAAGAACATATTCTCATTCAAAATTTCAAAGTTACCCCCCCACCCCTCAAAATGGGGACAGGGGGCATATGATAAAAATATGTTTAAATATGTCCCCCCATCTTACTATTGCCTCGTTAAAATTTCAAGAAAATATTTTAAACCGTTTGCGAGATATCGCCTAGTAACACTTTAAAAAACTCACCCTATATAGTGCTTTTAAGTTCATCACACTATCTCTTTGTATTTTTCTATGAATGAACATGAATTTAGCTTAAGGTAAATTTAGATACCTGATACAATATAAAAGTAAAAATACAATTGGTTTAATTAAAGGTTATTAATTTTTCCATTACTTTTTTTTAGCCCAGCATAAAATTAACACACACAAATGAGCCAGCAAGAAAAAAGAAATGTAAAAAAAATGAGCTTTTCAAACCTGGAAACTTTGAGTCACATAAATTATGATTTTTTACATACCGGGTGTTGCATCGTCGAGAGGGACATAGGAAATCCCATGTAATTTTAAATGGGGTCAATTATTGGCTTCCCTAATTATTTTAGAGAAAAATTCTATTTAGGTTTATTAAAGCACTAAAACCCACATTCAAAAGAATAACTTTAGATATTTTTGATGAGCCCGTTTACAGGTTATCGCCGATTTTTTTTTAACTATTTCTCCTTTTTATGGCCCCGTATTTGCGGGCACCAGTCAAGGTAAAAGATGACTGTCAAATAAAGTTGTCATTATGAGGAATATTTTAACATTTTCTTAAATCCTAAAGTTCTAACAATTTAATAGTACCTACCTATTAATTAGTAAAATATTGAAACATGTAAAATGTCATAATTAACCTTGTAATTGGATACTTTATTTTAGTTTTATTCAGATTAATTTGTACTCATAAATACACCTTTAATATTTTCGATGTACGAGTTTTTATAACAATAAAGCACACATTTCAAAATGACAACTTTATTTGACAGTCATCTTTTACCTTGACTGGTGCCCGCAAATACGGGGCCATAAAAAGGAGAAATAGTTAAAAAAAAATCGGCGATAACCTGTAAACGGGCTCATCAAAAATATCTAAAGTTATTCTTTTGAATGTGGGTTTTAGTGGTCTTTAATAAACCTAAATAGAATTTTTCTCTAAAATAATTAGGGAAGCCAATAATTGACCCCATTTAAAATTACATGAGATTTCCTATGTCCCGCTCGACGATGCAACACCCGGTATATATTCTGTATAAAAAAAATTAATAATTCGAAATACACATTTTACGTCTTTTAGGGAGCGATGAGTTATTTAAAGTTTTGATAACAAAATTTTTTAACCTACAAATAAATAAAAGCCGTTTTAAAAAATTGCGATTTTTAGTTCTTCTCGAAAATCTCCAATTTCTAAATTTTCTAGATGAAAAAAGTTGTATTGTAAAAAAAAAATATTTGAGATGATCTATCCGACGGTCTAGCCCGCTTTAAGATCCGACTTTTCGTTTCGAAACTATAATTCACCGAAAAGGGGACTTTTTCGATTTTCAATCGATCAAAAAAAATACTTGCCATTTTCCGACCTAACAGAAAAACAATATGCTTTTGTAGGTCGACGTTCTCTACAAATCAGTCCGATTATGCCCAGTGGTGTAGCCGCGTGTCATTTTTTTTTGAAAGCTTATGATGTGTTTAACCTTTAACGCCTTGTATAAAAGTAAACGATTTTAGAACAAAATTACTCTTAGTATTTTTAAAACATGCGTGTGGGGTCACCTCAATTATAATTAGACGGCGTTATGCAGAAAGCTACCAACCCACAACCTACCTCTTATTGAGTTCGACTGATATTTTGATACCTTTTAGAATGTATTACTGTTATGTAAAAACCTACCAGTCCACCAACGTAAATAAAACACTAAACCTAAAAGCAACTACTACACAGTTTCATTTTACTCAATATTCATTTCTGCAGAAGCCTCTCAACCCACAAAAATCAATTACTTTTCTATGTTTATAATAAATATAAAGCATACATATTTAAGAAAAACTTCTAATGTATTTACCAATTACTATGCAGAATAAAAATTATTGCTTCAAATAAAGTAGAATTTATTACGGAAAATCTTTGGAGCTTTTTATTTCAGTTTGATGTACACATGGATTGGTAGCTTTCTGCATAACGGCGTCCAATTGATATGAACATTTTGGCGAAGCTCTTTAGATTTAGTAGTCCACCACCCGACCATCCCTTGACCAATCTGCATACACACTTCACACATTTCTTATACCTATTATATCGATTACCTGAATTCCTTTGTGCGATTTCTTAAACATTCAATATCATATACACCTAAAATAACGCCACATTTCATTGCCAAAAGGTTCAATAATCTTCTAACACTGACCAGACGCTCTCCAGGCTATTTTTGCCAGAATTCTGCGAGCCAACAGAAAGACCAGACCAAAGAAAAGCAAATCATCTAAAAAGTGAGAAGTCATTGGCCATTGGCGAACTGAAATATTTAAAATTAGCTTCTATTTTAATTTATTAACAAATATGATTAAATCAATTTTTATTGAAATATGGTTTATGGTACAAGTGGTTTTTATATTCATGTGTTGTATTAATATTTAATATCATTGTTAGTTTGCAGACTTTTCCAAAATTTATATGATTCTTGCTTTTTTTATCAGAAATTATTGTTTTCAATAGAAATTTAAATATTAAGTAGGTACTGTCAGTTAATCATCTACAAGAGTTACACTAAAGGTAATTCTAACGTCATTTAAGAATTATTTATATATTTGCTTAGAGCAGCCATAAATTACTTTAAATCTGTTCAACTGACTATAAGTGCGCTTAATTTTATCATTTTAAAAACACAACTATAAAAACAAGCGTGACATGACCATGTTTAACTGTACTTCTGAACGATGTCACGCATCCAGGACCACAAAAGATGCCAAACTAGCACTGCGACTGATTTTTCCACTACACTGTCCATGTTGATTAAGAAAACCACTTAAATTTCCGGTATGATTGCTGGACGACATTGTCATACAACCGTAAAAAAAATGGTTTTTCTAATGCTTAGTAACAAATTTGCCCATTCATTCACAAAAAATCTATTATTCTTTACACTAAACGAAACAGCAAAAAATGCTACGTTTAAATACAAAAACTTTAACGCATGCATAAATGAATCTTAACCAAAGTTGGTACACAATTTAATGGCTAGCAGTACATTTTCATTCAGACATAACATAATTTCAAACCTGAAAATATTTACAAAAAAAGTATTTGTTTTTCCCAATGGAACGCCATAATATACAGAGTGTTTCTTAATAACATGCTAATATTTAAGGAGGTTATCCTTGTGTCCATTTTGAGAAAAAAACTTCATATGAATATGTCCTTAAAGTCTTAACTGTTGAACTACAGGGTGCTAGAGTTTTTAGAAAAATATCTTTTTTTTTATGATAACTTTGGTATGACCCTATATATTTTTATGAAACGTGGTACGCATCTTCTTTGCATCAAAAGGCATTTTCTGCTGTACAACATGATTTTTTATTTTTGCCAGTGGCGTTCGTGCGGGATTTGGACTGAATTATTTTAAAGAGAAAAGTGATACGCCACTGCTTTTCCTTAACCCCTTCAGGCCTGATTTATTTTCTTTTAATAAAAAATTTTTTTTTTTTGATATTGGAGGTCAGGGGGGTCGATTAAATATACCCTATGAAAATTTTGGTTTTTATCCTACCCCTTGTATTTTTTTTTAATGTACATGTACATGTACATGTGGTCCGAGTTAGTAAATTATACAAAATATAGTTTTAACAAAATTTCTATTTATCTATTCAAAATCATCATTTGTCATGTCTGTGAAACTCTAAATAACAATTTCTTATTTTTAAAAGACAAAGATGGACTTTACATTTGTCACAAAAAACGTGCGTTCTTCCTTTGCATCCTATTTTTTTGCACCTTGTAGCTTCTTTTTGATTATCCACCTGAGGCATATGGTCCGTCATATCCGACTGAACTTCTCGTAGTGGTCTTGTTTCGACTCTTCTTCGCGAAAACACAGGGGAATTGGATGGGGAGTTTGATTTAGGTCTACCCCTTTTATTTAGTATAACAGTTTGACCCATTTTTATTAAACTTTCTGCAACGCGCATTCTAAATTCAAGCAAGTCAATAATATTTTTATCTAAAATATTATTTTTTTTGCAATCTTTTTTATACTCGATCCAGCTGTTAACAAGAGCGAAATCAACCATATGCATGGTTACCCTCAAGGTCCATTTTTTTGACCTAATAAATATTCGGTACAAACTTATTAATTGATCCAAAAGATCCACTCCGCCCATACTATGATTGTATTTTTTGATAACTTCTGGTCTTTGAATTTCAATATATTTTGAAGTATTTTTGTCCCATCTCTTCGCTGTATCCTCTTCTCCTTTTCCCAAATAATTTGATGCCAAGCAAACCGTTTTATTGTCCAGCCATTTAACAAGGACTATTCCATCTTTACTTACTACTTCTTCCGAAAATCCTCTTTCCTTTTTTTTCATTTCCTTATCGTTCATAACTGGCGGCTGGAAAAATCTATTTATCTTTACTGTTCCAGATGCGAGAATCCCTTTGTTTTTTAACTCAGTAAGTAGCAAGTAGGAGGTGAAGTAATTATCAAAAAATAAGTGCTGACCAGATTTCAAAATTCTTGCTGTAAAATGAAGTACTACACTAGCTCCATGCCCAAACTTCGTTAGAGTTTCTTTGTTTATTTCAGTTGATTTGCCCTGGTAAAATAGAAAGTCATAGGCCTGTCCACTTTTTCCACACAAAACGTAAACTTTGATACCCCAGGGACACGGTTTTCCTCGTATATATTGTTTTATACTTATCTTTCCAGTAAAAGGAATTATTTGCTCATCAACTGACAATTCCTTTTCAACCTCAAGTTCCAAACAGCGTTTTCTAACACTTTCAATGAGCGGCCTTACTTTAAATAGTATGTCTTTAGGTTGGGACGTAGAAGCGGATGAAAATGTAGGATTGGGTGTAGCATCAGATGTAGTTTTGGATGTAGATGGGGATGTAACTTCGAATGTAGATGTGGTTGCAGCTCCGGATGCGGATTTGGAAGGTTTTTCTAAATTATTTACAAAATGAAGGCATGTTCTCAGTTGAAAAAAGCGGTCTCTTGTCATATTTTCGAAGAAGGCATAAATTCTTAATGATCGGTCCCAATACATGCGAATTCGAGGAAACTTGTTTAGGAATCCTATCATTATATGCAGGGCAAATAAGATTTTTATTTCAGACGTTGTCGTTAGCCTAAAATTTTTTAGCCCTGATTGGAGGCCATACATATTGGTATATGTTGCTATTTCTTCAAACATTGCGGTCGGAATATATCTCAAGAAGTACTCGACAGGATAAAGAGGTTCGGTAATGCTTGTATTTTTATCACTTTCCCACTCTGTATCGATGGACTGAAATGGTTGTCTCTTCCACTTTACATTTTGTTTATTATTTTTCTTTGATATTAGTGATATTAGTGGCTCGTCATCGCTGGAATCATTTGAATCTTCTTCTAGTGCTTCTTCAGTCTGAAACCTGTCCTGAGTTTTTTCTTCGTTTTGTGTAATAATGTCAGCTCCTGGTCGCATAACACTTACAATTTCTACTTGTTGCAACTCATCCTCTTCCTCCTCATCCTCCTCTACTTCTCCAATATCAGACAATTCCCCAGTTTCAACTAAGCTTATAAGTTCTTGCACGTGTTCTGGATTTTGTAAATTATAGGTCTTTTTCATTTTATCCATTTTTCAATATATTAGTAACAATTTTTTTTTTGAATCTGTAACAAAAAAACAATTATACTTTTATAACACTTGGTACCACATGTACATGCAGATGTACAGGTATCAGCAACGATTGAGACCGTTTGTACATACACATGTACATAAAGTTTTAACCAAAGTTCTAAGCAAATACATGACGGGATCAGCATAAATAGTATGTTAAATTACTTCTACTGTATTTTTTAACATATTACAATTAGTTTCCCCAACTTAAAAATCCCATACGGCTAGGAAAATTCTGTATAAGCATTTACTTACCGACAGTGATGATTGCAGGTTAGAATCACAACACGTAATTTGTAAATAAGTTTCAACTATCCAGGACAGATGGCGCAAATGTAATTTTAATTTCAATAAAACATATTACTGGGAATAGATAAACCGCACCAAGGGAAAAAAAATCATTATTTTTTCGTCATAGAAATATTTAAATTAGATGTACATACCCATGTACGCCAGGTCTGAAAGGGTTAAGGTAAAATAGTATATTAAAGTACATGTTTTATAAAGCATCATCTTATAGCACGCGTCCATGTTAAAAAACGAGCCGCTTGCGGCGAGTTTTTTAACGGGACAAGTGCTCTAACTGCTTTATAAAACACGTACTTTATACTATTTTTTCTATTTTGTATTTTTTTCAATAAGAAAATACATATTTAAAAAGAAAATCAACCCTTCAAATTTTGTAAATTTGTGTGTCTAAATTCTATGTTGGTAATACTCTAAATTTCTTTTTATCATAGTAGCCTTGACAATAAATAATATTTTCTTTGTGTCATTGTCACGAAATTTGTGATTTAATATTTCATAGAGTTGTTCATAATTATAATTAAAAAAATATCGAGCATGATAATCTAAGTTTAACTCCCCCTGAGTTAAGGGATATTGCTAATAAAACGATAAATCAACTTTTACCAGAGAAATCCCGAAAACTTTCTTTTCTCATGGATAACAATAACAGGAAACGTCAGACGTCAACAGAATAAAACATTTAAATATAACCAATGCCAACTTTTAAAAAATAAAATTCGGAGTTCGAAATGGATATATTTCGAACTCGCTAGCGCGTTCGAAATATCTATTTTTCGAGACAAAATTAGAAAAATTATTTTTTTAATGTATTCATTCCTTTCTAAGCAAATCTGGTCTCTTCATTTTGTTTCGTTTGACTTATGGGTTTCGCATAAAAAAATAAAATTCGTTCATTTGCATCTCGCTAGACCACTTAAGAGAAAAATCAATTTATGTAACTTGAAACAATAATTTATTTAAGAGAATCATTCTGCAACGGTAAAATTATGAAATTATAGTAATCTTAATACATTTTGGAATTCTAACACAAAATTACCCTAAACGCACAAAGAAATACATTAAATCAGAACAATGAAGTGCGCTGTCGCCCCATCGTGCATAAACCACAGTCGATTTCTTACTAAAATGGGAACATCTTCCATCAAAGCTGGCAACTCTTCTTCGAAAAACTGCCGGTGATTATGCCCATTTAACCTCTCATGAAGAAAACAGGGTCCAATTAAATAATCACCGCATATTCCAGGCCACACGATAACCGAAAACTGCTCCTGGTGACGGGATTCCAAGATTGCATGTGGGTTTCCTTCAATCCAAAAATGATTATTGTGTGTGTAAATCTTAACTTGCTTGATGCTAACAACAATGAAATCATGACCTATAATGCAATATTGAACCATGTTGGTTTTGTTTCTGCTATTAATTCGCCCACCAGGGTTACAACCGACTCTGCCACTGTCTTGGATCACATATTTTTTAAAAGAAATTCAAGAACCAATCTTAAGTACTCATCGTTTATCATTCACTCAGCAATTACTGACCATTATCCAACTATGTTTAATATAAGCACTCCTGACAAAACGCAAACAAACGATGAGGAGCCGGATACGCATACTGTCACCAAAATTGATTACGTGTTATTAAAAAACCAAATTGAAAATCATAACTTTGAAGATGTTTATAGAATGCAAGACCCGGACGCGGCTTTAGTAATGCTGAGTGACATAATATCTGATGCCCTAACTCATGCAAGGTCTCAAAAATCATATTCTCAAAATAAATTCAAAAAACTCAAACCTTGGATTACAAACGGGATAATTACTAGCATAAAAAAAGGGACAAACTTAAAAAAAAACTACTTCTACATTCCACGTTAGAAAATAAAATAGCCTTTACAGAATATCGTAACAACTTAAACAGATTAATTCAAAAATGTAAACATGATTTTTACAAAACTAAAATTTTGAATTGTGGTACTGACATTAGAAAAATTTATAAAATTGTAAATGAAGCATCGGACTCAACAAATGTTAATAATGACCTTACCCTTAATATATCCCATAATAATACTAAATTTGATGACATTTCGCAAATGGCTAATTATTGTAATGAGTTTTTTGTTAACATTGGCTATAACATGTATAAAGAAATAAAAGTACCCAAAAACCCAATACAAATAAAATCAACAGCACCATACTCTATGTTCCTGAGACCAACAAATAGGAACGAAATAATAAAACAAATATCCTCATTAAAAAATAAATGTGCTCCTGGTGCTGACGGTATTACCTCTACAATTGTTAAACACCTTCACTTGCACATTGCCTCTCCACTTGCCCACATCATAAATTTAATTTTTTGAACAGCTAAAGTGCCAAAGTCCTTTAAAACAGCTATTGTTAAACCCATTCACAAATCTGGGGACCGTTCAAATATTGGCAACTACCCCATAAGCATCATTAATACTTTTTCAAAGATTTTTGAAAAATGCCTGAAGGATCGTCTGATGGACTTTTTTAATCAAAATAAAATATTATCTGAACGGCAGTTTGGCTTTAGGAGTGGAATTAGTACAACGGACGCGGTTTGTGAATTATGTCAACAAATCACAAACGGTCTGGACAAGGGCAAAAAGTGTCTCGCTGTTTTTCTAGATCTTGCAAAAGCATTTGACACGGTGCCCCACGATTTGCTCCTTCAGGTCTTGGAATCTTACGGAGTTAGAGGTTCTGTGCTGGAGGTCTTCCGTAATTATTTGAGTGACAGAACACAGACAGTTATGGTGGGACATACTGTAAGTGACCACCTTAATATCAAGATAGGCATTCCACAAGGTACTGTACTGGGGCCTATACTTTTTATAGCATATATCAATTCACTTACTAATATACCAATGCAGAATGGATCAGTTATATCATATGCTGATGACACTGCTATTGTCTTTACTGGGGAAACGTGGAACTCTGTGAGGGGTTATGCAGTTGATGGCATAAATAAAATAAAACTCTGGTTGGATTCTTTTAAATTATCACTAAATATTTCTAAAACAAATTACATTGCATTTTCTCTTACATCTAAAAACCGTCCTGAGTTTGACAACCTTTTTATTATAGTTTTGACAGTCGGTTGGCCCAAGTTGACAGCACAAAATATTTAGGAATTGTAATTGACAAGCATTTGAGATGGGATCAACATATCCTCAGGTTAACAAAGACCATCAGAAAGTTGATATTTAAGTTTTACACAATTAGAGAAATTTTAGATAAACAGCTCTTAATCATGGTATATAGGGGAATTGTCGAGTCTTTGCTTAGGTATGGCGTGGTTGTGTGGGGTGGTCTGTATCAGTGCACGTTATCCTCTCTTAACATTGTTCAGAATTATATTCTAAAAATAATTTTTAGGAAAAGTAAACGTTTTTCGACTGCTATGCTCTATTCAAGAGATATTTTTGACGTCCGTTCACTGTATTGTCTCTCTGTTTGCATTTTTGTCCACAAATCTGCTAAATTTAAATCGTATATAAACCATCATTACCAAACTAGAATAAATGTTGATAGCCACTTAGTTACTCCAATTGTTTCTACAACAAAAAAATTAAGATCAATAACTTATCTTGCACCAAAATTGTATAACTTATTACCTCCACCTATAAGGATTTTAACTAATTTAAAAAGATTTTGTTTGGAATGCAGGGATTACATTTATGCAAATTGTGAGGATTTCAAGAGCATCTTTGCTTAGTCGTTTATATGTTTTGATTGGGACTGCCATATCTTACTGTTTCTTATTTTTATTTTTTGCTAACTATCATTTTTATTTTTTTCATTTTTTTTGTTTATTTTAATCTATAAAATTTCCCTTAACTGGGCATTCTATCTTGAGTTATTTTTTTTTCCATATTCTGTTACTTTTTTGTATTCATAAATGTATTGTATTTTTAGTACTCTGCACATGCAGGTATTTAGTTACCTAGGTGCAGTATCAATATCTTAGAGATCTTATTATTTATTCAAGTAGTACTCATATATATATTGTATATTGAATTGTAACATATAATGTGTGTAATATATTGTATTGTATATTGTATTGTATTGTGATGATTGGATGGCGTTTCAAGAAAAATTGGCTTTATCGGTAAATAGAATTTCAGTATGAAATAATAGATTTTCAATTACTTTATGAAGAAACCATTTACAAAAGTTTATACGTTGATGAGCTTGAATACGTTGGATATGGTAGGAATATAATAAAAAGTCATTGAGAATTTCACAAACAAGAATATGTGACATATTCAAATTCTTTTCAATTTTTCGTGTACCTAATTTGGGATTTTCCTCGGCTGAATTCAAAACCGCTACCTCAATTTCTGGTGTTCTTACAGTACGTTGTACCTACTCCTTTTAGATGATTGTCTAGTTCAAAACTTCCCTTTTCGCACAACCTTCTATAAATGTTTGAAACTGTTCGGGCATTCGGAATATTTCTATTTGGAAAGAGATTTTCGTACAACCGCCTGGCTTCCAGTGCGTTACCATCAGCAAGCCCATACATGTAATGCATATCTGCAAACTCGGAATTCGTGAAATGGATAATGTTTTTTTAATAATATTATTAATTTTAATGACTTAAATCCGTAACAACTAGACTAGGTATAACTGTCAAAACTGTTTATGTTTACAAAACAAAATCTGCTTCTTACCTACTATAGATACGTTTTTAATCCTTTCCCCCAATTTCATAACAACGTGCAAATTAATGAATTTTATTTTTTTATGCGAAAACCACACGTCAAACAAAACAAAATAAAGAGACCAGATTTGTTCAGAAAGGAATGAGGATTTCAAAAATAATTTTTACCTTAAGAAACAGCAGTAACGTATCACTTTTCTCTTTAAAATGATTCGGTGCAAATCCCGCACGAACGCCACTGGCAAGAATACAAAATCATGTTGTACAGCAAAAAATACCTTTTGATGCCTAGAAGATGCATACCACGTTTCACTAGAATATATAGGGTCATACCAAAGTTATCATAAAAAAAGTTTTTCTTCTTAAAACTTTATCACCCCGTAGTTCAACAGCTAAGACTTTTAGGACATATGTTCATATAAAGTTTTTTTCTCAAAATGGACCCAAGGATAACCTTCTGTATATTTTTGTGTGTTCTTATCAACCAACAATAAACCTACAATTTTTGTGAAATATTATCATTAGTAATTTTTGATATATCTTAATTTTTCTACTTGTAAGTACTTTTTAATATTGTTGTTTTTCCTAAATGAGTAGCCATGGAAAACAATGTTTTAAAATTTATTTCGAACTGTCAAAACTAAATTATTACACACGCGGCTATTAAGTGCGTACGACTAGGTTTTCATTAGACTTATAATAAGGAAGAAAAACTTTCAATGATTTGGTGTTGTAATCGCGTGGTGTCCTTCATAATAGATTGATTTCAAAACAGGGAATACACCGCAGCAGTGTTTTCTGACTTAAGTAAAGAATTCAACTGTGTCTCACACGGACTCCTCATCATATCCTAACTAGAAAACAGATTTCAGAGGGTCGTAATGGAGGGGGTGTCATCAGAAACAAAAAAGATACACATAGGTGTTACACACGGCTCTGTAATGGGCCCACTGCTCTTTGTATTGTACAATAATAATTCGCCCAAATTCAGCATTAACGAACGATACGTTCTGTTTGCTGATGACAACACATTCTCGGCGAGAGAGAGAGGAGTACTGAGAGCTTGGTGGGTAGCGTGAGTGAGGCACAGACGAGAGCTGAAATTGGTTCCAGCACAATAGCCTAATGCTAAACGACAGTAAAACAAGTCGTTTAATATTCTCTTTGAGGGAGACCACGGGCTGCCCATTATCTCTGGACGCGACAATATTCTTTGGTGTGCATCTTGATGATGATTTAAGATGGGATGCCCATATAGAGCATTTAGCCAAAAAACTAGGCTGTGCGGTGTTTGTACTGCGTAGCTTGTCGGGAGCAGTGGCTGACAAATACCCAACAAATGATAAGCGGCATTCTCACGATACTCGATGAGGGTGGGGGGGGGGGATCTCTCTGTTCTACGCTTGAAATTGGAGAGAAGATGCAGGAGTGGACCGAACTGTTGGGCAGTTAAGCTTTACAATTGCCTGCTGAAGGATCTAAAAAATCTTCCAACAACATTGTTTAAACGCAAAGTTCAGGACTTGCTGCTCGAAAACCTTTTATACGACATGGAGGAGTTTTTCCTGATATTTTAAAACTATTTTTGTGATACTTTTATAACTACTATTGTGATTGTATTTTTAGACTATGATTTTGTGTGTATATGCTGTTGCTTGTGCTTTCCTGTATAGGGACTATTTTGCTAAGTATTGAAGCGCAATTTTGAAAATAATATTTATTTTGAAGAAAAATAGTGGCGTATCAATTTTTTCGTTAAAAATATAAAAATACATTTTAGCGCAGACGCCACTGGTGGAAGTAGAATAAATCTCTTTTATGAAATAAAGGTGTTTTATGCCTAGTCGGTACCTTAATGTGCGACCAGACATGACAAGCGAGTACGAACGAACAGCGAATATGAAACCAACACGAACGATCACAAAGAAATATTGTACAAGCAACACAAACGATCATTCAAGAACAAATATTTAGTTGTTCGTCAATACTCCAGTTTTTGTACTGGCGTTTTAAATCCGAAATTAGGCCTGAAAATACTATACAAAGATGTCTATAATTATTTTTCTGCTAGCAATTATACCTCATCCTGTTATCCATGTAATTACTGTTTTCTTTACGATTTCTCCAGATGTATTGTATAAAACAGCAACTTTTCTACACGCGTCTATTGTTTTTGCGTGATTTAAAAAAAGGACTCTTCGTATCCCATAATATAGGGAATTCTTCCACATCCCTGTCCAACACAATATCGTCAGACTACTCAATTTATTTTTAAATAATCAACTAATTTCCTTATGCTACCACTGATTTCGAATTTTAACTATAATCTGTCCAAACACAGCGCGCACAAACGAACAGATTCCTTTGATGTACCGACGGGTGATGGAAACTTGCTCGTCTCATAATTCGGCGCTCGTTAGTGCCGTTCGTGATCGTTTCACCGTCCAAACTATCGCTTGTTGTCTTGTCTTTCTGTGTTCGTTTATGCTCGTTTGTCATGTCTGGACGCACCTTTAAGCGGTCTCAAAAATATTAATAGAAACACGTTTTTACCTCACGAGCGATGGCACATGTTTTTTAAAACACCCTGTACAGGATAAACCCTGTGTCATTAATGTACTAGTAAGGGTGCTAGTGTATTAATGTATGATTTTAAATTAAAAATCAACCATTCTGGAGCATTGGTAATGAGTTAAATAAATAAGAAAACAAAAAGAAACAGTGTTCGCTTCCAGTTATGCTACAAATGACAACAGTGTTAGAATTTTTAGTGAACATCCGATATACGGCATTTCGTATAAAATTCCAGTAAACTCTTATACACCTTATCATATAACAAATGTGAATAGTTTTAGAGATATTGAATTGAAAAATCTACTAGATTCTAACCTTAATTAAAGTTTAAGCAACATCTATGTACAGGGTGTTCTATTTTTGATAGTTTTATAGGGTATCTCGAAAATCATAAGGAATTTCATAAATCTGATATAGATGTTATGAGTTCTTTTTTTAAGGAAACAATTGCTGCGAAAACAGATCATGGCTACCTTGTTCCCCTGGACAGCTACAGGGTGATTTTCAAATTTTGACGGTTATTAAAATTCCATGTAACTTCTTTGTTATTATAGATACGAAAAAACTGTAAATTGATAAAATATGTAGTTTTTTCCGTAAAGTTCAGTGGCGTAGCCAGTTTTTTTCTATCTTGTTTTATTTTTAAGAAATTGACCCAACTTATATTTTTTCTTATGGGACACCCTGTATATTTTCAATTACGTTTATTCTGCTTACCATTAGCTTTCCAAATATATATACATTTTTGCAGTTTTCTAAAGAAATAGCTGAGTAATTTGCAAATTACTTTAGATAGGCCTATTTTGCACATAGCAAGCCCCGTTAGTAAGAAAAGGACAAAAGAATATGTATGACTAATTATTTCTTTATATGTTTAAAACTCTGAAAATATTTACCTCATCATTTAGTGTCACCAACTTTGGAAATACATCGATTTTGTATTTTTTAAATAAAAAATAAAGCATAGAAATATAGATCTACAATACCATTTTTATTTTAAATAAGCAACAAAAAAATATACATAACAATTACAACAAATGCTCAAATTGGAGCCCATTGGCATCGATACATAGCTGGCATCTTCTACGAACACCATTCAGGGCGTTCCGAATATTCAGGTGTTTTATGCTTCTTAAAGCGGCTTCAAAATTTTGTCTTAGTTCTTCAACCGTATTACTTCTGACGCTGTAAATTTTATTTTTTAAAAATCCCCAAAAATAAAAATCTAATGGGGTGATATCAGGTGAACGGGCTGGCCACCTAATAGGTCCATTATTTGCAAGCCATTTTTCTCCAAAATTGGTGTTTAGGCAATTTACCACAATGGCTGCGTTGTGGGATGGTGCACCGTCATGCTGAAAAAAAAGCTTTTCCCTCTCTTGTAATGGTATATTGTCTAAATAACTGATGATATGTCTTTCCAAAATATTCAAGTAAATCTCGGAATTTAGATTTCCTTCAAATATTTCATAGGCTAGGACTCTATTTCCCAATAGAGCCAGCCACACATTAAATCCAAATCGACCCTGATATACTCTATTTACTTGCTGATGAGGATTATGATCGGCCCACAGATGATTGTTGTGGCGATTAAATATTCCGTCGCTTGTTACTCGTGTTTCGTCGGTCCAGATTATTTTGGTAAAAAATAATTCATCTTCACGCAACATATTTAAATACAAATTGCAAAACTGAAGTCTCCTCTCTGAATCACCAGGATGCAAATGATGAGTTTTTCGAGGTCTGTAACATTTAAATTTGTTAGTTTTTAACAGACGGGATGATTTTGAGGGTACCACGCCAATATCTTTCTCAATATTTCTAAGTGAAGTTGTTGGATCCGCAGCCACGCATGCCAATACATTAATGGTTTCATTTGCTTTATTTTCCTTCTGATAGGTCTTTGGTCTTGCTTTTGAAAACGATCCATAATTAATAAGGTTATTTTCAAGCCTTTGAAAAATTCTTAAATCAGGTTGCTGCCGCTCCGGATATCTTTCAAAATACAAATCAGATGCTGCCCGACTATTTTTTTGACACTCAAGAAAACACTCTAGCATATTATATTTTTCAAAATTTTGGAACTTTTCCATTCTTAACCGCGTATATTAACTTTGCTTTATGACAAATTAAAGACAGACTGACATGTCTATAAATAATTTAAAAAAATGATTTTGTTATCCATGGCTTACTAAGAGATTTTTAAATTATTATCTGGTAAAATGTAAAATTTGCAAATGCAAAGAAATTAGTAGATAAAAAGTCCTCATGCATTTATAGAAAATTTCACTTTTAATACAAAAAATATAAAAAGAATTAAATAATTATATGAACAATTAAAAAAATTATTATTTTTATTTCTTTTAAACATAATTTTGGAAGAAAGCTATTTTAACAAATTACAGAAAATTGGTCGAGCCTTGGGCATAGTGTTGATAATAAAAAATTAATAGTTTTTAGAATTTTGTATTGCATTGCCATTGCCATTTTAGAAATGGTGAAATAAGACTTACTCTTTTGTTTTGCTCCTACCTGCCATCGCCCGCTACGAAAAATGAGGAAAATTTATGAAAATCGCTTATTATCGAATTATTTTATCAAAAAAACTGATTACAAATATATATATTTGAAAAGCTAATGGTAAGCAGAATAAACGTAATTGAAAATATACAGGGTGTCCCATAAGAAAAAATATAAGTTGGGTCAATTTCTTAAAAATTAAACAAAATAAAAAAAAACTGGCTACGCCACTGAACTTTACGGAAAAAACTACATATTTTATCAATTTACAGTTTTTTCGTATCTATAATAACAAAGAAGTTACATGGAATTTTAATAACTGTCAAAATTTGAAAATCACCCTGTAGCTGTCTAGGGGAACAAGGTAGCCATGATCTGTTTTCGCAGCAATTGTTTCCTCAAAAAAAGAACTCATAACATCTATATCAGATTTATGAAATTCCTTATGATTTTCGAGATACCCTATAAAACTATCAAAAATAGAACACCCTGTACATCATGGCCAAGATAAATAATTAATTAATGGGTTAAGTTAAGTGATAGAATAACTCTATGCTATAAGTTAAACTTCACCCTTAATATTATAATTTCAATTTTAATATTGCAAATAAGGACTTACTCCTTGATGCTTGTCATCCCACCATTGCTCATTTAACCCATAATGCGCCAAATTTTATTTATTTATCTAATTACATTTCGTTCCAACGTCGTGGGTATAATAGCTTCATTGACACAGGAAATTTAATATTTTAATGCACTTTACCTAATATTATTCTTTTTACCAGACTTGACCGCAAACCATCCCGCGTATAATACAAAAACTTCCTGCCGCTTTGTACATCTTTCAGCATGCAGGCCACGTTTAGCAGACTCACCACAACAATTTAATTCCGATCGTATCTCCACTCGTTTGTTTTCTATTAACTTTATTTCAGTTCAAAGTTGGAAACCGTGAATGGGGGACAAAGCTAATTGGTTTTTTAGCTGGTCCTTTCATCCTGCCTTTTATAGTGTCAAATTCAGGATTAGTATTGCTTTACTTAACTTTTAAAGCTATCTAATGGTTCGCTTGAAGTTTTTATCACTTCTGGTCATTCGTGGTCTCCATCTGATTAAGCTTGATTGTCCTCATGCTAACAAGATGACTTGGGTAATAAGATAAGAAAAATATTTTAATCTTCTGTTCAGTATTACTTATTTTTATATCAAAAATAACATCACGTTCCTGCTAATTTTGGCCGAAAGGAAAACGTTATATTGCTTAGATTGACTGACTTCTTTATTCTTTGTCAACTTTCCATATCGGTGCGTCAGATTTTGGAATGAAAGTTTTTAACTTTTACCTTCAAATTGGTATAACTTGACAATTAGAGGTCAAAACTGACAAGTAGAATATAGCACAACTAGGAGTAATAGTTGCAAGGTCTAGGCTCGACACTGAGCAAGTAAACCAGCCAGAAATATTATATTGGTTTACAATTATCAAAAATAATCAATTAAAAAAGCATAATATTATTATAATATGTGTAATATTTCTGTTGCTCCTTTTATTTACTAATAGCCATTTTTTTTAACTTTTATAAGTTGTAATAACATTGTACATTGTTTTGACATTTTATATAATATACAGGGCTGCCCAGAAGTAAGGAATAAAATTATTATAGCCTTAACCTGTAACTTTTAAGGAAAATGCTCGGACACGTCAATTTAGTTTTATATATGCTCACATTTTGACGTGATTCGTTTGTTTTTTTTTATATACATTTGTCAAAGATATAAACTACATCGATCTTTTTTTTTTAAATAGAAACATACAGCTTGTGATTCATCATTTGAAAGCTAATACCTCGTACAGTATACTCATAAATTTTGACGCGATTCTGTCAAACTATTTCAAAATGGCGACTGGTAAAAGTCTTAAGAAAATCCCTATTTAAATAAACGGAAATGATAAATCATTAATGTTTTTTTTACCTTTCAAGGTAAGAAATCTTCATTGTTTCACGTTCTGACATTTTGTGACATTGTGACTTAACAATGGTTATGGTTTATTTGTTATTTATTTTGTCAAAAAAAAATAAAAATGTAACGAAGCAGAACAAAACGCAACAAAAAGGTGGTTTAACGTAGCAAATGCTGGAAATGTCCTCCACCCTCTACTTGGCATGCTCCCAGACGATGGTAAAATCCGTCGATGGAATTTCGATTGGCTTCAGCCGGTATGTTATGTGTCTCCAATCTAATTTTGTTTTTCAAATCTTCAATATTATTTGGCCTATTTTGGTAAACTTTTCCTTTTAAATATCCCCAAAGAAAATAGTCTAGAGGCGTTAAGTCTGGGGACCTCGGTGGCCATTTAATTGTACGTCGTTCAATCCAGCGACCTGGAAATATCTGATCTAAATATCTTCTCACATTGACACCAAAATGCGGGGGAGCACCATCTTGCTGAAACCAAATTGTTTCATTAGGTATATCTGGATCTACTTCGTTGGGAAAAATTACAGCTAGAGCAGGCCTCAACTCGAAGGTTAAGAAATCCAGGTACCGTTCAGCTGTGAGGTTTCCTTCCAAATCAGCATTTATTACAAATAATGTTCAAACCGTCCCTTACCACTTTATTTGAAAAGTGACGAACACGTTCTATAGGTGAATTTATTTAATAAATCTTCGAAATATTATTTTCGGGATACCTTAACTAGGCGACTTTTGAGGAAACTTCGTGATTCATATTTACCGTTACTGTTGCGCCCTCTAGCGCAAGTCTGAGAAACTTTAAAATAATTTCTAGCAATTTCTCATGGCTACTTTACCTAATATATTTTTTTTCCGCAAGCCATACGACTAACACTTTCTGAGATACGGCCGACAGCCATTCTTATAGTGGTACACTGATAAAACTGTACTCCCTTAATCAAATAATCTGATTTATTTGGTAAATAATTATTGGTAATAAATAAATGTGATTTTAATTAACTAAGTTTTATTTAAATGAAATGAATGAGAACATTTCGTTTTATTTGCAAAATTATTTGACTCTTGATGGATTTGTGTCAAATCATAAAACCCTTCAAACAAATATCTTACCAAAAAAACACTAAAATAACAAAATCTAAATAACTAATTATTTAATCGAACTCATTTTTATTTAGTAACTAAATCCTGTTAATCGCTAGTTAAATCACCCAATAGAGAACTATTTAAATGTCTTGGTCATTTAAACTAAATAATTATGTATTTACATTAAATCCTTAATATAAAACAACCAAATATTTACAAATAACTAATTATTTAATCGAAGTACATTTCAAGTTAAGAACTAAATACCTTTAACTTTAATTTAAATCGTTCATTGCCGAACTTTTCAAACAATTTGGTCATCCAAACTAATAAAATAATCAAGTATTTAAATGAACTCCTGTCGCCTACTTTGGGTTTTAAGTAATTTGATCGATTATACAAAAGTGGCCTGATAAATCATCATCGCGTTTTTGGTTATTGGTGTTCGATTTTGTCTTGTAGAAATTTATGAGTGAGAGTGAAATCTTCTTTGTTGGTGGCACAGAAGTTAGTGGTTCCATCAAAAATTAAAACGAAGGTATGGGGAATAAACGTAATATGAATAATTATTTAGAAGATTGGGGTATATCAAGGGGTATATCCCATCTGTTAGATACTTTTCAAGGTAGGAAACTATATTTGAATATTTTAGTTACGCATGAAACGAGTTAAAAAAGTAAGATAAGAGGCAAAGAAAAGATACTTGTAATACCTAATTTGAAATTTCAAACACAAAATCTTTTTAGAAAAATAAAGCCAGGTATTTATAAATCATGGCTACCTAGGTTACAAATAAGACAGTTTTTCTCAATTTTCATCATAATTCAATACCTATCAAACCTCCTAACGTAAAAAAATATAATATAATTAATATAATACTAATAATTATTGTACCTAATATTTGCAAATTTGCCTTTATTTAATTTTTTATCAAAGTTATTAACGTATCTATAATGTTTTATTGACGTATATTTTAAGGGAACAACAACTAATGGTGGGTTTATACAGCAAGATAACATAACATAAAAATAAAATAAGAGTTGAATCTACAGATCTGCCATAAGACGTTTATAGAAACACATAACATAACATAAAAATAAGAAATAAAATAAGAGATGGTTATCTTTTAAATTTTATGTTATTTTCATGTAAAAATCGTTGCGCGTGCGCTTAATTTGTCATAAACTTTATTTTCGGCAAAAATGTGTTTTTTCTGTTGGTTTGCCTTATTATTTGAACACTATAAACAATTTTATAAGGGTTGTGATTATTATGATATAGGTACTGATTAAACCATATTCAATAGCAACATTTTAATATTTCTTATTTTTATGTGACGTCTGTATAAACACGTACTTGGATAAAATAAGAACTGATTTCAATGAACATTCTGATCTATTGAAAATTAAAAAAAGGTATTTAAACCAAATAAATTTATACTTGGTCTAAATAAATATAAAAGACAAATTAAACAATTATGTACTTGAATAAAAAAACAACCACTTTGATGGAAATTACCAGTTTATTTAAATCAAATCACTTAAATTGTTTAATGAAATAACGTTGTTGTTAAGGCAAATACATGTAAAACAAAAGTAAAATAAATATATACTTGATAAAATATATATAAATATCAATCAAATAAACATTTTGTTAACTTAACTTTTAACCTATTTACCTTAAGTCATTGAAACGACTTATTTAAGTTAGGTTAGTGTTAAGGAAATAAATATTTGCTTGAATTTTGTATTTAGTGATTATTTCCAAATAAAAAGTAATTTGTATCAAATCAGATGATACTAATTGAGGCAAATAATTCCTTGGTATTTTTCTAATACATATTTGTTTGGCTAATAGGAAACAAATATTTATTTGAGTCAATGGAAAATTTTTTTAACTCAAATAATTAATTTTATCAGTGTACAAACAATAAAGTGGTTTTAATTTTTTCTCTCAAGGACGAAGCAATATAGGAAAACAATTCAGAGAACAAAAAAGTTGTATTAATAGTTGATAAATCCGAAAAAAAAAATAACAAAATTAGACAAAAGTCAGTGGCGTACAATTTATTGTCAATAATATTCGTTAAGGTGCTCTCCGAGACGTCACTGGACTCATTATATTTAATCTAGTTAGGACTTATTATGCCCCTTATCATTATGAATACCGGTACCAAATTTTAATAAAATCAAGAAAAAGATATTTAAAAAAATGATAAAAAGAAACATTTGAATCTATGGCAGGCGGATTTTTGCGATGCAATGCGACTCGCCTAGTGAACGCGTACCTTAAGAATACTTATGTTGGAATCATTGACAATTTGGGTAAAGGTAAATTGTTTATTTCGGTGATTTTGCATTCGATGAAAATGTATTTTGGTGAATTGTTGCAAATGCAGAGCTTTTGTAAAAAATAGCGCTGCGCTGTTTATAATATCGACAGAAAAAATACTTCTTGTTGTTCTGCGATGGCAATGTTTACGGTATTACGTTAAATACATAAATTAGAGACACAAGGAAGTTTATCCAAAGAAATGTTGCGACCACGTGTATTGCCGTCAAATCTGACGCTCATCAGACACGCAAGTGGGCATTCTCCGTTCAGGAAACATGAAAAGTTGTCCTGAGCGAGCACACGATATTGTCATACCGGAAAAAAATAGCGATATAAACGACACGGTATGATTGAGAGTAACCTGGCAAAAGCAGAATTTCACCTATGATGACAGTCCTGTTATGAAATTCTATTGTAATATGACCAAGGAATAGTTTATTTTACAACAAAGTAGATTTAATGAAAAATGTGTGGTGATCTTTAATGCATGAATACGTTATTGTAATTGATTTGACAATAATAATTTAATTTTGCTTTTGGGATATTTCAAAAATGTACCTATTTAACAATAATAATTAGAACTTATATTATGATTGGGATTCCAAGCTCCCTTATTGTTCTCGTAAACAACGTCACAAGGCAAAACAACACATTAAATGTATTAAGAAAATTTAAACCTACTGGCTCTACAATAAGCAGTACAGGGTGTCCCGAAATTAGGTAGCCAAAGGATAACAGTGGAATCTGCATCGGAAAATAATACTAGTTTGTTTAATAAACAAGCATCGGAAATTGCCCGTAAGGGAGCTACGGAGGAAAACAAAAGTAACTTTCTTCTAAGTTAACATTTCACATTTTCTAGAATTATGAAAGTTTCTGGCAAAAAAAGGTACTCTTGATGTACTTCGCTCAGATGCACCATTTCTGAAAAAAAAAGTCCTTAACGATAACCCTGTTTACCAAGGATCGATCACATTTTCATTAAAACTTAGTTGTAGGCCTTGAAACAAAATTAACATGTTTGTTATTTGCCAGCTTGACATGTTTGTTATTTGCCAGCTTGACATTTATTATGATAGTTTATTCGAAATTTTCTGGTATAATTGTGGTTAACTTTTTTTAATATGGAGCGTTTCTCGAATAACGAATTAGCTGATATTCATTTTATTTACGGATATTGCAATGGTAATGCACGTGCCGCTGTACGTGAGTTCCAAAGACGGTTTCCGAGAAGAAGACTGCCACATCGAATAGTATTTAGCCGTGTCCATACATATTTAGTAGAAAATGGATCATTTAGGCGTTCCCAGGGACAAGGCCGGCCTATGGGAAATTATGATTGCGAGGGAGCGCTAAATAGAATTAAGGAAAATCCTCAAATAGCATTGAGACCGCTGGCAAATATATTATCAATATCCCCAAGTCAATTGCAAGTATCTAATGTTTATTAGAATTGTTTTCATAGAAAACAAATAGCAGCATGTGATATGTTTAAAAATAATTTTTTATCTTGGAAGAATGACCCTAATGCAGGGACTGCATCCGTTTCATTATCAAAGACTACATGATTTAAGAGCAGAAGATTTTCAACCTTGTGTAGAATTTTGCCAATGGATTTCCAATCACCAAAATACGTTGAGAAAAGTTTTATGGTCGGATGAAGCAACCTTTTCAAGAGGCAAGGCATTTAATAGTCATAATACTCATTTTTGGGCTCAAGACAATCCGAATGTGGTTCGAAGGACTAACTCACATGGGTTTTCTTTCAATGTATGGGCAGGAATCATAGGGGATGTTTTAATAGGTCCTATTATTTTGCCAGATGTGATTATTTTGACTGAGAATGTCCCTCATTATTTAAGTTTCCTTCCAAAATGAGCTGGCAGAATTGCTAGAGAATGTTCCTCTACGTACTCTGTTAGAGATGTTCTTCCAGCACGATGGGGCGCCAGCCCACTTTAGCCAGCTTATAAGAAACTGGCTAAATGAAAATTTTCCCAATAGGTGGATAGGTAGAGGTGGTCCAGTAAACTGGCCAGCTCGATCGCCTGATCTAAATCCTTTAGATTATTATCTGTGGGGCAATATGTGCAATATTGTTTGTGCCACAGGGGTAGATAGCCTAGAATAGCTTTTAAGACGAATTCATGCAGCTGGAAATCGAATAAAAGAAAACCGGTTCGAAATTCTTTGTACTACTCAAGATATTAGGAAACGGTCCAGACTGTGTATTCAACAAAGTGGAAATTTATTTGAACATTTTCTCAAATAAATGAGTGTTGTTAACTTTAAAAAGATTAAAAATTTTAATTTGATCCGTGTTTGCTAAATAATGTTATCGTTAAGGACTTTTTTTTAAGAAATGGTGCATCTGAGCGAAGTATACCAAGAGTATCTTTTTTTGTCACGAAGCACTAAGCTTTCATATTTCCAGAAAAAAAAATGTAAAACATTAACTTAGAAAAAAGTTACTTTTGTTTTTGTTCCTCAACCCCCTATGACTAAATTTTGATAGTTTTGATTTTAGATCTAGATTCAGCACATAAAAGTTACTAAAATACCAAAAACTCATGTTTCTAAGGTCATCTGTTCAGTAATAATCTGAAAAATACCATCTTCATGGGTTCCCTATTAGGGGGCTGTAGCTCCCTTAGGGGGCAATTTCCGATATATTAAATAAATAAGTATTATTTTCCGATGCAGATTCCACTGTTTTCCTTTGCCCACCTAATTTCGGGACACCCTGTATAGGTATTTAATAATTAATTGACCGTAGAGAAACGTATGCTTAATAAGCTCATTCAACCTATCTAATTTTCAATCTACGAACGATTTCCAAGTTTGATCTGGCTAAATGAGCTATGCTCAAGGTCAAAAGAAGAGGAACAAAAAACATTTTATCGATTCATTTAAAAATGGCGATGTTAATGTGGGTTAATTTGATATCAAGCAATACAACTCTAAATCAGTTGTGATTTTGCCACTTTTCAATAAATACTTGGTGCAGCTTTGAAACTCACTTCCTCCCTTCTTCATTTTCGAGGGCGGAGAAAACGAAAAAAAAAATAGTCAAAACTTTACGTACTCCCTAAACCACCCTTTCTCGAATTTTCTTGTGGTAATGCGTGTTTGGAGGGGAATTATTGAGATTTTTATAGGGGTTGAACAACCCTCCCAAGACTCAAGGAAACTAACCCGTTTTAACCGTTTCCATGTTCCTTAACCCTCCCAATAATTCCCCTCCAAATACGCAGTACCACGAAAAAATTGCGAAAATGGGTGGTTTTGGAGGTAAGAAAAGGTTTGACTATTTTTTTCGTGTTCTCCACCCTCGCGCCCTGCCGCCATATTTGAAAACTGAATCAAAAATAATTTATACTAAAAAAGCAGTATTTTAGAATATTAGAAACGTATGCTTAAAATTATGATATGAGAGATCCCAGGGAAATTAAGTCAATGATGCAATTTAAACACCATCCTTTAAAATATATTGTGTTTACAATAAAGGATCCAAATAATGAGCATTCTTTGCACCCTGAATTTATTGCGAGATATTGTTATATTTGAGGATTTACCATTGTTATTGGAAAAATCCCATACCCAGGAGCGTGTATTGGGGAAGTTTTTTAATTAAAAATCTTAAACATGCCTATTCTCCTAAAATTATATTACATTATATTCGTAGGTATTTATAACATATGAAAATATTTAAAAATCGTATTAACTAATGAATAACAATGGGTGGTACTATTTTACATAATATAATTACAAAAACAAAATATAATATAAAATCTTACAAACAAAGCATTTTCAAAAATCGAATAACATTTTGTCGTTATGGCTTAATCATAGTCCGATTCGAAAGATGAATTTTTATTAACATCGTTTATACTAAGCGGGTCAACCATTTCTTCGATTATTATATCTACTTGCCACATTTTGGCTTCTTCTTCTATCACATGATCGATACACTTTTTCCGCACTGATTTTACCCATAGCTTCATTAAAGAGTCTTTTTAAATTCACCATTTTATAAGTCGTGTTTTCTCAGCGAGATCTGTCTTTATTTGAGCCCACATAAGTTCGATCGGGTTTAATTCGCATGGGTAAGGAGGGAGTCTGAGCACAGATATTCCTCGTAACTTTACCATTTCATCGACTACATATTTTTTGAATGCATTTTTATGTAAATTGGCTAGTACCAATAGTTCTTTTTTTAAGGAATCTAATGGAAATTCTATTTGTCTTAAACTTAGTCATTCTGTTATTTCACTTTTACGCCACGCACTTGTCGGTAATTTTTCCGTCAGCCTAGAGCAGTAGTTCCCAACCTTTTTTCAGCCATGACCCTTTATTAATTTGCTTAAAAGGTCGTGACCCCCTATTTAAAAAATATTGATAGTTGGTAACTAAATATATAAAAAAAAACAATTTAATAACAGTGATATCATTTATTTGGTATGTTAATGTGATAACTGAGCTTGCATCTGCATAACAAGTTTTAAAATTCTTGGTTGAGTACATGTCAAAGCCAGTCCAATTTCATCTCGAACATCCAGTTTATTTCTCGCCTTTGTTTTAATTTGCAAAAGAGGTGAAAACCACTTTTACAAAGGTAGGTCGAAGCAAATGGTACTAGTACCCGGAGAGAAAGCAGAGCGACATTAGGATATGAACGATCCATGGCACACCAGAATTCAGTCAACGTTTTTTCCTGGAATAGGGTCTGTGCTGTGGAATCATTTTTAAGATCTAAAAATTCATCTTGCAGTTTATCAGGAACGTCGGCAACATTTACCGAGGCATGAAATGGGTTCCTCACTACTTCAGCTTCTTGGTCAGATAGCTCAGGAAAATAACGTTGAAGTTCATTTTCAAGGAATTGAAGGTGATAATTAATTTCCTCTTTTAGATCCTCCACAATTCCTGCCTCCGATGCTTCAACCATGGTGCTCAGGTGTTCAAACATTGCAAAGTTTCCAAGATTTACTTTACGTCGCCAATTTCCAAGCTTGGATATAAATGCTTGGAGATTATCTCTAAAATAGATAAAGTGCAAGTCCTTTCCCTGAAGTTTTATATTTAACTTGTTTAACTGACCCAAGATGTCCGATAAATAGGCCATTCTTTGAATCCAAGCTGGGTTGTTGAGATGTTCCATAAAATCTTGTTACCCTTGCATTTCCAAAAAAACTTTAAGTTCGTCTTTTAGCTCAAATACACATTCAATAACACTCCCTTTCGACAACCAACGAACAGCAGTATAGAACAGAAGAGTCTCGTGATCACAGTTCATGTCTTTACAGAATTCTATGAAAAGACGGGTGTTGAGCGCACTAGATTTTATATAGTTGACAATTTTAATCAAAGAATCAAGCACTTCTTGCATGGGCTTCGGTAGAGTTTTAGTAGCAAGAGCAAACCGGTGAATCATGCAATGCAAGCCCTTTGCTTGGGGTGCAAGCTCTTTAATTTTTTTCTGAAATCCTGACCTAGATCCAAGCATAGCTGGTGATCCATCGGTACAAACTCCACACAAATTTTTCCATTTTAGTTCATTAGTTTCAAAGAACGAACCTATCATCTCCATCACGTCTTCACTCTTCGATGTAGTTTTTAAGGCTTTACAAAACAAAAACTCTTCTTTAATATTATCCAAGTAAACATATCGCACGAAAACAAGTAACTGGGCACATGAAGTAACATCTGTAGACTCGTCAAGTTGGAAAGAAAACAGAGGGGATGCTCTTACTTCTGACAAAATTTGCTCCAATACATCTGCTCACATATCCGAAATGCGTCTCTGGATTGTATTGTTTGACAAAGATATATTACGCATTTTTATTTCACTCGCTTCTCCAAGAATTAACTTAACTGATTTTAGTAAACAGGGCTTGATAAGCTTTTCGGCAATTGTATGAGGTTTTCTATTTTTAGCGACTTCAAGAGCAATTTCAAATGATACTTGAACTACAGCTTGATGTCGTTGTTGAAAATTTCCAGTAAAATCCAGCTTTTTATGTTGTAAGCGACTTTCACACCGTTTAAAAAAGTCCAAGTCCTTTGAAACATGTTCGGGATGCTTTGTTTCCAAGTAACGTTTCAGCTTTGAGGGTTTCATAGATTCAGCACTAAGAACTGCATTGCATAAAACACATTGCGGCTTCTGTATTCCATTATTAATAACAGTTGAAAATCCAAACTTTAAATATTCCTCGGAGTATTTCCTTTTTTTTTCTCCATCACGTTGATTACTGAAAAAGAACTACATTGAACAATTAAAAATACCCTGTAAAGGCAGTACCTATAAATTATAAAGATAAAAAGAGAAATAACGTTAATAAATAATTTTAAACTGAGAGTTATTAAGTGTGTGATATTTTTTACTTACCAAACTATTCAGAAATTAAACAATAAAACCAGTGAAAACTATAAAAAACAACTATATGTAATACAATAATTGCTAGCCTCAGCTCCGAATCGCAATACCACAACACCTGTACGTAGACGTATTTAATTTTGGGCTTTAAGCCTTAAAGGCTGGCGACCTCCCCAAATAACTATCGCGACCCCCTTGGGGGTCGCGACCCACTGGTTGGGAACCACTGGCCTAGAGTGATAGCTTGCATTATCCAATACATTTATTTCATCTTTTGATAAAAGATCCAACATTTGCTCGAACCATTCTTCAAAGACATCGGCATTCATATACAGTGAGGACCTAAAGTCCGTCCCCCCCCCCTCCCCCTAACTTCTAAACCGTTCGGTATATTTTAATGAAATTTTGAACGATAATATTTGAGTAAGTCTTGCATTTTTTGACATACCAATGACAGCGTTAAATGTCAAAATGACAGCTGGGTCCGCTTTTGGAATATTTTTTTAAATGGAAAGGGGGTTCCAATGACACCTCATTTTGAAGGTCTTTTAATGCTTAAAACATTCTCCAATTTAAAAAACATTTGGTTCAGTATTAAATGAAATTTATTAATAATTATAAGTATTTTAAATAAAAGATAAAGGCACACATCTACAAAACAGTGGTTACTTCAACAATTGTTGAAAATGACCACCATGGACCTCCTGACAAATAAATATTCTATTGGTAAATTCCTCTCGGACATTATGAAGCACCTGTGGCGTTATTCTTGAACAAACATCTGTAATTCGTTGCCTAAGTTCATCTAACCTTAGTTTTAACGTATCCCCAAAGAAATAAATCTAGAGGCGTTAGGTTTGGCGATCTAGCTGGCCATTCTGTCGGACCTCGACGACCAATCCACCTATTTTTATAAGATTCGTCCAGGTAATTTCTGACTTGCCTGAAATAGTGTGGCTGGGCACCGTCTTGTTGAAATATAACCTCTTGAAACTCATGTGGGTTTTGGGCAACAACATCATTAATAAGTGGAGTAATTGTATGTTGCAACATATCCAGGTACCTGGGGCCATTAAGATTATATTCCAGAAAAATGGGACCTATAATGTGATTACCCAAAATGCCTACCCAAACATTTATTTTCTGGGAAACTGAGTGTGTCCCTCTCGAAAAACATGGGGGTTTTCATCACTCCAGTACCTACAGTTTTGGGTATTAACTCTTCCATGTAAGAAAAAAGAACTTTCGTCGCTAAAACAAATATTCCGCAAATAGTTATTATTCCGTACGATTCTTTCTGACATGATTTCGCAAAATTCTAGTCGTCTATCTGTATCATCTTCTGTTAATTCGTGTATAATTTTCATTTTATATGGGTGAAATTTATGGCTTTTCAAAATTCTTTTGATAGAACTACGAGAAACATTGCATGCCTCGGCCACGTGTTTTATTGGCTGTTGTGGAGGAAGAACCATTTCAGCTAAGACTTGGACTTTCACATCTTCCACGATTTTTGGCCTTCCAGACCTTGGAGCGTCTTTCACCGTACCAGTTTCTTGAAATATTAAGATTAGTTTTCGCAAAAAAATTCTGCATATTTGGTGTTCCGGATATCGTTCATGGAACATACGAACAGCAGCATGGTAATTTCGGTTAGCCTCGCCAAAAATAATAATCGCTTCAAATTTATCTTGTAAAGAACCAGCAATTTAAGACAATTTCGAGCTAAGAATATTTTCTGTCAATCAGACATTTAAAAGCAGCATGACAGCAACAATTAATAGACAACTAATAGGTTAAAAAAGTGTGTTATAAACAGTGGTAGTCATAACGTAGAAACCGATATTATTGATTTCTATTTAGAAAATACTGAACCAAATGTTTTTTAAAATGGAGAATGTTTTAAGCATTAAAAGACCTTCAAAATGAGGTGTCATTGGAACCCCCTTTCCATTTAAAAAAATATTCCAAAAGCGGACCCAGCTGTCATTTTGACATTTAAAGCTGTCATTGGTATGTCAAAAAATGCAAGACTTACTCAAATATTAGCGTTCAAAATTTCATTAAAATATACCGAACGGTTTAGAAGTTAGAGGCGGGGGGGACGGACTTTGGGTCCTCACTGTATATATAATATTATATAAGTCGATGTCCTTTCCAGATGGCGGGCGGTCTTAATCCTGTGGACAATTCTTCTAGAAAAGCTTGTCTTAAACCTTTAATATTTTCTTCCTGGCAATCTGTACAGAAGAAAATGTGTTTGTAAAAATGTATGGAAGGCAACCAGATCCTAAAGATTTCCTGTTCTCCAACCCAAGACTATCCATAAAGTATTTAATATCAAGGATTTTTTTAGACAGCTTCTACCATATGAAATGGATCCGTTAAATTAAATCACATATATCGAGTAAGTGAATCACACTTTTCAAAAAATTACTTCTTTTTGTAATTTTGTTGTACCAATTTTTACATCTCATTTATGTATTTCATTTATGCTAAATTATCTGTTGGTTGTTATGATAAATTACACGGTCGTATCGACAAAACTGACCATTGTTTCGCCCACGATTGGTTTTTAATAGAATACAAACAATTGCGAAGGTGGAAGGAAAACGACCAAGCCCTTTAAACGAGTCTCGTACCGCCTTGCTCTTGTGCATAATTACTTTGATCACCCGGGTTGTCCATTTAAAAAGCTGCCCAAGCCAGTTGTAAGAATATATTTGCGTAATTTAAATATTTTGGGGCAACCATCGATTCGAGAATGTTTTAATTAATCAACGATTGCTAAATTACTTTATTCCTTATTTTAAAATGCAGCTACATGTACAGCTACTGCCACGTCTAACTTTAAGATAAAATAAAATTACTTAAACGATTACATACCACCTACACATATTTTTTTCTCATCAGTTCGCACAGCACTACAGGAAAAGTTCCTCATGGAGCTCTCTGAACGGTGCTTGTGCGAATTAAGCGATTCACGTTGGTTTCGAATCTTTGTAGGTTACACTCGTTAGGGATTGGAAACACTAAGCTGCACCATGTACGGGTGGGCTGCAGGCATTCATCGGGTCAGGCAATATCAGTTGGGCTTTTGGGGGTAAAATATCCGAAAGAAGCACAACTCATCACTGTCTGATTGTTAGCTCATGGTCAGCGCTCACCGATCGAGCAAATGACTCTTCTTTAAATGTTTAAATAGTGTAACGTTGTTACTTTCAGGTTCTTCTGGTTATAAATAATTTTGTGTCGTAGAACCGCAAGCCCGTAGATCTACCTCCGTGCGCAAAACCGTTTTTCATTTTAAGGTTATGTTCTCTCAAATATGGTTTATTCTCTGTGACCTTTTCGGTGGGTTCTTGGGTTTGACGGAAAACTGTCATCGGTGTCATTTGGTCAAACGAAATTTTGACGACTGGTCAGAACCTCAGCCTTTGAGGAAAAATTCGGGAAATCCTTCCCCATCTCTGGATTTTACACATCAAATCTTGCTTGAAGCACATATACAGTTAGTTCACAACGTATATTTTCGTGGATTATCGATATTTTTGCCACATAACCTGAAATTCCATACCTTTTTTTAGGCCAGAATTATCCCTCTCTGTACTACAAGTTAGTTGCCCATTTCAATAACTACTGTTCCGGTCAATTTAGTTTGGACCTTTGGATTTTCGACCTGTGTATTTAAGGCATTTGTAAAGGCTTGTTTATCACGTATCTGAGCAACAGCAAGGGGCTATCCCTTAAAAGGATCAGCTGCCTCCATGAGGACCATGCGATAAGTACCTTAATCTTTAACTACAAATATCTAATTAACTTTCGTTTTCGTATAAATAATTCTTTTTTAATAGAAAACATTTTTTGGAGGAGTATAGTGACTTTACTTTTTTTTTAAATTTTGAATTAGTACAGGCTAGGAAATGCTGGTCAATCTATGTCGGTTGTATGTTCATGTAGTCTCCCTGATGATAGAAATGATAAAGAATCCTAAAGCTTGGAATTAACTTAAAAGAGTATACTTTCATTTGCTGCACCCCCAATAGCTACTATTTTATTTTTAAAATATAGTTAGTAACGAGTACCCTCTCAATATATATGCCCTTTTTAACACAAAACAACCTTTGATCAAGGTTGACAACCAAAAAAGTCCAAAAGGAACTAAAATAAAATAAAATTGAACAAGGCGATACACATCACATTGTTTGTCAAAGAATAATAGCCATTTAAATTCAAAAAATAACTTATGAAAATGTATTCCGAGTTGACCTGCCCTGGGTGCGGTAAAATATACAGTTCTAGAGGTCAAACTTAAAAATGGTCAGTCAAATAATATGTTAAACTATAAGGATCCATTGACATTGAATAATGATGTGTCGTTGATGGAGACGAGCTAATTTTAATTACTGTCTAGATGATAAATGGGTTTTTAATGGGTGCTATATGGGTGCTAGCTATGGGCTGTCTTGTCCGCTTGCTAAATAATTACACAAAATGTTGGCGTGGTAAATTTCAGAAATTTTCCTCAATTCATCAACATTTACTCATCAGTAGGGAAATAAACGTATTTATAATTATTAATATTTCAGGAAGTACTTATCTATGGCAACATATCGTAAAAAATAGAAATAAAAGATTATAAGTATAATAGAACATTGGTGCCTTTTAAGACTGTTGTTTATAAAATTATTAAAAAGCGTACCTATAATTCCCAGTTTGTCAAATTTTTAGTCTTTACTTTTAAAACCGCATATCTATGTGAGAGCAGTAAGGGCGGCTTCCTCAGTGTGTTAGTTAACTATAAACCATGGATTATTTTAAAATATACAGGGTGTTTCTTAATAACATGCAAATTTTTAGGAGGGGTATTCTTGGGTTCATTTTGAGAAAAAAACTTCATATGAACATATGTCCTAAAAGTCTTAACTGTTGAACTACAGGGTGCTAAAGTTTTAAGAAAAAAGCCTTTTTTTTATGACAACTTTGGTATGACCCTATATATTTTAGTTACACGTGGTACGCATCTCATATGCATCAAAAGGCTTTTTCTGCTGTACAACATGAATTTTTATTCTTGCCAGTGGCGTTCGTGCGGAACTTGCACCGAATTATTTTATAAAGAAAAGTGATGGGCCACTGCTTTTTCTTAAAGTAAAAATTATTTTTGAAATCCTCATTTCTTTCTGAGCAGATTTGGTCTCTTCATTTTGTTTGACGTATGGTTTTCGCATAATAAAATAAAATTCATTCCAGGTTTATGAAATTGGGTATTATCAAGGATTAAAAACGTATCTAGTAGGTAAGAAGCAGATTTTGTTTTGTAAACATTAACAGTTTTGACAGTTGTCTACCTAGTCTAGTTGTTACATATTTAAGTCATTAAAATTAATATTATTATTAAGAAAACATCGTCCAATTCACGAATTCTTGGTTTGCAGATATGCATTACTTGCTATTGGTAAAGCACTGAAAGCCAAATAGAAATATTCCGGATGCACGAACATTTTCAAATATTCATAGAAGGTTGTGCGAAAAGGAAAGTTTTAAACCAGAAATGGAGGTAGCGGTTTCCAATTCAGTCGTGGAAGACCCCGAATTAAGCACACGAAAAATTTTAAACAATTTGAATATCTCACATATTCTTGTTTGGAAAATTCTCAATGACTTTTTATTATATCCCTACCATATCCAACTTGTTCAGGCTCTACTCCCACGCGACTTTCCATTACGGATGAACTTTGGCCAATGGTTTCTTCAAAAAGTAATTGAAAATCCATTACTTGATACTGAGATTTTATTCACCGATGAAGCCAATTTCTCTAGAAACGCCATCCAAAATTTCACAATAATCATTTTTGGGCTGAAAAGAACCCACATGTAATCTTGGAATTCCGTCACCAGGGGCAGTTTTCTGTTAAGTGCGGGCTAGAATATGCGGTGATTATTTAATTGGACCCTATTTTCTTCATGAGAGGCTGAATGGGCATAATTATTGGCAGAAGAATTGCCAGCTTTGATGGAATGTTTCCATTTTAGTAAGAAATCGGCTGTGGTTTATGCACGACGACGCGCGCGAACATTTAAATCGAAATTACAATTATCGCTAGATTGGTCGCAAAGGACCACAAGCATGACCACCTAGGTCCCCGGACCTCAATAGTTTAGATTCCTTCTTGTGGGGTCATCTTCAAACATTGGTTTACAGCACACCAATTTATACTGAACGGTAGTTGAGAAATCGCATCATAGTTTCTTGCGAAACTATTAGAAACAGCCCCGGCATTTTTCAAAGAGTACGTAAGTCCATGAGAAAAGGAGCAGAGGCGAAATGATTATCCTAAATAAACTATTGTTTAAAGTTATATAAATTGTCTTTTCTCGTAAGTTGTCTAGCGAGATGCAAATAAATGAATTTTATTTTTTTATGCGAAAACCATACGTCAAACGAAAGAAAATGAAGAGTCCAGATTTGCTCAGAAAGGAATGAGGATTTCAAAAATAATTTTTACGTTAAGAAGAAGCAGGAGCGTATCACTTTGCTCTTTTAAATAATTCAGTGCAAATCCCGCACGAACGCCACTGGCAAGAATAAAAAATCGTGTTGTACAGCAGAAAATGCCCCTGGATGCATAGAAGATGCGTATCACGTTTCACAAAAATATTATAGGATCATACCAAAGTTATCATAAAAGAAAGATTTTTGTTTTTAAACTTTATCACCCTGTAGTTCAACAGTTAAGACTTTTAGGACATATATTCATATGAAGTTTTCTTCTCAAAGTGGACTTAAGGAAAACCTCCTTAAATATTAGCATGTTATTAAGAAACACCCTGTATATACATTTTACAACCTCTGATTACCTACTGCTTAAACCTAAGTTTAATCCAAACCTGTGGACGAAGTAAAACTGGTTTAACCCAAATCTATATGACTTAAACTAGAAACTATGACAGTTTTTCCGAATTATTGGGCTTGGAATTATTGGGCTTGGAAATGGATTTTTGGAACAAAATTCGCGATATATTTTTGAGGAAATAGTCAGTGAGGAAGAGGAAGACGTAACTGCACCAAACCAAACAATACAACAAGTTAGAAATAATGAAAGTGACAATAAGGGCGTATTTTTGAATGTGTAGTTAATTTGTGAATTATTTTGTGGTTAGTTTATCGACCTTTTCAAAAATATCAATATTACAATATTCTGTTACCAGCATGTGTATTATCAATATTGTCATTTTCATTGTTACAGATTTATTCCTAATATGTCGAATTGCATGTTTTGTTGAAGAAGTCTTTTTCTTCCTTATTAAGTATTTTCTCAAATATATCGCGAATAATGCATTTTCAACCAATTATATTCGGCAAACTTGTCATAATTTCTCGTTTAAACATAGATTATGTTTTAACCAGTACTTCATCCACCGGTTACAGTTAAACATATGATTAGGCAGTTTGGTGGTACCTAGAGGTTAAAAAATTGATGTATTTGGAATAATGGTTTTTAGTTAACTACACATTGAAATAACCGCATTAAGTGGTATAACCTTTTTTGTGCCAGATTGTGAATAATGTAGATGACTTTCGGCAAAGGGGTGTTTATTTAAGTGGGTACGCTACTAAGGTACTGTTTTCTTATCGTTTTGTTTTATGCATACTATACTATATCCAGAAATTCAAAACTACGGTAATGATAATAAGATATTATACAAGATGTTGGGAAAATGTCAATATTTTCCAAGTTAGAGCCCATCAACCTTTAATTTTTTTCTTCTCATCTTTAATATAAGGATATAACCTTTTAAGGTAGCAACAAAATCTAACTTATGTTTTTTTAATATAAAATAAAGTTTAAGGGTACCACCTACCTCAGCTAGCTCAAGCTCAAGCTCGTGGCAATTATAACCGGTGTGGTTCTTTTGTGAAGGATCCTTGCCAGTGAAACAACAATATGTACGAGTATGGACTCCAAAGGATACTGCTGTGAAAGTCAAAATTATCATTGAGCTTTGAGTGTCATTCACAGCTGCTTTTAGCTTTAAGCTGTCGCAATAATACCAATTTCCTGGGAATGAACAACGAAATTAATATACAGTACCAAAACAAACACACAAAATTAATGAAATATTATTTAATTAAGAAAAGGTCATTTTAAATTATAAATTAATAACACTGAATTCTACTTCCAATAGGTTCAGTTTACTTACCAAATCAGACAAAATAGTAATAGTATGAATTTGGCTAGGTTAAACACTTATTACTATAGCGCAAAAGTTGCAACTCTTTTACATGGGTATCGCTTTTTACATTTGAATGACTGAGGTTAATATGGGAAATCACTTATAACGTTAAATACTATGTCAAAATACACTGTTAAATTATATTAGAAATAGTTAGGCAAAATAGCTTATGATTTTGATTAAAACGAAAGGAAAATTACTTTTTAAATACAGCAAGAAATTACATTTGGTTGTATGTATATCATGAAAGAACAAGTCACTACGATAATTGCAGTCGGTGGTAGCAGGTTCCTTTATGAGGTGGTTTCTTGTTGCTGCTCAGCAATGTTGATGAATAGGCCTCACAAATTACTCAAAAAATCCAAATTCCAAAAGCCCGGGCCGAAAACCCAAAGGTCCAATGTGATTTCATAAAAGTCCGAAATAACGCTAGGCTGGAAAATCAGCGGCAAGGAGGAAAATAGGAGACTGGTCTAAAAAAATGTATGAAGTTTTAAGTTATGTGTCAAAAATATCAAGAATATCGATCATCTATGAAAAACCGAAGATGGGAAAAGATTTTCCTATTTTTTTCACAAGGCCAACGTCTGTAACCAGTATGCAGAGTCTGATGTCGCCGAATGACACAGATGGCGGTTTTTCGTCAATCTCAAAACCCACAGCAAGGGCCACAGAGAAAAATCAAAAATTGAGCCAAGACAACCTAAAATGAATGTAAAATGAGTGAGCACGATTAGCATCATAATTCATAAATAACTTTACACTTCTAATTATGTCCCTTTGTCGATGTAACGTAACGTCATGTTTCACATGTTTGAACGATGAACTGTGAACTGCCACACGAATTTATCAAAAGCGTTACAGCCACAAGAAGTATAGCTATTTGATACTGTCCGTATATGTATATGTTTATGCGGCTTTGTGACTTTGATAGTTTTTGAGTTAAAGTGTGTATGACATACAGAAAGACGGAGGTAAATGGTTCTGTAGGTAAACGAAATGGTCGAAAATGGAATATAATATTATCTAGGTAATAATAATAATATGAAATAAAACAATGCAGTCTTCTTCCACAGTTTAGTTGTTAACATAAAAGTTATTAGGTTCCCGACATGTTTCGAGCACTTAAGTACTCATCTTCAGGGGATACTGAAAGGTTAATATAAATTTGAGAATGAAAAGAATAAGATAAAGAAGGACTTACCCAACATCGAGTTTAACATCGAAATAATAAGTTGTCTCAAATAAATGAGTACAACAGAAAGGCTGTAGACTTGGTGCATTAAATGGTTAAATAAATGGAATATAACTTCACTTCTCATTCCATTTATTTAACCATTTAATACACCAAGTCTCCAGCCTTTCTGTTGTACTCATTTATTTGAGACAACTTATTATTTCGATGTTAAACTCGATGTTGGGTAAGTCCTTCTTTATCTTATTTTTTTCATTCTCAAATTTATATTATTCTTTCAGTATCCCCTGAAGATGAGTACTTAAGTGCTCGAAACATGTCGGGAACCTAATAACTTTTATGTTAACAATTAAACTGTGGAGGAAGACTGCATTGTTTTATTTCATATTACATTGACTCCACTGAAAGTATGGCCTATTTTTTCAACAATACTAATAATAATTATGTAGATTTCTCGGTTGTAGATTATTTATTTCATTAAAATTGTTTTTGTGTGAAGTTATTTATGTGCCCAACTTAGAATTTCGAAACGGTAACCCAACATCCTGAGATGGGCACCAAAAGACCATTCTGGGGTGGGTACGGCCCATTTCCCCCCCCCCCCCCTTCCTATATACGCCTATGAGAAAGAGTGAAGTATATTAAAATACTGGTATTTCTTGTTTTTCTTTATTTGTAACTTTATAAGAAGTTTTCTTTTTAGGATTTATGCATATATTTTCAAGTCATCCTGTGTAGTGAAGATGTGTAGAACTAACGGTAAAAACTATTTTAAACTTATTCATTATCATGTGTTATCCTAACGATACCGCCTATCAGTATTTAGTTAGGCACAAGAGAAACGGATGCTTATATTTCATATTTGCTAATTATTCCTTTTTATTCTGTATTTTATTCACACCTTTTTGTTTATGCTGTTCAATGGATTGTAGGTTCTTATCATTAATTAGTCTATTTGTTTCTGGTTTGGATTAATCCTCTCGAGTACTTTACATTTTATTATTTAGTTACCTACTAAGGAAATTTGTAAGAAATTTACAAATAATATAAAAAACTGTAAGTACCTACATTTTATTACTACGGACTCTATAACTCTCCATGCTAAGAACTCATATCCTTACCGACTGTTTATCGACTTGACTGCAATTGATCGACGATATTACTTTCTCCCACTTTGACTTCGCTGTTCTAGCTTACAATCAAATTAAATTCTAAACTTAATTATAAATTAATTGTTATTTGCTTATCGACTTCGTGTTTATACCTTTACAATACTTATTTGTTAATCGAATCACGTAGTTCTTATCTAAAATATCGCTCTGGTCACTTTTTATGCAGGCTACCTATGACGTTTACCCGCATGGATTTGGATATATTTTAGGTATGTGTCACAGACATGCACTGTTGTGAACTGCGTACCATGGCGCCTTTGTCCTGTTTAGAAATATATTATGATGGTCAAGGTGGTATTACGCTGTAATATATATTACAGTAAAGGCGACAAATATGGAATACTTTTTTTTTAAATTACACACTAATCAAATTATTTATGTTTTTAAGAAAACACAAATGATGAGAAAACATGTATATTTTATCAACTTAAACTTGGCTAAGGATGTCCCTGTTAGTCTTCTGAAGGATAGTTTATTTACGTGGCGTCTCATAAATAGCCTTAGCCAACATTTTCCAGCTGTTTCTCTACCAAAAGGATTGAGAAGATTATTTCTGACAGCAAGTTGATATGCCATATTCCTGATGTCGTTTCTGATTAAGCCAAAATATTTACTTTCCATTAGAAGTACATATTTTATGAGATCATCTTCTAGTTCTTTTGTAAGCACTGTTGGACGACCTAGCTTGGTTTCTGCAGTAATAGCACCGTCCGCTCACTTACTCTTGCCGCTGTAAATTTCTCCCCTGCCGACGCCCTACCCCGCGCCCACCGAGTCAACGCTCAAGCGGCGTTCGGCTGGGGATTAGTTTTTGCAAGTGCATACTTTAATCCACAGCGCTCTCGGCGAAGAGTTTTCGTATGCTGCCACGTTATAATTACTATAAAATTAGCTTACTTATGATGGAGGCGAATCACCTTAAGAGTTTTTCTTATTGTTGTGTTGATGATTGTTTTTCGTTATTTCGGTGCCCTAAAGATCCAATAAGGTAAGTAAAAAGGATTGTTTACTTCCTTTGAGTAAGATGCAAAGTAGATTTAGTGGGACATATTACACACCATGCCGACGTTTCGTTAATTTATTTTTTCTACGATCATGCAAAAAGGGACAACTTTTGTAGTCACCGTCTTATGGCAAAAGTTAGCTTTTATTGCACGCGTGCTATAAAAACATTTAATAGTACTTTTAAACCCTGACAATGGAACATTATGCTGAATAAAGCTCCAAGAAACCTAACCAAACTTATTTCTTTTATTATTGTAAATTTTATTTTGCTTGAAAATATAAACAAACCCTAAATTCGGCAAAACTTGTTTTATTTAATATTATTAAGCTACAAAATGAAAAGACGAAGCATACAAAAATTACACTTGTACAACATTAGAAAGTGGTTATTTATGGGAATGTGTGTTTATGGTTATGTGACAATAAGTGCAATTGCTAATATTAATTGGAGATGGACCAAGCATTGATGATAAATAATTTATATAAAATAGGTTCGATCATAGAAAAAATATTGTATGCAACATATGCAAAAAGGCTGTTTATTGCACACGGCACACTTATTCACCTCGACTACGTCTCGGTGAATAAATGTATGCCTTTGTGCAATAAACAGCTACTTTTTGCAGTAGTTGCATAAATAACTATTAACTATGAATTTTCATGTATGTATTGATTATGCTGTCAAAAAGGTATATTTAAATAATAGTAATTTACGTAACAAAGTTCCGAAAGTAATATTTTACGGGATGAGTAGGAACTCCAGGGCGAGCCGTAGGCGAGTCCTGAAATCCTGCGAGTTCACTTTTGGATCGTGTTACGTACAATATTTTTTCTGTAGTTGTTTTGTATGTTAAAAAAAATATATAATACGTGACAAGCGCTGTCTTAATATAGTGCAATGTTCATGTTATTGTCAAAGCCGTTTACATAGAAACCCAAAATCGTCCCGAAAGTAACAATAATGGACCCGAAAGTAAAGAAATCGTATCGAAAGTGAAAAAATCGTTCCTAAACTAGCTACTTTCGGTACGATTTGTGTTAAGTATTTATTACCACAACTCCCTCGTATAAAAATATTCAAGCAGCCAAGCCACCGTTCCTACTGAATGACTCCCGTATCTCCCTCGTAGGCGGTTCTCGGTACGATTCGAGGTCACCGCCGGCGTTTTCAATACTTCAAAGAAGTGATCGGACTTCTTATATTTGGACGGTGGTAATAGTTGGATCCTCGTCCTTTTGGCAAAGCCTAAAAAATGTTGTTCTGGGAACTTGTATAATTTTGCAGTTCGCAAATATCCCATGTGTTGTTCTTTAACAGCACGGATTGCCTGTCATAGAATTCTTTTCACAGCATTTTCTTTTCGGACTTACTTTTGACGCCATACTGAAACAAAAGAGATGCTTAAATAAAATATTCTATGGGTTACAATAGTATTCCATATTTGTAGTTTAAAAAATTTCATATTTGTGAACTTTATAGCCTAATGTTTTATCAGGTGCTAAAGTTTTTTATTAAAAAAAACTAACTTACCCAAAAAATATTTGAAACTATGATGTTTCCACAGTCACAAATATGCACAATGGTTTATATAAAAACGAAATATTACCTCATACATAATATCTAACCGGAAAGACCTGCAATTATTTTACTTCGGCGAGGAACAAATGACATTTCTTAGCGAGCCTATACATCACCCTAGAGATGGGCCGGCCGGACATAAATATCTAGTGAGTATTATTTTCGACACTTCTAGTGCGCTATTCAGTGGCGTATTTAGGATTGTGACACGGGGTGGGTCCACTTATCTTCCTTAAAAAAATGCGCCGCAGGCAAAATTTTTTTAGGTGCCACGCCCTTTTTTGGACTGTCTAAACTTACAAATTTTACGTTTTGATAGCCCGGCTCAAAAAAAAACGTAGAAATAAAGCAATTTTTAAATATAAACGCCAATATTTGCATTTGAAATATTAGTTTTTTGAAGGTATGTATAACGGTATACTATTTTACTCACCTGAATTAAAAAACACGGAACGAAAAATAAAATTCAACAATTATTAAACTAAAAGACTGTGGAAATCCCCAAACATCTGGAAAATTTGAAATAATGTTTCATGTTATTTATTGCAAATAAATGAATGTGACGCCACGCTATTACTTGAGATCGCTAGATCTGGTGCCTAATATTGAACTATAACATATTAATTACCCGTTCCATATTTGTCGCCTTTACTCTAATACCAATGTTTACTTAAAATCAAATATTGAAAAAGAAACTCACACAGCAAAACTATAGGTGTATCTAAATGAAGCTTCACCTTCTACAAGTATGTTGAAAATACCAAATGTATTTATACAGTACAAATTTTCTATACAAATATACCGAGTACCTACCAAGCCAAATCTAAATCAAAGATATTTAAGGTAGAGGCAAATCCTACTAAAATTCGCTACAATATATGCACACATAAAAATAATGTCTTAAGTTGGTTTCTAATCTAGAGCATATTGGCTCTCATATTATGTAAGAAGAAGTAGAATCTCAAAGGGACAAAAGTGATAGATTCGGGCAAATAAATTTTGACTGCCCTTATAATAACAGAACATGTTCTTATTGAAAGACATACACAATTCCTTATTAAAAAGTGTTCGCTATCTTAAAGAAATACTATAACTCCGGTACCTAAATAATTGGCAGTGACTCATTTTTACCGGGGTGTGCAAGACGTAAAGGGAACGCCAATTCCAGAGGCGTGTCATTTTAAACAATAATAATTCAAAAAATATATGATTTTTTTTTTCATTATTATAATATATTTACATTTACTATTATAAATTAAACTGAGAAATAAATTAAGCTTTTACATTTAATGATCTAATAAAGTAATTAGAGAAACTAAATTACGCAGGTGTAAAATCCAAAAAGAATAATAAAGCAACGGTATATGTTATTTTCATAATGTTTTTATTATACCTACTACATAATAATAGAAACATATCATAGTAGATTAAGGGCAAAACCTAAATCTAAATTATAAATGTTTATAAATTTCCTAACTATTGTTACCTAAAGAACACTAATTGATAATAATTTGACAAATTATATTCCACGACGACATTAAAAAGTGTTATAATGACAATACGTTACAATTTTAAATTCATTATTACCATTACAGCGATTATTCACTATCTGACGATGAAAACGTTTTATTACTGTCGCTACTGCTGTCATCTGCAGGATTTATAATAATAGGTTCTACCATGACTTCAACGCGTACATCTAAGTCACACATTTTTTGTTCTACACCCTCGACATGTAATACGCACTTACGCCAATCTGCTGCTTGTACATTCGCTATTGCCTTTTTAAACAGTTCTTTAACATCTTTTAATTTAAAAGTTTTATTTTCACGCGCCCTTTCGCCATTTATCTGTGCCCATATAAGCTCGATTGGATTTAGTTCACAATGGTAAGGCGGTAAACGTAATATTGTAACACCTCGTTCATGAGCTATTTCATCCATTACATATTTCGTATATTTTTTTTGTGAAGTCTTGCAAGATCGAGCAACTGCACTTTTAGCATTTTTTCGCCAAATGCAATATTTTTTTCTTCGAGCCAGTCAACAATCTTTTTTTTTCGCCACGCAGAAGTTGGCAAAGCTTCCACCCGACGGCTCGGGTATGGTGCATTATCCATCACGATTACCGACCCACGTTTAATACGCGGTAAAATGGATTTAAACCAATCTTCAAACACTCCCGAGTTCATATCCTCATAATAATCACCGGTTTTACGAGATCCAAACACGTTTGACCCACCTTAAAGAAAATCAGAATCACTCACGAATCGTGAGTCACGATGTGGGTTATAATTAACCAACGACCTTTTCCTGAAGAAGCTTTTAATCCAGTGGATAGTCCATTGACAAAGGCGTTACATGCACTTTCCGACGAATGGCTAACTTTGTTTGCTGATCAATAAAAATCTTTTTACATCCTCTTGTTTCCTTCTGATCGGAGATTTTAGTATTCCTATTGTCCTTGATAGTTCTAGAAACAGTACGGCAAGATGAAGACATCAGCAGAACTTTGTGTCACATTGACTAAGAAGTCAATGTGGCACAAAGTTCTGCTGCATCACTGAATGATATTCCACTGTGTGTACTTAGAATTCCCTCATACACATTTTTTACAATTGTACGCTCCCCAGGTTTTAAATGACGTCGTTTTGTAACTTGTTAGTTACTATCACTTGAAGAACTCGCCTGCATTATAATATTTGTTGTTTTGAATAACTACCAAAATGTGACCAAGTACCGTAGACTATACTACTTTTTCTTCAAATCATTTATTTCTTGTACTTATTTTCTGTTTATGGACATCATAGCTAGAGCCTTTAGTCAGTCATTTTCACAGAAATATTTTTATATGTTTAAGGGTTAAAAGTTCTATTTGGTGCTTTTAATAACTTGTGTCAGGTATAAATCTTGCTTGCTCAATACTTTAATTTTTAATTTATCCTGTACTTGAAGATTGACAACATTACCATTTAGTATATTATTAATATAGCGTTCATGACAACTACGTAATGAATAACGCGACAATACTTACTTTTTCCCGTTGTTAGGGTTACCACTAAAAAAAAAACATCTAAATACATCGTATGGATGTTTCATGGCACCCTGTACAATCTGTGCTTGTCAATAAATATCAGGAAATACTCCAAAAAAAAACTTGCGTTTACTATCCCCACATGTATTGAGTAGTAGCAAATTACGTTTTCCTTTTACTGTGTATACAAAAACAGAAACAAGAAACAATCTATGTAATGTACTACCTAGGTATAATATATTTTATGTAAATGAAGCAATGCAGTCTTCCTCCACAGTTTAACAAATGTAAAAACAAATAAAAGTTTTTCCCTACATGTTTCGAACGCTTAAGCGTTCATCGTCAGGCTATACTACAAAGGATAGTACAAAGTTAAGAACAACCAATAAATATAAAATTAAAGGTTATGCGGGACTTACCTAACATCGAAAGCTTAGTACACTAACTAGTCCAATTAATTGGTGCTATTAGGTTTGAAATAAAATTGTCGTTAAAGGTATTTTACTCTTTAAATTATTCTTTTAATACTCCCCATAAAACCGTATACCAAAATTCAAAAAATCAATTCTCAAAATAAGATCGAGTAAATACATCTTTATTGAAGACAAACCCCTCAATTAATAAAAAAAAAAAAAAATCTTTCATTAGTTTTTACACAATTCTAATAATATAAAAAATTTTTTCTCTTAAAATAAAACCTATGATTTGATAAAATAAAAATGAAAACTTCTCTCCTCCAGAGTCCACATTACTTCTTTATTTAACTTAACATAATATGTGTTACTCCTCTAAACTTAACCATTAAAGCCCACGATTCTTAATTTTTAAACAAACTTTCCTTTAATTACCTTCAGATGTCATAATCTTCTATTATCATACTTAAATATGTTACACTTATTTATATTACAAAACTTAATCTTAACTTTACTTCTCATTCAATTTATTTAACCATTTAATGCACCAAGTCTCCAGCCTTTCTGTTGTACTCATTTATTTGAGACAACTTATTATTTCGAAGTTAAACTCGATGTTGGTGTCCCCTGAAGATGAGTACTTAAGTGCTCGAAACATGTCGGGAATCTAATAATTTTTATGTTAAAAATTAAACTGTGGAGGAAGACTGCATTGTTTTATTTCATATTACATTGACTCCACTGAAAGTATGGACTATTTTTTCAACTTTACCTACTAAAGTTATGATATCACACATTTTCTGAAACGAATTAATACTTATTACCTTTGAAATTGACTTCGGAGAATATCGTTAAAGAAGGAATGACATTTTGAACCGTAAGTCATAAATTTGGTAAATTAGTCTATTTTTACATTTATTCATTGTACATTTTGTAGGCTCTAAGGGGTTAAGTTGATCACATAATAACTCCATAATTTTGTGTGCAGCCAATTACTAATCTACGTCATTTTTAGTCTGTTCACAGTGCAAGTACCGTTGTAGAAACCTTATATCGAAACAAAAGCAGTCTGGAAGCCATTTTCACAATTCTAGACAAAGATAATTCAGGTAAATATTAAGCTTAATTTGAAAGTTTACAAAAATGTCGATATAATAATTGAAACAAGCCAAAGCATTATTTTTTTTGCACGACCATATTTTTGGTTATTTACTGAGTCTGTTTTTATGCCCGTAAATTTTATTTACTGGTTGCGAAGGCTAGGAGAACGGTAAGTAAACACTTACCATTCTAATAATTTAAATGAAATAAAACATATAAACAAATACACGTTTGACAACGACGTGACAGAACGGAGGCATAAATAAGTAAATGGCAACAATGGGAAGTGAAGTAAAAATTTTCATTACCTTAGAGCAGCGGTTCCCAAACTGTGCTCCGCGGTACGTTTTCAAGTGCTCCGCGGTTTTAATCTGAGAAATGTCGTATTCAAATAATACCTACATGTTAAATTATATTATTATTATATTTTCCTTGATATTACATCAAGCCCCTTACTAATGCAAATGTGAATTAAAAAATACACAAAAAAGTTTAACTTTTTACGCACCGACACTCAATAAAAAGTCGTTAAAAGCATCCTACTTAGTTGGTTACCGAATCGCTAAAGCGGGCAAGTCTCATATTATTGCTGAAACTTTAATCAAGCCTTGCGTCAAAGATATAGTTGAAACTATGATGGATGAAAAGGTTGTGAAATTAGTTACTACAGTTCCACTATCAAATAATACTATTTCTAGGCGCATTATAGAAATGGCTGATGACGTAAAAACACTTTAATTTCTCGAATAAAAGATAGTTCTTTTTCGCTACAGCTTGATGAATCGACATATGTGGCTGGATTGGCAGTATTGATAGTTTTTGTTCGCTACCAAGCTGGCAACTCTTTTCAAGAAGATTTGCTCTTTTGCAAGCCACTACCAACTAATACTACTGGGGCTGAGATTTTTAAATTGCTTGACGAATTTTTTGTTGCACATGATATACCTTGGAAGAATTGCATTGATGTATGCACAGATGGCGCAAAGGCTATGACTGGAAAAACAAGTGGTGTTGTAGCTAGAATTAAAGAAAAAAATAGTAACTACAATAATAGTCATTGTGTTCTTCATCGTCATGCATTAGCTGTCAAAAAAATGTCACCTTCCTTAAAAGAAGTTTTGGATGAATGTGTAAAAATAACTAATTATATCAAATCTCGCCCCCTAAATTACAGGTTGTTTAAAATATTGTGTGACGATATGGGTAGTCTACATACGACTTTACTGCTTCATACAGAAGTAAGATGGCTCTCACGAGGCAAAATTTTAACTCGGCTATTTGAATTAAGAGCCGAAGTAAGGAGTTTTTTGATGGAAAGTGACTTCGCATTAAAAGGGAGATTTAGCGAAGAGCAATGGTTATCAAAGTTGGCATATCTAGCGAATATTTTTCTAAAGCTAATGATTTAAGCACGTCACTTCAAGGAAAGTCAATTTCGGTTATTGATGTTAACGACGAGAGTTGTAGTAAGTAGCCTTTTGGGCAGAGTCCTTGAATAAACAAAATTTGGACAGCTTTCCGTTGTTAAAAGAACTTAAAGAAGAATTTGATTTTTAGCTACCGAATGATCTTATGAACGAGTTCCATATTCATCTTATAACTTGACACAAAAATTACCAGGAATATTTTCCAGAAGAATTTCATGACAAAATTAATTACAATTCTTGGGTTGCAAACCCATATAACGCAATACCTGAAAAGCCAGCGAGTTTGACGTCTGAAGAATATGAATGTTTGATCGACTTGACATCTGATTCTGGAATAGGAGATATATTTTTAACAAAGTCATCAATATCAGAATTTTGGTGTAAACTTAGAGATGAGTTTCATCTTTTGTCAGATAAAGCAAAAACTATTCTGCTTACTTTTGCTACTACTTATGTATGTGAAGCTGGATTTTCTGCTTATCTCATGACCAAAACTAAATACCGGTCGCGCCTTAATGCAGAGCCTGATATTTGTTTACAGTTGTCCGAAATTGAACCTAACATAACAGCATTAAGCAAATTAAAACAAGCACATCCTTCTCATTAGAAAAGTTGGTGGTTTTATTAAGTATTTGTAGTTTCATTTTTGGATGTATGTTTTATGTTCCATTTTTGTATCGAAATAAATATTTTTTTCAATGCACGTTTCTAAAATCGAACAAAGACCTATATCTAGTTAAATGCAGTTGAAACCATCAAACGGCCTACTCTGGTGCTCCGCGTTAAATTTTCCTGTCGAAAAGTGCTCCGCGACTTAAAAAGTTTGGGAACCGCTACCTTAGAGAATTTATAAAAACAGCCGATTTTTTGAAAAATTTTCGAATCTTAATACAATAATTAATATTAGTAGAGCACTAGGTCTTCAATTTTACTTTCCTCATCCTGTTAAGTTGCTCTCATCATAGACTAACCTCTCTCATTAATTTAAGACAACTTACATTATACATTAACAGTCCCACTTAAACTTCAATTTTATATTTATTGGTCTGTGTACTATCCTTTTAAGTATCCCCTGAGGATGAACGCTTAAGCGTTCGAAACATGTAGGGAAAGACTTTTATTTGTTTTTAAAATTAATAAACGGTGGAGAAAGACGGCATTGTTTCATTTACATTACTTTGACTCCACTGAAAGTATGGACTATTTCTTCAATTTTAATATATTTGTCGGAAATAGAGAAGAGGGGGTCTGTTCTTCAGCCATTATTGTTGTTAAACACGGTGAACGAACACTTAAACACTGCAGTTAATTAACTGTCTTATAATATGTAAATTATTCAAGTTCAAACAACAAACGACACGCTTGACAACATGATATCAATTCATAATAAAATAATCCAACTACTACTAAAACTACCAACGGAGCCGGTCGTACTTCGTTCAATACCTTTCAATGCATCCTCTTCCCTTATTCTCACTTTCACTTCCCGGCTCCGTTCCACTCAAGTCGACATGTTACCTACTTAATAATATCAAGTGCGTTCCTTGTCCCTTGTCCTAGACTAAACAATCTATGAAACTGTTAACTCTAAATTTATTGATCCCAGTCGGGTCAATATCCAACCATAAACAAAACTTAAAGTTTTAAAATAATAACAACTTGATCCAGGATTCTAAAATAACGTAGATTGACATCAAACTAAGAACTAGTTTATCAAATCAAGTTCCTTATCTCGCTGCGATTTCCGTGAGAGCGAATCATTTTTTTGTTCTAAGCTCCTGCTATCTAAGCAAAAGAAATCTAAAATCTTAAACTATAAGTTAATTTCTTAATTCTTAAACATGAAGTTTTTCATGGGATAATTACAGTAAAAGGTCTTTAAATTAAACAAATAAGTTAAAATATTTTTTTTTTCACTTTAGGTCTTACTATTTCTTTAAAATAAAAAAGTTCTCTTTATTTAACACCTCAAGTGTTCTAAGCAAATAAATATTTCCGAAAGCAATTATTTCTTTGCAACAAGGCTTCATTCTTATGTGTGTGACTACCGCCTTAATAAGAAATTAATAAATAAAAAACAATTACGTTATTACTGCAATCTCCAATGAGCAACTCTCATGTGATGCCTGAAACTCATTAAATAAACAATCAAACACTCTGCAACATCATATTTAAATAGAAATTAGCGCGTACCGTCACCGCCACAAATCTTCAGCAACTAGTTGGTTGGTGCCTACACAATTTCCCATTGAAATTTTATTTTTATCAAGATCAAAGTAGCCAGAAAGTACCAAATTAACTACTGTACTACACATATCTCAAATAGATCTACAACTGGCCTAACAAGACGTAGACATGAAATTTGGTGCCTCATTACTAACACCCACGTTCCGCAGACCAGAAAATCTTCTTTCGGTTGTCGGAAGAGAGTCGGTAAAGAAGAGACCGCGATGACCGTCCGATAGAGGCGGCCACGTGTAGGCACGTCTTTAGATAGTGCGATACCAACCATGGGAATCATCTACAGAAAGGTCTCCACACGCGGAAACTGCAATTCCTAACCCGGGTTCACAGTTTTTATTTTTTAGAATTGGACTTTCTCTTCTCTGGGTTGCTTTAAGGTTAGTGTTGTTTGCAAATATCTGCAAGGTACGATTAAATCTTGTTATACCGGAGTTATTTCGGAAGTAGTTTTTAACACTATGAGAACTAATAGGAAGGTAGCTATAAGGTGTGAATTGAAAAAAATATTACATAAGTTCTACATAAAAATATTACACAGTTAATGCGTGGCGTGTCAGAAGATTCGCGAAAGCAATTTTGTATAAGAAGAAATTTTATACTAAACAACGAATGAAAGAGAGTAGATACTTGCGTACATAGAGGGTGACAATTTTAAAACTTACAATGACTGTATTTTCTACACTAAACAAGATATTACAAAACTAAAAAATAGTTTTAATGTAGAAACGCGAGGAATTAAAAAAATATATATTTTGCGAACCCGCATCGCCCACCCTTTAAGTGCCACCCTCATCAGCTTCAAGATTTTAAATGGCACTACCCTACTTGTAACACCTCCCTAGATAGCTCATCATAACTGGTGCTCAACAGTACCAAAATTTATAAGATCTGTATTTCTACAAACTGCATTACTTATTGGAAGAATTATGGTTCCAACACAAGAGAAAAATAATAAATTGCAAATAGTCACCAACCCCTAAAAATTTGTTTAATAGTAAATAGGTGGCTTGTAAGTTAAATTGTACTCAATAATGGAGAAAAATCTTACATAACGAGTTTTTCAACTATTTTATTAAGATTAAATGCTCAAAATTATTTCCATTTTATACTAAACAAATATAAAGTCGATTAAAATATTTCGGTACACGCCAATTATCCTCGGACTCAATGATGCCAGAGAATTAAGCTTGATTTTGTAAACCAGTAATTTAATATATATATATATCATCATAAAAATAAGTCTATGGACTATAGAGATAATCTTCACACACACACATGGTCCCTGAAACAGCTAACGTGGATACTGCTACACAGCTAGTATCCAAGAATTCCAATAGTACACGGCAACTGGCACGTCCCGCGTCCAGGCATTTCCAACAAAAGTAAACTAGTACTCCAGTTCGTACTCGGACTTTTAGCCCCTACCAAAAAACCCCTATAATCGAATTTTAGATATACAACATGAAAGAGAAATCTTTCATAACACCCAACGAGAGTAATTAGATACTAAAGTTTAAACCTACCTCAAATAACTAACGAGGGTTTCAATTTACCAAATGGCGTCTATGACCGTGTTGAAGTTCATTAAAGCATTTTAAATCGGCATTCCGCCCAAAAGGAATAGGCAAACTACAAAGCCATACCTTTTTAAAACATTTGTGGACGCTTTATCGGCACTACATTAGCCTGCACGGCCCAAAAAAACTAAACTTGGGGAGCTATTTCCACAAACGTGCTTTAACTTTCAGTGTCCATGGTCGAAAGGGCCGATTTTTATTTTTCTCCAACGTACATAGTTACCAAAACAAAACAATGACAAAAATTAGACAACCCTATCTACGGAAACTAACCTCTTTCAACAACACAGAAAACTAACGGCGACCGAAGTCAACCCACGCGACCAAGCAAGAATTAACCAGACGTGGTTGTTAAAATGCGCAGAAACTGTCAGTCTGACACTGACCTATTATCGATTTTCTTAAAAACAGCTGATTTACAAAAGTCAAGAAATTTAACCAACATCTCAAATACAAGAAGTTATTTATATTGATAACTTGAAAAGTTTATCAATTACCAATCAATTATAACAAAGATTTGAAATTAAACCTGTCTGCAAGTAGTATCAAACAAGGAACAGAGAAATCAATCCACTTGGCTATGTCTTGCAAGATACAAAACATTCCTGGAATATAAACATCAACAAAGGTTTGAAACTAAACATAATGAAAATTTTGGCTTTTACAGGTAACTTAATTAGTAATTAATATTTAAGGTGAGAGTCTACATATGGATTTTAACAATTTAAAACCGAAAACTTAACAGAGATAATCAAACTTATGAAATGCAATTTTCGAACTGTAACAATTAATAAACATTTTTCTATTACATTTTATAATTTATCTTTTAGCACTATTGTAGACCGTAGACGCTTATTTAAATTCGAACACAACTACCTAACAAACCTATAACATCGCCTTTATTGACCGATTATTAACGTTAGAAATCGTTGTTCTCTACCTTGTCAATATAAGGAATTGAAATCCATTATTGACCGATCTTCAAGAATCTATTTGAACGCAGTTAGCTTGATTTTTTTAATCTACAACATGAATTCATAAACATGAATAACCTGAAAGGTGATTTCTTGTGGTTAGGCAACAATACATATTAAATTATTAGAGATGCTTGATATTGTAAAATATCGATACAATAAACATTTTTTCTGCTTCCATCCTTAATTCTGTAGGTGTACACATAATAATATCACTAACATTTTCTTCGCTCATTTTTTAAAAAAACGGAAAACTCGTGAAATCTGATGACATAAATGAACAAAAATTGACATTAACAAAGCCACCTGACAAAACAACAAAATATTTTGCCAATTCCAAAGCGCAGGTAACTTGATTAAAAAATGCCCCATTGACGCCGAGGCCCCTGGGCCCGGGCCCATCCGGCCCATGCCTTAATTAAAGCGTCCCTGAGAATAAAGTTTAAACATGTATAACTCTAGACTGGTTCTATTAATGGGATTTTCGAGCTTTGATATGCCTATACCCGGGACGCCGCCGGGATCTGGGATTAATCCTAAAACACATTAAAATTAATTATTTTTATTAAAAAAGATATATTTTATTTCTTAATCCATAAAAAATAAAATGTATTTTCAGAATATAGGTACAAGTTAGGTAGGTACTTATAAAACAACTAAGTCAGTTAAAAGCACTTTAAATACAAAAATAAAAAAAAAATTAGCGAATAATTCGCTGTATGCTCTAATCCGAATAGTTACCAATAATTTTAATAATAAGAACCTTTTTTTGAAATAATAATTGTACTAATAAATTACAAGTTAATAACAAAATAAACGAGACTTGGCTGCGTACACTAAATATATCTTTGTCAGTGGTAAGTGTAGACGTTTCAGAATTAGAATAAGGGTCCTGTGGCGCAACGGATAACGCGTCTGACTACGGATCAGAAGATTCCAGGTTCGAATCCTGGCAGGATCGGGTAACTTTTTTGTATTTTGTTAGTTTATTTTGATACATTCTCTGTTTCAAATTCAGCTAATTCGAAATAAGTTATACCTATATGGTTTATGCAAAATAAAAACCGATGCACGTCATCAATCAGCTGATAATTGTAAGTCCGTAAGAAAACACGAGGAAATTAAATTTGGGAAAAAAGTATTAAAACTTTATGCGATATTAAATTTACTACAAACTTAAAGTATTCCTCTTTGATGCAAAACCACTTATAGCAAATATTTTATTTATTTAAACTTGTAAAAATTAATATTATTTTAATTTTATTGGCCGATAGTTGGCAACACAATTGTAAACGGTGTGGTGGCGCCAGCTCGTTCGTTGGCTTTGTTTGACGTTTCATGCAAAACTAACCTAACTGTTCGTGGTTCCGTGTTGCTGTTCGTCTGTTTTTTAACAAGAACTCCAGATCTTTTCATAAATAGCATTAAAAAATTGTTCTATTAAGAGAAACAAAAGTGCACACTTTTTAAGAAACCTCTTCAAGAAAATAGGCTTCGGATGGTAAAAAGATAAACTGAGGCGAGGGCTTATGGAACTTTCCCATGTAGCTTTCAAGCGACTGGTATTTTTGAACGAATATATTAAAGAAAAAGGAGCATTCTTGTACCAATTCAATTTCTTGAATGAAAAATGGATTTTTCAGAATGGTACCATTGGTCGATCTTGGCAAGATGAATGTTTGAGACACACGTCATATTTCTGTCGTGACCCAGTACAAGGTTAAAGTAGAAGCGTGAAACTCAATTCTATGAAATGTGGTGTAGCGTAATACTGGTCTAAGCGGCAACGCCGCATTTGTGCTTAATTACTATGTTTTTATGTAACTACTAAATGCCAAAACAATGAGGAAAGTACATTGTGTTTACGTGCAACATAATTGGCAATACTGCATATTACAGTAATGGCAACGTTGTGCATCCATAAAAATATAAGTTAAATCAAAACCTTATGTATAAAAAACCCGGTCGGCGATTCTGTATCATTTCCTAACACGTAGGTGTAAATATGATAAACACCGCTTGCTTAGTAACAGTGGATGTCTTTCTCATTGGTTGGCAACAATATTGTGACGTGAAATAAACCATCTTGGATTGTGACGTGTCGGTACCTGATTGGTCAATGTGTCGGTGGACCGTACGAAGCGGACAATGTTTTGTCAACAGACTAGTGTCACGCTAATTTCTACAGAGAAAGGTTGCGCTCCGTGGACCGGTAAATCCTCTACGTAAAAAAGGTCAAAAGTGATTTAAAGTAAAGTAGAGTGTAGAGTGTCACGCTAATTTCTACAGAGAAAGGTTGCGCTCCGTGGACCGGTAAATCCTCTACGTAAAAAAGGTCAAAAGTGATTCAAAGTAAAGTAAAGTGTAGAGTGTCACGCTAATTTCTACAGAGAAAGGTTGCGCTCCGTGGACCGGTAAATCCTCTACGTAAAAAAGGTCAAAAGTGATTCAAAGTAAAGTAAAGTGTAGAGTGTCACACTAGTTTCTACAGAGAAAGGTTGCGCTCCGTGGAACGACAGATTCTCTACGTAAAAATGTTGGGAAAGTATTTGAACTTAGTTGAAAATATGTAAAAGTAGTAAAAAGTAGTTAAGAAGAATTAAGTGGTTGTTTGACGAGTCTAAGTTAAAAATGTGTTAGTATGTCATACCCATCCTACGGTATAAAATGACAAAGTGATTGATTTGTTAATAAAAACCTGTGCAATAAAATTCAAAAGAAATTTTATTTTCCAGTTAAAGAAAAGTTTTGAACCAGTCGATTTATGGAAATACAGATTAAAGTATAATGTGTCGTTCATTGTTACAAACGTGTTCACGCACAATGAAAATAAAAAAGTTTTAGATTTACTAAAGTTGATGGTAAAAGGTAGTATGCACTAAAATAAATATATTATAAACGATGGGAAATTTTTGTATATTTATCTCGTTTTTATGAAAAAAAAAACTTAATTCCCTCACTCACAAGCTGGCAACACTGTCGATACCTGACGTTACTCAAAGGGTATGACGTGCATCGGTTCTTGTTTTGCATTAACGGTAGTGTTAAGTTGATAGCTAAAAGAAGTTCTTGTAATACTTGGGTATTCAAGTCGTCATTGCTATTCAGCGAGAATGCATGTAGTTTACAATCAAAGCCGAGTGTTTTAAATATATCAGCATTTACTAGGTTCAAGTTGTAGAGTAGAATCGACGTCAAGTAAGAAGAAGCCACCTCGTCATCTGCTTACAGCACGGATTATCGAGCGAAACGGGACCGGAACATTTTAAAGTGAAAGTGAGGTAGAACAAATTTTACGCTTGCACGTTGATGACGCTGTGGCCGCCTCTTAGTTGATTTTAACTCTATCTGCCTATATACAGGGTCTGTAAAAGGTCTGTACGAAATTCTAGCACAAATTTCTAAGGCTAAAATATGACGATCAAGCCTAACTTACAAAAAGTTTATGGTTTCCGAAAACTTATGTCGGTACATCCTGTATAAAACTATTTCCGACAAAAAAAGTTGCATCTCCTCGAGCCTGGGTCGATCCGAAGGGTTTTTTCGAATTCGAAAGCTTGGTTAAAGTGTGGAGGAAGGCAACCACGAGTTTATTATCCCATGAACGGTTGCTCGGAGTGAAGCCTAGCAGGTATACCTTTTTCGAAGAAAAGATTCCTTGTAATGATTATTTAATAATAGAAATATAATACATTGAGGCACAAAAGAGTTATAATAAAGCTTTAGGTCTACTGGTGGCGCCCTCTGCAAGATAGGATATTGCATCACAAAAAAACCTCTGACTACCCAATTTCGTGCCATTAAGATAAATTAATAAAAAAAAAGTTTAAACAAAACAATATTTTTGACGCCCTGCAATTCGGAAACTATCAACTTTTAAACTAAAGTGAGTTGGGCTAGATAGTAGACAATCCATACTGGATGAGGGAAGGTCACACTCAACACCAGGAGATAGTAAATATATGGGAAGGTATTGTTGGTGATCAAGTTATAGGACCAATTTTCTTTGAAGAAAATCTGAATGGGGCAAGATATTTTTAATTCTTGCAGGAAGAACTAGTTCCGAATTTGGCTCTTCTGTTTCCTAATCTTGTCGACCTTGATGTCCCGAATAGAAACATCTGCTTTCAACAAGAGCTATCCGTGAGTATGTAGATGCAGAATTTCCAGGCAAATTGATTGGTAAAAGGGTATCCATTAAAGTTCTTAAGACGAATCCGGCAAATGTTGAGGAGTTGAAAGCACGAATAAGACATGAGTGTCGGTTAATTCTAAGTTATTGGAAATGTTCAAAGCGAGTTCTTCTTTCGTTAGGATATTGCCAAATAATGGATGGACAACATTATGAGCATTCATTAACAAAAAAGTTTTGAAAACTAACAGAAGTATTTCTTTTAGTTTAATTTATCTTATAAATGATAAGGAGTAAAAATTTGAAATTTGGCAGTTATGTGTAACTTAATATGCTGTTTAAAAATAGTAAATAAAAAACGAGGGTTGCTATTGAAAAAAAAATCTTGATGATGTCATTATCGCTAATTTAGGGCACACTCTATCAATATTTTTTAAACAAAAAGAAGCATACCTTAAATATCAATACCTTTGTCTGAGTATTTTTTCAATGGACCTACAAAATCCCTGAACTCTGTGAAACTTAAGCTACATCCTACCCTAAAAAGTAATGTTTTCAATCAGTGTATGCTCTTAGTTTTGACCTACGGAATGATTTTATGATACCTTTGAAGAAAAAGTGAAAAATATGTTCATTTATCTACCAACAAGGAAAATAAGCAAAGAGCAAAGTCACTTGCAGAGTTTTACGAAATAAAGAAAATACATACTGCCTTAAATTACATTGTGGCCAAGGAAAGAAGCGACAATATGACATTTGGCAAAATCATTGAAGTGGGAGGTAACCGGTCAACTGTCATAAGTTTAAGCCGGCCGTGTTTTAGCTGTTAGTCCGGTAGTCGATGATTTATTGTTATCGAGTTTTGTTAAGAGAAGTGTATTGTTTAATGTTTAACTGTTTGTTTTTGTGAGTGCTGTGCTATTGTAAAACTATGCCTGGTAATACCTATGCGTTTCGAGGGTGTTTGCATTTCCAAAGGATCCTGAACAGTAAGTACATTTGCACCGCTTTAGGATTGTTGATTAAAAATGTAAGGAAAGGTAACAAAACTGCTGTTCAATATTTGAAAAGAAATAAATGGATACATAAGAAAATACTGTTTTTTTACTTCTGTATTAGTAAGAACCTACTTACGCACTGTCTACTTTATCCGTAAAACTCTAATTACACACACTATATTGTTAAAACCCAAGCTGTGCGTAACAGCAGTTACGTAATATTATAATGTCTGTACCTATTAACAAGGGCAATTTTTGCTAACGATCGTACTGTAATTTTCGAAATCGTGTGTAATAGGCTTCTTACCACTCTTGGTATGTAATATACTATTTCATTTCCTTCTTAAAATGTACTATCACTAAGTAACGCAAAATCAATAAAACATTTCAAAAATATTTTTATTTTATTTTAATTTTTTATGATGTATATTTACGAAATTTGCTGAGAAGCCAATTGCATGAAACGCAGAAGATATTCATGAAAATGTACCTCCTGCTAGGTACCCACATTTTTTATTTCAGTGTAAAGCATTTACTTCGTCGCTTTAGTGCTTCTTTTAGTGTAATAACCCGGTCAACTGTCAAAATTTCAAGGTGAGGGGCATAACTTGGTCCCATTTAATCAATGCTAAACTCGGGATTTTGTCGCTTCTCGTTGTTTGCTTTTCTCGAATTGTGGCATTCCTACCTACAAAGAATCTGACCACGCACTTCTGTTGTTTCGTCCCTCTTCTTTAAAACAGTTAAAAGTTATTAAATAAAAACCATTTGTTTCAAGTCATCATCGAAAATCAATAATTTAGTATACCTGCGCCAGAGTGTGACCTCACGGTACAGCGGAGCATGTTCCATGGATGTGGACTTGCCTGTTCAGGTTCTGAGTTTGTGTTTAATCGCATAAGTGGAAGTATGCGGCAACTTAGCCATTACTTAAGAAACGTAAGCCGTGCTCCAAAAAAAAGGGGAGTATATATGTAGTTCGGAGTATAGGGGTTTCCCAAAAGCATAACATGAATTATTCTTAAGATTCTGTTTATGTAAAAATGAACCAAGAAATGGTTACACCCTGTTGCAAGGTTTTTTATTTAGAGGGGTTTGTCTTACTTTTAGCTTTTAGCTTATATGATAATATGGGGCTTTGCTTCATATTTTAGAAGAATGATAAAAAATGATCATTTTATTTTATGTTGAAATAAATTTGTTAATAAGTTTAGAAAGATTTTATATTTAAAAATATTTATTTGTATAAAAATTTTAAAAATTTAAAAAGAAGATTCCATACAACCTTTGTGCGAACACAACCGCGGTACTTCCGCAAAACGTGGGAATTGAAATGAGGTTAAAAATTAAAGTTTGTGTTTGCACAAAGGTTGTATGGAATCTTCTTTTTAAATCTTTAAAATTTTTAAAATTTTATACAAATAAATATTTTGAAATAAAATATTTCTAAACTTATTAACAAATTTATTTCAACATAAAATAAAATGATAATTTTTTATCATTCTTCTAGCCCCATATTATCATATAAGCTAAAAGCTAAAAGTAAGACAAACCCCTCTAAATAAAAAACCTTTCAATAGTTTACATAAAATTTTTTATAAAATTTTTTAATAAATAAAACCTACACTGATAAAACTGTGCTCCCTTAATCAAATAATCTGATTTATTTGGTGAATAATTATTGGTAATAAATAAATGTGATTTTAATTAGCTAAATTTGATTTAACTGAAATAAATGAGAGTATTTCGTTTTATTTGCAAAGTTATTTGACTGTTGGTTGATTTGTGTCAAATCATAGAACCCTTCAAACAAATATCTTACCAAAAAACCACTAAAATAACAAAATCTAAATAACTAATTATTTAATCGAACTAATTTTTATTTAGGAACTAAATCCCGTTAATCGCTAGTTAAATCACCCAATAGAGAACTATTTAAATGTCTAGGTCATTTAAACTAAATAATTATGTATTTACATTAAATCCTTAATATAAAACAACCAAATATTTATAAATAACTAATTATTTAATCGAAGTACATTTCAAGTTAAGAACTAAATACCTTTAACTTTAATTTAAATCATTCATTGCCGAACTTTTCAAATAATTTGGACATCCAAACTAACCATTAAGTATTTAAATGAACTCCTGTCGCCTACTTTGTTAGTGGCACAGAAGTTAGTGGTTCCATCAAAAATTAAAACGAAGATATGGGGAATAAACGTAATATGAATAATTATTTAGAAGATTGGGGTACCTATATCGAGGGGTACATCCCATATGTTAGATACTTCTGAAGGTAGGAAACTATATTTGAATATTTTAGTTACGCATGAAACGAGTTAAAAAAGTAAGATAAGAGTCAAAGAAAAGATACTTGAAATTTCGAACACAAAATCTTTTTAGAAAAATGTAGCCAGGTATTTATAAATCATGGCTACCTAGGTTACAAATAAGACAGTTTTTCTCAATTTTCACCATAATTCAATACCTATCAAACCTCCTAACGTAAAAAATATAATATAATTAATATAATATTAATAATTATTGTAGCTAATATTTGCAAATTTGACTTTATTTAATTTTTTATCAAAGTAATTAACTTCTCTATAATGTTTTATTGACGTATATTTTAAGGGGAACAACAACTAATGGTCGGTTTATACAGCAAGATAACATAACATAAAAATAAGAAATAAAATAAGAGATGGTTATCTTTTAAATTTTATGTTATTTTTATGTAAAAATAGTTGTGCGCGTGCGCGTAATTTGTCATAACCTTTATTTTCGGCAAAAGTGTGTTTTTTTCTGTTGGTTTGCCTTATTATTTGAACACTATAAACAATTTGATAAGGTTTGTGATTATTATGGTATAGGTACTGATTAAACCATATTCAATAGCAACATTTCAATATTTCTTATTTTTATGTGACGTCTGTATAAACACGTACTTGGATAAAATAAGAACTGATTTGAATGAACATTCTGATCTATTGAAAATTAAAAAAAGGTACTTAAACCAAATAAATTTATATTTGATCTAAATAAATATAAAAGACAAGTTAAACAATTATGTACTTGAATAAAAAAAACAATCACTTTGATGGAAATTACCGGTTTATTTAAATTAAATTCCTTAAATTGTTTAATTAAATAACGTTGTTGTTACGGCAAATACATGTAAAACAAAAGTAAAATAAATATGTACTTGATAAAATATAAATAAATATCAATCAAATAAACATTTTATTAACTTAACTTTTAACCTATTTACCTTAAGTTATTGAAACGTCTTATTTAAGTTAGGTTAGTGTTAAGGAAATAAATATTTGCTTGAATTTTGTATTTAGTGATTAATTCCAAATAAAAAGTAATTTGTATCAAATCAGATGATACTGATTGAGGCAAATAATCCCTTGGTATTTTTCAAATACATATTTGTGTGGCTAATAGGAAACAAATATTTATTTGAGTCAACGGTAAATTTTTTTAACTCAAATAATTAATTTTATCAGTGTATGATTTAAAAAGTAAAAGAAAACTTCTCTCCTCCAGATGTCACAATCTTTCTTTATTTAACTTAATATATGTGTTACCCATCTAAACTTAACCATACAAGCTCATGATTCTTAATTTTTTTAAACAAACTTTCCTTTAATCGCCTTCAGATGTCATAATCTTCTATTATCATACCTAAATATGTTACACTTATCTAAATTACAAAACTTAACCTTAACTTCACTTCTCATTCCATTTATTTAACGATTTAATACACCAAGTCTCCAGCCTTTCTGTTGTACTCATTTATTTGAGACAACTTATTATTTCGATGTTAAACTCGATGTTGGGTAAGTCCTTCTTTATCTTATTCTTTTCATTCTCAAATTTATACTATCCTTTCAGTATCCCCTGAAGATGAGTACTTAAGTGCTTGAAACATGTCGGGAACTTAAAAACTTTTTATAGTAACAATTAAACTGTGGAGGAAGACTGCATTGTTTTATTTTATATAAATAATATTTTTTTTTGCTTCTGCTTCCAGTTTTAATGTATGTAATAACTAAAATTTCCCAAAGTATTTTTACAAATAAAATATCATTTCTTGCAGATGGCTTAGCCACATTAAAATGACCATGATATATGCGACAGTAAGTCACAGAAACAGACCATGGGCTTGGCCATCAGATAGTCGAGCCGTTATAATCTTCTTTATTGCAAGTTGATGTATTCCATTGTCCGATTTAAATTCAATTTTGAAGGGTAGCCAGATTAAATGTCAAATAAGGTGTTCCAATACCTACTTCTGTGTTATTGTTGTGAATTGTCTGATGCAAATCTGTTGTGCAATTTTTTTTTTCGGGTTTATCCGTCTGTTTTATTATAATGATGCATGACAGCAACCACACAGATTTCTTCAAGGTGTGTTGTGTCGGTGATGGTCAAAGCATGACAAGCCTCTGTAGTTGGGTTCGTTTTTTTCATGGCTTGATAAAATCTTTATATTCTTTGTGTAATATTACTATTATTCGTAATTAATTTAAGACATTAGACCTGAGCTAACCTACATATAATATGTTTTTGTTATTGGATTATTTGCAATTTGGAAGGTTTATATACTTATTTATTGTTTATACGTTATGTTTTTGTGCTCGCTTTCTTTCTAAAATAATCTTCTTAGAAACCAAATAAAGAAAAAAATAAATGCTTTGACCAGTAGGACGCGGTGGCGGACCCTTTTTGATAGTGGGCAAAGAAATCTTAAAGAAATGTCTATTTTGCATAAATGTGTTATTGAGTAGCTTTCTCTATTTCATCATGCAAAATTAGAGGCAGAAAAATTGGTGTAAAGGGCGCGATATCAGCTGTTCGGTTCACTAGATCGGTTCGGTTCATACCTAGATCCGGCACCACTTACCCCTCCTATATCTCTGGTTATACAGTGACCGACAAAAAGTGCGCAGCATATAAAAACATTTTTTATCTATGAATTTAGTAAATATATTTCATTTCAAAAAAGTTCTGCATATTCTTAAATAAAAATACCACCAATCAAATCCGGTAAAAGTCTTATGTTATACGAGGGAGAGTCAATAATAATTGGAAATTCCGCTAAGAGTAAAATACCTCAATTTTTCATTTAAAAAAAAATTGTATCAAGAAATATGGTTTTAATATTAAAGATATACTCAGACACCAAATTTCGCTTATTTTTGACAAAAAATAGGGTTTAATCCTTTTTCTGAATTACCCTGTATAAAAGTACATCGCAACCATATAGTACGCAAATTGTATTTTCTGTATACTTTGCTAGAGATACCCGTAAATAGTATGTCAGATTGTATTGTATTGTATTGTATGTAATGGGGTCGTTCGGCCCTTTGGCCCTTCGCCACTTCGACCTAAAGAGATCTTTTGTGGATACCCTGCATCAGTTTTACCCCGTAAGATTCAAACTTTTCGCGTAGTTGTAAATTTTTGGGGGGGCTAATTTGCTTATATCTTCAGGTGTTAAGAGTACTCCCTCAAGAAGAGTTAGCCGTTGGCGGGTTAGTGCTTTACATTCACACAGTATGTGTTCCGCAGTTTCGTTTACATTATTGCAGAATCTGCACTTTTCGTCTTCGGTCTTTCCCATTTTTTTGAGATGATATCTCTAAGGGCCGTGTCCCGTAAGGCAATCGGTGACAATTTTCAGTTCGTGTTTTTGTAGCTCCAGGAGCTTTTTAGTGAATTTAGGCGTGCACGAAATAAATTTCTTCGCCTGTCTTTGCCCTGAAGTATTTCTCCAAGAGGCCTCTTTTTGCCTTTTTTCCCATATGTTGAGTTCCTCTTTGAGGTGTCCTCTGGTTATGCCACAGAACGGTTCAGGTCCATAAAATGGTGCCTGTGCACCCTCTTTAGCAAGCGAGTCAGCTATTTCGTTGCCTTCCACTCACTCATGCCCGGGCACCCACATCAAGGTGACCTTGTTGGCCGCCGCTAGTTGGTTGTATGTCAGATTAGTTACTTTTAACAATATTATGACCTTTTAAAATAAAAACATAAAATAATAAATATTTTTGCTGCACACCGTATTTTATTTTATGAGGAAACAAAATAATTTAATTTAGCTGATCTTTTGTTATGCAGTTTAACTTAAAACACCTTCCAAATGGTATACTTATACATAAAAGTACAAAGTTTTTTCTTTATTTAGATTTTAAGTTTGATCGTCATAAGAAAAAAATTAAAAATTGAAAATATTTTTTGTACGGAATTTATTTGCCACGTTAATTAATAATATAATAATAAGGATCAATAATATAATTTTGTATATTTTAAATCGAAGCATTTTAAACTCGTATTTCTCATTTAAAATACAAAGGAGTCTTTCTTTGTATCCAAATTTGAAACCCAAATAATAATAATACAAATCATTTTTCTTCTCATAACCAATACCGACGTACATAAACAAAGACTATTGAAGATCAAAGCAGCCATTGAAACAAGTCAAGAATTGAAATTAAATTAATGACATTAAGTTAGTTCTGTTGTAAAAATGGAAGTTGAAAAGTTGTCTTTACAGAAAAAAATAGAAATAGTTTTAATTTATGGTGACAATTATCACAGATATCGCGATACAGCAATTCTTTTTAACAAGATTCATAGTAAGGGAATGACTAAATCAACAATATCCCCACAAATGGATCGAACGGTTTCAGAAAATCCCTGGCCTGCCATTACAATATCAGAGTAGGTCTTAAAATTTCTAAAATGTTGCGTGTTTTTTCCCGAATTGTGTATATAATAGTATAGTATAGTCAGTTTCACCTCATTACAAGGACGATTAAAAGTCTAAAAAGCCAGTGAAAACCGCAACTTGATATCCTTTTTCAAACCAGAGATATTAACAAGAACAATCATAAAAACGGAAAAATATGATTATATTTAAGTTGACCATGGTTTTTTACAGACAAAAAGGTCTTGGAAAAACAAAAATATTGCATGTGTTTTACACTGAAATATCGTTACGTCAATATACCAAATACTTAGTGACGCTCTAAATATTCAAATTGTCGCCCATCATTCTCGATACATGACTCCAATCTCTCCCTGGTTGACAATACTGCAGTTTCCACCTCTGCCATAGGGATACGGCAGCTGCTGTTCATTGTTCTTTGAATCATGTTTTCGCTTGTGGTGGGCCTGGTGACGAAAGCAAGGTCTTTTAAACCCCCAATATATAGATAAAAATGTAAGCAAGTTAAATCAGGTGATCTATAATTGAAAATACCACATTTATTAAAATGTTCACATTATAACCTATGCATATTAATAATACCTCGGAAACCTCGAAAATATACTCCCTCTTCCTATAAACCTTCCACGAAATGTTTTTTAAGAAATTGACGAACTTTTTTTGCCGCAAAATGTTCAAAATATCCATTGTGTTGGAAAACCATGTTTCTACGAATATCCAGGGGCACATCTTCGAGAAGAATTGAAAGTTCGTTATTTAAGAAATTTCAACAACCCTGTAAGCGACTTTTTGGATACCATATTATGTATTAGTACTATATGGCAATTACCCTGAATATCTTGAAGCAACAACAGAGATAGAAGATCCAGGGTCATTTAGACTTGTGCGCATGCGCCGTAAGGGTATTGCCAAATGTACTTTTATTTCTTTAGAACAGGGCAGAAGAGTGAGCCTTAGAAAATTAGAGCAATGATAAAATTACCGAGAATCTTGCTAAAAAATTGTAAAATAAGCATTAAGTCTGTACTTCCAAATGCTTTCAAATTATTTGTTTCCATTTCTAAACTAAAACGCGTTAAATAACAATTTCATATAACTGGAAGGTGACAACGTGACAACGTCTCATTTTTACTCGACATAACCTCGAAATCTTTAGCAAATGTTAATTTGTTTGACAGTTCGCTTCATCGAGTTGATTGGGTATTATTAACGGCTTTTGTGTACTGTTTATCTTTACTTTTCTGCAAATTTTGATTGTGTGTGTGAAGTGTGATAATTTTGTGACGATACCGAGGCAAAACAGACTATTTTACATTATTTTAAACAGGCGTAAAAGCTTAAACAAAGAATTATTGTTCTACAGGTATGTACCTAGACCGGATGTTTTTTCCTTTTAACTTACCTACGTTAATTTCGTGAAGGAACAATAACTAAGTAGTCCATTTCCTAAAGATTATTTTCCTTTGCTGCTGTTGATATACTTAGGTACCTACTTATTTTTACCGAAAATTGCATGTAAGTACTTCAAAGAATCCTACAAAAACCTATTATTTTACTTGTTAAACTCTAAGAATAATTAAAAAATATCTAATAAAAGTTTTATTAATATGTTTACCTGCGTTCTTTTTCTTTTCTCAATCGAAATAATATACAAAATCTTAAACAAATCAAGAACTTTAATGTTTGTTTACTAATTTCGGTCCAGTTGTCAAAGTCAAATGTGATAACCTAATTTTTTTCCGTTAGAACAAAGTCTATGTTCTTTTTCTCGCGCATGCGCACTGTGCGAAATGATCCTGCCGGAACAAGGAACCTTGGCTTCACTACGTTTACATTGATTAAATGGGCAAGGCGCCATATAGTACTAATACATATAATAATATGTTGAATACAAACGGTTCAATTATTTTTGCACATACACATAATAACGAAACACCCTGTATAATATCGTATGAACACAAGATTTCTGAAAACCTTTTCCCGCGGGTGTTGGAGGGACTTTCACCGAGTTTGCTCATTTAGATCCGCCCCTGAACTTATTCATAAAACATATTAAAAGCAATTAACAAAACAAACCGCTACATCATTACAAATCAAAATTAGCTTTTACGTAAAATTACTGCACCAACTGAACTTCACAGCGTGAAAATTGTAAATTGATAAGCTATTATTTTCTCCTCGTGAGGTCCCGGTTACACGGCTTATTTGTTAGTTTAATTGTTACCGTTAGCGGGCAACAAATAGAAGTACCACGCAAAACAGTGGATAGTGGCACAATTGAACTGATCGCATATAAATCCGCCTTTAGCGGCAAATGGTATCGTGTAGGTGCGGGTCAGGGTTTATTTTCTGTGGGAGAATATTTAACTGTTTTAGAAAAAATATTTTCTTTAGCCTTGAATTAAATACTTACTGGAGTCATGGGAGTCTTATATTCTTTATGTTTAAAGCTGCGACCTATTGGGTATGGTTCATACCAGCGGTGTAATAATATATTGTATCATGCTAACTTTAAACCTGTTTTAAAATACGGCATTATGTTCTGGGGTAGTGGCTTTGAACCCCAAAGAGTGTTTGTGGTGCAAAAAGAATAGTGAGACTGAAAAATTAAAATATGTAGAAACCTGTAGGGGCTAGGCATTATTACAGCTTACGCACTTTTTTTCTTTCTTCCAAGGGTCCGTCTAAGTGCCGGATGCACTTTGGCCAGGTTTTGCCTATTGTGCTCACCCTAGTTTGTCCTTACACCTGTTCATTTATTCCAGTTCCTTGCACTAGCTTGTGTAGGTTAACTGGGGAGTGTCGGAATATCCTGTGGTTCTAGTCTTGATTGCCCGAGTATTTGTTGCCTTTTCCGATCCAATGACTCGCAGTGGCGCCGTTTTACTTTCTCGTCCGCATAACCTGCAACTTCTCTCCGTTCCACAGTTGCATACGGTGCAGGTGCTTCTTGACGGCCATGTGTCCTGTCAGAATTCCTGTGCTAATTCTCAGCTGATTTCTGCTCATCAGAAGTAGCTGTTTTCTTACTTTTGGGTCTCGGTCCCTAATAAAGATTTGCTATGGTTTAATCCCTGTTTGTTGTTCCAGTAGATTTTATGTTGATTCCTTGTCCGTCATTCTATGACATCTCGTACTGTGCACCTTGGGACTCCGAGTGCCGGTTCTGAACGAATGAATGTTTTCTGCGACCCCTTTCTTGCAAGTTCGTCGGTCTTTTCGTTTGATGTAATACCTTCATGTCCTGGTACCCATTGTAGTATTACTTTGTTGGCTTTTACCAGGGCTACTAGTTCCTCTTGGCATTCCCATATCAGTCTTGATGTCGCCTAATTGCATGTTAGCGCTCTAACGGCTGCTTGTCTGTCGGAATATACGTGGATCTACTGGTTAAGATAAGTCTTCATATTATTTTCATACGCACACTGTAGGATGGCGTAGATTTCCGCTTGGAAAACCGTGGGAGACTTACACAAGGAGAAATAAGCATCTCTCTTCGGTCTTACTCCGTGCATCCCTGCTCCGGTACCGTCTTTGGTTTTTCAGCCGTCTGTGCACCAGATTATTGCCCCAGGAGTATCCGGTGTTTTCTTGTTCCACGCATCCCGTTCGTCGATTACCATCTTGAATGCTATGTCATAGCGATATGCAGTGTTTGTGTGGTCTGATCTCATTTCTAACTCAAGTCCCCTTATAATATTGCATAGAAGTGCGTGTCCAGTTCTGTGCCACCCAGAAAGTGACGTAGAACTCTGTAGTCTGTATAGTCTCATTTTTGCGTCTCCTTTAATCACCAAACGAAGTGAAGGAAGGTCCATGATGTTTTCCATTAAGGATGTAGGGGTCGATGTCATAGCCCCTGCGGTGCTCAAGCACGCCAGTCTTTGTATAAGTTTCCTAGCTTTGATATTGTGGTTTTCTGCTGTTTTTTTTGCCAACAAACCAGTGCTGCATACGTAATTGCAGGTCTCACTACCCTGGTGTATAAATAGCCAATGCACCAGCTTAGGTGATAGTCCCCATGTTTTTCCGTACATTCGTCTAGTAACTGCTAAGGTTAGTTTCAACTTCCGGATTGTTTTTTACATGTGTTTGTTTCAGGTCAGTCTGTGGTCTTAAGTTATTCCTAGGTATCTGACCTCTTCTTCTTTACGCACTACACATCTATGAGTGTTTAATGTTTGTTTTTAAAAACAAGGAAATATTTCGGGAATTAAATTACCATAATTACAATACAAGAACTCTAAATCTTTTGTATCCACCTTACCGTTTGACTCGAACTGAAAAAAGCCTCTATTGTACGTGTATAAAATTATATAATGAGTTGCGGATTATAATAAAATTACGGATATTAGTTGCATAAGAGTGTGGAAAAAAACCAAAAGAGACTGTTTTAACCCAAAAATATGAACTTGTCATCGCTTTATTGTTAGTGACGGAACCTTAACATGCAAGAAATTTGCAGTGAAAGTAACGAGTGATTTTTAATTATTTTGCTCAAGGGAGGCCATGCATTTTAAAAGCATCATGGCCGTACTGCGTAGATAAGATGACGTGATTGTTTTATGACATTTACGTCTTATTTGAATTTGTGTATTTGTAAAGTTTAAAAATTGGAGAAATTTTGTAATTTTTGCAGTTATTTGAAGGTAGGTTACTATTGCTTTAACTAATATTTCTCCGGGGAGTCGTCTTTTGACTATTATAAAGTGCTATTTGCAGGATATGATTTTATTTTTTATTTTTCAGCGTATCAAGTTTTGGTGAAGCTTTGTTGCCGGATTGAAAGTTCTACAGTAAAAATGTTTAGTAAAGCCCAAAAAATTTTTATTGTTGAAAGTTTTTTTAGAAATGGAAACAAAATAGGCGGTGTGTGAAATTAATCTATGCATGACTGCTTTGATGAATTTCGAACCGAGTTTCCTGATGTTGCGGTGACCTTTCATAATTTTCGTACTGGGTCACAATACCTAATTGATAAATTTCGTCAGACTGGTTCTGTTTAACATAAAAAAGGGGCTGGAAGACCAACGAAACGATCGAATGAGGTTATTGAAGAAGCGCGACAAATTATGGAAAATAATCCTTCAACTTCTATTAGGCATTTATCTCAACAAATTCAGCAAACGGATTTATGCTACAGTACATGTCAAACACTTTTGAAAAAGGATCTGCATCTATACCCTTATCGTGTTACGGCTATTCATGAACTCCTTCCCAATGACGTCCCCAAAGACTTAATTTTTGTGAATGGTTTTTAAACAATTTTCAAGAAGAAAATAGTGGTGCTTTTGAAAAAACATTTTTTACCGATGAGGCTTATTTTTATTTATCAGGCTATGTTAATTCACAAAATATGCGAATGTGGAATACGCAAAATCCGCATGTTTTTGTAGAAAGACCTCTTCATCCTCAAAAAGTTGGTGTGTAGGCAGCAATTAGTTCTAGAAGTACTTTGATGGCACAATTACAGCTGAGAGAAATCGGATCGAAATTCTGACAACATTTATTAATGAGCTTCACGATGATGAATTGCGGGAAGGTTACTTCCAACAAGATGGCGCTACACCTCATGTAACCAGAGAAAATTTAAATTTTTTAAGTGAAATTTTTGAAAACAGAGTTATAAGCCGAAATACGCAACAAATATGGCCACCTCGTTCCTGCGATTTAACACCCTGCGATTTCTTCTTGTGGCCTTTTATAAAAAACTCCATTTATCGAACACCAATTGAGGATATAAATGATCTTAAACGAAGGATTTCAGAAAAAATTGCCGAAATTAATAATTCTCCAAACGTATTGGTTAATGTGTCTCTGAGGGTAAGAAGAAACATCAGAAGGTGTCTAGAAGTAGGAGGCGGCCATATAAAGTAGGCTTTCAAAGTAAGATAGCTCAGGATTTTATATTACATACCGTCAAAAAACATTATTTTAGGTTTTCAACGTGACAACGCTGCTTTCTTGCAAATTCGCCATATGATTTAATCTACGCGCTACTGCTACACTATGTATACTGGGTCACAGCCGCCCTTGAGCAAAATAATTAATAATCACTCGTTATCACTTATAAAAAACAAGCTTCATCCCTACGATACCACCTTCTACTCATATCAAATTAATAAATCAATATCGAATATTTGGCGAAAATAATCATGATCTGGCAACGCCGCAGTCAAGAATAAAATTATTTCGTAGTATAAGGAGAGTTAGTGGAAGTTACAAGTTTTGACAAAATATGAAGTGCTCCATTTAACATAATGTAGTAAAACTAATGCAAAGTTCCCGAAATTTGGAAGAGATATGAGGGAATATGTATAAAAAAACCATGTCGTAAAGTCATATAAGTAGTACTCGTATAACCCTGATGCAACTGTGTACAAATATTTATCAAATCAATATCAATAAATAAATAGTGACCTACTTATTGTCACCGTGCAAAAGAAAAAAAGTTAGGAAAATAATAACTTGGCAACACCGCAACAAATTGAAAAACAAATGGGATAATATAAACATTAAAGAGGAATAGAATTTCTGTGTAAAAATTATAGGGTGTCCCATTTAACAATATTTAATTTTATGTTGTCCCCACTTTAATGAAAAAACCTGTATGTTTGAAAATTATTTTCAAATGTAGTATCCTATCATAGGTATTACTGTATAGTAGATCAAGATACGTATCTCTATAAGTATAGAATTTAGAGACCAAGGGAGCTTTGGTACAGGGATATTTTTTAGGTGTCTCACCCGATTGGCGATTTTCTTGCTAATAAAAAATTAATTACACTTTCCTCAATGATTTTCCGCAAGGAAACCAAGTTTAATGACAAAAAATATATAAAGTTTAATGACAAAAATATATAGGTGCACAAACTCGACAGATACAACGCCATTTTGAATTTTTTTAAATGGCAACACTCATCAATAACCACACAAGTGAATTGCAGTTCGCGATCCGATTTCAGAAACATAACAGTGGTTGATATTTGTTTTCAACAGTTTCGGAAATACGGGGGTTCCTAAATTGCATTAATCGATTATGTCTTTAAGTGTCTCACCCACCTTTTAAGCTGAAACCCCCAATTATTTTCGAGTAGTATAATTTCCCGTGGTCGAGCTACTTATGCTATAATCAAATACTATAGATGTCAAAAAGTTTCAGATACGACGGCATTTTGATTTTTTTTAAATAACAACCATAGGCATCGTAACTATAGATCCGATACGCCATTCATAAATGCTATAAAATTGTTATGCCAAAATCGTTTGGTGGCGAGAAGCTGTGAGGAGCTAGGGGGGGGCGGCAGTGGGGATTACGCTGTCTTTACATATGCATGCGACAGAACTCCAGGAAAACAACATCCGATATGCCGAGTATTGTCGAGTCGATGCGGATCGCCACGAAAATGATGAAATCTGGGCGGATCCGTTATTGCTGCGTTGCCATACTACAGATTTTTTACAAGGTTTTAGGTAATATTATATATTTCCCACATCATGTTAATCTAGTTAATCATAGAAGTTAATACTTTTCAGAAAACTACGTTTTCTGTGGCGTAAGTCTGGCAAACCAAGTGGAGGGGAGCAGCTTGTATGTTGATTTACTTTACACTGGAATACAATGATGACATCACGTTTATTTGTTATTGCTCGGTCTAATAGTTACGATGTCTATGATAAAAACCCTCATCGATAACCACATTAGTGAATTGCATTGAGTGATCAAAAACATTAACTTTCATCGATTTTGTCTTTTAAGTGTCTCACCTCTCTAATGAATAGACCTTTTAAGCTGAAAACCCCAATTTTTTATACGGTAACTAATTTAATTAGCCAAAATGGCAGATAAGTCCTAAAAAAAAAACACATTATTAATGCATTTGCCTATTTGTAAAAAATGCTCATAGCCACCAAATTAACCAATTTTACTACATCTTCCAAATAACTAAGTCTAAGGAAAACGCTGGAATAAGAAATAAATAATTTAATTTTTTCTCATAATATGTTGATATTATTTTTTTGTTTTATAAGTGAATATTCTGAGAGACAGTGCCATTTAACCCTCCGTCGGTCGCAACCCTAAAACTAACGAGTCCGGTCGCAATGTGCCTGACAGGCCACCTGTATTTACTCGAGAAGTAGATAAGAAATAATTTTTATTAAACGGCTTAAAGTTTTTGGGGTCGCTGATTACGATTCCGCTGTCAAATTTTCAAAATTCAAAATGGTGGATCCAATATGGCGACTAATCGAAGGCAAAATCTTAGAATAGACCATTATATTTGTAAGTTGTCTGAAACTTGACGTACGGGGGTTTTCGAGGTCGTTGAAATTTGAAGGGGGTTCTTAGGGTCGCTGATTATGAATTTGATATGAGCTTTTGAAAATAAAAGTGGCGGATTCGTAATCAGCAACCCTGAAAACTGCCTTACACTTATTTTTGTGAAGAACGGAATTAAATTTGTCGGCCATTTTGAATTCGCCAATTTTTTTTTCAAAAATGAATGTCAAATTCGTAACCAGCAACCCCGAACCCCCTTACACTGATTTTTGTGTATAACAGAGTAGTGTTTTTAAAATTAGTCCGCCATTTTGAATCCGCCATTTTGTTTTTCCAAAAACTGATATCAAATTCGTAATCAGCGACCCTAAGAACCCCCGTACTTCAAATTTCAACGACTTCGAAAATACCCCGTGCGTCAAGTTTCAGACAAGTTGAAAATATAATGGTCAATTCTGAGATTTTGCGTTCCAATAGTCGCCATATTGGATTCGCCATTTTAAATTTTGAAAACTTGACATCAGATTTCGAAAGATCTCATATTGATAAAGGCATACTAAGAAAGGTAAGCGCTTGTGCGGTCTGCAATAGAAAAAATTAATGATATCAGCGCAAGCGACGCCGGAGGGTTAAATATTTTTTGGTGTGGAATCTCCATTAATATAGAGTGACTCATCCAGTGGCGCAGTCACGGGGGGGGGATTAACCCCCTCCCCCCCACAGAGGTCAAAGAAATGTTCCCAAGAACGTTTAGAATATCGTCTTTTACAGCCTTTCTATTCTCTTTGTTGCCCCCCTATTCTAATATACTATGCGCTCTTTATGGGAAAAGTAAAAAAGAGATTGATGTAAATGCAGAATCTTTATGAGCACAAATTAAATCCATTTTGAAACATACAGGTTGTTATCAAAAAAGTATCCATGATTAAGGGAATGAGAAATTTGATATTAGGTTCGCAAAATGCAATTCACTCGTGGGGTTATTGATAAGGGTTGTCATTTAAAACACATGAGAATGCCGTCGATTCTGCCACTTTTTAACATCTTTCATATTTGATTATAGCGTAAATAGCTCTGCCAGGGGAATTTATGCCACTGTAAAAGAAATTGGAGTTTTCAGCTTAAAAGGTTTATTTATTGAAGGGGTGAGACACTTAAAAGACATATTCGATGAAGGCTATATAGGAACCCTGGTATTTCCGAAACGGTTGAAAATAAATATCAACAAGTATATGTTTTTGAAATCGGACAACGAAATGCAATTCACTTGTGTGGTAACTGATAAGGGTTGCCATTTAAAAAACATCAAAATCGAGTCGTATCTGTCAAATTTGTGAACCTATATATTTTTTGATATTAAATTTGGCTTCCTTTCGGAAAATCATTGAGGAATTAATTTTTTATTATAGTCAGCAGGAAAATCGCCAATCGGGTGAGACACTTAAAAAAATGTCACTATACATGGTGTTTGGAAATATCGGTATTTAAAGGGTTACGCCTAATTGGATTGCAGGTTTAGTAAACATATATTATAGTAGAGGAAACAATATCAAAAAGTTCATATTGAAAGGTACTTTACTAAATTTATTTTAAGAATTTTAAAAAAATTAAAATAAATGAAATGTAACTCCTCTCCTGAAACGTTTCTGCTGTTACATCACTTGATGAACAATACAGCTCCAGAATCGCATATTTCAAAATCAAAGATGATTGCATTAGAATACTGCATAAGAAATCACTTTTTTAACAGAAATGAACCCGTTTATTTTTTTGGAACCAAACGAAAATTTAATAACAATAATTTGAATTTTATTGACCGATAGTTGCCAACACAACTGTAAACGGTGTGGTCGCGTCAGCTCGTTCGTTGGCTTTGTTTGACGTTCGTGCAAAACTAACCTTAATTATTTTGTAATGCTGTGTTGCTGTGCCATCCATTTTTTAACAAAAACTCCAGATCTTTTCATAAATAGCATTAAAACACTGTTCTTTTAAAAACAACAAAAGTCCACATACAATATCTCTGTCGATTACGTTGTTTACTATTTGTGAAAAATGCCAAAGCATTTAAATAGCCGGTGCAAAGAGCCTATAGCCTCTCTAATAAGCTATTTTCAGGAAGAACTTAACAACAATGGCCCATTGTTACCCTTGACAGCAATTAGAGGAGTAAATTTAAAGAGTGTGTTAAGGTCTATATATTTATTATCTACTTTACCAATTTTTGGCGTGTAGCAGCTGCCCTAAATTTGAACATGTCCACTGTTAGCGCAGTTTCAACAACATTTAGGCAAAATAAATTATTGGAGTCACCTAAAAGGAAACGTTATTATTTAAAGAAAGTTGTAAATGTGTCAAGATTGGATATAAGTTCTATCCGTGACACTATTTTTGGAATGTATGAAACAAGTAAGTTGTATTATTCAAAAACTAATATTTTACATTGGTTATGCATAAGCTGTAACTTTTTTTAGAACATCATGTAACTTTGACAACTTTAAGTAAGAAATTAAATGACAGACAACTGTTTGATGGTTGTCTTAACTCTTTAAGAAGCCTCTTAAAGGAAATATGCTTCGGATGGAAAAAAGATGAACCGAGGCGAGGGCTTATGGAACTCTCCCATGTAGCTTTCAAACGATTGGTATTTTTAAAAGAATGTGTTAAAGAAAAAGAAGCATCCTTGTACCAATTCGTTTTCTTGGATGAAACATGGATTTTCAGAATGGAACCATTGGTCGATCTTGGCAAGATGAAAATAAAAGAAGTGTTAGATCTACTAAAGTTGATGGTAAAAGGTATTATGCAGTAAACAAATATATATACTATGAGAAGTTTACCTAGGTAAAACATTTTTTTCTAGGTACATAATACTTCATGCTGGTAGTGAAGATGGTTTTGTTGAAGGTGCAGAGGCAATTTTCTCTTCTAAAACTAAGCTGAGTGACTACCATGGATCAGCAAAACTCTTTACAATGGTTCGAAAACCAATTATCGACAAATTTAGCAACGCCATCTGTGATTGTAGTAGACAACGCCCCATACCATAGCATGTGGCTAACAAAAATACCTAATACATCATGAAATGAAGCTGCCATTCAAGAATGGTTAACTACTAATAAAATTGAATTTGATTATACAATATTCAAAGCCGAACTTTTACAAATCGTAAATAGGTTGGTACAAGACATTTTGTATGCCATTTCAATTCGGCACACAGAAAGCGATATATTAAAATGGTATGAAAGAGAACATGTATTAGACTGAACATTCAATCCATTACTATTGAAGTAAATGAAACGAGTGATTCAAGTGATTTGGAGGATGATTGAAGATTCATATTTGTATTATTATTTTATTAAGCAGCCTCTTCAAGAAAATAGGCTTCAGATGGTAAAAAGATGAACTGAGGCGAGGGCTTATGGAACTTTCCCATGTAGCCTTCAAACGACTGGTATTTTTGAAAGAATATATTAAAGAAAAAGAAGCATTCTTGTACCAATTCGTTTTCTTGGATGAAACATGGATTTTTCAGAATGGTACCATTGGTCGATCTTGGCAAGATGAAATAAAAGAAGTGTTAGATCTACTAAAGTTGATGGTAAAAGGTATTATGCAGTAAACAAATATATAAACTATGGAAAATTTTTGTATATTTATCTTGTTTTTATGAAAAAAAAAACTGTAATTCCCTCACTCGGATGTTTTGGTTACAAGCTGGCAACACTGTCGATATCACTTAAAGGGTATGACGTGCATCGGTTTTAATTTTGCATTAAGTATAAGTGTATTTTTTATCAATGGATTTTTGCGTTTCTTCCTCTTTTTAATCTACATATTGTTATATCCAGAATTTAAAAAAACTGTCTAACAAACAACTAGATCCAACGTGAAAAACAAACTGGGAATGTCTCCCTAAAGAAAACCATTTACACATTATATTTTACACGGCTTTTCCTGAGCCCCCAAACATAAAAAAGCGGATGAGTGGCTTTTCTCACAGCAGGAGGACGCAGGACGTCCGGGCCGTCGGATCTCGACCTCGGGTCAGGAAGACGCGATCGGCAGGGGTCAGTGGTCAGCCGAGCGCGTGGGAGTTCTCGCACGGCTTCCATTGTTACCCGCGACCCATTATCCTGCCGACTGCTAAGCTTTCTGTGAGAGGCATATGTGCCTGCGCTTGCAGGAACGGATTCGCAATGGTATCAAAGAACATTATATTATTTTATTTTTGCTATAGATTTTGCCTTTTATTTAGAAGCGTTTTTATTTACAAGTTGTTAAATAGGTACAGTGCATCGTATTTTCATATCGTTATTTTAGTAATAAACCTTTCTATTGTAAGGGATGGTAGTCCTTACACAAAAACACATAAATAATCTTGACTTTAAGCCTTTATTCTTAAAAAATACTAAACACTACATTTTGCTTAACGTTCATCACCCACTGACATGAATTAAAGTGACAGACATAACCTCGTTCGTACCATTCTACCCACTTTAGGTTTTGCCGCCAGAATTCAAATTTTTAATTCCTTACACTATCAAATTTGTGAATCTTGTTGCCAAAATCAAATAGAAGGTAAAGCATACAAAATTATGACTGAAAAATGCAAATTCCATGCAGCAATTTATTGTCAATCATGATATTTTCACTTTAAGGTTTAAATATATTATTGTTATAGAATGTATAAGTTGACATCTTGAATCTTGAAAACTGACAAAATGATTGCCCAGAGGAGCTATTATTTTCTCCGCCCGAAACTCTATAATTCTCTACCGCACGAATACAAAAATATACATCCAAAAAATCTAGTCAAAAAGAAAGTAAAGACTTTGATCAATGGTCGAACACGTTTAGAAATACATAGCTTGATAGATTTAAAAAATAATTACAACTTCTAACTAAACTGCTTCCCTTGATATTTAAAACAAATAACCACCAACATTAGCTTAAACCAAATACCAAAGGACGATTATACAGGGTGGCGCACCGAAAACTTTTCACCCAGGTTATTTTTCTTGTTATAATAAATAAATCAAAATTCGCTCGAACACGGGAACCTTTGTTTTCAGAGGGACATATTTTTTTGCTATTTTCACCCCCCCCCCCTGCTTGAACTCCTACGACGGCGACGGGGTGGCTTTCACCCTTAAAATCTTAAATGGAAAAGAGGGTTGAGTGATACCTTATTTTAAAGGCAATTCAATTGCCTTCCCAACGCGACTTTGTTCGTTTTTGCGGGAGTTATTTGTCTGCACTCGTACACTATTCGTTGTCGCAAATCTTCCAAAGAATTGGGTTAGGTTGCATACATTTTAGACTTTAAACGTCCCCGCAAAAAAAAAGTCCAGTGGCGTTAAATCAGGAGATCTTCCAGGCCATTCAATAGCACCTCTTCTTCCAATCCATTTTCCTGGAAAATTTTCATCCAGAAACTGTCTAACAGGGAACGCATAATGCGGGGGTGCTCCGTCTTGCTGAAAGTAATAATTTTCTGGCCGATAACGGTCATTTTCTTCTATGACATTCGTTAAAGCAGGGTTAATAGTGGTTTCCAACAGGTTCAGGTACCTGTTAAATTTCCAGGTATAAAATACGACGCAATAATACCGTCCCCAAAAATTCCAGCCCACACATTTAATTTTTCGGGATGTTGAGTGCACTTCTCTAAAAATTCTAGGGTTGGAATCCGACCAATACCTGCAATTCTGTCGATTGACAGTACCGTGAAGAAAAAAAGTGCATTCATCGGAGAAATAAATGTTAAAAATAAATTGTGGATTGCGAATAATATTTATTCCAGGAAAATGGAATGGAAGAAGAGTATTGAATGGCCTGCAAGATCTCCTGATTTGACGCCACTGGACTTTTTTTGTGGGGACATTTAAAGTCTAAAATTTATACAACCCAACTCAATTCTTTGAAAGACTTGCGACAACGAATAGTGTACGAGTGCCGACAAATAACTCCCGCAATACTCCATAATGTTCGCGAACATTTTGAACGGTGCCTTTGTAATTGCATGGAGGTTGGAGGTGGACATTTTCAACATTTACTTGATTGATACAAGCAGTAATAAATTTTATTACTTTTAAATTTTCTTTTCTTTTTAGCCCTATTTCTCAGGAACTATTCGCTCGATTTAAACGAGCAAGGTCGCGTTGGGAAGGCAATTGCCTTTAAAATAAGGTATTACTCGACCCCAATTTCCATTTAAGATTTTAAGGGTGAAAGCCACCCCGTCGTAGGAGTTCAAGCAGGGGGGGGGGGTGAAAATAGCAAAAAAATATGTCGCCCTGAGAACAAAGGTTCCCGTGTTCGTGCGAATTTTGATTTATTTATTAACAAGAAAATAAACCTGGGTGGAAAGTTTTCGGTGTGCCACCCTGTATACTCTTGCTAAATTATTATCCTTCTCTGCATTGCTGCCTACGAATATGCGCAGCTTCGCCTTTCCTTGGGCATGAGCAAAATACAATAGTTCTCTGAATGTCAATAAACTGAAAAATTTCTTATTCTCTCGTTTTGGTTATCTTCCTACAAACATCATCAGTATCTTTCTTTGTTACAACATGACATAATTTACAATGTATTTTATGGTTGTTTATGTTCATGCTTATTTCTATTTAATTGAAATAATGCGATTTATTGATTATCTCCTTATAATACGCCAAAATGTATGCCAAGAGAAAAAAAATTTCCTTTCCTTCTAAGCATTTTGTTGATTTTTTCCTTATTGTTAATTGTTACAGCTGTAAATAACATCCCCTTAGTAAATTTCCTCATATACTTTTTTGATGCACAAAAAGGACAACATCGCTCAAGAAACCCTACTGACTCACTTGTTATTATGTTAAAACAACTGCATACCTACTACTTACTTATAAATAGGTTATATTCCTTTACGTACAGGTCTATAAGACCTAACGCCTAGGATTACTTATTTATTTATCTATTCTTACAGATTACTTTTTTTTTGTAAGTAAGTGATAAGTAATGAGCCTAGGTTTATTTAACCAACCTTGATAATTATTGTTATGGAAAATGCCTAATATTAATAAATCATGGACCTGCATGCAATTATATTCTAAAACGTGATGACCCCTGTAATGATTACACTAGTGAACAAGTACAAAAAAAAAATGCAACTGATGTTATAATGGCTGTACGGGGAAGTTTAAAGCATCCTGATTGCGATTTCAACAACAAAAATTTTCCACCACGGCTAGATCTTGACTTATAGAATAAATCAGATATTTTTATTGTGTACAACCATTTGTAACCAAGAAAAAAAAACAAGATATTTTAAGGATAACAGGATATATCATTTACAACAATGCACGTGAAAATACATTTATATTAGGTATTTTGTACAAAACTTTAAAATTTAATGGGAGTGCAAGAAGTGTATTTTAAGAGACATGCGACAGCCCACGTTGTAATAGCTTTCAAGTAGTTATTCTACAAGTTTTTCGTAGTTTTCTACTTTCTTGCTTCCTAAAAATTCCGAAACAATTATTTTAAGAGAACTCCACGCAGCTAATTCCACATCACCTAATTTTTGATCAAACTTAGTATTTTTCTAATTTGTGATCCAACGAAAATTCCTTCCTTAAGCTTAGCATCACTTAGTTTAGGAAAAATTTGTTTAAGATATTTAAATGCATCTCCTTCTTCATTTAATGCTTTAACGATGTTTTTTATCAATCTCATTTTAATGTGTAAAGGAGGTAGCAGAACTTTTTTGGGGTTAAGAAGAGGTATATTCTTTATGTTAGCTTGCCCTGGAATATATTGATCTCTTGGAAGCCATTCTTTTACTTGGTAATGGCTCTGTGTTGCTCTACTGTCCCAAAGACAAAGAAAACAGCAATACTTCGTTAATCCACCCTGAAGCCCTAGTAATAGTCATATGACTTTTAGGTCACCACATATTTGCCACTTATACGTACCATAGCTTATTGCATTTAGAATAAGAAAGGAATGAAGAAGGAAGCTCAAAAATTTGGAATCACAAATATGGGATTTTCCCCAGGTGGCGACACTCTTTTAGAGCTATTCGTTTAAATACGGATATAATATCTCGTCTATTACCCGAATATAAATAAAAACACATAACCGTAGAAGATAAAGTGCTACTGCATTCATTTCTAGTTCTAGATTGGGAGTGGTCCCACTGCATCATTACCAAAAATGAAGAATGTTATGTACAGGCCACCACATTTTAACAAAAATGCCTACATATTTTCTAAAGCCAGGAATAATTCTGCCAATTGGTAAATACACCGCCACCTCAAGTCAATTCAGAGAAAAGTGATTGAGCAACTGAATAAGGAAATTTTACAGACTGTGGGTGAGCTTATGCATTACGCTAAGTCGTCGTTTTTCGATTCCAGCACCCACTTGCGCACTAGAGTATATCGCATCTGGTATGTCATATTTTTTTCCTAAAATCCTGGATTAAAGAAAAACAAAGAATATCAAACAACAGAAGATTTCTTAACCAGAAAGTGTTACCATTGCATCAAGATGAACGCCCATGCTTTCATTAAACTGATACTTAAGCTGAAAAAGTTAAAACTAGAGATGTTCAGCATCGGCATCTTTGTGGATTCCTATTTCGAGCTGCCAGGTCCATGACTTCTACGTATTAAAAAAAATACATTTTAGTATAAAGGCTATGCCGAACCGAATGAAGATAACACACGATACCATCAACGATCTTCGGGGGACTTTTACGTTTCCAAGGGAACACAAAAGATTAAAAAACAAACTGAAAAAAGAAAATATATCATGTGAAAAGGAAATTTGCAACTTGGATATAAAAGCCACAGTTGAAGAAGCCCTCCAAATTGTCATAGAGGAAATGAATCAACTTGGAATCCATATAAAAGAGAACGACTAGAAATACACGCAGGTTCCATTAATACGACGGGCGCAAAGCACTGAAGTTACAAAGAAGAATGAAGAGGACATTGATTGAAGTTCAAGAGGATCCTGAAGAAAATGAAATTGACCAAGATATTTAAGAAAGAAATAGTATTAGTAATGAAGACGATATCGATATGGACGAAAAAGTGCATAGTGTATCGGAAAAATTAGCGTGCATAAAACTCATTGTCAGTAAAAAATCTTCGATTATTTAAAAGTCATCGTACTGCTGGCTTTTAGATAGAAAGAAAGAAGTCCAACGATAGAGTAAGTACTGGCCGATTAAAACGATTTTAAGACAGTACAAGGAAAATACCTTTTAATACTTTCTAGTCAGCCTCAACCATGAAAAGGGCTAAACAGAAGCGACCCCGGGATCAAGCTAGTGGCAGAAGCACCGACTTCGAGACTGACTTGGACGAGGCTGTAATGGAACTCGACGACTCCGATGATTTGGAGGAGTTTTCAGGGAACATTTTGCCATCAAAATTAGAAAATTTATTAGAAACAGAAAGACTTGAAGTACACTTGGAAAACTATTACGCGATATTCTATTACCAATCATGGTTTATTGGTAGGATAATTAAAGATAACGGAAACGAACATTTTAAAATTAAGTTGCTGAAAGCAAAACTCGACACTTTTATTTGGCCCCGAAAGGAATGCGTTGATACGGTGCATAAAGATTTTATTTTCTATGGTCCTACTAATTTAATTGGTGGTTGCTCATCAGATCCAGTTAATTTTAAATACAGATACAAGGCGTTTAAAAAACAGTGATTGTTATATTTTGCTCAATAATAGTACATTATGATATTAGGAGAATAAGAGATACTTTATGTGCTGAGCGCGGAAAGTTTGTCTGACGAACGTAGTGAGTCAGACAATCCATGCGAAGCACATAAAGTATCTCATTCTCCGAATATCATATACTATTTCTTCTTTAAACGTGCATCATATTATTCGAGATAAAACAATAAAAGAAAACGAATTTTTTAATGAAGATAACAAGATTGAATTTTTAACTTATTTCACTGTATATTCCCTTTTTGGTATCGTTATCATGGATACGTACTTGTTTGGCATCTATCAAAACAAATATTTCAAATTCGGTGTCGCGTCAGTTGAGACCGAATAAATCTACAGAAAATGACTTTAGAAGTGCCTGATGATGCTCCTGAGGTAGTAGAGGCAGCTAGAATAGCTATTCAAAACTTGCTGCCGACGAAATTTTGTGCAGTATATGAAGCTGCCTTTGTCAAGTTCAACAAACGGTGCACTGGAAAAAAAGTAATGCAATACTCTGAGAACGTTTTATTGGCATATTTTAACGAAATGGTACTGAAAATGAAGAGTTCTAGTTTGTGGGCTCATTATTCAATGATAAGGTCCGTGTTAAATTTGCAGCATAATGTGAATATTGAAAAATACAACGAACGAAAAAAAATAAATTTATAGTACTATAACGTATTTATACGCCTAGGAGTATAAGTACTTATACTCCTAGTATAAGGACTTATACTCCTAGTCATATAAATGACATTTAATGTCATTGAGAAACGTCAAATAAGTTATCACTTATATGACGTTTGAAGAAAAAGTTATTTATAGTTAAATTAAAACAAATTTCATAAACAAGTACTTTTGCTTTTTTATGAGTTCTTTTAAATGCCAAAGTAAAAAGTTGAATTGTCTCATTTATTTATTTTAATGCCTATTGCAAAGCTCCAAATGATCCTTAATTACTTTACACCTCGTTTTGCGCTATTTTGTTGTCTAGCTCGTAACAGATTTTGGTGAATTAGTAGGAAACTAACTTGGGAATTAGAAAAATTAGGGAAATTAGGAGAATTACAAGGAAATTTTGAAAAATTATAGAGAATTAGTATATATAATACGGAAATTACAAGAACCTGTAACAATCTTGGGAATTAGTGTACAAAGTTTTTTCTGCGGATTACCCTTCGTCAACGTCTTGTTTATAAATTACGAAAAGAGATTTGCTGCCCAGGATCAATAAGCTTGCCTACTTTCACCATGATGTTGACTCCATCGGTAGTAATATAGCGACAATTTGAGTTGATAGACACAACTTACAAGCCAAAAGCCAATTTTCTATTATTTCAACACATACAGCAGCCGTCAGTGAATATTTGTATCGTATCCGACTAGCCCTAAATTCCAACATTTTCCCTGCTGGCCATGCATGTTAACGTTCATACACTGTTTGAAGTCTAGGTCCACTCTAGATTTTTTTAAGAACTCCTTTATATAATCTTTTCCGGGGTTTGACGGATTAATCGCGGATCTTTCGAGATTTATTGTGCTTCGGGATCCCGGGATTGACACCCCTATACTTCTCATACAAACCACTCGCAAAGCGCCATTTTAGATTCTTTCTCCAGTGTCTATGTCTTATCCAAAAAATAAAGTAGAATACACTTCTACAATTTCTGACATTGGAAACTCTTGACATTTTATTTTTAGTTTTTACTCCTTGCTTCGATCCTGCATTCACAATTCTTCCTTACGAAGTAAAATGAACCGCTTTATATCGGACACGAATAAACTCCTTTGCTACTCATTGTTCTTTGCCTGTAATATTGTAATTACAGCTACCTGCTTTGAAATGCGATTAATAATATATAATTTACATAAATGTCGTTTGGTAATAAGGAAACCAGTCAAATATGCCCAGAGTCAGGAATATATAATGAAAATTATACAATGGGTAAATTAGTTCATAAGAATCTAATATTATTTTTTTTTAATAATCATTAATGATATATTTTTGCATGTTGCATCAGCGAGAGCTTTAATGGTGAGTACAGTAATATTAGTTATAAATGCATTTATACTCTTTTGAGGGTTTTCTCGGTTGTATTGGTAATTTGAAAATATTTTCTAAACACAAATTTTTGTTTTTACTATGATAATATTTATAATGAGATAAAAACAAGCAAAATATGGCGATAAATTATGGATAATTGTGTGTTGGCCAATAATAATAAATTCTTTAAGAAGAACTTAAATGTCATCAGATATAATATGGCCTGTGTGCACGACCTTAAAAATTTTTTAAGATTTATAATAGTATTGAAGGAATGCAGGTAAATAATTAATATGTTTGTTTCTTGAATTAGCGATTAATTTTGTAGCTATTCATTCCCTTCAAGAGAAAAATAGTAATTAGTTAATAAAATTATATTTGTGATAGTGGCATTGACCCAATATCAGAAACCGTTAGAGGCGTATCAAATATATTCTTAACATGGCGAAAATAAGTTTGTAAATTAAATTAAAATTTTTAACTCAGTACCTATTTAGACGCATAGACCGTCAAGCCTATGCCAATGGATAAAAGCCACCCCAGAGAAAAATAATATTGCATTCAGTCTGGTGGGACCACAACTGAAGCTATATCAGGTGGGGATTGTCATCAAGGTGGGTGGCATTTTGTCACCACTTTTGTGAGCAACGTTCTATTGCAACAACTACCCAGGCCTTACCTGCCGACGACTTGGCAATAGTCATCAAAGGGCGTTTCGCGGGAATAATTTCAGAAAGGACGCAAATCGCCTTAAATATAGTAAACGACTGGTGCAAAAACGAAAAACTGTCGATCAACGCACAGAAGACAAAAGTTGCCCCGTTTACAAGAAGGAGAGCACTATAAGGCCTAAAACCACCAGGGAATAGATTCTATTTGCCAAAAACTCACATGGAAGACAGTTATCGAGAACACCGCCCGAAGGCATCGATAGCTCTGGCAGGTGCAGAAGGATATGCGGTAAAAACTGGGGGCTGAACCCCGAAGACTCAACAGAGCGAAGTAAGCTTATCACAGTATCAAAGGGTACATAAGCGCCACTCCAATTGCAGCGATGGAAGTCCTACTAGACCTACCGCTACTACACATTTTTGTCTAAGGAAAAGCAAGGTTCATATTATACAGACCAATGCAAGGACAGCCGCCCATAAACTAATCGCATGTAGCAGAATACCAAAAGCTGCAAAGAGACCTAAAGTAGAACTCAACAACAGAGATGCCAAGCGATGCTATGACCACAAAATATAACTTTGATAAGAATTATAACGTAGTTATACCGGACAGGGAAGCGTGGGAGAACGGCCAGCCATTAATTGCGGAATCAATGACTCAAAGGCCGATAGGGGCGTGGAGGTTGGAATCTAAGAGCAAAGATCCAAAAAATGATACCAATTAGACTATCCAAAGAAATCACAGTATTTCAAGCAGAAATTGCTGCAATATAACATTGTATCGGAGAAATCCACATGCGAAACAAAAATAGTCGATCCATTGCCCCTTTTTCCGACAGTCCTGGGTCCACATATTGTCATACGCAAGCTTCATGAAGCAGCCAACGAATTCTCCAGTTATTACGTTAACTGGAACATTCGCCTCAATCCCGACAAAACCCAAACCATCCAGCTTGTTCGTAGAAGGCAACCACCCTTTGACGTGATCAACCTAGATGGTCGCGACGTTCCCTGGTACGATCCAGTAAAATACCTCAGTATCACCCTCGGCCTAACCCTGCACTGGCGCCCATATATTAGAACACCACCAACAAAGCCAGGCTCTCCTACAGCCAAGTATACCCTCTGCTCAACCAACGCAGCACCCTCAGCCACAGAAACAAACTCCTTCTCATCAAATCAGTTATCCACCCTACCCTTACATACGGTTCGGCAACCTGGGGTCACGCAGCCCCAACCAGCCTAAACCCTCTCCAGTCCCTCGGGAATCATTACATTCGAACATCCATGGATATCCCATGGTTTATGCCTAACGTAGATCTACACCGAGATATGAAACATACCCCCTAGCCCAATACCAAACCAAAGGGGGTCCCAAAGTCCCCTAGCCCAATAGCTCCACCAAAGGAGGTCCCAAAGTCCTCACCGCAACCCCCACCCACTCCAACGCGCTCATCAGATAAGCCTCCGATTACGACATAGGTGCCTCGCACCGCCACAAACATCCCCGACACCAACTCATTTACGTGTATCCATATTCACTCCCCCCCCCCCCCCAAATAATCACCCAAAACCTTCTAAGCCCCCCAGATTTCATGGAAACAGCAGAACATTGCTGTAAATAGTGAGACCCTGCGGAAGGAACCGCAGGGGGGCGAGGCAGGCAAGCCTAAGGTAGCGGAGATCAGAGCTCGAGATAGCTCTGGCCACAATAATCAGCTCAAATAAGGAAAGGTATGCCTCATTCCATAATCAGGCTCGGATCTTGAAGGCAAGACTTTCGCAGTGTCAACGGAAAATACAGTCTCAACGATAACAGGAATCAAAGCTGGGGTCCTGAAAGGGTCACCCCTAGCAGCGATACTTTATAACATTTATACAGGTGACATCCCAAAGCATGATCAGATACAACTATCTATTTATCAATGACACTGCAATAACCGCCACCCCTGGATCGTAGTAGCACGTCTGCAATGCCATATCGATATAAGTCAAAGATGACTGGATACTTGGAAGCTTAGGCTAGATGAAGACAAAGCACAAGTCATCTTCTTCTCGAAGACTAAGCTGAAGTTGTCAGAAACCAGGCTCAACTGACGTCACAAAGTTAAATACCGGAGGCTAACCATCGACAAGAAGATGACTTGGAGGTTAAACGTTGAAGAGCGTTTATCAACAAAGATAGCTGGGGTCGGTTTATTCACTTTTATGTGTAAAAAGCAATATCGACAAGGAGGCAAAGACATCAATATATAAGACAATAATAAGACCAATACTGACCTACGGTGTGCCAACATGGTGCACCGTAAATAATACGAAATTACAAAAGCTACAACAACTACAAAATAGGACTATAAGAATTATAAGATACACTAAGTAGTTTTCAGTTAACCTACTACACAGAGGGTTAAGAATCGATAAGCTAGATGAATTTCATACAAGACCAATACAAGATACTGCGCAAAGACCGATATTTGAAAAAATCCACTTATACAAAACTCACACATATCCTCACAACTATACAATACTCACAAATATCCGAAACACTGACTCCCACCTTAAGAACTGAACGAAGAAGGAGTTTGAAAATAAAAACCATCACATCGAAATAAAGGAAGAAAAAGAAATTAAACAAAAATATCTAAGAAGTAATCGAAAGGAAATATCGACAAACATCACGAATCATAGCAGCAAGCCAACTGAAAGACCACCTTTATCCAGCATACTTAACTTAACCTTAGCAAAGTATAGGCGATGCAAATGACCATTAATTAATAGTAAATTTGCGAACGAAAACCGAGGAAATATGAGAAATATTTGTGCTCTGAGAATGTTAGTGACTCACACAAAATCACGTAGAATCTTCGTAAATATCTCCATCCAAAATTCTTAGCTTGGTAATAAAGACACAAACTAATTTGTACCATAGTTGCATATGGCCAAATAAATAAATTTGCGAAACTTTTAAAGATTTAATTATAACTGCAACTATCTTAGTGGTGGCACGAATTTGGCTTAACTTTTATATAAATAAATTTAATAGTCGCTTTCATTAAAGTAAAGAAATTACTTTACTTTTCAGTTATTATCTAAGAGAGCGAAGTGTATCTTGGGTGAGAACGACGGCCGAGTAACAATGGCTAATTACCGGCTTAAAACAATATTCTGGTCAACGCAACGAAGTCCACTGGCATGATGAGATGCTCCCATAATTAAACCCAGGAAACTGTTCTTTCAGCGGTTTTATGTACAATCTACTAGGTTCTCACAACGACAATGGACATTTGCTTCTTAAGTGGAGTATCCATTGTTGTGTATGGCATGGTGTACTCCGCTTTTTAGAACAGCTTATATTTGAATAAAGATTAGTTTTTGTGTTGCGAATATTATCCTAAATATAATTTTCAATAAACGAATTTCTTTTTGTTAGAACTACTGCTGTAACTACTCTTCGAGGTAATGACACATTTTCTATTACACCCAAATGCGGCATTTCAATAATAATTTTTTAGTAATTACCTCTACCGTAGTTAACAAAAAAAAAAATTGAAAATTGATGGGATGACAACTGGCATTAAACAAGAAATAGCCTAATTATGTAGTTCCTGAGATGACCTTAAGATAATCCAATTTAGAAAAATAAGTTGGAATAATGGCACATCAGTGGCGGCTCCTGAATAAGGGCTGCACAGCTTGCAATCAGTTGATACCGGTGGTTAATACATTTTGAATCGTATTATAATTATAATTTCACCTAAATCGATACCTGAACTATGTTAGTTCTACACCAAACGCCCGAAGCATATAACCGAGTATGGGCGCAATAAACCGTAAGCATGATCAAGCCATCCGCCCATTCCTATTTTAGGCATCCGCCGAGTACTGGCAGCGCCATAACACTTAAAAGAGGTTGACAGCGTATTTTCTCCTTGAAATAGCCAGCGGCGGAGTGGGCCGAACATACACGGCCGGTTTATTACAAGAGGCCGATTATATTGGGTTTAGTGCTGCAAATTATTTCAGTTCCGGTTAGTTCTCGGTATTCGTATTATCGGGACAATGTTTATATTCTTTCTTGTCATTTGTTCTACTTGTTGGCGGTGTTCGCGAGTAATGGAGGGTTCAGACAAAAATGCCTTGTTTTGTTTGGGCCTGATCATAGGGAAAAGGTAGGGAGAGAGGCGGTGGTAAGAGATTTAGTGCATTTAGGTGACAAAATAAAAAACATTAACATTTTAATGCGATTCACATTATTGGCAACGTCAATGTACAGGCTCACCGTGGATTCCGCTTATTGGATCAACATTCAAAAACATAACGAAAAGGTTGTAAAGTTCGAAAATTGGATTTTCATAGTTTGGTTATCTATGTTAGGTTCTCGGTTTTAAATTTTTAGAGTACCTAGGTAGATTCTCACCTTAAATATTAATAACCTGTTAATAGTCAATAGTTCCATTTAAATCAGTTTCAAACCTATGTTGATTATGTTTATATTCCAGGAATGTTTTGTATCTTGTAAGACATAGCCAAATGGATTGATTTCTTCTGTTCTTTGTCTCATACTACTTGTAGACAGGTCTTATTTCAAATCCTTGTTTTAATTGATAAGTAATTAGTGAACTTTCGAGCTATCAATATAAATAACTTTTTAACCTTGTACATAAGATGTAGGTCAAATGTTATGACTGCTGTGATTTAGTGTTAGACTGACAGTTCTGTGGATTTTCACGACCATGTCTGGTTAATTGTAGCGTATTTTTGCGATTGCGCTGGTTGACGCGGGTTGTCAAGGTTTTGTTATTAAAAGGGGTTATTGTTCTTAGGGATAGGTATGACTAATTTGTCGACGATTATGTGTTTGGTATATATGTATGTTGAAGAGGGAATATTATCGGCCCTTTCGACAATAGACACTTAAAGGGAAAGCACGTTTGTGGAGGTAGCTCCCGAATTTTAGTTTTCTTGGACAGGGAAGGCCATCTGGTGCCGATAAAACGTCCACAAATATATTAAAAGAGGGTATGGCTTTGTAGTTTGCCTATTCCTTGGGCGGATTGCCCATTAAAATGCTTTTCCATCAACTTTAACAAGCGGTCCTAGACGTTATTTGGTAGATTGGAACCCTCGTTAGTTATTTAAGGTAGGTTTAAACTTTAGTATCTAATTACCCTCGATGGGTCTTATGAAAGTTTTCTCTTTCATGTTGTATATCTAAATTTCGATTTAAGGGTTTTTTTGGTAGGGGCTGGAAGTCCAAGTTCAAACTGGAGTACTAGTTTTCTTTTATTGGAGCTGCCTGGACGTGGGACGTGTCAGTTGTCATGTACTATTTGAATTTTTAGAGACTAGTAGTGTAGCAGTATCCACATAACCTTATTGTTCTGTGGTATACACGTCAGCTGTTTGAGGGACCATGTGGGTGTGTTTTACTGAAGATTGAGTCTTAATGAACCTTGGGTAGCACGTAAAGTTTCAGCTAAGTACCATATTTCTTGAAAAACTTAAAATCTTAATATTTTTCATTTGAATATTGTCCTATACGGGTGTCCGGTAACTTATGGGCCATAGAGCAACTGGAGATAGTAGATATAAAAATATGTCTTTTGAGCCTAATTAACACTGGCCATTTTCAAGAAAGAGGTTTTGCAACAACTGCCGGAAAGTAACTAAACATTTCAAATTTATGAAAAGTGAGACAGGTAGGTAAACTACCAGTAGATAGAAACCTATACACTACACACACATATTTTATTTTTTATAAAGATTGTTCAAAGCAAATAAAACAGAATCACTGAAGAAAGGTTCTTTGTCGTTAGTGCACCAACTATCTCCCGGAATGAGAAGATTCCTTTCAAGTTAACCGATGAGACGACGGTCATTTCACACTGACCGAAGGTAATTGTTGCAGAATTTGCTGTTTCCCTTAAAAAAATAACTCGCCAACTTTCTGACCTGCAGTTTGATGTATTTATCGTTCTTTTCTTTGCAGGAATCTCAAGAAATTATTTTAGAAATTTTAACAATTGTTGCGATTCGATGCCTGTGAAGGTATTTTGGCTAGTATTTAAATTGGTGTAACATATTTGGGTTTCTTATGATGAAATTGCAGGTATTTTTTAATGAGAATTTTTTTAACGTAACAATAATCGAATTGATTTCGTATATTATTTGTAATCACGTGTGCAAAAGCAGCCAATGGCAATAACATTATACTAATAACAGCCCATGGATAAGTTATCATCGATGTCATCATACGTTACCATGGAACAATAATTTTTCGACACATTTGTAATTGCTACAATTTAAAATGTCACTATATTTTTAAATTATATTAAGTACTTTAAAAGTTATTCAAGAAAAACCGATTTCCATCGACGTCCTTCAGGGGCACATATCTCCGTAGGGAGGGCATGTAAGAAAAAATGTTATAGAAATTTATCATCTTATTTTTTCATATTCTATCTGAATCATATTTCCCATATTTTCCCGGACACCCTGTATAGTATATTCCCGTTTCGTCGATTCCCGTTTCGTCGACTTTAAGAAATTTTCCCGTTTCGTCGACTGGCCTTTAGAGGTATAAATGGGTGTCATTTATATCTAATAGGTACCTAGTAATTATTCCTTCCTCAATTCCTCAATCGACGAAACGGTAACAAAACAGGTAAAATTGTCCAGTCGACGAAACGGTCAATCGACGACACGGGAATAAATCCCCTGTATAAGCGAAAAAGACTTATCGGTACATCTGACAACCTTTAAATGTTAAATAAAACAAAAAAAAAGCTTAAAATCATTTCACCCTCAGCACATAACGTATCGTCGAGACACGTGACCCTTCACAAGCCAAAAGGATCATGTCCGGCAACGTTTTTGCCTCTTCGTCGTTCTAAGAGCCACTTAGGTTTATTACAGTATTAAAAGTGGTCACTGAATAAAGCGAAAAAACGGACTATTATGGTTCGTGACCATTTAAGGCAGCAATAATGGTAGCAACAGACACATTTTAGGGGTAGATGATTTAGATAGGTAGTAATACATCTGATTTTATTTAAAAGTTTATTATATAATTGATATGTGATGGGCTACATGCTTGGTGAAATTAATATTCCATAGTAGAGGAAATTAAAGTAGTACTTCTTATATTTCACAATATAACCTATTAGAGACATTAGCAATCAAAAAAGCTTTAAAAAATCGATGCAATGTTGTTAACAATCAAATTGAAATACCTTCAGGTGCTAATCCAATACTTAATAGCCTAATTACTTAAGATAAATATGCAATAAACACTGTCTATAATTACCAACGAAAAAACCCATAATTATTATACACAGTATCATTTTATTAATTTTATTACTTAGATGTAAATACCTCTATAATCACACCTGTAATTTAGTTGTACCTTTGGCCAATACCTGTAAATTAAGGACCAAAATAACCTATCTCATCTTTCAATTTTTATTTTAATGTCATGTAGAATTTTTAACTGTCTTACAATGCCTTTGATAATGACCCGCAAGGGTTGAAACACGTGTCAGGAAACTGAAATATATTGTGAAATATAACAAGTACTACTTTAATTTCCTCTACTATAAAAGTTTATTTAAAAAAATATATGTTTTAATTAAATAAAACGTCATTATTCGAGAATACTTAGGAACCACTAATCTAATTACAATCATCAGATTGTCGTAGAATCGCTTGATCAGACCATTTGGGCGTTATTTGATAAAAATCCGTGGGCGCTTGAGAGTAATTCCTTTAAGGGCAGATTGGTCGACTCAAAATGTTTAGATTAGTTTTTTAAAGCTTTTTCCGATAATAGAAAATAGCAGAAAACCTGTCTTCTACATAAAAGATTCTGCAGTCGATAATTTCGCAAACTCTCTAAGTTAGTCGCAACCCAATGCCAGACAAACATAGAGAAGCGCGGATTGCCAGAGTAGCGCACCTATACGAAAATATGCCACTACCCTTCGTAAATATCCACAACGTTTCATTCATCAGGGCTGCAAATATCAAAAAGGCGCCGGGCTTTGACGACATGCGAAACATCGCGATAAAAAACATGCCAGTAATTTCGACGCAGGAGCTAGTCAAAATGGTACAAACCATCCTCGAAAAGGGTCACTTTCCCCCTGCTGGAAGCACGCAAAAGTAATTATACTCCCCAAAAAAGGTCAAGACACTACGCTAATCAATAGCTACAGACCAATAAGTTTGCCTTCTTGTCGTGGACAAAATAATACAAAGTCGTATAAACGACTTTGTGTATCTCCACAACATTTCACCACCAGAGCAGTTCGGTTTCCGGCTTGCTCATTGCACGGTGTGCCAAACAACCAGGTTAGCGTCAAACGTTACACAAATTAATAGAAAATTTAGAGTGGGAGTGGTCCTGTTCGACATCAGTAAAGCATTCGACAGGGTCTGGCACGACGGCTTGATCCTAAAACTGATAAAATTGAGTCTACCTGTATATCTCGCCAAAACATTCACTGTGTCATCGGAAAATAAAGTTTCACCAACAAAACAAATAACGACAGGGATCCCGCAAGGCTCCCCAATCGCCCAAATCTTATATAACATATTGACGAGTGATTTTCCCAAAACCGCTCAAACGCCCACTTACCTGTTCGCCGATGACACAGCGATAACCGCATCCGCCAGAAGGCCGCCATCAGTAATCGAAAAATTGCAACATCACGTCAATCTGATAAACAAATGGCTAGGCAACTGTAGAATTCGGCTAATCGACGCTAGAACTCAGGTTATCTGTCTGTCAAAAGCTAGAACAAACCTCCCGAATACTAGGGTCAAAATCACACCCAAAAAATGGAGTGACAATATTACAAGCAGGGAACAGATGTGAAGATGTCTGTTTGCAATGAATGGGCTCCTCAAATCAAAACAACTGACACAGACAACTAAAATCTCAATCTACAAGACCATAATAAGACCAGTGGTAATGTTGTAATGGATTTGAAACATGGGCACTGACTGTGGCAACCAAGGAGAGACTGCGCATCTTTGAACGCCGAGCATTAAGGACAGTATATGGAGCCAACTGGGATGGAACATCGGGACGGTACCGATTGCGTAGCAATAGAGAACTATAAGAACAATATGGAGCGGCCAACATCGTTAGAGAAGTCAAAGCAAGGAGACTACAGTGGGCAGGGCAACGTAAGGCGGCTTCCTGATGATCGTGGGGTCAAACTGACTTTTAAGAAGGCTCCTGTAGGAAAACGACCGCTAGGTCGCCCACGCCTGCGGTGCCAGGACAATATTGCCAAAGATCTGAGAGCAATGAATATAAATGGAGTGGGTCTGATCATAGATCGGACACAATAGAGGCATGTAGTCTTGTCAGCAAAAACCCACCCAGGGTTGTAAGCCACGAAGTAAATAAGTAAGTAAGTAATATTATATATCTAGGCTTACATTTTGACAGAAAGATGAACTGGAGTTTCAATGCCACCCACATACTCAAAAACGCGAACTCTGCGCTGTACCCCCTCCTTAATAGAAGCAGCGAAAAGCTAAAAATTAAACTTTACCTCTACAAAACTATGATCAGGCCTGTTCTTTTCTATGGCACACCCACGTGATCCACGATGTCTATGACTAATCACAAAAAATATAATTATCCAAAACAAAATTCTCAGAATGATCACCAATGCGCTTCTTTTCGCCCCAACAAGACTTTTGCACGGAGACCTAAAACCACAGACCTCTCAAACAACGCCCTAATCACACAATCCCATACACGCTCTCCTTTCCCTCGAACTTACACCGAAGTAATCAAAAGGAGATTGATGAAATAAATATAGACTATAATAATTTTAATCATAAATTAATAACTTTATAAGAAACAACAAGTGATTTATTTAGAAAGAACAGTTAAAATAAAGAGGGTTAGGATAAAACATTATTGTGTTTTGCATGAATATAAAATAAATTTGTAAAAGTGCAGTCTAATTAAACAAACCGACATCTTCTATTGACGTATCCCGTCACGTGTGCCTCGATTTACATGCCAGAGACACAATTATCTTAGGAGCCCCAGGAAGCGGCCATCTAGTTACAATCACCAGGGGTCAGAGAGCCGCCGGCCACTTCCGCACTCACGCTGATGAATCCGCGGATTTTTGCCGGCCTACTTTGCGGCCCAACAGGCGCTAATATCGGCCCTAATTAAGTAATTGATGTTTTAATTAAATGGGGTCGACCGCGCTACTGCAGTTCCAAGGGACTAAAGGATTTTTACCGCAGGCGAGTAAATTTTTTGTCGTTTTTCGTTACAAATCACGGAGAGAATTTTTGCAGAAGAAAAAATAAAAATAATACACAATCTAGGAATTTTCTGTTGAGGAGAGAAATTATGCCATACCTGTAATGATTTATATGCAAAGTTTTTTATTATAGGTAGTAACTGATCAGGTTTTTTCTGAAATAAATAAAGTTTAGCAGTTCCAGTTCCTGGCTTTACGAAAAGGTCTTGAATAAACAAAATACTTTGACAATTGACACAATATAAACACAAACATTACTTTAAGTGCCGGTACTTTTGGCACTGATTAACTCATTTGATAGACGATTAAAAAAAATAATCAGGGTTTTGCATGTGCCAATGTCAATATAATGAATGTGTCAATGTCAGTATAAATTTGGCACATTAGAAACGATGATAATTTTAATTGCGTATAAAATGAGTTAATCATTGCTAAAAGTACCGGCACTTGAAATGCAACCTAGGTAAAAAGTTGAATGAAAAATAGAACTGTCAATTAAGAAAATAATCTTGTCATTGCATAATGCAGAATTGTAAAAAATCATATGCAACAAAGGACGAGCAAATTATAAATTTAAACTAATTGAGAGACGTGTCCTCTTTCTATTTCCAAACAATTCTCGTTCTTCTTTTACAGAATCGAAAATATTGGTAAGCACTGGGGGGGGGGGGAGGTTATTTACTTGTAATTCTAGCCTGGCTTCTTCCTCTTCATCGGTCTTCTTGCATCCACTTCTGGACATAAACCTCTTCGTATCTTTTCCAAATCTGTCGATCTCTAGCAGTTCGGGACCAGTTTTTCCCACCACCTCCACAATTTCATCTATCCAACGTCTCTGTGGTCTACCTCTGCTTCGCTTGGTCTTCCTGGGTCTCCAGTGTGTCACCTTGATACTCCATGCCTCGTCTTGCTGTCTCGCGACATGAAGTACCCAACGCCACTTTAGCTCTGCCACACGTGATATGAAGTCAGCTACCCGCGTTCTCCTTCTGATTGTTTCGCTTCTTATTCTATCTCGCAAGAACACTCCCAGCATAGCGCGCTCCATCGCTCTCTGTGTTCGTCTTAATCTGTTTGCACTTTGTTTTGTGATGGCCATTGTTTCGAGACCAAAGTACCACGGGCAGAATACATGTGTCATATGCCTTACGTTTTAGGTTTATAGGGATTTCCTGATTTTCAAGAGTATGTTGGAGTTTGCCGAAGGCGGCCCAAGTAAGTCCGATTCTTCTTGATATTTCTGCTCTTTGGTTTTCTTTCCCCAATCTAATGGTGTGACCGAGGTATACATATTCGGTGACATTTTTGATTATGCTATTATCTAGGGATACATGTAGTTGTTCTGGACTCATGATTTTGGTTTTTGCAGTGTTCATTTTAAACCTATAGCTTTAGATGTCTCGTTTAGCTGCTCCAGCATATTTCTCAACTCGTATGGGTCTTCTGAGATGAGGACTATGTCATCCGCAAATCGTAAATTGCTAAGATACGATCCATCAATTTTCAGACCTTTTCCCTGCCATTGTAGTGTTTTAAAGACTTCCTCCAGAGCCAATGTAAATAGTTTTGGTGATATGGTGTCACCCTGGCGGACTCCTCGGTTTAACTTTATTTTTCCCGTTGTAGTGTTATCTTTAATCTCCACATGCATTGTTGCTTTTTGGTAGATATTCTTTATGAGTGCGCTGTACCTTGAGTCTGTGTGTGTGTGTATCTGAGTTTATTGGCACTGGTTTAAACCAACTGGCCAGCCTTGAGTCTATTCTGGCGTTATTTAAACCGTTTAAAAAGGACCGTGATTCTATGGAATCCAACCCCTTATGAAAGTCTACAAATGCTAGGTACATGAGTATATATACTATGTTGTTTTCTCTATCACCGTGCGTAGTGTTTGCAAGTGATCAATGGTGCTGTATCCGCTGCGAAATCCCGCTTGTTCCACTGGCTGGAAGAAGTCTGATTTATTTGAAAGGCGGTTTGTGAGGATCTTGGTGAGAAGTTTATAGAGATGCAACAGCAGACTGATTGGTCGGTAGTTTTCTATATTCGTAAGATCGCCCTTCTTGAACAGGAGCACTACCTCGGCATTATACCATTCCTCTGGTACTTTAGTCTCGTGTAAACATTTAAATAAAAAGGATCTGGACACTCTTTTCCTTTCCTTTTAGCCTGTAGGTTTTCTTAATTTTGGCAACGAGGAAAATTCTCAGAGATCAGTTCATGTCCTTTTTGCAAATTGAATATAACAGCTGTTTTTGAAGAACTTTATTTACTATTGTTTGTATTTTACAGTATTTAAAATATTTTGCGGCGTACATACGGTTCTCCTCAGACCAGCGTCAGTACTGTTTTTTCCAAACTTTCCTAAAATTACGAAGAAAGTCAATAATATGTATTACCTTATTAACTGAAATCGCCCACCATTCTCCCTTAGACGTTGGTCAACTCGTTGAAATGTCTTCTGGTTTGGCTTAGTACGATTAGGAAATCTTTCGGAATATAACCTTCTGACTTCTGAAGCATTGCAAGACGTGAGACCATACGTCAGATGCATATCTGCATACTTAATAAACCAACTCTGAGCAGCTCTTTAAAAATAAGATCCATTTTTTTTTAAATAATTTATTATTCCTAATATCGCGCATACGACAAAACCACTTAAAGTAGTTTTTGCAATTTGTCCAGTGTTCATTTGTGTGTGATGAACCAATCCCAAAAAAATGTATGCAACAGTTCCTATTTTATTTAAATCTCACGATCGACACAAACTATTGTCTATGATATTCGAAAGAACCTCTTAAAAACCGTAGGACGTCTATCTCTATTAATATCAAAAATATTTTACTTCCAAACATATCTAAAAATTTGTCGTATCTATTTTATATGGCCAGCAGTATATTACAACTTTATTTGATAACGTAATATTGTTTATCGGTGTCGAAATTGTGGCATTGACAATTTTCAGTTTCTCTTTAAACAACTTTGTAACAGTTCCTTAGCAACTTGTTTTAATCATAGGAAAAAAGCCTACTTAAATATCTATTTGAAGTAATTACTACCGGCGCGGCGCCGGCGGTTCTTAAAAATATACAGATTTATTTTACTCCTTATAAAATGATTCTCGCCAGAAGACAAAATTTTGGATTTACTTCGGATCATACACCCATACACATAAAAGAAACTATTTGATTACCGCGTTAAATACAAAATAACGTGATAATAAAGGGGTAGTAGAGATAAGTAAGTACTGAGCCGATGTTAAGTCATGAGATACTTAAGGTTGGCTAGTTACTTTTTTAAATTTATAATTTTTTCTAGTTTAGCGGAGAGATATTTGTAAATCGTGTAAGTGTACAACGGCTCTTACGATTAGCTCTTAAATTGCAATTAAAAATGATTAAACATACTGTACTAAACGAAACGTTGTATTTTAAACAAACTAAATGCAGCGGATTAACGCCTTCGTCCTTGTTATAGCCAAATTGGCAGAACTTGTAGAGACATTCAAAAGAAATAGCAAAAAAATAAAATGCATAGAACGAAAAAATAAATGGACTTTTTTAGTCAACGAAAAGTGAAAAACAAATCTGTCAGTATTAATTGTCGCTGCTCTGTAAAATATTAATAATATTTGTCGATGAGAAAGCCTAAACTTTATCTAACCTCATCTAACATATTGCGTAGGGGTAGTCGAATATCAAAGTACAATGAGAACGGTAGACCAAAGTAATAGAAATACGCAATAAATCATTTGTTATCAATGTCCATAGTGCAAAAAGTGACTGGGTTGCTAGAATTAATGCATATGACTGATGTAATTGTATTTTTTCACGTATATGGATAACTGCAAAATAATAGTTACGAGGGAACTGTAATAGTTATTTACGATATAAGTGTTGTAAAGATTCATATTACAACACGAGATGTTAAAGTTGTTAAACGAGGCGTCAGCCGAGTTTAATCAAACATCGAGTGTAGTTATATGAATTTACAACAAGAATATTGTACAAAATTTTATCTACTTTCATCTATGAATAAAAATATTTGGCAAAAGGCATTTTTAAAAATAAAAATGCACCTGTAAAAATGCACCTGCTATTAAAAATCGTTTTGTAAGGGCATCTATTACAGCACTAGTGCTGTAATAGATGTCATTACAAAACGATATACAGAACTGTAAAATTCTTATTACTAAATGAAAGTAGATAAAAGCTATTTAAGTGTCAAAAGTTGTTTTAGAATATTTTGCGTAACATTGGCCTGTATACTGGTGAAAAAAGATAGGTTAACTAGACGTCAAAATAATGGTTGTAACGTCAAAGAAATGAAATAGGTGATCAAAATAAGGAGGTCGTACTTTTATATTAATGTAAACAAAAAACAATTTTCTTTGATATATACAGTGTGTACATAAAGTAAGGAACAAATATATAATAATTTTTAATTGCGCATATTTTAACCTAATAATTTATTATACAGGGTAAGTCATGTAGTAGGTAATATGACATTATCGACGATTTTTTTAAATAAAAACCCCTATATTTTAGTTCAGATCATGACACACTTAGGGCCTAAAATTGATAGTTTCGTAGCTACAGGGTAAAACAAAATATTTTTTTAATAGTATTTTTAATTTCAAAAAAATAAAAAAAATGAATTAGAGCTACTTAATTAAGTGTTGAAATTGTCCTCCTTCTTGCGCCTGGCAATACCCCAAGTGATCAATAAACTCTTGTTGGACTTTTATTATGGTTTCTTCTGAAATATTCCTGCATTCTGTCGTTATTCGATTTTTTAAATCGTCAATGCTGGCAGGTCTTATTTTATAAACAACATTTTTCAGGTGACCCCACAAGAAGAAGTCCAGTGGTGTAAGGTCTGGAGACCTAGGCGCCCATTCAATAGGCTCACGGCTTCCAATCCAACTGTTCGGAAAAACTTGATTGACATGATGGCGCACTACTGCTGCATAATGTGGAGGTGCGCCGTCTTGTTGGTACCACAAATTTTCATCCAGAATTGCAGGATTATCTCTACTCGGATATAAGTAAACTAGCGTAGGGATAAGAAAGTCTTGAAAAAACTGAAAATAATTTAGCCCGTTTACATTGTTGTCAAAAAAATATGGCCCAATAATTTTGTTTTTCACTATACTCGCCCAAACATGAATTTTTTGAGGATATTGAGTATGATGCTCACGCATCCACCTGAGATTTTCTTGTGCCCAATATCTACAGTTTTGCCAGTTTACTTCACCATTAAATTTAAAAGTAGATTCATCCGAAAATAGGATATTTTCAACAAACGAAGGATCTGCGTTACATATTCCATTAATATTTAACAAAACTCCATCCTACGATCTGGATCATCTTCATTCAACTTATGAACCAGTCGGATTTTAAACGGGTGCCATTTTTCTACCGTTTATAAGTTATGAACGGTCATAGCAGCCGCCTCATGATCTATGCCAATCTGGCGGACGCTGTTATTGGTATCTTCAATTTCCAATAAAATATTTAATTTTTTATCATCCGGAATAGCTGGACGGCCTTTCCTGGGAAGATCTTCCACAAAACCCGTTTCTCGAAATTTTGTTTCAAGTTTACTCACCGTTGATCTAGTGATTGATCTTTCTGGGTACTTAGCGTTGAACAAAATGCAAACTTCTTGTTGGGTACGAATCCTATCACCATATCCAATCATCATAAGAATTTCTATTCTTTGCGTTGGAGATAAACGCATAGTAACTAAATATTAAAATTAATTTTATTACTTCTACTAAACTTACTAGAAAAATTCAATATAATGACAGCATAATGTCATTATCTAAGTACCATAGTTACATAACCGCAAATAAGTCTACTTAAAAAAAAACATAACAGCAATAAAGTCTACTTTTAAAAAAAATTTAGCTTAAATAAAATTATTCGTTCTACCCTGTAGCTACAAAACTATTAATTTTAGGTCCCAAGTATGTTATGTTTTTGAAATCAGTTCTTGGAGATTACAGATCTGAACCAAAATATAGGGGTTTTCATTTGAAAAAATCGTCGATAATGTCATATCTACTACTGCATGAATATAAAGGATCTTGACTTCAAGTTCAACTATTTTCTGGCCAGTATAAGGGACCTCTATCCAGCACTGTTTACTGTGTATGTTTATGTACTGAATAAAAATCGGATGAAAGCAAGAAAATGCTGAATCACTTTCACTATTCAAGAAAGGGGATGTTGTTATTAAGCTGCTAACAAAATGATAACAAATCGGTTGACTAACAAAATAGCCTCATACCAACTTTGGAACTATCGACTACTTACAGATACTTTCGCAGCGCACTCGATAAAATGAGAATCGACTTTTAATATTAAGACTGTATTTTCATGAACCAAGTCCATCCCTCATATAAACCTGACAAAAAGCAAAGTTATGAGTTTAAAAGATACTCAGCTAACTGTTTATAATAAACGAATCGGAAACATTTCTGACTATATAATAATATCACCCAACATCAGAGCCAGTGCAGGAGTCTGATGAGCTAGAAAAAAGAACCGAAATGTTGACATTTTATTTTAAGGCAATCGTGGAACCGAGCAAAGAGTTAAATGACAGACCCGGGAGGGGCTCCGTCAAACTGGGGTCACCCCGCCATCGAGCATCAGGGGATACCACGCTGGGACCCCCATCATCTATTCCACACATCCATCTCGGCCTGATATCCGGGTCGGAGGGTTAATGGTTTTATACCATTCCCCAAGGGTGCGCGCTCCTCTGTCTATCCATGATCGGTCGGTTCGGTGTTTCGTCCTCTTGATCTCATCAGTAGCGCTCGCCCGAAAGGGGACGCTAGACACTCTACCGCGTTGTTCAGATCCAAATCCACCCGTCTCCACGCACAACCCAAAGGATGATGGTGTAAAGAAGCGTGTGGTGGTGAGCTTGTTAAAGCCACCATTCGTCTCACCGGAAGCTCGTTCAGCGGCAGCCTAGCTCGCCTGTCGCAAGGATAGAAAACGATGAGCCAGGTAAAGCCTTGGGCAGTACAGTGCAAAGATTGTGTTTCTGCACGATCAAGAGTGTGGGGTGATTCCCCTCTTGACACCAAGGGCTCCTTGGCAATGAGCGACTCAAGTACATGAGCTCTACTTACTCCAGCCATAAACGAGCATCCGGGTTCCCAAGCCTCGGCTCTCACGGGAGATGCGTGAGGGCGGGCGGGATTGGAAACGGCAATGAATCTGTGCTGAGGTCTTTACGGCTTAACCCGTCCTTGGGCTGTTCTGTATTTAGTATACCAATTTCTGACCATATTTAACTTGGCCATAAGGTTTAGGTTAGGTATGAAGAACCAGACTTTAAAGATTTCAAGAAGAATGAGCGGGTTTGGCAAGTTGGGATTTATTCTGAAATCCAAAAAGTGGATTCCGAAGAAAATTATATCAGTCCTGTGAGTCCTATTTGTATCCTTGTTCGTAAAGTCCTTGTTAACTTTTTGAATAGGAAAAAAGCGACGGCTTAAAGAATGTTGCGTTGCGAAACTTGCAAGTGCATGGAAACAAGTAAAAGTCATCCTTATATACAAGACTGGTGAGGGTCCCACGGCACTGACAAGTTACAGACCCATCAGCCTGTTGTCTAGCTTGTGTAAACTAATCGAAATAATTATCCCTTAAACGACTTTGTTTTTGAGCGAAATGTGCTGCCTGATGGACAGTTTGGATTCAGAGCCAAACGTTGCACAGTCAAGCAGACAACAAGTCTAGCTTCATACATTTTACAGGACTTCAACAGACGAGCCCATACGGGAGCTTTGACGTTGGTAAAGACCTTGATAAAGTCAAGCATAATGATCTCATACTAAAGATGATATTATTCGGAGCGCCGAACTACCGCATCAAGGTAGTAGCTTCTTTTCTAGAGAATAGAAGTTTTGCAGTCTCACTAGAGAGCGCACTCACCTCTCTCTCCGATGCTGTATAATATATATATACACATAACATTTCGATAGGCTGATCCAACTCTATCTGTTCGCCGACGATACTGCAATTACAACTACCTCTAAGCAACCATGGCTTGTCGTTACCCGGATGCAGCACCATATTAATCAGGTGGAAATATGGCTTTCGAATTGGAAAATTCATCTAAATTCTGCCAAAACGAAGGTCACTTTTTTTCCAAGAAGTCGAGTACGAAGACCTGAAACAAGGGTCAGGGTCCATCTAGTCGAGTTGAACTGGTGCCAGGAGGTCAAATACCTGGAACTTATCTTTGATCAGAAACTGAATTGGAGGTTGATCTCAGTCAATAGAGTCAAGCTTGCTTTGCGCCAATTGGGCTTTATCTGCCCCCTGAGTAGTGAGAAACGGACAGAGCGAGGCCAGGTGGTGCTGGTGGTGCTGGTGGTGCAACTAACCCAGGTGGTGCAGGTGGTGCGTTTTACGATCTAACCCAAGTGGTTCGGTGGTGCGTTTTATGATCTAACCCGGGTGGTTCGGTGGTGCGTTTTATAACCTAACCCGGGTGGTTCGGTGGTGTTGTTTACAAAATAACCCGAAATTAAACCCGACTTTTTACGACCTAACCCGGATGCTTTCATGAGGCGGCTTCTTATCTAACCCTAATTTGAACCTGAATATTTATCAACTGACCCGAGATAAAACCCGACTTTTTACAACCTAACCCGGATGCTTTCATGAGGCGGCTTCTTATCTAACCCTAACTTGAACCTGAATATTTATGATCTGACCCGAGATAAAACCCGACTTTTTATGATTTAACCTTAGTGAAACGCCGCTGCTAAAGCGGGATAATTAAATCCCAATTTTTATAAGCCATCCTTAAACCCAACTTTTTACGATCCGACCTGAGCCATCCTTAAACCAGACTTTTTATTATTTAACCTTAGTGAAACGCCGCTGCTAAAGCAGGATAATTAAATCCCAATTTTTATAAGCCATCCTTAAACCCAACTTTTTACGATCCGACCTGAGCCATCCTTAAACCAGACTTTTTATTATTTTCCCTTAGTTGAAACGCCGCTGTTAAAGCGGTATAGTAAAAAACATTATTTATATTTTCTATCTTAGTGAAACGCCGCTGGTGGGTAGTAAAGCGAAATAAAACCCTAATTTATATGGTCTAACAAGATGAGTATATTAAGGCGGCACATTTGTCACCCCGCAATAATTATTTATACCTAAATAACCCTCTCAAACCCTCTGCCGACTCGATTTAAAAAGAAAGGGGCATAAACCTTTATTTATTATTCCGAAGGACCCTCATTAAAATTCAGTAGCATATCTAATAATTGATTCCAATTTTTGCACCACTTATATAAAATACAATAAAATAATTACCATCTAGAACCATTAACTAGCGATTTCTTTGTACTTGAAGTGGATAAATTATAGGACTATCTTGTAATGAGAACAGAGTAATAAAAAGTAAATAAAACTTAAATACGTATAAAATACCAAGCAGGTATAGGTACTATACAACTTGTGTTCACCATCAGGTAAAAGCCCTCATAATGCTTTTATAAAAAATTTTGGATAATATCAAAATATAAGTAAATAGGCTACAATTTCAGGAAAAAAGTAAAAAAAATTAATTCACAGTATAAAATTGTAGTTAAATGGATTGTAAATACGAAATAATATAAAAAGCTACCTTTTGTTTGCGATGATGTATGCACAATAACTCTATATTATTCGGTCCTTAAACTGAAAATACCCACTAGATAGGTATCATAAGCTGTATTTGTCATCAGGTAGAACCCCCAATAAAATTATGAATATTAGGCGTAGGCATCAAAGTAGCAATCTTAACTTATTTTCAACACGAGCATAAAAATATAGGGTTGTTAAATATTTTACAACCCTAATTCTCAATTGCAACAATATGCAAATCACGTTGGTTTTTTAATTTATTATTAATCTGGCTAACTTAAGAAACTCACAATATAACGACCATCCAAAAAAAAATCATAATACATTACTGGGTGTGAAAGCAATTGCGCTGCAAAATATAGTGTATACCGACTCTGAGGTAGTTAATTAAAATCCCAATTAGCGCTAAAAAAAATCAATTAGATATTTACTTTAGATATTTTAATAAAAAAATTCAATATTATTAGCGTCACCTACGCATAGGGTTAAAAAGTATGAGAAACTTTGTGAATATCATTTTACATGATTCTCTCGATTATCGCATCGCTATCACATTTCAATATTCTTGGCAACATTTAAGTTTTAAAATTAGCACAATATCAAATCCGTTACAATGAATTAAACAAACACATACATAATTTTAAAATCTCATAATAAGAATATAAGCTAAAATCTAACAAGTTTCGACAAGTTCAAACTTGTCAGTTTACATCTGTAGAGAATACCCAACTCTCGAATCATAAAAAAATGGTCAAACTTTGTCGGCAAATACCCTTCTATGATGCAGGGGAAGGACAGGTAACTCGAGATGTTTGGTACGCTGAAGAAACGTTAAAGAACATTATTTGCTTATTTCTAGACTCTTAAAAATTAGATGCAATCGAACAATAAATGTTTTCATCATGTATATTTATGAGTAACACATTACCTTCGACATACATAAATTCAAATTGATAATTACTTGCCTTAGTACTTTTTTAGAAGCTTGAATCATTGCATATAACCGTCTGAGGATACCCAAACTTCCCCTAACATATTTCTCCGCAACCGGGGAAAAAGAGGTATAAAAGCGGCTTTGGTCGCATAGAGATTTCAGTTCCAAGTTAAACTTGATACCGAAGCAACTTGTTAAGACTAAACTAACCTTACAAGATTAATAATTTCAAAGTAAATTTTGTCAACTTTTATTTTATTTCATTTACATTAAAATGGAATGTATTACATGTCATAAAAGTTATTCAACGCTGTCAGCTTTAAAAAGACATCAAAAACAGCAGCATTCAAGTAGTCAGAAACAATTTAGTTGTCATTTATGTCCGCTAACTAGCAATAGAAAGGATACTTTTAAAAAACATCTTAAAACCCATGAAAAAAGCGATGCAAAAAAAGCCGAAAAAGCTGCAACTTTAGCTAATAATGTAAATAGAAAACAGATTAATCAGACAAATGAAAAACAAGCTAAAATAAATGATGGAGCCTCGACATCATCATCTACTGTTAGATGTCAGGAATGCCAGATAGATGTCAATAGAAAAAATATGAGCGCCCACTTAAAAACATTATACCACAAAAAACATTGCAGTGTTAGCATTGGAACAAATGTGCAATTAATTAATTCTGCTTTTAAAAAAAATATTTGTAGCTATAGAATAAACAACGAGGGTGAAACACTACAAAATGTAAACGAGTTTATGGCAGTAATTAAAGCAGATGCCCTAAATTTAATAAAAAAAGAGCTTACCGAGCAAGAAAATGGCCTTAAAGTTAATTTTGAGCTTTTCGCCTCATATATGCTATCGACGAAACAAAATGAAGATGGGAATGATGTGCAAAATGAAACAAAATCATTTAATAGCAAATATCGTATTGCAACAGTATCGTCGGATTTGGAAGACATGTATTCTGAATTTACAGAAATATTAAAAGTGAAAAGCGAAGAGTTCCAGGTAAGTTGTACAAATATTATTATTCGATTTCTTATATCTAAAAAAAATTTATTTTATTTTAGCAAAAAGATTCCGGATGGTCAATGCTCGCAATTTTATATTTAGAAGTAAATATGCTCAGATTTGAACCATTTCGAGGATCGTCTTATATACCACTCCCTAAAGATATAGAAAATAAAGAGGCTATTATCAATATTAAAAATACCGATAATAAGTGCTTTGCTTATAGTATTCTCTGCCATCTTTATCCTGCTGCTGAACATGTTTATAGAGTTAGCAACTATGAAAAACATTTGGATAAACTAAATTTTAATAATTTATCATTTCCTATGGAATTAAATAATGTTCAAAAATTTGAAAAACAAAACATGGATATAAGCGTCAACGTTTTTGGACTTAGTAAGAAAAAGGATAAACATATCGTTGTAGGGCCATTATATCATACTAAGCAACGAAAAAATAATCATGTGAATCTCCTATACATTGAAGATCCCGCAACGGGGGCATCACATTTTTGCTACATAAAAAATTTAAGTAAACTAATCTCAAAGCAAAGAACTAATCATGACGGAAGAGTTTATGTATGTGACGGCTGTTTAGTTACATTTTTAACAGAAGAGAAATTAAAAAAGCATTTAGATCTAAATGACTGCCTAAAAGTTAGAACAGAGCTCCCAACCGAAATGAATAATATTCTCGAATTTAAGGATCATCATAAGGCATTTCCTATGCCGTTCTGCATATACGCAGATTTTGAAACTTTACTCGAGCCTATCCATATAGCAAATCCAGACCCATCCAAGAAATATACAGTGGATACGCATGTACACAAACCATTCAGTTTTGCCTATTTTGTGAAATGCGAACATGATAATTCACAATCATTTCTGAAACAATATAGAGGCTTGGATTGCGCCGAAGTTTTTGCAGAGTGGCTTATCCAAGATGTCAGAGAAATACATGAAACATATTATGCAAAGCCGAAGCCAATGACAAAACTAACAGCTCGAGAACAAGAAAAATTTTCAAATGCAAAAAACTGCTTTTTATGCCAAGACATATTCCAACCTAATACTGGAGACGTCTCACTAAAAAAAGTGAGAGACCACTGTCATTTTTCAGGTTAGTAGATACTATTAATTTAAATAATTTTTAATTATGACAAACTATTTTAGTTATAAAATTTAATAATACATAGATGCTAATGAAATATTGTTGTTTTAGGTTTGTACAGAGGTGCAGCACATAGCAAGTGCAATTTAAAATATAGAACGCCACAGTTTATACCTATATTTTTCCATAACGGCTCACATTACGACTTTCACATATGTATCGAAGAACTATTAAAAAAATCCGAGTCCATAGAAGTCATCCCACAAAATTAAGAACTTTATATCGCATTTACAGCGAAAATTGCGCTAAGTCCGAGCGATGGCAAAAATTTGAATGCTGAAAGCGAGAAGAAAAGGTATTTTTACTTACGCTTCTTGGATTCGTTCCGCTTTATGCCTTCCAGCTTAGATAGCCTAGCGAAAACTTTAAATGAAAACCAACTAATTGAAACCAGAAGACTATTTACAGATGATGAGCAGTTTAATTTAATGCGACGAAAAGGAGTTTTCCCCTACGAGTTTGTGGATTCATATGATAAACTAGAATCTACACAAGAATTACCAGCAATGGGAGATTTTTACAGCACGTTATGTGAAGAAGCCATTAGCTTGGAAGACTACATGCACGCAGAAAAAGTTTGGCAACTATTTAATTGCGAGAACTTAGGCCAATATTCAGATTTATATTTAAAAACAGACGTGCTTTTATTGGCGGACATATTTGAATCATTCAGAAAGCTATTTCGATCTCTATACAATCTAGAAGCCTGCTTCTATTTCACCCTACCAGCGTTGGCATGGTCTTGTATGCTGTCTTATACAAAGGTATGATGATTAACTTTCCATTTTTTCATCACAAGGTTTAAAGCTTTATTTTTTTTTTTTTAATTGCAGGTAAAACTAGAACTTCTTACCGATCCAGATATGTTACACCTAATTAGAAAGGGGATCCGAGGTGGCGTCGTACAATGTGCGCACCGTCATGCGGTAGCAAATAACCGTTACCTACCACATAACTTAGACGATGATTTCAATTATATAAAATATGATGCTTCTAAACCTACCTCATACATCACGTATCTGGATGCCAACAACTTATATGGACAAGCCCTTTCTCAGTACTTGCCTTTTGGAGGCTTCAGATGGCTCAAAGATGAAGAAGTTCAAAATTTTAATGTATTAACACAATGTTCAAACGAAAAAAGCGCAATAGGATTTATTTTAGAAGTAGATTTAATTTATCCGGAAGAACTTCACGACTTACACAATGAGCTTCCTTTCTGTCCTGAAAATATAGTTGCGCCTAATGGTAAAAGTCGTTTAGCTAAGCTAATACCTAATTTAAATGATAAAAAACGTTATGTAATTCATTATAGAAATTTATATCAGGCTCTACAACATGGACTAAAATTGGAAAAAATCCATAGAATTGCTGAATTCAGACAGTCAGATTGGCTAAAAACATATGTTGATAAAAATACGGCGATGAGGCAAGCGGCTACAAATGATTTCGCTAAAGATATGTATAAATTAGCTAATAACGCAGTTTTTGGTAAATGTATGGAAGCTGTCGAAAACCGAAAAAGCGTCAAGTTGCTAAAACAATGGGAAAATATTCGTGAAAAAAAGGGTGCTCAAACTTTTATTTCACAATCTAAAATAGATAGCGTTAAAGTTTTTAATGAAAATTTTGTTGCCATTCAACTTAAAAAAGATAAAGTTCTTTTCAATAAACCTATATATGTAGGTTTTAGCGTTCTCGATATTTCCAAAACTGTGATGTTTGATTTTCACTATGATTTTGTAAAAGAAAAATATAAAGATAATGCAAAACTCTTATATACTGATACTGACTCATTAATATATAAAATTGATACTAAAGATTTTTATTCAGACATAAAAGAAAATCTCAATAAATTTGATACTTCCAATTATGACTTAAACAATCCGTATTCAATACCATTAGTAAATAAAGCAGTGTTGGGAGTATTTAAAGACGAAGCGAAAGGTCTACCAATTCTTGAATTTGTCGGCCTTAGACCCAAATTATATGATTATGTTGTAGCCAAGCCTAAAAAAAGTAGTGGATACTATGGTGAAGTAATTAAAAAAGGAAAAGGAGTTAAAAAATCTGTTATTAAAAGACTTAAGCATAGTGCTTATAAAAATTGCCTCTTTAGCAAGAATATTGTCTTAGCTAGACAAAATGTATTTCGATCAATAAAACATGTCATACATACAGAAACGGTTAATAAGATAGCTTTATCTGCGAACGATGATAAGAGATACATTTTGCCTGATGGAATAAGTACTCTTGCGTGGGGTCATTATAAAATCGACTTTTTAAATGCTATACATGAAGGTTTTTAATATTTTTTTATTAATTATACTATATTTTCAAAAATATTAACCATATGCTATTTTTCAAGTTGGGTATAATGCTAAAACCTGTCTAAACAAGAATAAACATGTTTCAACAAGTCTAAACCTATTTCAACTCGCCTAAAGCTGAAAGCTGTTTCGAGACGTTGAAAGCTGATTTGTATTGCTGAAGGCTATTTCCATCGGTTGATATTTGTTTCGACTTGTCGAAACTTGTTTGTAAACGAGGGTGGGATGGGTAGGGGGACTGTAACTATAAAAGAACTTAAAGCAGATGGTTTAAGCTATAGTAAGCCAGATGAGCAAGTCACCGCATCTTCAAAGAGAAATAAATAATTTTTCTAAAAAAATCAGAAAACTGAAAAAAGATATTAAACAATACGAACAAAAGAAGCAGGTTATATATCTATTAAAGAAACTAAGATTATAACATGGCTAGTCAATCTTCTATGACTTCATCAGATTTCTGCTATCCTGAATATATAGATATGTTGCTACCAAATTATAGCGAAAAAATAGAGGAAGAAAAATATTTGATTAACGAGAGCATTATACATCTCCTCACAGTTCCCATACAAATTTCTACAGGCTTAAGTACTATGCAGGGCTTTCTACCGACAGTCAAGCTAACATATGTTGCTCCCTGCTCTAAGGATAGCATTTCTATATCATTCATGGATATAGATTGGCATGAACTATTTGAACATATGCTGAATATGTCTCCATTAGTTAATGTTGACGGAACACTGACTGAGAATGTAATGATTTTTCAGCAGTTTAAACTTACAAGTATACCATGTGAAGGGCAAACATTATTAAAATTGGAAAAATATAATAATATTTTATATTTTTGTAAAGAATGGCTTCAGGAAATTAAATTATATTCTCATGTTATTGACTATAAACTAAAAATTTTAAAAGAAATTGATTTCTCAAGTCATTATACTAGTATTTTATTATATGTAACCGATTATGATAGTGATGTAACATATTCCGAAAAAATTAAAAATGTATGTAGTTTACAGTTATCTATTCAGAATTATTGCATGTTAGAATATTTAGCTTTTAATTATCACCAAATATTATGTGATATTACGAAAATTTTGTATATGAAATGAATAACCTAAAAATAAAAAACAAAGTATTTATTAAAAAGTTGTTTTATTTACCTTTAAGCTACAAATACAAATATATGTAATAAGTTAGGTTAAGAATTAATAATACTATAATATGACATCAGTTTCATTAACCCATGTAGGTTTGGGAAATCCTAGCCAGCGAACTAAAACTTGCTTAACGCCATTTTTTGTTCGTTTTCTTATAATTTTCTCCACCAAATAAACATCAGGAAGTTTGGTTTTTTGTAGTTCTTGTTGATAAAAACAACCCTTTATCGGCTGACCATTCATATCTTCTAAAAGAAACGTTGGTGGATTGTTAATATTCACTTTAACTATTTTGAATAACTCTGGAGACCAGTTAATTTCAAATCCTTTACTGAATGCACCTTTATATTTGCTTATCCTGACAATATCATCTATTTTTAGTATCTTTTTTCTAACAGCTATTTTTGGCACATTATATACATTTAGCAATGTATTAGGTTTTACATCGCAAGGCTTCATTCCTGTGGTACTATGCTTGCTATTATTGTAATCGTCTGTAATTTCTTGTAAGATATCGAACCAAATGTGAGTTCCGCGTAAAGAGAAATATTTGTATATTCGGTTTTTTAATGTGCGTATAACACGCTCGACAATCGCCGCTTTTTTATTACTATAGATAAAAAAATTATTTATTTTATATTTTTTCATTAAAGAATTAAAGTGTGAATTTTTAAATTCTGAGCCCATATCAGAACCTATATTTTTAGGTGAATATCCTGCCGATTCAAGTATATCTTTCATACTTTTAGTAACTTCGCTTCCAGTTTTCGATTTAAGCGGTCTAGTCCAAACAAATTTAGAAAAACAATTTATAACCACTAATACATAGCGAAAACCTCTATTAAGAAGCGAATATGGTTGAAACTCCATTAGGTCAATTTGAAAATAGTCATAATAATCTCGTATTACAGTTTTACGCCTAGAAAAATTTCGACGTGTGGGTTTATGGAGTTCTTCAACGACTTGTCTTTTTTCTTTAGAGATCATCTTGTAAATTGTTGATGTGACTAGAGTAGCTTGATAACTAGAAAGGTTTCCAATATACAGCGCGTTAAATTCATTTTTTATTTCAACATTATTTTTTAATCACCACTTTTGAATGTTTAGTATCTTTTATTTTTTCATTTATGATTCGCTCCATCTCTTTTGGGATATTACTTTTATCTAATAAATTGTTTATATGTTTATCTATGTATTCTGTAAGTAGTTTCTCCAGAGTCTCATTTTGCTCTTCAATCACCGTTTTATGAACATATGGTATAACATCATTGTTTATTATATTTGCAAGTTGTTTTCTAATCTCCTTTAGCGTTTTAGCTAAATCTTCTTCCATTTTTAAGCCAATATATGTACTTAGATTTTTGTTTATTCGTTCAGTGGTTTCAGATAGTTTATTTCCCATTTTTTCTTCCAATACTTTCATTTTTTCAGTCAAATAATTCATTGTCACAGCATCATTTAAGTCTGTAGGTGGCGAAACATTGGTTAGCCGTTTTCCTTGTAAATCATAATTTCCGTCGGAAGTTAGTTTGTAGGCGCTTATAGGGGTTTCTCTAAGTTTAAACTGGAATGAGTCTTTCCATTTACGTTTACGACCAAATTTATCTATTGTGTTAACACTCATCATTTTATGTATAAACTGAGATGAAAATTGGAATGTTACGTATTATAAGGCGTTTAATATATTATATTAGCTTCTCGTAGTTCTTCTAAAATGGATATAATTTCATTATCATGTGCCGTGCTTCCAGCTAATTTAGACGCCCAAAGGAGGCGGAGACGTTCGATCAATTCCTGGGGAGTATTCCAGTAAACAAATTCTTTATTTTTAAAGTTTAGTTGTTTGGTATTTAGCGGTAATCTTGCTATTGATTTTCCTTCTTTAAAAATAAGAGGTCTTATTAAGTATAAATATTTTTTTGATTTACTGCGGTTAAGTCCTTGAGTTGGATTATATTGATTAAAAATTACATTTGTTTTATGTAGAATTTCTTGATATATACCCTTTGTTTGCTCGCTTATAGCATCAGGATTTTCTAACGCTTTTGGATGTTTCAAAAAAAGTATATCCAAAAGTTCTGCAGATGCTGGATATGTTCCAATATTTGTACTACCGCGCCAAAAGGAAATCTCACTAGGAGGAAATCTAACCTCAGTGTTCCCCATGTGAAGTTTATTTTTTGAATCTACGCGAATTCCATATCTTACATCAAACCTGGATATATTACGTTTTATTTTTTCCACATAACTCATTGAAATTGAATGTGGACTAGCATGCGAGGAAAAGTCTATCTTTCTTGTTTTTAGCTGTTTATCATGTTTGATAATAGGAGGTGTATCACTTAAATCCGGTGTTGAGAAAATATCTTCTGCAGGTATTGTACTGATATGCGGTGAAACAGCGTCAGATGTCTCATCAAAGCTGGCATCATGAACATCGACATCATCAGACGAATAAGGCTGGCTAGTTGTTTTTACAATAGTGGTTTGGCTTTTGTTAGCTGAGGGAGGCTGCATATTAGATTTTTTTGATGCAACTTGAACAGCATCAGAAATAGATTTTAAACGAGTTGTAACAGGCTGATAAAATTCTTCAAGTCCACTCTTGTTTTCAAATTGCTTATTTTTAATGCTATAATATTTTTTACGCACAGCATCAGTTGCTTCAATCAGTTTGCGTTTAAGCTCAATTTCTGAAGTATCGTTCATTTTTTTTTTTACTCCTCTCCCTTTACTGCCTCAATGTTAAATGATATAAAATTTTAAAAATAAATGTATTTATCAAATACTATTCGATATCTGCCTCTCTTTAAATCGCTATCTTTATCAATAACTAGGAAACCATATTTTTCTTTCCAACACTCTGCACACATTTCTAGAAATTCAGAAAATGATATATCTGGAGAAACATGATCTAAATAAATGTGTTTAAGGTTTGTTTGATCTTGATTAAACAGAATAAGAAAATTTGCATTATCACGAATTAATTGTTTTGGAACTTTAGAATATGTCTGAGCTAAGTAGAAACAGTCAATGTTTTTATGTCTCCCCATACTAAAATATAAACGAATAGTATCTTGTCTTTCACAAATTACATCGTCAAATATAAAAACAGAATTAGGTTTAGCATCCGCGGGATTAACTATTGTCTCATTGGAAGCATAAGTATAGAAACCAATTTCCTTAATCGGCTTGAGTACTTTGCGAATATAATCATATTTTGCTTGATATAAGGACTTTGAATAAATATATATATTTTCAAAACAAAGTCCTTTAGGATGAGTTAGAAGGGTTATCATAGCATTTGTTTTCCCACAATTTGAAGGACCTATTAAAAGCGCTCTTATTGAATTTGGTAATAAAGGTCCATTCCTTTTAGTAGTCGGCAACCCTGCTCCAACGGTCTGATCCAGATTGTCAACTTCCAATTCATAACCTGATTTTTCAATAAACATATTGCTGTAAATATACGTTACTTGCACACTATATTTTATTTTAATGTCAGCCGCCAAACGATTAGGACGTATATCCTCTCGCTCCAGCAGCACCAAGGCGAGTGGTAAAGGCTTAGTTGATACTGTAATAAATAAGCTACCAATTGAATTACATTTACCTGGATATCAGTATTGCGGACCTGGAACAAAGTTAGAGAAAAGACTCACCCGCGGTGATCCTGGAATAAATTCATTAGATATTGCATGTAAAAAGCATGATATAGCCTATGCAAGACATAAAAAGTTAAGTGAACGACATAAAGCAGATTACGAACTTGAACAAAGTGCTTGGAAACGTGTAAAGTCGGCAAACTCTAGTTTTGGCGAAAAAACTGCAGCTTGGCTAGTAACGACTGGAATGAAAATAAAAAGAAAGCTTGGCATGGGATGTAAAAAAGCATTACCTAAACGTAAAAAGAGTATTAAAATAAATAAAAAACAGAAAAAAATAGTTTTTGGTAGCGGGATTATAAATAAAATTCGTAAAAATTTAAAGAAACGTTTAAATTTAGACCCGAAAAATTCTGATATACAAAAAATGGTAAAAATGGGAATAATAGTGGCGCAAAAAACATTAAAAGTTCACGGAGGTAAAAGAAAAATACAAACTCCGCGCATCATACCATTACCAAAGCAGGGAGGAATTTTACCTCTGATTCCTATATTTGCAGGACTTTCTGCTTTGGGTTCGTTAGCTGGCGGGGCCGCTGGAATTATAAGAGCGATAAAAACAGCTAAAGATGTTTCATCGGGAAAGCGTTATGATAAAAATATAGATGAAGGAAAAAAGGGTAATGGATTATATCTTAAGCCATATCGCAGTGGTTTGGGGCTATATCTAAAACCATATAAAAGTTCAAAAAACTAATAAAATCCCTACCTCCAAAAGCGCTTACAAATTTCGACTTGTCTAAGTATGCATTACAGCTAAATATTCCATATTTTAGAGGTGTATATATGAGAGATGCTATGCCAAAAACAGGTCCTAACAAGTTTGAAAGTGGAATTGTTAATTTGGATGATGCCGAGGGGGTAGGGACGCATTGGGTTGCATATAAGAAGAAAAATGATAAAACATATTATTACGATAGCTTCGGAGATTTACCTCCACCAAGTGAGTTAGTTAGTTATTTGTATACTGGGCGATATAAAACAGAAAATATCTTCTATAACTACATTCGCGAGCAAGATTTTGATACAGTCTGGTGTGGACATTTATGCTTAAAGTTTCTTGCTAAAAAAAGTTAAGAAATGGAGAATGATGCTATAAAAAAGATCTCTCAATCTATGCAAGTGTTTTTCAAATCGAGAAGCTTATTAAATATGACAAAGGAGGAGTTAGTTTATATGCCCAAAGAAGTTATTATAAATTGTGCATTTCGAGAAATCCCGTTTATTTGGTCTAAGCTTCCTAAACACTTACAGGAAGATCCAGATTTAAAAAAACTATTTATTTTGTACTGAGCATGAGCAGGATGATAGTGAGGATGGAGATGTAAATGATGGTCCTCCGAAGCGAAAATTATTCTGTTGTTATTGTAAAATGAAGGATATAAATATAGCAACAGAAAATAAAATCGAGGTTTTACCATCGGATAAACGTTGTATATTACAATAAATATTGAAATACATCTAAATTTTTTGTAGTCATGTCGTACACGTTTACCTTATCAGATCATAGCAGCGTGTTGAGTGCTAATTTTTTTCCCTCGCTTGAGCTTGAGAAGAATTCAATATATGGTTTAGGATTGTTGGGATTTTACACTTATAATTCAATTTTTAACATAGATGAAAATAATAATTTACTTGGATTTGGCGAGCCTGATCAGAAAAAGTTTACTTACTTTAGAATTAAACCAGGTGCATATGAAATTGATGAAATCCATAAAGAAATTCAGAAAGAAATCAAGAAAAAGAAATATTTAGAAAATAATAATGAAATTGATGATATGAATAGAATATTTAGTTTGGAGGCTAATAACAACACTTTAAAGTGTCAGCTTAAATCTACATTGGATTTAGATTTTTCAATAAAATCCTCTTTAGGAAGAACGCTTGGATTTGCAGAGAAAGTGTTTAAAGCCAATAAGCTTCATGAATCCACTCTACCAGTGGATATAATGAAAGTTCGAATGATACGAGTTGACTGTAATATTATTTCTGGAGCATATCTGAATTCAACAAAATCTCATACTTTATTCGAATTTGATATTGACGTTGAACCTGCTTACAAACTTTCTAAGGAGCCCCATAATATAATATATATGCCCATACAACCTTTGGGTCGTCAGTTTATAGATAACATTACGTTGAGAATCTTGGACGATCAAGGAGACTTGGTTAATTTCCAAGGAGAGAAAATTATAATTAAATTAGAATTAAAGAAAATTACATAATGGGATTTCAATATAATTCTCAGATTTATAAATATCAAAAATCGTCTAAGATAATAAAAGATAATAAAAGCAGTAAACCTAAAACTATAGCACGCATTCTAAAAAGAAACGTTGATCTGAAAGGAAGTGATATAAGCATCGAAGATCGTGAATTTTTGAAATCCTTGGGTTTACAACTAAAAATTTAAGAAAATATGGCCACCATTTCAACAAGTGAAAAATTGGAGGTTTTCGATGATCCTGTATTTGATTATTCACTTGTCAGTTTAAATGAGCATACATATAAACCTTATGGGTCACCAACATATAGCAATTCTGATGAAATCCGTATACCAATTCATTTTCAAGATCTAATACTTAATATTGCAGATAGTTACATATATATTGAGGGCACATTTAATTCAAGTGATGCTACAAAAAAATGCTATTTGTCAAATAATTGTTTGGCATTTTTATTTGATGAAATTAGATATGAAATGGGTGGTGAACAAGTATCTATAGTCAGAAAACCTGGAATCACCACAGCGTTAAAGACATTGGTATCATTTAATCCACTGCATAGTAAAAACTTACTTACCACAGGATGGGGTTTAAATGAGGGATGTCAAGTTATTTTGGACAAAACAAGTCATATATTTAGCGGAAAGCTACCCTTAAAATATCTATTGGGTTTTGCAGAAGACTATTTGAAAGGAGTCCTTAATGTAAAGCAGGAATTAATAATGGTTTTATCTAGATCATATGTTAACTGCTACGTCGGCGAAGTAGAAGCAACTATTAATGTAAGCAAAATTGAATGGAAAGTTCGTCATATTGTCCCCGAAGATCGAGAAAAGCTTAAACTGCTTTCTCGTATAAATAAAGGTGGCAATAATGCTCAAGTAAATATAGCTTATAGAATGTGGGATCTATATGAGCTTCCAACACTACGAGAAACGACTTCAGATATATGGGCTTTAAAAACGAGTACCAATCTTGAAAAACCAAGATATCTTATTCTCAGCTTTATAAGCGCCGATAGTTTGGATAACTACAAAAAGAATGCGATAGATTTTATAAACGCGGGTATTCGAGATATTCGCGTGTATTTAAATAGCAACGTATTTCCTTATGAAAGATGGAACTTGGATTTTAGCAAAAAGCTTTGTGGTCCTGCATACTACGCATACGAAAATTTTCAGCGTAGTTACTATAATCGACAAGATTGTAGTCCCCTACTTGATTTAGATGAATTTTTCGCAAATCCGGTCTTTGTCATTGATTCCAGTCAGCAAGCGGATAATAACATAAAAAATTCGACAGTAGACATAAAAATTGAATTTGAAACGCGTAACAAATTTGCAAAAAACATTAAAGTTTTTGCATTGGTGTTACACGATGCATTTTTAAGCTATAATGCTTTAGATGGTTCTGTTCGAACCGGGTGTAATTTTTTGGGTAGATAAATTTATACTAAGTAATTAGTTTAGCTTAATAACATAGTTAAGAATTATAGTAGTATAGAACATAACATATTATGTAGTTTGTATAATCCTGAATTTTGAATAAATTATGATTAAATTATATTATGGATTTTATTTTACCTTAACTAATCGAATTTTGAATTAAGGTTTGAGCATACCATAAAAGGAAGGGTCATTTAGGTATAAATAATTATTGTGGTCGTAAATAATGTACCGCATTATTATACTTATCTTGTTAGACCATATAAATTAGGGTTTTATTTCGCTTTACTACCCGACAGCGGCGTTTCACTAAGTTAGAAAATATATATAATGTTTTTTACTATACCGCTTTAACAGCGGCGTTTCAACTAAGGGAAAATAATAAAAAGTCTGGTTTAAGGATGGCTCAGGTCGGATCGTAAAAAGTTGGGTTTAAGGATGGCTTATAAAAATTGGGATTTAATTATCCCGCTTTAGCAGCGGCGTTTCAACTAAGGGAAAATAATAAAAAGTCTGGTTTAAGGATGACTCAGGTCGGATCGTAAAAAGTTGGGTTTAAGGATGGCTTATAAAAATTGGGATTTAATTATCCCGCTTTAGCAGCGGCGTTTCACTAAGGTTAAATCATAAAAAGTCGGGTTTTATCTCGGGTCAGATCATAAATATTCAGGTTCAAGTTAGGGTTAGATAAGAAGCCGCCTCATGAAAGCATCCGGGTTAGGTTGTAAAAAGTCGGGTTTTATCTCGGGTCAGTTCATAAATATTCAGGTTCAAATTAGGGTTAGATAAGAAGCCGCCTCATGAAAGCATCCGGGTTAGGTCGTAAAAAGTCGGGTTTAATTTCGGGTTATTTTGTAAACAGCACCACCGAACCACCCGGGTTAGGTTATAAAACGCACCACCGAACCACCCGGGTTAGATCATAAAACGCACCACCGAACCACTTGGGTTAGATCGTAAAACGCACCACCTGCACCACCTGGGTTAGTTGCACCACCAGCACCACCAGCACCACCTGGCCTCGCTCTGTCCGTTTTCCTCTACTCCCCTGCTTCACAGGCGGAGTAGACTTAGTAATCGTACCAAAGTCAACCTCTACGAGGTGCGCCCTCGTGGTGCAACATAAGCTGAGCTGACATATCGACAAAGCCTGAAATCACCAACTCACACATAAGAGCAAGACCAGACTCGACTTACAAACTCTCGAAGATGCACTAAAATATAGTTGAGAGATACTAGAAAAGTACAGAGGCACTGTACCGATGTTAGGATATAAATTACCTAAGGCACCATTCTACTGCATCACTAATACTTCTAGCCAAATAACAAGATACACACTCATCAAGGCAAGAAATGTTAATTTAAAATTTTTCTTAAATGATAAGGTGTAAAAACCAAACGAAGATGCCATTGATGTTAAAGGTTTTAGACCTGACGTAAAAAAACATTCAAGTACCACAGTGTTAAAAGTGTTAGTTTGTTAACTTAACAGCTGTTATAAAGATATTATCTCAATGTACCAATCCTCTGGTTGTCACATTGTTCCATATAGGAGTATGAAACAACCTTGCCTGCGGTATGCTTATGATGGAAGTATTAACATTTTTTTCTTGGGTCATGTTTGTTCTTTAAGTGAGACATACGTCTATCTATTACTTCTATTTTTCTCAGTACTAAGTTTAAAGCAGATCTTCTTTAGAAGGGTTTTGTTTGGAAATAATTCAACATTTTTTTATTATTTGGTCGTCAAATTGAATTGTTTATTCAATAGTTACATTGCCATAAAAAAATAGACATTTTAATTTAAAAACATTGTCATTTGGGGATTTAAGCATGGCTGCTAGTCTAACTTCTAAGATGATGACATTGATATCAGTTTGTGTTTCTGAAGGTAATTGTTCATATTTTTGCCGGCGTTCATGATGAATACTGCTTAGCCGTGATAAAATCTGTCACCTGGACAATTATAGTTGTCAAGATACAGGGAGCTTGCTTTAATTTTATGATACATAAAGTGCGTCAGCGTTTTATATAGGCTGACTATGTTTTAATTCAGCATAAATTCATTTACCCCTGTAGCTGTTCTTAAATGTGCAGCTGTTATAAACACAATATACTGGACATCATATTATGCCGAATTACAGAATTACATTGGGTCATTGGACCCCAAAAAATAGGTCGCCGGTCGCGTGGCCCCTTTTTGTGAGTTTTATGCGATCGCTCCCTGCGTGTGGCTGGTCCACCCCAATGTCCATCAACCCCCAGCAAAGAAATACACCACTCTCTACTTAATAGTCATATCGAACAATGAATATTTCGTATAAAACACAATAAAAATCGCTAAGTAAATTCAATGAACTTTTCTGCTCCCGTATGTTACTTTCGAATACCCAATCAATGTGGGTATTTTGGGTACAGTTTTGTGATTTAGGGTCAAATAGAATTTGCGTAGATTAGAAATAAATTATTAACTAAACTATAACAAAAGTAATTTATAAAATAAAGTATGACCAGGCCCTTATCCGAACAGCCAGTAATCCGAACAGTTGGAATTTTTATTTATTTATTCAATATTTATCTCCCAAAAGTATATACTATTGTAGATACGCCCAACTAACTAATAAGTAGGATATAGAATATAGAAAATAAAATATAAAGTTAAATGAAACAAAGTGAGACAAACAATGTATAAATGACTTGGACCAAGATACAATTAATTAACATATAAATACACTAGTCAAACAGTACACACTAGGCATCATTTTTATTATTATTATTATTATTATGATTCACTCGTCCCTGATATTACCGATATGAAAAGGGTTGAGCTCTGTGTGGACCCTTTCCGTGTTATTGGGCCCGTGGGGTTCTTCTTTGGTTACCCATATATTTCTTGACTGTTTGGCTTGTTGAAAGTAGCACTGCTTTCTGCATATCTTCGTAGAGATCTTGAGGTACGTCTTGTGTTCTAAGGTTTTCCAAAAGCTTGTTTGGGATTACTCCTGTTGTTGAAACAATAATCGTCATGATTTCGATGCTGTCCATATTCCACTCCTGGAGGTCTCGATACTTCGCTATTTTCTCAGCATGCTTCACTAGAAGGTTGTTTATTTGGTACAGCTACATCTATCAGAGTCGTTTTCCTAGCCCTCTTGTCTACCACAACAAGGTCCGGTCTGTTGTACGCCAACGTCTGATTAGTAAGAATAGTCCGATCCCAGTACATCTTATAGTAGTTGTTTCCTAAGATTGTCTGTGATGTATATTTATAATATGAGATTTTCTCGTTTTGGATAAGCTGTAGTTTTACCGCTAACTCCTGGTGTAGGATCTTGGCCACTGCATCATGCCTCTCTTTGTATTCTGTTACAGAAAACATCTGGCATTCTCTCTTGATGTGTTGGATCGTTTCTGCCGTTTGACATTCGTATCTGCTTTTGTCTGCCTGTACTGAGTCGGCTCTAATTATGTATTTCAGGTAGTTTCTAGTTGGTATGATCTGATCTTGGATTGTCAGTAGAAATCCCTTCGTTTCAGGAAACATCCGTCCAGAGATGAGCCAATAGTTCGACGCAAGACTGTCGACGTGATCCTGGGCTGCCTCGTTTAGGTGTCGTCCATGCAGAGGTTTTTCCTTCCATATCTGTAGCTTTTCTTCATTGGTCTTGTGGTGTTGTGTGGCCTTCTGATACCTCAGTCTTAGAGGAGTGGAGTGGTCTGTTTCGCAAATAGCACCGTTTATTATTATTATCATCATTATTATTACTATATTATTATTATTACTGCCTTCAATTGGGTTTAGTCTTACAGCCACGGTAAAATCCGCTATGGTATAAGAACTTATACAAATCAGGTATTTTTTTAGTTTTTTTTTAAAAGCTCCATTATTCAGTGACTTTTTTGATGTAGGTAATTTATTAAGCAACTCAATTCCCAGGTTGTTGTGTTTAGATAGTCTGTGTCTTGGAATAAGAAGGCTGTCCTTGTTTCGGTTGTTTTAGTCATGTACGTCCAAGTGTATCTATTGTGTGTTAATGTGCAATTTGGTATTGGTAATGTTGTCAAATATTATTTGACCATATAACGTCAGTATGTTTAATGAGGTAAAATGCGTTCTGCTTGCGAAACACCCGCTCCAAATGTTTGAGTAGCGTTACTCTAATCAAGCAAGCCGTAAATCATTACCGAGTGAAAGAGGGTGTGATATGCAACAATTGCTGCTCTTGCACCTACATTGAAGCGGGCCCTTCTCAGAGCAAACAGGACGCTCGACAGCCGACCACACAGACCATCAATGTGGCCCTGCCATCGCAGGCTTGCATCCAGCAAGACACCGAAGAATTTTGTGGGCTGGCTCTCGCCACCAGCCGCTGCTCCGGTTTGAAAGTTTAATACCAATGTCTTGGAGTCATTTAGTTTGAGGATATTGGCTGCAAACCATGCTTTGGCCTCTTCCGAGACATCAGAAGCCACATCATTAATGTTTATACAGTGTGGCCCAAATTGGGCCTACATGTATGGGGATCTTGGAAACTATAGAAGATAGAGAAACGGTTAAATGGGGAAAGTTTTTGACAATTATATTTCTAACTCAAAACCTAGTACGCGGCCCTATCTTTTTTGGTTTTTGAAATATGTTGAAAAAACCAAAAAGATGTATTTTCGAAAATATGCTGTAGATTTCTTATTATTCACTATTTTGGCAATCTGTAAAAACATTTTTAAAGCAACTTTTTAAGTAGATTTCAGTTCTGCAATTTAATTTTGAACACGACGTTTCAGTTATTTTATACCATCATTAGGTTCATTTTTTCTTATGGGCGCCATATTGTATTTTATACTTAGAAGGTAGCTTATGACGTCCGCTTTTCAACGATGTATTATTTGTTGGAAAATAAATGAAATTGACTTAAAAAATAAAGAAAATTAATTTTCGCAACACGTCAAATTTGACAACTGCACTATAACTCCCTAAATTGAATACCAATTAAAAGGTTTATATTTTGTAGTATTCACAAAACACTGCTCGCATTGTTTCAATCAACAATATTACAATAACCTATGAATCAAAAATAAAATCCAGTAGCCTATGACCTTACAATAACCTATGAATCATAAATAAAATCCAGTAGCCTATGACCAACCACTACCGTTTGAAAATGAAACAAAAATATTACTTGTCAGAACGAGTAAAAGTATAATAGTTTTTATTATTATTATCTAATAATAACGATTTATTTGTGTATTCTGAATTTAAAAGAAAATGGCATTGCGTTTTTCTCACGAAGAAAAATTTGATTTGCTAGAATGTTACATTCATTGCAACAGAAATTCAAACCTTGCATTAAAAAGGTATTTTGAAAATTTTCCTGAAAGACCGCAGCCAAGTGTCAGACTTTTCCAAAAATTGTTATGAACCTGAGAAACCATGGAAGTTTTGAAAAACCGCGGCCCAAAAGTTACGAAAAAGCAGGTAATAACGAGCGTGACGAAAATGTCAGAGCCTATTTTAATGCCGCTCCGACATCATCTACAAGAGCGTCGGCAAGAGACTTACCAACCCCGCGAAGTACCATACAAAGAGTCCTTAAGGAAAATAAATATCGACCATACAAGCCAACTATAGTTCGGGGTTTACGAGAAACGGATTATCCAAGAAGAATGCAGTTTTCAAATCGGTATGTGAATCAATGCGACCAAAATCATGATTTCAGTCGTCTTGTAATTTGGACCGATGAATCACATTTTACCAACTGCGGGGTATTTAATAGACATAACCATCATTTTTGGGCAACAGAAAACCCTCACCAATTGGCTCAACGAAGACTGCAAACCCGATTTGGTTTTAATGAATGGTGTGGTATGTATGGTAAGTAATGTCACCTAGCTTGCTAAATACATAGCAGGTATTAAGTAACCCAGCTTTACTTTTCTCCTTACATTTTAGACAACAGACTTATAGGACCATTCTTTTATAATCATACGTTGAATGGCCAAAGATACTTGGAGCTGTTAGAAGATCAAATATTACCGGCAATTAGAGCAAGAGTTCCTTAAGATCAATTGAATAATATTTGGTTTCAACAAGACGGTTGTCCCGCACATAATGTTCGGGAAGTTCAAACTCTCTTAAGACAGATATTTGATGACAAATTAATTACAAAGGCGGACCAGTTAATTGGCCTGCTAGATCCCCTGATATAACTCCTCTCGATTTTTATTTATGGGGTTATGTAAAAAATGAAGTATATGATTTTGAACCCCCGGAATCTGTACAAGAATTAGAAGAGAAAGTGAGGAATGTGTTTACGAGCATAAATGGCAACACGCTTCGCAGGGTCATCAATACTGTGTTAAAAAAGTGTCAAAAATGTATTAATAAAAACGGCCAACATTTCGAATAAGTATAGTAAGTTAGATATTTTTTCTTATTTTCTTTTTAAAACAATAATTATTATTCATTGCGTTTTTAGTTTTCTTTATTTGAAATGTCAATATGAGATTTTTAACCATAAGGAAAAAATAAAATAATGTATTATAATATTATGATATTTTAAACAAATTTAACCCTGCCTAATGTGTTCTTCTCAAATTTGACGTGTTGCGAAAATTAATTTTCTTTATTTTTCAAGTCAATTTCATTTATTTTCCAACAAATGATACATCGTTGAAAAGCGGACGTCATAAGCAACCTTTTAAGTATAAAATAGAATATGGCGCCCATAAGAAAAAATGAACCTGATGATGGTATAAAATAACTGAAACGTCGTGTTCAAAATTAAATTGCAGAACTGAAATCTACTTAAAAAGTTGCTTTAAAAATGTTTTTACAGATTGCCAAAATAGTGAATAATAAGAAATCTACAGCATATTTTCGAAAATACATCTTTTTGGTTTTTTCAACATATTTCAAAAACCAAAAAAGATAGGGCCGCGTACTAAACGGTTTTCAGTTAGAAATATAATTGTCAAAAACTTTCCCCATTTAACCGTTTCTCTATCTTCTATAGTTTCCAAGATCCCCATACATGTAGGCCCAATTTGGGCCACACTGTATTTCTATGGCATCTAATAGCCAGAGTGGTATCATCGGCGTAGAGAAGCGTAAGAAGTCTTGAAATGAGATATTGGATGGAAGATCATTAATAAACACAAGGAATAGCACGGGGCCCAAAATTAAGCCCTGCGGGACATTTCTTGTAACCAGTAATGGTGAGCTCCTATCCTTCTCCATATGCACTCGTTGGCACATATCGGACATATCCGACTTGATTAAGTTTAGTGGTGTGCCCCGATCTCCGTAATGTTCTAGTTTATCAAAGGGTATTGAGTGGTCAACACCATCGATTGCAGACGTAAGATCTGTAAACAGACAGCGACAATCAAGGCCTTGCTCCAGAGATTGATAATTATATTCAGTTAGTGAGAACTACCCCTACTGTGTTAGTATTTCTCCTAAATCCAAACCGTGATTATGTAAACAATTTGTTTTTTTCGAAGAAGTTTACGAAATTGTCTGCAGTTATTGCTTTGAAGATCTTAGAAAAGGCTGGTAGTATCGAAATTTGCCTATAGTTATTTAGGGTTTTGGGACACCCCCTTTTATATATTGAAAGCACTAATTCGAAACCACAATCCGAATAACACTTCGTTTTTCCGAACAGCAAGGGTTACCGTCGCGCTGTACAGCATACATGGGGTAATCCCATGTTTTCATATTTTATAAGAATTTACTTTGGTTACTGTTCACAGTTCGTTTGACCGTTTCGTCGGTAAGTTCAGTTTGCGTTGCAATTTAGAGCAGTAATGAATTTTACAAGAAAACACATTACTTTAACGATTAAAGGAAATATTGAAGTTATTAAGCTTTTAGAGGCGGGTTATGCAGTGACTTCTTTAGCAGGAAAATACAAAGTGGGAAAATCAACGATTTGTGTTATTAAAAAGAACAAGAATAGGATTCTATCCTATGCCTTCGCTTAATCGGTGATCATGATCTGACAAACAACCTGGAAAGCCTTGACAACGAAGGCAGGTTGGCGACTTGAGTCGATTTTACAAATATTTTCCTGGCAAGTGCTCAACTGAGGTTGCCCGCTTAATTGGGACCCGTACGTGGTTCAGCTTAGTGTCCCTCGAACGAGACAGTTAAAAAAATTTTTCATCTGGAGGACGTCATCACTCTGGAACGACCTCTCTGAGGCCGTGTTCACCAACGAGTATAACCTCCAAAGATTCAAGACCAAAGTGAATTGTTTCCTGCGCACACGCACCGCTTACAGAGCGCCATAAAGGATTAATCCTGCAGTGCTGTGCTTTATCATAAAAAAAAATGCATTGCAGATAGACAAAAATGTTAAATTACAACTTTTTGTAGATTTTCGCAGAGAATTCAGCGGCGTTACAAAATGTTTTCACTTCTTTATATTTTTTAAGTTATATCACTAACTTGGAGTATTTTAAATGGGACACCTTGTGTACTTTTTGAGAGTTCGACTCCAAATTAATTTACTTGTTCAAGAGTCTACAAAAACTTGTAATTTAACCATTTTTTCTATCTTCATTAATATCTAAGATACTCAACCTCAAATTGACAAAATTTGAGAAACGCCCTTTATGTCAATAACGAATCAAGATAGCCATGATAGGTTTACGGCATTGAATTAGTAATTAAGATCAAGCTCGAAAGTACGCGGTCAGATTATTTGTATTTGCTTTAGTTTGGTCAAAACCCCTATATATAAATGTACGTCGAAAAGGCGCCAGCCTGTACATACAAACATATTAACACGACATTAAATGAATCTAGTTATGCCAATATCAGCAACGGAATTCGACAACTATCAATTACAGGAGAAAAATTATCAAGGCATGAAGCAGCTGTTGAGCCATGTAAAAACTTGCTTCGAAATGAAATCGAGGATATGCAGTTTTGTCGTGATCAAATGTACACTGTAGACAATAGCGGACTTTTCTGGAAACCACTTCCTCAAAGAACACTTGCTTACCAAGCTGAATCAGCTCCAGGTAGGAAGTGAACAAAGAGCGAGTTACATGGTGACTTGCTCTAACGCTTCTGGGACGCATAAAGTGAGATTGTTTGTGTTGGGCAAATCCCAAGAGCCACAAACCTTCGGAAGTGAACCGCTACCGGTAATGTACCAAGGACAAAAAGCCTGGGTTACTCCAGGACTGCCTCTATACGGATTTTACTCCGGCAATTCGAAAAGGAATGCAACAGCTGAATTTAGAGGCTAAGGCACTTTTAATTTTATATAATGCCCCAGGACATCCACAAGACTTATGTTGAGATGATAAGAAAATTATTGTAATGTTTTTGCCGCCAAAGGGGGTTACTTAGTGCCACCTATGGACCAAAATGTGATTCAAGCGGTTAAATTGCAATACAGAAAAGGTCTTCTAAAACTGATTGTTGCTTCTGAAGACGCAATTGGAGTGAAGATGATAATCTTCCATGGTCACAGTGGAGGGATAAAATGGAGTTAGGGGGTATAAGGAAGTTACTGCGCTGATAAACCAGATTTCTGGAGATGTAACAAGACGAGTTACTGAATGGGCCGTCGGACAAGAGAGATCATGGGAATTCATAAACGAGATGGATATTCTGGATCATGTTCAAAATAAATGAAGCTCCGATGAAGAGGGCTGACTCGGATTATCACGTCCTAATTCCATCGGAAATGAAAAACAAGCTCAAAAGGCAGAAGAAGCAAATATTAAACAAGCCAAAATCACTCTATTTTTTACAGCTTCTTAGATTTACATACCTTTTAATTTTATTGGTCATGTTATATGCAAGAAAATATAATATGTAGTACACTTGTTAATTTTATTTGAAAATAAACAGATCTTCATCGTGGCAATGTTGAAATTCGTAGATAATTAGAAAAATGGATATTTTCTGTCTTTTTTCGATACTCCGAACATTTCGAAAATCCACATCAGCCAGTATAATTATTAGTTCGGATTAAGGAGGTCATACTGTACTTTTTTAATATGTAATACGACATACTCATTTTATTCGAAAGATTAAGAAACAAACCGCTACATCATCAACGGTGAATTGTTTTCGATAGGGGGCGTTTGCTGTGCTAACGTTAGCTAGTGCCGAAAGAGCTGCAAAAATAAGAAAATAAACTACATCTTGTCTACTAATAGTAAATGTGAAATTGTTTCATTCGAATAGGTCGGGCACATTGACATAAAATGTTTGTTTTTTTATTTCAATGCTCGGGCATGGTGAATTTGTTTGAACATGTTTTCCTATTTTTCTCGATAAAACACAAAAATCGTTTATCACCTAAAAGATAAAGGAGGGAAATCCATTAATTAACTTCTGCCAAAAAGACAATGCATCGCCGTGAACAGGCGTTGAGTCCACTTTTTGATTAATGGCTTAAAACCTTTCATTAACAAAATATTTTTCGTTAATCTTTCGTATAAAGTTATTAAAATGTATGATAATTATCCTTATTATCTAGAAAGAAAGCATTTAAATAGAATAGTATGGTACGTCCAGCAAGTATTCGTAAAAAGCAACTTTTTTTTTTAAATAACATATATTTACTAAATTACTTACTTATTAACAGTCCCTACTTTTCACAAACGCATTGGCAATTTTTATGAAAAGAAAGTGTTCTTAATGGCAGAAAATAGTATTAAATAAAACTATACAGGGTGATTTCTAAGGTGTGAGTTTTTCTTCAAGTGTGTATACAACTACTTAAAAGAAACAACTTTTTCAAATAACTCTTTTTAAATAACTCAAAAATAAAGGAGATACGCTAATGTAAAAAGCCTACGATACGACTGCTGATAATTTTTTTGTTGGTGTTTATTTTTTTTTATGTCAAGCAGTGAAGTCTCAATTTGTCAGTTCATCGCGTGATAGACTTCAGTTAATTTGAGAGTGTTTTAAAATAAAAATGGCTCATGTGTATAAAAATAATGAACTCGTGGATATGCTGTTGAGTTATGGGGACTGTCGTCAAAATGCGGCTGCGGCAGCAAAGTTATACGCGGAACGCTTTCCCTTAAGAGTCCATCCCACACCCCGTAGTTTTATAAATTTCGTTTAGAGGGCAAGGGATACCGGTGATTTAAAAGAACATCGTGCAGGGCATGTAGGAAGGCCGAGACAACGTGGAAATGTGCAGAATGAAGAACTTATTTTAAATCTTATTGAGGAAGATCCATCGACAAGTAGTAGGGAAATTGCAAGGCAGGTCGAATTAAGCCAAACAAAGGTGTGGAAAACATTGCGGGAAAATTAGTTATACCCATTTCACGTTCAACGTGTACACGTGCTACTTCCTGAAGACCATCCCCGTAGTTCTGTGCATGGCTCTTACAAAACAATGCAAATGATAGAAATTTTACAAGAAAAATTTTGTCTGTGGACGAGGCAATATTCACCAGAAATGGAATCAACAATTACCGCAACACTCATGTTTGGTCTGATGAGAATCCCCATGCTGATCGAAGATCAAATTTTCAACAAAGATTTTCCGTTAATGTGTGGGCTGGAATTGTGGGTGGAACACTCCTTGGTCCGCACATTTTACCAGATCATTTAACGGGTGAAGGTTATTTATACTTTTTGCAAAATCATCTGCCTAATCTGCTAGAAGAAGTGCCATTAGCTATAAGACAAAACATGTGGCTTCTACAAGACGGAGCACCTCCTCATATTAGACGGGAAGTGCGGGAGTTCTTGGATAATATTTTTCCAAACAGGTGGATTGGTCGAAATTGACCAGTTGCGTGGCCATGTAAACAGTTAAAGAAAATATTTTGTGCAGTATTCAAATGTACCATCCATATAAACATTACTTTCATTTTCACACATCACAGTTAAATTGGTAACACATGAAAAAATAATGAGTCGGGACATTTCATCATTATGTAAAATAAAATTTTCTTCTTAAGTAGTTTAAATATTTACTGACTTTAAAAACTCATGGACCTCAGCACTACTTTTGGCCAGCTTTGGCACAGTTTGCAGCTTTGCTCTGTTGAAGTTTTTGATAATAAACTACATATTATCTTTTGATGTCAAATTCTCTAGTGTTTCAGTTCGTCCCGAAATCTCCTGCTGAATTAGTTTTCTTGGTCTTAAAGGTCATCAACGGTCATCCGTTTAACGCTGTTGCTTATTGTTTGTCGGTTTAACACTTAAGTGCGACAGTAGCACTCGTGATTGTGCTCTTAGGAAAACTTAGAGAACACTCCATTGAGGACGTACAGTTTTGCACTGCAACCCTTTTTAATACATCTCCAACATTCCTCACCTGTTGACTTTACACTTCGTCCAAAGTAATATTAATAATTCGAAACAACCAAAATTCTCTGTTCGTTTATTTTAACATCCATTCTTCACCGGAATACTAAAACAACTGATATTAAATGTGTAGTACCTCTCTTATTTAACAATATTATCAATGCCTGTAAATAAGATTATCATTAGGTCCTCATTTTAATATTATTGCCTGTTCCCTTATGGGGTGTTTACGGGGGAGTTCGTGACAACATCTTGGTACCTGTAAAGGTCGCGGCGGAATTCGAGTAGACCCATTTTTTCAATCATAGGGATCTAGATCCAAGTATTTAACAGTAAAATTGAATGATGAAACAATTGGTATGGTCATTATTTTCATTGTTGCTTTGGAACAGTGGTGATTGGATCGGAAGACATCGCTATGAGCGACGTCTTGTCCTTCATGGGAAAGTTGAGTAGATGGGAGTAAAGTATGGGCTAGGCAAAAAGGAAAGGATCGCCGTTAGTCTACTAGCCAGGATCGTGTGCATCCCCCTATTTCTACTTCCGGCTTTTAAAGAACTGATTTGTCAGCTTTTAGTAGCCTAAATTATTTACGTCCGTGTAGTGGATGGTAATGTGGCCTAAAACAGGAGTCAAGCTGAGTGAATTCTTCACAACTAAAATTTCCGTACTTGCCAGAACCCAGCCCCCCTACCAAAGAATCAATGTTGGGCTAACTAAATATTATCTACGCCACTGCCACCAAGACACCATACAATATTAATAATAGTTCAGGTAAATGTTTGAATTGTGCCCTGTTTTTAATTTTTTTTTTTTCTAATAGAAGAATCTCGCTTTTGCCGAAATCATAAGAAATAAGTATTTAGTTCGTGTATCACGCTAAGGTTCTGTTCCCTGTTAAGTTTCATCACGTGTCACGACGTTAACCCGCCAACTGCGATATCTAAGAAGCTGACATCAGACATCCAAGAAGTCCGTGATTGCTGCCCACGTGTGTGTTTTTCGCCGCGAGGCGGCGTTCTTTCTTTTGCAGGAATCTAAATCGTGTGCAGAAATGTCCGTTCCTTTTTGATAAGATTTAAGCTGATAGTTATGGTGCATTTGTTTCGATTGCACAGTATTCACCACGTCTTTCTCGTAGTGGCAGGTTGCCTAACGCAAAAGAACATTTTCGGAGCAAGATAAGAGAAGTTTTGCAATATTTTTCAATTTACCCTTTGGATTTTTTATTCGTGGTCGTGGTTTATAAGCCGCCATGTTATGAGGTTCTGTGATAAAAATAGTAAGATTATGTTTATCTCAAGGCACTTAGCAAGCCTATTTATTCTTTTTAGTTCTTGCACAATTTTTAAGTCAATGTCCACAGGGCCATCTTTAGGCATGGGCCCACTGGGCCCGGGCCCGGGGCCCCTGCCCACGGGGGGCCCCGCCGATCCTAAAAAAGCTTATGTATTAACACTATTAACTGGGAATTAACATTAATACATCGACAGAAATACTACCCCACTTAAAAAAAATTTAATATAAAAATATTGGCGTTTATATTTAGAAATTTCTTTATTTCTACGTTTACTCGGGTTGGGCTATCGAAAAGTAAATTTCTAGATTTTAATAGTCCAAAAAAAGGGCGTGGCACCTAAAAAAAATTTGCCTGCGGCGCTCTTCTTAAGAAACAAAAATGGTAGAGGGGCCACAACGCCAAAAGTGCCAGGGGCCCCCACATACCTAAAGACGGCCCTGAATGTCCATTTAGGTCCAAATGTACCCCCAATGTTCCTTTTTTCATAAACTTCATGGTGATACCAGATATTTTACGAATAAAATTACACATTTTGAACGCGCGCCAAATCCCCTGCCTCTATGTGGCGTCGATGAGTATTGCCAAATTTGCGGTTTGTACAATTTTCTCACTCTAGTATAATGGTATTTTCGATGGGTTGAATGTACAGGGCGTGCATTCATCAATGTAATTGCCGGGTATCTGTATGCCGTAAACAGAATTGTCATAGTTTTATTAGTTTTTAAGCTGCAGGGTGTTTTCAAAAATGTTTGCTTTTGAACCACCCCCTGTATTTCGGTTATCTTTTAACTGTGCATGAGCAAAGTTATATTTTTTTTCTTCCAAATTTATTTATTTTGTTGAATTAAATATTATATCCACATTTAAGGACAACTTAATTTTTTTAGATACGAAGAATAAAATTGTATTAAAGAAAATATGAAACCTTTGACAACGGCACAAATTCCGATTGATAAACTTGGGTACATTTTCCAAATTTGTGACGTCAATCAATCAAAAACGTTTAAAAGCAAGTGCTTATTTCAAAAAATTAGCAATTTTTTTTTGTTCAATATTTTAAATAGTTCTTCGCTTTAAGATTAATTTTCTTTTCACCTGACCAATAAATTGTATTTACTATTGAAATTAATCTTAATCAAATTTGCTTTATAAAGGAATAAAACGATTTTGATATTGGTTTCATTGGCTCCCCCCCCCCCCCCCCCCCAATGAAAAATCGCCCAGGAGGGCACCTGGAAATATCACAATATTATAGTTAGTCATGGCATTAGTTTAATTTTCACACTCCTTCAATTAAGTAAGTACTGGCCTGATCCTGCAGAATGGCATCACTACATTTTTCAAATTTAGAATGTTTACATGTTTTAGATTTTTTAGAATTATTTAATTGTCTAAAATCGATTCACCCTGTATAAAACATTAATCCCATACACGTTCGCGCACACTTGCACAGTGGGGCCCCAGCTATTCAAAGCAAGGGTCAGAGGTTAACTTCTCAGCACCGGACGCATATATTTATTCCAAAAATACAAAAATGACCATCCATAATTGTGTGCGTTCGTCACAAGGCCCATTGTATGCTGATAGGTATTTATTTGTATAGGGGTCAGCTTATTCATTTTTCCTTTTTTGTGGCACGGCAACTAAATATGCAAATCCTAATAAAATATCGAGAACGGCTGACGGTTTTGTATAGACCCTCGTAAAGCAATTAAGTACTATTATACAGGGGATTTGAAAAACGGAAGTTGGTGTATGGTTCCAGATGCTTGCAGGATTCATAATGACAATGATTTAAACATTTTTTTTTGCTTAAATCCTTATAACGGAACTACCACCATTAGCCATTTAGTGCGTGGAGAGTAGTCTCAAATTCTAGACAAGCTTCAGAAAAAGTTCTTTTACAGAATTTACTATGTATATTAATAAGATGTATAATTCGAACATACAGTGTCACCATTAAACTCCGCACCATATGGAACTTTTTATTATTGATGAGGTTAGTTCAAATTAAATAACGGCAATCGTTTTTGCTTCAAATTAGTCTAAAAATTATATCTTCAATTGTCACAATCTGTCATTGGGTATCTGTCAAAAATTACATTTTTGTTAAAAAAATCTGAAAAATGGCATTGTTTAACCGAATTTCAAAAATGTTATTAAAAAAAGTTGTTTCTGGTATAATTTTAGGTCTATGTACGAAATTTCAGATGTCTAGCGCAAAGTTGAATTTTTTACCATTTTTTCGAATAAACATGTTTTTTTATAATGTAAGTTGACTTAATGGATAATAAACTATTTGCTTATACCATACCCAATATTTTATTTAGTTTGTATGCTTATTTTTTTACTTGAATGTCATTTTTTTTCGAAATATAAAATTTAGAGGTGTAGCACAATAAAGCCGTACCACAGTGCCTATACGGCAGTAGTACCGAAGCGCGCCGCTACTACCCTCTCAAAGCGCCACCAGTATTCTGCCAAGCAGCCCTTCTACGCGCCCTTCCATCCAACGCATCTCAAGCGAGCCCCGGACTGTATAAAAGACGCCAGCCGCCCTAAGACCAGCAGAGTTCGCCGCCGACTCTCGACCAGCCCTTCTTGCTCTGCTTGACTGCTTCCTTAGGGGACTTTCGCCTGTGGACAAGATTGACGACCGAGAATCTACGGAGTACCAGTGCTTCCGATCGGAACGCTGACGCCGCGCCCTTATTGTCATTTACTATACTGTATATCGGACATTGTAAATAAATACTGTTGTACGTTGATCGCCTTATTCTTCGTGCTGAAAATAACATCATCAAACCCACCTTAAAGTGGCAGCCCAACGTGTGAGCCCGAAGAAAGTGGCAGCCCAACGTGTGAGCCCGAAGTAAGTGCGAAAACCAACGTGTGAGCCCGAAGTAAGTGCGGAAATTAACCACACGGAATATACATTTTTGTCGCGAGTGTTACGATAGAAATTGGACTTATCGCAGTGTGCCGCTTTGTAAACTCATATCCGTTAGTGTCGAGAAAACAACATTTTTCTCAAATTCTTTGGTCCAAGTAGTAATAGTGCGTAAACATACCGCGGACAAGGAGCCAAACCCGTGCCATGGAGCTATCAGCCAACGACCTGGAAGCCATTCTAAGAAGAATGCAGCCACCCACTCCAGTGAAACACTTCACGCAATGCACCGCCCGTTTTGCCGGAACACGATCCTTGGAAGCTGTAGACGACTTCGTTACAAGCGCCGACTTCTTTAAGGAAAGTGAAGGCATAACCGACGCCAACGCCCTGGCTGGACTAACATTACTATTGGAAGGACCAGCACATACATGGTGGTCAGGGGTAAAAGCCGCAGCCAGGACATGGAATGATGCGAAACAAATGATTCGAGATGAGTTTGCACCCACATTACCAGCTTATCAGATTTACCAGGAGATATTCAGATCACCGCAGGACAACCGCACGCCTACTGGAACATTCATCGCAGGAAAACGAGCCTTGTTTGCCCAACTTCCGACGCCACCAGATGAAAATGCCCAACTCGACATGCTGTATGGACTACTACGCCCCTACATCAAGGACCAACTAAACCGCGAGTCCGTCGCGACACTGGCTCAACTACTGGCCAAATGTCGAATTATAGAAGCAAGCACACCAGAAGAAAAGGAGAACACCCACAGGGGGCCGTCGCCTAACAGAAAACCTAGGAACCGATGCACCCACTGCCGTGCACCCGGACATGACGCCACCGTCTGTCGTAAACGACTAGCAAGTTTAGGGAACAGTGGAGCAACCCGTGGTACGACCGTTGAGCCAACGGGCGCTAATACCCTACGATGCTATGGATGCCAGAAGCCTGGAGTTATTCGTAGGAACTGTCAAAACTGTAGCACTAAACACTCTCCACCTATTCCGGAAACGGGATTTTGCGCAGTCAGCACGCAGGATCGAGCCCGACCCGCTGTAAAAATCACCGTTGCCGGCATCACCGGGACCGCCTACCTGGATACAGGAGCCCGAACCAGTATAGCCAGCCCGGATTTACACGCAGTACTAAAAAAGAATGGCCACACTTTCTGTTACCAAAAGATGTATGTCACTTTCGCAGATGGCCGCCGGCAACTTCAAAATGTCCAAGTAACCACCGTGCCGGTACAACTGCAGAAAAGGATCGTGGGAGCGACGTTTGTTATCCTGCCAGATACACCAGACGCCAAAACGCTCCTAGGTATCGACTTTATCCAGGATGCCGGCCTCGTTCTTGACTTCTTCCACAGACGATGGTTCTTTGCAGAAGCTCCAACACGAAAGCATGCCTTTATCATTAAGGACTCATTCCCTGCAGCCCAGGAAACGGATGCCTACCCCCGTAAGGAGATGGCCGCTTTCTACCAAATACCGAAGCTCCTATCACCACTATCACCAGCTCCAACCCAGAGGCATGCATTTGATATCAGGGACTCGCTCCCAGTATCCCATGACGCGGACGTCTACCCCTGTGAAGAGATGTCCGCTTTCTACCAAATACCAAACGTCCTATCGCCATTGGAGGAATCCCCAGTACGTCCTATGGAGTGCGACCACATCTCCGGACTAATCGCGGGACATGGCCCTGACCTCTCGACTGGAAATCCTAACAGACATGAATCGTTTATAGGACCCGAAATTTCAGGACCTCTATCCATACCGAACCCTTTCTCTCGCCAGGACTACGTCATGCATGATGCAGCAGGACAAGTGGAAGAGATGTGGGCCGAACTAGATGAACTACCACCCCTCTACCCGGAAGTAACCTTCGCCATCATAGACCTACAACTGCGTCCCAACGATGAAGCAACCACACTGACGGCGCCTGAGCGAGAAGAATTTAACAACTTATTGGAAGCCCACAGTAAGCTGTTCCAAGATAGTGGCCCGCCGACACCTTACGCTGAGCACCGTATCGACACCGGCAACCACGCACCCATTAGTAGCCCCCCATACCGATTGACGCCGACCCGACGGGATGCCCTGGCCAAGGAAGTAAGTGCACTACTGGCAGACGGCATCATCGAAGAATGTGAAAGTGCATGGGCGGCTCCAGTGGTACTCGTGCCCAAGCAAGGTGGGGGCATTCGCTTATGCATAGACTACAGGAAGCTGAACGCTATTACCGTTCCTGATGCATATCCACTCCCCAGGCTAGATGACTTACTCCAGCTAACTGGAGGAACCTCGTACATCTCTACAATGGACCTGAAGGCCGGCTACCACCAGATCCAAGTACGACCGGAGGATCGAGACAAGACCAGTTTTGTGACCCCCATGGGAACCTACCGCTTTAACCGATTACCGTTTGGATTGCGCAACGCTCCTGCAACTTTCCAGAGACTGATTGACCGTGTCCAAAGCGGCGTACAAGATGTACAACTCCTCGCTTACCTAGATGATCTAATTGTGTTGTCACGAACTTTCTCCCAGCACATACAAGATCTACGAGCCGTGTTCCAGCGGCTTCAACTGTTCCAACTACGCGTCAACCGCAGCAAATGCCAATTCGGATGCCAGCAAGTGTTGTATCTAGGGCACCTCATTACACCACAAGGAATTCACCCCAACCCTTCCAAGGTAGAAGCTATCATCAGCATACAGCCTCCACGCCATATCAAACACTTGACGTCCTTCCGACAAACTTGCAGCTGGTACCGGAAATTTATTCCCAAATTCTCCGAAGTAGCACGACCACTGAGTCGCTTAACAAAGAAAAACGCAACATGGGAATGGGGACATCGCCAAGACCAAGCATTCCAGACCCTAAAGAGAGCTCTAACGGAAGCTCCCATACTGAAGCAAGCCGACCACACGAAGCCATTCACTTTACGCACTGATGCAAGTGCCTACGCCTTAGGGGCGGTTTTACTCCAGGGGGAGGGACACGAGGAACACCCGATTGAATACGCCAGTCGCCTATTGTCGCCCGCCGAACAAAATTACTCGACCACCGAACGAGAAGCATTGGCAGTAGTATGGGCCGTAGCCAAATTCAGAGGCTATATCGAGGAAACCTCGGTTATAATCCTGACCGACCACCAACCACTAAAATGGCTAATGTCATTAAAAACACCCAGTGGCCGGTTAGCCCGGTGGGCCCTGCAACTACAACCCTTCAATCTACAGATAAATTACATCCCAGGAAAAGCCAACATCGTCGCCGATATGCTCTCTCGAGCACCGTGTACTGAAGATATTTCCAGACACTGTGACCTTTGTACCATAACCGTGGACTTGCCAACCCGTGGACCGAAGGATCTCCGAGAAGCCCAGCTGGCCGACCCTGAGATATAAAAGATTATGGACGCCTTTGACAGAGACCGTCCAGAAGAAACGAGCCAATGGACACAGAGAGGTTACATATTGTCACAGGGTGTCCTATACCGGTATTCAACGACTGACGATGATGAGGAAGCGCAACTAGTGGTCCCATCAGAGGAACGGGTGAAGCTATTACAACAGTTCCATGATGCACCCACCGCCGGACATTACGGAGTTGAACGTACCCTACACAAACTTTCCCGCCAGTTCTACTGGCCCGGCATTCGACGCAGCGTGACACAATATGTCTCCAATTGTACCGCCTGCCAACGTTATAAACCCAGCAACCTCAAACCCGCCGAACTATTGCAGACCCCCGTCATGAGGCAGAGGTTCGAAGTGCTAGCCATCGATCTCTTTGGGCCTCTCCCAGAATCATCAGATCACAAGAAATGGATACTCATTATCGAAGACACCGCCACCCGTTGGACCGAGCTCTTCGCCTTGGAAAGTGCCACCGCTGAGAACTGTGCCTGGACACTTGTACACGAAGTATGTCTCCGCTACGGTATACCTAGGAGACTCATCAGCGACAATGGGACCCAGTTCATAAGCGCAGTAATGCAACAAATCACCTTTTGCCTAGGTATTGAGCAGAAATTCACACCAGTCTATCATCCGGCAGCCAATCCTGTTGAAAGACGAAACCGAGATCTAAAGACCCAGTTAGCAATCCAGCTAGGAAACAGCCACGACCACTGGTCCGACAAACTGCCGACGATACGCTTCGCCCTAAATTCAACACGCTGCCAATCGACCGGATATACCCCCGCCTACCTAGCTTTAGGGCAAGAATTACGATCACCTGCCGAGGTGCACCACGATCTCCGGACAATAATCCAAGCAGAGAACTTCGTCCCAGAGGTTACACCCCGCCTACTACGGATGGCAGCTAACCTTAAAACCGCCCAAGAAACCCACGAAGCAGAGCAGGATCGCAGGAAAATCTACGCAGACAGGCGTGTCCAAACTAGTCCCTTGTTCAACCCTGGAGACCGTGTATGGGTGGAAACCCATACCCTAAGCAGTTCCGCAAATAAGCGCTCCAGCAAGTTCGCCCCACGCCGAGATGGACCATACGTGATCTTATCCAGAAAAGGTCCCACCAGCTTTAAAGTTGCATCCAACCAGAACCCGGACGACCCGATCGCCACCTATCATACCTCAGCACTGCGACACTGCAAAATCGACGACCCCGAAGAAGGCATCGCCCCAATCCAGCCATTACGCCGCCGAGGACGCCCCAAGAAGGTCCAGAACCACCAGCCGAGACGTCAGGAAGGTTCTGAGGGGGAGACTGTAGCACAATAAAGCCGTACCACAGTGCCTATACGGCAGTAGTACCGAAGCGCGCCGCTACTACCCTCTCGAAGCGCCACCAGTATTCTGCCAAGCAGCCCTTCTACGCGCCCTTCCATCCAACGCATCTCAAGCGAGCCCCGGACTGTATAAAAGACGCCAGCCGCCCTAAGACCAGCAGAGTTCGCCGCCGACTCTCGACCAGCCCTTCTTGCTCTGCTTGACTGCTTCCTTAGGGGACTTTCGCCTGTGGACAAGATTGACGACCGAGAATCTACGGAGTACCAGTGCTTCCGATCGGAACGCTGACGCCGCGCCCTTATTGTCATTTACTATACTGTATATCGGACATTGTAAATAAATACTGTTGTACGTTGATCGCCTTATTCTTCGTGCTGAAAATAACATCATCAAACCCACCTTAAAGAGGCAAGAAAATTTGACACGGGTGGTGCAAAGTTATCATAATTTAACAATTTTAACAGATAGACGTCAGATGTTCCATTTTCTCTTATAGTAAATACACGTACAAAGTTAAAAAAAACTTATAATAAAATTCGCAGATATCGGATGAGTTCACAATTTAAACGCATTTTCTTGTTATCCACATAAAATATCAAGGCAATTTCGAATTTTATAAGTAGGCTATGAAAGAAAAAAAAAGGAATTAGAGTGCCTAATAAATAAAGAAATGTCATAAGTTGGAATATTTTCGCAAGTTATAGTTTTCACTGTTATCACCAATGTTGTCCATTCAAGAAAAAATAGAAATTGTCTTAATTTGTGGAGAAAATATGCCTCGCCGGCAAGTATCTGAAATTTTTAATGAGAGGCATTCAGAAAGAAATTTGCAGCATAGCACCGTTTCAAGAATAATGTCAAAGATTAGAGAAACTGGATCTGTTCAAAATAATTTTAAAAAACCTCACGCAGCAAGTAAATACGATGAAGAAGCACAATTTGATGTTTGTTTAAGTGTTATTGACCACGGTCAAACTAGTATAACCAAGATAAGTGATTCAACAGGATACAAGAGGGAAAGTGTTAGAAAAGTTCTTCAGAAAAGTCGATTTCGGTCACATAAACCCAAGTTTATAAACACATTAAAATAACGCGATTTTGATATCCGTCTAGATTTTTCGTTTTGGTATCAGGGTCAATACGAGGAGAATATTCTTTTTCTATACAAGATCTTGTGGACAAATGAAGCCACTTTCTCTTCAAATGGTACCGTGAGCTCACAACTGCCGATGGTGGTCCCAAGAAAATCCCAACTTCACAATTCAATGTCGCGACCAGTATCATTTTAAAAGCAATGTATGGTGTGGGATTCTAAAATATCAGCTTATTGAACCATACTTCTTTAGAGTAAACTTAACTGGTGAAAGGTACCTGACTTTTCTTGATAATGAAATTGCCGAAGTTTGGATAACATGCCCTTACACAATAGACATCACTTATGGTATCGGCTTTATGGTGCACCCATACATCAAACTGCAGCAGTGAAAGAACGCGTAAACCAATTATTTCAAGACAGGGTTATAGGGCGTGATAGAGAATGTTACTGGCCACCCAGATCGCCTAACATAACACCACTAGACTTTTTCCTGCGGGGTTATCTTAAACAGAAAGTTTATAAGAATCGACCGTTTAGAAATATCGAGTATTTGAAACAACCGATCAAATAGTGTTGTGCCGATATAAAACCAAGTTTTTTACAAAATGCTGTCAAAGACGTTTATAGACGGACGAGTGTCTGTATGGGGCGAGAAGTGAAATTTTTCATTCCTTTAAATAATGTATTTGTCATTTGAAAAATGGAACATCTGACGTCTATCTGTTAAAATTGTTGAATTATGATAACCCTGCACCACCCCTGTCAAATTTTTTTGCCTATAATTATATATTTCGAAAAAAAAATGACATTCTAGTAAAAAAACAAGCATACAAACTAAATAAAATATTGAGTATGGTATAAGCAAATAGTTTAATATCCATTAAGTTAACTTACATTATAAGAATAACATGTTAATTCGAAAAATTTGCAAAAAATTCAACTTTGCGCTAGGACATCTGAAACTTTGTACATAGGTAGGCCTAAAATGTACTAGAAACAACTTTTTCTATTAACATTTTTTGAGATTCGGTTGAACAATGCCATTTTTCAGCATTTTTTTACAAAAATGTAATTTTTGACAGATACCGAATGACAGATGGTGACAATTGAATATATAATTTTAGTCTAATTTCAAGCAAAAACGATTGCCGTTATTTTTGAACTAACCTCATTAATAATAAAACGTTCCATATAGTGCGGAGTTATAGTGTACTGTATTTTAATATACAGGGTATCCTGGAAAATGTGGGAAATCTCTCGGATTCAGATAGAACATGAAAAAATAAGATGACGAGTACCTATACATTTTTTTCTTACTCCCTACGGAGATATGTGCCTCCGAAGAACGCCACTGGAAATCGGTTTTTCTTGAATAACTTTCAAAGTACTTAATATAATTTAATAAAAATTTAATGTGATGGACACTAGTAAGGACCTTTTAAAAAAGTGTCCTTGAAACATAATTAGCTTTTTCAGTTTACCAGGAGCGGCCTAAGCTTTACAACCTAATGCCTTAATCGTTATCACTCTGTATGATAAAGACTTAAAAAAAATAAATCTGAATAGCTTGCACCTTAGACCAAAAAAATATACTCTTGTTCGTTGTCGATAAGATGAACCGTTTTCAAGAAAAACAATAATAAACGAATTAATGGTTTATTTTTAATAACATTTCTCGACAACAAAGTGTGAGCCGAAAGTCATTCAAACAGCAGAAAAGTTTCATCATAAGTTGTTTGATACGAAAAAATACAAAAATTTAAAAAAACGCAGTGATGTAATAGGAGGCATCTAACGAAATTATTGAAAAACTTCATAAGAGAGCTCAACATGGACTCCGTGAAGTCTGATACACTTGCGGACACAACGAATAGAGGATTGCTGTACCCGCCACAATAACCCAGCCTTGGTCCTTATCACATTACAATACAACGTGATTCTCTGTAGAAATTCCTCCCTATTGCCGGACTGGAACACACGGAGTCTCCACAGGTAAAAATCCAACTGCGTTAGGTCGGAGGATCGAGGAGGCCAGGCAATATGTCGTCCTCTACCTATCCAACGGCTTGGATTGACGTTATTCAGGTGCACACCAACGCTGAAATGAGGTGCTGCCCCAATATGCATGAAGTACATGTTTCGGCGGGTTTCAAGTGGCAAGTGCTTTACTATATCCTGAAAAGCGTTCTGGAGGATCTCCAAATAAAGTTGTTAAATTGCCAATGATTTCTGCCCAGATATTAATTGATTTGAACTGATGTTGATGGAGCAAAACAATAGTGCCATGAGGATTTTCGTCAGCCCATACATGTGTCTTGTGTAAATTGATGATACCATTATTGGTAAACTTTGCTTCATCCGGGAAAAGAATAATGCTAATAAAATTTACATTATTTCGTCGCTGATCCAATAGCCAGTTTTCAAACTGCATTCTACGAGGAAAATCTTCAGAAATCAGTTCATGTACTTTTTGCAAATGATATGGATATAACACTGTTCTTGAAGAAATTCATGTACTATTGTATTCGATGTATTAAACTGTGCTGATAATTTTCGAGTGCTTGTTAATGGAGTGTCATCTACAGCATTTAAAATATTTTCCTCTAATTGCGACGAACGTACGGTTTTTCTTAGATCAACATCAATACTATTTTTTCGAAACTTTCCTACAATTTGAAGGAAGCCAATAATATGGTTGGAATCGCCCACCATTCTCCCTTAGACGTTGGTTAACTTGTTAAAATGTCTTCTGGTTTGGCATAGTGCGATTAGGAAATCTTTTGTGATATAACCTTCTGGCTTCGAAAACATTGCAAGACGCAAGACTATACATGAGATGCATATGTGCATACTCAATATACGTGTATTCCATAATTCGAATTATTTCACAATTAAATTCCCCACGAAATCTAAAAATCAGTAAATGTGAAAGACGTGTGATTTTTGGTGTTGTGATGTGAAATATGACAAGTTCTTGTACAACAATTTGTTTATTATTGTTTTTCTCAAAAACGGTTCATTTTATCGACAGTAAACAAGAGTACATGTTTTTTTAGTCTAAGGTGCAAGCTACCCAGATTTATTTTTTTAAAGTCTTTAAAATACAGGGTGTTAATTTAAGCATTAACTTGTAAAGCTTAGTCCGCCTCTGGTAAACTAAAAAAACTAAATATGTTTCAAGGACACTTTTTTAAGGGGTGCTTAAGAGTGTCCGCCACATTCAATTTTTATTAAATTATATTATCTGATCTGAGTCTGTATTTTAGTACTAACAGTGTTAGTGTAAATACGCCAAATTGTGCTATTTAATTCAGCGCTCGTTGGAGCATGTAGCCCAGAGAATAGCTGTTTTAGCATAATTTGGTTAATCCTTATTGTATAAGGTCTCAGCAAGTGGCTTGAGAACAAAGTTCTCACATGTATACATATTTATATGTCATATTATAAATTATATTATTTACTTTGAAAGTTTTCAAGACAAACCGATTTTCAGCGGCGTCCTTCAGGGACACTATCTCCTTACTGTGGTTTTGATCATTAAATGCGTTGATGCTGCAGACTTATCAGTCGGTCGTCGACCTTGGGCAATATAATTGAAATAATTCTATATAGTTTGGCCCAAATTGAGCCTACAAATGGGGATCTTTAAAATTACGTTTGAGACGAATATATTTGCAACGTAAAGCTGCTCACTACACGACTCTATCTTTTTTTGTTTTTGAGATATTTTGAAAAAACGAAAAAGTAGCTTTTTTATTTTTCACTATTTTGGCAATCTGTAAAAACATTTTTGCTATAACCGAGCGCAAAGTACAGTTTTGCGCTTCCAAAAAAATCATTTTTCCGAGGAGCGAGCGCCGGCATTGTTGCAATCAAGAATTCTACAATAATCTATGAATCAAAAATAAAATCTAGTAGCCTATGACCACTACCTACCGTTTAAAAATGGAACAAAAAGATTACTTGTCAAAACGAGTAAAGGTAAGAGTTTTTATTATTATTAATAATAAAGATTTATTTCTGAATTTCGAATTAAAATAAAAATGACATTGCGTTGTTATCACAACTTATTGCAACAGAAATGTAAATCTTGCATTAGAAAGATTTTTTGAAAATTACCCTAAAAGACAACAGCCAAGTATAAACTTTTTCCAGAAATTGTTATGAACCTTAGAAACTATGAAAGTTTTGAACAACTTCGGCCCAAAAACTATGAAAAAAAAGATAGATACAAGAGCGGCGACAAGAGACTTAACAACCTCGAGAAGTATCATACAAAGAGATCTTAAAGAGAATAGATATCGACGATATCACGGGAAACGAATTATCCAAGAAGAATCCAATTTTACAACTGGTACGTGAACCAATGCGAACAAAATCCTGATTTCAGTGGTCTTGTAACTTGGACCGACGAAACGCATTTACAAACTAATTAGCTTAACGAAGACTGCAAAAAAATAATGTCAGGTTAGTTGCTAAATACATAGCAGGTATTAAATCAATTTTACTTTTTAGACAACCTATTTATCGGACCATTCTTTTATAATCACACGTTGAATGGTTAAAGACACTTGGAGCTGTTAGAAGGTCAAATATTACCAGCAATTAGAACAAGAGTTCCTCAAGACCAACTAAATAATATTTGGTTTCAACAAGACAGTTGTCCCGCAATAATGTTCGGGAAGTTCAAATTCTCTTAAGACAGATATTTGATGATAAAGTAGTTTTAAACGGCGGACCAGGTAATTGGCCTACTAGATCCTCCGATATAATCCCTCTAGATTTTTATTTATGGCGATATGTGAAAAATGAAGTCTATGAGTTTGACCCCTAGAACTGTACAAGAGTATGGTCAATCAAGCCTTACCTAGGACCAGAGATTAAATTGAAGGTTGAACTCAGTCAATAGAATCAAGCTTGCATTGCGCCAATTGGGCTCCATCTACCCCCTGCTTCATAGGCGGAGTAGACTTAGTAATCTTTCCAGAATTAACCTCTACAATGTATTGGTCGGGCTGGTTCTGACTTATTAAGAAGGGCTGATTTGAATAAGATGCAGGTCATTAATAACAGGGCTCTGAAACTGATTGCAGATGTCTCCCGTTAACCGATGAATCGGATACTTTATCAAGATTCACGAATTCCGACTCTGAACAAATATTTCCTTAAAATTCAGACCAACTCACATATATGAGCAAGACCAGACTCGACTTACAAGTTTCCGAAAGACTATTTACCTTTACATTTTATCGGTCAAATTCAATTAAAGATGCACTAAAATACAGTGGAGAGGCATTGTATGTTAAGGTATAACGTACCTAAGGCGCCATGCTACTACATCACTAATAATTTCCAGTCAGATAACAGGACGCACACTCTCATCGAGGCAAAAAATTAGAATTTTAAACTGTTCTTAAATAATAAGGTGTAAAAACTAAACGAAGATACAATTAAATTGATGTTAAAGGTTTCAGACCTGACGTAAAAAAACATTCAAGAACTAAAGTACATGCGTTGATAGGATTTAAGTTAGTAGTTTTAAAGATATTTGCATTTAAAGGAAAATGTTGACATCATGTTGGACATTACCCTATCTACAGGAAAATCAAAATTGGAAATATTTCAAAAAAATGTATTTTTATTTTTATTTGATTTTTGATTCCATTATACATAGTATGCAGAAAACTAGCCAGAATTGGTTAATATTTTATAGAGATACACACGAGTCGAACGTATCATGCAGAAGTAGCGTGTTTATTCGCTCCGGTCTTATTTTGAAATTTTGTGTTAAGTTGTGTTAAGCAAATAATTTCGTTTACGTCATCCAATCTGGAACCTCTTGGCCCCCCCTTTATGTGATTTTGAGCTTTTCGAATCTCCAATTTACGCCAGTATTAATTAATTTAATATAAATAATAATAAAACCTAAGATCCAACTCGCCTAGCTCAATCTCTTCGATTAAGTACTGTGCATGATGGCCGAAGAAAAGACCACTAGAAGCCCCAGTGTATCGGGGGATGTTGCTGATGAGGCCACAGAGAGACTTATTACAAAGCTATGTGCCAAAGTTTCAAACCAAATGGAGGTGAAGTCTAAACAGCGTTTTGACAAAATTGACGAAAAAGTCAATAGTGTCCAGGATTCTTTGCATTTAATTAAAAGTGAGGGTTCCTTGAACTCAAAGGCAATTTGTAAATTGCAGAAAAGAGATGATTACTTGGAACAGTCAGGTAAAAGGCTCTTCCTTCGAATTCATGGGCTTGGTGAAGCTGGCACTGAAAATATAGCGGATGTTGTTGTTACATTTATTAATCATCAACTGAATGTCCTTGTCACAAAGCAAGATATTACTAACTACGTGCAACTCTGATTTCCTTCGTTCAAATTATGATAAGAGATGAGGTGTTTGATGCCAAGAAAATGTTGAAAGAAACAAACTATTCTATGTTTGATGATCTGACCCTACAACGCCATTAACTCCTGCTAGGTGCTAAGAAAAAATATAGTAACACGGCCTGGTCATCAAGAGGAACAATCTATATTTGTAATGAGCAGGAAAATAAAAGAATGATACTTAATTCAATCAAAGATATCTAATAACAGTTTTTACTCTTGGCGTTATTATAAGGTACCCATCATTTTATTGATTTGGTAGGAATAAAAAATTGGCCATTCCATAAAATTTCTTTCCTTTGTATGGGATCTCTATTGATAAAAGGTATTGGAACTGATAATAATTTATGGCAATTATGTTTCTGGGTTTTTTTTAGGTCAGAATAGTAATTCCTTAAGTTGAAATTAGCATGTATGCTTTTTAACCCGTTTAGTTTTCGTTAAATCTGTATTCATTTATTTATCAATAATTATTTTTTCGCTAATGGTATAGTTGTACGACGACAAACACAAGAACATTTTATTTTTATACCAGGTTGGGGCAATTGAGTAAATTATGCCTATATGAGAAATGCGTCCTTGGAATTTTCTTATTTAAATATTCGATCCTTTTTGGTTTTGATCTTTTCTCAGGATTGATGGCTAAGGGTTTCTTTGACATTCTAGGACTTTCAGAGACTTGGCTCAAGAAGAAATATCCCATGCAGTTCTGGATTGCTTACTGAGGGATATAATCTAATTGGGAAGGACAGAGATGGAATAGGTGGTGGCGTAGGTTTATATATGAAAAATAATCTTAAGTTTACTATTGTGGATATTGACAATGCGGTTGATGCCTTGGAACAATTGTGGATTCATGTCAAGGTTGGTGGTAGAAAGGTGTGCTTTGGCTCACTATATAGACCTCCATCGTCGAAACACGTCATGGAGGTTTGTTTAGGATTCCAAGACGCAGCACCGTACTTTTCCAGCGCTCCTTCACCTACAATGCCACCAAACTCTTCAACTTATTGCCACGGAATGTCAGGGAAGCCCCACCTTTGCCATCTTTAATTCACTGCTGAGAAAATCATATTCTTAAGAAAAGGGTTTACCTAAATTTATTTAATATACTGCTTGAATCACGACTTTTTTATTCTTGTACATTTAATATTTATTATATTTTTTCTTGCTTATTAATATTATTTTTTTCTTTTTGAAGTAATTATAGAACAGGTTAGTTCTACATTCCACATTCTTAAACATAATATTTTTTTTTCCTTTTACTTATTGTTTGTTATTGCTTAATACCGCCACGTTAACTAACGATTTTCTTATTGTAATTTACATTTTGTTCCTAATAAAAGACATCTTTATTTTTTTTTTATTTCTTAAATATGCTGCTACATAAAAACGAATGCGAATTTAACTTGATAATAACGCTATGATTATTCAAAATACAGGTTTGTCAAAAACAAACGAATTATTCAATATATTAGGAGTAAATGTAAAATTTGAATGTAAAACTCTAATTTGATTTTCCGGCGTTCATTAAGTCGGAAGATAGTTTGGCATCGCAAGCTCTATCCTTGCTGCGAAAAACTCAAGAGAATTCGAAAAGCAGAAAAAATTGCTGTACCTAATCTAGTTTTAAAACCAGTTACGAAAATAATTAACTAAATCAACCCCTTAACCATATCCGTATATAAAAAACAATGCAAGAAAAAGTTCAAAAAACGGCGTGCCGTATTATGCAAATGGTGAGCCAAAAAATCTTTGGGGGCAACTGTTACACAAATTAAAATAAACAATAGGGCTAAAAGGGATAAAAGTTTTTTGGACACATAAATAATGGTCCTTGTTTGTTTCTAGTTTTTTGTTCATTATATTTTATTTTTTGTCGGTAATTACAGAGCAGATACCGAGATATAACCGACACTGGGTAGATATGTTTTAAAAAAATACAGTGGTTGTAGCTTTTTAAGAGTTAAGGTTTTTTAACATACAGTTATTACAGCGATTTAGGAGAGGAAAAAAAATATTAATTTTTTCACCAAACGATATCAGAGCGAAAATTATTTCTGAAGATCTGCAAAAAAATGTTTAGCAACACTAAAAGCGAATGCGTGTCGTCGAAGTTAAGAGAGGCTCAAAAAAATAGCCGGATGATGATTTCTCAGGAAATATTACAAAAAAAGGAGGAAGAGAACATGCTTTTTTGGAAATATTGTGGCCCAATGAAAACACCTTCACTACTTCAGGCGCTTATCATCGAAAAAACGTTCGGTTTTAGGCTACCCAGAACCCCCAGGCATTCAGAGAAATACAATTTCAAGGCTGAAGGTTATTAAATGTGTGGAGTGGCATCTTAAATAATAAAATGAGTGAGCCAGTTATTTGTAATGGGAACTTAACTAGCAAAAGATACAATAATTATATATTGACAAATTAAGTTGAAAATTTAATTCAAAACTTACCAGTACGGCAATACCGAGAACTTATGACATCAGAATAGATAAAGAAGAATGAAACATCGATTGGTCGTAATGAACCCCATTTGATGGCCTCCGAACAGCCCAGATTTGACGCCCATTGATTCATTTTTAGAGAGACTTTTGAAAAATAAGGTTTATGAACATCGTAGTGAAAATATTGAAGAAGGACTTCTGCATTACATTAATGATTCAAATAAAAATCACAGTGAGTTTATCGTTAATGCTATAAATGAAATAGAAGATGATGATTATACATAGTTATGCAGAAATATTACGTTTCCCGACGTTCAATTGTTTCTTATGATACCGACTTCTAAAAATATAGAGTAAAGCATAAATAATTTGTGTCTAGAACTTTTTAGCAACTCGTCACGTAACTACTATAAGTGGGATGTGGTATGGGAAGTGACCCCATACATACATAAACTGTGGGAAAATTTCAAAAAACTCATTTGACTTTTAACTGTACAGAAAAATACTTTTAATGTAAATAAAATTCATTGATGGAAGTTATGACTGTTTAAATTATAGTAAATATATCACATCTTCTGATACAAGTCTCAAAATCAACTAGACCTAACGCTTTGCTTGATTTATAATCTACCACAAATATTTTTCTTTTTACCTGTGTTATAGTATTAGCATATAAACTAAGTACTCAGCTTTGTCCAAACTTAAGTGCAAAGAGCATGTCTAAGACTTAATTCAAAAGGAGTTTAAGAACTCCGATTGGTTGTATCACATTTGCCAATAAAAAAATAAATGAAACGACAATATCTTAAAGGTACATCGTAAAAAAATACCCTTAGAATTGTACCCTCTTCCCACCGTTAAAAATAATTTAAGACGTTAGAAGCATATTCAAATTTTCTTTATGACAAGTAACGAACTTTTGCACATCAAACTGTAAACTATTCCATCTTCAAATTACGATCCCAAATTGTTGCATCTAAAATAAAAAATATGCATATAGCCAAAGAGATCAAACAAGAGAAAAACATATAGTTAACCGTGAGAAAGGCCTTAAAAAACATCTGGGTAATACATCTAGGACAAAAAACCAGTATACCGTTTTTTAATGTGCTAAATTTAAATCTAAAAATGCGGACGTAGAAAAAACCTTGCAACCCCTCGGAAACGGCAAGCATCCTTATGTGGGAAAAAGTCACCCCCTGACGATTTTTACGTGCGTCTTTTAACTACCGTACGCGGAAGATATGCAAAGCACAGGGCGAAAAAAATGTTATAAATTGTAGATAATTTTTCAGGTTGTTTTAATTTTTTTTCAACTTTAGCTTAGGTAGGTAGCGAGATAGCGGTTTACCGTTAGAGGTTAGAAAAAATATTTGAAAAAAATGATGTCTATATAATTATTTTTTAATTTGAAGCAGGGTTCTATGGGATAGTATTAGATCACCACAGTGAAAACTACGATTTGTTAGATTTCTGTTTTATACTTAGACTTTGTCCCTGGAAATATTTTAAAGGCATTAAATTTGTAACCTGATTTACATCATTTATAGTACAGAATAATTTACAGAGCGTAGTGCCTTTCCCTAACTGTTTAAATTTTAATATAAGGTACTGGAGGGCATTAGGGCCACCTAATTTTAATAGTTATTCATAATATAAATAAAAGTACATTTTTAAGGCATGCATGTGGAAATTTGCAGAACGAGCGAGGCGAAGCTTGGCTCGTTCTGCAAACCACAAAAGTGCCTTAAAAATACTTTTAACACAAATATCATACAATATTTTTTTTCTACAAACGGCAATAAAAAGCACACAATAATTAAAAATTAAATGTTTACAATCTCTTACATCCAGGTCGTTTCTAATAGAATCGTATATTTATATTAAATTAGTTGACATTTGTCAATAAAACCTAGCAACCATGATTGTTGGCTGACTTATTTACAGAAAAATTAAAAATTTGAAAGGTCCTGTCAGTTTTATTAAAAACTGTTGTGATTTGCCAAAAATGCACGAAATACAAGAAATCGCTCCACCCTAAGACATAGAAGAAGCTGCTAGCAGAGCAACCTTGGATTTACTGCGACGAAAATCGAGAATTCAATATGAGATTGCTCATAATAAATTTATAAAATGGTGTGAAAACAAAGGCGTTTCTGAAAAGTATCCCGAAAACATATTCCTGGCCTATTTTGAGGAAAAGGTAAAGGTATGGAAGTCATCATCTCTTTGGTTTCATTATTCAATAATCAAAGCTATGCTACGTGTAAATAACGACGTAAATAAAGTCAAATCTGGTCTTATCTGGCGGGTTTACGATTTAACAAAGACATACTTTCAATTTTTCTTTTCTTTTATTGCGTTTAATCATACTAACCAAATAAAATCTGTCAGACAAATATGACAGACTTATGCAATTTTGGCATGAAAGAAAAGGATAGGTATTTAATTTTCAGCGATTCACAAAAGTTTGTACCTGCCCAAGTACTGGCCACCTTCGTCTTGATTTAAAGATGTCAGTTTTGTGACTTTGACAGTTTGTGACAAAATGAAAAAATTTTCTGGGTTTTTGCATCCCCAAGCAAAAAAAATGGTACTTAATCTGATAAGCTATTTCGACAATGCAAGAAAAAGTGGAAATTCGCCAACCAATATTCAGGAAACAGCAGCCAAAGTAGGTACTGGGAATTAGTTTAAGGGCTGTGCAGAGAATTGCGCATGAAAAAAAACAACATAATACCCAAGAATACTAAAAAATGTAAACGAAGAAAGCCAAAGACTGAGGATTTAAGCGAAAATATTAAAATGGGGGTTCGAAATGTAATTTACGATTTATACAGATCAAAAACCAATGTAACTCTTCCAATTTTACAAGAAACATTAAAAATTCGGGGTGTTTTGGAAATTGGACTTGAAGCGCTATCAAAATTAATAAAAAAGTTAGGTTTTCGCTATAAAAAAGACTGTAACCGAAGACTTTTATGTGAGCAGCCACAGATAGTGAGTCAGCGTGTTCAGTTTTTAAACAATTATACGGAGAATTACAAATCGAAATTTAGAAAAGTGGTATTTTTAGACGAAACGTGGATATTTTCAAATGGAAGTGGTTCAAAATCTTGGCAAGATGATTCTGTGAAAAGCGTGAAAAGGAAAAAGGGATGTGGCACAGGAAAGCGGTTCATTATTTTACATGCTGGTTCTGTAACAGGATATGTTCCAGGTGCAAGCTTAATTTTTTCTTCAACATCAAAAAGTGCTGACTATCATGATAATATGAATTGCGAAATGTTTGAAAAATGGTTAAAAGTTCAATTGATACCAAATTTGGATTCTCCGTCTTTAATTGTATTAGATAATGCATCATATCATTCAAGAATTTTAAATAAACTGCCTAATTCATCTTGGAGGAAAAATGATACTTATGAGTGGCTTGAAAAACACAACCAAAATCCTTCACCAAATATGCTTAAATCGGAACTCCTATCAATGGCAAAGTCTCTTAAAAAACCAAGAATATAGGCGGTAGATGAAATATTGCGTGAATATGGCCATGAGGTTCTACGACTGCCGCCATATCATTGCCAGTTTAACGCAATAGAATTAATATGGCCCGGGGCAAAGTCTTATTATGAAAAATATGTAGATGATGGTCTTAAATCCGACCAAGTACAAATAGTTTGGCAAGATTCTTTGGATCATATTACACAAGAGTACTGAAAGAAATTAGTGGAACATACAGAAATATTAATAAGGGATTGGTGGGATCGAGAACAAGTACTAGATGTCGAAGTAGCGCCAATGATAATTGCTCCATTCGAAGACGACTCAGACGACGAGGACTTTTCAGATTTTATAAGTGACGATGACAGTTTTTAGTCTATAATTAGTTTATAAACGGTTTTCTTTGTTTACATTTTTTAGTATTCTTCGGTATTATATTATGATTTCTTTCATGCACATTATTCTGAACAGTCCTTTAAAGTCTGTGCGTTTTAAGAAGTCCGATATCGGATTAAATCACCAAGGGATGTTATCGCTTTTAAAACAGTAAGTCGGTTAAGTTACAATATCTTCGCACCTTCGCTATACTTGATCACACAGATTATCCCACTGGTTTACTGTATTCTATTACTGGACGAAAACAGAGGTTTCAAAACAAAATTATCTTAGAATTACGCGTTGAGCATAAATAATAATTAAATAGATAATTAAATTCTTTTGCTATTATTATAGTTAAATCTATATATTAATCGCTATTTTCCAAGAACCAATTAAAATTTGCTCAAGTGCGGGATGGTTAAATATGTTAAAGATTTTGTCAGATATATACTTTTCCGATAATGACATTATTTTGGGATTATTATAATTAAATCTTCATAATAATTACTATTTTCCAAGAAATAATTAAAATTTGCTGAAGTGCGGGATGGTATGTTCTACTTTATTTTAAATAAGTAGTTGTGCTTTTCACCCTTAGTTTGCCCTACCATTGTCATTGCAACGCAATTGAATTGGTATGGGGTATTAGCAAGAACTATTATGACAAACACGCCTGTAAAAATATCGGTAAGCCTAGCGTTATAAAGTTATGGGAGGAGGCGCTTAGCCAAGCGGGCAAAGAAGAATGGCGGAAATGCATTGAACACACAGAAAAAATTATTTTTGAATCTTATGAGACAGAACAGGTTATAGACGAAGTAAGACCGTTAATTATTACGAATGATGATGATGATGACGATGATGTTGATTCTGATGAGTCTGAAAGCATGGGTGAAATTTCAAATGCAGAGGAAGACTACTTTTAGTAGTACCTATCTACAAGTAGGTACGTTCTGTCGCAAGACTACAAAATCGGTTATTTTTAGAACCAAAACTTTATAAAAAAGAATTCGTAAAACTAATTTGTCTGAATACTACAAAAGCTAAAAAATTATTATTTTTCTTTACCTAAACTAATTTTTTATTTACTTTAAATTATTTTATTTAGAAAATGTAATTTATCAACATCCAAAATTACCTTCAATATAATTTATTGTTTGAGAGCCACCGACATAATGCTCAAGAGGTTTTATGGCTTAGCGGACTTCTTAAAACGCACAGACTTTAATTCCCAGTGCTTTCGCTATGGTTTCCTGCATATTGGTTGGCCAATTTCCACTTTTTCTTTCATTTTCGAAATAGTTTATCAGACTAAATGCCATTGAATTTTTAGGTTCTAGTAGTCAAATTGTTAAAATAAATTACACTGTTTATTATTGTCGTTTTTAATAAATACATTTAAGGTATACTATTTACAGGGATGGCGAATTATACTATATCTCTGAATATGCACTTCTGGTGGTATCTTGTTCGTATAGTGCTGCACAACTTTGTACGCCTTGATGGAAGGAGGCATAAATGACAACTCACGCTTCAGCTGTCAAAATTTTGGCCCAACGAGTTTGGTGGCAAGTCCGCTCTCGAATTATAATAATAATTATCCTTGATTATAATTATAGAGAGAGGCAGATAATAATAATTATCTAATATTAAGCAGATAAAAACTTATATAGAAGTTAGAATAATATGAACATAGATAAATTGGAATAAATATTAATATTTATAAAAAAAATCTACTACGTAGAATACAACAACTTAATTTTTAAATTTTAGTCATCATGTTCCGAGTAGTCCGATGAACGATCGTCATTGAGGTCCAGAGAAATAATAAGGAGCTCTGCAATATTTTCTTGAATGTTATCAGCTTCCCACATTCTTTCTTCTAATTCAGTCCCATGTTCGACGCACTTACTCCATTTTTCACAATTCACTGTCATTATTCCCTCTTGCGAGAGGTTTCCAACGTCTCTCATATTAAAAGTGGTTGTTGCCTTGTTACAAACCCTTTTACTTGCACCCACACCAATTCTATAGGGTTTAGTTTACGGTAATATGGCGGAAGGCGAAGTACCGTTGTATTTCGTTTTGAAGCGATTTCGTCGACAACGAATTTCATACAAAGAGGTTTATTCAACTTTACAATCTCCAGTAGCTCCTTTTTCAGCATATTTTTATGAAATAGCTTCTTATTTACAGTAAGCCAGTGAATGATGTCATTTTTTTTCCAAGAATACGTTGGTATTTTTTCCGATTTTCTTGAGTGGTAGCTGGCATTATCCATGACTATAACAGACCCAGGAGAAATAAGATCTAGCATTTGCTGGAAGTATACTTCAAAGACATCAGCGTTCATATCTTCATAATAGTCTTCAGTCCGTTTTGATTTAAATACTAGTAAGCCGCCATCGACAAATCCATTTTTGCTACCAATGTGAGTCAATACTAATCTTTAACCTTTTCCCGAGGGTGCTTTAATTGCAGTGGACCATCCTTCCATGAAAGCTTTCTTCGCGTATTTTATATGTTTATCCTGTCATATTTTACCAACGGTATATCCTTCATTTATTCAAGTTTATAAAAGATATTCCTGTTTTCCTACGAAACTGTCGAACTGCCCTCAAATATCGTCGTCACCAGCAGATGATTCCGTCTTTCTCTATTAAAAGTGATTTTCTGTTTTGAATTTTTTCATAACAAAAATTCATTTCCTTCAAAGTTTTTCATAATTTCTTCCTACCCATGGGTGAAATAAAAATCATCCTTTTTCATTTCAGACAATATCTTGTCCAAGGTAGGTATTTCTTCTTTTAAGTAAAGTAAGTGTATGATTCTTCTGATGGGAGTCTTTTCATCCTATATTGTTGACTATCCGAGTCATATTCGAACACATTTCTACTATTTTTGCAATTCCGAATGTTGAATTTTGTTGGCGAAGAGCGTTAAACACATTGAGAATAATAATGTTCTTATTTTAAGAAAGCGCAGTTTTATTAAGCCGTTTCTCAGCAACAAATTCAGAAACATTGGCCATTTTCAAGAACGAAGTTCAATAATGATTTACTACTCTCTCGCATTAAGCATCAGACTATAATATTTATAACAATAATTGTAATTATAATTCTATAACAATATTATTGACGGCTCTTCACTACGTATTAAATTTGTTTTAAAATGAGCTTCAGAAAAATAAGAAGTTGTGTTGAGTTACTAAAAACTTACCAAATTCGGTAAACCTAAAATTGTATCCAAATGAGAATTAAATTATTCAGACTTATGCTCATTCCCAAGCTAATGGAATAAATCATCCCATTAAAAAAATTCAGACTAAATAACTGGACACTTTCTTTCATCTGCATTGTAGGTACCAAACTATAAAGCACATGCCAAAGGGTCCAAGATAAACGAACAAAAAAGGTAAATCAAACTACCGGCCCGCATAAAAAAAGGGTTTTTTTCACAGCACCTGGCCCTAAACACATATAAAACACAAAAGGGTTTCAAGGAAGATAAAAAACCTTGGGGGACATTTTTTATTTGAATTTTTTTATTAATGAGATTCAATTATTTAGTGGGTCACCCGTTACAGCGACAACGAAAGAGAAAGAGGAAGTTTCAATAACAAAGATAAAAGGTGATTAAGGAGGTTTGCATTTAACTGTATTTTTTTGGTTGCATTTTTACATAACAATAATGCATTAGCAAGTTTTTGTTCAGAGTGTATTAATTAAATAAAGGTTTTTAGACAAATATCCGTAAATCATTTTTGATAGTCAAGATGGGGTATTAGTATGGTAATTGGGGTTTAAATTTATAACTGTCATGGGTTAAAGGCATCCCAAAATCAATTTTATTTGTTACTAGTAGTACTACCGTTGTACGTAAATAGGCAATTAAAATAAGTTTTCAAAATTACAATTTCGTTGGCAAGTTTCCCAAAGTCTTCAAAAAGGGACATAGTATGACTTATGTTCTCACTTTTATCCTCTTATCATACTTAAAATTTTAAACAAGGTTGTATAAATTTTTTTAAAGTTAAGTCTATACATGAAAAGTTACGTATTTTGCAATAACATTTAGAATACGATACGTAAGGGATTATACTTATTGTATAATCAGTGACGTAATCAGAGGGGGTAATATGAGGCTGCAGCCCCCAAAAAAAAAAAAAATCGTAGCTACGCCAGTGATACAGACACAGGCCCTGTATATGAGAACGAATCTGAAACAAAAATAAATGAACTTACTATGGAAATTATTTTTGATAAAAAACACAAAAGAATGGTTACAGTGGTTCCTTGCCGGTGCAGCATTATTTCCACGTGACTAAAACCATATGAATCTAATTAAAATTAGGAAATTCAAAAAGTTGTAAATTCATAAACGTCAGAATTCTCGTGGCTAGGGTCCGGGCCTAATAATAATAACAAATATCCATAATTACTTACCGCCAATACTAAAGTATGATAAAAAAATTGGCTTTGAAAATAACGGTATATAGGATTAAATTGAATGCCAAGGCACAGAAACGTATAAAAACAAATTGAAGTTGATAGATCAAAACAATGGCTTTGAAATCAATGGACAACTCTCTAAATATCTTTGTCTCTATCCCACACAGCACATGTTCCTTGTATCAAGTCGGATCTCCACCAACACCATTTTTTTTTCGAGGGTCCTCTAACTGCCGGATGCTCTTCGGTCAGGTTTGGCCCATTGTGCTCACCCTAGGTTGGTCTTACATCCACTCATTTATCCCGGTTCCTCGAGCAAGTTTGTGTAGGTCAATTGGAGAGAGTGTCGGAATATCTTCTGGTTCTAGTCTTGGTTGCCCGAGTATTTGTTGCCTTTCCGATCTATTGACTAGCAGTGGCAGATAATATGCTGTACCGCTTCACTTTCTCGTTCGCATAAACTGCAGCTTAGGTCTCCGTTGTAGAGTAACATATGGTGTAGGTGCTTCTTAACGGCCATGTGTCCTGTCAGAATACCTGTGATAATTCTCAGCTGATTTCTGCTCATCAGAAGTAGCTGTCTCGTTAATTTCGGGCATGGGTCTCACTGAATGATTTACTGCCCCTTACAATCCCTGTTTGTTGTTCCAGTAGATCTTGTGTTCATTCCTTGTCGATCATTTTATGACTGCTCGTACTGTACGTCTTGGAATTCCGAGTGCCGGTACTAGACCTATGAATGTTTTATCCGACCCTTGTCTTACAAGTTCGTCAGCCTTTTTGTTCCCTGTAATGCCTTAATGTTCCGGTACCCACTGTAGTATTATTTTGTTAGCTTTTGCCAGAGACACTAGTTCCTCTTGGTATTCCCGTATCAGTCTTGATGTCACCTTGTTGCGCTCTAAGGGCTGCTTAACTGTCAGAGTGTATGGGGATCCGCTTATTAAGATAAGTCCTACTATTGCTTTAATACGCATACTATATTTCGTAGATTTCCGCTTAGAACACTGTGCGAGACTTACCCAGAGAAGAATAAACAGACTGACAGAACATTATGACAAATTGATTACAGACCATAAAAGCTGCCTAAGGACTGGCTCTTTCCTAGACTATAATGGTTAGATATAATCAAACAATTCAGAAACTAAAAGTATCTACTATTCACGGACTTCTTCAACTACGTAAGAATTACTTCCAAACCAAACCCTTATAAAAAAGATCTGTTTAGGACGTAGTACTGAGAAAAATAGAATTAATAGACGTATGTCTCACTTTAAGAATAAACATGATCCATTATAATATAGTTCACTTACCTTTCTTGTAACCAACAACCAAGTAGTGATGAAATATTATTAAAAGAAAAATTACCCTTCTGATTTTTCGGGAGTAGATATGCACAGGGGTGGTCGTTTATTATAGAAAAATTTAAACAACTGGTCTGCATCTCACAGTATTTGTTTATTAATAAGTATCTACATACAGTGTAAAAAAAATATATTTTTTCTAAATTGTACGCGTTATTTCGAAAACTACTGATATTAGGAACAAATTATGTTATACCAAAAGTGTAACAAATTTAAAGTAAAAACTGTAAATGACAAAATATACAGGGTGCTACATTAAAAAATATAAAATTCGTTCGAATTCCAGACAAACTAAACAGCTGGCAACAACGCCAATATCGTCATTCGGTGCGTCAGATCCTCTTACACAACTGTACAAGATTTGGTTTAAGTCGGCCAATAAATTGTGATGTTATTAAGCGGCTTCCAGACTTTATACACACACTGGATATGTAAATAATTTTAAATTTTATAAATTTTTTTATGTATGTTTACTTTGAAATTCTTATTTTTTAAAATAATCAGGAATTAATGATTGCTTCATATTTTTATAAAATTCAGATAAAAATCAGTCCCTCAAACTTGCGCATACTTCAGATAGGCTTGATATTTTTGACACTGCAGCAAGTTCAGGTTCCTTTTCCTCTGTCTCAGAGTTGGAAGTAGTTTCATTCATTTCTCGGATCTCTTTAATACAATCGATGATAGTCAATTCTGTACTTTTTGCTGATAAATCGTTATCAATAGAGGCAAATTGTTTCAAGTTCACAAAAGTGTCCTTAATGTTAGGAAACAGTTGTGCGAGCGGAATATTATCTTCTTCTTCGAAGTCTGTATTACACGTAAATCCGGCTTTCATAATGCATTTTTTTATTGCCACTGAGGACAAATTGCGTCAAGATACCGAAACCCTTATCACGGCGTTGGTTATGGTAATATTATTTTCGATTTCTTGAAGAGGACAACCACTGTCTATACATGTTAAAAGCTGAATAAGGTAGCTTCTGTAGAGCATTTTAAAATTCTGAATAATACCTTGATCCGTTGCTTGGCTATGTGGAGAATAAGTTTGACATTATCCAGTGTAATGTTGGGATGAGACGTTACATTATCCAGAAACAATACCACTCCTCTATTCTGCTTCTTTATCTTGGTATCAAATCTGTGAAGCCATGTTGTCATGATGTCTGCTGTCATCCACGCTTCTTTGTTCGAGGGCCATTGCAGACGTAACTTATCGATATGTGCGCCCTTAAAACATCGAGGATTTTTGCTCTTGCCTGTTATAAGTGTTTCTTCCTTCTTGCCTTCCATATTTGCAAAGAACAGAATTGTAAATCGTTGAATTGCTGTTTTTTTTTCCAGTACACTTGTCATCTTCCAATGCATATGTTTTTGTTGGCAATGCACGATAGTAGAGACCTATCTCAACGGCATTAAATACGTCCCTTCGAGCATAATCCTTTAAAATGGTTCCTTTTAAGCAGTTGCGTCTTCGATATTGATATCGGCTGATTCGCCACATATTTTCTTGAAGGTAATATCGTGCCGACGACGGAATTTTTCTAACCATCCATTTGATGCTTTGAAGTATTTTGTCCTAGACATTGAGCAGATTCAAAGATTTTTGCTTGAATTATGGGCCCGGATATTGGTAAGTGCTTGTTTCGCCCCTTTCAAAACCACTTAAGAAAAAGTTGATCCACTGCCAGTCCTTCGGATTTGCGAAATTTTCTTTTTTGTTCACCGTTGCCACCTTCTTGAAACATTTTCTTCATTTCTAACCTCTGCTCTATTTTGACGTAACAAAGTCACTTGGATCTTACTCACTTTAAATATTTCAGTCAATTTCCTGGTACTTAAACCAGTTTTTTCACTTTCCTCGATTATTTCAATTTTCTCGCTTAAAGAAAGACATTTCCTTTATACCGCCATCTTAATATATTCACGTAAGTCCTTAAAAACTGTTCAAAACGAAAATAATTTTAAGGACCGATTAATCAGCCTTTAAAGCGAAGTGAATGGATCCGCCAGCAATAAAGTAATTAGTGTATGTGCTTATATTTCGTGAGAATCGTCGGGTAGGGTTTTACTGCCCCTAATCCAGGGTGTTTTTAGCATTAATGTTTACTAAAAATTTCGATGATGAGTGCCCGCGGTCGTTTAACACATGGGTCGGTAACGAGGAGTATAAAATAATGGGATTTCCATTTTTAAATATGGGAAATTCATCACCGGTCTTTTAACGCAGGTGGTCATTTTATAGAGGCGGTCGCAAACAGAGGTTTTACTGTACGTCGATAATCAATATGCGAAATTATACGTGGCTTAATTTTTTTTTATTCTCTGGCTACTGTTCGTCTGAATCGTAGACAAAAACGTCTTTGTTTTAAAACGCCTGCAATATCCGTAATAAAAATAATTAGTAATCGGACAATATGCAATATTATTATTTATATTATTATTAAATTGTTTTTTTTATCTATGTAAGAAAATGAATAATAGCTTTTTATATAATTTTACCGGACACTGTTATCGTTCCAAGATATAAAACAAATATTTATTTTTATCGTAAATGAAAGCATTCAACACATACGCTAAGATACATTTAACCATTGTAAATATTAGCAATCTTGTACAAAAATGGACTAACTCTATAAAAGATAATCAACAATTCTACAAGTCAAATGACTATAATACTATACCGCTACGAATTTGATCACAGGCGTACATACAAAAAGAATATGTTTATATAAATGTAGAAAAATAATTCGGGTGTATCGGCTTTCGGAACTGGGGGGTGTTTGGTTAGTTATAGTTTTTAAACTGCTCACAAAATTATTATATAAAACCTTAACTAAGTAGTCTAAAATTGCATTTAAAAGGAAAAATGAGAACATTCCAATTGACCATTTAAGGATGACGTCGCTGGGGAGCAAATTTGACAAATTTAGGTTAAAGCTTATGTCAAAGCCATGAAATTACCATTACATATTTGACAACGGCTATATTTGCTGGGGGGCAAAGTGACAAGTTTAGGTTATACTACTTGTCAAAATCATATGTTCTAAAATGGTCTATGGTGGTACTTCTGACACCTAACAAAATAAATACGGTGCAGCGCAGTGGCGTTCCTATTCCCAAATCCTTAGGGTGTGAGGATTTAGACAAATTACAGAATTTTTGAATAAGTGCTCGATTTTTTTGTCTGTAATCCCTGTTTTTCTAGAACCAATTAAAATAATTAAAAAATGATCTTACCAGGGTCGTATAAAGTAGATGACGGCTACGGTTGTCAAATAAAAATATGTAGAGTACGAATACCCTATAAGTAAGCCGAATACGTAATAGAATATTCTATAACAAGTATGAAATGCCCTTCCGTACAAGTTATAGACTATACTTCCTCTAACACTATTGAAGAAAAAGTAATTTATTATGTTATGTGTGTGTCTATTAAGTCAATGGGTCTGGTTGAGACCAAATGGCCAGCTCGCGAATATATTTTGTTCAGCTTATTACGGATTATTTTTTCCATTGAATTAAGGTACCTTACATTTCTGTTTCCTACGCCTAACTCTGTGTATTTCAAATTTCTGACTATCATTTTATCATCTATCTATAGCTTTCCGGTATATAATGTGTTTAAATATGTAGGTATATTTGTTCCTCGTTTCTTTTTCTTTTTCTTTTCCTTTTTTTTTCTTTTTCTTTTTTTGGGTTTATAATACTTTTTGAACTTTTCAATGCTCGTTTCTTTTTCTCTCTTTTTTTTGCTTTCTTTTTTCCACTTGTCTTACAATTCTATTGTGCTTTTTATAATAAATTTATACAATATATCACAAATATTTAAATTATTTAATAAGATAAGATAATTTAGATTAAATGATGATGATATACGAATCCTGTAAAATTGTCAAATAATAAGGTTAAATTATTTTGTAGTTTGCTACATTTTAGAATAACGTGTTCCAGATCCCCTATTTTACCGCAGCTACAGAATTCATTTAGAGTTACACCTATTCTTTTTTTATGTTTCGGATATATTATTATGTTATAAAATCAATATTTTGTAATAAAACTAACCTACCTTGAGTAATCAAGCGCTGTCAAAGCCGAATTTATAACCTGACAGCGTAAAATAAGTAATCCAATCCAATCATGATCTTCAAAATAATTTGGTTGCCCCATGCAAGTTAGATGGCCGAATTAAAAATCTAGTTGGCTTTGACTAAGTGATACAAAATGATTCCATTTTGTACTGTTAGAATGAAGCCATTCTATAACACTTTTTTAGTTAAGGATATGTTGTTTCTAAAATAGTGTGAGAGAAAAGATTTACACGCCTGCTTATGCATCATGCCCTATCAATTTGTCATTACTTTTCTAGCCGGTTTTAGCAATTTATTAAAATATATAAATATACAGGATGTCCTTGAAATGACTGTACAACACTTATTCACACCAAAAATGAGGCGATCTAGGTAAACTTACCTATATGCAATGTTGCTTCGTCTTGCCGCTACAGGGCGCTAAACTTTTCAAATTAATATAGTTTTTTCGGAATAATTTCTAAACGCCTTTATCGATTTTCACTAATTTTGGAATTAAGAATTACTACTATTATTGGCGTGTTTTGACGCAAACGCGATCTTTCTTTTAATGCTTGGAAATTTAAGAATGGCGCGTAATTCGTAAATAAAAGTTTTTATTTTTGCTACCCCCTGCACAAATGACTCTAATTGTTTCTCTGACACTAGCCGACTTCATTTTGCAACTTTTTTGTCTCTCTTTTTCAATTTTTGCCAGACATACTCTTACAACAAATTATTGACGATACCCTGTAATTCATCATTGAAAAAACATAAAAAAAGCCTTTATTCTAATAACTACCAACTAGTTTAATTCTTATAACAAATGTTCGAGATGTTCATCGTGTTCTTGAATACATCAATTATTAATTATTTTCAAACAATTAAACTGTACTTTAGGCATCGCGCCTGGCTTGTTTTTAAAGTAATCCGCAGCATTAATAATTTTTTGCGATAACTCAGCTTCCGCAGCGATGGGGGAAGGATAGACTTTTGATTTAAGAGGGCCCCACAGGGAAAAGTCTAGAAGTGTTAAATCGGGAGATATTGCTGGCCAATTAATGGGTGCATTGTTGCCTCTTCTGATCCATCCATTAGGATATGTTTTATTTAAAAATCTTTAAATATTGATACTAAAGTCCGCTCCGTCGTGCATAAACCACATTTCGGTACAAAGTTGTAATAAGAAATTATCCAATTAATCGGGTAAAGTGTTTTGCAAGAGTAGATAGTTATCCCCACTAACCGATTTGGCATTACAACTGGTTTAATAATAAAATTGTCAATCATCATCATCATAGTCATTTACATCTTGACAGATGTGTTGTGGTTCTTCATTGAGCTTCAGCAGCTCGGACAGCCTGATTAGTGACCCTTCTCCATCTATCACGGTCATTGGTTATGTGTGCCACCTCCGTGTATTGTTTGTTAAAAAGCTTTTTTGTGATGTCTGCCCAACGTTGTGGAGATCTACCGCGCCGGCGCTGACCCTGAGGTCTTCCCTGGACCACCAGCCGTTCCATTTTGTGTTCGCTTCTGTGGATATGACCAAAGAATTTCAAAATTCTGGAGTAAACCGTGCTTGAAAGACGTTGATTAGGTTCAATTTCATTAAGGATTGAGACGTTCGTGCGGTGAGCCGTCCATGGAATTCTAAGTAGCCGTCTCCACGTCCACATTTCAAAGGCGTCTATGCGCCGTCTATCCGATTCTTTGACCGTCCAAGTCTCACATGCATATTGGAATATGGAAAATACCAGTGTTGAAACGAGTCTCTTCTTGTTTGCCATGGTGATGTGACGGTCACGCCAGATCCCGGTTAGTTGAGTCATTGCCGCTCTTGCAAGTTGTATGCGTCTTCGAATTTCGGGTTGTTGACGGTCGATAACCATAATTTTAGTTTTGGAGTAGTTAACCATGAGACCAAACTTTGCACTTTCCACCTCGAGTCTATTAAGGATGTTAGCGATTTCTTCCGGAGAAGAGGCCAGAAGTGTAGTGTCGTCTGCGAAACGCAAGTTGGAGATTTTGACACCGCCTAGGTTTACTCCCCCTTCCCAATCATCCAGCACCCTACGCATTATGAATTCTGCATAGATGTTAAATAACAACGGAGATAAGACGCATCCCTGGCGTACTCCCCTCTCTAAGATGCATTCATCAGACATGCATCCGTCCATTCGAATATGCGCCAGGTTGTCTTGATATAGTCGGCTAATTAGATGAGTCAGGTGCTCAGGAACCCCCATTGTCGTCAGTATACTCCACAGTTTTTCCCATCTGACATTGTCAAAGGCCTTGACATAATCTACGAAACATATAAATACTGGAACGTAATACTCTCGGGCTTTTTCTATAATGTTTCTCACATTGAGGATTTGTTCTCTAGTACCTCTGCCCTTCACAAAGCCCGCCTGCTCTGGTGGTATTTGCCAACCTATGAAGTTTTCTAGACGTCGTTGTAAGATGTAAAGGAGCACTTTACTGGCGTGGGAAATGAGAGCTAGTAGCCTATAGTTGTTACAGTTATTTGTTGGGCCTTTCTTATGAAGAGGAATGATTATGGTCCTTCTCCAGTCTTCGGGCCAGACGCCTGTATACCAGATCCGATTGCATAGCTGGTGCAAATTTTTAATCCACATGACGGAAGATGTTTTAAGACCTCAGCGGTGATGCAGTCATATCCTGCTGCTTTGTTCGTCTTTAATCTCTTCACAGCAAATTCAACCTCGGAGAGAAGTATGTCAGGTTCGGATTCAAAGACTGTGTTGTCGGTGTCTGAGAGAGGAGACCGCTGCAATTCTGCTAAGGAGGATGGGGTGGAAATGGAAGCCTCCCGTCCAGGTTCACATAGGCTGTCCGTGGTACTTTGATCTGTGTTAGCATATAGAGATACACAATATGACCTCCAGACGTCTTTGTCCAAGTCTGTCTGTATATTCCCGTCGTCATCCTTAATAGACCAAGATTTCTGCTTGAATTTACGTGTTAGTAGTCTAACTTTATCGAACAGTTCTTTGCTGTTATTTGTATCAGCGTGTTGTTGAATTTCGCGACAGATTTTTTCAATATGCATGTTCTTGTCTCGTCTACAGGCAGCTTGGATAGATCTAGAAAGCTGTTGGTATTGGCGGTGCTTCAGAGGGGTGCCGATCCCAGAAAGCTTGAGTATTCTACGTTATTCAACGAGGTCCAGAGTATCCGTTGTCAATCATACCTGCCCAAAAATTAATTCTAAATTCATGCTGGAAATGTTTCTCCCTGATGGCATGAGAATTTTCATCGCTATACACATGTTCGATATGAACATTTCTAATTCCCGATCTCGTGAACGCAGCTTCGTCTGTAAATAAAATTTTCTTTCGATGAAACGGCAATACGTCAGCCGACTTTCAGGATCTATTGGTAAAAGATTTTGCATCTGTTGCACATGATGCGGATGGAGTAACTGCTCTCGCAGAATGTTATTAATGGCATTTTTGGAAACCGCCGATTCGAACCCCAAGCGTCTACAGCTTAATTTGGGATCGTCTTCAACTCTGTTTAAAACTACCTCTTCGAGCTGCGGAGCCCTAATTGCCCATTGGCGTCCTCGATTACCATTATTTCCATTTAAACTGTAGGTTTCCCTAAGTTGCCGCGAAAGCTTGATGGTTCGGAATTCTCCGGTCTGGATATTTGTTACGATAGACTCTGACACTCATACGTCCATTTCTTTCAAATAATCCATTTGCTAGAAGCATGTCAACTTTTTCAGCGATAGAATAATGTTCCATTTTAAAGGTCCAATTATTACTCAACTTACAATAAACTCGACGCCGCTCAACACCAACAACACTATCGGTATGTCAGATTTATTTTAGTATTGCCTAGTAAACAAACAAGGTATCGTAAATTATTTTTTAGAAGAGAAACTGCATGTCTGGCAAAAATATTATAAAAGAAAAAAAGTTCCAAAATGAAGTCAGCTAGTGTCAGAGAAACTGCAGTTAAAGTCATTTTTACAGGGAGTAATAAAAATACCAACTTTTATTTGCGAATCACGGGCCATTTTTAAATTTTCAGGCCTTAAAAAAAGATCGCCTTTACGTCAAAACAAGCCAACAATCATTGTACAGTCATTTGAAGAACACCCTGTAAAAGTATTAAATCTACTAAAGTCGGCAAAATATTTTTTTTTACAAAAAAAATCGATAATATCTACCGTTAAATATAAATTTCATTTTATTAGAAGGTCAATAATTTCCAGTATAATTTTATGCAGGTTACCCCAAGGAGGACAAAAGTTTTGGGAATATTTTTTAATTGCTATGGTAACGATACTAAACAATAGGCTTTTCGTTGATCGAAAGTTGCCAGTATGGAATTTCCAGTGGAAATATAACTGGTGCATAAAAATGTTTGAAAATTTTGTCTGAAACCAATTTTTTAACAAACACATTAGTACCTACATAGCAACTGAAAGATCCCGAACACACAGGGTGAGGGAGTTTTTTTTTTTGGTGCTATGCATGAATGCTTTTGTTCAAAACATTAACTGAAGAATAAATTTTTGTAAAATTTCCATTTGAAAATATTTTATGCACGTCTTATGTTTTGATAGGAAATTTCCCTAGTGTCAATTTAACTGGAAATTTCCCTAGTGTCAATTTAACTGGAAATTTTACACGGAAATTGTAAAAAATTGATAAGTGGAAATTGCATCCGTTTTGAAAATTACATCTGGAAATATCCCGGGGATAATTGTCATTTTTGACATTTATAGTTTCAAAACATCAAAACAGTCGACCTGTCAAAATTTTAAATCAGCATAAACTACCTGAATAAACTTTTATCAACTCGGGAAATTTCCGATCAAAACATATAACGTGCCTAAAATATTTCCTAATGGAAATTTTTCAAAATTTGGTCTTCAGCCAATTTTAAAAAAAAAAAAACATTCGTGCATTGCACCAAAGAAAAAATCCCTCACCCTGCGGGTTCGGGATTTTTTCAGGTGCAATGCACTCATGCTTTTGTTAAAAAATTGGTTTCAGACAAAATTTTTAAAAATTTCCGGAAATATTTCATGCACTAGTTATATTTCTACTGGAAATCTCCCGAGTTAAAAGAAGTTTATTAAGTTCTAACAAATTTTCCTAATACAAATTAATTATTAACTAACCTTAACCACGTTATTTCTATATCAAAATTTTGACAGGTTTTCATTGTTACAAACCCCCAAAAAATGAAAATTCTAGAAAATTCCAAAAATTTCCACTTATTAATTTTCGAAAATTTTGGTAAATCTTTCAGTTAAATTTGCACAACTTAAACTTCCAGTATAATCATTTAGGGTATCCTGTTCTAGATAATTCCGGAAATCGTTACCATCGACATGAAAACTTAGAAAAATTAGAGCAATATTGATTGGCTTAAATTGACAGGTGTAAAATTTTCAGATCAATACATCGCAGATCTTTGTGAACCCACCAGAATCATGGCAATTGTGTGATGAAACAATGTCTATAAAGGTAAGATATTTACTGATCATGATATTATTATTAATAACGGGTTTCGGTTTTATTAAAAACTTAATTTAATAAAAAAATCCTAAAAAAGGTATGCATAAAGATATTTGGACTTTAACGTTGAAAATTCAACTTTACAGGGGATGGTGGGGCACGTTGAACCCCATAATGATTTTCGCATTATAATAGGGTCAACAAGAAAATCATATAATAAATATATTATTAGAAATAGGATATTTGGTATTTATAAAATAATTTCATATAGATAATACTGTGAATTTATCTTACTGAAATTCTTGACGATAAAGACATATGACTATCCAAATTAACGCCCAATAAATGAATTGATGAAGCCAAGGGGATCGAGTGTCCCGCTATAACTATATCCGGTTCTTCAACATTAACTTTTTTAGAAAGAACTGCCGCCTGGGTCTCTTTAGCGTTAAATTCTACTTGGTTACTGTCAGCTCAAGACAGAATTTCTTCCAGGTCTTTGTTGAGATGTGAGGCCTCTTGCTACTTATACAGGGTGAGGATTTTAAAGTGTTACAACGCAATATCTGAAAAACGGCTATAAATATTTTAGTCAAATTTTGGGACGCGGATAGGGAGGTTGGGGGACAAATTTTAAAATATTTTTGATATTTACCCCCCCTCCAGATTTGATGTGGCTAGTGACAAATTTGAAATGTCAAATGGAAAGGTATTTTTTTTTTTTGATAATTCGATTCCTCGTCAATAACTACGTAAGTGAGCAGAAAATTGTTACATTTGCTCTACTAGTTGCTTAGTTACGAATTTTTCAATAAATAAAATAGGAATACTTAAAACTACACATTTTAAATCATGACACCTATGATTATTGTTTATCCAAACCTTTAATTATGTTGTATCCTAGGAAACCACTTTTGACTTTGACAAGTAGTGATAATCTGATAAAGTTCATTATTCAGTGCAATTATGGAACAATCTTATGACATTGAAATAGACATGTTGTTAATTCTGGGAGAATGTAGAAAAAACTACCGGGAAGCGGCGCAATTGTGGACTGTTAGGTTTCCCGCCATTCAAAAATCTCATATGGCATTTAAGCGATTAGAAGATCGAGGCCGCAGCACGGGAATCCTAAAAAATAAGAACAGAGTTAGAAGACAAACAAAAACTAATGACGATATGGCCGTTGGAGTGTTGGGTGTAATAGCTGTAAATCCTCATGTTGGTTCAAGGGAACTTGCTCGTGATTCAGGAATGTGCCAAAAATCGGTACTGGCTATTTTACACAGGCACAATTTTCAACCTTACCACATAACTATTCATCAGGAATTGTATGGCCAAGACTTTCAAAATAGGATTACATTTTGTACGTGGTTACAAACTTTAATTCACGAAAACAATGCATTTTTAAGAAAGATAGTATTTTCTGACGAAGCTACATTTACCAATTGTGGTCAGGTAATTATTTAAATCAATATGGATTAATGTAACTTTTAATAATCAAAAATATGTAATCCACTACTTGATGGGTGTACATAAATAAATACATATCTAAACACCCGTTAACGGGTGTTTAGAGAATATTCACATACATTTAGATTTATTTTTAATTTTATACTGATTCAATCAATTTTGCTTTTCTTAATTTAAGGTCAACCGGCACAATTTACACTATTGGGCACCTCAAAATCCTCACTGGATGAGATTTCTGCCAAACCAACATCCTTGGTCGGTTAATACCTGGTGTGGCATAGTCGGAGATAGAGTCATTGGACCACATTTTTTTGACCGTCACCTAAATGGAGAAATGTATAATAATTTTTTACAAACCGATTTGCCACAACTTCTGAATAATAATGGAAATCAACAAGAACTATGGTTTCAGCAAGATGGTGCTCCGCCACATTTTGCCCGACAAGCTCGAGATACACTAAATGAAATGTTTGGAAACAGATGGATTGGTCGTGGTGGTCCTGTAAATTGGCCTGCAAGGTCACCAGATTTAACCCCATTAGATTTTTTCTTGTGGGGATTTATAAAAGAGAAAGTTATGGCTACACCACCGACCACACCAGAAAACATGAAAGATCGTATTCAACAAGCATGTAATTTAGTAACGCCTCAAATGTTAACTCGCGTGCGCAACTCATATCAAAAAAGAATTGCAAAATGTTTAGAAATGGATGGGGGTCATTTCGAACACCTTTTGAAGCATGATCGTCGTTAGATTTTTTAAGGAATTATCATTTTTAAGTATTCCTATTTTATTTATTGAAAAATTCGTAACTAAGCAACTAGTAGAGCAAATGTAACAATTTTCTGCTCACTTACGTAGTTATTGACGAGGAATCGAATTATCAAAAAAAAAAATACCTTTCCATTTGACATTTCAAATTTGTCACTAGCCACATCAAATCTGGAGGGGGGGTAAATATCAAAAATATTTTAAAATTTGTCCCCCAACCTCCCTATCCACGTCCCAAAATTTGACTAAAATATTTATAGCCGTTTTTCAGATATTGCGTTGTAACACTTTAAAATCCTCACCCTGTAGAGATGTGCATTAGCAGCCGATGTCCGAGCATCCAAAGTAAAAGATAAAACAAGTGTGCTGTCATCAGCGAAACTATATATAGGATTTTTAGTTTTTTCCAAAAGATTGTTAATGTATAGTAAGAAAATGGTGGGCGACATATGGAACCTTGAGGGACTCCGGCGTTGATGTTAAATGTGTCTGAAAGAAATTCGTCCACCGCCACTCGCAGAGAACGGTTTTTAAGAAAGCTCGACAGCCATGAACAAAATTGAACCGGCATTCCGTATGCTTTCACTTTAGTTAGAAGCTCCTCATGCCATACTCGGTCAAAAGCCTTGGAAATGTCCAGTGCTACCGCCCGGGACTCCCCATGATCTTCTATTGCGTTGTTATTTTAATAATTTTTCGTTGATAGCCTTCTCCATAACTTTTGATATAACTGAAAGCAATGCGACTGGACGATAGTTGTTTGGCAAGGTCTTCTTGCCTCTTTTGGGTATGGGCTGCACTCGCGCAGTTTTCTAGCAAGAAGGAAATATTCCATTTTTGTAGGATAAGTTAAAAAGCCTACAAAATACCGGCGTCAGTTCGTCAGCGCATGTCTTAATTACGATGACTGGAATTTCGTCAGGCCAGGAAACTTTTCTGGTGTGAAAACTTCTCAATATTCGTTTAACATGGCGGTGGCGGAAAACAATCTCGGGCATTCTCGATTCTACAGGAGGTAACCTGAAAATTAGCCGTTGAATGTGAAGAGAATATTTCCGCCAGTAAGTTTGCTTTTTCTTGTGCTTTGGTCGCAATGGTGCCATCAAAACTTGTTAGAGGTGGAATGGTTGACTTGGTAAAGTTCTGACTGACGGCCTTAGCTACCGACCAAAATTATCTTGAGCCGTTAGGGCATTCAAGAAGTTTGTCTTTGATCCTCTGGTTGTGTGCTTCTTTGCTTTGGTTTATCGTTTGCCTGCATTGGTTTCGAGCGTAAGCAAAGATGGTACGATTTTCGGCGGTAGGGTTTTTACGCTATTGTCGGTAGAAATAATTTTTTGATTTAACAGCTCGATCGCAATTATTGGTAAGCCAAGGCTTGCCGTAAGAAGGGCACTTTTTTGAAAAAGGGATAAAGGATTCCATGACAGTAAGGATAAGCTCCAATACTTCTTTAGCACAGATTAATGGATCGTCAGAGGTAAAACAAACGTCCCGCCAAGGAAAGGTTCGAAAATGGTCCTTTAGGTTATCCCACTTAGCTGATGTATAATGCCAGACCTGTGAAATTTAAAACTGTAGCAACGAAATATCTGATTGGTAAATGCTTTTAATCCTAGGATGAATTTAGTAGCAACAATTTCTCAGACATTGAGTTATACTTTAGTAATATCTAAGCTGTACGTATACCTAAATTATAATTGTATGTAAAACTGTATTTTACCCTAAACAAAAAGTAATCTGAGAATCGAACTGCATTTTTCAAAAAGGAAACGGCTTGACATATGTAATCCATGTATTATTGTAACAACATGAATACATTTTTTAAATTCATTTAGTCAACGGTTGAAAAATTATATTACCTTAAAAATTGAATTATTTGAAATTTTTAGGTCATGATTCGCCGCCGCTGTTGGCTGTTGTTATCAAAAAGCGTATTAAACATACGGGCGGCTCGGTGTACATAAATGTATTTAGGTGACCCTTTATTATCAATATTAGCTTTTGACAGCTTATCTTGTACAGTCTGGCAGATAGCCAGGCTTTAGAACTTATCTTATCGTTAAACACACCGGTCGCTATAATTTACAAATGTGAAATAAAAAGGACTTGCCCGGCTACGTTTTTATATCATAAGAATAAACAAGGCATTACTATATTATTTAATAAACATATTGTTGAAGTTGCACTGTGCAAAAATTTGAACTGTATTTTTGTACCCGGTGATTCAATAAGAAAGAAAGCCGGTCAGTTCCTACGACCGCCGCTAGGGCCAATTAGAAAAGATAATTTATATCTGGAATTTGCCCGATAAAGACGTATTAAATATATTTGCATCCTAATATTGGAAAAATTCGACCCAATTTTTCTCTATCCCCTAAAATAAAGTAATGGGGGGACGTCAATTGTTTTTTTGTTATTTGGATTGATAACTTCGGTTTGACTTACTCGAAGTTAACAAACTTAGGCTCGTTGAGAGGAGCTTCCTTTGGTTTGTCGCTTGCATTGTAAACTATGTCTTAATTATTTTCACATTGGCCGCTAGAGGGCACTGTTTGACAAGTTAATAATAATTAGGATTTTTATTGGAAATTTTAAAAGGTATGGTATGTTTGTTTTTACACAGTTAAATAGAGGCCAAAAATCCTAAACAGCAAGTAATAACCCGATTTGTTTAACTATTTTTAAACCGATGATATGGTCATGGTCAAACAGGTTATAGTTTACCGATATTAAGTCGCCTACCCGCTTAAATTTTTTTAATTACAATAATAATAATTAGGCGGAATTAAAAAGCATTATCATTATTATGATTGTTATTAATAAAGAGTTTGATACAATTATAATTAATAATTTTTAAATGGTAAGTGACAGTTTTATACATTTCTTTAACATTTGACTGTTTTCACCGCCGTTATTCTAGGAGAAAGCAGCAAAATTGCCGTATAAAAATATTAAATTGGCAATATTTCGAAAACTACAAATTTTCCAATCTTATACATACTTACTACTTACCATTATTTTTAAAGCTAAATAAGAAATAATTATAAAATTTAGGGGTTTTAATTTGAAAATGTAGATTATTTGCAGTTTTCTTAGTTTTATTTTTAATCTTATTGTTTAAACACCCTGTATTGATAGTTTTCAAAATATTTCAAAAAATCTATCAAAGCAGGTTCTGTTTAATAAGGTGTCGAACACAAATAAAAAATTAAAGACTGCCTTATAGGAAAAATCGAGGGAAAAATTGATAATTACTCCATGGTCTGCAAACGTCATTTTTTGACATAAAACCTTAAATATGTCAAAAAGGCTGAGACTTGGGTATAGAACATGATATACAAAATCTGCCTAGAATCTTATGTAGAATTCAAAAATGTAATAATATATGGGGTATTCTATTTAAAATAAGCAAGTTGACACCTACTTCCGGTATAACTGGAAGTGTCACCCTATTAACACTATTTTAGCCGGTTTGCCCCCAACAACATGAGCATACTGTAAAATTTTCGAAAATCTTGTACGTATAGTTTTACATATACCTATAGATCGAAGCGGTTCCCGGTGGGACACCCTGTATTTACCTGAAAGGTCTCAAGTAGCACAATTAAATAATAAAATTGATTATGGAGTACCTGATCCTTCAGTTCTTGATGCTTTGCTAGTCTTAGTCTATATAAACGATCTTTCATCAATTTAACTGGTAAATTTACCATGTTTTCTGATGATACAACAATACTTTGACATACTAAATATTGTACTGAATTAATTTAACTAATTACAGAAGATTTAATAAAAATTAAAAAGTGGGGTGACTCTTATCTACTTTCTTTTAGTATCACTAAAACCAACATATTAACATATAAATGTTCAATTTATACTGTTATTTTTGACAATTCAATATTTAACAACCCTAAATTTATGAAATTTTTAGGAATTTACAATACTAAAAATGTTTCTTGTAATGAACATGTAGAAAAGTTGTGTAAAAGAACTAGCATCAGCTCATGAAGTAGATGATACAGTTATTTGAAAATCCCTTTTGAGATTTATGGAATTTGCTTCTGGGAAAATGCATGTCAATATCTTCTTAATTCTAGTGTTATTTTACAAAAAGGCAAAGCAAGGTCTAAGATTTTTGTTTCTTTGTTTATCTCACAAAAAATTTTAACACTATCTTAAATTTTTATATTGAAAAAAAGTTTGTTTGATTAAGAAAAATCATGGAAGTAATATTAATTTAACTACTTATAATATAACACAAGACTTTAATATATGTTTTCCTATCCCTTCTTTAATTCTTGTAAAAAAATCTATAATTTAATATTCTAAAAAAATTTTCAATTATATTTCAGTATACATTAAAAAATGTCGAATTTTAAAATGTTAAAAAAAAACTGTCAAAAATGTAGTATTGAGAAAGGATTATTATACCATAATTAAATATTTTGATCGTAATCTGTCATAATCATTTGCATTTTTTATTCTTATGTTTCAAATTTTACTATATCATATTTTATTGTTGATTAAAATTTCTAAAAGCTTTGTCAACAAAGGCCTGTTTACATTAGCAAATTGCACGTGCAATGCAATAAAAAATTGCCTTTAAGCCTGCGTACTTGCGGCTTTATCATCAGCTGTTGAAATTTTCTATGCATTACATCAAATTAGAACACGCGTTATTTTTATATCACATGGCATGCAATTATTGTGTGAAATCACACAAAGCATATTTTGAATTTTGACTTTGACTTTGACTTTGATTAATATGTGACCGGTTTGTAGGTGGTTTGTAGTAGAAATATTTTAATTTTGGAATAGTGGTGCGACATACCTACAATAAAACTATGGTTCATTTAAAACAATTTCCAATGCACGTCATTAATCTGATAATTGTAAATTCGTAAGAAAACATGAGGGAATTAAATTTGGGCAAAAATATTAAAACTTCATGCGATATTTAATTTACTACAAACTTAAATAATTCTTCTTTGATGCGAACCCTCTTATAGCAAATATTTTGTTTATTTAAGCTTGTAAAAATTAATATAATTAAAATTTTATTTGCCGACAGTTGGCAACACAACTGTGACCGGTGCGGTGGCGCTAGCTCGTTCGTTGTCCTATTTTGACATTTCGTGCAAAAGTAACCTTAATTATTCTGTGGTTTCGTGTTTGCGTTTTTTTTTTAACAAAAAGTCTAGATATTTTCATAAATAACATTAAAAAACTGTTCTTTTAAGAACAACAAAAGTGCACATACATATCTCTGTCGATTACGTTGTTTTGAATATTGCATTTAAATAACTAGTGCAAAGAGCTAATAGCTTCTCTAATAAGCTATTTTCAGGAAGAACTTAATAACAATGGCCCAATATTATCCTTGACAGCAGTTAGAGAAGTAAATTTAAAGAGTATGTTAAGGTCTGTATATTTTATTTCTACTTTTTTAATTTTAAGCGTGTAGCAGCTGTCCTAAATTTGAATATCTCCACTGTAAGCACAGTTTCAACAAAAGCCAAGCGAAATAAATTATTAGAGTCACCTAAGAAGAAACGTTCTTATTCAAAGAGAGTTGTTAATGTGTCAAGATTGGATATAAGTCCTATCAGTGACAGTATTTATGGAATGTACGAAACAAATAAGTTGTATTATTCAAAAACTAATATTTTACATTGGTTATGCTTAAGCTGTAACTTTTTTATAGAACATCATGTAACTTTGACAACTTAAAGTAAAAAATTAAAAGAAAGACAACTGTTCGATGGTTGTCTTCAAAGATATTAGAACTAAAATGTCTTTGGTTGTCTTAACTCTTTAAGAAGCCTTTTAAAGGAAATAGGCTTCGGATGGAAAAAAGATGAACCAAGAAGAAGACTTATGGAACTTTCTCATGAAGCTTTCAAACGACTGGTATATTTAAAAGAATATATATGAAAGAAAAAGAAGCATTCTTGTACCAATTCGTTTTCTTGGACAAAACATAACTTTTTTAGAATGGCACCATTGATCGATCCTGGCAAGATGAAAATAAAAGAAGTGTTAGATCTACTAAAGTTGGTGGCAAAAGGTATTATGCAGTAAACAAATATATAAACTATGAGAAATTTACCTAGGTAAAACATATTTTTCTAGGTACATAATACTTCATGCTGGTAGTGAAGATGGGTTTGTTGAGGGTGCAGAGGCAATTTCTTTTTCTAAAACTAAGCTGAGTGACTACCATGGAGAAATGAATCAGTAAAATTTTTTACAATTGTGCGAAAACCAATTATTGAGAAATTAAGCAATGCCATCTGTGATTGTAATAGATAACGCCCCATACCATAGCATAATCTAACACATCTGCAATTCAAGAATCGTTAACTACTAATGAAATTAAATTTGATTATACAATGTTCAAAGTCGAACTTTTACAAATCGTTAATAGGTTGGTACAAGACATTTTGTATGCCCCTTTTTTTATCATACTCTTAAACATTAAACTTAAATTCTTTTCAGACATAAACCACCAAAAGAATATTTAGTTGATGACCTGTCTGAGCAATATGGACATTAAGTTTTACGGCTTCCTCCATACCACTGTGTGTTCAATCCGATTGAACACATTTGGGGATCACCGAAAATTATTATAACAGACACATTGGCCGAGATGGCAGTACAGAAACTGACTATATGAATATGTGGAAAGAATCATTGCGTACTGCTTACCCCTGATGTATGGAAAAATTCAATTCGGCACACAGAAAGCGAGATATTAAAATGGTATGAAAGAGAACATGTATTAGATAGACTTAGCATTCAATCCATTATTATTGAAGTAAATGAAACGAGTGATTTAAGTGATTTGGAGGATGATTGAAGATCCATCATTGTATTATTATTTTTATTATTCAAATAGCCAAACCATATATTAAATAGTAGCAATAATATTACTTTACTATTCCAATATAATTTGGGTATATATTGTCAACCTGGAAGATTTTACAAATAAAGTAAATAAATGTGTGTTTATTTTTATAAATTAATCTTATTTTTATGAAAAAAGCAAAACCACTATAATTCCCTCAATCGGTTATTTTAGTTACAAGCTGGCAACGCTGTATATAACTGACGTCACTCGAAGGATGTGCATTGGAAATTGTTTTGAATCAACTATATTCCCATGGCAGTATAGTCAACTTTTAAAAAAAGGTTCTAAATTAACTAACTTAAACTACTGTGCGAACAATTTAAATCTAACCCGTTATATATATAGATCTACCAGCACAAACTTAACTAATTTAACTCAGTGTATATCTGAAACCTGGACAACAAATCACAAGTAGATATAATATATACTGACTTTGCAAAGGCATTCGACAAGGTATCACACACAATTCTGTTAAACAAGCTGCACAATGAGTTTGGATTTCACTCAAGATTGGTAATGTTTTTTCAATCATATTTGCAATGTCGAATACAGAAGGTGGTGGTGAAGGGATATTCTTCAAATCATTTCATAGCAAAGTCTGGTGTTCCACAGGGTTCCAATTTAGGTCCTTTGCTGTTTATTTTATTTATTAATAGTCTAATTAAGCAAGTTAGTAGATACAGTGTCCTTATGTTTGCTGATGACCTAAAGCTCTACTCCACTATCAATAATATCACAGATTGTCTCATTCTTCAACAAAATCTAGACCATTTACTTGAACGGTCGATAGAGAATCGACTAGAATTCAATATTAATAAATGCTATGTACTTACGTTTACCAGGAAAAAGAATCCAGTACAATTTGCCTACTACATGAACGGGGCAGAATTGAACAGAGTTACAGAAATAAAAGATCTCGGAGTTCTGTTTGATGATCAGCTTACATTGAGGACGCACATATTAAACATTGCAAATAGGGCTAGCAGGATGTACGGATTTGTTGTCCGAAACTGTAGATACTTTAAAAACATTACTTGTATTATAAAACTGTATGTTACATATGTTAGGCCTATTCTGGAGTATGCTGCTATTGTTTGGAGTCCGTACTATAAAAATCATAAATACTTTATCAAAAGAGTACAAAACAAATTTCTGAGATACTTGTTCTATAAGGAAACGGGGACATATGATGTAACAATCAATCACAAACAAAAATTAGACTAAGGGAAAAATATAAATTTCAGAGTTTAGAAGAACGAAGGACTATTTCCTCTCTGGTATTTTTATATAAACTCCTAAACAATGAAATTGATGATTCTGCTTTGTTATTACAAATTAATTTCTACACATCTTCATATAGAACCAGAAACCCTGTCCTTTTTTATTTATAATCAGCTTCTACAAATAATTTTTTGAATGCGCCACTCAATGTAATGTGTAGATTATTTAATGAAATTAGAAATGATTGTGATATATTTCATATAACGTGGGTCGAGTATTATACTGTTCTAACAGCACTTTTGGCGCGAAATAGTTTTTTAAGCTAGAACAATAGTACATAACATTTCTGTTCTATGTGTATAAAAAAAACTATATAATTTAACACACAAACCTGAATAAAACCAGTATTAAATTGTTCTATCACTCATATTTAAAAACCGTTTAGTATTATAATGTTCTAACAGGCTAACCAATGAGAGGAGAGCATTTTGGGCTGTTAGAACAATATAATTTTTATTCTTTCAGTTTTGTATGCCGATAGTAGCAATAGACACGGCCTCTGGGGAGGCACCGAAATTGCAGAAGAGCAGAAAATTAGGTTTGAAAACCACTTACAGGGAAAAATATCTGCCAAAATGGTTCGTAATTTGGATAGGAAAAATGAAGATGAACGAACCGCTATCGTATGTTTCGACATGGAGAATGTTTTCGCACTACCGCGAAGCAATGTATCATGTTTTTTCTATAGCAGAAAATTAAACACGTATAATTTAACAGCACATTGTAACTTGAATAAACAAGCATATTGTTGTATATGGAGCGAGGGGACCCACGGAAGACAAGGCAATGATAATGCATCTGCTTTAATAAAAATATTAGAAAGGGTGGTTAAAGATTTTCGTTATATAAACAAAATGATTCTCTGGTCGGATTCTTGTGTGCCCCAAAATAAAAACTCGATCATGAGTCTTGCCCTTATGAAGTTCTTAGAAAATTATCCGGATATTGAGGAAATAATACAAACATCTTGTGAACCGGGGCACAGTAGCATACAAGAAGTCGACAACATTCACAGCCAAATCGAGAGGAAGCTTTCGAGTGTAGAAATTTTCAGCCCTCTAGGATTGTTGCGTCATCTGGGTACTGTAAATCGAAGACATCCTTTTAAGGTATTTCACATGACTTATAAGAACTTCTATGAGTACAAAAAAGCATCTCAAACCTTACATTTTAAACACATCCCTTATGCATCTTTAAAACAAATGATGTATCGTCAGAGATTACCCACTAAATTGTATTATAAACGCCATCATCACGACGAAAATTTTACTGAAGTCCCCATTAATTCATCAAGCAAGACCAGAGCAACAAGCAACTCTGTTGTACTCCCGCTACCAGCAATAACTATTTCACCAGAACCTACAAAATGTCGTTTACCGTTTGCAGAAGTTGACGATCTTAAAAAGCTTTTTAAGTTTATGCCTGCTGTGGATATTACCTTTATTCGTACTTTTTCAAAGAATATAATAACACTACCGTGTTTGCTAATTCAAAGAAAACACTGCAAAAAGCAAAAGCTAATTCCAAGCCTTCAGAAACTAATAGAAAAGTAAATAAAGGTAAATCAAAATCCAATACCGAAAGTACCAAAGGAATAAAAAAGTGTAAACCTTCAATTTTGTTGAAATAGTTACCTTCAGTTTATAATATAATATTTGTGTTAATTGTTTTTTAGTTAAGAATACCTCCATTTTATGTTAGGAATATTCATGATATTTTTTATAGTACAATACAATGTGTTCATGTTATTTTTGGAACTGAAACTTTTAGTTCTACAGAATTTTATATACTGTTAGAACAAAATCTGATATTTCGTAAAATTTTTGTTGACAAATAAAAAAAATGTTCTATCAACAATTGTTTAATTTGTTTAAAAACTTATAGGAAGAAATAAGTTCAAATAGGAACCATGAAATATTTCCATTCTTACGTGTCTATCCAAAACCAGTACTTAAAATTATTGAAATATTTCCATGGTAAAAAAATTAAACCTCGAATATTCAATCGCCATTTCCCAACAACTTCATTTTGACGCATAGAACAATATAATACTCGACCCACGATAAGTCTAAGAGAATTTAAAATGATTTTGTATAACTATTGTAAGCATTGGAAGGTAAATTGTAAATAGTAACTAGGTATAAATATAGAAACTAGGCTTCCTACTCTGTAAAAGGGTATCTCGATACCTGTTGAGTTTGTAAATAAATAAATACAATACAGTAACGGGGCCAGCAACTTATCGGTAATTAGCACATTTTATTAAGACTCGGTCATCAAAAAAAGGCTTCAGTTTAACGGTAACACCACAGCGTATTTTGCGATACGGGAGGCGAGTTGTCATACCATATAAAATGTCAAGGCTAAATTATTTTTAAAAATATTTGAGCAAATGACTTTTTTTCATAATTTGTTTCAGAGATAATAACAAAACAACCTTTCCTTACATAGTAATATTTTTTATTTGATGTATTTTTAGACACAGAACCGAACCAATATATTTATCTTTTGACCTTTAGTAGACCCTATCAGCGTCTGGGACACTCAAAGGACTTTCCGCATATCTGATTAAGAATCTAACAGGCCAAGGGTCACCATTTATATTCATGTGTCTGGAAACCTTTTTCATTTTTTAAGTCACTTTATCACTGCTTATATGATAAGTAGGCACATTAAATTACAGTACTAAAGAATAATGTGCCTATCTAATATTGAAAGAATACAATTAAGTGACATGATTTGTATATTTACTTATGGAAATTCATAATATCATAGGTGTTTTTGCGTTAACAATTTTCTTACAGTGAACCAACTTTTCAAATGCGGAAACTTCATTAATTTCAGTTACGAAGTAGTTTTGATCTACATAAATAAAACATCTACAATTTAATAGGAAATAAACATTTCTTACCGAAATGAATGTCAATCTTGTCCAATTTTGCACAATTCCGTGGATCCATATTGGCGAAAAATACGTCGGCATCATAAAGAAAAAATTTTAAAACTCATATAAAAACACTGAAAAAATAAACAATATGATCTTTTTGTTGTTTTACGATCAGACACGGCACTGCAGGCTCAATTCTTTATGGCGCTCTACGAGTGGATATTATACTCGTTGTGGAACATGGCCTCAGTTTGTAGAGGGTAGGGCAGATGAAGGAATTTTTTAAACAGTGTTTTTCGAAAAACAGTAAGCTGAATTACGAACGTGTGGCCTGCAATGACTCGTCGGGTATTTCTACCATGCACCGCTCTGGGTGGCATCAAGCTCGCAATCTCAGTTGAGCACTTGCCATGGCAATATTTGTAAAAAAAGCTCAAGTCGCCAACCTGCCTTCGATGTTTAAGACTTTCCGGGTTGTTTGTCAGACCATGGTCGTCACCGATCCAGCGAATGAATCTTTTTTGAATGAAATCCAGCAATCTTAGGGTATGTTTTGGAGCAGAGCCCCAAAAATGTAAGCAGTATTCCAGGGATAGCCCAATTTCGGATTTATAGAGCATCCAAAACTATTAGGGTGTACAGAGATTCTTAGTTCGGAAAAGTATTCCAAGTTTCTGCGAGGTTGCCTTAGCAATGGCCGCAACGTGACTATACCAACACATATCTATCCATGTCATAGACTATCCAAATTAAATTTATAGAATGAAACACTTGTTTCTAGATTTCCAGTAACTTTTATTTAAAATTTTTTGACAATTGTTTCGCCAACCCTGTGGCTTCTTCAGATGTTTACCAAATGAATATAACACAAAAGTATAATGCACAACCCTAAGTACCTAATTAGAAATTATATGCAATATAATTAATAAATAAGATTTAATAACGGGGATTTTGTCGTTTACCATGTAATAAAATTATATTAATGAAAAAGGTTTCATAACGGGGAATTCCCCAGATCCAACTGTCTATTCAGTAGTTAAATTTGCATATTATTTATATTTATTTATTTCCCTCGATTCCAATAAATCTAATCTCTTCCCTTTGTTGTCTAAGTGTTAAATTTTAAAATTGTCATTAAAATTATGATTTACGCTCAATAAATAATTGGAATAATTTGAATTTTTTGTTTCCTTAAAAAAACTAGCTTTATGTTCCTTTATTCTATTCTGGATTGACCTACCCGTTTGGCCAATATAAAATTTTGAACAAGAACCTCAATTTAATTGATGAACTCCTTATTTATTTTGTTTTTTAGTTTTTGATTTATTATTTTTAATGTGTTTATCAAGTGTATTATTAGTTTTAAAAGCTATTTTTAAACCTCTTTTCTTGAAAAGGTGACAACAAAGGTTGTGATTTTACCTGTCAATGTTAAAGTCTGGAAATTATTTTCTTTAAGTTTATTGACGGAGAATACTAAGTCTATTGCTTTTTTATACTGTTTTTCTTAACTAATCTTTCAATTAAAGATACATTTTGACTGCAATTTGTTTAATAATATTTAATTCGTTATTGAAGCCATCATTTGAAAGAGGTAAATTTATTAGCCTATGAATAAAACTATTGTAAGCCAAAATTTTATTAGTAAGGATGATTAGAAGTACTGTATCGTTGTATCAGTGTACGATGGTTTATGAAAAATTTTAAACTCATGTTTTTTATTTTTAATAGTTACAGTTTAGTCCAAGAAATTAATAGCATGGTCATGTTCCAATTCAATAGTGAATTTTATTTTCTTGTGTAACTTATTAATAAAGTCTACAAAGTTTTTTGATTGTCTATCCGTACCCACGAAACATGCTAATATACATTATCAACGTACCTATACCAGTAAACAAAAATTTGTTGAAATACATGGAAATATCTAGTGCTACCACCCTGGACTCCTAAAGATGTTCTATTGCGTTGTTCCAAATGTGATTAATATAAGTGAGAAGGTATCGTGTTGATATAGACTTTCAGGTACTTTAATAATTTTCCGTTTATATCCTTCTGCATAACAATTGATATAAACGAAAGCAATGCGACTGACGATGATAGTTGCTTGGCAAGATCTTCTTGCCTTTTCTGACTGGACTCCCACAGTTTTCCAGCGAGAACAAAATGCTTCTTTTTTGATAAGTTAAAAAGCCTACAAAATACCAGTATTAATCTATCAGCGCATGTCTTAACACTATGACTGAAATTTTGTCAGGACCAGAAGCTTTTTTTGCTATTAAAAATCCTCAAGATTGGTTTAACAGGGCCCTGCCAAAAACCAATTTCGGACATTCTCCATTCTACAGCGGGAATGTTCGGCGGAGTTTTTCCCTGAAAAATTAACCGTCGAATGTGAAGTAAATAGTTCCCCCAGTAAGTTTACTTTTTCCTGTCCTTTCATTCAAGAAGTTTGTCCTTGATCCTCTGGTTGCGTGCTTCTTTTCTTTGGTTTATCGTTGGTTCGCATTGGTTTTGAGCATTCTCAAAGATAATATAATTTTCGGCGATAAGGTTTTGACGTAACTGTCGGTAGAAACCAAGGCTTGCCGTTAGAATATTCGTTACCGAGAAAAAGTTTCGGGTGTAATACCACGAGTGCTTTAAAATTACCGATAATTTTTTACGAATGCGTGTTTTCTTTAATTTCACGAGTCCGAAGGACGAGTGAAATTTGTAAAGATCACGAATCCAAAAACATTCATTTTGTCAACTTTGAAATAATAAATAGAAATTTGTCAACATAGTGACACTGACAAGTGGTATTTTCGTTTTGGTGTTTTCGATTTTGTATATCCGCTGTAAGTTTTCGAAAATACCACTGTCCTTATGGGATTTTTTATACGTGAGTGGAATATTCCTGTTAAAGCTCGAGAGATATTCGTTAAGAAAATTTTAATTTAATCAATTCCATGGTATGTTGGTAAACTAATTTTAACTCTCATTATTTTGACATACTGATTCAAATCATGATTTTAATCGCGATTTTAATCAATTAATTTTAATTATCTCAACCCTGGTAGTAGATGAAGAGAAAAGTTTAGAAAGTTTACAACATGTTATTGAAACCCCTGTTTCTTCATTAAGAACAAGTTCTCAAGTAAGTGACGTCTGCTTCAAATCCGTCCATAATGTTATAATAAAACATAAATATCACCCTTTCAAAATACATGTAGTTCAAGAGTTATCAGAAGATGAGCGAAGGATTGAATTTTGTGATATTACGATGTCAAGATTTGACCAAAATAGCCAGTTTTTTAAATTTATAGTATTTTCGGACGAAGCAACATTTATGCTAAATGGTAAAGTCAATAGACACAATTGTAGGTTTTGGGCAAATGAAAATCCCGACTGGATGAGAGAAGGTCATACACAACGCCCTGGAAAATTGAATGTGTGTGCTGGGCTTCTGGGTAACCACAAGATCGGTCCATTTTTTGTTGATGGAAATTTGACATCACAACTTTACCTTGAGCTCTTGGAAACGCAAATAGTGCCTACTATATGAAATGTGGTGGGTCCAAATTATTATTATTATGCAAGTACATTCTTCCAACAGGACGGAGCTCCTCCCCATTTTGGTCGAAACGTGCGCGAATTTTTGAACAACACTTTTCCGAATAGGTGGATCGGTAGAGGGGGTACAATCAAGTGGCCACCTAGGTCCCCTAATTTGTCGCCTAACGACTATTTTTTATGGGGACACTTGAAGAACAGAGTTTATACCACAAAACCTCAGGATTTGGCCGATTTGCAGCGTCGAATTTTGAACGAATTTAAATTAATAACGCCAGAAATGATTTATAACACAATTGAAAACTTTTATTTTCAATTAGCACACTGTCAAGCTGTACAGGGAAAACAGTTTGAACATTTAATATAAAAAATATATTTTTTCTTAATTGTACTCGTTATTTCGAAAACTACTGATATTAGGAACAAAGTATGTTATACCAAAAGTGTAACAAATTTAAAGTAAAAACTACAAATGAAAAAATATACAGGGTGTTATATTGAAAAATATAAAATTTGTTCGAATTCCAGACAAACTAAAAAGTTGGCAACAACGCCAATATCATCAGTCGGTGCGTCATAGACATAGTTCAATTCTATTAAAATATGAAATTCAGATATACAGGCTGTACCAAAAAGGCGTTTTATAATTTATGTGACTGAAAAGCTACCTCTCAGCTCAGCTCCTGTAAACACATAAACATGTGAACAAGGAAAAACAATGGGAGATTTTCATCTCAAATATTTCGTTCCGTTTTTGGCCGTTATAAGTGTACCGGGTGTCTCAAATTATGATTGAGTTGAGCTAAATTCATATCAAAATTCGGGAAATATTAATTGTTTGCTTGTTAACGTTTAAAACCGTAAAATTACAGAGGATTGCCAATAACTTGAAGTAATATCCCTGGAAGCTTTTATCGCTTTCTGCTTTACTGAGGAAAACATTGTCCTAAATAAAAAAAAAATGTTTTCAGATAAAACTGATGAAATATTTGACCGCTTTCACTGTACCCGGTATACCAAGTTATTAGGTAATTAAGGGAATTAGAGAAAAATATATAAAATGTTTTCTTCAATAATAATGAAATATTTTTTACTATAAACGGATTTCGAGACATTTGTTTTTGGTATACAATTATTTTGTACTACGCGAGTATTAAATTATGTTGTCATTTATGGAAACTAAAAGATGATATGGTTTGATTACTTCGGGTTCTTTCCGGTAAAGTGAAATTTTTATGGAACCTAGTATTTTTTGGTCATTCGATATTTTTCACAAAAAAGATATTTCACCTGAAAAAAATTTATAATTGGGAATAATAAGAAACATAATACAAAATCTATATCAAGACTAGTTCAACTATAGTGTTATCAGTAGAATACAAACCTTACCATAAAACAGATGTCTCAGGTAAGCGTCGGTAATAATTATATCATATTTTGCGTCGATAGACCAAGAAGTTAATATAATTGACAAGTTTACAGGATGCCAGAGATACCCACATGCATGTATTCATCTTACGTTTTAGTATCTTTTCATACTGTTAACGCATACAAGTGAAGAAACCACAATGATTATGCGGTCCAGTGGCTTCATTTAAAGTAGCCGACCAATATTTTATTGAAAACAAGTGATGTGCTGACCGTTCGCATAAGATGCAGCATCACATCGGCTCTTTTCAAATGTCAGTCAGTTTTAATATCAAGTCTACAGTACCTATACAATATTTTCATAAAAAATCTCTATTCAAGTTAAGGTGTGTGCAAAATGTATGAAAATACCTGTCCAATTTATTTTGCGAGTTTAGGTAAATGCATTGTGGTAGTTTTTTAGAATTTTTGTCGGCTTAGAACTGTTTGAATATCTCCTTTTTATTTTTAGGTGATAGTATAATTAATGGTTAGATGATGTTCTTTATTGAAAGGGTAAATAGTCGGAAGAGAACAATAAAAAGGGCTAACAAGTGCTTGCCAGCGTTTCTCTTTAATAGTTTAAAACTTCTTCAGGACGTGCATTTAAAAAAGGCACTATTTGGCGTGACCCACAACAAAATATCGCTCGCTTTCCGTGCAGCGGGCCTGCCGGCAGGACTTCTTCATTTTGCTAAATCACCAAACGCCCCTCATCTATATGTTTTTTTTTTTAATTAAATGCAACGAGACTGATATAATTTTCTTAAAAATTGAAACTTCGTAATTTATTTGACTGCATACTTTGAGGACTTTTTTATCTACTTCCTTAAGATAGGCTACTTCAAATAAATATGATATAAGTATAAAAGGTCATAAAAAATGTGCATGTAATGATGTAACTTTGTAATGACAATTTCTAATTGGTCTAATGACTTATCATATCCAACAAATTACGAACATAGTGTCTTTAGCTATTTTCTCGAAGGACAATAATTATAAATCGTCTTCGGTTAATCAGGCGTAGCTCTTTAATATTTTAGTGTTTTTACCTGATTGACTTACACTGTCCATCTGTTTTCCGCAATGAATACGCATAATAACATATCGAGCACGAATTACTCTCAACAGGTATAAAATTAACCACCGCTGGCGATTTAAGATTAAAAGGCTTCCCTGTTAACCCAATCGTAACCATTCCAACCAGGGTTGTTCACGTTATTACTTTAGTACTATATTTGGTTTCTCCTATCAGATATTTAGTTCTTTTTAATTCTCAACTTTTCACACTTAATAGGGTATTTGCTACTGTGAGAACTTAATTTTGTTGTGAAATAATGAAAATAAGATGGTTTTATGCATTGAGAAACCTAAATGCATTAGTTTTGTATTGATGAAACAACAAGAATAATTTAATAATAATTTTTTTTTAATTGAAATACCTCACATATAGTGAAACCCTAGCCACCATGACCATGATGGTTTCGAAAAGGACGTCAATGTTATTATGGTAAATAAAGCACGGATTTCTTAGAACGTACCGTCGAGCACAGCACACATTACCAAGACACAGATGAAAAGGTAAGCCTTTTAACAGTAATCTTCAAACACTTTAAGATATACATGCCCCTTTAAAGGAAGCTGTGTTTAAAAAGAAAAGTAAGCCCTGGATAACGGACACTATAAAAGTTTTAATCGGCTATCGTAACAAGTGTCACAAAAAATACAGAAAGACCAAGAACCCAGTCCATTTAAGCGACTATAAAAGAGTTAAGAATTTTACAAGTAAATGTATAGAAAAGGAAAAAAGGGTTTTTTTACGGTACAATACAAATTCGTATAACAGCAAGGAAGCTTGAAAAACGTTAAGGGAACTAAATTTTTATAATAAAAGTAAAAAACCTGTTATTTCGGTTCATTTAGCTGATGTCAATCTAATTAATGACTTTTTTCTTAATTCTGTACCTAACCTAACTCCAAGCAATAAAGTTTTAGAGTACTATCAAGGCTTGAGAGAAAACCTCAAATCAATGTTAAAGATTAACTAGGGCTAGTGAAATTGATGTAGGCAAACTTTTACTTTCGATCAGGACTGGGGCGGTGGGAGCGGATGGTCTCAATATTAAATTTGTTTTACTGTGTTGTCCTTTTGTCCTTTTTTACTTCGATATAATTATAACCCACATTATAAATTTTTGTATTTCTAATTCTGTTTACCCTTCTCAGTGGAAGGTGGCGCATGTTGTCCCCCTCCCTAAAACCAATTCTATTGAAGCTTTAAAAGATTTAAGGCCAATTAGTATCTTGCCAGTACTTTCAAAGGTTTTGGAACGCATTGTAAAAGAACAGCTGGTTAACCATCTTGATTTAAATAATATTCTTCCAGAAACGCAGTCAGGTTTTAGGAGAGGACATAGCTGTGCCTCTGCCCTTATCAATGTAACTGATAATATATTTCGTGCAACCGACCAAGGAAATCTTACAGTCTTGGTGCTTCTCGATTATTCAAAAGCTTTCGACACGTTAGACCATTCTACATTAAAACTTATATTAAAACATATCGGGCTTGACCAAAGTGCAGTTGCCTTTTTTAGTAGCTCCTTAAAAGACAGAAAACAACATGTTTTACCTAATTAAAAAATTTCTATACCTTTAATGATTCAACGTGGTGCCCCGCAAGGTTCTATTTTGGGACCTGTTTTGTATACCATATACACGTCCCTATTTTTAAAGTTTTTTAAAATTCGCGTGTTTTTATATTTTTTTGAGTCAAATTGTTGCAAATATAGTAAAATTTTAAATTAACATAACTTGGGCCGTAATTGATCAATTATAACAAAATTTTAATTAATTGTGGCACAGTCATTTTTTTTTGTTTTTAAAGACCAGTTAACTCTCAATTCGGGTAAAGTGGACCATTGCGCGTAAATTTAATAAATTGATACTTTTAGGTACATGAAACATTGTTTTTTTTTATTTAAGAATGTTTTGGTGTAATATCTAAGGATAGAAATAGTGGTAATACAATAATAATATATAGGGTGTCCTGTAGTATATGGTATACTCTCAGGAACGTATAGGGGAGGTCAGAGAAACCATAATTTGTCATTGAAAACAGAGATACACAGCCTCAAAGGGGCACCCACTGATTTACTTTTTCCGACTCTACTTTGACATGTATAATTTAATGAAATTTGAATATTTCATGTAGTAAACACTCCTAAAAGCATACTACAGTAGATGTTTATATCGTCAGGGAAGACAAAAGCGGACTTGCCACCATACTACTTGGTCCATAATTTTGACCGGTGTCATTATACAGAGTTAAAAACTAACTTTTTAAATGTACTGGTCATTCTTTTATAAAAAAGATATCTACAGCTGTTTTGATAAAATTAGCCGTTTTTAAAAAAAATTAATTTTTTATATAACACGTTATTGAAATAATAAATCAGAATACTACAATGAAATACTACTACTACTTTAGTCGTTATAATTTCGTTAACAATGTGTTATTAACAACACTTTTCTAAATTGTCGGATTAATTAAGTAGATACATTAAACTTAAATAGGTAATAGAATAGTATAGTCAATATATTGACATGCATCCAACCTATGGACAAGCACTCGACAGTTGTGTGCAGGCGAGAAGAATTTATTCTAACACATTTCCAAATCGACGTTTACCGCACTGAAGAACTTTTGAAAGGATTGATTGTAGCTTAAAAGAAACAGGTAAAAAGTCAACTGAAATAAAAAAAAATAATCATAAAAGTAGCTAGTCTTTTGCTTATCCATTTTAGGAAGTTTTTTGCCGCATCGTGGTGGAGAAGGACCTTCAAGAAGAGCAAGGAACCCTCAGTTAGAGGAGGACATTCTGGATGAGATTACTGAAAATCCCTCTAATAGTGTAAGGAAACTGTCGATCCAGGTTCATGCGACAAAGTGGGTTGTTCATGAGGCGCCTCAAGAACAACTGCTATACTTAATGCAAAACAAAAACCGATGCACGTCATACCCTTCGAGTGACGTCAGTTATCGATAGTGTTGCCAGCTTGTAACCAAAATATCCAAGTGAGGGAATTACACAAGTCTTTTTCATAAAAACAAGATAAATATACAAAAACTTCCCATAGTTTATATATTTGTTTACTGCATACTACCTTTTACCATCAACTTTAGTAGATCTAACACTTCTTTTATTTTCATCTTACCAAGATCGACCAATGGTAGCATTCTGAAAAGTCCATGTTCCATTCAAGAAAACGAATTGGTACCAGGATACTTCTTTTTCTCTAATATATTCTTTCAAAAATATCAATCGTTTGAAAGCTACATGGGAAAGTTCTATGAGCCCTCACCTCGGTTCATCTTTTTTTCCATCCGAAGCCTATTTCCTTTAATAGGCTTCTTAAAAAGTTAAGACAACCATCAAGCAGTTCTCTGTCTCTTAATTTCTTACTTAAAATTGTCAAAGTTCCATGATGTTCTAAAAAAAGTTACAGCTTAAGCATAACCAATGTAAAATATTAGTTTTTGAATAATACAACTTACTTGTTTCATACATTCCATAAATTGTGTCACTGATAGAACTTATATCCAATGTTGACATATTTACAACTTTCTTTAAATAAGAACGTTTCCTTTTAGGCGACTCCAATAATTTATTTTGCGTAGCTGTTGTTGAAACTGCTCTTACAGTAGACATATTCAAATTTAGCGCAGCTGCTACACGCTAAAAATTAGTAAAGTAGATATAAAATAGATGGACCTTAACACACTGTTTAAATTTACTTCTCTAACTGCTGTCAACGGTAACAATGGGCCATTGCCGTTAAGTTCTTCCTGAAAAAAGCTTATTAAAGAAGCTATAAGCTCTCTGCACCGGCTATTTAAATGCTTCGGCATTTTTCACAAATAGTAAACAACGTTTTTTATAGTCTATTAGAATTTTAAAAAGTTAAGTATACAGGGTGAGTTAGAAAGCCGTAGAGAAACAAAGTTACTTCTTTTTCAATGGAATACCCTATACCTTAGAACATTATTGGATTTTGCATAAAATTACAATTATTTTTTGTTAAGTGCATTATAAGTCTAAACCGTTTTCTAAAAAGTTTTCGAAAAATTGAGTTTTGAAAAATGAAATTTTTAAATTTTGACAGCTTCTAGCTTTCTAACGGTACGCCTTAGAGTAAAACAGCTAACATGTCCCTAACTTAGTTTTTAACTCTCTTTCTAAAAGTGTCAACTTCCGGTTAAACCGGATGTAACTGAAAAGCCGGAAATATAGTACTTCCGTTTTAGCCGGAAGTTGGTATTTTCGGGAAAATAATAAAAAGTAAGATAGGGACATGTAAGCTGTTTTACTCTATAGCGTAGGTACCGTTAGAAACCTATAAGCTGTCCAAGTTCAAAAATGTCATTTTTCAAAAGTCGATATCTCGGAAGCTATTAGGTTTAGACTTATAATGCACTTAATAAAAAATAATTGTAATTTTATGTAAAATCCAAAAATATTCTAAGATATATGGTGTTCTAGGTATTAAAAAAAGGTAAGTTTATTCCTCTACGGCTTTCTGACTCACCCTGTATACTTATCTTTTTTAATTTCTAATAGACTTTGAAAAACCCTAAAACATTTGTCTTGAATATTTTTTGCTAGCGGTTTGACTTTAAGAAATAATCGACCGTTTCCATACATACCAACGATCCTGTATAGGATTTTTAGTTTTTTCCGAAAGATGACCCACTTAATGAAGAAAAGTAAACGCCGAAATACATTTTATATTATTTCTCAGAACAATTTTTAACAGAAAATAGGCAACATTCAACTATTTTCCTACAATTTCATAATTAATTTTCGAAGAACGACATTTTTCAATAAATATTTCTATAAATTGGATTTTCCTCGCTTTTTAGGAAGCACTGAAGATGGCCTATGGCCGAAAGCACTCTGCTAATTATTAAATTCTGAAGATTATACACTTAATACACAAAACGATTGTTGTTTTTCCTCTTTATACAAAAATGTTTTTGACTAATCTAAATTTCAAAACTTAATCAAAACTTCACTTATATTTCAATACAATTAACCATTTCATACACCAAGTCTTCAACCTTCACATGTACTATCCTATGAGTTGTACTCATTAGTTTGAGACAACTTACTTTTATGGTTAACTCGATGTTGGTATCCCCTGAAGATGAGTACTTAAGTACTCGAAACATCTAGGGAACTTTTTATTTACTTTGATAATCATTAAACTGTGGAGGAAGACTGCATTGTTTAATTAATATGTAATATAATACTATGACCTGCATAAAATATTAAAATTGTACTAATTTATGCATGTCGGTTCAAAAGTTAGAGCCGAAAAGGTAAGTCGCTGGGTACCCCTTTGGGGCCCTGTATCTCCATTATGAGGCCCTTTCGAATTTTTTTTTTCTATAACCAATTAGGATTATTTTGATCTCCCCTATACGGTCCCCAAAATATGCCATATAGTTACCAATCACCCAGTATATTAGTAAAATTTAGTACCATCGCAGTGATCAGTCTAGTACGTAAAATTGTTGGGTCTGTAACTGTTCCAGCAACACAGTGTCCTAAATTAAGAAAAAGGGCACATGTGACGATGACCAAGGGTTGCCGTTTATATTTTACGCTTTATAAAAACAGGTTGCAAACGCCAAGATGTTAGATCGGCTTGATGAGGGTCGAAAATTAATGTGGATGGTCAAAAAGTCCGGCTGAAAACCCTTGTATGAAGTGGATGTAGTGAAAAGAAATGTGCCGATGGTGAATTTAACTTTCTAATAGCGACAGGTGGATATCGGCCGATTTTATATTACAAAATATTCGTTGTGGGTGACTTGTAAAATTTAAACTGGTTAAACAATTTTATTATAAATGGATTTAATCCCCAAACAAATTAGCCACATATAGTCCAAGATTATAATTAATTTTGTCATCGAGTGAAGTAATTCATGTGCGTTTCATACTATACCCCGAGATCCCCGATATAAATAGAGTAGATTTTTGATATTGAAAAAATTAAGGAGTCACAAGTAAATTCAAGAGATGAGTTGATACATCGGGATATCTAAGCATATCAAGATCTAGATACAACTGTCACAACAGTTGTCACGACGAATGTAGTCTACAAGCACATTCTGAAGTACATATTAAAAAGTAAAAACCGAGAACAACCACCATTTTATATTCTCGGGTGAAACGGCTAGCATTTTGATTGATTGATTTGATTTGTTTAATTGAATATGCTGTTTAATTATTATTGCCTTAGCACTTTTCAATTTTAAAAACCGAATAGAAGCAAAATTACAATAAATGACTGTACGTCAGAAACTTTACTAAATGCAGAACAAATCTCAGCAGCCTTAAATCAGTAATACATACTCTAAATTGGCTGTCTCTTTCTATCAGAACATTAGGGGGCCAATTCCCAACCACTTTCTTGAAAGAAGATCGAACTTATATGAACATAATATTCCTTTTAAACAGAACTATAACATACGATTAGTTAAGGGCCGATATAAGCACTATTTTATTTTGTTGTATTTGTAATATGTATGGTATACAGGGTGTTTCAGAAGTACGGTACGTAACTTAATGGAGTGATTCCTTAGGATATTATAAGGAAAAAAGTTCATAAGAACATTGTGTCCGGAGTTCCCCAATTTTTGATGTGTTAAATTTGTTTTAAAAAAGTCGCTTTTTTAAAATTTCTTTCAATATCCTTCTTCCGATTTTATTGAAACTTGGTATCGCTATTTATAATGATAAGAGGCTTAATAAGCCCTAACTACATTAAATTTATTAAGTCCAGTGGCGTCCCGGTAAGCACCTTAACAATTATTATTGACAATAAATTCTACGCCGGTAACACTTTTCTAATTATAATATTTTTTTTCGAATTTACTAACTAATAGCTTTTTGTTTCTTGAATTGTTTTTGTAGCTTGCTTCGTTTTTGAGAGAAAACATGAAAACCACCTTATTGCATGTACAAGAAAAATACCTATGTATTTCAAAGTTAATTAAAACATTTAAATTAAAGATAAAATTATTTTTTTAAATAATGATACAAAAAAAATGCTGCAGATAATCAAAGCAAATGTTGAAAATTGCCACCTTCTCATAAAACGCACGATTGCAATCGTCTCACCATTGATTCTCTTATACGTTCAAAAATGCCTGCATTCTTTCGTACCGCATTGCGACTTTTAATAATTCGAATTTTTTAAGTAGTTTATATTTAGTTTAGTAATGTCGTTAGTATACAAGAGACTTTAGGTGACCCCATAAATAATAGTCTACAGGATTTAAGTCGGGACTGCGAGCTGGCCAACCTTAGGGATCTAGGCGTTCAATCTAGCAATTAGGTTGTGTGTGTTGTCGAGGTATTGACGAGCAACTAGGCTAAAATGAGCTGGGGCGCCATCATGCATGAACTACATATTAGTTCTTATTTGTGGAGGTACGTCTTCTAACAGAGTCTTAAGTTCTTCAGAGAGAAACTGCGTATAGGAGTTTTCATTCAATCGAGGAGCTAAAAAGTATGGTCCAATAATATAGTCGCCAATGATCCCTGCCCAAAATGTTCGTTATGAAAATTCATAATGGATTCTGTTGAAAAAGAGAAAAAAAATGTTCGGTAAAAAATTGTTGTTATGTCCTACTGTGTGCAGCAACCACCTACTAAAATCAAACGTTGATTGAAAATCACGGGGAGGCAGAGCTTGCACATGTTGAATATGGCATGGGTATGGTTGATAAAGATGCAAAACCCTTCAAATAGTTGATGCACTTGTTTAAAGTTGCACTGCTACCTTCCTGGCACTAGTTGAAGAATCATCTTCTATCTCTCAAAGTATAGCCTCTTCTAAGGAGTGGGTACTGTTGCAGGTCTACCAAGAAGTTCCATACTACGTTTAAAATTCCCAGTCTCACTCAATCTTGCATGAAGCTATCTAAATATTTTGGCACATGGCAGTGCTGTGTTTGGATAACGTTCCTGATAAATTCGCCAAGCTTCTTCAGCATTTCTATTTGTTAGGCCATAATTGAAATGCATTTGGGCCATTTCAGCGTTAGTAATGTTATTTATTTTTGACTTGTTATTGACAAAACATGTAAATTAGACCTCGAAACTTACCTTTACCTCATATTTTAATTAACTTTGAAATACATAAGTTTTTTTTTACATGCAATAAAGTGGTTTTTAATTTTTCTCTCGAAGACGAAGCAAGATACGAAAATAACTGAAGAAACAAAAAAGTTGTATTATTAGTTGGTAAATCCGAAAAAAATATCAAAATTAGAAAAAAGTCAGTGGCGTTAATTTTGTTAATAATTTTCATAGTAACTAGTATCTTGGGGAATTGTAAAGATTTTAAGAAAAATGGCACGCTACTAATTTTGCTTTAATTTAAAAGCTTTATGGGTTAAGAGAAGTAAAAATACACAAAAATGCCTCTTAATAATAATTATGGACAACCTGAAACTTTTTAGAGAAAATTTTCTAAATCGGATTTTGTGCGCCTGTAAATGGTAGTTGAAATTACTTGGACCTCAATGAAAAATTAGTTCGAGTCTTATAGAAAAAGAACAGTTTTTAGTGCATAATAATAATATGTAGTCAGGACGTGCATAATTTTTCAGGAGGGTTTGTTGCAATCTCGTATATCAATACAGAGTGTCAGCTAAGTGTATGGCAAACTCTCGGGAGCATGTAGAGGAGGTCAAAATAACCCTAATTTGTTATAGAAAAAAATTTATACCTAAAATAGTTATTTATGTATTAAGGGCATTATGAAGATGTTTATGCCTCCGAGTGCAAGAATCTTACAAAGCCTTTGGCCCGAGGGTTTGTAAGTTGCCCCAGGGTATAGACATCAAGTAATACCCGTGGTACATAACGAGTGATTATTAATTATTTTGCTCAAGGGCGGCTGTGACCCAGTATACATAGTGTAGCAGTAGCGCGTAGATTAAATCATAGGGCGAATTTGCAAGAAAGCAGCGTTGTCACGTTGAAAACCTAAAATAATGTTTTTTGACGGTATGTAATATAAAATCCTGAGCTATCTTACTTTGAAAGCCTACTTTATATGGCCGCCTCCTACTTCTAGACACCTTCTGATGTTTCTTCTTACCCTCAGAGACACATTAACCAATACGTTTGGAGAATTATTAATTTCGGCAATTTTTTCTGAAATCCTTCGTTTAAGATCATTTATATCCTCAATTGGTGTTCGATAAATGGAGTTTTTTATAAAAGGTCACAAGAAGAAATCGCAGGGTGTTAAATCGCAGGAACGAGGTGGCCATATTTGTTGCGTATTTCGGCTTATAACTCTGTTTTCAAAAACTTCACTTAAAAAATTTAAATTTCTGGTTACATGAGGTGTAGCGCCATCTTGTTGGAAGTAACCTTCCCGCAATTCATCATCGTGAAGCTCATTAATAAATGTTGTCAGAATTTCGATCCGATATCTCTCAGCTGTAATTGTGCCATCAAAGTAAATTGGGCCTACTATTCTTCTAGAACTAATTGCTGCCCACACTTTTTGAGGATGAAGAGGTCTTTCTACAAAAACATGCGGAATTTGCGTATTCCACATTCGCATATTTTGTGAATTAACATAGCCTGATAAATAAAAATAAGCCTCATCGGTAAAAAATGTTTTTTCAAAAGCACCACTATTTTCTTCTTGAAAATTGTTTAAAAACCATTCACAAAAATTAAGTCTTTGGGGAACGTCATTGGGAAGGAGTTCATGAATAGCCGTAACACGATAAGGGTATAGATGCAGATCCTTTTTCAAAAGTGTTTGACATGTACTGTAGCATAAATCCGTTTGCTGAATTTGTTGAGATAAATGCCTAATAGAAGTTGAAGGATTATTTTCCATAATTTGTCGCGCTTCTTCAATAACCTCATTCGATCGTGTTGTTGGTCTTCCAGCCCCTTTTTTATGTTGAACAGAACCAGTCTGACGAAATTTATCAATTAGGTATTGTGATCCAGTACGAAAATTATGAAAGGTCACCGCAACATCAGGAAACTCGGTTCGAAATTCATCAAAGCAGTCATGAATAGAGTAATTCCACACACCGCCTATTTTGTTTCCATTTCTAAAAAAACTTTCAACAATAAAAATTTTTTGTACTTCACTAAACATTTTTACTGTAGAACTTTCAATCCGGCAACAAAGCTTCACCAAAACTTGATACGCTGAAAAATAAAAAAAAAATAAAAAATTAAATCATATCCTGCAAATAGCACTTTATAATAGTCAAAAGACGACTCCCCGGAGAAATATTAGTTAAAGCAATAGTAACCTACCTTCAAATAACTGCAAAAATTACAACATTTCTCCAATTTTTAAACTTTACAAATACACAAATTCAAATAAGACGTAAATGTCATAAAACAATCATGTCATCTTATCTACGCAGTACGGCCATGATGCTTTTAAAATGCATGGCCTCCCTTGAGCAAAATAATTAAAAATCACTCGTTACAATATTTTATGTCCTACTTTAGATAATTCCAAGTTAAATTAGAAGAAAATTCAAAATCACGAAAGGTTTTTTACCTATATAGTTGCTAAATCAACGAAGGTAATAAGTGTTCATTGTTGTGCTGTGTCAAAACTGAAATTCATATAAAATAATGGATTTTCCGTTGATTCCGGATAGAATTGCTGTGAATGCTGCCAAAGCTTTGGATAATCTTGTCCCAAAGAAGTCTAAAGACGTCTATGATAAGGAATATGAAAGGTTTGGGGATTGGATGAAAAATAATGATGTAAAAATTACCAACGAGAAGGTACTACTCGGATATTTCCAGGAATTGGTATGTTAAAATTGCTTTTGTAAATTATATTAAAATACTAATTATGTATATCGATTATAGTCTGGATTATTCACTCCTAATTCCCTATGGACGAAATATTCAATGTAAGGGAAGACATTAATAGTTATTAAAAATATAGAAATTGCAAAATATTGCAAGTTAGGCCAGCATCTAAAGCAAGCATCCTAAGAATATGAAGCGAAGAAATCGAAAAGTTTGACTCGAGAAGATGTGCTGAAATTCATCCGTGAAGCTCCCAATGAATTCGGCGTATTTGGTGGGTGCCGCCGCCAAAAGCTAGTTAATATGTTGGTTGAACATATAGAGGATAGAGGATCCGTAGTAATAGTTAATATTCCCGATACAAAGACCGATAAAAAGCGTGTCTTCACAATTATTGATTGAGAAGGAGATGGGTTGTTTAAAGCTACTGAAAACTTATTGGTCTTTACGTCCGACGAACTGCAACATCAATAGATTATTTTTGTCTTACCGTAACGGACGTTGTTTTTCACAGCCAGGGAAGAACACCACAGGCAAGATTCTTTCCATAATTGCAAAATACCTGGGTCTAAACGATGCGGACAAATATACTGGTCATTGTTTGCGCAGAACCTCTGCAACTTTGTTGGTGGACGCGGGCGCAAACATGACCACATTGAAAAGACATGGCGGTTGGAAAAGTTCAGCTGTGGTTGAGGAATATTTGGAAGACAGTATGTCTTTTAAAAACAAAATTTCGAAATTGATGGCTGGAGTACCATCAACGAGACCATCAACATCAAAAAACGTTCAATCATCGTCAATTTCTGTTAGTGAAAATCACTAAATAATAGCAAATATTGACTTATCAAAAGCCGGTAAATTCGTTTTTACTGGGCCTTTGCATTTGATATAAATGGTAGATAAATAAGTTTTTTCGTTAATAAAAAGTTGTTACTTTGATTTTTCCTATTTATTTCTCTTAATGCCCGAGGGCATTAGAAACGTCCTTAATGCCCTAGGGTATTATATACCATTTAAAGTGTCTGGTAACTATGGTATTATGAAACAATAATATTTGAGTAGGACATAAAATCAGTTTTCAGCTCTATAAGATGACACCTGTCAAAATTTTTACCCAACGACTGTGGCGGCAAGTCCGTTTCTGACTTCTCTGACGATGTGGTATCGTTTTATGAGTGTTTATAGCCTACATAAATGAGTTTAGATAAATACCTATGTAACAACATTTATAACTTAGTCTTCGTACTCCTTTGAAAATGACCCAAAAGGGCCAAAACACGCATGTCAGGTAACTGAATATTAAAACTGTGAACCATAGCAAGTAATTTTTATTTCTACCCATAATGGATATACAGTTTCACCAAGAATGTAGCCCAACACAAGTAAATTATAAAATTAAAGGAAAGTTCTGCATTACAGATGACTTGGTCTATTTGTACTTTGTCTCTTGATGAATTATTGTGACTACTTAATAATAGAATTATGTTTTTTGTTTTTTACTGTTTTGCTTTAATATATATTTACGTTCATATTCTCTTCATAAAAAATGTTAGAGTTGAAATCATGCCATACATTGAAAGGGGTTTGCTACAAAATTTAAATTCAGTTCTGTTATAAGAAATAATTTTAGAAAATATTAGAAGTTTCACGACCTAATTTAAGCGAACTTAATCTAATATTGTAAAATAGTAAAACCATAAACACCATTAACACCCTGTATATAACACATCGCAGGCGACCTTGCACATGATCCTGTAAAGTTTAAAACTAATTTCTTGGGTAGCTTAAAAATAGCATCTCAACTAAGGGGCCCAAAGACATACATAACATTCATTTAAGAGGTTTCTGGAAGACGGGACGAGGAAGTAGTGACCTCGTCTGGCCTCTGCAGATAAGCTCTGCATGGGGATGTACTTCTAAAAATACACTTAAATTATTTTTGTTTCCAAGTGGACTCTCAACTTAGGAAAATAAGGCATATAGGGTGGATAGTATAGATTTGTCTACCGGGGTTACATATTTTTATATTCTTGCATAGATAATTATACCGGGTGATTCATGGCTTAGTTGACTATAGAAAATCCCAAGTTAATTTTGAGGAGGCTAAATATTGCCTTCCATGTATAGTATTTGTAGAATTATATCGTTGATCTTTAGACTGCAATAAAACCCTCATTATCCCTTTGACCATAAAATAAATAAGGAAATCCCAAATTTTAAAACCTTTTGGAGTAGAGCCGGACCAGGTACAAATTCAATTTATACCTATGCCTGATGCATATATAAATACAAACTGATTTTTAATAATTTTAGTCTTTAGTGGTTTTCCGGCGAGTAATTTTTATTTGGGCTTATTAGTGGTAGAATGTGGCGTCCTTGGAATTGTGCTGATAGGGGGGCATCTTCAAGTGTCATTTTTAAAAGAAAGCATTTATCTACCGATGCCAAACTAATAATTAAAAATGTGTATCAATCTTTGTTGAGTAGAAATTTTAATTCGATGGATGCTTTAGCAGAGACGTCTACTTTGACAAAAACTCCTTTATCTTCGGTAAGAGACATAGTACTTACACCTGTTAATCCTAGAAAAAATCGGAGTGATTTTGGCACATTTAGAAGCATTGACGAAAATGACATGGATTTATTAAGAAGAAAGATTTACCAAATGTATGAGGCACAAACTGTACCCACTTTGATTTCCCTCAAAGAGCGGCTGATTAAAGACAAAACAAATATCTCTTGTAGCCTTTCAAGAATAGGAAAATTGCATAAAATGGGTTTTAAAATATCGAAGCATTAATAAAAGACAAACAATAATGGAATCTCAACGTTTACGGGAATGGAGACTTAAATATTTAACAGCTGTTAAACAATTTAGAGAAAAAATCGTCCAATTATTTACCTTGACGAAACATGGTTCGATACCCATGACACTCCAAGAAAAGGTTGGGATGATTCTTCCAAAAATTGTCAAACCAAGGCACCATCAAATAAAGGCAAAATAATCACAATATTACATGCTGGTACAGAAAACGGGTTTGTTCCAAATGTCTGTTGCTTTCAGCTAAAAACATAGCAGATTCTTCTTTAGATTACCATCAAGATACCGACGCACAACTTTTTGAAGATTGGTTTAAAAATATACTCCTTAAAAATAAACCTGAAAATAGCGTCATTGTAATGGACAATGCTAGTTATCATAGTCGGCAAGCAAAAATCATTCCCAATTCTAATGATACAAAAGCAGAAATTCAAAATTTTATGATTGAAAATGATTTATATTTTAAAGAAATTAAAAAAAAAAACGCGAACTGCTAGATGTATTAAAAGCTTTTAAAATAAATAAGGAATACGAGTGTGACAAAATTGCAGCAGGAAATGGACATACAGTGTTGCGTCTTCCTCCATACTATTGTATATTCAATCCTATTGAGCTAATATGGCACCAATTAAAATCCAATATTAGGAGAAATATTATTTCTCCTAATATTCAATGCATATGTAGTAGAATTAATTAAAAACGAAGTAAGAAAAATTTCTGCAGACAGCTGGAAAAACTGTGTACAGCATGTACTTAAGGTGGAAAATTCTTACAATTGTATGATGACAAATGTTCAACCCTTAATTATAAGTTTAGGCTTAGATGAAGATAGTGATAGTAAATTTAACTCTGTATCACTATCAGTGATAGTGATACAGAGTTAAATTTTGAATAAATTGTCAATAGTTTTTAAGAATTTAATTAATTTTTATTGTACTTGTTATCCTAATAGTTATACTTTGAAATTATATTATTTTCAATTATCATTAATTGTTATCATTATTTTACATTTATTATAGGTACCTAAAACTAAAAATACCTGCTATTTATTTTAAATTATAAAAATAAATCATGTGGTGTAGGTACATTTTCAAGCCGACCCTGATCCCATTTATTCAGCTTTGAAGAGGTTGAGGCGTATACAATAGGATTTAATCAGGTAGATTATTTATAGCAGTAAGAGTCAACGGTATAATTCTGCAAATATTATACATTTTAGGGAAAAATTGTATTATAAACAGGCCGATATAATAAACTCATGTGCCAAGTTTGAATAAATTTTAATAAGCCAATCCTAACTTAGTCAATTAAATGTGATGGCAAAATTACGAAATTTTCATAGATTAGGTCCTGCCATATTTTACCAACGGTATATCCTTCATATAACCAAGTTTCGTACATATAATAGATATTCCTGTTTTCCCTTTGGAACTGTCTAACTGCCTTCAATTATCGTCGTCGCCAGCAGATGATTTCGTCTTCCTCTATTAAGAGTGATTTTCTGTCTTGAATTTTTTCATAACAAAAGTTCATTCCCGTCAAAGTTTTCCATAGTTTTTTCTTACCCATGGGTGGAATGAAATCATCCTTTCTCATTTCAGACATTGTTTTGTACAAGGTAGGTATTTCTTTTTTTAAGTAAAACGAGTGTATGATTCTTCTGATGGCAGTCTTTTCATCCTCATTTATTACAGTTTCTTTTCATCCTGTACTTATCTTTGGTGACCTGATGGGGCCGCGTTTATCCTCGTCGGTATATTGTTGACTGACCGACTTCTGTCATATTCGAACACATTTCAACTATTTATTTTTGCAACTCCGAATGTTGAGTTTTGGTGGGGAAGAGCGTTGAACACATTGAGCATAATAATTTTCTTATTTTTAGAAAGCGCAGTCTTACTAATCCGTTTCTCAGCAACAAATTTAGAAACATTAGCCATTTTCAAGAACGAAGTTTTCCAACAACTGCCGGAAAGTAACTAAACATTTCAAATTTTTGAAACAGCGAGGCACAGGTAGGTAAACTACACCTACCCGATCTCGGGGCCCGTGACAATAAACATAATTAAATAATAATAATTGGACTACACCTATGGAATATGGTGAAGAGGGTTTTATGGTTCAATAATGATTTATTACTTTCTCGCATTAAACAACACACTATAAATGTGCTGATTACCACATAAATTAAGTTTTAGTTCACTCTGGGTATGCTGCTTTGAAATATTATGCTTTTGGAGAATCTAAAACACTTCTTTTAAATGATCGTACGAACGCATCATTGATTATTGATGTTTTCTTTTTAATTTGAAAATAAAATGCATAGGGCCATCAAAACAGTTTAATTTTAGTAATTTCCTGTAAGTCATGCATATCTTTGATACCCCTTGCCTCCAGTGTTAATTAAATTCAATATTTTAGGGCTCGTCGGACACGACTATAGTTGTTTTTGTGTTTACCTTGTTCATCGAGTAAAAGAGACGACGAACATTCACATTTTAAACTTAAAATATTCGAATAGGATCACTTTTTACCTCAGTGTCAACTTGGTTTTCTAAGCCAATGCGTGCATTACCCTCAATGTTTTCGTCAAAAACAAGATATGTTATTTGAACTTAAAAACAGTTACCTCAGGACTTAATCTTAAAAAACCTAAACCAAGATAACACTTTCTTCGACTTATTTTATACTAATTCAATCTTTGTCTTCTTAGAATAATCACAAAACAACAGATCAATAGAAAATCTTTCCAGTCGATGATGAGTATAAAACTTAACCTTAACCTCACTTTAAATATTGGAAACAAAATACTGAGTGGTGTATGTTTGGGTGCCTATCTTAAAGGCCGAAATTCTACGATTGTCTAAATAAGTAGTCTAAAGATCTTCGTCTAACAGTGGTATGCACCAAAGGGTTTTGACTGTAGTTAAGTATCTAACTGTAGTTAACTTCAAAATTGTTACGCACCGTCAGTTTAATTGGTCTTAACAAAAGTTTAAATTAATCCCCCAAATTTCAGGGATTAAATCATCACAAACTTGAACAATGTGCGCAGGCGCAGAACCCAAAAAATATCGACAAAAGGACGTCACGCCTGTCATGACCTAACCTAACCTAGTTTGAGTTCTGTTTTGTTCATTTTCATTAAAAATTGTGTCGCTATTTTATTAATATTTTAATTTACACGATGGAAATTGAGGAGGAAATCATGATTAATGACGATCTTGATGCTGATAATGATGTGGTGTAAAATTCGGAGCCCTTTTTCTTTTCAATGCTTCAATTTTCATGCGAATATTTCGTATAAATATAATATAGGTAATATGTTTGCCAATAATTAATACTTAACATCAACCTCAGACGAACACAAATTCTGAGACGTGAGACATCAACCATAAAATGAAAATAAAATCGCAGCTCACAAAACAGATAAAAGGTTTCGCAGCTGTTTAAAATTGTCTACAAAAATGCGGGAAACGCGGCTTGGCTTGACTGTCAAAGTCAAAAATTCCATGGTAGGCAATCTTAGAAACAGAAATACACTAAAGTCTGTGCGTTTTAAGAAGTCCGCTAAGCCATAAAACCTCTTGAGCATTATGTCGGTGGCTCTCAAACAATAAATTATATTGAAGGTAATTTTGGATGTTGATGAATTACATTTTCTAAATAAAATAATTTAAAGTAAATAAAATATTAGTTTAGGCAAAGAAAAATAATAATTTTTTAGCTTTTGTAGTATTCAGACAAATTAATTTTACGAGTTCTTTTTTATAAAGTTTTGGTTCTAAAAAGAACCGATTTTGTAGTCTTGCGACAGAACGTACCTACTTGTAGATAGGTTTTTTTTGTTGATGAAAATATCAAACTGGCATTTAAAACAAAACCTTCTTCATTACCAGCATGTAATATAATATACCTTTTTCCATTACTTGCACGGGTACTTGAATAACAATGCTTTGAGTCATCCTGCCAAGACGTTTTTGTTGAAGTTCCGTTTGCAAATACCCATGTTTCGTCAAGAAAAACAACTTGTCTTGACAATTCCGATTTTTTGTTGTTTAAATAATCCCTTAAAAATTGCCATCTTTTCGAAACAACATTGGACAGCTCGCAAAGCAGTTTTCTGTTGTTCGTTTTTTTATATTTGAAACCCATATGTTTTAAGATGATGGACAAACTGTTAGTTCCAATATCGCAAAGTTTTTTCCGCTTTATCTTTTCAAGAATAGCTTTGAGGGTAACATATTCCTTGGCTTTATACATATCATAAACAATATTCCTAATAGAGAGTTTTATCCCTTGGAAAATAGAGAGTTTTATCCCTTGGAAATCCAATTTTTTGAATGGAGTCGAACCCTTTTATATGGTCTGTCCAAATCCTCTTCACTCTTTTTTCGAAGCCTTCTTAAGGTCTTCTCTAAAATGCCACAAGCATCAGACGTTCGTTTTTGCACTGCCAAAACAGACTCTAACGGGCCCGAGTTATCTTTTTCTAAAGTAAAATAACGTTCCACTTGTAATACCAAACGGCGTTCACCTGGAGATAAATGCCTTCTAGGCGATGTGCCACCTTGCTGAACATTTTCCATAACTTTGCTTAATAACTGATTTTAATTCACACACAATGAGAAACAAACTAAAAGTGAAAAGCACAACTACTTATTTAAAATAAAGTAGAACATACCATCCCGCACTTCAGCAAATTTTAATTATTTCTTGGAAAATAGTAATTATTATGAAGATTTAATTATAATAATCCCAAAATAATGTCATTATCGGAAAAGTATATACCTGACAAAATCTTTAACATATTTAACCATCCCGTACTTGAGCAAATTTTAATTGGTTCTTAGAAAATAGCGATTATTATATAGATTTAACTATAATAATAGCAAAATAATTTAATTATCTATTTAATTATTATTTATGCTCAACGCGTAATTCTAAGATAATTTTGTTTTGAAACCCCTGATTTCGCCCAGTAATAGAATACAGTAAACCAGTGGGATGTTCGGTGTGATCAAGTATAGCGAAGGTGCGAAGATATTGTAACTTAACCGACTTACTGTTTTAAAAGCGATAACATCCCTTGGTGATTTAATCCGATATCGGACTTCTTAAAACGCACAGACTTTAGATATCGCGACGCTGCCAGATTGTCGCGGGATTTGACGCAAGTTAAGTAAACTGAGTTCGGTGCATAATAAATTAACTTTTGTTTGATAACGCTAGTTAACAAACTCCAGTTAATTTCAAAAACCGCGCATACGGCTGTAAATCCCCCAGGCCAATCCGCGGTGTTGCCACGTTGTTTCATAAGCCTTGACCACTGCGCATGTTCTACGTTAGGCGCGGGAAAAGAAATTTGCTTGGCTTCTATTACTTTTAGTCAGAATCGATGCTAATGAAAATAATGTTTGTTTAAACAAAATAATGGGCTGAATTACAAATTTTTTATTTTATACTAGAAATGTAGTAATTTTAAATGTTTTGTCGTGAATTATTGATAGTTTGACTGGTTAGGTGATGATAGGGTAGATATGGGTATTTAAAAGATCAACATATAAAGTAAATTATTGTATATTGAAAATATAATATTGTAAAACTACAAGCAAATCAGTAGTGCAAAAATATAGCTATAACTAATGTTCAAGTTCTACACTACCTACTTTGCTACAAGAAATAGATACCTACATCTATACAGCACTTTCATAAATCTATTTCGGAGTAAATTGAATCATTGTTTTCCTGTACAAAAAGTACCACAAAGAAACTTCAAGAAATCTAGGTATAGTATAGGTTGGACAGTCCTGAGATAAGGGAATGTAGGGATTAGTTGAATGTTTTATATGTTTTAAGAAGTAGAAGCAATCAATTCAAAAATCTATACAACTCTTAAAAGAAAGAGTATAATTATAATAACTTCTTATGCGAGTCCAAAAAATCCTATTTTGCAAATAAAATACAAAATTCTGACAATAAATCAGTCAATAAAATAAAAGGTAAAAATATATCTAAACCGCCAATTAAAGTTAAGGGGATCTAACCATTATTGTTGCAAATGATTTTAACTTTTTTTCAAATGCTGCTACGTCCCTACTTCAGAGCTTGGATGATGTACCATTTAGTTCTGATATAGAGTACAATGAAAACTTATTAAAAATGCACCCTACTAACGCTAAAGAAATTTTTAAAGTAGTTAAAAAACTAAAAAATAAGCAAAGTTGTGGACATGATGAAATATCATCTAACTTGATAAAATACGTTATAGGAGAAATTATACAACCTATTTGTTACATATGAACTTCGGCATATTCCCGGACAGTCTTAAAAATGCACTTGATGTGGCAATCTTTAAAAAATACAATAAATCAGTAATAGATAACTACACTAACTACAGACTAATAAGCTTGCTTCCATCATTTTCTAAAGTGTCTGAAACTGTGATATTTGAATGTTTGCTTGAATTTTTTGTGTCGAATAATTTCTTAAGTGATCAACAACATGGGTATATAAGAGGAAAGTCAACATAAACTGCAGTATTTCAATTTATCCATTATATACTAGATTTCTTGGAAAAGGGACAAATCCCCCTAGGGCTCATTCTGGATTTATCAAAGACTTACGACACATTGAATTTTATTATATTGTTTAAGAAGTTAGATTGCTACGGTATCAGAGAAACAGCCCTAGATCTAATTAAATCTTACTTATTTGAAAGGAAACAACAAGTGTTAATAAAATAGCACAATCAGAAATTTTTATCGAATGAAGTCTCCGTCAATATTGTTGTACCGAAGGGTAGTGTTTTAGGACCAATTATTTTTGTTATATATAAGAACAACATAACAGAAATATTTAAAATATATAACGAATTATGCAGATGATACAAGTATATTGGTGAGTGACAATGAAGTGATGCTGCTTGTTGAAGCAAAAACCAAAAGTATTATGATGGATGCAAGTGCAATTGCAAAAAAGAAATTAATATTAAACAATAATAAAACTAACATATTAATATTTAAAACAAATAGGTCTCGTGTGGAAGAACCACAAATAATAGAAGTTGACAATAACTCGTTAAGTTTAACTAAGCAAGCAAAATTCCCAGGGGTTATCTTGGATGATGTTCTGTCTTGGAAGCACCACAACAATTACATTAAACAAAAATTAAATTCAGTTTGTTACAGTCTTCGTTTCTTGGCAAAATACACAGACTTTCAAACTAAGAAGGTTATATATCATTCGAATTTTGAGGTTCACATCACATACTTTACATATGACATGGCATTTCAACGAAAAAGGAACAAAAAAATTATTAATTTGTGGCACGCCAAAAAAAACAATAACAACGAACTAAGAAAAACAAGTCAGCTTCTCATTTGAGGTTATAGTATAACTGTCGAACAGTAAACGCGATGTATTTCGGGTTGCCAGCTAACAGACGCGATGTGGCAACCCCGAGGATTGGCGTGGGGGATTTAGACAATCGTGAAATTCTTTCCAAAGGGATGGCCAGCCGTTAGTTTGGCTATGACGTCTTGGGTTAGAATGGCGATTTAAAAAGTGGAGCGAAAAACGAATTGAAAAATCCTTAAAAGATGCCTTTGTGCTTAGTTCTTTTATTTTTCCACGGAATATTGAAAATCCTGCAAAACTAAAAACCCTCATCCCAAGCTTTAAATGGGAATCTAAAGACTTGTTAATTGCTAGAGAAGCATATGTAGGAAATCAAACTATGAAAACAATATAACGTATAAAACATAAATTCATTCTATGTATATCAAATAATCAAGACCTCAAATTGGATAAGAAAATGTGCATGTCAATTCGTTGAATATTAATTTTGCTCTTTATGTGTTGATTTAAAAATGTTTTTATTTTTTACAATATTTTCTTTATTGCCAATTATTCTAAATGGCACCGCCTAAAACAGTTTTATGATTTCAACTAAAAATACAAATAACCTCACACAATTACACAAAGGCAAACCGATCTTTATTGAAAATAAGAATGAATAAATGCCAAAAAATGTAATAGCACTATTTAAATCCCGGATTACCGCACGAAATAAATAGAGCGATCGTGCTTTTAGCTAGACCACCCCATATGCCAACTTTGGTCACATATCTCTCTAAATTATTCACTTATCCCTGTCCATTTTGGAGAGTTTTAAAACAGATTAGGATTACCACCCACGATCTATAAATTACACATCATGTGGTTTGTAAGAGAGTAAATTTTTAACATTGGATTTGCTTTTAATTTTATCTTTTTCTCGGGTGCTTTGCGAGCGGTAAGTGTGCGATAGAAGCGTGGATCTTGAATCTTTGAAGGGCATATTTTAGGAAATTCATTCCAGAGTAATGATGCTCTCCATATGTAGGAATTTTTAAACAGTGTCGGGACACTGAGCTGAACAACGTGTTAATGGATGCCCGATACTCGTCCTGTACTTCTATCAAAAAATGTTTACTCCTAGCAAAAGTCAAACGGCAATACAGGATGTATCAGAAGTGCGGTACGTAAGTTAAGGGTGTGATGCCATATGATATTCTACGAGAAAAATTTCATAATATGAACATGTGTCCGGAGTTGCCCCGATATACAGGGTGTTAAAGTTTCTCAAACAAAACTGGTTTTTTATAATTCCCGATTTTATTGAAATTTTTTTTTACATAATGATACAAGAAAAGATGCAACAGTTAATCAAAGCCATTGTTGAAAATGGCCATCTTCTGATAAAACGCACGATTGCAATCATTGATTTTTTTACACGTTCAAAAATACCTGCATTATTTCGTATTGTATTGCAACTTTCAATAATACGAATTATTAAGTCGTGTTCATCTAGTACAGGCATCTTAGTCCATGCGTTTTGTATACACGAGACAATAGGTGACTCTATTAAATATAGTTCAGATGATTCAAGTCGGGACTGCCAGCTGGCTAGCCCTGAGGACCTGTGGGGCCAATCCAGCAATTAGGAAAAGTGTTGTCAAGGTATTGACGAGCAACTAGGCTAAAATGAGCTGGGGCACCGTCGTGCATGAACCACATATTAATTTAGATAAAAACAAAACTTCTGTCTTCCTCCACAAATAGTATTTATTTCAAAAATTAATTTCTTTAAAAGTGATTGTCCCTACATGTTTCGACTGTACAAACAGTCATCTTCAGGGGAACTAAAAGGAATCTATGAAAGTACAATGACAACAGGCCATAAAGGACTTACCTAAATCGAGTTTGGTCTCGGTTTTAGTAGTTGCCTCAAATAAATGAGTACAACTCTTTTAAGATTATAAGGCAAATGAAATTTGTTAGTTGAAGACTAGTTTGGCTGAACGTGATGGATAAAAAGATGAGCACAGTTAAGAAAATATACATTTTATTATTGTATCAAAGTAATAAAATATGATTATATGTAGCATGAATTTAATTTGGGTTTTATGTTGTTATAATGAAAGTTATACAAATAGGTACTTAGTAAAGTGTGGAGAAATCAAAAAAGAAAAGAAAAAAGTTTTTCATCTTAACAGATTAAAGATGTTTTCCTTAAAAACGAATCTTTAAAAAAGTCTATCATAAAAAATTGTTCATAAGTACGTCAAAATTTTTGATTATAGAGGGTTTTGATTTTTTAAAAATTGGGACAGGGGGCTAAGCCCCTGTTGTGTTAAATAATAAATCATCATTTAGAAAATTAAAAGTATTTTTGAAAGTTTGTATTAATAAAATCAGGTTATAGTGCTCACCACTACCACGCCAAACGCGAAAAGAATTGAAGTAAAAGTAAGGTTAATGTCAATATGCGAAATCAAAGAGATTTGGCATATGACACGACAAGTCTTGGATTGTAGATATATTAAAAATTTAAGTGTCGGACCAATTAGAGTGACTCGATGTTAGGTTTACAAAGTCTATAAAATAGATTACCCAATGGTTGAAAGTTGTAACTGTTAAACGCATATAGTACCTGAATAAAGAAAAGACTGCGACATCTATGAATTAATTGTTCAATAAATGAATTCTTAACAATTTAAAAATAATTTTTAAAAAATTTTTCTTTTTCAAAATAAGGGGATTAAATGTTTATAGGAGGGTAGTTCTCTTTACACAAGAACATGCACTTTAAGTTGAGGTTCACTGCACTGACAATAGGTGGGAAATTTTAAATTTAAATTGAATATAAATCGAAAATAATGATGTTATAAAGGAAAATACTTATAAAATAAATTCACAAACAGATACATAGAAGTGTGACAAAATTTTTTTCATATCAAAGAAAAAGCGGATGTGGGCAGATTTACATAGGTACAGTATAAAAAATGTTATTGTTTTTTAAAATTGTTAATTGTGTTGTGAAGGTAAGGAGATATTGAGTGGAAACTGAAAGAGTGAAAATGTGTCTATAAGAGAAGAAATAAGAACATTGTAGCACCAACATATTAATTCTTATTTGTGGCAATGGCAAAGAGTTAAAAGCATTAGAGAGTATGCGTTTTCTGGGATTACAGATTGATAGGAGGCTAGACTGGAAGGCGCACATTGAGAGTTTAACAAGCACTATATCCCGATACTGCTACGCCCTGCGTGTAATATCCGATCACGTGAATACCGAGTCTGCCATTGCATCTTATCATGCATATCCAGTCCAGGCTAAGATATGGAGTGATATTTTTGGATAGTTCATCGGAAATACACAGAATTATGGTCATGCAAAAAAGGTGCATCCGAAATATTTTTAAGATCAAACAGCAGGAAAGTTGTAGGTCTGTTTTTGTAGAAAAAAATATTCTGACGGTAATAGGAATGTACATTTTGGATTCGGTGATATGTGATATGTGATAATAGGGATCTTTTCCTCGATTGTAATGTGAAACATGATTATGATACTCGCCATAAAAGTAATTTAGTACCAGAAAAATATAACTATACATACCTCCAAAAAAATGTAAAATACTGTATCATAAAAATGTTTAATTGTTTCTCAGACGAAATTAGAAACCTGCCAAAGAATAAACTAAAATATACCTTATCAAAATATCTAGTCAGTAAGGCCTTCTACAACCTTAATGAATTCTTTGATGATCCTGATAAAGGAATAATTCAGTGTTAAATTTTAAATGTTTGTTACAATTTTAAGCATGTGTAATTTTATGAAAATTATCATTTTTTAAATGTAATGTAATTACAAATTTAAATTAGTTATTTACAAAAATCTCTCTAGATATTGTTCAACAGCCCCTATTGGGTTTTTTTTATTATGTTTATAGTAAATGTAAGCATCTTATTATTGAACAAATAAATATTATTGTATTGTATTGTAGAGGTACGTCTCCTAACAGAACGTCAAGTTTTTCAGATAAAAACTGTGTATTAGGAGTTTCTATTCAATCGACGTAGTAAAAAGTATGGTCCAGTAAGATCAATGATCCCTGCCCACATACATTCATCAAAAATTGTTGCTGAAACCAATCTTCTCTAATCTTATAAGGATTATCCTCCACCCAAAAATGTTTGTTATGAAAATTTATAATGGCTTCTCTTGAAAAAGAGGCCTTATCAGTAAATAATATGTTCGGTAAAAAATTGTTGTTATGTGCTACTGTATGTAACAACCACCTACTAAAATCAAACCTTGCCTGAAAATCATGGGGAGGCAAAACTTGCACATGTTGAATATGGCATGGGTATAGTTGATGAAGATGCAAAAGTCTCCAAACAGTTGATGCACTTGTTTGAAGTTACACTGCTACCTTCCTGGCACTAGTTGAAAAATCATCTTCTATCTCTCGAAGTATAGCCTCTTCTAACTCAGGAGTGGGTACTGTTGCAGGTCTACCAGGAAGTTCCGTACTACGTTTAAAATTCCCAGTCTCAGTCAATCTTGTATGAAGCTTGTTTAAATGTTTTGGCACATGGCAGTACTCTTATTGGATACCGTTCCTGATTAATTCGCCCAGTTTCTTCAACATTTCCATTTGATAGCCTATAATTTAAATGCATCTGGGCCATTTCAGCGTTGGTAAAGTTATTCATTTTTAACTTGTTATTGAGAAAACAGGTAAACTAGACATCAAAACTTACCTTTACTTCATATTTTAATTAACTTTGAAATACATAGGCATGTTTCTTGTACATGCAATAAAGGGGTTTTTATTTTTTTCTCGAAAACAAAGCAAGATACCAAACCAATTCAAGGAACAAACAAATTTTATTATTAGTTGGTAAATCCGAAAAAAATACCAAAAGCCACTAGACTTAATAAATTTAACCTAGTCAGGGCTAATTAAGCCCACGGTACCAAATTTCAATAAAATCGAGAAAAGATATTTAAAATAGTTATAAAAACTATTTCTTTTCAAAACGTCAACACCCTGTATATCAGAAAGGGGGCAACTCTGGACACATGTTCATATGAACTTTCTCTTTTAGAATATCATAGGAAATCACTCCCTTCAGTTAAGTACGGTACTTCTGAAACACCCTGTATAATACCGACGTTTCTTTTGTAGAAAAAAACTGAAGGATTTTTGCCAAATCGATAATTGAATTGAAATACAAGGACAATAGAATTTTTAAAATGATTTCGTGGTTTTTGAAGAATACTTTTAAGTTTTTAGTAAATTAGAGTGCTATAAATTATAGCCCGTGGTAAATAAACTATTGAATGATGCAACCCTGGAACATCACAGTTATTTTATTTACGGTACACTCCACAGTGAGGTCTCAGAAATCCAGGTGTTTTTTTGTTAATTTAAGTAAACATTTATCAATATTTTTATGTCTAGGATATAAAACTACAACTAAACAATGTTTTTTTCAATGTTTGTTCAAAATAAATGCTTATTTAAGGAAACATGTTTACAGAAGTGACAACGACATAAAACGAATACTTTTTAGGTACAACAATTTTGCATAAAATATTAAGATATGACAAAAAAAAATCTCAAAGAAATAGAAACTAAATAGCCTTTAAACTAAAAAAAAAACATACATTTGTGATGAGTCATCTTTTTGGATATATAGACAGAAAAATCCACAACAACGATATCCTCCAAAAGGCCGTTGTGCTTACTTTAAAATATTAACAAAGTTGCAGTGTAAAACTTTAAAGGATTAATGATTTGATGATTTTTTCAAATAAGTTTCATCAAGTTTAACAAAAATATGATTACAATTTGTATCGCTATCACCATCATTTTGGTATTAAGGTAGTTTAGTTATAAAAGATTGCGCAAAGAATGACGAACATTTATACCTAAAAGATATCCTTAATCTTAGGGCTATAACTTGCGGTCACGAAAACCAATATTCAACAATATCTAACAAAAATTTGCTTGATAAAAAGCACAGCTGGATACACATTGACCTCTTTGTATCGTGATAATCTCCGAAGTACCTTGTAGCAACGAAACTGCGAACAATAGTACCATTTAAAATTATTTACGGAGATTTAATAGGCCAGATATCCGCCACTTTACGGGGGATTGCTTTAATCGAAGACCGAATTTTATTGTTAAAATTGTTAAAGGTTAACAAAATCTTTTGGTATTTAAAGAAATATTTCGGTTTATTATAACATCACATTCTACATACCGTATTTACAGTAATAATGTAAATATTGAAGCAAATTTGTTGAAATATTTTTTATCGAGAAAATGCTTTGGCCTGTCAGTTTTCTCATTCAGGGATGGTAAAGAAATGAATGAGAATGTTAGTGAGTTTGGGTTCCTTGGAGTTCGCATATTTACGGTTTTTGCAATAAACTAAGCAGTTCAAAATCTGAGAAGTTGTACCACATAAGATATTATGAAAACAGTAAATTCTCATAATATCTCTATACTTCACTCACATCTCTCATATGCAATTCTGGTTTCAAGTCCCTCTACAGAGATATAGCGACCACTTAGGCCATTGCGGATAGCAGTAGATAAGATTCCTATCCCCACTTCACTACCGGAATAAATATCGGCAGACATTTTAAAACCTCATCCTTACGTTACCAACGTAGTTCATATTGCATGTTGGTTGGTTGTTTGATTAAAGGCGGGGGTCAGGTTAACCTGATCTTTCTTGCACTGCAGCCTTACGGCTCATTGTACTCCACTATCTTGTTAAAAAAGTCCAGTTCCTTTGGTTAAATCCGGTGACTTTCTTGCAAGATTTTCATGTTGGAGTATAATCCCATGTTAAATTGCTCCAAATATGTTCAGTCTGCGGCGAACCAACGCATCGCAGTTGTAAATGATATGCATGGCGGTTCCCTCCTCCTCACCACAATAGTCTGCATTGTGTGGGTCCGGTGTGAATACCAGTCTTCTGAAGGTGTTCTTTCAAGAGACAGTGGCCTGAGAATATACCTGTAACTTGTTTTATCTGAGTGCGTGTTAGACGCAGCATATAAGTCGTTAATTTCTTTAAGGGGTTTCCTATTGCAGCCCCTGCGTATCTCTGGCCAGGTATAGTGGTTCCATCAGTCCAGATGTTGTTGTAGAGTTCATCTGTTTATTGCTGATTTTATCACCTGTTTGGGCACGCCTATGGCGGGTTCAGGACTCGTGAGATTCTGAGCAGCTTCAGTCCTGGCTAGATTGTCTGCTTTTTCATTTTCTGCTATCCCTAAGCGACCAGGAATCCAGATGAGTTCGATTTTATTATTTCTTGATGATAGATTTTTAGCTCGTGCAGGCACTTTAACGTGATCTTAGATGTGAATCGATGGGAGTCTAGAGCTTTAAAGGTAGCTTGACTGTCTGACCGAATATATATGTTTTGGTTGTGGTAGTCCCTTTCAATATTCAGTTGGATACATGCTTCTATTGCATGAATTTCCACTTAGCATACTTGGCGTGGATTCCTAGGGCGATACTGATGTTTCTTCCTAGTTTTTCCCCAATTATTCCAGCACCCACTCCGTCTGCCGTTTTTGACCCATCAGTGTAACATACTAGGCCCTCGGACAGTTAAGGAGGCGTTCCATCCTTCCAAGGATCAGGGACGCAGATGATGCTGAATGGTTTTTCGAAATTAAATGTCGTTTTCGTGTGGTCTGTACGCATTGCCAAGAGATTGTCGTTGATAATATCCGCTGCCCTTGTGACCTAATTTCGCAGCAGGTTGTTTCCATTCCCCAGTGGTTTTCATCTGATAGGTGCTATTGCAGGTCTCTCCATTGATGTGTATGTCTAGGGGTGCGAGCCTGGACAACTTTCCCTTCTATAAGAAGTTTCACGAGTTCTATGGGAGTATAGTTGCCCGTACCCACCAGCTTACACGTCAATCAGAATTAATTAGTTCTCCCATTAGCTTTAATCGCGATTTAATTAGCGTATCCACCAAGATTTTATTTGTGTAATTTACTAGTCACGGTTACTAAATTGAAATCGAGAAAAATTAGCTGGCAATCTCGCTTTTCTTGGGATTTGTTGCTCTTTGGTTGTCAATAATCATTTGATTGTCATGGTGCTTGTGTCAAATAAGTTTAACATTTTTTTTGGCTAATACTTTTAAAAAAATGGAAGAAAAATGCATGAATAATGTAAAAGAGGCAACGATCTTCCCACATCACTTAATTGATATATCTTACAGTTTGCACGCGTTTATTCGGTTGGTTTAGTAAGTCAACTGATTTTAAAATTACTTACCTATGAAAAGTTTAAAAACTTTGTAAACTCTTTCTATCCCCATCGAGGTAGTACAAGTGGTAGCATTAAAATGGGTAAAGATCCCAGACTATGGGAAAATGAAGGTCTGGTTGAATTAAATAATATTAGATAAGTATGTACACATATTAGACACCAAAGCAACAGATAGGGCGAGTGTTCAAGAAAAGGAAAAAGTATGGCAAAAAATCGAAGAACATTATAATGCAACATCAACTGTTGGAATATATTCGACATTCTGTGTTTTGGTGGCACCACATGAAGTCTCCAACAGCTACCTACTTGGTGTCTACTGGAGGCAAAATAACAACACCAAAAATACTACGACCAAAACAAAATGACATCTTTTGACATATCCTAATCGGAATTATGTAATCGGCCAAATTACCCGGGTAAAGTTAACTGGCAATTAAGTAAAAAAGTTAATTGGTGGTTACTAATTTAATTAGTTAATCAGAATTAAAAGCTAATTAGCAAAAATATATATTCAAATAAAAGAACGGCAGTCTACCTCCACAATATGTATTTCAATGTTTATGTTTATACCCTACATGTTTCGGACATAGAAATGTCCATCTTCAGGGATACAGTAGTCGATTACTGCAGCTCTATCTTGCATAAGCGACGATCAAAATTATGATAAAATTGAAATTGTAGGTTCTAATGAATGTTCAAGACTGAATGAGAAGTGATATTTGAAATTTTGGTCAAGGTATCTTTGAAGAAGGGGATTCCCAGTCTGCAGCCACTGAGACAGGTGATGAAGCAATTATGTCATTTGTAGCTATTTAGAGGAGATTAATTTAAGTGAGGTGCTCAAAGATGCTTCATCTAACCGTGTCTAGGGTGTGGTCAACAAAATACTGGGTTAGACTTGAATAACACATTCTTAGGAGATAAACAATAAATGAAATGAAATCATACTATTTTAAGGTTGGAATTTATTAATTTGAAGCCAATGAGCAGGTGGTAAAGCAATTATGTAGGTTGTAGCTAATTAGACGAAAATGATGTAGTAGATAGGTGCTCAAAGATGCTTCATCCAATAATGAAGGATTGGCTAACAAATTGTTAGGTTAAAGGGGGGTAGAAAATGAACATAAAAACAGGAAAATTTTCTTGCACGCCAGCATGGTGAAGTGAAGTATCTTTGAGCTGTAATATCATCTAATTAGCTAAAACAATGTGATTTTAACATAAATACTTCACTTCTAGTCAAAATGGTAAAAATCCAATTTTAATTTTCTATATCTCACTTTTTTCAATCATAAGATTATGTTCATTTTCTACCCCCCTTTAACCTAACAATTTGTTAGCCAATCCTTCAGGCATGGTTGGATGAAGCATCTTTGAGCACCTATCTACATCATTTTCCTCTAATTAGCTACAACCTACATAATTGCTTCACCACCTGCTCATTGGCTTCAAATTAATAAATCCCAACCTTAAAATAGTATAATTTCATTTCATTTATTGTTTATCTCCTAAGAATGTGTTATTCAAGTCTAACCCAGTATTTTGTTGACCACACTAGATACGGTTAGATGAAGCATCTTTGAGCACCTCACTTAAATTAATCTCCTCTAAATAGCTACAAATGACATAATTGCTTCATCACCTGTCTCAGTAGCTGCAGACTGGGAATCCCCTTCTCCAAAGATACCTTGACCAAAATTTCAAATATCACTTCTCATTCAGTCTTGAACATTCATTAGAACCTACAATTTCAATTTTATCATAATTTTGATCGTCGCTTATGCAAGATAGAGCTGCCGTAATCGACTACTGTATCCCTGATGATGGACATTTCTATGTCCGAAACATGTAGGATATAAACATAAACATTGAAATACATATTGTGGAGGTAGACTGCCGTTGTTTTATTTGATTATATCAACTCCACTGTAATGGACTACTTATTCAAGTTTAAAAAATATATATGTTGGTGGGTACGGGCATAAATATCGGTAATTATGCACTTTATTAATTGTGTACTACTTTGGTGTCACTGTCATCAGTCGTATGCGAGGGAAGAAGTTGCTGCGTTGTTTCATAAAAGTCATCCCGATTTGCCACCTCTGTCGCGAAATACAGTCAGAAAATATGAAAAGCAATTTAGAGAATTAGGTAATGTAAGGCATGTTTCTCGAAGAAGATCCCCAAGGGCATCAGATGAAACTAAATTGGATATCCTATTGAGTACATCAGGAAGGCAATTATCTCGTTCCAACAATATTGATCATAAAACGGTGCTTAAGATCACAAAATTTACTAACATAAAACCATTCAAAATGCAGCCACTACAAGAGGTATTGGAGGACGACTTAGATAGAAGGGTCGAATTTTGCAAAATTATGATGGCCGCAGTGTATATCCGAAAAAACTGATTTAGATTGAATACTTTCTTCTCATAAAGCAACATTTACTTTAGAGGATCAAGTAAGCTTGAGAGTTAAGCAAAAATTTATTTATGTTTTAAAGGCAATTAAGCCTTGTTCTAGACAATCACTGAATGTTTAAACCTATTATTAATTAATTTCCATTTTAGGTTTATCGTCAATATTGCCGATATTATGCCGACAAAAATTCTCATTGGATTGTTGAATGCCACTCTCAACGCCAAGGGCAAGTAAATGTGTGCAATCTAAATGAAGACCAGTATTCAAATTTTCTTCAAAAATTTTTAATACCACAAATATAAAGAATATTCCGTAATTATGGAAATCTAGATCAGAGAATATTTTTCAGCAGGATGAAGATCCTCTCCACTTTGCAAGAAATGTAAGAGAATTCTTAAATGTAACATCTCCAAATAGGCGGATAGGATGGAGAGGATTTAAAGAGTGCCGCCTAGATCCCCGGATATTACACCCTTGGACTTTTATTTATGGGGCGATTTAAAGGGCAGGGTATATGTCACCAGACCTAGAGATCTGGATAAGTCGAAGGCAAGGATTCGGGCAGAGATACGTTTAATCAGCCAGAAGTTTTGGGAAGAGTAAGAGAAGAGTTCTACTATCGGTTGGGTCTGTGCCAATAGGTTAAAGGGGCACATTTCCAAGAATTGTTATTTGTTTAATGCTATTATTAATATAAGTGTTCACGAAATAGTTAAAAATTAGTTTTTATTAAATTTCCGACACATGGTTTGACAGGTGTCATGAAAACAATATCGAATACTTACAAAACGGGATAAAATATGAACTTTTTGATAATATTTCCAGTATTTCAATAAATTCAATATTACGTACATTAAATTGGAATTTTTACGAACCCGACTAGGCGTTACGCTTTACAGAATATATAAGAAATAAAACCATGTATCCTGATATAAAAACATTTTTCGTTTAAACCGAGACGGTGATTTTCCAAATATGTAACATAATTTCCTTGGTTAAAAGAAAAACACTAAAACACGTTTTTCTTTATTTAAGTTACCCTTATCAATTCTATTTATCTTTTTAACTTCTTGGTAGTGTCACGCACTTGGAGTTTGGTCGATACACGGTATGACCTCTGGCCACTCCGTGCCAGCGTCGGTGGCGTCGTGTCTCCGGGCCGGTGCCACCAGGTGATTTCTCCACGGGGACGACGCTTCGTGACCCCTGGCCACTAGCGTGAGTCCGAAAAATCAACTGCTCAATCGTGCAGCTACGGCAGTAGCATTGATATATAAGACATAGGCGTCACCTCGAAATAAAAACAAAATAAAAATTTTGGTGACATATTAGGATTATCTAGAGTATAGAGTATTTTTGCCCGTTTCATTGACTACAAGAAAGCATTCGACAGAGTGCAGCATAAAAACTAGCGGATGTACTTAGTGGGATTGGTGTCGATGGCAGAGACCTGAGGATTATAGGAAACTTGCTGTTATTCAAGTTAATAGTAAATTAACGGACGAATGTCAGATTCAACGAGGCGTTAGACCGGGTGTATATTATCTCCACTACTTTTTAATATATATGCTCTATATATATCATATATACAGTGTGCGTATAAAGTCTGGAAACGGCTTAATATCATCACAATTTATTGGCGGATTTAAACCAAATTTGGTACAGTTGTTTCTGGCGTTATTAATTCAAATTCGTTCAAAACTCGGCGCTGCAAATCGGCGAAATCTTGAGGTTTTGTGGTATAAACTCTGTTCTTTAAGTGTCCCCATAAAAAGTAGTCGTTAGGCGACAAATCAGGGGACCTAGGTGGCCACTCGATTGTACCCCCTCTACCGATCCACCTATTCGGAAAAGTGTTGTTCAAAAATTTGCGCAAGTTTCGACCAAAATGGGGAGGAGCTCCGTCCTGTTAGAAGAATGTACTTGCATAATTTGGACCTATCACATTTCGTATAGTGGGCACTATTTGCGTTTCCAAGAGCTCAAGGTAAAGTTGTGATGTCAAATTTCTATAAATAAAAAATGGACCGATCTTGTGGTTACCCAGAAGCCCAGCCCACACATTCAATTTTCCAGGGCGTTGTGTATGACCTTCTCTCATCCAGTGGGGATTTTCATTTGCCCAAAACCTACAGTTGTGTCTATTGACTTTACCATTTAACATAAATGTTGCTTCTTCCAAAAATACTATAAATTTGAAAAACTGGTCATTTTGGTCAAACCTTGACATCATAATATTACAAAATTCAATTCTTCTGATAACGCTTGAACTACATGTATTTTGAAACGGTAATATTTATGTTTTAATAAAACATTATGGACCGATTTGAAGCAGATGTTACTTACTTGAGAAATCTTTCTTAATGAAGAAACAGGGGTTTCAACAACATGTTGTAAAATTTCTAAAATTTTCTCTTCATCTACTACTGCTGGTCGTCCTGATCGTCGCCTATCTCTACAATTTCTAGTTTCTTTGAACCGTCGGACAGATTTTAGCACACTTGGTTTTGAAATTAGATTTCGGTTTGGAAATGCGTCATTAAATAGATTTTTAACCTCTTCGTAAAACCTGACCCTATCGCCATATCCTCTCATCATAAGAATTGTAATTCTTTCATTCTTGCATGTAAAAATGACAGCTTTTATGACTTTACATCAAAACTGAACTGGTGTATCATTTATTAATAAATAAAACACTATTTGTTAATATTTTCAAAACACGTCGTTATTTCGAAAACTACTGATATTAGGAACAAAGTATGTTATACCAAAAGTGTAACAAATTTAAAGTAAAAAATATAAATGAAAAAATATAAATGAAAAAATATACAGGGCGTCACATTTAAAAATATAAAATTCGTTCGAGTTCCAGACAAACTAAAAAGCTGGCAACAACGCCAATATCGTCATTCGGTGCGTCAGATCCTCTTACACAACTGCGCCAAATTTGGTTAAAAAAAAATTTACGATAAAGTGATTCTAATTGATAACTTGGAAGGCATTCAACATTTATTAACTCCTATTGATGTATTGGGATAGGAAATGGGACTAAAAATAAATTTCTCCAAAAAAAAATTTATGGTATTCAGCCGTGCACCCTACCCAGACGCTGTATTACGAATGAATGGAGACTTCATCGAAGAATCCCATATTTTGAATATGTTGTGGGAGTTATATCACAGAACAGTTGGACCCAGACAAGGAAATCAAATGTAGAATCGAAACAGCCCCTACAACATACTTAAAAATTAGACCACTCTTCTGTAACGACAATCTGAATGGCTGAGTGTTATATGTGGTCAATATTGCTATATGGGGCTGAGGACCGTAAAAGTTGCTACAATTAATCGGCTTGAAGCCTTTGAAATGTGAATGCATCAGCGAGTGCTCCGAATTCCCTGGACAACCCGACAAACGAATTAGAGAAAACTGTCGTATCTTGACCATATTTGCAGCTTATAATGATGGGCAAAATCGAAGGTCCCAGAGGAGACGGACTTCTTGGTTAAAGGATAGCCGAGAATAGGCCGGGATAAGAAATGCGGAACAACTATTTAGAATAGCCCAGAGAGAAGAGTTGGAGAAGTGAGCAATGGGACATGGTAATTGCCAACGTCAAGGGAACTTGATAGGGCACTATTGGAAGAAAAGTATAAATACAACTAAAATGGTGGTTATATTTTGGTGAATATCAATGAGAAATGTAGTCATAGCAGGTTACTTGATTTCCTTGGCTTCATCAATTATTTATTGGATTTATCCTGCTTTCAAACGATAATAGTAGCGATTAAAAATAGTGAGACGGCTTGCTATTTTGTAACCTGCATTGATGCTAGTAGAACTGCTCTTATAGTTTATTGCAGCTGTGAGTAAAGCAGCGATGAAAGCGAAATGCATGTAAGTAAATAAAAAAAATTAAGAGAGTCAGCCTCACTTATATGGATTGACGCGTGAAGCGCCGCTGCTCTCGTTTCTTGATGCTTGATCATCTGAAAAATAACCTTCAAAACATAGTACACCGGAGACAGGTCTCCATCATTTGGAGAACGTCATCATCTTTGAACGACCTTCCTGAGGTCCTGTTCCTAATGAATATAATTTTCAAAGATTTAGATTCAAGACCAATCGCTTTCTCCGCACACTCACTCAGAGTTTTTCCTACAGTGCTTGTACCTGGTTATTCAAAAAAAATTACAGACATAGAGACGGACACTTGTTTTTGATTTGAATCTGGAAGATTGTACATAGAGTACAACAAAATTTATTTCATTCGAAATTTATTTTTGGGCTATCCCGAATATTTCTAAAAAAAATCAGAACTACCCCACTGTTATGGTTTTGTGGTAATATGGCGGTCAGCTTTGACGGTTCCTGGCACTGTTGACACGGATTCATTCCTATTTAAACGAAAATGGTAAAAAATAGCTTACACGCTATAGTTTTGTTAATAGGATATCAATATCCAAAACATAAATATTTAAAGAAGATTTGTTTTTATTCGCTATCTTATACTTTTAAAAAAGTTCAAAGGTGCATTCACTCACACTTGTACCAATGACATTTAGGGGCTCAAATTGAAATATTTCAGTCATCGATACGACAACGAAAATACTTTCTGCGTACAGTGGACAGTGGGCAAGTACAAAAAATCAAACAAACTTCTGAAGACTTCAACAATATCTCGTGCTATGCAAGTTCTTTATTAGTTTGAAGCGTACATGAGTCATCAATATACATGATGGTCAAACAACACTCGGGCGGAGTACCTACTATACGAAAACTAAGAACGTAAAGGTTGGAACAAATTAATTTAAAATTCATGTGTTTTTTTTGTCGAAAAAACGCTCGGACGAATTTCTTATTCTTGTTATACATTTCTTGAAGATTATTTCATGTATACAGGATGTCCCAAAAACCAGTTATGTCGGTTTACTTTACTTTTTTAAAAGGATATCCCTACTTTATAATATTTTCTTGGATTCTGCATAAAATTTCATGAATTACGTCATATACTGAAATTCAGCTGTTTGCGAGAAAATCGATATTCGGATTTTAACAGATGATTTTTTTAATATTACTTAATTCATTAACACTGTTGCAAATAAAGCCTTTGGTCGTTAGGATGTAGTAAGAATGACAGTGAGGTTGTCCCCTAATTTGAGTAGTTTCGCCTTAAGTCAATATGTCTAACAAAAGTTATTTTGATAATCTTGTAATTTTAAAAGATTGCACGCTTAAGAAGTAAAAGAGAGCGAATAAAATTATTAATAATGATTGGTTATGGAGAATCAAGAGAATACGCACACAATTGGAAGTTTGCGAAGTCTTCAACAACAAGTATCCTCGAAAGAGACCAGAGACCAATATCTCGATCTACTGTTAGTAAGATAGAAAAAAAATATAGAGATTTAGGTCACGTTAGGGACAATTATACGAAAGGTCGATTCAAGATGACCACCATAAGGCGAGTAGTACTATCGCGTTGGAAAATCATATCTGCAAAACATCCGTCCTAAAGTATTTAGACAAAAATAAATTCCATCCATACAAAGTCTAATTATTGGTTTATGAATGAACTCCATGAAGAAGATCCAGACAGAAGAGTCCAATTTTGCGAGATAGTGATGAATATGTGCAATAATCATTCACAGTTTTAGAAACAAATTGTATTTTTGGATGAGGCAACGTTTTGTTTGAATGGAGGTATAAACAAACACAACTGTCGGTATTGGGCTACAGAAAATCCACGCTGGATTATGAAATGCCATACGCAATATGCATTGTTAAAAATAGAATTTTGGGGCCCTTTTTTATTGACGGAAATTTGACAGGTGAAACATATTTAGAGGTTTTAGAAAATGATCTAGTATCGTGCCTTGCCACATTACACCCTAATCCAGAAGATCCTGATGCACCGAACAATTTTTTGTGGTATCAGCAAGACGGAAGCTCCGGCCCATTACACTGGCTGTGTGCGTTATACAGTTTTCCCGAACGATGGATTGGCCGACGAGGTCCAATTGAATGACCGGCCAGATCTCGAGATTTAACTCCTTTAGGTTTTCTTTTGTGGGGTTATCATAAGTCTAAGGTATATGTTAACCGATCAAACATTATTGAAGATTTAAGGAACAGAATAAGAGGTGAAATAATATTGATAGAACCTAACGTTCTACAAGGATTTCAAGATCATCTCAGGTATTGCCAGACTGTTGGTGGAGGTCATTTCCAACATTTGATAAAGTGACTTTTAGTTTCTTTTGACTTTTATTTTCTTTTCGCTAATAAATAATGTGTTGTTTTAAGTTAAAACGCAGTTTTCTCGCAAACTGTTGAATTTAAGTATGTAACATACTCTATGAAATATGTTTAGAATTTTATGCAGAATGCTGTACTGAGTACTGTTCGCATATTTGGGGCTCTGCTCCTAAACATACCATGAGATTGCTAGATTTCATTCAAAGAGCCATTCGCTTGATCGGTGACCATGATCTGACAAACAACCTAAAAAGCCTTAAATATTGAAGGCAGGTTGGCAACTTGAGTCTATCTTACAAATATTTTCATGGGAAGTGCTCAACTGAGGTTGCCCGCTTGATTCCACCCAGAGCGGTACGTGATACAAATACACGACAAGCCACTGCAGCCCACCCGTACGTGGTTCAGCTTAGTATCAATCCAGCAACACTGTTTAAAAATTCTTTCCTGGGGGTGTTCCCAGCGAGTATAATACGTGAATCATTTCCTGTGCACGCGCACTGCTCGCAGAGTGCCATAAATGATTAATCCTGCAGTGCTGTTCCTTATCATAAAAAGAGAAAAAACGACTCAGATAGTATTGCCCCCTGACATCAGATCTAGTAGCTCCAAAAATCATCTCTATTTAGAGCAGTATTCGATTCGTCGTGCCCTCTTAGAGCAAGACCCCGGGTAGACAATTAAATTATACATCGTATAATAGATTTAATATACTCTCAATTTTGTCGAATCAATTCAGTATGTGCAATACTTATTTGAACTGCTTCTGACTGTTAAGTTATAGTACTTTTATAGCATTGCCAAGCTACCGTAGCACTTTTGTGTTGAGAGTTATTATTATGATATAATTCAGCTTTTGTTACTGTATGTCTTTTCCAGTTTTTATATTCTTTAGAACTAAAAGTTTTGGATACTGAATAAGGCGGCAACATTTTAAAAATTATTATTTTATGAAGGACTAGTATTCCTTTTTGAAGCATTGGCTAAAAAACAGCGAATTAAATATTTGAATTAGTGTTAAAGCTTACATCTACTGTTTTTAATTTTAAAAAACAGTTAGTGTGATAAACATTATACTGGTATTCATTAGTGGTATTATAATCAAATGTATATCAGCTGTAGCAGAACATATGCATTCGTCCTTCACAAGTATTCATTGTTTTTAACTTTCTTGCAATGATCATATTGCATTTTTCCAGATTTGTTCCCTATTCTATATTTGGATTACATCTTAAGCAACGTTAAACAGATCCATTGTCTGAATAATTATGTTGCCAATGTAATAAGAAGATACAACATTTTAGTTCTTTCATAATATCTCAAAAACTAAAAGTACAAGAATTAATTCAAAAGCGCTAAAAACTACTAACATAATTGACCGAAACTTTTTCCTTTTGTCATCACCAATTTAGGACACACTGTATGCCTACACGGTTTTACTGGACAAATTTACGCAAAGCTCCGCTTGTGAACAAATCTCTACAACCCTTAAAAGGGGCGCATCGAAAACTATTAGTTCGCCTACTAGCCACCGGATGGAGGCAGTAACTGGGTGACTTTACCGTCGTGAAGACCCCTTTCCGCCCTTAAAATAGAGGTATATATTTAGCCCGAAGGTTTGTGCTCAAAATCTAATTGAGGGTGGATATTATCATTTTAAAATGTATATGTTTCATAATTGTTGTTTTAACCTCGAAAACAAAATAGTTTTTTATGCTTTTTATATAGGGGTTCCCTGAGATAGTAAGGAAATAATTCTTAAAATTTAAAACTATGTCTCATGGCTTCCCATTAAAAAAAAAGTTTTCTAATGTTTCCAATGGAAACATTTTTTACATAAGTAAACCATTACATTTTTATTACATTATTTAGAAAACTTTGTTAATATCGATTTTAAAGAAAAAAAGTAACTCTTCTGTTTTCTGAGAACATAACTTTTGAGTTAGGAAAAATTGTTATAGGATATACAGGGTGACTATAAAATGAAATCGTGAATTAATTATAAACAAGGCTGTTCTAAATTTAATTTAAACTACATTACGGTTAAGTAAAAGTTCGAATTAGGTTAGTCTCAAACGTAAAATTAGATGTAGAGGGTGGTTTAAGAAACCAATTTAACAACAACAAATAAAACGCCTGTAATTAGTGGCTCAAAAATCATTTAGGTCTCCACATAAGTTTTGTTAAGATAATCTAGTTTTTAAAACGTAATTAGTTAATAATTTTTTACCTTCATTATCTAACAAAGTATCATACAGCTGTATCGCATCTATAATTTGTTTCGTTATAGACTCAGAACCATTCATTAGCGGTATTAAACCTGCTGCAGTCCTCAAATCAAATTTTTCAGACATTGTGATTTTTATTTCAGAGTCTGACAAATTCGAATCAATTTCTGCCTCAGATTGTATCGGTTCCGCTTCTTCTAACCTATCGTTTAAAGTTTTATATATGTATACGAAATACTTATCTATTTCACTAACAATTAATTTCACTTTTTCTATCAAATGTGGTTCCCTAACTTGACTATTAAATTTTTCCTTACTATCATCAAAACCTAATTTAAACCTATCTAATTTTCTTAATTGTTTTTCTAGTACCTTGCGGTTTTTTCTTCTTTCTTGCCTTTCTTTTGACAAATTTCTATTATATACTCTTAATTCTTCCAATAAATATTTAAATTCTTGCTCCAACGACATTCCATTCTATATTTTTATTCCATACCATTAATAATTACTTGCAATTTCCATAACCATTGTTCTATATTCCATAATTTATTTATTGAGAACCATACCATTAATCATTCTTATTCCAAATTTAACCATTTTTACCATGTTTTCTTTTTTCTTCCCTACTCATTATATATACTAATTTCCATTAATATACCATAATTGTAAGTCAGTAACCCATATTTGCCTGTTAAACCCTTTCCGTACTTTTTGTTATTTCTCTTCTAATTTTCCTTTCCAAACCTTTTTTACAACGAATATATACAATCCATAGGACACAAAACACCTTATTCCTTTAGGTATCAAACAAAATCTATTTTCTAACTAAAAATCACATCCGTCCACTCAACATTGTGGAGTCAGCAAAATCCTTAAAATTAATAATTGACAACATACATATTATTGCAACCTAGCTACTTGTTGGAGGCAATAGCCTTATCGACCTTAATTACCTACACAGTGGTTGAACACACCTTATTACACAGTGGTTCAACCTACCTTATTACAGCCCTCCATCTATTTTCATACAAATTATTGCCCTACTGGAAAACTCTGATGGAGCATTCCTGATTCTTCAAGGAGTAATTTGTCGGACACATTGCCTTATTATGTCTGATCAATATTTCGGAACGGTTTGTCTGTAGCCTATATTAATTAATCGACCTAAGAGAAAGAAATGTAAAGGTGTAAAATCCGGTGACCTCGGTGACCAGAGTATTTCTAAACGTCTTCCTATCGATCTTTGTTAAAAAATCTCATTCAAATATTTGGTGACCCTGGCTGTACTATGACAAGGGGCTCCATCATGATGATACCAAAGAGTCTGTCGCACGTTCAATAGCATTTCGCTCGTCAATTCTAAAATTTCTGTTCTTAGGAATATTACATAAATCTCGTTCGTTTTGAAATATGTTTGGGCAAGGCACTCAATAACAACCTTGGGATTCATATAGCTATACCAAACACAATTCTAAGAGCACACAAGGCCATGTGAAGTGAACGTTGCTTCATCGCTAAATATTTTTTTTTGCAAGAAAAGGAGTCGTTTTCAGATTCTTTTGAAACCCGTAACAGCACAGGAAACGCGATTCCATATTCCATATTTCTAAATGGCTTATAAGGATAAAATTTATTTAGTTTTATGTATCTTACTGGCAGATGCTCTTGATACGTCAACATAAATTGTATTCTACATTTGCTCTAATGAAACTTTCGGATTCTGTATAACTGCTTGCAATACTTCTAATTGATTTTCTTTAGTAAGTGTTCGAACTTTCAGTGGCGGCTTGTGGGTTGGCAGCCAGGGTCGGCAGTTCGGTGCAGGCGTGGATCCAGGGAAAAATATTACGGAGGTTCAAGGAGCGCCGCAAGCAAAAATTTTTGGGGACCACGCCCAAGTTTTGGTTCTGTCTACTATTCTAATATTTGCATTGAACAGATGTTTGATAAACAAATTTTTCCCAATTTACAAAAATTAGCGTATCAGCCTTGCATTTCTGCCTCTATGTTAAATATGGTTACTAGCATTGACAACAAATGCCTACTTAGAAAAGTCTTTGGAAAATCCTTTAAAACTGCTTTTATGGAAAATATCGAAATCAATTAGTTTCTCAAAATTAGCAAAGCCAGTTTTAATTTTTGTATCGTTTGACGTATGGTTTTCGCATAAAAAAATTAAATTCATTAATTTGCATCTCGCTAGACCACTTACGAGAAAAAACCGTTTATGTAACTTTAAACAATCATTTATTTAAGAGAATCATTTTTAAACGGTAAAATTATGAAATTATAGTAATCTAAATTCATTTTGGAATGCTAACACAAAATTACCATGAACGCACAAAGAAATAATTGTAAAGTAACTCAAAAAAACACAACACAAAGTCACGGTCTTTTAATTTTTGTATTGGTTACGCGTTTCACCCTAATCGGGCATCATCAGACCTACAAACATATTGCCTAATATACACCTGTATAGAAAATGTGTAAAAGAAATAAAATTTTACCTTATTACTATGGTCCACATAAAGTATTGTAATTAAAATATATAAAAACGTAAACTCGACATCTTCACAACACAAAAACAACACTAAAACTAAGGTTAGGAGAGTACAACATTTTAAAAATAAAATAGCAACAAAAAATTTTCCATAAAAAACTCTTCATATAATCCAGATTTGAACCCAGTGCCCCGAGAGTCACAGTCATGTGTTTGACCGCTACGCCACGGAGTCATTCACAACCAGAAATTAAAACTCATAAATCTAGGTCATTCCTCAAGTTATTAAAAATTAAACCAGACTCAAAATTGAAAACATCATTCACACAGTTTAGAATAGGGCTCTTTTTGGCTTTTGTTATTTCTAACTTTTCCCACAAATCGAGTTTTTTACCCTTCGAGCGCTCATGTAGAACGCTACTCTTGAGTTACTCTACAATACTGAATTCAGGTCTCTTTGTGAACCATGGACGGATTCTTTGAATTACAAAGAAATAAATTAAATCAGATGTTGAAAGAAAATGTCCATCTCCTGCAAATATGCATGCCTCTGCTCTTTTTCTCATGGACTCACGTACTCGTTGGAAAATGCCGCGACTCTTTCTAATAGTTTCGCAAGAAAGTATGATGCGATTTCTCAACGGCTGTTCAGTATGAATTGGTGTGCTGTAAACCAATGTTTTAAGATGACCCCACAGGAAGTAATCTAAAGTATTGAGGTCCGGGGACCTAGGTGGTCATGCCTGTGATCCTCCGCGATCTATCCAGCGATTATTCTAATTTTGCTTAAAATGTTCGAGCGCTACACCACGGAAGTGCACTGGCGCCCCGTCGTGCATAAACCACAGTTGATTTCTTACTAAAATGGGAACATCTTCCATCAAAGCTGGCAATTCTTTTTCGAGAAACTGCCGGTAATTATGCCCATTCAAACTTTTATGAAGAAAATAGGGTCCAATTAAATAATCACCGCATGTTCCAGCCCACACGTTAACGGATAACTCTCCTGTAGGCGGGATTCCAAGATTGCATGTGGGTTTTCTTCAGCCCAAAAATGATTACTGTGAAAGATTTGGATGGCGTTTCTAGAAAAATTGGCTTCATCGGTGAATAACACTTTATTGTCAAAGAATGGATTTTCTATTACTTTTTGAAGAAGCTATTGGCAAAAGTTCATCCGTAATGGAAAGTCGCGTGCGAGTAAAGCCCGAACACATTGGATATTGTAGGAATATATTAAAAGGTCATTGAGAATTTTCCAGATAAGAATTGTTTTCAATTTTTCGTGTACTTAATTCGGGATCTTCCTCGACTGAATTCAAAACCGCTACCTTAATTTCTGGGGTTCTTACAGTACGTTGTACTCTTTTTAGATGATTGTCTGGTTCAAAACTTACCTTTTCGCACAATCTTCTATGAATGCTTGAAAGTGTTCGTGCATCCGGAGTATTTCTATTTAGAGAGCGGTTTTCGTATAACCGTCTGGCTTCCAGTGCATTACCATCAGCAAGCCCATACATGTAATGCATATCTGCAAACTCAGGATTTGTGAAATGGAGCATGTTTTTTTAATAATATTAATAATTTTATTAACTTAAATAGGTAACAACTAGACTAGGTAGACAACTGTCAAAACTGTTTATGTTTGCAAAACTAATTCGGCTTCTTACCTACTAGACACGTTTTTAATCCTTGATAATACCCAATTTCATAACAACGTGCAAATGAATGAATTTAATTCCTTTATGCGAAAACCATACAGCAATCGAATCAAAATGAAGAGACCAGATTTGCTCAGAAAGGAATGAGGATTTCAATAATAATTTCTATTTTAAGAAAAAGCAGTGTCGTATCACTTTTCTCTTTCAAATGATTCGGTGCAGATCCCGCACGAACGCCAATGGCAAGAATAAAAAATCATGTTGTACAGCAGAAAACGCCTTTTGATGCATAGAAGATGCGTACCATGTTTCACAAAAGTATATAGGGTCATACCAAAGTTATCATAAAAAAAATTTTTTTTCTTAAAACTTTAGCACCCTGCAGTTCAACAGTTAAGACTTTTAGGACATATGTTAATATGAAGTTTTTTTCTCAAAATAGACCCAAGAATAACCTTCTTAAATATTAGCATGTTATTAGGAAACATCCTGTATATATAAAATATAATGTAAACTTATTTGAACTACTAATAGGACAAACTGAAGGTCTAATAAATCTGATGGGAAGTGCAACGAGTCTTCTAAAGAAATAATAACCAACATATAACTTTTCAGATCGCATCAGACCCAATAGGCTGTTATTGACAGCTTAATGTTTGCGGAGGTCTAGATTAACTTAATTTACTTCTATAGATTTATCATTTAATTAATCTTCGTAACAATTTATGGATTAACTCTTAAATAACAGTAATAACAAAACTACAAAAATTTTACTACTTAAACATGTCATATGTCATATTAGAATTAGAATTCATTATTGTACTATATGTATAATAGTAGGTTAACTTCCAAAACAAGGCATACAAAATTTAAACTGGCAATAACCGGAAGCTCAATCTCCGTCGTCGAATTTTCTCCTGCTCTGCTTCCATTAATTTACCTATTTCTGTTTAAGTTAAATTTTAAAAGGACGTAACCGGTCATACGTGAGTAGGGTAAGACAGTTGGAAAATGTCAATGCCACTTCCATAGGTTTCAGAATCAATATTAAATTATTAAATTTGTATTTTCATTTAAGGACAAAACAATATTGGTACTGGCTACTGAATGTTTATTTATTCATTTAAAATATTTAGGCTAATGTAACTAAGTTAACAGTTAACAGTTAAACTAGGCGGAGCCTTTTACTTATATTTCCTTTATCCCGCTTCTTTCTTCGAATAACTTCATTAGAGAAGTGTGGCTTTAGCTTTTCGATTGTTTATAATATGCTTTTGTCTATTATTTATTTTGTTTTCTGCTTTTTCTGTCGAATTCGCTGTAATCTTACTGTTAAGTTCTTGTCACACGCTGATGGTGTCAGAATATATAAAGGAGCAAGAAACATAGATGACTGTGTTGAACTTTAGTACAATCTCAAACCGATTACTGATTGGTGTGTGACAAATACGTTGGAGCTGAATATTGTAATATTTTATCTTTTACAATAAAGGCCTTTTTTTTTTTTTTTTGTTGTTTGGGCCCGCCTGCAGATCGGTCAGTACTGCAGCCTTTCGGCTTATTGTACTATGTACCCATTTTCTTCATTCCACCCATTCCAGTATCTTTGTACCTTGCACAAGTTTGTACAAGTCCTTAACTGAGTGTGTGGTGTATGTATTTGGTTCTGCCCGAGGCTGCCCATAGATCGACTGCCGTTTGTGATCCAATGCCTCGCATTCGCACAGTATATGTTTGACTGTTTCGGTCTCTTTATTGCAGAGTCTGCATTTCAAGTCCCCGTTGTACAGTCCCATTTTGTACAGTCGTTCCTTGACTGGTGCATGTCCAGTCATGAATCCCGTAATTATTCTCAGCTGGTTCCTGCTCATTGTAAGCAGTTCTTTTGCTTTCTTTTGGCATGGTCTGCCTATGAAGGCTTTCCCATGCACTTGTCTGGGAATATTTTCCCAGTAGTTGTTATGTTTCAGTTTTATCCAGTCTCTGATTTGTCCTCGGGCTGTACTTTTTGGTACTCCGATGATCAGTTCTGTGTTAGGTATCTCAGCCTCCGTTCCTCTTTTTGCGAGTTCGTCTGCTTTTTCGTTGCCTTCTATATCTCGATGTCCCGGCACCCAGACCAGTTTTACTCTGTTCTGGTCTGCCAAGATCTCAAGTTCTGCAAGGCATTCCCATACCAGTTTTGACGTTACCTCGGGATGTGATAGCGCCTTGAGGGCTGCTTGACTGTCTGATGCAATATGGATCTGCTTGTTCTCATAGGCTCTCCTATTTATTTCTCTTGCACATTGCAGGATTGCGTAAATTTCTGCTTGGAACACAGAATTGCGTTTTTCCAGTCTATAGCTGAGTCCCTGCCTCATATGCCTGGAGAAGATTCCTGCACCATAAAGGCCTTACCAGTAATATGTATAAGTGCTCCATTGGTGACGATTTAGTTACTCGCATTCACGAGTTTAGAGATCCTAGTATAATCTTTGACCATAAACTTTCCTTCTCGACTTATGTTAACACCATTGTTACTGAAGCTTGTAAGGAATCTAAGGCATATAGTTTTATTTTCAGATGTACCCAGCGTCGGACTGGCCATATAGTCGAGGTGGCGTTTGCCAGCCGGGCTGCAGCCTGCGCGGCCCCCCCCCCACGGGCCTGGCTTGCGGGGCTGACCACAAACCAGGCGGTAGGTAGGATAGGGTCCCAGCTCTTGCGACCTAAATGTAAACTAAATCAGATAGTTCGTTCATACAATTAGAGAGAAATAAAATAGAGCGATAACTTTAGGAACTTTAATTCGACGAGAATCTGTATCTTATTCTCTAGAATTAAATAAGCTATTTTGTACTGCCTGCATGTGTATTGCGTCTGACGATACGAAAAAAGAAGAAGAAGAAAGAAGTCCATTTATTGATGGTGTTACTCCGTCCAAAAAACATATTTATGAGCAACTCGTCAAACACGAGGAAAGTCATCAATTAGCCGTGGCTAACAGCAAAAAAAGGGGAAATGTGGAACAACATCTCACACGAAAGACTATACAAGCGATTTCCAATAGGGGTCTGGTCCAAAAAAGAATCATTGATATAATACTACTTGTATCTAAACAATACATTGATTATCGTGGAAAAAGTGAGGCCTTGTACTCGTTAACGGATATCGCCGACGGCCAGAACTAGAATCACGGAAACTTTTTAAATTTAGTTGTCTTGTCGAAGTATGATCCAGTTCTTAAGACCCACATATCCGAGGCTAATACTAAAAGTAAAAAAAGAAAAGACGCAGAAAAAGGTAAGGGTAGAGGTAGGCTCGTTACCTTTTTGTCAAAAACCACTATAAATAAATTAATAAATATATGTGCACGTCAAGTTAAACACGATATCGTTATAGAAATCCAGGCGGCGAAATCTTTTAGCCTCAATGTGGATTCTTGTCAGGATGTTGGCGTTGTTGGCCAGGCTGCAATTTGCGTGGCTATGTTAAGAATGGGATCCCAGAAGAACGGATGATCAGCATGGTTCCTGTCCGGAAAATCAACAGGAGAAGATTACCGAGCTCTCGTAAGCAATGAATTAGAAACATGATTGTCGAGGCCTTTACTTGATGAAAATCCATGTTAAACATGTAAGAAAAAACACACTAAGTTTTCGATTTTCACTATATTATGTATTATCAAAACATGACAGCTGTTTCGGTACACCGTACCTTCTTCGGATGATGAGTACTTAATACTTACAGTATTAAGTACTCATCATCCGAAGAAGGTACGGTGTACCGAAACAGCTGTCATGTTTTGATAATACATAATATAATGAATTAGCCCAGTTAGGCTTAAATTTGCAAGATGTTATTGGCGTATCATTTGACGGCGCCGGAAATATGGCAGGCAGGTATAATGGTCTTCAAGCGAAACTGAAGGAAGAAGTGCCAAAATTAATTTTCACGCATTGCTATGTGCATGTTTTAAACTTAGTGCTGGGAGGCGCGACGTCAAGCTGTACTGAAGCAAAGAATTTGTTTGGGCCCTTGGAGTCTACCAGTGTATTCTTTCATGAATCATTTAAGCGCACATCTTTATGGATGAACGAAATTTCAGAATTAACAGCTGGACAAGACAAATTGGGACGATTACAGAATATCGGAAAAACGAGGAGGTGGGCTAAAGGCAAAGCCTTGACCACCATAATGAAGAAAACTCGATACGTCGCGTTAATAAGAACTTTAAGTGAAGAGCATCTTCGAGCACGGAGTTTGAGCCAAAGGTTTCGTTCCAAGCGTAGGCATTGATGGATTCTTTTTTAAAATTTAAAACTATCCTGAAGCCTTCGCATTCAAGAAAATGTTTGACCTATAACCCCCAGTAAGCCAATATCTCCAAACCCCTACATTAGATTATCTTAAAGCTTGGGGACTCGTCAAAAAGTTTAGATATGAATTTGCGAAGACACTTAGATACTTTTGATAATGTTTTCAAAGCTACAAGTTTATTTGCATCCGATGTTCAAGACTTAATGCACGTCCAGTCTCGGGCCCCAGGCTTGTGGGGAGCCACCTGGGTCCTTCCGGCCCGGTCCGACCCTGGATGTACCAATTTTATGAGTATTGAGGCTACCATAAGCTTATACAAGACATCCATACATAAAAATGGAATATGCAACTGTAGTATGGGCCGGGCTTCATAATGACAAAATTCGATGGAATTTTTTTAAACATATTTCGTTAAAACGTGATGGAAATTATTGCTCACTAAAAAAATAGCGCAGCGTCCACTCTTTTTTCTGGCTACACCATTAAAATTCTTAGTGTTATTATAGGATATATTAGGTAGGATACATTTTGCTATACATCGTTTAAATAGCCGACATAATAGTTGTATTTACTTACCCACAGCGCTTACACATATCTTAAAAATTTCCCCATTTCACTTATGATGTAACACATACCGGGGGTTGCATCGTCGAGCGGGACATAGGAAATCCCATTTAATTTTAAATGGGGTCAATTATTGGCTTCCCTAATTATTTTAGAGAAAAATTCTATTTAGGTTTATTAAAGAGCACTAAAACCCACATTCAAAAGAATAACTTTAGATAGTTTTGATGAGCCCGTTTACGGGTTATCGCCGATTTCTTTTTAACTATTTCTCTTTTTTATGGCCCCGTATTTGCGGGCACCAGTCAAGGTAAAAGATGACTGTCAAATAAAGTTGTCATTTTGAAATGTGTGCTTTATTGTTATAAAAACTCGTACATCGAAAATATTAGCCATGAATTACACTTCTGAAGAAAAAATATTGATGATTAAATGGTATTATCAAGGAAATAGTTATCAAAATGTGTCAGACATGTTTGCTGCTCTGTATCCGAATAGACCGATACCTGCAAAATCTACAGTCGAAAGGACTATCAAGAAATTTGAGACAAAAGGCACTGTAATAAATAACTGCAGATGTGAAGAAAGGCAGGAACAAAGAAGAGATGCAAGAAATGATAGGGGCTTGCAAGTTTTATTGTGCGTGGAATAAAATGATGGGAAGATCAGCACAAGGAAACTTGAGGATGACATAGGATTAGATCACACCACAGCGTTACGAGCTTTGAAACGACATAAATATTATTCATACAAATATGAAAAGCACCAAGAGCTAAGAGATAGGAACGAAATACGACGACAGGAATTTTGTTTTGGTATGATGGAAAGAGCAAACATGGATAGGGAATTTTTAAAAAACATTTGTTTCACTGACGAATGCACATTTACCTTAAACAATGAACCCAATGTTCAAAATTATCGATATTGGAGCAAAGAAAACCAACACAGGTTTGTGGAAACAAGGACGCAATATCCACAAAAAGTTAATGTATGGGCTGGGATTTTCGGAGAAAATATTATCGGGCCATTATTTCTTACACGAAATTTAAATGCAGAATATTTTTTGGCACTACTTGAAGATCATATCTTACCTACTTTACATGATGCCGCCAGGGAAAATCAGGAAGTTTGGTACCAAATGGATGGCTGCCCGGCACATAGTACCCTGGCTGTCCGGGAATATTTAAACCGTGCTTTTAATGGAAATGTTATTGGCTTAAATCATACAGTAAATTGGCCAGCCAGGTCTCCGGATTTATCGCCAAATGATTTCTTTCTCTCGGACCATTTAAAAAACAGGATATACAAAGATAAAAAAATACCCAAATCTAGAAGAGTTAAAAAATGCTATTTCTGCCGAATGCAATAGAATTTCAGTTTACCAACTAGCGAATGTAAGAAGAGAATTTTATGATCGCCTCGGTTATTGTCTAGCAGTCAATGGAGGAATATTTGAACATCTTCTTAAATCCTAAAGTTCTAACAATTTAATAGTACATACCTATTAATTAGTAAAATATTGAAACATGTAAAATGTCATAATTAACCTTGAAATTGGATACTTTATTTTAGTTTTATTCAGATTAATTTGTACTCATAAATACACCTTTAATATTTTCGATGTACGAGTTTTTATAACAATAAAGCACACATTTCAAAATGACAACTTTATTTGACAGTCATCTTTTACCTTGACTGGTGCCCGCAAATACGGGGCCATAAAAAGGAGAAATAGTTAAAAAGAAATCGGCGATAACCCGTAAACGGGCTTATCAAAAATATCTAAAGTTATTCTTTTGAATGTGGGTTTTAGTGCTCTTTAATAAACCTAAATAGAATTTTTCTCTAAAATAATTAGGGAAGCCAATAATTGACCCCATTTAAAATTACATGGGATTTCCTATGTCCCGCTCGATGATGCAACACCCGGTATAGTGAATGTAATATTAACTTTTTTAACTCCTCTGTAATGGGAATGTCTCAAATTTTAAGGCACTGAGGGATAATGGATATATTTGTTTTTCTTTTTTTCGTTTTATTTCTTCTTTACACTTTTCCTTATTCTATTTAGGTTAGGCATCTAATTTTATATATGTGTGCATTGTAACTGATATCTCAGTTATTAATAATGAGATTTTTTTAAAATCTTGGTGGTAATTGTATGTTGAAAAAATGAAGTATTTGGCATAGTGAACATTTTTATTTACCATTGGCTTGCGGTGTTGGTGGGGCAAAAAAGGCTTTTTTTTTTAAAAGGATATTAGGGCTTATTTTAGATAACTGTTTCTATCAGATTTAGAATCAGCATCCCCAAAAACCCCATAACTCATATTTTCAAAATCTCAAGAGCTGATTTTAGCAGAAAAGAAAGTCTTGTTTTAAATAATTCTTTATTTGTAACTGTGCTTACAAAATTACGTTAGTTTAGATTCTTGTGTTTTCAACATAACTACCTTCTAAAACAATACACTTTTTAACAATTCTTCTTAAACCTACATTCACTTTTCTTAAAGTTTGGTGAGTAATTTCCTGACATGCTTGCCTAATTCTAACGCAAAGGTCCTCTCTATTACGCGGTCGAGTAGCATACCCTTTATTTTTCAAGTGCCCGACAGAAAAAAGTCACAAGGGGTAATATCCGGCGATCTGAGGGGCCATGGTTCTAAAGGAGAATTTCTACCTATCCACTTCATAGGGAAAGTTGCTTTTAAAAAAGTTTTGTCTCTGTGCTAAAGGCAATTCCATGAGAAAATCATAAAAATCCTTTAGTAAAAAATGTAGAAAATTTTCTCCGGTCAAGTTATCCAGGAAAAAAAAGGCCAACAATTCGTTCGTTAAATATGCCACACCACATCACACGTTCACTTTTTCACTGTACTGGCTTTTACAATTAATTACCCAATTCGGATTTTCGGCTGCCCAAAACCTACAATTTTGACTAGATACCACACCGTTTGTCTTAAACGTTGCCTCGTCAGTAAACACAATGTTGTTTAGAAAAAGTCTGTCGTTAAGATAGTTACCTTGCAACCATAAGCAAAATTCAATCCGCCATTCAAAATCACCATTTGACACAGTATGTAGAAATTTTGGTTCAAATTCCCTAATCCTATTGCGTTTCAAACACCTCCATACTTTGTTTTTCGTTAAATTCAGTATCCTCGCAGCTACCCTTATACTACCATTTGGGTTGTTTCAAAATTCTGCTAAGATACGTTCGTCGTCTGGATAATGTCTTTGATTTAAATTTAATCTCCTTGGTCTTGTCTTGAAAACCGCTCCAGTCCTTGCGAACAATCTGTTGATTTTGGCAACGGTATCGCGAGTAATTGGTGCTCGATCCTGATGCCTTTCATTGAATATTTCAGCAACCTGACGCGTAGATCTTTCATTATTACCAAATAAGCGGATAATTTCTACTTTTTCACCAATTTTAAGAACTACCCTTCGATTTTGTGCCTCCTTATTAACAGTTAGGTAACACTGCTTCACTTATTAACAATTCGTACGAATTACTTAATTTGAAACAAAAACTTTTTGTTTCAAAGCACTCTTTGCTTAACTTGTATAAAAACAAAACAGGTCAGCATGCCAACGGTAACAGAGCGCGCGTTTCTTAGCAAAATTTTAAAAAAGCCTAAATCGTAATTAGGGTAATTAAGATTTTGAAAATATGAATTAAGGGGTTTTTGGGGATGCTGATTCTAAATTTGATAGAAACAGTTATCTAAAATAAGCCCTAATATTCTTTTCCAAAAAAAAGTCTTTTTTACCCCACCAACACCGCACGCACGCCAATGGTAAATAAAAATGTTCACTATGCCAAATACTTCATTTTTCCAACAACAACTAACCACCAAAATTTCAAGAAAATCTCATTATTAATAACTGAGTAATTACGGTGTATTCATGAAAAGCGGGACACACTGTATATTCTATATGGTAGATAGTTGGGTTTTTAAACCTGTAAGGCAAGTATTTAAATCAATCAGTAAATAAATTTTCAGGCGCAGCAAGATATGGAAGACACCGGCGTCAACTTGTTAAGTAACATATCTTAGTGCGGATATATATGCGAGATGTCGCCACGTGCAACATCTCGCATATGTATCTATACATTATGTGATATAGTTCACTGTTAGGTCCCTCTCCTTTCGTCAGACTCTAGCCGTGCCGAAGAGCCGTAATACGGCGAAACGCGTTCAAGGATTGGGTCTGACGGAAAGAAAAGGGACAAACTTCTTTCTTTTATATCTTAGTGCATTCGCCACAATGAAAACTGAGGATACCTTTATGCAGTAAACTTACTTTGTTAAATAGAATAAGAACCATCACTTTTACAAAAGAATATAAAGATCTTGATTATTATATTATTTCAACATACAAATTTGTTCCGGTTAGAATATTCTAAAAAGAAAATGGCAGTGACTAGAAGTTCAAGCTATGTTTCCGGATTTCCACCATTTCCTTCTTTCTTGTCTCTTCTAATAAAATTTGAAAAGGGTGTAACCGGTCAATCGTAAGTGAGTAGGGTGCAATAGGACAATCGGAAAATGCCAATGTCGTATCCAGAGATGCCACTCGGGATCAATATTAAATAATATCAACTTTTCTGTTGGATAACTAAAATGGTAAAAACTGTGTTATTGGCATTTCATTGGGTATTTTTTTGACCTGAACGCAGTGAGATAGTCCTAAGAAATTTTAATTGCATTAATATCCATAACAAATACATTTTTGCTTTTAGATGTGAGGATGAGTAATTATTGTTTCTTGATGTGGGATTTATTTGACCTGGTTTTTATGAAATGCAATATTTAATGGCTAGTAAAAAACGTTGCTTTTTGAAGTAAGTCTTATATAAACTGTGTCAGTAATAGCGAATTTGTGCAAAATAGGTTTTCACAGGGTACTTATAGTACAAAGACAAGACTATTTACCGCATATATTGATGATATTCTTAGACAGAAATCGGAAGAAGATATGATTTGTTTTATATTTTATGGAGCTTCTTGAACTTATAAAGAATAAAATAGAAAAAGATATGCACAAAATAGAACAGTAAGAAATTAACAATTCACTCCGAAAAAACACTTCTTATAAAAGTAACTTGCCAAAGTATAAAGGCTCAATATCAAAAGCTACGAAAACTTAAGTGTATACAGAGTGGCAAAAAAGTCGCGCATAATGCCTGTAACTTTTAAATTAGCTCGTGTATGAAAAAGTGACCCTGTTGTTCAGTAAATTATTCCCCGCATTTCTACCTGCATGAATTTTTTCTGTCATTTCTGGTTTGGTTGCCATAGAGACTAACTTACTCTTTTCAAATGGAACACCCTGTATATGATTGCATATTTGGATTGTACTGGGAAAACCCTGAATTTTTTGTATTTCAGAAAATATTACTTACAGTGTTGCCAAACAGGACTAATTCTTTATGTTTACACTATAATTATTAATCCGCAATCTGTGCACATTCTCAAAAAAAATAATTTTAATAGTCCTGCATTATTTCTACACTAGATTTACATAGGTTAAAAGGGCACTAACCGGTTTCTGATTCGTCTTTTTGTTTCAAATTCGCGATGTAAACAATTCTGTTGTTCAGCAGAGACCACGTAAAGGTGGAACATTCTCTGCCAGGATGGGAAATGGGAAAGGTTCTAAAAGTTAATCAAAGGAACTTAAGTTATATCTTATTATCATCTTTTCTCAAATAAGGAAAATAGCGATCATATCGCTACATGTAAACATTTTTTTTTTTATAATAAGGCACAGCACTACAGGATTAATCCTTTATGGCGCTCTGAGAGCGGTGCATGTACGCAGGAAACGATTCACGTTGGTCTTGAATTTTTGGAGATTATACTCGTTGGGACCACGGCATCAGGGAGGTCGTTCCAGACTAATTACGTTCCCCAGATGAAAGAATTTTTAAACAGTGTTCTTCGAGGGACACTAAGCTGAACCACGTACGAGTGGCCTGCAGTGGCTCGTCGTGTATTTTTACCATGCACCGCTCTGGGTGGAATCAAGCGGGCAACCTCAGTTGAGCACTTCCCATGAAAATATGACTCAAGTTGCCAACCTGCCTTCGATATTTAAGGCTTTTTAGGTTGTTTGTCAGATCATGGTCACCGATGGAATCAAGCGGGCAACCTCAGTTGAGCACTTACCCTGAAAATATTTGTAAAATAGTCTCAAGTCGTCAACCTGCCTTCGATGTTCAAGGCTTTCCAGGTTGTTCGTCAGATCATGGTCACCAATCAAGCGAGTGGCTCTTCTTTGGATTGAATCTAGTAATCACAGGGTACGTTTAGGAGCAGAGCCCCAAATATGCGAACAGTACTCCAGCGATGGTTGGATTTGGGCTTTATAGAGCATTAAAAGTCATTGAGGTGTATTATTGAGGTTCTTAGTTCGGAAAAGTACTCCAAGCTTCTGAGAAGCTGCCTTAGCAATGGCCGAAACGTGACTATACCAAAACATATGACTGTCCAAATTGACGCCCAATAAATGAATTGACGAAGCTAAGGGAATCGAGTGTCCCGCCATAACTATATCCGGTTCTTCAACATTAACTTTTTTAGAAAAAACTGCCGCCTGAATTTTTTTTAGCGTTAAATTCTACTTGGTTACTGTACCCCAAGACAGAATTTCTTCCAGGTCTATGTTGAGATGTGAGACCTCTTGCTGCCTATAGAGATGTGCATTGGCAGATGAGGTCCGAGCATCCAAAGTAAAAGATGAAACAAGTGTGCTATCATCAGCGAAGCTATATATGGGATTTTTACTTTTTTCCAAAAGATCGTTAATGTATAGTAAAAGAAGAGTGGAACCTTGAGGGGCTCCGGCGTTGATGTTAAATACGTCTGAAAGAAATCCGTACATCGCCACTCGCAGAGAACGGTCTCTAAGGAAGCTTGACAGCAAACATAGCAACAGTGCAAGAATCAGCTATGAACTGTCGTCTCTTCGGGCGTCAGCTCTTATCGCCGCGCTTATATTTGTGTTTTCTTCAAGTTTTTACGTTTCTCTGCATTTCTTTCGTTTTGTTTTTTTTTCATACGTAGTTTTCATTTGTTGTAACAATAAAGTGTATTTTGAATTCTACAAGTGACATTTTAGTGGAAATGGCAGCATTTTAAGAATACATGCCAAATATCGTACCTGTACCTAAGTCAAAAAGTTTTAATATTATTTTTCTCAAAACCCACTTAATTCCGGAGAAAAAGAATTTCGGATTCGAGCGACCTCAAATTAGGCTTAGGGAAAAATTCGTAAACTACTAGAAAAAAGCAAATAAGGCTATTAAAAACTAGCTTTAAAGATAAATGGATAAGACAAACCCTTCTTATGATAATAAAAAGCATAAAATTGATAGGAATTCAACCCAAGATTAGTAGGAGCCGTTGCATAATCCCTGTAAAAATTTATGTACAATGCTTAAAGAACTATTTAATTTGGAAAAAAGATGTGCGTGTAAATAAAACTTCTTCGTCAATTTGTAACGGAAAGAAAACTTTAAAACATTTCAAAGTTAATAATCCCGAATTGCCAGTCGCGTTGAGGAAAAGTTAGCAAACATCAAACGAATTACAAAGAATGAGAATTAGATGCACTTTACGGGTAAACCGTTTGCCTTGCTGAACTTAGTTAGAGAAAATAAATGCTAATTTTAATTTTATTGCGCTACCTAAAAGCCGGAATAATTATAATATTACAACTTTAACATTTGGTTTTACTTCTATAATTCTTGCATTTAGAGGACCACGCTAAAAGTACAAAGGTGACTAGAATTTGAATGATGATGCTTTTGAGATCTTTCAAATATTCCTTTAAATACACCTTACTGATTATCTACTTTTAGGTTCATTTTTAATAAGAGAGTGATTAAATTGGTACAGTAGGAGTATGAATAATTATATATAAGGAACATAAGGAAAATAGGAACACAAAAGGAAAATTTAACGCCACTGTGAGAGATAGAATGCGGGGGGGGGGGGGGGGCCTTAAAGTGTAGAAAAATGGATAAGACGGGAATAACTAAACATCAGCCCTCAAAAGACCGTCATAGTTCCTTTTACAAAGCGAAGAAAAAAAGAGGGATTAGGGCCCCTAATCATTCAAGGAGAGACGTTGCAGTTGGCTGTGAAAGTAAAATATCTGGGGGTCATCCTGGACTCTAGACTTACTTGGAATAGCCACTTGGAAAAAATGATTCTCCTTGACCTCCCTCCTCTTCACTTGACTATACAGGAGGAGGCGAGAATGGGCCTCCACCGCTTTCAGATGATGCTGCCGACCTCCAGAGTAAAGAAGGTAGGTCACGAACTTATAGAAGACATAGCACATGTGCCGGAGATAAAGATGAGATCAGACCACATGACACCAAAATTTGTTTACGACATACCCCTTGAGATAAACATTCAGGATCGAACCGTGTGGACAAACAACGAAGTAGATTTTCTGTCTGGAGCTTTGGTGTGGTTCACCGATGGATACAAGATAGAAGAGGGTACAGGATATACGGATTAAGATTAAGAAAGGACTTGTTCTTTCCCTTAGGACAACTCTCAACAGTATTCCAGGCAGAAGCCTATGCCATACTACAATGTGCATGGGAAAATAATAGAAGAGCCTACCATAATAGACGAATTCACATTCTGTCACGAGCCAGAGGCTAGTCTGGGAATGCCAGAATGAATTGAGAACCCTGGCGTTCAGCAATACTGTTAAACTATTCTGGGTACCGGGTCACAGAGGTATTTTCGGCAAAGAAAAAGCAGACGAGCTCGCGAAGCAAGCATTAGCTGCACCATACATTGGTACTGAACCAGCCCTAGGAGCACCTAAATGCACAGTGTTAAGCCATGGACCAAAATTGAAAACAAAGTCTACTGGAACAGCAGACAGGGACTCAATTAGAGCAAGAGAGCTATGGGGAGTATTGGTCCTAGATTCTCAAAACAGTTACTTAACCTTAGCAGGAACCAACTAAGTATAACAACGGGTATCATATGACTGTCAAGGATCACCTGAACAAAATGAAGATATACAATGGAGATCTCAGCTGTAGGCTCTGCGGCAAGGATAGGGAAACTGTCAATCATGTTGTCTATCAATGCGAATATCTGGATCGCAGACGCTATGCCATATTTGGGAGAGTAAAACTGGAACTAAATGAAATAACCACTAAATCAGCAGTTGACGTGTACAAACTAATACACGAAACCAAGATAACCAAGTGGATATAGTTAAACGAAGGTTTGCACAATAGGCCTACTGATGGGCGCAATGCTCCGGTTATGAACGGGCTTAAGGAAAAAAAAAAGAGACTAAGAAACCCTAGTGGAAATGACGTCGTCTTATAGGATCAGGTTTTAAGGGTTAATGAAATAAATTATTTAATTTATACAAACTTATATGACGTTTCGAAGACATTTCATTATTTATTATTTTTTTAAATGCATAAGCCACAGAAATCCATATTCCTGATGCGCGCAACCCGGAACTCTTTATATGCAAGAGATGAGTCACTGACAGCAATTTTAACCTTGGAGTATAAACCACTCGCCAAGAAGATCGTAACAATTTGTAACCTTCTGTCGTTCGAGGACGGTATCATCAAGTTGAATTATTTTTTAGATTTTTAAAGATTCGTAGCAATGGTTTATATCTTTGACCTAATTAAACGTGTTAATGATGTACAGGGCGGTAAAGAAGGTAATGAAATGTCAACTAAGTGACCTTTCGTTAATAAGTTTTTTTCTAAAAAACAGCTAAATGATTAAATGTTTCTATTCAATCAAATATATTCCCACAAGTTTAATAAAACCACCATTTGTGACTTATCCTAGGGAGGCTATCTGGTTAAGGACACGCCTAAGATTATTCAGAATGTCCTAAACTATCATTAGATAGTCTGCAACTCTAAGAATGAAATATGAATCCTTTTTGTTAGATAAGCTGTAACTCAGAAAAATGTTTGGTGCATAACTTAGTTATTATCGTTATTTTATCTGGTGCTCAAAGAATCATCGCACCAAGGTTCGTAATGCATTTTCGTATCAGTCTGTACCTGTATATAAAGTAAAACTAATTATTAATTAATCATAAACTGACCTTTTTAAGTGAAATAATTTATAATTCAGGGTGGAGACGTTTTAGAAATTCTTTCATGTTTGTGGCAAAAAAGTATTCCCATATTTTCACCATCGCTTGTTTTTAATAAAAATGGCTAGGTACTTTTAATCATCGAAGTTTCCCTTTTGTTACAGTTTCACACTTAAGGCCGATTCGCATTATAGAAACGCTCACGGTCAAAGCACTGACTCCAAGCCAGTCTCTCGATAGTCTGTATATGATTTGAGTGAATGTGTGATTATATGGTCAGAGGATTCAAAGAAACGTCCGTCCGTTTGTAGTAGTTGATAATAAGTTTGTCAATATATTCAGCAATTGTCGGCATTTGTAGGTCATTATGTAGCGTATTTGTCATCGTGAGCGTTAGTTATAATTCTGAATACCTTGTTCTAGAATGTCTATACTTTTTTGAATGTTGACTTAGATACGGTGCACCAGAAGGCGACACCAGGTCTAATAATAGTCTTGTACATCAATGTCTATGTTCGTAAGTCCAGTCTACTTCTACTATTGATGAACGAGTAGATGGCACCTAGTTGACCATTCGCTTTTTTTAAGCATTGGTCTACGTTATCGGTCCAAGTCAGCCTCTTATTGAAAGGCTCGGATGTTCTTACACCATTCTATTCTGTTATTTTTGACTTGAAGTGTGGTTTGAAGAAGTTTACATGTTGACCTCGAGAAGTAGATTGCTTGAGTTTTAACGTCATTTAGGCGAATTTTCTATTTATCCAAACAAGACTCGATAAGTTTTATGTGGCGTTGGCGCTTTGAGACTACCAACCAACCACGCTGTTTGGCGGTAGCTGTCATCGCGGTAGCGTCAGCAAATAGGGAGAATTTAGGGATATCGCTGGTGTCGCATAGTCGATATCGCATTCTCAGACGAAACAGCGAAAATTCTGTTCGTTGAAAATGAGTGAATCACCTTTATTAGGCAGTTCGGCATACCTGACCTTATTAACTGTAGAATAAGTCCGTCACGCCAGACATTATCAAGCGCTTTGCTAACATAAAAAAAAATCGCTTCTGTGCTGAAGCGACTGTTAAACCTCTTGAGTACGTTGAAGCCGATTCATGTTGTTTGGCGCACCGTGCAATGGGCAGATCGAAAACCGAACTATTATGGCGGTAAAATGTTGTTGTCAGATACAAAATTGTTGATACGATCAGATTCTTAACAACCTTGCCAAAACAAGACAGTAGGCTAATGGGTCTGTATCTGGTCACTAGTGATTGATCTTGCTTATGTTTTGGAATGAGAGCTACTTTGGCTTTCTTCCAAATCTGGAAAAAGCGGCCTTTTTCGATAATAACCTGTGCAATGTTTTCCACATCCGTTATTACATTATCTGGCAAGTTCTTTAACGGTTTGGCCTTTATACCGTCGAAACCTGGAGCCTTTTTAGGTTTAATAGCTTTGATAACGTCTTTGACTTCGTTCATTTGAATATTGCGGATATTCTAAATGGAGTGCTCGATCGACCTATAAATTCGTATTGTCCTGGAGATCTGCGCGTCCCTCCCTGGATCCGTCGTCGGGTTATCATTAAACTGTCCGTGGAGGCTATTCGCGAACAGTTCAACCTTTTCCCTGGGGTCAAAAACCAGAGTGTTGTTGGCAAAGTTTCTGGGAAATAACATTGGCTTTTTGCCGCCCTTTTGTTTTGTCATTTCGTATATACAGGGCACATGTTTATAAAAAGAAATGTTTTATTTTTACCTCAAAGATACGCCTTTAAAGTCTTTGTGGTGAATTTTGACACACCTTATTGGCAGGGTACAGGGTAAGCCAAAACAATATACAACCCTGTATGGAGTGACGGTATAGAATTTAAATATATACCTATTCTTTAGAACCTGGAATGTCTGAAATGAGCCCCCTCCAAGCTACAGCGATCGTAAGTTGAGTGATAAAATTAATTATTTTAAACTATGACAACTCTCCTGACAATTTACGTATTCCTGTTTTAACCGATTTCGAGAAAATCCCTGGTGAACCAAAGCGGAGCATGTACCTACTTTGTTTGTGTTGTATGTATTCATTAAATTTATTATTTATTATTTAATTAAACTTGCTGATGTATTTTAAGAAACGAAACGTCCGAATGACATTCAGAGGACATCAAACATTAGGTTTTAGGGATAAGAGAAAAAAATGAATAACCATATTTTCGAACTTAACGGACTTTGCATCTCTTATAGTTTTAGAGATCCTCATGTTCAGTCGCGAATTTGTAACACCCTGTATATCATATGTTCGTTTCTGCAACTTGGCAGGCTGTGTCTGGAATATATTCAAAATTAGTGAGTATTATTTATTTATTGTTGTATCTTCTTAACAGGCAATGTAGCATAATTCGACATTTAATGATTCGCACGTAGTATTAAAAATATGAGAGAAATATCATGATTATTATTAATTAGTAGCAAAAAGTTTGAGTATAAACGTCTTCTTTTGCATTACGATGAGTTCAAAAATAACAGACAACCTCGAGGTCAGGTAGACGATGACAGCTATTCCATAACCATACCCCTACTTTTTAAATCTCTTTATTATCCTATTTCTCTATATAATGCCACACTTATAACTACCTTAATCTAGCCTTAATTCAAATATACACATAAAACTTATCCTAAAATTATTTACATGTTTTGGGCGCATATGGACCGCAAGCATACGGCCCAAAATGCTCCCAAAGAACCAGGCACTATTATGTGATTTAAAGAGGTTCGCCTCCCCAACTTCAGTTGGCACCTCAGGGGTAGTGGAGCGTCCTCATCTCTTTGATGGTAAGATTTCTTTGATTTCTTCTGACTTGTTTTTTTTTTATAACCTCCAATTTTCTACAACATGTGCAATTTAATTTTTGGATTAACAGATGAGGCATCATTTCGTTTTTTGTATTTTTTGAGATTGTAACACCAGACAACCAATGAGGTGAGGTATATTTCCGAATTAATTCGGCGTTCTGGCGGCCGTTATTTTGACCTGGGTTATATGCGACATTTTAAATAATTAACCTAGTCACTCGCGTTCCGACAGGTGCCTTTCCGGGTATTGTACGTTGGGAACGCTCTTGCGACCGTAATACAATCTACTGAAACCTTTCATGAGTGGGCAATCGAAGTGCCAGTGGCAGAGCATCCTGAGAAAAATGTTAAATAACCCACTAAATAAAACCATATCCCTCGTCAGAATGCCATAACCTAGGTACACCAACTCTAGCTTGCCGTCCAGTGGCTCAGCACTGAAATCTCAAAAGCGCCATCTTGTCACAATACAAATGAAAAGCACGGAGTCGATGCGTCATGATGATATGGCAACAAGAAATCTACTAAGCACGGCATTACGTTCCTGCGAATTCATCCGATTCACCATGATCTTTTTTCTCTTAAAATTTCTCGTGAACGCTAAACTCTCTAGTATTAAAAATAGGTGATGAGATTCTTGACGGACTGGTGGATGCGCCAATAAATACTTTTTTAGTACTGCAAGTAATGATTCGGTACCTAAAATACGCGCAACTTAAATGCGTTTAAATCGACGTGACTTGTTCGAAAGTTTCCTTTTGTTACGTGACAATCTTCGACACCGCGTGTCTAGATCAATCGAAATTGGAGTTAAACTTAAAATCATCGTAAAACGGGGTGTCAAGATTTGCATGGAATCGTTTTTTTTTTCATATTTTAAATTCAAAGACGGTACCACTATTCTGCAAGATAAAAAAATATTTTTTATGTTTACGTAGAAATTATTTAAAAAGCTGGACATAACGAATGAAGATTATTTTACGTTAAAAACACATTTTTGTTTCGCCAATCCGGCAATTACACATCCAAAATAAAAGACAACATTATGTTTTTCTTACTAAGCCTATAATTTAACATAACATACCTAAGACTACAGATTTTCGGACCGACCATAAAATTCATTGCTGAGTTGATATTGAGAAATTCTATCACATTCTTACGAAATACAGTTTTTTAGCTGGTCTAGATTTTCAAATTTTACATTTTTATAAATAAAATTTTTTAGGTGACCCCACAGAAAGATGTCGTTTGGCGAAAGGTCGGGAGACCTGGCTGGTTAAAGGATTAGATCAAGTGGGCCAATAATATTTCCGTTAAAAATATTTTGCAAGTATTCCCTAACCATGAGAGAATTATGGACAGGACAACCATCCACTTGATACCAGATCTCCTGATTTTTGGGTACAACTTCTTCTACTGCGGGTTCAATTCTATTTTGTAGTAAGTCCAAATTCTGCTGTAAGGTTGCCTTCCATAATCGCGTCCAATGATGTGATGTCCTACAATTCCCGTCCGAGTATGCACAAGACGATGTTTATGTTTATTTTCTTGGCTCCAAGACCGGCAATTTTGAATAATTGGTTCGTTGTTAAGGGTGAATGTACATTCATCGGTAAAACAAATGTTTCTCAAAAAGTCCCTATTATTATTTATTCTTTCCATTACCTCAAAAGAGAATACCATTTTCCGTTCTTCATCACCTTGCCGTAGCTCTTGATGGTTTTCATACTTGTAAGGAAAATATTTATGTTTTTTTAAAGTGCGCAACACTGTGGTTTGATGATTTCCTACGGCTTGCCCAAGAATCCTCGTGCTAATCATTTTATTTTCCTCCACATGCAGTAAAATATCAGGGATTTGAACTGAAAACATTTCAGACACTGCTCTTTAACTGTTTCCTGTATAATACCACTTAATCATAGTTACTTTTCCTTTAATAGAATAGCTCATATTTAGCTATAATTAAAGCGCCTTCAATGAAAATGTTGTCACTGACGCTACTATTCGTTTGTCAATGCCAAATAATAATTTGCTGGTGTTTGTGGCATTACCTAAGTTATAAAAATTTCGTAATTTTGCCATCACATTTAATTAAATAAGTTAGGATTGGCTTATTAAAATTTATTCAAACTTGGCAAATCTGTTTATTATATCGGCCTCTTCAAAAAATTACAATACATTTTTTCTCTTAAATGTACAGGGGAGCCAATATTTAGCCACCTAATAATTTACATGAGATTTCCCATGTTCAACTAAGCCAAGCATCACCCGGCATATATTTTGATAACCATTTTGTCGAAACGATTTTTTGTTAACAAAGAAATTCTTCTACTTCAACCAATTAGAAATTTGCATCAAAGCATTGCCATTACTGGGGGTTCTGGGGTCCTACGGGTGTGCAATGAAAGGGGAAAGCTGATGCCAAGTGGCGAAAGCATCCCAAGGATTGTGACGTTAAATGATATTGTTGTTATTAATTTATTGATTTTTCTGGCTTGCTTTTATGGTTCTTATTTGGCCACCAATTCATGCAAATTTTGATATTCATTCCCTTCCCGATTCAAACGTAAATTAAGGTTACTCCATACATGCTCCATAGGATTCAAATACGGCGACCTAGCAGGCCAAATCATTCGCGTGATATTGTTTTCCCTAAGGAAGTCGTTGAAGATTCTTGCTCTATGAGGGCGAGCACTGTCGTCGAATAATATAAAGTCGCCCCCAAAATTCTGCTATTCCCCAATGTTGATGGTCAATTGTCCATGTCCTTCCTGCAACTCAATGGATCCTTAGGAGTTGGGGATACGCTGCTCGTCTTCGAGCATGTAAACTGCGCTCGTGGAGGCTACGCCGCCGCGCCGTATGGTCATGCAGGAGACATTTAAACCTGTAACATTCCTTATCTGCCTCGAATTAAGAGTTCTTCGGCGGTTTACAGCAAGCAGTATACGCTGGTCATCCTGAGTCGTCCTGTTCAACGACGATATGCCACTCTTCCAGATATCGCGTACCTGCTTAAGAGTCTGGAAACAGACATGCGGCTGGTGTCATAAAGAGTTGCTATTTCTTTGAGAGAATGTCCCAGTCCTCTCAACCTATGAAATAATGCTTCTGCAGATTCGTAAAAAATAAAAATTATATTAATTCTTACCTTACAGCATTTTCCATCTACCTTTGGATTAGTCGTGGCGTTTTTTAATGATGTTATTTAATCCCTGACGCATAAGTATTGATAATGTATTGGTTTATTGAGTGGTCAAGTTGATTTTTGTATTTTTTTAAGAAAGCGGATTCTGAATACAACAAAGTATCAGCAATACTGTCAACTTGTCACTATCAATCAATGAACCGTTGCTAGGTAACATGACATTAATATAAGAGCTTCTTGATTTTAAAAAATAAGATAGGTAATATGGAAACTTATACCAATATACGGAGTAACCCGAATTTATTGTTAGAATAAAACCATTGTACAGGGTCATTCAACCAGGACTGAACAGGGGCCTTTTTTTAGTTGCTATGTATTTTTAATAAAACCAATATAGCCATCTAGTTTATGGTTTGCCGTAGAATCTAAAATTGCTATTTAAAAAGCAATCTGACTGAAAACAAAGGAGCTGTGGCTTAAAGTTATTGTTGTTTTAATGGAACACTCTGTATATTTTTAATTTTTATAAAACGCCTTTCTTTCTTGATTCCCTAAATATATCATTTGTCTATCTATATTAGCTCAAACCGTTTTTAAGATATGAGCAATGAAATATTTAAAAAGCTGTATTCATTTGAGCTTAATATGTATGGAATGCCTTGGAAAAGAAAAGCCCCGTAATGGCGTTGCATTAAAACAACGTCAGAGGAGGTGTTGGAAAATAAAGTTTCAATATGTCTAGAATGCCTTGAAAAACAAAACCAGATAAATAATAATATGACAAAGTCTAGAGTTTTTATAATATGTGTAATGTGTATAATAACGATAATAAATAATATTACAAATTATAACTGCAGTTTATAAAATTAATAAATAGTTAATAATTTAATTGGTCAATGTGGCCCCCTTTATATTCAAAGCAGGCCCTGTAGCCCCTTTTCAGTCGGTCAAGACTTGCTGTTAAAATATGATTTTCTATCTTAAGTCTATTAATTTCGTTGTTAATTTTAATTTTTATTTCCTCAATATTTTGGCTTCTATGGCGGTAAAAAACATTTTGTAAATGCCCCCATAGAAATGTGTCCATTATTGTAATATCTGGGCTATTTGGTGGCCACCTCATAGTACCATTACGACCAATCCACTCGTTGTATCGATGATTCAAAAAATCCACAACATCACGAACTGCACGAGGTGGTGCTCCATCTTGTTGCCAAATAATATTTTGGTTTACCATTAGCGGTAATTCGTCAATGAGATTTTCAACTTCATTTTGAAGAAATTGAAAATATCGTTGACCAGTTAATGACCCATTAAAAAAATTGGCCCAATTATTCTATGGTACTATACCACACCATACATTAAGAGACGTTCTGCCTTGATATTTAATAGTTTGGTATTTTCTTGGGTTTACTCGAGACCAATAGTGCACGTTTCGTCGATTATACATTCCTGATGTTGAGAATGTTGCTTCGTCTGTCCACAGGACCTTTTTGAACAAGTCAGGATCCCTATCTTGTTCTCTCATAATCATTTATGCAACAAATTGAAACCGAAGTTTCTTTTGGTTTGCCGTCAGGTGTTGCATAGGGTGAATTCTAAACGGAATTAATTTATGCTTATTTAAAGTTCTTTGAACGGTGCTAAAACTCACTCTGTTTCTTCTTGGACCATACAGAATATCTCTTACCGCTTCCTCTATGGAATTCATTGGGTTAATACTAAAATAATTTAGTATTACACGTTCTCGGATCACGTTTCTTCCATATCTTCGTTTGCGGTCGTGTAATGACTTTGTCTCCTCAAATAAACGTTTTAAAGTCAAAATTGTGTTTACTGATACGATTCTATTAACTTTGTTAAATATCTCCGCTGAGTTTCCCTTGCATTTTCCCCACTTTTATAGAAAAGTGTGATTATCTGAAATCGTTCTTCCAGGGAATATTTCATTTTAACTTTTTTCTTCTTTTTGAAGACTTTGATAAGTTAGATCAGAGATCTTTTACTTCTTTTTTCATAGTGACTTTTGAGTTTTTCAGTTTAGAAGGTTCTTGGTTTGGTTGTTGAGCTCTTTTTGTTTGATTTACTTAATGAATGGATTATTTTTGTCAAAGAGTTGATTTTGTTGAATTTTTTGATTTAAGTTGATATTGAAATTTAGAAATTTTGACGGTGTTAGGGTGGAAGCCAGTCTTTCGGATATCGATACCTCTCATCCGCCCTCGAGCGTATGTGGGAGTCTCGTATCAAGTCGTTTGTTGAAAGGTCTGTCCGTCGAAAGTACTTTTGTATGATTTTGTCATAGAATTGTTTTAAAGTCTCTATTTTTAAGTCCCTGTGAAGCAGTGCTGTCGGAAAGTGTCTTTGTGTGTCAGTTATCATTTTTAGTGCTGAGTTTTGAAGTCTTTGGAACTTCTGGTGCTGCGTTGCACACAGAGTTGACCAAGTTGGCGAACCAAATGTCAGTACGGGTCTCACCAATATTTTATATAGATTTGTTTTTGTTCTATAAGAAATTTTATTTCGCTTGTTGATAAGCGGGTAGATGGCAAATAGTTGTTTTCTAGCCTTCTGAAGCCTGTCCTCTGCAGTGAATCTCCAGGTCATTCTCTTATCAAAGAGCAAGCCGAGATACTTTACCTTGTTCGCCCAAGGGATGGGTGAGTTCATGACTTTCACTCTTGTTTTGGGCAATCTCAGCCTTGCTCTGGAGAAGGAAATGACCTGAGTTTTCTCTGCATTGAGACGAAGCTTCCATTCAGAGAGCCATCTGGAGAATAGTGCAATGTGGCGCTGCAGTCTAGCTACTACATATGAGGGCGATCTTGCGGTGGCAGTAATAGCAGTATCATCCGCAAAGAGATAAAGAGAAGTGGATGGGTGCTTTGGCACATCGCTAGTGTATAGATTATAAAGTAGTGCCGCCAGCGGGGATCCTTGGGGGACTCCTGCTCTGATTTTTATTTCCGATGATATTGTGTTTTCAGATGATACTGCGCAGTACCTGTCCTCAAGATAAGAATGAATAATGTGAATTAAAACGTTTGGCATACCCAACCTAATTAATTTTAGTACAAGACCATCATGCCAGACCTTGTCGAACGCTTTTGATACGTCGAAGAAGATAGCTCCCGTTGACTGTCGTTGGTTGAACCCTCTGAGAATGTTAGTCGCCAGCCTCGTTGTCTGGCGCACCGTGCAATGAGCAGGTCTGAAACCAAACTGCCCTGGTGGTAGAATGTCGTTGTTCAATACAAAATCGGAGATCCGATTAAGTATCAATTTTTCAACGACCTTGCCTAGACATGATAAGAGACTTATCGACCGATAGTTGACTGCTAACTGGAGGTCCTTGCCCGTCTTTGGGATCACCACAACCTTGGCCCTTTTCCAAGTGTCTGGGAAGCGACCTTTTTCGATTATTGCCTTTGTTATGTTTACAACATCCAATACTGTGTTCTCTGGCAAGTTCTTCAGCGCTTTATTTCTTATGCCGTCGAAGCCAGGAGCTTTCTTTGCGTTCATTGTTTTCAGGATTGACCAGACCTCATCAACTGATACTTCCGCTACTGCGCCGGGAATAAATGGGGTTGACTTAAAAATTTGAATGGTCCTGGCGACCCGCAGATCGCGCTCGGGGTTGTCTGTTGGAAACAAGCTAAACTGTTCGCGAAGGCTATCCGCAAACAGCTCAGCCTTGTCTCCCGGATCAGAAACCATTGAATTTTGATTATTTGGATCCTTGAGAGCTGGAACAGGCTTTCTGCCCCCTCTAATCAAGGACCTCGTGAATTTATAGATCGAACTGTCTTCAATCCGAAGGTCTTTTGTTTTGAGGTCCCAGAGATCCGCCTCCTTTTGGAGCAAAAGGCGCCGAATCTCCGCAGACTCTCTGTTCGCGCGAGCTTTGATCTGCGGGTCGCCAGTCCTATATGCTAATCGCATTGTCTGATTTTTTGACTTTATCAGCTGAGTGAGCTCTGGACCGAGATCTCCTCGCTTCGAAAATCTGGACACCTTTGTTTCTGACGCTTCGGCCATTGCTGAATTTATTTTGAAGGTCAGTTCTTTCACCGCCGTTTCTAGATCCTCATCAGTGACGATCGGGTGCAGTCTTTGTGAATTTTCCAGCTGGCGCTTGAAGAGCCTCCAGTTGGTTTTCGTGACTGAGACGTAGCCCTGCCCCCTTTCAGCAGGATTTCCATATTCAGCAATGACCGGCCTGTGGTCGGATGTCAGTTCGTTGACTACCACTGGTTGAGAGAGTCGCCCAGTGTTTTTTATGACAAAGATGTCCAAGATCTCCGGAAGAGCACCAGTTTGATGGTGAGTGTGCTCCTCCGGCGGCAATATAAAATAGTTTAAATCGAGAGAATTGTTAAAGAGAGTAGTTCCTCTTGTATTTTGAGATCTACAGCCCCACACTCTGTGAGTGGCGTTTAGATCACCTCCTATTATAATTGGGTCATGATCGCTGAAGACTTTTGCCAGACAGGCAAAGTTAAATTTAACTTGGGGACTGATGTAAACAGAACCAAGTTTTATCCACATATTTTTGGTTTTAACTTTTATGAATGTACCTTCTATATGGGTACAGTTCGCAGGACCTGGCATTGATTGAGCTATGATATGTCTTTTCACCAAGATCATAGTTCCGCCCTTAGGACGCCCTTCCCTATCATTACGAAACGTAACAAAATTGGGAATGGTGAACCTTTCACCTTTGAGCCATGTTTCTTGGATCATTACAATATCAATGTCGTATCTATGAAGAAAATCAATTATTTCGAGTTTTTTACCTTTGATACCGTTTATATTAATTGTTGTCAAGCTGAAATATGCAGTTTCTGACTGCACTGCCATTAACGACACGATGAAACTAAGGTCGTCATCATCGCTTGCATCTCCTTTTGCATTCTATCCTGGAACTCGCCCAGGAGAGAATGCATGGATCTCTGAATGATGGTTTGCCATCCCTCTTGTGCTGATCCTTCTCCAGAGCTATCTCTGTTTGAGGTATTTTGATTTTGTTGTGACTTATTTTCGTTTAATTTGCTGTTATTTTGTGTGCCCCATTTAAAATTCGGTGGCGGTATTTTAGCTTTTGCCTTTTCGGCTTTCTTCCTTTGAGCTGCATCTCGTAAGAATTCAGGATGTTTACGACATGTTCTGTCGTTTGCAGCATGTGCTTCACCACAGTTGCAGCACCTGAGTACCCCGCTGTTCGGGCATTCGGCCACCCTGTGATTTTCGCCGCAACGCAAGCAATTAATTCTTGCGGTGCACTTATGCTGCGAATGCCCGAACAGCTGGCAGCGATGGCATTGTGTAACCGTAGGCCTTACGCGTTGTGCCTCTACTTTTATCCGTAGTCCGTCTAGATATTTGAGGTCGTAAACCCTTTTTTCAGTTTTCGGAAGGAGGACCAGCACAAGCGGCATGGCTGAGCCGTCTGCCCGCTTCCAACGAACGACCTTTGAGGGGGTGAGGCCGAGATTTTGAAGATCCTCCAGAACCTTCTCCTCAGACCATGTTTCTAGAACGCCTCTCAACACCACGTGCAATTCCTTCTCTTCAGCAAATCTGAAGGAGTGGTGTGAGATTTTTTCTTTTATGAAGAATTCCCGAATTTGTTTATAGTCGTGAGGAGTAGGCGGGAGGATCTTCACTCCGTGCTCCGTTGTCACGCCGTTACCTGTATTTATGCCTCTATTACGTAGGTGGCCTGTTACCTTAGAGTAAATATTTTTGTTGTGAATGACTATTGGTGGGACCCGTATTCTTTGTACTAGGTCCTCGTCAGTAATTGAGTTTGTATTCGTCTCATTTTTGTTTGAAGTTTGTTGATGGTCAGTTGTTCTATTTTGTTTGTTTTGTTTGTCAGTAGAGTTTGTTTTGTTCTGTTGAACTTGCTTTGGTTGTAGTGCTGAAGAGCCTCCACCGCTGACAGTATCTTTTTTTGCTTGTTTGTTTGATTTTTGGAATATTTTTAAATTATCTGTGTTTACTGCCGCCAGAGTTGGATACTCTTCAGCAGTATTTTTACGCTTATTTGTCGAGTCAGTTAGTTTTGTCGCTGCTCATTTTCATCTTTGTCTGTTGATTTTAGAGTAGCCCGCCGAGTCGCCGAGTCACTTTCCGACTCTGTTGCGGACCTCATTTCTATATCAATTGTATTGGATGTTATTTTCTCGAGGTCTTTTTTAGATTTAACTGGTCTGTCGTTGTCTGAGTCGTTTCCAGTGTCGGAGTCTGACATGACTGTATCGCCAATGTAGTCAATCATTTTTGATTCTATTGCTTTTTTAATTTTATGACTGGTTTTGGCTTTTTGAAATTATTGGGTAATTTTTTATTTTGACCTGAGGGGTCCAAAGTATCTGTAATAGTGTTTTGTGTTTGACCTGAAGGGTCTGTAATGGTGTTTTGTGTGATAGGCGATTGAGAGGTATCAATATTATTAGATCTGGCTTCATATTTGTCAATGATTACCTTTAATGCTAAATTATTTTGTATCAATTGTCTGATCTGAGCCTCGCACTCGTCTATTTTCTTTTGCCATTTCCTACTCGACTCTTGAAAGGCGCTTTCCCATTTTTGATCCAGGAGTCTCGCTCTCTCTTCCATCTCAGCTCTTAGGTCTGTAGGCAGCGGCGGTTCTGGTGTATTCAGTATGTCGGTGTTTGTATTACACAAAATGTTTTTAATTCGCGGATCTGCACTATTTTTGCCGGCCGCTTTGTCCGGCGGCACCGGCTGACACTCGCGATGATTATCCAGATCCTCCATCTGGAAGTTGGATAAGAAAATGCTTATTTTTCGCTTTTTATATAGGATAATAACTTTTTAGAACTTTCTGTCACTTAATGACATTGACGTCTTTTTCATTTTAACTAATAAATACTCTAGACTTTGACATATTAATATTATCATTTTTATGGCTCGTTTTTCAAGGCATTCTAGACAAATCGAAACTTTATTTTCCAACACCTCCTCTGACGTTATTTTAATGCAACGCCATTACGGAGCTGTTCTTTTCCAAGGCATTCCAAACATATTAAGCTCAAATGAATACAGCTTTTTAAATATTTGATTGCTCATATCTTAAAAACGGTTTGAGCTAATATAGACAAGTTATATATTTACGGAATCAGGAAAGAGAGGCGTTTCATAAAAATTAAAAATATACAGGGTGTTCCATTAAAAAAACAACAACTTTAAGCCACAGTTCCTTCGTTTTAAGTCGGATCGCTTTTTAAATGGCAATTTTAGATTCTACGGCAAACCATAAACTAGATGGCTATATTGGTTTTATTAAAAATACAGAGCAACTAAAAAAAAGGCCCCTGTTTAGTCCTGGTTGAATGACCCTGTATATGTTTTCAGGGTGAGTTCTTTATTTCAGGAGGAGCGGGATAAAAATTAGCAAAGATAAACTTGATTAATGCACTTTATAAAATAAAGCAAATTGGTGTAGAAACAGATAATTAAAATTTTTTGAAAAAAAAATTTTTTTTTGAAAACCATTGTAGATATTCGCAAAATCCCAAAAACGTCCCGATGCATGGTCAATATCTACAAAATGTTACATTCAAAAAATGTCAGCATGGTCTTCCTACAAAATGGAGCCAGTGAGATTTTTTCCAAAACGCATGACAATTTGTTTTACCCTGTATTATAGCCCCCGGTCGAAATCTAAGAAGTTCTTATCAATGATTCAAAAGACGATAAAAAGACCTTTCGAAATTTGACCTGCTTTTTGAAATGCGTTCAGTATTTCAGGAATCACAAGGTATTAAATTTGTCTAAAAAATGCGCATGTAACGATAATTATGTGCAGCATTAACATTTCTCCAGAGATGCTGGTCAACGGTTTTGAAAATATAAAGAGACGTTTCTATTTGTTTACTTATTTTAATATTCATCAGTTTGGCATATCATATCATAATATGAATTTAATACAATTTTAACCTAGATGTGGTTAGATATTTCGTCCCCTTATAATTGTGATCTAAACCAAGCCCTATGTTTCTGGATGAAAATAATTTTTGCTTGCACGGTATAACGATAATGGCAATAGCTGGAAATACTGCCCAAAGGAACATGCGTGGTTACTTATGGTTACTGTGCTAAGATCAAGAACAAATCCATTTAAATTCATTGGTAGTTAAAATACCATAATAATAGGTGATTACAATTCGTCGTCAATATCACGAAATGTCGTATCTCAGTTTCACCAATTTTACAGGAGAGTCATTTAAAGATTTGCACTGATTTTACATGGACACTCTAATATAACTAATTAATAAATTTGTTTGATTTTTTGGGTAGTGAGAAATGTATGTTTATGAATGTTGGAAGTGTGATAATTTTACAAGAAAAATAATTATATATATTTTTTTTAGTGCAAAATTAAGTTACGACCATTCGTGAAATTGAAAAATAATATATCAAAGAATTAACAATAGTTACGTCGGTAGTGAACTTTGGAAATCTTAGAATTTAAACGGCAATAAATTAAAAATAATAGTTTATTAAAGTGTACATAATACCAGAAAAGTTATTCTTACAAATATAAAAAAACTAACTAACAGTATTAATGAATATTGTTTGAGTAACTTAAAAATTAAGCAGTATTCACTGAACAAAACCAAAACAATGTATATTAAATTTTATAATTTAATAATGAGGAATATTCAAATAAAAATGTTGAAATTCTTTTATTCTGACAACAGCTGTGTCTCCTACACACAGTGACCTGAAACCCTCAAATTTTTCTTTGCATATTTTAATAGCATCTGGATTTAATGGCTGTAGAGGTAAATATAGTAAATTTAAGGTTTGCCTTTTTAAATTAATAGTATCGTAGCAGCCCTGAAGGTGATTGGTTTTATAAAATATTTTTGTTGGCTCTTTTTTTTTTAACTTTAAGCTCCATCATGTCACTCCATTTTACAGGATTTCCAGATTCAGATGTTTTACCCGATAAAACTCGGAAGAAATTGAATTGATCTTGAAATCATAAAAATCGTTATATTGTAGAGGATACACGTTATATGGCTGTTTTTGCCTTGAAAGTCGAATTATGGGGTATAGCTGAGACGGGATAAAAAGTTCACCTGAACATGATATGGCTGTGGATATGGCACTATGTGCGCTATCGCCTTCATTTTGCCCATGAAATGATTCGAAAAAATTTAGTGAAATCTTTTCAATGTTGGAACTGTTAACGACAGAATAAAGCATCATAACAGGAGTAATTGAATTTTTATTCTGGCCACTGCATCCATCTGAAAAAAGGTTAACGAATTTCCTCGCGAATTTCGCTCGTTTTTCATTGTCGTAAATTTGTAAAGCCTTGTAAACGCAGGAACTTATTTCTGACGATCCTCTTTTGCTGCTAGTTTCATCCCAAATGAAACAAGAACAATCCTTTGAAGCAATGTCATAAAAAGTAAAGTTGTAGTTTGACAAACGTCGTTTATAAAATATAGCGCTTTCTTTAGATTGGTTTTAGAAATTTTTTTGAGATCTGGTGTGTTAATTTCACTGATTGTCTCCTCAGTATCTATAACTGTTCTCGTATACCACTTTCCTTTATATAACATTTTCACTGCACTTCCGAGAGTTATTTGCTTATTTTTTTTAAGATTAACTAGTTCCTTAGAGTCCACACAATTTTTTGATCCATCTTGCCACAAAACCAGCACATCCATTTCAATACTATATTACTCTAATTAATAATTTTATAAAAATAAATATGGTTCATCTACATGCGGTGCAAGCTCGATGTATACTAACAGTAAATTCAGAGACAATGCAATATTATTGAAAGGAGGGATAGACAAGTATTAACACGAAAAGTTAAGATACGCCATAATAAAACCAAAGAAGTATTCAGTGCGACAATTTCACGAACTGTCGTAACTTTATTTACGTCAGTTCGTGAAATTCTCTTTTCGGCTACAATAGCATACGACACCGGTTAATATTGCCATATATTTAGTACCAATGGAAATTGAGTTACGACGCTTCGTAATATTGTAGAGAAGGTTATTTTATATACATATACGACATATCTCAAAATTCAATTTTTTTGAGTTACGACACTTCGTGATATTGACGACGAATTATTTAATCTATTATTAACCTAAAAGATTAAACACAGTTTTATCGGGGCGCGGTTACTAAATACCCTACAGCTTCACAAAATTCTTTTAAGATAGATCATTAAATTATATAGGTCATTTCGAAATTAACAATTACCCCAACCATATTTTATCCCCGTGCAGACAGGCTCGTCCCATAGATCGGGTCTTAGTCGAAATTAATTTAGGTCCTCTGTGGCGGTGGCCGGGGGCGACGGGGAGGGGGCGGCACAGAGCGGCCCTGGAACAGGCAGGCGGCCATGTTGGCAACGTGTGTGTGCCTGTATTTAATTAGCACGCTCCAAGTCGCTTAATTACGGGGGCCGGCCCGGGCGGCATTATTACTAAGTTGTAACTTGCGGAAACTGTTACATGTGGTCGCGAGGGGCGGACTTAGCCGCCCTTACACATTGCCTCCTCCTAGATGTAACCAGGGACAGAGAAACATGAACCTACAAGGTTTCGCTGATGATTGGAATCAAATTATTTGCGGTTAACGTTGTCAATACACATATTAGTTTTTGAGCTAGTAGATAATTCAATTTACAATAATAGCAACAAGAAACAAGCTTTATCATGCCTCCGAATCCGCTTACTTTTTTTCTACTGACGTTTTATAATAACCCCTTTTTGATTGTCGTTTTGATTTTTAAATAACCTCCTTTTAGGCACAGCGTGCTTAAAAGTTTTTTAAGCACGCTGTGCCTAAAAGTAATTATTTACAATTAAAAACTAAACACAGACTATAATTTTACCTATTTATTATAAATATTAAAAGTACAGTTACTTATATTATTAAAATTAATGCTTGGGTAACCTAAAACAGTACGTTGAGATATTTCCCTTTGTAAAATAGATGAGGAATTTGAACTAGAAATAGAAAATGAATCTGCAACAGCAATATCAATTAAACTCATGCCACTAGTAGAGCTGGTAGAACATTCTGATTCATTGGATTTGTTAGCGTCCAAGGATTTTTCACCAACAATTTTTTCGGAAATTTTTCTTTTGTTTTCTAAAGAATCACCTATATACCCCTCAGCCATGGCATTTGACCGCCAACCTCATCGTCGCTCTAGCATTAATATATCCGCTCCAGAGTCCGCTAAAATAGTTGCTGAAGTTCTTCGAAAGCAGTGGCCTGTAAATTTATTTGCCTTTGGAAGCACCAAAAACTCAGCAATTTTCTTTGGTGTTGCTCCAATGGTATTAATGCCCACTGGAAGTCTGGAACATTTGGAGTTTCTGTACGTGATAAAAAAATATTTCATGGGTTATGTGCGCTGGACGTAATTGGGCGTACTTTCGGACAATATTCAAGAAGTTGATGCTGTCAATAGAGCCTTCGCTAATTACAAGGCTCTTGCAACATTTGTTTTAGTGTTTGGAATGGTTATTTTAATTCAAGACTCCGAAATGTCGATATTATTCATCCTTAAATATGTGAGTTCTTCTCTGCTACATGCTCCAGAGATTCCCACAATAAGAATGACTTTGTCCAATAAAAAGTTCTTATCGTCTGCTTCTTTGACAAATCTTTATAATATTTGTTTCTTGGAAAAAACTTTCGACTTTTTGGGCTTATACCCGTAGATTTCCTTTTCAAAAATGCGATTAGGTTTGTAAATGTCTTTATATCAACATTTTCATTTAAATAAACCATCGTTCGAAGCATTGAGTAAGTACTCCACAAAGTTGATGGCTTACAGGCATCGGATAATCGTGAAGAATATGCCAAAACGACTTTTTCTGATAAGTTTTTTACCTTTTTTTCTTCACAGCAGTTTTTGAATTTTTCGTATGTGCCCTTATACAAACTCCTTGATTCTTGGGGAACAAGGTTCACCATTGCCTCATTTGCGGCATTTTCAATGTCTGAGTCTTCTAAATTACTGATTTTTTACTTAATAATTGCCGCAGTTTTTGACAAAAAAATTTTTCGATTTTTTTTTTGGCAACTGTCAATTTTTTTGACATGAAAGATGTAAATGAAACACATGTAATAAAATGTTAGGCAAAATAAATTAAGTTTTTTTATTATAAAACGCCCGTAGAAAAAATATTGTATAGCATTCGTTACGAAACAATGTCTTTTAGTCACTCTGACGTCTTGTCCAACTCGGTTTCGCCTCGTAGGACAATTTTCACGTCGCGTGCCTAAAAGACCCTTATTTCGTAACTTGTTGTATAAATAGCTATTTAAATTCTTATTTTCGCCTCTTTCAACTTAATATTTTTAAGCTTAAACGCAAAATATTATCAAAAAAATACCTCCATAGGTATCTGCTAATGATGGAAAGAGCATCATCAAGAAATTAGTCAGAGGTCATTAGAAAATATTTTATCAGTGCTCCAATAGACTCCACTACAGAAACCTGAACTAATCTAACTGTAGGCAGAGAACTACGACCAACGAGAACCTACAATATGTATGTCGCTCCCTTTGATATCGACTGGCCCGTATCACAGAACAAATTCTAGGAATGCACAACTTAATACGCGGAGAAAACCTGCTTACTTTCTACACTGAGCGAACTAGCTTGGTAAATATATTAAATTACTAGTGTGTGTGCAAATGTTATAATTTGATTGATTTTCAAGTAAAAAGTGTTTAGAAGGTAAATTTGTTAGTCCTGGGAATTAAGAATGTTATTGAAGTAGTAAATACGATATACCTATTAAAAAAATATTAAAATTCTTTAATTTCTAACGCGTTCTGGATATTTGATTTTCGCTTTATTCATGGGTATGTACATAAATATCAAGACATTTTACAATACACAAAACAAATACCAAGAAATACCACACTAAGCTTGGCTTAACGTTAGCTCGCGGACTAAACACAACTTAGAGAGACGAGTTGTTTTGAGTGATACACAACTTATTTTGGGGCATGCGCTTATGAAAACGGCATACGCAAAGCGCCTTGCTGTCGCTTCTGGTGGGTCGTAGTTCTTTGCTATAAATTTGAATATGTAACGTAAGATAAAAAAGAGACAGTCCTCAAAATATACCGTGAAATCAATTACGCATGTAAAGGTAAGAGGTAAAGGTGAATAAAAAATGGAACTATCAAGTTCTAAAGTTTTTGTTTTTAAAAAAATTACATTATTGTCATTGTCATTGCATAATATAGAATTGAAAAAAAAAACACATCTTCAATAAAGAACCCATAAATTTAAACTTAATAAGACACGTATAGCCTTCTACTTTTAAACATGTTCTCATTCTTCTTTTTACAGAATCTAATTCATTGGTGAGCACTTGGATGAAGGTGTGTAAATCTCCTGAAATGTATTTGTAATTCTAGCCCCTAGATCTTCTAAATTTGTGCAAGAGGATTTGCAATCCGAGTTTTAATTATATGACTTTCAAAAAGTCTGTTCATCGTCTAATGCGTTTACTTAAAAATAAAAGCCTTAGAACTTGACATTTCTATTTTTCAATCAAGCTAGTTTTTGAAGTACTGACATTAAAATTTTTGTATTCAATTTCTGAAGAAATCGATTTATTCATTCTCTTTTAAATCACAACTTCAACCCTAGTGTATATCATTTTTTAAAATCGTATGATCTACTTTTCATTATTTAATATTAAGGTCTGAGGTACCCTTAATTATCTAAGATATTTTGGAAATCATGACACGTTTCACTTCAGTTTTAAGCAAGAAAGGGAATAATTCAGAAATTACTTTTTAATAAAACATGTTTCAAATTGAAGCAAAACGCTTTATGATTTTCAAGATGCCTAGATGATTAAGGATATGTTAGATCGTGATACTAAAAAATAGAGGTAAATGATACCATTTAAAACAAATCTGTAAAAACTGGTTTAACTTTAAGTTCAAGCTTGTTCCTAAATACAAAAATAAATGTCTTCAAAAATTTAAATGCCAGTGCCAAAAGCAGCCACCGGAATTTTGGCTAAAAAGGCCCCGGAGCAAAATAAAATGCGGAGGCCCCATTTATGAATTACCTATGATGTTAATATAAAACAAATATAGGGTAAGAATCTCAGTATTTTTCTAATAATTATACTTATGTATTATTCGTTACAAACAAGTTGTTGACATCTTAACTGAGTGAAATTCGTTTGCGGTAAGTCGAAACAGTAACCATAGTCTGGAAATCTTGACGACAATAACACATTTTGAATAATTAAGACACGGGCTAACTCTTTGACAACTTTCATAAGACTGATCTCTTTTAAAAATGTCGACCTAACAGAAAGTAACTGAGATGAAAAAGAAGATGACACATCATTTGAAAAAGTTTTTCAAGTTTGCAAGTCATTCTTCAATGAATTTGTGTTATATTGAGGTTGCAGGAATTGATAAGTATCCACAACATTTTTCATTCCAGCAAATATATTTCCAAGTTGCGATAATATAGTATCTATCATTGGGTAAAAAATATTCACTCGAAAGCGTTGTTTAGGATCATTAAATCTCTCATCTTGGGACAATTCATCGAAGTGAAACTTGACTTTACGTGATCTTTTGTCTGAAAACTTTATCTCAATTTTCTACTTACACATTTGCTGGTAATAAAGCAATACTTGCTCTCAAGCTCTGAATACTCTGCAACACATTTTAGAGCTGTACATGTGCAAAAAAAAGATCTATCTTCTCTGACTGCAGTAATTTGTAAGGTAAGTACATCGTAAAACCTTTGTTTCAATTTTTTACAACTTTTTTCTCCAATATTTCTAGATCCGGACAAATAGTTTTACCTTTTCATCCCCTGCCAGAGGGCCCCGGGCATTGCAGTTCCGGCCCCAGTCAAAAGAATTATTGAAGGATCCCATTTAACAGATTTTATTATCACCAGTTTTTTCAAGGTATTTGCTGACGTTGGTTTACCAACGCCATTTTATTTTTTGTAAAATAGCTCTAACCCCACCATTTTGAAAGTAACTTGTTGTATGTCATTGTTAACGTCTACGTTAACTTTTAAAAGTAATAATTCAAAACATGCACGATTGATACCACGACATACTTTAAGGATGTTTTCTCACGACATGTGTCACTGTACTATAAATCTAGGCTTATTAGTTAGGGGTAACTGCGGATTGCAAATTGTAACATATTCGTACGCGTCTTTAAGGGCATCGTTTTTCTTCCCGTCCCTGTACCACCTCTCATCCTAGCAGCACTGAAACACGTCGTTGTGTCGGCCGGGAAACTAGCGACGGTAATTTATGTGGGATCAATAGGACGTGTTTCACCTGCGAGAACCGAATTCTGCGCTCCTAATGGAGCCATTAGTGGTCCACAAATATGTTTTCTTTGTTTGGAAGTAGCACAAACTTAATTAAATGGAAAGTTTAATTTATTTACGATGATTAGATGTATTGCTGTATATAAAAACGGATATATACAAATATGCGAAATAATTATAATAAGATTACAAAGACAGGGTACAGATGGTAAGCAAATTAATTTTTATAACTATCAGATTAGGTACGCAGAGAAGTGTTTATTTCAAACCAAATCGTCTGTTTTTGTGTGTAGTTAAAAATGACTCCTTAATGTTATAAAGGTGGTATTATGAGAAATATAACATAAAATCGTTTTATTGCCCCTTTAAAAAAGAGATGTGTCCGTTTTTTTACAACTTCAGACAACTAACTTCTTGATCCCATATAGTTTTACAGAATATAATATGACGTAAATAAATGCTTGTAAGCTGGAAAAGTATGGAAAACTAGCTATAAATGTTGTAATTATTAATATTAGGTATACGTAACTTTAATACAAATCTAAACCTTTTATAATATGTTTGGTCGGAATGCACAGAAACTACTTAGTTATCCCGAAACTGAGTGTGGTAAAATCACCAGTTATTGACACTTGAATGATGCATTTTTAATTAGTTTTGATAATCTAAGTTTTAAAAAATTTTTTTTTGCTGATTATATTATGTTTATAGAAACTATTTCAGTAGTTGTAACAATTGATACAGGTTGGTGTACAAAAGAACATATCGTTCTATTAAAAATTGAATAAACCTAGTTGTTGGGACTGCTAACCTAGTCATTGGAATACTGTAAATATCCAATTATTGGCACTTAACAATTATATAATAGTAATGGTTAAAACTGTTGCATATAACTGTATATTTTCCTAAATATATTTGTTACACAAGAATTAACAGTGTAGTAGAGTATTTTTGTTTTGAGGCAATACCTCTTGCGATCGCATTTTTGGCTTAATTGTGCAAACAGCACATCTGTAGAAGTCTTCAAATAATATGAAGTCATATTTCCTACACATGAAAAATATAAACTAGTTTCCTTTATGATATTGTTCTTCTCTTCAGGGATGTCCCATCAGTGCCTGCTGTTACATCTTTTTCTTCCTGTTGAGACTCATTTGCATCAGCTTCGCTCTAAATTGTATGTTTAGGTTTAGCTTATTCCTCCATTTTCTTCTTTAGCCTCTTCATCTTTTTGTGTTTGTGTGTGCAGTTTTAACGCTTCCTCAATCTCCTTTTTTTCTTCAATTTTTTTTTTAATTGTAAAACAGCTTCATACCAGTGTTTTCTCGGCACATTATTCTAAAAAGGCGACTGTGGTCTAACCGCGTCTAAAAATGTTTTAATAGATGCCTGAATGTCCTTTTTTCTTTGACTTTCCAGGATCCAGTTAACTAATAACTGTTCTTCCCCTTTTGTAAGGATTGTACAAGGTGTCCAGTTTTCGTATGTTTTCATATATTAGCTACCTTGTTATAAAAGAATTTTATAAAACTTTCATTGCCGCATACGAGATTTTCATATCCCTCTCAGTTTCTGACATACAGGGCCATTTTGAAAATTTGTCATTTTTGACGCTCTCGATTATTTGATAACTTATCAGTAAGGTAAAAATGGGTTATTATAGATTTCTTTATGCAGAATTCAGTGACGTAGTTAGTTCTTTTTTTAAAAGTTTTGTTTTTGAGTAATGATCCAAACTTTTGTTTTTTCAAAATATATTATTGCTTTGTCTTATCCCTCTTTTTAAGGAATTTTCAGAAATATAATATAATAGTCCACATTTATTTTATTTTTTTATACATACATAACTGTGGCTGCTTCGCCATTTTCTAATATTTTGGACTTTTTGCGGGAGTACATCAAACACATGTTCGCGGCCATTTTAAAATAGAAATCAACTAGAAAAAAATTATGTTAAGGGTAAAGAGGCATTTAAAATGAGGTGTCACTTGACCACATTAAAATCTTATGGAAGAATCGAGATGGCGGGATCCGCCATTTTCTGGAAATTATTCGGTGTTTCTACTCATGGCTTAACTGACTTATTTATTATTAAAATTTTTATCACTACTCTGTCAACATTTTGTATATAAATTATAAATATTTACTTCATACTTTTCCGAACTAAACTGTTCGTCATTTTGAAATGACCAACTGTAGAGTATTAAAATTGTATGATTAAAATGAACGCAAAAAGGCATTTGAAATGAGGTATCTCTCGGCCCCTTTTATTCCGATTAAGAAATTCTTCCAAAATGGCGGATCTCGGCCATCTTGAACAAAAAAATAAGAATTTTGTTTTCAAAACTATGTATTGAATTTATCATTTATAGTTACCGAATTTGTATAATATATTATCTCGAGTTAATCTCTAGCCCGGGGGGGGGGGGGGGGGCGTGGCTATATTGTTTCACTGTATATCATGGGGTAGCAAAAAATGTAAAGAATAATTTAAATATATTAACAATGTGGTCTCTTTTCTCGGCGTTACTGTTCATTATAATAATTATTATTATATCTAAATGGTATTTCTCTTAATTCATTACTATTTTAATTTTCTAACAATTTGTGGTAGGTACCAATTCATACTTTTTATATACAGAGTGTTACTTAATGTTATGTACTTATTTTTATGAATTCCTAAAGTCATTATATAAAGAATATAAACATGCGTAAGCCACTGCCTATTTCCTTCTTGATTGCACTGCTATATAGAGAGTTTAATATAGTGTCTAATGTAAAGAACCTTTAATATATTTGTTTAGGTACACTATGAGTCACTACACTATTACCCTACTAAGCTTAGTGTTTTAGTTTGATTGTTTTTCAGTCACAAAAAAAGCATAAAATCCACAAAAACTCCTAAAATTTGAACCAACTCGACGAAAAGTATTTAATATTACTTCGTACTTAGGTAAAAAAAATATCCCCAACACTACTCCTACTATTTTTGCGACTGGGCTGTGGTACTAACTCCTGCCCTTAGAATGTGCTCTTTTCCTGAACAGATGGTGAATGCGCCGTAAATTATTTTGAGTTAATTTCAATATTATATTGTCTCCCTTGGCTAACATAATATATTGAACGAGTTTCCAGAGATAGAGGTTATTTACTATCACATATATTTAAAAGGTTAGGCTAGCCTCTGGCCAATGAAGCTACATTGACACTTGTTCTCTCTTACCGCTAATATTGATCTAATAAAACACTTGCACCATTTAGACGACCCAAGTTGGAGGCGCAGTAGTGTCGCAACATAACACAACTACTACTGTATCTTGGAGATTCCAGTCCAATAGCGCTTAATCAACTGCAGTAGCTAATTGCCCTCTCCCTGTTGAAGTGTGTAAAACTGGTATCCTTAGAATTTGTTCTGTATCGCTACTTGTAATAATTATAACTGCTAGTCTGTCGTGCTTTTCAGATCACATTTCCGTCCTTTCTTTCCTTAGTTATTGTCTATAACGTTGAACTGTTGTTCGACTTATAGACAAAGAAAGTACGTCATATCCCAAAGCTTCGGCGACAGCATTTAATATATGTGCAGAATCTCGGTCACTTACTTTACATTTGTCAAGAGCTGCAACTACTTTTGTGGTTATTATATGCTTTTTCCTATCAACCGTTGTGTTTTTGGTTCTGAGGGTCCTGGTTTCTCAAGATCTACGTCTTCGTCGTAAGAAGAACTTGCGTGCGAGCTACTAGACGATGCTACAAGGGCTTTCATACTCTCATCGATCTCTCTAGTACTTTTTACAATTATTTCACGAGATCTCTGGTCTCTCTTTTCGCACCTTTGCTCTTTTTCAGTCAGCTTCTTGTCTACACCATACATAAATCCCGGACGATCTTTTTTTCGTTGACTGACCAAAACCTGTATATTTTATCTTCTTTATTTTAACATTTCAAATGAGCGATATCAAGCAAATCATTTAATTTATCGGCCAACGTTGTTTCTTTTTTCCTTTGCGGCATACATTGCTTTATGAGAACCTCTAATGCTGTAGGTCTCGAGTTGGAATATGGGCTTGGTTCCAGAAAACAAGTACTTCCTCAATTACTAACTTTGATGAGGATTTAACTTTACTTGACGTAAGTTAAAGAACAGTACACTCAATACATCTTTATTGAAAAGAAGTTTACTTCCACTAATTTGTGACGTGTAATTGCCATTCAGGTACACCCAAGTATCTTTTCTTAAACTTCGAGCAGTCGACATGACGGAAGAGAAAAACCCAGCTTACACAAATCACTTTAAATCAAAAATTTAACGTTCTGTTTTCGAAAGATAGATTAAAACTAAACCTTGCTTTGAAATATGAAATGAAACTAAGCAGTAATGACAGCTCGAGGGAATTTTTGACCTGCTCTAGGAAATGTAGGTAGATTATCGAGTAAGTAAAATAATAATAATCTTTTGGAAACCTCAGACCTTCCCCAAAAAGCCGTTAAATTCGGTAATGTTTAACCATAGAACCATAAATATCTGAATACTTTGGTATACATCATAATATTTTTGTCATTCATAAAAAGGATGATCAAAATGCTTAATTCAAATTATGCGTGTAATTAAATAGTTTAAATAAGGGTACCCTTTTAAGAATAAGACTAATTATCTACTTTAGACCGTATTGTTAAGAAAGAAATTAACAAAAGTGTGATACAAATAGCTAAGATAATTTTTTTAGGCATCATATTTTCGGTTGTTGTCGGTCACTTATAGATTTTGAATCCTCCTTAAAAAATGCTGCAATAGCGTCAATAAGCAGTAGGTAATACATAATAATATTATGTTGTACATTCTTACTTTGATTAAATTTGTCCTGCAAAACCTAGTTTCATTTTGGAGACCCAAATTGCAAACTTAATTAAAAGCAATTTATAGGATCTATAACTATTTTGGAACTAACTGCTCTCCGAAGCACTCTAAAGTGGAAAGTTAGTTCGAGCAATTTAGACAACCCTCTCTGCCTGATTGTATAAAGTGTGGCCTAAACAGGTAATAGCTAGGGTTCGCATCCCTTTCCACCCTTGTGAGCCCTCGCTCAGGGCTCGGCAGTAATTTCGTGCAGCCCATTACAACTAGCACCGAAGCTGTGGTTTAAGTTACGAACTCTAATATGGGAAGGGAACGATTGCATGAAGGGCATTCTTTCAGTAAAAAGTATTGGTATTTTCTTACTAACAAGTACCTTAGTGCCTTCCTATTTATATTAATAATTAACTTTCAATATTTCGCGTGTGTGCCTATGCAGCGTTTAAATTTATAATGTGAATTAAGCGACAATTAAAAGACAATAAAGAACATTTTAGGTCACGTTTGCCATTAAATGGAGTTTAAAATGAAGCACAGGACAGGCGGGAATAATTTATGACATACCTATTGGATTTTTTTAAAGTGTACCTACTCAATGTTAATAATAAAAATAAAGCTACAGTCAAAAGCTGAAGTAAGAAGTTGAAGAAGAAAGTAATGCCTATATACTGACTGTTCATTAGATGTGTGGACAAACTCAAGGGTGTCATTCCCTACGAAATTAGTCATAGTCATAGTCATAAGAATTTATTTGTTCAAACAAAAACCAATTGGCATGGAACAGTGTAAGATATATAGAAACGATTAATGGGACTTACAGTATTAAAGTATGTGTAAAAAATTAAGTAACTTACATACTTAATCTGATTTTAAATTATATCTCAAACATGCCCAAATTCCCGGAACTTTTCCTCAACTCTGCTTACCAGCCTTCGGCTCTAGATAGTTTTCAAAATACTCGTTACCTCGAAAAATTTCCAGTAATAATTTAAGCAGTAGGGATATTATAAGTGAATAGACTGTTCCGTGGGGATTTTCGATTAACCATACATGACAATTACGAGTATTATTAGTAACGTCACGGGTGATTGTTGCTTCATCCGTAAAAAGTAAACGCGATACAATACGATGATTAGCCACAAAATTCCAAAGGTTTACCATAATCTTCCGGTCTGTGGGACGCCCAATTGAGTAGCAATTCTTCGTAAGCTGGTCGTTGCATCTTCTTCTACTGAATCCAAAACATTTTCTACTACTTCTAAACCTTGTCGAAGAGCTCGTTCACATTAGGTTAGCACTGGTTTACCGGTCTCCCATAATTTGTTGAAAACTCTGATGAATACGTTTCTATTAGGATGCCTCCGAAGTGGAAATCGTTGACGATATTCTTTAACAGCAGCTGTGGCACTTCCATCACAGAAACCATAAACAAGCACCATATTTGCATATTCTAAATTTGAATAGGTGTTTGGCATTTTGTAACACTTTAGTCATTCAAACTCGATAATAAACGTTCAGTTACTGTCACAGTACACCGACACATTGTCAAAACAACAAAGTTATTACATGTTTTTGAGTGCGGAACATGGCATACTTTGATTATGCAAAAATTTGGATACAAATGGAAAGCTAGATAAAAAAGTTGAATTACGCTATAACTTGAAAACAAATGAAAATCGGATAAGAACATATGGGTTTTTTTCACATTGTTTTCCCGTGTTTAATACACAGTAAAAATATCCACCTGGTAAAAATCATTTCAGGAGTGGTAAAAAAAGTAGTGTTAATGTTAACACCCGGATCAACATAATTTACCACATTTTTACACTCATATGGAACCAAAGTTGTTGTATTAAATTTGCCTACGAGTTTAACTCTCTAAAAAGTTAATTTTGTTGAATGGGTGTTATTTATTCCATTTTACATTCTATCAGAAAAATTAAATACAATGACAATTAATAACACTATATTAGCGTGTAAATAAACCGCGCTAGAAAGTTATTTTAACACATGAGAGTTACACGGCCCATTGACACATGACGCCGACGCTACATGCAAATTCAACTTTCAGGTCAGTCTGATTATGCTACATAGAATAAAGAAACAAGTTTTTTCTATGTTGTGCCCTTTGAACGTGATATAGAACAATGTTATATTTAAATTAAAATATAGAAATAAACCAAAGTTCTGTAAAGTGCTAAATGAGAGTGCCTCTTATGAGGATATAAATTGGGTAAGCATATTAACGAAATTTAATAGAAGCCTTGCTAATAAGTACGCCATTTTTAGGAAACTAAGTAGGTATTTACATTGTTAGCGTTTTCCCTTTAGCTTTTAAATTATTCTGATATACACACAACCAAACTTATATGGAATCACTCAGGATTTGTGACTAAAATATTTTGTAGGGAAAAAACTTGGTACGCTTGTCGAAGATAAAGGTTTTTGCTGTAAAAATAAACATGATAACAAAAAATAAACGACTGCATATTATAATAATCTTTTAAATTTTGTATTCAGTAGTAAAATCACTTTAATCCGGTAATTTTGTTTCGGTCCAAAGAAGATAATAATGCCTTATGTTGGACTAACAGATGTGCAGAGAGGAAAAATTGTTGCTCTCGTTGAACAAGGAATGCCCCAAAGAGACGTAGCAGAGGTGGTAGGCGTTACCCAGGGTCTTGTATCAAAAACGTATGCAAGGTATCTGGAATTAGGAACTCTCAAGAATAGGCCTAGACAAAGTCGTCCAAGAGTTACAACTGAACAACAGGACCGCTTTGTGTGCCAATTTGCTAGAAGAAATCCAAATGTTTCTCATCCAGAGCTGAAAAGACAACTTCTGGAAGCTACAGGTGTACATGTTTCAGTTGAAACTATACGAAAAAGTCTTCGTGCTCGAGGGTTGTACAGCAGGAGACAGTTACGGGTTCCAGAGTTGTCCAGGCAAAACAAAACTGACCGGCTAAATTGGTGCCTTCAACATCAAAACTGGACAATTGAAAATTGGCAAAATGTTCTCTTTTCGGATAAGAGCAGAATTGGCCTTAGGTCAGATGATCGTCGAATTCGGGTTCTCAGAGCTCCAGGAAGACAAGCTAGACTCCAGGCTGCCAGATCTATCCCAAAATATAAAGGAGGAACCGTAATGTTTTGGGGAGGTATTATGATGGGAGCAAAAACTCCTTTACTACCACTCGAACAAACTTTAACCGGTCGGAGGTATGTTGATTTGGTGTTAGAGCCGGTAGTTAGGCCTTGGCAAGGTGCAGTTGGGGATAATTTTATCTTTATGCAAGATAATGCACCTCCTCATACTAGCAGAGTGACTCGAGAATTTCTGGAAACGGAAGGTGTCACAATTTTAGACTGGCCTGCATGTTCACCGGACTTAAATCCAATTGAAAACTTGTATCGGACAGCTCATTCAAGCAGCGTTAGGAGAATGGGAAAACATACCACAAGAAAATGTTGCCAATTTAATCAGAAGCGTGCCAGCGCGAATTGAAGCTTGCATAAGGGCTAGAGGTGGCAATACGGATTATTAAAATTAATAATTTTATATTTTTTATCGTTTTTTACTGGTTAATTTTACTATTATTAATTTTCAGAAACCTAAAAAAAAGCACTTCATGTTTCTTTTGTCAATTATAATTAATTCTTTAATTCGAATGTGAAAATTTTTGGATTAAAATATTGGGTAAAGAATGACTTTTATTTCTAAATAAATAATTTTCATATATTCCATACACAATAAAAAATATTAGGTGATTCCATATAAGTTTGGTTGTGTAAGCTTATAATATAAATATGTATTCCTTTCTTATATAAATACTTAGGTACCTACCTACATATTTTACTTCATAAATCTCTATAAATAAATATACGATTAATATAATACTCCTCATCCTCATTTTCGTTCTTTTATATTGTTCCAAAGCATACTTATTACTTATATTTAGTTGTTTAGTGTTCTAAGTATACATATATTTATTATTTTATTTATTTTGTTAAGCTTAACAATGAGGTACATTAAACGTAGATATATATATATATGTTTAATTTACTAAATTGTTACACTATATAACAGGTGTGTCATTTTGTTCAACCAGTTATAATAATAAGTGTAAAAAAAAAATCACAGGGTTTTCCAGTTCTGTTGTAACCACCATTTTGTTTATAAATAAACGATAAATAACACTCAATATTTTCATTCATTTAACAAACCTTTTCCAAGCGATCTAAATATTTATATACAGTGTGTATCAGCCAAATGGAATAAATTCGATAATAAATATATAGGGGCGTGTTTGAAAAACCGCTTGGATACGTCGATTGGTATTTCTAGTTGCGCATTTTTTTCAATAAAAACTTTTTATTCAAAGTGTGTCCTGTAACAGTGGCCAATACCAACTTTCTTATTTTAAATACAACACCCTGTATATAATTCAATTTTTGGATTCTTCAGAAAAATTTAGACATATTTCATGTATAATATCCTATACCTATCTTCAACTGTTTCGGAAATATTAAGTGTTTTCAGATTTATTGCAAAAATTAACAACACACTAAAAAAAACAATAAGTAATACAAAAACAAAAAAAAAACATTAATGTAGGAGATGTTGAAAATGCTCGCCGCGAACGTCTTGGCAATATCCTAATCTTATATAGAAATTTCTTCTAACGTTACTGAACATCTCAGGCGTGACCGATCTAATCGCAAGCGTTATTCGTCTTCTTAAGTCAGCTAAGTCGAGGTGTTTAGTTTTGTATACAATATTTTTGACATCAGAAGAAGTCTAATGGCGTCAGATCAGGGGATCGTGCTGGCCATTCCATCGATCCACGCCTCCCTATCCACCGATTTGGAAATACTCGGTTGAGGTACTGCCGGACATTGATTTGGTAATGGGGCGGTGCTCTATCTTGCTGAAACCATATCATATTCGCTGGAAGTTGTGGGTTTGCTGGATCAGGATACAAGTTTGTCAAAGTTGGCAAGACATTATTTTGGAGCAGTGCTAAATAATTATCGCCATTTAAATTGTCATTAATGAAAAAGGGACCTATGATATGATCTCCAACAATTTCTGCCCAAACATTAACCTTTTCAGGATATTGCGTATGTTTTTCTCTCATCCAGTGACGATTTTTCCTAGATCAATAGCGGCAATTCTGACGATTAGCATGACTGTGAAGTATAAGGGTGCACTCATCAGAAAACAAAACATGTTCTAATTGGATCACATTGTTATCTAACATTGTCATCATTTGTTCACAAAAGTACGTACTCCTATCAAAATCGTCTTCCATGAGATCATGAGTAGGTATCATTTTATAGGGATACATTTTATTTTCTTGTAATGTTCGAATAATCGATGAATGGCAAACATCGAACATTGGGGCTGTTTTTCGACTAGATGTATGTGGGCTTTCCTGAAACTCAAGCATAATATCTAATTTGGTATCATCACTTATTGCATTGGCAGCTACTTTTTTGATCTGCTTTACATGTCGAGGCTGGCGAAACTGCTTTTCTAATTTACTAATTGTGCCTTGAGCTATAGGCGGCAAATTTGGAAATTGAAATAAGCGAGCAACTTCGATTTGTGTCCGTGTTTTATCTCCATATCCAATCATCTGTAGAATTATTATTTTGTGCATTTCTGTTAAATAAACCATTTTTCTGATATGCAGTTAACGAAATTCAAACGACTATAACACTGACAGCTACTGTCATGCAGACAGACAACAATTTGTTAAGGTCGGGCGTTTTAAACAAAAGTTTTGTTTACTTTTGTTTAAAACGCCCGACCTTCACAAACAAAACTATGTATACCTTTTTTTTTATTTCATATCAGTAAAAACATTTTAACGTCAATTTTCAACATATCCTACATTAATGTTTTTTTTGTTTTTTACATTATCAAGAAATAAACAGTATTACTTATTAGTTTTTTAGTGTGTTGTTAATTTTTGCAATAAATCTGAAAACCCTTAATATTTCCATATATATAACAGTTGAGATAGGTATAGGATATTGTACATGAAATATGTCTAAAATTTTCTGAAGAATCCAAAAATTGAATTGCATTTAAAATAAGAAGGTTAGTATTGGCCACTGTTACATGACACACCCTGTATTAAAAGTTTTTATTGAAAAAAATGCGCAACTAGAAATACCAATCGACGTGTCCGAGCGTTTTTTCGAACACGCCCCCATGTATTTATTATCGAATTTATTCCATTTGGCTGTACACACTGTATATTAGGGGCTAATACGTTCGGCTTTGATTAAGTTATTCAATCATGTATCAAGCTGAGCAGAGGTTAATAATGTAAAACATCTTGAATGCATAATTTTTTTACATTTTAATTATAAACGCTCGGTTAGTTTGATACGGGATTAAATGACTTAAACAAAGTGGAAAGTATTCTAGTCCTGGGTAGATTATTTTATTACAGTCACTATAGTAAAGTCACACCAAAATAAAATAAAATTTACACTACAATAATATGATATTTACACTAATTAATCACAAATTACCATTAAAAAATGGTTTACTTACATCTCTCATTATTTCTTTTACACCCTAGAAGGATAGGTTTACAATCTGTGAGTTTAATTTACACTCGATAGTGTAAATGTACCTACACATAAATAAGAAGAATTAACACTCATCAAAAAGTAAGAAAAACATTCAAAAATATCTTTTTTACCAGATATACTGATTGGTTAATATACCCTATTGAGTGTGGTCCTTTATGTACCACCATTGAGTGTTTAATTTAACAATCACTTTTTTACTGTGTACACTCCTGGAGTTTGGTCCGTTTCTCCCGACTCGCCCTGTATAGAAATAATATCAGCCACATCAGATTATCTCGAAATAAAGACATTATACCCCGAATTGGATTCTAATAATAAATTTTCAACAATGAATAAAATGACGAAAGTTAAGGAAGCAAAATTAAAAGAGAATGCAAAAGAAATAATTTAGGTGATAACCTTGACATTGCCTTAAAATGGGGCGCCAAGTAAAAATAAATTACTGAAAGTTTTAAAGGGGAAAGCAAGAGGCTCAATGAACTTCATAAATGATGCATTATTCATTTGAAGTTCGCGAGGCGCGCTAAAGAAGTTGCTTCTAAAAATAATAAAATGCTGATGAGCAACGCTGCAATCTGTTGAATGTGCCATTATTTACGGAAAAGCAGCCAAGTAATTTTCTATGTAAGAATAATAAAAGGTTTTTTTGTCAAATATGTGTAGAATCTAAAGAAGGTTCGTTGGTATGAATCATTTGGAAAGTTCTGCTATTCTTTAAACACCATGGTTCAAATAAGGGTTTTTTCTTAAATGTTTCGAATATGCATGAAAAGATAGTGACAAATTACAACTATATTTTCATTTCCGTTCTTGATTACGCTTTCTGCTTAAGGGTAGTAGACAATACTGCAGTTTAAATAAATCTACAGTTTGTACATAAAGTAAGAAACAAATTCATTATTTAATAATCTAAAAACATCTCGTAAAAATCCTGGAACACGTATATAATAACTTTTAATTGCGCATATTTTGACTTACAAATTTATTATACAGGGTAACTCATGTAGCAGATATGACATTATCGATGATTTTTTTAAATAGAAACCCCTATATTTTAGTTTAGATTTGTAATCTCCAAGAACAGCTGACCCCAAGCCATCAATAAACTCTTGTTGGACTTTTATTATGTTTTTTTTTTAATATTCCTGCATTCTGTTGTTATTTGATTTTTTAAATCGTCAATATTGGCAGGCCTTATTTTATAAACAACATTTTTCAGGTGACCCCACAAGAAGAAGTCCAGTGGGGTAAGGTCTGGAGACCTAGGCCCACGTCTTCCAATCCACCTGTTCGGGAAAACTTGATTGACATAATGGCACACTACTGCTGCATAATGTGGAGGTGCGCCATCTTGTTGGTACTACAAATTTTCATCTAGAATTGCAGGATTATTTCTGCTTGGATAGAAGTTAACTAGCGTAGGGATAAGAAAGTCTTGAAGAAACTGAAGTAAAGGTTTACTTTACCATTTAATTTAAAAGTAGATTCATCCGAAATAGGATATTTTTAACAAACAAAGGATCTGCGTCACATCTTTCCATTATTATTTGACAAAACTTCATCCTACGATCATGATCATCTTCGTCCAACTCATGAACCAGTCGCATTTTAAACCTTAATAGGTTATGAACGGTCATAGCAGCCGCCTCCTGATCCATGCCAATCTGGCGGACGCTATTATGGGGATTTTCTTCTATAGCCAATAAAATATTTAGTTTTTTATTATCCGAAATAGCTGGACGGCCTTTCCTGGGAAGATCTTCCACAGAACCCGTCTTTCGAAATTTTGTTTCAAGTTTACTCACAGTTGATCTAGTGATTGGTCTTTCTGGGTACCTAAAGTTGGACAAAATGCAAACTTCTTATTTGGTACGAATCCTATCACCATATCCAATCATCATAAGAATTTCTATTCATTGCGTGGGAGATTAACGCATAGTAACTAAATATTAAAATTAATTTTATTACTTCTGCTAAACTTACTAGAAAAATTCAATATAATGACAGCATAATGTCATTATCTAAATACCATAGTTAGATAACAGCAATTAAGCCTACTTAGAAAAAAAACATAACAGCAAATAAGCCTATTTTTAAAAAAATGTATCTTAAATAAAATTATTTGTTCTACCCTGTAGCTACGAAACTATCAATTTAAGGCCCTAAGTGTGTTATGTTTTTGAAATCAGTTGTTCTTGGAGATTATAGATCTGAACTAAAATATAGGGGCTTCCATTTAAAAAAATCGTTGATAATGTCTGTCTACTACATGAGTTACCCTGTATAATAAATTTATATGTCAAAATATGCACAATTAAAAATTATATTATTATATACGTGTCCGAGAATTTTTACGAAATGTTTTTAGATTATTAAATAATGAATTTGTTCCTTACTTTATGTACACACTGTATGTTTAGTGTTTATTAGTACCTAAATGGTGACAAATGTTTTTAACTATTAGGTCATAGGTACATTAAAACCTATACTCTGTTGCTTGATGCGAGAGAGTAATAAAATGTAAACTTGCAATGACAGGACCCATTAAGCAGGGTGGACAACTTAAAGGTAAATTTCAGGTAAATTGCAATAATAGTTTTTAAAAATTCTGTATTTTAGACCTACACACCCAGAATTGGTCCTAAATTAGGGTCACCCTAATTTGCATAGAATAGATTGGCGAGTTTGATGAATGAAAGTAAGGTGACAGCGGCGTTTCTATGAGATTTAATTCACAGTGATTTGGCGGAAGGTGGAGTACCGTTATATTTCGTTTTGAAGCGATTTCGTCGACAACAAATTTCGTACAAAGAGGTTTATTCAACTTGACAATCTCCAGTAGCTCCTTTTTTAGCATATCTTTGTGAAATGGCTTCTTATTTACAGTAAGCCAGTAAATGATGTAATTTTTTTTCCAAGAAGGCGGAATTTTTTCGGATTTTCTTGAGTGGCATTATCCATGACTATAACACACCTGGGAGGAATAAGATCTAGCATTTGCTGGAAGTATTCTTCAAAGACATCAGCATTTATGTCTTCATGATAGTTTCCAGTCCGTTTTGATTTAAATGCTACTAAGCAGCCATCGACAAATCCATTTCTGTTACCAATTTGAGTTATTATTAATCTTTTACCTTTTGCCGAGGGTGCTTTATTCCAGTGAACCATCCTTCCATGAAAGCTTGCCTCTGGCTTTATATATGTTTATCCTGCCATATTTTACCAACGGTATATATATCCTTTATTTATCCAAGTTTCGTCCATATAATAGATATTCCAGTTCTCCCTTCGAAATTGTCTAGCTGCCCTCAAATATCGTCGTCGCCAGCAGATGATTGCGTCTTTCTCTATTAAAAGTGATTTTCTGTTTCAAATTTTTTCATAACAAAAATTCATTTAATTCAAAGTTTTCCATACTTTCTTCTGACCCATGGGTGGAATGAAATCCTTTTTCATTTCAGACATTATTTTGTCCAAGGTAGGTATTTCTTCTTTTAAGTAAAATGAGTGTATGATTCTTCTGATGGCAGTCTTTTCATCCTCATTTCTTACGGTTTCTTTTCTTCCTGCTTCCTTTACTTCTCTTTGGTGACCTGGTGGGGCCGCGTTTATCCTCGTGCACAAGTCAGTATATTGTTGACTGTCCGACTTTAGTCATACTCGAACACATTTCAACTATTTTTGCAACTTCGAATGTTGAACTTTGGTGGCGAAGACCGTTGAACACATTAAGAATAATGATTTTCTCATTTTTAGAAAGCGCAGTTTTACTAATCCGTTTTTCAACAACAAAATCAGAAACACTAGCCATTTTAAAGAACGAAGTTTTCCAACAACTGCCGGAAAGTAACTAAATATTTCAAATGTTTGAAACAGTGAGGCACCGGTAGGTAAACTACCTGTGCCTCTAGCTACCCGATCTCGGAACCCCTGACAAGGTACAATAATAATAATTGGACTACACCTATGGAACACGGCGAAGACCACTGGGTCTTATAGTTCAATAATACATTATTTTCAGACTTTGGACTATAAATGTAGGAACTATCCTGTGCAAACCATTGTCTCTTCTTTGCACGCTGTTACGCAGAAAGTATGCTTGATTTGTTAAAAAAAAAACTAATTGATACAGAAGTATTTATTTACAATTTTCCCAAAATGTTTTGCCTCGCTGACTGCGCTTTCTTTTTTCAGCAGGACCAGAGGCGCTTTAAGGTGGATAGGCCCGGGCCTAGGGTCGTCGGCGTCAATGGGGCCTCGCCTTACTTGGTCATATTAAGGTACCTCGGCCAATTATTGCCATGTGCCTAATATTGTCACCAGCCTTTAATTTATGACGTCATACTTCATGCACCGAGTGTCACCGGGAATTGGTTATACGCATCGAAAGCTTTTAGCAACTGGATGCGCAGCAGGCTCATTTCTCATTTACGGCTGTAGTAGTAATGAACGCGTTCGGCTTGTGTTCGATATTAAAATCGTTAAATTGTTAAAATCTAACACCGGGTTACTACTCAAAGTTAAGTAAGGGTTATTGGCTTACAAGGTAGGTATATAAAAGTACTTCATTTTGTGTTGTATCTAAATTTTATATTAAGAGACAAAAATTTAGTAACCGCCATATTTGCATATACACTGCTTTGTTCCTAATATTGTCAATGTCAAAGACACCAAATAATGCCGTTGGCAATATTAGGGACTTCCGGCAATATTTGGAACACCCGGCAATATTTGAGATTTTTTTACCTTTTTTACCTACATAATTTCGTATTTTTCCAAGATTCTTAGGTTAATTTTTAATAAAGTTAATATTTGTCCAAGATTCTTGTAGGTTTTCCTATTCGTTCCTAGGCATTCCTATTATTGCCACCCCCGGCAATAATAGGAGCATATGTCCCAAATATTGTCATTATACAAAATTTTTAAAAATGTGCCGAACACGGCTTTCTTTTTAACTGAGGAAGTAGCAACTTTTTATTATTGTGTACAACACAGTATAAAATTAATTTAAAAAATAATTTGCGAAATAATGATGATAACACGTGCAATAAAAATTAAGAACCCTTAGGGTGGCAATAATTGGCCGACTTACCTTATTAAAAGTGAGCCTGGTTGATGCAACAGCTGATGGAAAAAATTAAACGTTATTATAAGTTGTGTTCATTTCACATGAAAATAATTATTTAACATATATCTTTTCCATGCAAAATATTGTAATACTAGACAAAAACGAAATTTAGGCGTAGTTTTAAAAAAAAATTTGCGCCCTTTCATACTCCGCGCAACAGAGGGCCTCCTTTTGCATATGGACCCAGGGACTCAAGAAGTCTTAACACGTCCCTGAGCAGGGTTATTTCCATTTAAATTTACCTATATGGGCTTGTAGTTCATGCAAGTAAGCAACTAATGGTTTCTTTAAAGGTAAATATTTTCAGCCCCCCTCCCCTCCCCAACCGATACTGTATAAAATGGACATCCTAGGTGGTCATAAGTTGAGAAAAGGTTAGATGATATGACTACTTTAACTTACGTTGTATGTACCTACATAAAATGTGAGGCAGCTTGTTTTTTATTATATATAAATAAATCACCGTTAAAAGCGTCCGCAAGAGAACAAATTTTCATAAATTCGCAAAGAAGCACTGACTACAAAGTCGGCAAAGAAACTAACCAAGAAAGTAAGCGAAAGAAGTGAAAAGAGTTTAAAAGCGTCGGGATCGATTTTTAATTGCAGCCTTCGCCTTGACTTACTTATTCAGATTTTCATTAAGAGAGTGTTGAAAAATAGGGCAAAGAGCGTCGAGACGAGAAAATTTACTATTTGTTTACTTACGTAAAAGACAGAGAAAGAAAGGCGGCATTGCTTCAAGGCGACGTTAAATTCATAATTTATTCATTTAAAATGGGGTAAGTGAACGAAGTACGCCGCGGAGTGTTATAAAGTTTAAAAGCGTAATTATGTGTTTTATATTGCCGCACTTTTTTGTTGTCGCTAATTAAGTTGTCTTTTGCTCTTGTGCTCTTTCAATTATAACAGATATAAATTAGCTAACAATTGTTAAGTTGCTTTTTTCTACGACCGTGCGTTTTAACCCATTTTTCCGCACGCATTTTAGATTTTAAAGTGTCATTTTCCCGCACTATGCAAATTTTGACCTTATTAGATAGTTTTTTACCTCGGAAGTTATAACTATTATTACAATAGGTAAATAAGTATTTACGAAATAGTCCATCTAATAAGATCTACCTCTTTTCAAGCTTTTTGTTGTATTTTTAATATTTCGAAAATATAAAATAATGAAGATATTTTTATATAACCCTGTATATTTCTTTAAAGTCATGCCACAAAACAACTATTAAACCAATCTGTGACGGGTGGTTTGATATCATTTCCTATGTTAACCAAGGCCTGTCATTGTTACTAAAACATCAAAGTTGTTCAAAGCGTCTTCGAAGTGACAGTATACAGTTTTTTTCTAAATTAAACCGAATCAAAGCAATATTTAACGGATTCATCCGACGAAGAACTTCCCGAAACCATTTTGAAGACTGTAGACAAAGTAAATTCCGAGCTGTTACCTGCCAAATCCAGACTAAGGTATGAAAAACAATACGAACATATAAGGAAGAGGTATTTCTGGCGTATTTTTCAGACCTAAGTAAGGTTTTGAAATCTTGAAATCTAAAACATGATGGTCCCGCTATTCGATGGTAAAAAGCCTAGTAAAAATAAAACAAATTTTGGATATAGGGAACTTCCATAAGTTAACGTCGTTTCTCAAACAAAAAAGTGTTGGTTTTAGAGCACAGAAAGCGCAGGTTTTTACCAAAAAAGATATATCCCAGGTTATGCTAGCCCCTGATGAGCTAAACCTGATGATTAAAGTGAGTACCATTCTTGCTCTGGCTGGCGCTCTCCGCAGAGCGGAGCTTGTAAATATCACTGTCGACGACATTCAAGATAAAGGCAATCTAATTGTTGTGAAAATTTCTGATTCCAAAAACCATTCGTCAAGATCGTTTGTTTTATCTGAAGAAATAAATAATGGAACCTATTTGATGCTCTACAGAAAGTACGAAAATTTACGACCACACTCCGCACCGCCGCTTTTTTATTAATTATAAGAAAGGAAAATGGTCAGTTCAATGCGTTGGCGTAAACACTTTTGGTAAGATGCCAGCAGAGATTGCTGCATATTTGCGCCTACCTAACCCCGAACGTTATACAGGACATAGTTTCAGACGTTCTTCGACAACGTTCCTAGCAGGCTCAGCTGAAGGGATAACCAACATAAAACGCCTCGGTGGCTGAAAGTCTACTACTGTCGCTGAGAGCTATTTGGAGGACTCCGAGAATCAGAAGAAAAACGTATCGAATATAATTCTTTCATCTACAAATGACTTACAACCGTTGTCGTCACCGTCATCGTCATCTTTATGCGACCTGCAACCGATGCCATCCCCATCGACGTCATCTTTATACATTTACCAGTTAACACCAAGTAACTCCACTGAACCGGCAATTTTAAATAATTTACAAAATGCAACAAATTGTGTTTTTAATATCAACATTCATAATAATTAGTAGCTTTTTAGTTAAAGTTTTGTATATAAACTAGTGAAATTGGAGTGTGTTGAGATTGTTCATACGGATGTTCATAGAATTAATATAAGACATGCGAGAAAAAAACGTGTTGAAACCCAAGTGAATTACAATTAAAACCAAAATCTGGAGACAATATTAAAAACATTGTGTATATGGACGTAGAAACACACAATTTAAAATAAAATCAAAATTTAGATGTTCATATTTTGAAAAATTCGTTACTAATTTGTCAAAAATATTTTTAATGCGGTTTACAATAAGGATAATATTAAATCAAGAAATTTACGGATTCAAGTGTTATCATGCAGCAAACCTGAAAAATCGTTGAACTGTATTATACGAGGTTCGAAATGTTATTATCATTTGCATTAATTGTAGGTAAATTTTTATCTAAAGCCAAGTTCTCACTATGCATCAAACTGATGCAACTTTTTACGTGCAACTTTTTTTGAAGCTGGAGTTGTAGAGGGTATTCACACTATGCATCTTTTTTTTAGGGGAAAAGTTGATTTTAGCCAACATAAAAAATCACTAGACATAAAATCGAAATACCACTAGATTTAACTGCTTTGTTTACTTTTTTTCTTTATTCCTTCTTTAAAAAATTGGGTTCTTAAAGAGTGTATTTTTTTATTAATCTCTTCAACAGAGACGTCCACCCCATTTTTTAATTTGTAGTCCTGGTTCGTTGTTACATATAGATTGGGAAATGTTTCGTACGCCATGATAAGAACAGTAGTTGCGTCCCTATCCCATACACCTGTATCACACATTGTTTGACTACAAAGACTACTTTAAAAAAGCATTCACAAAAAAAGTTAAACAACAGTGATGACCTTAATGTCATAACCTAACATTCACAGCTGATCGACAGGTTGACAACATAAAAAAACGGTTGCTAATCAAAATGTCACTAAAAAATTCCCCAGGATGCATGCAACTTTTTGATAAAAATAGAGCATGTTCTATTTTCGCGCATTTTGATTCACGCTTCATTTTTTGACGTATTTCATAGTTTGAACACCAATGGACGCAACTTTCCGAAATTCATGAAAAAGATGCATAGTGAGACCAAGGCTTAAGTGGAGCAGATATGAATAGATTACACTTAAATGTTGGATATCTGTTCTTTTGTTCATACTATTAGGTTCTTGAGCAATAAATGTCATTTCCAAAAACAATCTTTTTTTATAATTAGTTTGTGAGGTTACAATCTCAGCTGAATTGAAAAATTTTAAATTAAGTAACGAATTTTTCAAAATGTGAACATCTAAATTTTGATTTTATTTTAAATTGTGTGTTTCTACGTCCATATACACAATGTTTTTAATATTGTCTCCAGATTTTGGTTTAAATTGTAATTGACTTGGGTTTCAACACGTTTTCTTCTCGCATGTCTTATATTATTTCTATGAACATCCGTATGAACAATCTCAACAAAGTTGTAAGTAAAAACGTTAATTTATTGTTCTAAACAAATCTCCTAATCTTAATTTATATAAATTTGTAGCCTCCCTGAGGATGGAAATGAAATTATGATTTCCGAAAGCTTGGAATAACTTTAAAGAGTACTCTTTCATTTGCTGCACTCCCCAATATTCACTAGTTTATTTCTTAACTAGTCAGCAACGACTACCCTCTCGATAAATCTCAGTTTTGTATATATATGTTGAAATAAAATAATTTTTGAAAAATAAGTAGGTATACTTTTTTGTATATACGGTCGTAGAAGAAATAATGTACCTAACTCATGCGTAAAGTGTCTTTCCCGCCCTTGACCGCTTGCCCGAACTCCGCTCCGCGTCGTCCGGGTCAACTGCAGTCGCGTGCGGGAAAGTATCACTTTCCGCACTTGTTGAGAAAATAACTATTGCAAACAATTAATTTAACACAATAAGTAACTAAAGTCAAGAATAATTGCATTAGTAAACATTTGACTGAAAACCCATTTTTAATACTAGTTTTATAAAGTAATAATATAAAAAAACAAACTTGAATATTATTATGTCATGCAAGTAGGTTGGTTCCCTATGTGTTGGCGGTATCAGTCAATCCAACGCGTTTTCTTAATCCCGAGATTTTGCCGAGTGATATGTCTAATCCTGAGATCCCGGGATTAATGCCGAATTCAAATAAAAATAATTTACAAAGGATTCGCGGTTTCAGAAATAAATTTAGTGGGGTCAAGGAGCGCCGCGAAAAATTTTGCAGATTACTCCAAAACCTCGTTCTTCTCTACTACTCCTGAAAGTTTAAGAGATTATGTTAACCACATATTCTTTATACATGATAATGATATTATGTAGTGCCACATTTTTTTTTCCCACCTGACAGAATCTCAGAACAAATGGTTGCTGCATTTCCTCATGCGTGTTCTCAAAGACGCGTTCTCAGCCTTAATTAATGATGATTCCTTCAACATGAACATTAATACCAAATTTGCTTATATACCGTGCGAGCAAAAATTATTATCACCAAAGTGTGGTTTGCATCTAAGGCCGTACTCGTACTGCTCAGCGGTAGAGCTCAATACCTGTGGGAGGTCAGTAAATACTAGCATTATCAATCAGTTATTCTGTCATCTTTAAGAGTCGTTACAAGTAATTTGTTTTATCGCTAATTTATCCAATTTATTGAATAGTTCACAGCAAAAAATTCAAGCTTAAAAAGCATTTTCGAAACAAGGAGTTAAAGTAAATGATAAGTGGCAATACAATCAGGGTTTGTGTGTAGATGATTTTCGCGAAAGTTTTCCTAACGTCGCTTTTATTGCTGGGAATTTTTATCATTGCCTGAGAAGAACCGTGGCTTTGTTTAGGGAAACAGATTCTATACAACATAAGAATGGAGCTGGAAAACCATTTCTGAAGACAAAAGAAATTGGTACAAACGTTCGTTAAATAGTGCAAAATACGCCAACAAAATGTGAAAGACGCTTGTCTCAAGAAGTGGGAAGATCTTATGGAATATGCAAGACTATTCTTAAAGAAAATTTAAATTTCCTTCCTTATAAAGTGCCAGTATTCCAAGAAATACGAGCTGCAGATTTTGAAAGACGCATGAATTACTGTCAGTGGTTTGGCCAAAATTTATTGGACAGAAATGATTTATTAGATCTAACATTTTTTTCTTTTGATGCCTGGTTCCACCTCACCGGTTATGTTAACTCCCAGAATACACGCATCTGGAGTAGTGAAAATACCCATTGTACCCTCAAAAAATTGGTGTCTGGTTGGCTGTTTCCCGAAGAAGACTTGTCAGTCCTATTGGTTTCCATGACACAGTTACAGCACAGGATTTAACAGGAGAGCAAACACGGGAGCGGTTTTCTTTGACGTTTCGAAAGCATTTGATAAGGTCCTGGCACTGTGGTCTGATATTAAAACCAATAAGGTTGGGTGCCCCAACTATCTCATTAAAGTCATTATCTCCTTCTTGAAGAACAGAAGTTTTGTAGTTTCGTTAGAAGGCGCGATTTCAGACCCGAAACATATCAGGGTGGGAGTTCCGCAAGGATCCCCTCTCGCTCCGATGCTGTATAACATTTATGTTCATGATATTCCGAGGGACAGATTTTATGAGTTGTTTTTGTTTGCTGATGTTACTGCAATTACTTCTGTTTCAAAGTCACCGCGGATACTAGTGTCTAGATTGCAAAGACACATTAGATCATTAGAAAAATGGCTTTCGGACTGGAAGATTCGTCTGAATCCCGCCAAGACGAAAGCCATTTCCTTTTCGAAAAGCACGGTGAGAAGGCCCGAGACCCTTCTAAGGGTGAACGACATACAAGTAAATTGGGTTCAAGAAGTCAAGTATCTGGGTCTAATTTTTGATCAAAGATTGAACTGGAAGAAAAATTCCGAGACACGACTTAAAAAGGCTGGAAAGCAGCTAGGTTCTATTTACTGTCTTTTACTTTTAAATGAAGAAAATTAAATAGGATATACAACTAAAGTATATTTATACAAGACTTTGGTCAGGCCGGTCGTGTTTTATGGTGTGCCAACATGGTGCATGATAAGCAGGGCCGAGCATAACAGATTCCAAGTTATTCAGAACAAAGCTTTAAAAATTATTGCGGACGCTTCAAGGTATGCTGTGAGTAGGGTGTTACATAGAGATTTTGAGATTTCCATTTTAATGGATTTTTAAAATAAAATTATTACAAACTACTACGCACGTACGGACATTGCCACTAACCCACTTATTAGACAAACACACACACATTCTCCACCAGGCTCCACTTATGCTGCCGTCCTAAGACTAGTTGTCCTATGTGCTAATTATGCATTCTGAGATATTGAAGTTTTAGTGTTTATGCATATATTTTAGTTGTTTCGATATATTTTTTCTTGAAATGAGGGCATAATGTTAATGAGAATGAAGTCAATTATATTCTTACTTGTTGATGAAACTTGAAGGCGTACTTTGATTGCAATGGTAGATAGGACAATATCACCAAGTAAAATATAACTTAACTCAGTGCTTATTTATTGTTCTAAGTAACGTACTAAAAAACATATACCTAAGTATAAAAAATACAAGAAATATGAAATGACACCAACTAGTATTATTAGTGTCTAAACATTTATATTACTATTTATCGATACTGGTATTAACATTGTCGTTGACTGGTAAGGTCTCCCAAAAATTCATTCTATTTTCTGGTATATGAGACTTTAAAACTATAACCAAATTGTGCTTTCTTTCAGAAGTAATGCCGCGATATTGTGTCTACTACAGGATTAGTAAACGGCCGTTGAATATATTTTTGGTTTAAAATGCTGTCAATAACTTGAAAGGTTTCCGAGAAGTTAACTTTGTACTGAAAATGTTTTTGGCCTCTTTTGAAGGAAACCGCAACAATATCTCTAAGGTAAATTCGAGGAGCAAGTTTCTGTAATTTGTATTTAGACGTATAATCTGTGAAAGTATAAAAGTTATCAAGATTCATTTTTATGACATTGACTCGAAGAATTTAAACTTTGAACTACATTCCCAAAATCTTCAAAATCATAGACCTTCTTTTTTTGTTTCAATGCTAATTCAACTTGATGATGGAATGCATCGACCGACATAAATGTATGGCCTGGTTCAAAATACTTTACCTCTATGTTGTCCACCCCTACTTGTGACGAGTTAACGATATACAAAAAGAAACTAAGAAATTTTTATTTTGGGATGAACAATTGTCCAGCCAAATTACAATTGTTTTTCTGTCTCTGTTTGCTAAAAATAATGCATGTGATGTAAGCAGATACAATATCGTCTTTGATGCGACCGCTTATTGCTTCATGCCAAATTATTGCGTAAAGATATGATTTATTCTTCTTTCCTAGAGGAACGAGACTTTCGTTAAATGCGATGATCCTGGGAGTGAAAATAATTTCTTTCAACATATACCTTTTGTAAATCGGCAGATACAATAAGATTTTCATCACTCGGGATGCATTCAGCGTCCTTTCGGTACTAACTCTTGTCGTGCAGATATCGCCTTTAAGTTATGGGGTTTCCATTTATCGCAGACTTCACATGCTGAATTGTTGGCGCCATCCTCAACATTGTGGTGGGTCGTATCTTTATGTATGTTAAAAGCCTCGCATTCCCAACACTCCTCGTGTCCGAGTTTTGTGAAGGAAATGTTAAGATTTGTAACTTCCTTCCGATATAATTCGTAAGAAAGGTCATGTGGGTAGTTTTCCTAGAAACTCTTGTACATCAGTGTTATGGAAATATCGCTAGGCAGATACAGCCGATTTGGCGCATGTTCTCTGAGGTAGTGAGAGATAGTGGGCCGAATTTAGTTGATGTGATCTACGATATCTTTTATGTCAAATCTTCTTGGGACTGTCCGCTTCTGAGTTCTTCCATCTTGCATTGGTGCTATTAGGTTTGGGTCTATGCTGTGCACATTTTTCAGTAACCTATCATTTTCAGGTTCATAGTCCAGTGTTGACAGAAGGTATATTAAGTTTATTAATGCAGATAGGACTTTGTAAGTATGTAGATAGCTAGAGAATGAGAAGAGCTTTCCAACGGTACCAACGTCAAAAAAATGTTAATTTAGCAGTTAGGACAACTACTCTTAGGACGGCAGTATAAGTACCCTAAGAATTGGCTACCTCCAGTTATAGTTGCGAGGCACTGAGCTGATATAATAATATAATAATATTTTAAACAAGGAAACCAATTTCGAGAAGAAGCAGTGATAACATTAAGAAAAATTGACGCACTCTCAAACAACAATACTTAGGGCATTGCCCAAACCAAATTTTTATGTGAAGTTCGGCCCATAACGCTACAGATCATTGAATAGAAGTTAAAGGTATAAAGCCTGACTTAGAAGACAAGGAAGATCCCTAAAAGTTACAGCACAGCGATATAGGGACAATATTTTGAATCCATTTATGGAGCAATTACTTGACGATGAACTGCGTTTTGTCAATTTTCAACAGGACGGTGTAACCGCTCATATATACGCCGAATCCATTAACTACTTACTCAATTTTTTCGATGATTGACATGCCTAAGCTATACATAATATACAGGTTGTCGCCAGTCTATTCATATAAAAAAGAACTTGGCCCTGTAGATGATTTATTTTATCTAGAATTGTTCTTAATATCATTTTTAAAATCTAATTGCGATATAATGAGCAAAATTCAGTTCTTTGTCGGGGGAAGAAAAGGTATTTTGTAATGAACGTTAGATCTAGTATTTATTGGGACCAAAAGAAAGAAAGGAAAGACAGCGCCGCGACAAAAAATTTTTAGAAGCATTAAGAAAACTTTATTAAAGACAAGTTATAATGTTGCCAATATACTTGCTTGCAAAATTACAAAAATGTGTCAAAGAAAAGGGCAGACTATTATAATTAGGTATTTTTGAGAAAAATTTAATTATAAGATTAATCGACAATAATAATAATAATATATCTTTATGAAATGGCTTCTTATTTACAGTAAGCCAGTAAATGATGTCATTTTTTTTCCAAGAAGACGTAGGTATTTTTTCGGATTTTCTTGAGTGTCATTATCCATGACTATAACAGACCCAGGAGGAATAAATTTTAGCATTTGCTGGAAGTATTCTTCAAAGACATCAGCGTTAATGTCTTTATGATAGTCTCCAGTCCATTTTGATTTAAATGCTAGTAAGCAGCCATCGATAAATCAATTTTTGTTAACAATGTAAGTAATTATTAACCTTTACCTTTTTCCGAGGGTACTTTTATTCCAGTGGACCATCCTTCCATGAAAGCTTGCCTCTCGCTTTTTTATGTTTATCCTGCCATATTTTACCAACCGTATATCCTTCATTTAACCAAGTTTCGTTCATATAATAGATATTCCTGTTTTCCCTTGAAATTGTCTAACTGCCCTCAAATATCGTGGTCACCAGCAAATGATTTCGTCTTTCTCTATTAAAAGTGGTTTTCTGTTTTGAATTTTTTCATAACAAAAATTCATTTAATTCAAAGTTTTCCATACTTTCTTCTGACCCATGGGTGGAATGAAATCCTTTTTCATTTCAGACATTATTTTGTCCAAGGTAGGTATTTCTTCTTTTAAGTAAAATGAGTGTCTGATTCTTCTGATGGCAGTCTTTTTATCCTCATTTATTACAGTTTCTTGTCTTCCTTTACTTCTCTTTGGTGACCTGATGGGGCCGCGTTTATCCTCGTGCACAAGTCGATATATTGTTAATTGTCCGACTCCAGTCATATTCGAACACATTTTAACTATTTTAACTCCGAATGTTATATGAAATAATAATTGGAGTACATCTATGGAGAAGACCACTGGATTTTATAGCTCAATAATGATTTATTCCTCTTTCGCATTAGGCAACATACTATAAGTTGTACGTTTCTTAAATTTTAAATATGTGCCAAATCGAAAGGGGGAACTGCCACCCTGTCCCCTTCTATCATAAAATGGCACCCCAGTATACGAGTACCTTGTCATTAGAATTTCAAACTAAGGTTAGATAGATAGAATTTCAAACTAAAGATAGATAAAGGTAGAATAGATGTAAATTTATCAAATTATAAATAAAATATTAAAAAATTCTCAGTCCCAATAATTAAAAATATTAGATCTATTTTTTGTTTTAATTCGCAATAAATGTTTTGAAAATATTTTTGTTTAAAAAATATTTAAAACTTGGATGCTAAGTTAAAATATCTTGATTAAATGGCGAAGGTGTATTATAGATTTTTTTCCGGGTTAATTATTTATTCTCATATAGAAGATCAAAAGCAAAATACATCAAGTAATAAAATTATTTGTTGTAAAACAAAGTTTAATAAGCTTAAAAAATAAATATGTATAGTTTTTAAGGCAATGCTCAACAACAACCAACAAAGGTCTGTAACCTGAATTAACCTGAACTAACCTGAACTAACCAACAAAAGTCTGTAATAAATTGAATTTTACTAACCAAAATCGGTACACCTATTTCGGGTCCTGTCTTGTCCCGTCCTATTTCGTTCTGCTAGTTAATTTGTATACTTAATGCTGAAGAGGAACTACCCTCGAGTTTTATTTTTCTATGGCGGCTCTTACTGAGCAAATAAGTAAAATTCTTGACTGGTAAATATTTCGGGAGTTTTGTTTAGCTCTTGAAAGGTGTTGATAATGAAGCATATTTTCATTCACGCATTGGTGTTAAAACGATTTAAATAAACAAGACAAAGTAATTTATAGTTATTTGCGTCTACAGTCGAATGAAAAAAAAAGAGTTCTGTCCCAGATAAGGCCATTATCGAGAGTTAGTCTCTTAGGGATCCAAAATTAACACTTTGAATATATAGATATATTGTTTAAGTTTCTTCCCAAAAATATGTCCGTTTCATGAATTTATTTTTACAGGGTGTCCAAGTAAAAATTTTTGATAGCTAAAATATCACACCTTACAAAGTTCAATAACAACAGCAATTGTCACTATGACCTGCCATCGTAACGTCCACAGCCGCATTCGTTCATTACCTATTTTTTCTTTTAAAATTGTTAAGAAGTACCGTAACTTCGGACAGATTATAAAGTTTTTTGCATTTTTTAAGAGTAAAAACTTTTGCGCTGCAATTAATATTTCTAATGTAATATACTATATCCTTGTGTCAGGGTAAGTAAATTTTATAATACGAAAATAATATTATTCAATATTGAAGTTAAACTCGCATCATAAAATCTAAGCTTTAACGAAGAACGGGTCACAAGAAGAGGGCTGGAAATTAATGGTGTTAATATAAACAAACCAATATCGATGCAGATATGATTTTGTAAACATTCTGTTTGGGACTTCACGAACCATTCGGGTGTTGGCTATATTATTTTATGCTGTAGGTAGAATAGGAAATAAAGGCCAAAATCGCTTATAATGTCTTTTTCATACCAGCTCGAGTTACGTTGCGTTGGTCCCCAGTTTCTTTTATAGGGTTATCATTATTAAATAGAACAAAGTCGTGTTAAGTACTCTAACGAAAGTGTTGTGATCTGTTTTGTGAAAGTTAAAGAATAAGATCAGCAATAGTCTAGGTGAGTTTATCTCACGGGGTAACCAATTTATATTATTTGTGCTTAATTCTGGAATTGTTTATTATAACTGTTTTCTTTTATTTTACTCTCTTAACTGGTAAATAGGTTTACACCTATATATATTAAATAACACATAAAACAAATAACATATTTCTGTAGTACGTCGCGAGTTGACCCTTCGTACTAAACTAGTTGAAAGGAGTGGATACTTTGCGAGTTGACCCTTAGTATCTTAGTGAAGGCCTATATATTATACACTGTTATCATGATAATACTCCGGACTAGTAATGTTGAGTTCTTGGAGAGGTATTTTGCGAGTTGACCCTTAATACCAGCGACCCGAGAAATGATTGACTTTTGTTGTAGGTTAATGTGTTGTTTGTACAATTATAAAGTATATCATTTTATTTATTGGGTTTTAAAGATATGTGAACTATGGATTACGCTAGATTGACGTATCGTACTTTTGGAGAGGTGAAATATACCTAGGACCCGAACGTTTGTTTTGATATGTGATTTGGTGGGATTCATGTGTTTATATGACACTTACTGTCTTGTTTGTGTTGGCAATCATGTTATTATCAAAATTCCGTATTATTCTAAACTTATGATTTTAATTTCATAATTTGTAAATTGGTTACTCAGGTATTTTTTTCTATTTATTTCCAGGTGTGTCATCTCGAGCGCTTTTCCTGACAGACGCTAAATTTTTTATTTAATGTTAAAGTAGAAAAATAGTAAGTTTACTCTTCGTATATTTTTCTTAGATTGTTTTATTTTTATGTTTGTTTTTATTTTCTATTTTTATTTCTTTTATTAAATTTTTTTTTATGAGGTTATTGCTCGGAATGTTTATATTAACCTCTTACAATTTTTCAGAAGTGGGATTACCACAAAAATTACCATAGGGATTACCACAAGGATTACCACAGGGATTACCACAAAACAATAATAATAGTAATAATAAATATATATATTCAAGTTATTTAAAGGTATCAAATTTAATTTAAATTCTTTGCCCTCTTAATCGAGATGACACATTTAAATAGAACCGATTGTAATTATTCCTTTATTTTTATTAAGAAACTGTGAACAATGAGTACTCGGCGTGGACGTAAACGACAGCAGGCAAACATAGTCATTTTAAAGGCCATAACAAACATTTTAAAAATGCTGCCCCTTTAATTTATTTTACCTCAGCAAACCATCTGACTATTAACAGATACGCCAAATCAAAAATTTTACAAAAACATTTTTATTAACGGAACGCCGTCTTTAGCATATGTAGATTTAGGAAGTTCTTGCACAACAATTCAATCACAAGAAGCCTTAAGGCTAACTTTAAATGTAGACACTACCAATAATATCACTCTGCATGGTTATGGAAATGGGCGTACTGTTACATTAGAAACAACATCATTTAAAATAAAAGTAGATGAAATGGAAGCAAATATATCAGCCTATGTGGTTCCCAATGCAGTACAGACAGCACCAATTTTAGTAGGTAGAAATTTCACTGAAATGCCGAATATACTTATCATTAAGGATGATGTTACGTTAAAGTTCCTTCACAACAATTCGACAGAACTTAGTAGTATAGAAGTCGAACCAAACAATTGTAAGGTTGTACTACGTATTTTAGAGAACACTACATTGTTGCCAAATCATTGGGGCAATATACCAGTTTACAGTGATTTATATGAAGGTGACCTTTATATTGCCGCTAGTGTACGACTACAAGAAGGTCAAGAATATTGTATTCCCTATACCGTAGTAACAATGAAGAAGGGTGAATCTACCATAGTACCATGTATAAGTTTAGCAGATAAGGACATAGAATTTAGGAAAAATAGGATAGTCGTTAGAGCTTTTAAGTGTATAGAAGAGCGGGATTCGGAAGAAGTTGTCAGAAAAATATATGAAGGTGTTGATGAGCCTTTACCTGAAGAGGAAATAATGATTGGACCTGTCACTACCAAAGACAAACAGAAATTAATCAACATATTAAATAAATATAGAGATTGTTTTGCATTAGCAACTAAAGAACTTGGATGTTCAAAAACTGCCGAAATGGTAATTAGGCTACGTGAAGACAAACCATTTTCATACAGGCCTTATCGTATGGCAAGAGCAGAGCAGAACTTGGTTAAAGGGATCGTCGATGAACTGTTGGAGAGTCAGATTATCCGAGAGTCAGATTCAGAGTATTCATCACCCGTTCTCTTGGTCAAAAAGAAAAATGGCGAGCAAAGATTGTGCATTGATTATCGTAAATTGAACACTCTTTGTATAAAGGATAGCCACCCATTACCACGTATAGATGACCAGATTGACAAATTGCAAGCTGGAAATTACTTTATTAGTCTCGACTTAAAATCAGGCTATCATCAAGTACGTCTAGAAGAAACATCGAAACACTACACTGCTTTTGTCACACCGGAAGGACAATACGAATACAACAGAGTTCCTTTTGGGTTAAGCAATGCGCCAAGGGTTTTCCAGAGATTAATGACACGAATACTCAGACCCATACGGGCAAATTCTGCACTTTATTTAGATGATGTACTTTTGTTTGGACCAACGATAGATGATGTTTTACAGGTTCTTAAAGAAGCATTACAAATTCTTAGACAAGAAGGCTTAACATTAAATCTTAAAAAATGTAACTTTTTAAAAACATCCGTCACATACCTTGGTTACGAAATTGAACAAGGAACAGTAAAACCTGGACTTGAAAAGATCAAAGCAGTCGAACAGTTTCCCACACCCAAAACAATCCACCAAATACGACAGTTTATTGGGCTCACTGGCTACTTTCGCCATTTTGTAAAAGACTACGCCATTATTACAAAGCCTTTAACAACTTTAATACGAAAGAATGTGACTTGGGTATGGGGAGAAAAACAAGAAAAAGCTTTCCGACAGTTACAAGAGATTCTAGTCACTCGACCAGTCTTAAGTATATTTAATCCAGAAGCTGCAACTGAACTACACACCGACGCAAGCCAAATTGGATTGGCTGGAATATTATTTCAAAAGCAGAAAGATGAACGTCTACACCCCATAGCGTATTACAGTCGTCAAACATCAGATGTGGAGCAGAAATACCACTCATTTGAATTGGAGACTCTAGCTGTTGTCGAAAGCCTTAGAAAATTTCGAAGCTATCTACTTGGGATTTCTTTTACTGTTGTCACAGATTGTAATTCTCTTAAAGCTGCAAGCAAGAAAAAGCATCTTTTACCGCGAATAGCAAGATGGTGGCTTGAGCTTCAAGAATTTACATTCGAAGTCCAATATCGCCCTGGACAACGTATGAGTCACGTTGACGCACTAAGTCGCAATCCAACAGCCAATATAGATAATAAAGAAGAGTGTGAGGTGATTTTGCATATTGAAGAAGCCGACTGGGTTCTGGCAGGACAACTAACTGACGAAAAGATAAAGGATATTCACAAGATACTCTTAAAAAGTCCAGAGACGGACACTGAAAAGAATGTCTACAAAAACTATTGTTTGCGAGATGGGAGAATTTATAGAATTACAGCTCGAGGGATACTTTGGGTTGTTCCACGAGGAATGAGACAACGTATTTTAAAGGCAGCTCATGACGATTTTGGGCATTTCGGAGTAGAGAAAACTCTACACAGATTGTGTGAGAATTATTGGTTTCCACGTATGAAGAAATATGTAGAACACTATATATCTTGTTGTATACCATGTTTATATAATAAAAGAAACCATGGAAAAAAAGAGGGATTTTTACACCCAATACCGAAAGGAGATGTACCATTAAATATTCTCCATGTGGATCATCTTGGACCTTTTCCAAAATCCAAAAGAAGCAACCAGTATTTAATTGTCGGAATAGATGCATTTACCAAATTTGTATTTCTCCGAGCCGCAAAAAGCACCCAAACCAAATATGTCATCGACTATTTTAAAGATATTTTCGCTACCTATGGAGTTCCAAAGATCATAGTGTCTGATCAAGGGAGCTCATTCACTTCCACAAAGTTCGAATCATTTTGCCGCCAAAACAACATACGACACGTGCTAAACGCTGTAGCTACTCCCAGGGCAAATGGCCAAGTGGAACGTCTAAATAGTACGATCCTTGGTGCGTTACTACCGTCAATAGCTGAGGAAGAATTATGGGATGAGAAAATACGTTCAATGCAATTCGCCATAAATAATGTGATAAATAAAAGTACTGGCAAAACACCTAGTCAACTACTTTTTGGTTTCACTCCACGAAGTAATTCATTGGATACCATTCTTAAAGATGAAATCAGTACCATTGCTACATTATTTGAAGACCTTATTGGAGAGCGAGAACAAGCCGCAAATAAAATTAAGGCTGCACAAGTTGGACAGAAGAAAAATTTTGATAAGAAGAGAAAAAAACCAAAAATTTACAAGGAGGGAGATTTAGTAGTCATTCTAAAACAAGTTACATCCACTGGAACTAGTCGAAAACTGAATGCTCCCTACAGCGGTCCAATGATAGTTAAAGCTGTTTTACCAAACGATCGATACGTTGTCAAAGATATGGAAAAATCTTGTCGCACAAGAAAAGCATCGAACTATGAAAGGACTGTAGCCGTCGATCGCATGCGTCCCTGGTGCCCGTCAGGAGGTATTTCAGATACTACCGACAACGAAAGTGGGGAGGACGGAGTCGTACTGACTTCTGACAGTGATTCTACAAGAGCCTAATATATCTCGGGGCGAGATATTTGCAGGATGGCCGAACTGTCAGGGTAAGTAAATTTTATAATACGAAAATAATATTATTCAATATTGAAGTTAAACTCGCATCATAAAATCTAAGCTTTAACGAAGAACGGGTCACAAGAAGAGGGCTGGAAATTAATGGTGTTAATATAAACAAACCAATATCGATGCAGATATGATTTTGTAAACATTCTGTTTGGGACTTCACGAACCATTCGGGTGTTGGCTATATTATTTTATGCTGTAGGTAGAATAGGAAATAAAGGCCAAAATCGCTTATAATGTCTTTTTCATACCAGCTCGAGTTACGTTGCGTTGGTCCCCAGTTTCTTTTATAGGGTTATCATTATTAAATAGAACAAAGTCGTGTTAAGTACTCTAACGAAAGTGTTGTGATCTGTTTTGTGGAAGTTAAAGAATAAGATCAGCAATAGTCTAGGTGAGTTTATCTCACGGGGTAACCAATTTATATTATTTGTGCTTAATTCTGGAATTGTTTATTATAACTGTTTTCTTTTATTTTACTCTCTTAACTGGTAAATAGGTTTACACCTATATATATTAAATAACACATAAAACAAATAACATATTTCTGTAGTACGTCGCGAGTTGACCCTTCGTACTAAACTAGTTGAAAGGAGTGGATACTTTGCGAGTTGACCCTTAGTATCTTAGTGAAGGCCTATATATTATACACTGTTATCATGATAATACTCCGGACTAGTAATGTTGAGTTCTTGGAGAGGTATTTTGCGAGTTGACCCTTAATACCAGCGACCCGAGAAATGATTGACTTTTGTTGTAGGTTAATGTGTTGTTTGTACAATTATAAAGTATATCATTTTATTTATTGGGTTTTAAAGATATGTGAACTATGGATTACGCTAGATTGACGTATCGTACTTTTGGAGAGGTGAAATATACCTAGGACCCGAACGTTTGTTTTGATATGTGATTTGGTGGGATTCATGTGTTTATATGACACTTACTGTCTTGTTTGTGTTGGCAATCATGTTATTATCAAAATTCCGTATTATTCTAAACTTATGATTTTAATTTCATAATTTGTAAATTGGTTACTCAGGTATTTTTTTCTATTTATTTCCAGGTGTGTCATCTCGAGCGCTTTTCCTGACAGACGCTAAATTTTTTATTTAATGTTAAAGTAGAAAAATAGTAAGTTTACTCTTCGTATATTTTTCTTAGATTGTTTTATTTTTATGTTTGTTTTTATTTTCTATTTTTATTTCTTTTATTAAATTTTTTTTTATGAGGTTATTGCTCGGAATGTTTATATTAACCTCTTACACTTGCTAGAGCACTTCTTAAAAGAAAAAGTTGTTTTTGTCTTCTAGCGTACCTATGTATTTTTTCGATTGAAAAGTGTCCGAATTTTAAATTGCATAAAATTGAAGTAAACATGTTTCAATAATTACTTCGGACATTAATTTCTGTTTTTAAAGAAATTTTACTACAGAAAATTATCATAAAAGTTAAAAAGTATTGAAAACCCATATTATATTTACTAGGGATGTAACGGGTAGCCCTTTTTAGGATCCGGCCAAACCGGGTACCCGGTTTTGGCCGGGTAGACCGGGTACCCGTTACATCCCTAGTGTTTACCAGTATTGCCAACAGGCGAGATACAAATAGAAAATCATCTGCTAAAGCACCAAACATACAACAAGACGTGGAGGTTGAAATAAGTTCATATTTGGCGTTGCCGTTAATTGATAGACAATTAAGCCCATTTCCGTGGTGGAAAATAAATTCAGAGAGATTCCCTAATCTAGCAAAGCTTGCTAAAAAGTTTCTTTCAGCACCTGCCTAAACAATATTTAGTGAACGGTTGTTTTCAGAAGCGGGTAATATTTATGAAGAAACCCGAAACCGACTATCCTCTGAGAATGGTGAAATGTTAATTTATCTTCATCACAATTTGCCATTAATTGATTTTAGATATTAAATGTTTTATTTAACAAAGTTTGTTGTTATAACCTTTTAAAATCTGTTTTTTTTTAATGTATTTTTTATCATCACAAAAATACACTGTTTCAGTTCTTTTATGTTTTATTTTAACAAAAACAGAAAACAAAATAAAAACGCGGGTACCCGGCCGGGTAACCTGATACCCGGCGAAACCGGGTATCCGGCCTACCCGGCCGGGTACCCGTTACATCCCTAATATTTACCATATATTATGGGATTTATTTTACAAAATTTTACAAATTTAAAAACACTTTCTCAAAATCAAAAATAAAAATATGTATTCTCAAAAACAGCTGCCCTAACTGCCTTTGATATGATCTAACCATGTCCGAAGTTACGGTATTTTTTTGGTTATACACCCCTCTAAAAAAAGAGTATAACAGTTCAAAATAGCAACAAAATATAGGGCTACCAAAAAGTGAGAAAAGTGTTCCCCTATCATAACTGGTTCTGGCTATGCGCCAATTACTTTTTCAGCTTTTGAAAAAATGGCTTCATAATAAAATCACACGTGGAGACGAGACACTTTGGAGACGGGACACTTTATCTCTAAACTCTGCTAACTAGTCGAACAACCAAAAGCAATAATTGCTTAGAAACGTTTTGGAAATGAAACGGCGCTCTTGCGTTTACTCTGCAATATATTTTTTTTTTAACCTTGATTGTCTCGATGTCCGAAGATACCTCGCCTATCCGAAGCAGCCCCGTTTTACGGTACCTACAATATTTAAACGCAAATATCTCGTAATCTAATTAAAATATCGAGATTAATGAAGTACAGCTATTCTACGAATTAAAGGATCCTCTTTTATAATTTGAGGTGAAGCGATCAGAAATGTGAGAACTTACCAAACTCTTATTGTGTAACTAGCATCCTGTAGTAGATATCTTGAACCTAATAATTGTGAAATCGTCTTTATTGTCCTCAAAAACATAACTACACCAAATTTGATTTATATCCGCTAAACCCTTTTCAAGCCATCCCCAATTTTCTAAAATAAATTCATAGTTATGGGGCACCATGCCCTGTATAGGTATACTTATTACCTATATCAATTTTGGATTTAATTAGAGAAACACTTTTACCTAGACATATTAATTTTAAACGGTTTTCTACATATTCTGGTTAAAATTAGCGTATTTAAATTCTAACTACATATAGCGTTAATTCCTTTAATTTCCAGGCATCAATTTTTATTGTGATCCGAAACCATATACATGTATGTATTAAAGTTGAAAAAGTAGTCCATACTTTCAGTGGAGTCAATGTAATATAAAATAAAACAATGCAGTCTTCCTCCACAGTTTAATTGTTAACATAAAAAAGGTGTTTAAGCTCCCGACATGTTTCGAGCACTTAAGTACTCATCTTCAGGGGATACTGAAAGGATAATATAAGTTTGAGAATGAAAAAGTATAAGATTGAGAAGGACTTACCCAACATCGAGTTTAACATCGAAATAAGTTGTCTCAAATAAATGAGTACAACAGAAAGGCTGGAGAATTGGTGTATTAGATGGTTAATTATATGGAAAGAGAAGAAACATATTTAAATATGATAATAAAAGAATATGACCTCTGAAGGAGAGAAGTTTCCTTTAATTTTGTTAAGCATTTGAAGTATGGATTGTATTTATTGCGAAATAGGAAAAGTTTAAAGGAAGGTTTTTTATATAATTAAGAATCATAAGCTTGCATGATTAAGTTTCGATGAGTAAAACATATATTAAATGTTTATTAGTACTATATGGCGCCTTGCCCATTTAACCAATGTAAACGTAGTGAAGCCGAGGTTCCTTGTTCCGTCAGGGTCATTTCGCGCAGTGCGCATGCGCGAGAAAAAGAAAATAGATGTTTCTTTTAACGGAAAAAATGAGGTTATCACATTTGACTTTGACAACTGGACCGAAATTTGTAAACAAACATTAAAGTTCTTGATTTGTTTAAGATTTTGTATATTATTTCGACTGAGAAAAGAAAAAGAACGCAGGTAAACATATTAATAAAACTTTCATTAGATATTTTACAATTATTCTTAGAGTTTAACAAGTAAAATAATAGGTTTTTGTAGGATTCTTTGAAGTACATGCAATTTTCGGTAAAAATAGGTAGCTACCTAAGTATATCAACAGCAGCAAAGGCAAAATCTTTAGGAAATGGACTACCTAGTTATTGTTCCCTCACGAAATTAACGTAGGTAAGTTAAAAGGAAGAAACATCCGGTCTAGGTACATACCTGTAGAACGATAAATCTTTGTGTTAAGTTTTTACGCATGTTTAAAATAATGTAAAATATTCTGTTGTGCCTCGGCATCGTGACAAAATTATCACACTTCACACACACAATCAAAATTTGCAGAAAAGTAAAGATAAACAGTACACAAAAGCCGTTAATAATACCAAATCAACTCGATGAAGCGAACTGTCAAACAAATTAACATTTGCTAAAGATTTCGAGGTTACGTCGAATAAAAATAAGACGTTGTCGCGTTGTCACCTTCCAGTTATATAAAATTGTTTTTTACCGCGTTTTAGTTTAGAAATAGAAACAAATAATTTGAAAGCACTTGGAAGTACAGGCTTAATGCTTAGTTTACAATTTTTTAGCAAGATTTTTGGTAATTTTATCATTGCTCTAATTTTCCAAGCCTCACTCTTCTGCCCTGTTCTAAAGAAATAAAAGTACATTTGGCAATACCCTTACGGCGCATGCGCACAAGTCGAAATGACCCTGGATCTTCTATCTCTTTTGTTGCTTCAAGATATTCAGGGTAATAGCCATATAGTACTAATACATATATGTCCGAAACATTTTATGAGCAATTACTCAATTTCAATATATTTCTGCATATTGTTGTTGATATTAATTTCGAATTTAAATTATAATATTTCAAAGTCAATTATTAATTTGAAATTTCAATGAGAATTTACAGTAAGATCTCTCAATAGCGACCACCCTCGGGGAATCAAATGTTGGTCGGTTAACAGGGGTGGTCGGTTAAAAGAGAAAAATTAAAACAACTGATCTGCATTTTACAGTGTTTGTTTATTAATAGGTATCTACATACGCACACCCTTAAGTTACGTACCTTACTTTTGAAACACCCTGTATAATAATTTTACGTATATGTAAATAATTTTAAATAATTTTGTTTAAATTTATTAGAACTAAACTTAAATGAGATATATTAGACATATATATTGTACTCTATGTTCGCTTTGAAATTCTTATTTTTTCAAATAATCAGAATTTAATTGTTGCTTCATATTTTTTATTTTATTTTGATAAAATTCAGATTCACATTTTAATCGCAATTAAGAAATATTTGTAGACTTGTCAAAATTGTTAACATTATTAAAAAGTCTCTCAAACTTGCGCAGGCTTCAGATAGGCTTGATATTTTCGACACTGGAGCAAGTTCTGGTTCCTCTTCCTCTGCCTCAGAGTTTGGGAGTAGTTTCATCCGTTTCTTGGATCTCCACTTGGATCTCTTCAATACACTCGATAATAGTCAATTCTGCACTTCCTGTTTGAAGTTCACGAATGTGTCCTTAATGTTAGGAAACAGTTGTCGAGCGGAATATTATCTTCTTCTTCGAAGTCGTCAATATTATCTGTATTACACATAAATCCGGCTTTCATAAAGCATTTTGTTATTATCACTGGGGACAAATTGCGCCAGACCACCGAAACCCATATCAAGGCATTGGTTATGGTAAATTATTTTCGATTTCTTGAAGAGGACAACTACTGTCTATACATGCTAACAGCCTCTTAATAAGGTAGCTTCTGTAGGGCATTTCAAAATTCTGAATAATGCCTTGGTCCAAAGGTTGGCAATGTGAGGTAGTATTTGGTGAAAGACAAATAAGTTTGATAATATCAAGTGTAATTTTGGGACGAGACGTTGCATTATCCAGAAATAATACCACTCTCTATTCTGCTTCTTCATCTTGGTATTAAATCTGTGAAGCCATATTGTGATGATGTCTGCTATCATCCACGCTATATGGAGAGGTGGACATGTGCGCCCTTAAAACATCGAGGAATTCTGTTTTGCCTATTATAAGGGGCTTCCTTCTCACCTTCCATATTTGCCTAGAACAGAATTATAAAACGTTGTTTTGCTGTTATTCCTTCCATTACACTTGTCATCTTTCATAGCATATGTTTTTGTTGACAATGCACGATAGTAGAGACCTGTCTTGTCTACATTAAATACGTCCCTTGGGACATAATCCTTTAAAATGCTCAATAGCCTTTCTTTCCAAACAGTTACGCCTTCGACATTGATATCGGCTGACTTGCCACATATTTTTTTGAAGGTAATATCGTGCCGACGACAGAATTTTTCTAACCATCCATTTGATGCCTTGAAGTAATCTAGTCCTAGACATTGAGCAGATTCGAGGGCTTTTGTTTGTGAAATTATTTTTTGTTCACCGTTGCCACCTTCTTGAAACAAATTTCTAACTTCTGCTTCACTTTGAAGCAACATAGTCACTTGGGTCTTACCCACTTTTTCAGCCAATTTCCTGGTACATAAACCAGTTTTTTCACTTTCCTCGATTACTTCAATTTTTCGCTTTTCCCGCCATTTTTAAATATTCACGTTAGCCCCAAAGCACACAAAAACTGTTCAAAACAAAACGTATGTTAACTACCGATTTATCAGTCCTTAAAGCAACTGGAATGCATCCGCTTTCAATAAAGTAATTAGTGTATGTACCTATATTTCTTAAGAATTGTCGGGTCGGGTTTTACTGCCCCTAATAGGAGTTGTTTTTAGCAATAATGTTTACTAAACATTCCGACGATAAGTGCCCACGGTCGTTTAACAGATGGGTCGGTAAAGAGGAGTATAAAATAATGGGATTTCCATTTTTAAATAACCGGTCGTTTTATAGAGGCCGTCGCAAACAAAGGTTTTTTACTTGAATTTAAACTAGATTTTTTTCCTACATGCTTATTGTTAATATTAATTTTAAATTTTAATGTGCATCAAAACATCCTAAAGTAAATAATATAGATAAACAAAAATATGTACCTAATTAATATCGTGAAATCAATAAATAGGACAGCGTATGTGAGCTTGTTCGTATATAAATTTTAGATTGTGAAGTTCGGCATGGCAAATTATAATTTAAGCCCGGCCTTAACACAAAACCGAACTCATTTGCAAGTTGTCTAACGTATGTTCAACCCAATTATCCTGACATTAGCGACAGAATCCTGCCGTGGTCCCAGGACACGTTCCTGTTTCTCTTCTTGTCGAACATAGAGCTGTTATTGGCTTGGCAGAGAGTTACAATGAAACGACAGCACCCGAGGAGTCCTCTGCAACTAATTAAACTTTGCAACCGGCAGCTTTAGTTTCGAAGCCCGGCTGAAGCTGCGGAGCTACAAGAACACACACGGGGAGCTGTTTTGCCCCACCCCCCTTTGCTCCCGAGAAACCGCACCTCAGGGACCTCCACACGTTGCTGGAAACGTGCCAAGGACGATCTAAGTTAGAGGCAAGCGGCTGCAAGAAAGCGAATTGTTTCATACCTAAAAATAGCTATAGCTAATTAATTATGTTTAATTATACCATAAAATATCCTTTGCTTTAATTGAACGTTATTTATTTGACTTGTGATCACGCGCTTCACTACAATCGTGCAATGACTTAGGTTTCCGATTCTATAATTCTACAATAATTCTGAGAGTTAGGTAACAACATTGTTGCTCCTTGTCGATGTTTTGAGAAGTATAATAATTTTAGATATAGGAAATTAGGTATGAAAACAAACAAACAAAATAAATGACAGTAAAAATAATACAGATAAATCACACAACACAAACAATTAATTATTGTAGAGAGTTAAAGCATTAAAACTTAAAGTCTAAGGCGTATTACGATTCTCAAACCTACAATTTTTAAACCGCGATAACTTATGTTGTTTCTTATGATTTTTTCTCGTATGTGCACACAGATCAATACATTTCTATACACGAGATTGATATTCTGCTTGTACAAGAGACATAGATTAAAGGGGAGCGCCTCACGTTCCCCAATTATACGATATTCAGAAATTATAGGTCAACAAGGCAAAAGACAAAACCATGGTTCTTGTCATAAATATAATATCATTGTTCAGGCCGTGCCTGGTCCATGCAATGCCCACTTATTGAGGGCACATTCATTCGCGTTAGGACCAAAATCAAATGGGCTGTTTACTGCATAGTTAAATATAATAGATAGAAATTGAAACACCAAACATTGCAGCTAGGGATATCGTAAACAGAATAAGAAAGGATGCATCTAATACTATATAAGTTTCCAGAGTATAATTATCATATAATGCCGCCGAGGGAGCACAATCATCCGTCTCCGATTGGACTCCCGGAGATTCTGGATATTGTTGTTATAAACAACATCGAACTTCTGTCACAACCTGTTGCTCTTTGGGACCTATTATCAGACCATCTCCCGCCTGTAGTAGAGTATGGCAATCCTCAAGAAAAAGAACTTGGTTCTATTTCTGTTACTTCCATCAGTTGGGCCATGTTTAGACGTATATGGGAACGCAAAGAACCGTTGCCGCCTATACAGATGGATATCGATATTGATTCTGCAGTTATTGAAGTTACAGACTCCATTAATACTTCCATAGCCATAAATATCCAGGTTCTCCAAGTACGGACTTATGAACCGCGGGTATCGCCCTGGTGATCCGCGTATCAAAGCAGAAGCGAACCAAGCTGTTCAGCTTACTCGCGATCTGCTTAAAGCATTGAAAACAATAGCTTATATAGAATGACCAAATCACTGACAAAGGGCGCAAAAAAGTCAATGTCCTTTGTTAATAATAAGATTATAGTCTCTGATCCGAAGGAAAAATTTGAATTTTTCACGGACAGCCTTCACGAACAGTTCAATGACAACCCGAGTGCGAATAACCTGTTTTCAAGATACGATGTAATCATACTGATTAAGTAATTTGGAGCTCAGAGCCCTAATAATTTTAGGAATGCCACACTTTATCAAAAGCTTTGCTGATGTCAAAGAAGACCTTCCCCGTGTGTGTGCTCTTTTATTAAAGCCTTGAAGAATGCTGGTTGATTCAATACTATGGCAAACGCTTAAAATGTATTTGTTTCTTCGGTATACATAAGTATCCCTTACCAGGCCATATCCTCCCGTCTATGTTCGATGCAAGAGAATGAAATCCTGAAGAGAAAAGGTTCAGGAAAATTAAAAACAAACTTTCTTAAACTGAAATATGATTTTTCTACTTTTTCTCGGATCAAAGTCTTTAATAGGACTATCAATATCGATCACATCAGTCACTTTTTGCTCAGTTTAGTATAGCTACTCAATCAGGCTTACAGGTAGATTAAACAAGATGATAGACTCACTCAATGACATTAACTTGAAAAACGTTGCGCTCAAGGACCCTCGGCCTCAACTGACCCAGCAGGTAGCAACTTCTACAAAAGCAAACTAACCTAACCTGAACTCAATCCGAGTTTGACAGCAACTATTGAGTTCAGGCTAGTTCCCTTTGATTCAAGTTGACGAGTAAGTTACGTCGAGATCAGGAAATTTTTGAGAAGCAACATCAAGAACTAGCGAGATGATCATATTCTTGCCCAATGAAAGGGAATTTATTCATTTAGATAATCCGTGGCTCAGATCCTTATAGTTACCAGTTAGCATAGGCGTAACTAGGGGGGGGGGGAGACAGGGTGGGCCGCTCTCCCACCCCAGGAAAGAGTAAAAAAGTAAATTGCGCGCCCGAGTAAACAGTGATTTTCAAGACCCATTGTTTAATTCATATATGCGACACAATGGAATTTCTTATGTACTTTGCATTTTTAATACGCCCGGGACGAACCGCCCCCTCACTTCTTCATGCTTCTTTGTTAGCCATACTCTCTAGCCTTTCTTATATTCTTGTATTTCGCTTGACCTCTGTATTTTGTCAAAATATTTATTTTAACCGTATTTCACCGTATATTTCTTCAGTTTCAGTATGGTTTTCATATTATTATCAGGTACTTTTCGGTTTAAACACATTTTTGGATCTTCTATTTATTGTCTTAAATTTCTACTTATTAGAAGTGGGCTAAAAATTATTGTGTTTCAATATGCGAGTAAGTCCTAAATAGGAATCTTAACACCTCTTTAATATTTTCTTGAAGATGAATAGTTTGGACAGCTCTTGCCGCCATTCAAAACCATAAATGTTTGCAAAATTTTTAAAATTACAGTACTTACATTATTCTCAGATCTTAAAATTTTTTGAATTCCAAATTCTTCCAAAATACAGGGTAATTTTTAAGGTGATACTTTTTTTTCAACTGTGTATACAACTACTTAAAAAAAACCTTTTTCAAATACCTTTTTTTAAATAACTCAAAAATAAAACCGAACCGGTACGGTATGTAAAAAGCCTACGATACGACTGCTGATAATTTTTTTTGTTGGTGTTTATTTTTTTTTATGTCAATCAGTGAAGTCTGTATCTGTTGTCATTTCATCGCGTGATAGATTTCAGTTAGTTTGGGAGTATTTAAAAATAAAAATGGCTCATGTGTATGAAAAAATATCTCCTTTATTTTTGAGATATTTAAAAAAAAGTTATTTGAAAAAGTTGTTTCTTGTATACACAGTTGAAAAAAAGTATCACCTTAGGAATTACCCTGTAGTTTCACTTATTGTATTTCGTAGCTCAACCATTTCCAAATAGGTACAAGCTTGAATAATCTTGCACAACAAATATGTTGTTTTTTAGTTAAAAGGGACGGATATCATCGTCCACCAAGGTAAGCTAGGGGTTTTTAAATTTGATTGATTAAAAGGTGATCCAGTAATACAGGCTTTACAATTTCCCACCAAATCCCGCATTTGTGTACACAGTAAAAAATTGGGTGTTAAATTTAACACTCAATGGTGGCACATATATAGGATCACACTCAATAGGGTATATTAACCAATCAGTATATCTTGTAGAAAAGACATTTTTGAATGGTTTTTTTACTTTTTGATAAGTGTTAATTCTTCTTATTTATGGGTAGGTACATTTACAAACACTATCGAGTATAAATTAAACTCACAGATTGTAAACATATCCTTCTATGGTGTAAAAGAAATCATGAGAGGTTAACCATTTTTTAAAGGTAATTTGTGATTAATTAGTGTAAATATCATATTGTTGGAGTGTACATTTTATTTTATTTGGGTATGACTTTACTATAGTGAGTGTAATAAAATAATCTACCCAGGGCTGAAATACTTTCCACTTTGTTTAAGTCATTTAATCCCGTATCAAGCTAATCTGGCGTTTATAGTTAAAATGTAAAAAATTATGCATTCAAGATTTTGTACATTACCTGCTCTGCTTAGTTTAATAAATGATTGAATGACTTAATCAAAGCCAAAAGTAGTAGCCCCTAATATATATAAATCTTCAGATCGGTTGGAAAATGTTTGTTAAATGAATAAAAATATTGGGTATTATTTACCGTTTATTTATAAACAAAATGATGGTTACAACAGATCTGGAAAACCCTGTGCTTTTTTTACACTTATTATTATAACTAGTTGAACAAAATGACACACCTACTATATAGTTTACAATTTAGTAAATTAAACATATTATATATATATCTACGTTTAATGTACCTCATTGTTAAGATTAACAAAACAAATACCATAATAAATATATGTATACTTAGAACACTAAACAACTAAATAAAAGTATGCTTTGGAACAATATAAAAGAATGAAAATGATGAGTATTATATTAATCGTAATATATATTTAGAGATCTATGAAGTATAATATGTAGGTAGGTACCTAAGTATTTATATAAAAAAGGAATACATATTTATATTATAAGCTTATATCAGAATAATTTAAAAGTTAAAGGGAAAACTGTAGCAATGTAACAATTTAAAAATACTTAGTTTCCTAAAAATGGCGTACTTGTTAGTAAGGTTTCTATTGAATTTCGTTAATATGCTTACCCAATTTAACAAGATCCTCATAAGAGGCACTCTCATTTAGCACTTTACAGAACTTTGCTTTCTTTCTATATTTTAATTTAAATATAACATTATTCTATATCACGTTTAAAGAGCTGAATCAGACTGACTTGAAAGTTGAATTTGCATGTAGCGTCGGCGTCATCTGTCAATTCCTAGAATTTCACACCACTTGTTGCCGCCTGTCTTTTCGGTAACACGAATTTAGGTATTTTTACCTGGGGCCGTGTAAAAAAGCTATTAAAGAATAAGTTTTACACTCAATGTGTTAATATAACCTTCTAGCGGGGTCTATTTGCACGCTAATAGGGTGTTATTAATTGTCATTGTTTTTAATTTTCCTTATAGAGTGGAAAATGAAGTAACAACAACCAATCAACAAAATTAACTTTTTAGAGAGTTAAATTCATAGGCAAATTTAATACTTTGGTCCCTTATGAGTGTAAAAATGTGGTAAATTATTATATATTATGTTGATCCGGGTGTTAACATCAACACTACTTTTTTACCAGTCCTGAAATGATTTTTACCAGGTGGATATTTTTTGCTGTGGCCACCAAACCATTTGCTTTAGGTAGTACCCAAATACACAGTGTGAATAAATTTTAAATATTTTCTTCTTAAATTTATAGGAGTACTCTCTTACAATATACACTGCCATTTGTCTTGCCAGCATACGTACCAAACTTGCCCTAGACATTACTTACCCGGTGATATATTCAAAGACACCAGGAATGGTAATAAAAAAATTATGGACCGTCGCCATTTTGTCGATAATGATAGGCAAGATCGTATGCAATACAGGTAAACCCATTTAGTTAACTGTATTTTCACATTAACACTAAAATAAAATAAATATGCAGATTGTATTGTTTTTAACAATACATTGTGAACCATATTTTGTAGATTTATTTTCAGCTTTAATCTGTGGCCGTCAGACTGGCCATAGGAAATCCCATATAAATTTTGCTACTCTCAAATATTGGCTCCGTTATTAATTTTACATCAAAATTCTATTAGACTTTTTTGAAGGTCCTAACCAACCAATTAAAAGTTATTTATTTATTTCGTTTTAAGCACTTGCGTTTATTAAATTAGTTCAATCACTATTTTTTCACTTTATAATAAATGGTAAGTAATAATTTTACACTTTCCACAAATATACAAGTTTTATTTTTTAACTCGACATGTTTCGCAACACTGTTGCTTCTCCAAAGGAGTACAAAAGAGTTTAACTGAGGGAAAAACCTATATTTACAAACTAATTAAATAGATTCAAAAGAGGTGATGAGTTTAAGTCTAATTGATCCTTAAGTATGGCAGTGTGATTTTTAAGTTTTTTTATTTTCAAAGATTCAAGCAGATTTAATTTCTAACTTAATTCTTAACTTTTGTTTTCAGTATGTAAAATATCGTAGGTAGTTAATATTAAATGTATGGTTTTCTTCTTTGAAATGGTTAGAATAATTTAAATCAGTCTTGTTTTTTATGAAACTAGAGTAATGTTCGTTGACACGTTTTTCAAAATTTCTGCCATTGGATACTGTAATAGTATATTACGTTACAAGACCGAAAAGTACTCTTTTGCAAGATGATGCCGGCAATTCCGAGTCCTGTTAACGTACTTTCCGGATGAGTAACGTACAATATTTTTGTTTCAATCGACGCAAGGCCAGTGGTGTACGAGAAAATCTTGCTAATAGCTTACACTATTGGTATAGTTTTAGACAGTTGGAAAACTGTATGTATAGTCAGGAAAATATTTAATAAACTGAAATATTTAAACTAAATAAAAAAATAATTAGTAAACGATTCAATGCTTACTATAGAGGCACCAAGTACTTTGCCGTTCCTTTTCTTCTGCTTTCCGGTTCTAGACCGGTCGATTGGAAAAGAAACATATTAAAACTTATAAACAAAAATGAGTCGTCAAGCAAGATTTAACATTATCATAATTTTATGGAAGTAGTCCATCTCACAGTGGAGTGATATTTTATTTATGGAATAAAACACAAAGTCTGCTCCACTAATTTAATAAAGTAAATTTATATTATATGCCCATACATGTTTCGAAGGCATAAACCTTCATCCTCAGTGGGTTAATATTAAGAAGGAAATTAAATTTGGGCAAAAAATATTAAAATTTATGCGATATTGAATTTACTACAAACTTAAAGTATTCTTTTTTGATACGAACCCACTTATAACAAATATTGTGTTTATTTAGGCTTGTAAAAATTAATATAATTCGAATTTTATTGACCGACAGTTAGCAACAGAACTGTGAACGGGTGCGGTGGCGCCAGCTCGTTCGTTGGCTTGGTTTGACGTTTCATGGAAAACTAACCTTAATTGTTTTGTAGTTCCGTGTTGCTGTGTGTCTATTTTTTAACAAAACTCCAGACCTTTTCATCAATAGCATTAAAAAACTGATCTATTAAGATAAATAAAAGTGCACATACATATCTTTGTTGATTACGTTGTTTACTACTAGTGAAAATAGTCAAAACATTTAAATAACCGGTGCAAAGAGCTGATAGCTTCTCTAAGAAGCTATTTTCAGGAAGAACTTAACAACAGTGTCCCATTTTTCAAACAACTGGTACTTTTGAAAGAATATATTAGAAAAAAAGAAGTATTCTTGTAACAATTCGTTTTCTTGGTTGAAGCATGGATTTTTTAGAATGGCACCATTAGTTGATCTTGGCAAGATGAAAATTAAAGAAGTGTTAGATCTACTAAAGTTGATGGTAAAAGGTATTATTCAGTAAACAATTATATACACTATGGGAAATTTTTGTATATTTATCTTGTTTTAATGAAAAAAAAACTGTGTAATTCCCTCACTCGGATACTTTGATTATAAGCTAGCAACACTGTCGATAACTGACGTCACTCAAAGGATATGACGTGCATCGGTTTTTGTTTTGCAAAGAGTATAGGTATACATAACCTAGTCGAGTTCGCCTTCTCTTGCGATGTCTTTGTATTTAAGTGCTTCTGCAATGAAGATGGTTAGGGAAAAAGGAACTATCTTATGCGCCCGGAATTAATGAAATACTAATTTGTGACAAAAAACTCACGAAGTGAAGTTTTTTTTTTGTCAAAACGTCTTTCCAAACTGGCGAGTACGAATAATAAAAATTACTTTACTAAAAGTTTCGTATTAACCAGGCATGGCTAGGACCAACGGTAAGATGTAACTTAGGGCGACATCTAGTGGCGATCAAACACGTCACGCGGCCCAATTCCATTCCTGCAACGGCCCAATTCCATTCCTGCAACGACCCAGCCCAGAGAGCTTGTCATACTTTCAGGAGTCGCCGCCAGGTAGCATTAAAAAGCTCGACGAGTACCAACAATTAGAGATTTAAAGGTTCTTCAGATCCTAGCTTTCAAAACGCGTCTAAAGATGGATCTGTAGAAAGGAAGCGCCTAGCCTTTTGATTCCTAATGGGTGGCTAAGGTTGAGCTTTAACTCCATTTCCTACTAGCCATCAGCGTACACGTCTTTTGGAGCTGTGTCTTTGGGGCTCGGTTTCACACGCGGGTAACGGTGTTAAAGAGGCATAAAGTGTTTGTGGTTTTTCTCGGGGCGGATTGGGACCTGAAGGTCTCTTCACGCTACTAAAATTCGAGAGGACTTGAACGTGGAAAGAGGTGTCAAACGGCGGCACGGGGTTCCTGCGACGAAAATCAAATTTCTGACAGAGACCGGTTATATCTGGGCTGGGGAGTCCACCTGTTCGTGTACCTGCTATAATCCGTTTCTAAACTGTACCTTAAGTTCTTCGTTAGTGCTTATTCCGATCACTTGCTCTTGTAATGTAATGCGTTTCTTCATTGTCACCATATGGACTCATTATCCACTGTGGTATTACCAGAGTCAAAACATCCTCAAACCTAGTTTTAAAATTTGGATAGAGGGCATTTAAATGTTGAACGTAGGGTCAAACGTCATCTTCCTGGCAGTTTGTCTGTGACAAATTGGGAAATTGGAAAAATTCGCTCCGTCCAATATTTTGCTTCATTAGCTTAATTGTGCCAAGAAACGCTGAAATGATGGACTTTGTTTTAATCAAATTTAGGCTGTTACCTTGTAACTGCAAGTTAATCCTCATTACATTTAGCAAACAAATCTGTTAAATAGGCAATGTCTGATTTCCACTTGATTTAATTTTCTTTTAAAATTGGATCTTACGCATCCAAAAACTTTAAAACAGTCTCAAAAAGTGCAAAAAATCTGGTCAAACACAAGCCTTTCGACAGCCAGCGTACTTCAGTGTGAAGGAGTAACTGATGAAAGTTCTTGTCATTTTCTTCACACAACTGCGCAAATAATCGCATAACGCGTTGCTTCGGATTTGGTTTACTGCGTTAATGACAAATTGAAGAGACTAATGTAATCTACTACTCAGACTTTTAGCGACTAAATGTTCTCGATGGATGACTCAGTGTATTGCTAATACCCCGGGTACATTTTGTTTTAAATGGCTTATAAATCCACAATAGCGCCCAACCATGGCAGGTGCCACATCTGTTGCTACTGACATTCTGATGAGATCTACTATCGTGGACCCCCTTTTACATCTCATAGACCCCCATTTTTTTTTTCGCTGATATGAACTGGGGTCGATATAGGCCACGTTGGGAATCACTGGTTAAACCATTGCTTTGCAGTTTTCGAAACCAGGCTAGTTCCAAGTGAAATCGGCATCCAATTATTTTTGATTCACTCCACATTGCAATCATTGCGCTATGTATAGCTTGTTCAAAGTCTGCTGTCACTAGTTTAGGCTTAAGTTGCAAATTAATTTTATTGCACCCTTCGCTGAGAAGAGCAAACAGATATTTATACGTGCATTCTTCTTTACGTTGCATAATGCACTCGTGTTAGCTTCTATGTAGAAAACAACAATTTTCTTCTCTAAATTGTTTACTGAACTGCTCACCTTCCATACTCCTTATGTCGGTTTTATCCAAAACGGCTATTGTTTCACTTAGGCTTTTCGGTAATCGTGGTTGGTTTTTGCGCTTATGGCAGTAAATATTATTTCTTAGGTAGTTAACATCTCTTGCTGGGAAGGTTGACATACTTCCCTGTATTTTGTCTGAAAGTTGAATGTAAAATCTTTAAAGATTTTTTCGACAAATCATCTGCTGCTTTACGTTCAGTACTATTCGAAATCACTTGTCGATTGATTTTTTTAATATCCACGGTATGGTAGTGATTCAGTAAACTCCTTGAAATAACGTTCTCTTCTCGAACCGTGAAAATTTTAGCAGTAGGTACAGCTTTTGAAGGTACACGTCCAAAACTTCTCACCACTTTTCAACGTTTTGTTGAAAGAAAATATTGCGTTTTCGAACAATAATAAAGGTTTCCTTAGTACACTCGAACACTGTAATACCGACATATTGACTAGATGCTAGCGCATAGACATTCAGTAAAATAATAAACTATTGCTCTAATCGTATTACATTTAAATATTTATTCAGGTAAATTAGGTAATATAAACAGTGATGCCAGCTGGAGCCAGGTAGATTTCGCTGGTTGGCACGCTCATCGACAGTTTTATAAGGGTACCTTTACCAAGAAATTCTTTAAAAACGTAGGTTTGGCGATCGCACAGGTAACGGGGTTTCTTTGGGTGTTTACAATATAATAAAACTAATTTTGCAGTTATAAGGTCAAACGAAATATGTTCGGATGGACTTTACTAATAGAGTATATGTAATGATAATAAAGGTAGATGTTTGTTAATTATCGGGTAGGTAGATTTCAGATCGTACTTTCGTCTTTGGTCCGCAATTCATGGGCCATTAAAAATACATCTCAAAATTTGAAAATTGTTTGTGGTTTTTAGTCCGCAATTTATACACGCCCTGTACTACGTTGGGGTAAATATATTTACCTTATTTCCCCGACCGTTAAATATTTATCAAATTATTTTAACATAATCTCAAAAACGAGCCTTTTTTGCCTTTCATCACAGTGATGTTCTACCTTTAGATAATTATCAAGCTTTTAGCTTAATTAAAACCTGTATTAATTAATTTGTTTGTTATCTAAAAAAACAACTAACTAGCCCGTAACTTTAACAGGCCTTACTTCTATCCGACGCCCTTTGCATCCATAGGTTTAAGGATACAGTCAGCTAAAATGTTTGTAGGGTGCGTTTTAGGATGGGAGGAGATATGCTTGAAATGCTAAAATCTAAAACTATTCTCCCGAATTCCCTCTGGTAAATGTCTTTTAGAGTTTCGTGCGGTTACTTTGTTACTACATTAATAGGAGTTTAATTAAGTTTAGAGCAGAGATAAAAATAAATTACTTTTAATCTGGCGTTCATATACTGATACTGAGCGGTAATTGCTTTAAAGTATTTTTAAATAATATAAGCGGAAGAGATGCCCTATATTTTATAATAGGTCTATCTACCACATTTGACCCTATTTCTTTATTCTGTATCTGGTGGCTAAAGTTGTAAATTATTCCTGGTAATCCTTCTTGATAAATCTGTAGTCCCGGGGTAAGAGTGGTAAAGTTAATTTTTTGGGAAAATGAGCTTATGTCACGGTTGCACTATAAATTGTACACGCTTTTGATGAATGTTTGTTTACTAAATACTTACATACATACATACAAATAGATTTTACCTGGAACACAACTACCTAAATCAAATTTACGTCGGGTAGAACATCCTAACAATTTGTTAGTTCGATCCCGGCTTGAGGATTACTTTTTTAAGAAATCTAAATTATTGTGATTAATACAAATAACTTTCCCTTTTCTTTAATTTCCACTCTGGATGAGAATAACCGATAGTTATAACTCTGTGGTCTTTTCCGTTGACTTCTTGTGGTCAAACCTTAACCATGTCGTCTATAGGATATTGGTCCAAAAATTAATTACTAAATAACTATACCTCTCTGAAGTAACCCTTCCCAGTACGATTTAATTTCTGATTAAAGCGATTCCCAATAAGCTGTTGAGTTCGTACATCCTTGATGACGCAATTGGTTAGCGCGTTGCGCTGGATATGCAGAGGTTGTTGGTTCGATCCCGGCTCGAGGATTACTTTTTTCAGAAATATAAATTATTGTGATTAATACAAATAACTTTCCCTTTTCTAAAATAATATACATATAGGAGAAAATTTCGGGGGGAAATTTAAGTACGTTTAAGTTAAAGTAATTTTAAGAGATACGTCTCAATAAAAAGTACTCAAACATGTTGTGAGTAAAACAACAGGTCGACTTTATCGCAAATTTATAGCTAACAGCTAACGATATAAGTCGAGTTGGTCATTTGTACGCGGACTGATATGTGACAGAAGTCATTACTGTCTACGAACGGTATCAGAAAGCTGAGTTGATACGGCACGTGCTTTGATCGAAAAAAATAATAAATGAACTGATATGAGGCCTAATCACACTCGCGACTGTGTACAACTTATTCGGATGGATGAAAAGAAGAATACATTCTTTATGGAACAATACGACTTTTTTGGTTTCAAATATTTTTATAATCAAGAGCTAGAAATGATAACTAAAAATTGCGAATACGAAATAGTATATTAAAGTACATGTTTTATAAAGCATCATCTTATAGCACGCGTCCATGTTAAAAAACGAGCCGCTTGCGGCGAGTTTTTTAACGGGACAAGTGCTCTAACTGCTTTATTAAACACGTACTTTATACTATTTTTTCTATTTTGTATTTTTTTCAATAAGAAAATACATATTTAAAAAGAAAATCAACCCTTCAAATTTTGTAAATTTGTATGTCTAAATTCTATGTTGGTAATACTATAAATTTACTTTTATCATAGTAGCCTTGACAATAAATAATATTTTCTTTGTGTCATTGTCACGAAATTTGTGTTTTAATATTTCATAGAGTTGTTCATAATTATAATTAAAAAAATATGGAGAATGATAATCTAAGTTCAACTCCCTCTGAGTTAAGGGATATTGCTAATAAAACGATAAATCAACTTTTACCAGAGAAATCCCGAAAACTTTCTTTTCTCATGGATCACAATAACAGGAAACGTCAGACGTCAACAGAATAAAACATTTAAATATTACCAATGCCAACTTTTAAAAAATAAAAAAACGGTATCGTAATAGATCTGTTTCGATACTGAAAACGGTATCGTAATAGATTTCTTATGAAACAAAATTAGAAAAAGTTTATTTGACATGATGTGCAGTGTATGCGCTTTACAAGGTAACCAGATTGATTGGTATTGTTCAATGCAAATCCTCTGTCGATCTTCTAGACCCTTTCAAAAGAATATAATCTTTGCGAGGGCGTCGCGAAAATCTCATACTCCAAGCTAGATATCAGTTCTCACAGTGTATTCCAAGTTCTGAAGAAAAAAACAAAAATTTATTGAGCATTTTACAATTAATCAATCCATTGTTCCATGAGTATTATATTAATTTGCCTACTTCTTTAGCAGAACCTGGTTCCGAAGAAGAGGATTGGAGAGTTCGATTATATTTTTTTTTGCTAAAAAAGGAAGTTAAATTAGTTTTGTGTTTGTAAAAAAATAACCAAGAAGAGTATTAAAGAGCTCAGTTTAAGTGTCCTTTTGTCAAGAAAGAAGATGAATGTTTCTTTTTTTGTTTTTGTAAACTGTATACTGTTGTGATCATTAATACCACAGTATATTCTAAATAAAAAAATAATAAAGTTTATATAAAAATTGTTTCAATTTCCTAAGAAAAATTGTAAAAAGTCAAAAAGTTGGTTTTGGGTCGTTGCGCTTAAGTCAGTCAAAATAGGCCTAATAGGTATTGAATTATATCGCTACATCAGTAATTAAATCAGCAAGCAGTCATAAAACGGGTTATTATTAATGAAAAAATGTGTAGAAAGTCGAATCTTTGGGGTTTTATTTTCGATTAAAATATGAGTTAATAGTATATATAGTGTTGCGTCTTCCCTTCATCTATTGTGTATTTAATCCAGTCGAACTAATCGACTCGAGCCAATCCTAACTTATTTAATTAAATGGCAAAATTACGAAAATTTTCTAGTTTAGGTAATACAGCAAACAGCAGCAAATAATTTCTATGACGCTACTGTCAAAAACTGACGTAAAGCTGGACATAACGAATAAAGATTATTTCACATTAAAAACACACCAATCCGGCAATCACACATCCAAAATGAAAGACACCATTAAGTTTTTCTTACTAAGCCTTTAATTAACATAACATGCCTATTAATACTACAGATTTTCACAAAAACATTAATCAATTAAATGTTCAAGCAACCCTCAAACACATCAAACAATATCCTAACCGATCATAAAATTCATTTCTAACTTTACTGAGTTGATATTGAGAAATTCTGTCACATTCTAATGAAATAGAGTTTTTTAGCTCGTCTAGATTTTCAAATATAACATTGTAACACAACACCCCCTGTAGTATCTAAACTCGCCGTACTACCCCTCTCAGTGCCGCCACCGTCGCCACGGCCCGCTCGAGCCCGTACCAGCCAGCACCCCCACCCTCTAACGTCACGGACCCAGCCGCCGGAGCGATCAAAAAGGCAGCCCCGAGCCCTGAGACGGCAGTTCCTCACGAGCTCCTCTTCTCTGCTTCTGCCTTGGCATATTTGCGTGGATCCTTGCTCTTACGGAGAAGTAACGCTCTGCGAACCAACCCGGCTACTTTGGCACCCTTGTGTGGGTCCTGATAGCCAGCACTGCTACTTAGGCATCCTTGCGTGGATCCTAATAGCCAACTACACCGGCATCCTTGCGTGGATCCGGCTCGACGCTTTCACTGTGTTACCGACATATAGTACACCGGCATCCTTGTGTGGATCCGGCCTGACTTACACCATTTACTGTAATTGTATATATTGTGCATTAATAAAGACTTTACCATCATAGGTGTATCTTCGACCCACAATCCAACCTTACAACATCTTTATAAATAAAATTTTATAAGTGACCCCACAGACAGAAGTCGTTTGGCGACAGGTCAGAAGACCTGGCTGGCCAAAGGATTAGATGCCATGGGCCAATAATATTTCCGTTAAAAATATATTGCAAGTATTCCCTAACCATGAGGGAATTCTGGACAGAACAACCATCCATTTGATACCAGCTCTCGTGATTTTCGCGTACAACTTCTTCTAGTGCGGGTTCAATTCGATTTTGTAAGTCGAAATGGGAGACTGCAGTAAGGTTGCCTTCCATAAAAAATGATCCAATAGGGTGATCTCCTACAATTCCCGTATAAACATTTATTTTTTTGCCGCCGGCGCCGCTAGGAACGTCTGATCACAACCTTATTTCGGCACTGAACACACTACCAATTAGTGCCGAAGAGCCTCCTAAACCACGCAAGGTATGGCATTATACATCAGCTAAGTGGGATGACCTAAGGGACCATTTTCGAACGTTTCCTTGGCGGGACGTTTGTTTTACCTCTGATGATCCATCCATCTGTGCAACAGAAATATCGGAGGTTATCCTTACCGGCATGGAAGCCTTCATCCCTTTCTCAAAAAAGTGCCCCTCTAACGGCAAGCCTTGGTTTACCAAAAATTGCGAACGAGCTGTTAAATCAAAAAATTATTTCTACCGACAATGGCGTAAAAATCCTACCGCCGAAAATCGTACCATCTTTGTAACGCTCGAAACCAATGCAAGCAAACGATAAACCAAAGCAAAGAAGCACACAACCAGAGGATCAAAGACAGACTTCTTGAATGTCCTAACGGCTCAAGATCATTTTGGTCGGTGGCTAAGGCCGTAGTCAGAACTTTACCAAGTCAACCATTCCACCTCTAACACGTTCTGATGGCACCATTGCGACCAAAGCACAGGAGAAAGCAAACCTACTGGCGGAACTATTCTCTTCACATTCAACGGTAAATTTTCAGGGAAGTACTCCACCGAACGAACATTCCCCCTGTAGAATCGAGAATGCCTGAGATTGTTTTTCGCCACCGCCATGTTAAACGAATCTTGAGGAGTTTTGACGCTAAAAGGGCTTCTGGTCCTGACGATATTCCAGTCATTGTAATTTAGACATGCGCTGACGAACTGACACCGGTATTTTGTAGGCTCTTTAACTTATCCTACAAAAAAGGAATATTTCCTTCTTGCTGGAAAACTGCGCGAGTCCAGCCCATACCCAAAAAAGGCAAGAAGACCTTGCCAAACAACTATCGTCCAGTCGCATTGCTTTCGGTTATATCCAAAGTTATGGAGAAGGCTATCAACGAAAAATTATTAAAATACCTGGAAGGCTTCAACATTATTAGTGACCGCCAGTATGGATTCCGTAAGTCTAGATCAACAGGAGACCTTCTCGCTTATGTTACTCATGTTTGGAACAACGCAATCGAACATCATGGCGAGTCCCGGCGGTAGCACTGGACATTTCCAAGGCTTTTGACCGAGTATGGCATGAGGGGCTCCTAACTAAAGTGAGAGCATACGGAATGCCGGTTCAATTTTGTTCATGGCTGTCGAGCTTTCTTAAAGACCGTTCTCTGCGAGTGGCGATGGACGGATTTCTTTCAGACACATTTAACATCAACGCCGGAGTCCCTCAAGGTTCTATATTGTCGCCCACCCTTTTCTTACTCTACATTAACGATCTTTTGGAAAAAACTAAAAATCCTATATATAGCTTCGCTGATGACAGCACACTTGTTTCATCTTTTACTTTGGATGCTCGGACATCGGCTGCTAATGCACATCTCTATAGGCAGCAAGAGGTCTTACATCTCAACAAAGACCTGAAAGAAATTCTGTCTTGGGGTGACAGTAACCAAGTAGAATTTAACGCTAAAAAGACCCAGGCGGCAGTTTTTTCTAAAAAAGTTAATGTTGAAGAACCGGATATAGTTATGGCGGGACACTCGATCCCCTTGGCTTCATCAATTCATTTATTGGGCGTTAATTTGGATAGTCATATGTCTTGGCATAGCCACGTTGCGGCCATTGCTAAGGCAGCCTCGCAGAAGCTTGGAGTACTTTTCCGAACTAAGAACCTCTATACACCCCAACAACTTTTGATGCTCTATAAAGCCCAAATTCGACCATCGCTGGAGTACTGTTCGCATGTTTGGGGCTCTGCTCCTAAACATACCCTGAGATTGCTAGATTCCATTCAAAGAAGAGCCATTCGCTTGATCGGTGACCATATTCTGACAAACAACCTGGAAAGCCTTGAACATCGAAGGCAGGTTGGCGACTTGAGTCTATTTTACAAATATTTTCATGGCAAGTGTTCAACTGAGGTTGCCCGCTTGATACCACCCAGAGCGGTGCATGGTGGAAATACACGACGAGCCACTGCAGCCCACCAGTACGTGGTTCAGATTAGTGTCCCTCGAACGACACTGTTTCAAAATTCTTTCATCTGGAGAACGTCATCACTCTGGAACGAACTCCCTGAGATCGTGTTCCCCAACGACTATAATTTTCAAAGATTCAAGACCAACGTGAATCGTTTCCTGCGCACACGCACCGCTCCCAGAGCGCCATAAAGGATTTATCCTGCAGTGCTGTGCCTTATCATAAAAAAAAAAATAATGCGTCCGAGTATGAACAAAACGATGTTCATTTCCTTGGGTCCAATACCGGCAATACTGAACATTTGGTTTGGAATTGAGGGTGAATGTACATTCATAGGTGAAACAAATATTTCTCAAGAAATCCCTACTATTATTATTTGCTCTTTTTATTACCTCAAAACAGAATACCATTCTCCGTTCTTTATCACCTTGCCGTAGCTCTTGATGTTTTTAATACTTCTAAGGAAAATATTTATGTTTTTTTAAGATGCGCAACACTGTGGTTTGATGATTTCCTACGGCTTGCCCAAGAATTCTCGTGCTCATCATTTTATTTTCCTCCACGTGCAGTAAAATATCAAGATCTCTATTATCCCTTTCTTCAGCTCTATTGACATTCTGAGTTGAGCATTTACAGTTATTTATTACCTTTGGACTCAAATTTACTAATGATAAGTTTAATTAATGAAATGGAAGAGATGGGCTTATTAGGGAATTAAACTAAAAACATTTCAGACACTGCTCTTTAACGGTTTCCTGTAAAATTCCATTTAATCATAGTTTCCTTGTCCTTAATGAAATAGCTCATATTTAGCTATAATTAAAGCGCCTTCAATGAAAATGTTGTCGTTTTGTCAATGTCAAATAATAATTTGCTGATGTTTGCTGTATTACCTAAACTCTGAAAATCTGGTAATTTTGCCATCACATTTAATTGAATAAGTTAGGATTGGCTTATTAAAATTTATTCAATCTTGGCGCATATGTTTATTGTATCGGCCTCTTCAAGAAGTTATAATACAATTTTTCTCTAAAATGTACAGGGGAGCTCAAAATTTACATGGGATTTCCTATGTTCAACTAAGCGATGCATCACCCGGTATAATGTGTATGAATACTAATGTTCAACCCTTAATAGCAAGTTGAAATGAAGATAGTGATAGTGACACTAAACTAAATTTAGGGTAAAGTAGAATTGAGTGGCCAAAATTGATTGAACTGTATTCAAATATTAAACTTAATTCTAATCTTGTATTTGTGCATAATCTAAATAGTAACATTGTAAATTTTATTCGTAATGACTAGTAAAAATATCTTTCAAGTACCTAGCGCAATTTATTGACGACTGTAAAAACTTAGTTTTTACTGAAACGAATAAATCTGTATTGCAGTATTTCATTAATTTTTATGGTACTTAGTGTGTCCCAAAATATTATTATTATAATAATTGATCTTTACGACCCTGCACCCATTTATTGCGGTTTGAAGATGTTGGGAACTACACAATGGGGTTTAATCAGGTAGTTGATTTATTGCAGTAAAGGTCAACGATATAATGTAAACTGTACTATAATTCCTATATTATTTCTTTGCCATTTAGGAGGCTGGACCAGAAATGCCCCTCCTTAATTAAAAGTAAACTCCATTCCACAATAATTCGTTGATTTCTCGACCGCAATAAAATTTAAATGACAACCCTCAGTCGTAATCCCAACCATAAATAAGTTGCCTGACAAATATCTATTGTGTAGGCACCGGACCTTTTGAAAGGGTATAGGTCCTGATTACCTACTAATTTCAATAGTTTAGGTTAGCTATTTTCAACAAAACAACAAATAATATAAAATAAGTAATATCGTAATTCTTTGTCCTTTGTTTGATGGAGATTTAGTTTCACATTTGATTGTTGAATCGCTCCAACCTTTTTTAGGAGTGTCGTGGGTATCAAACCAAGTTTCGTCCAAGTATATAATTGAACGATTTTCTTCCCTATATTGTCTGATAATATTCAAATAATCTCTACGCCATACTTGTAAACGCTGCGATTCCATTAGTATAGTATATATATAGCAAATAAACCATTTCGGTCCAGGGTGGGAGTAGGAAGATTGAAACAATGATTGTATGCTCTCTGGTATTAATTCACACTGAGTTTTAATTACTTCAATTACATTAGCGAACATTTTTGGATTTACATTATTGCGTCTAACGTTGTTTTTTAATTTGGACCATATCATTTCTATAGGATTCAAATCGCAATGGTAGGGGGGCAATCTAAGTGGTATTTTACCGGATGCTTATAGCCTCATCTACGCAATATATTTTATCATACGATTTGGTTTTTAGTACTTCAACTAGTTTTTCTTTTGTATAATTATCTTCAAAATAGAGGCTATGTTGGCTAAGAAACTCTTGCAGTACCTCTTTTTTGCTGCTTATAGTTGGTATTTTCAAATGATTTATTAATAATTCGACAATTTCCAATGTGTCGACAGGTATAATTAATTATACCTTAAATACGTACATTATCAAAATAAAAACATATACCTCCCTGTTACTGAGAAAGGCTTACAAACCAGCCCTTAATAGTTTTATGGGTGGTAAAGTCACCCGTCCGTTATAAACCAGGTAAAATCATGACCATTTATCTTGTGTCGGACCATACTTGTCGTTTGTCAATGGTACGATATTTAAAACCCATTGCTTTTACTATTCTCCAAAGGCTTGTCCTGCCACATGAAATGTCGGTTTCGTCTGGTGTAAGTACCTTTTTTAGCGTACCTATTGTTGGGACTATTTGTTTACTGTACATGTCATAAATTTTCCTCCGAATCAAGTCTTTATCAGCTTCTTCGATGCTTCTCAATTCTCCGCTGTCACACCGTTTTTTCCTTGGCTGGATGGGTTTGGTCGCTATATCTTTTACTGTCGTTAATGCAACTTTGGTCAAAATACTCGTTTCACTAAAACTTGCACTCCGGTCATACTCTTTTTCTAAAAGGGTACAGTAAACGTTCTTTATGATGTTTTTGGCATCAAGTGATAAATGTTTTTTCTTCGTTACACCATAACTTTCGGAAGCAATATTATCTGAAGTTTCACACAGATCTGACATATTTTGGATGCTCGATAACACACACGAAAATACCTTTAACGCACAGCTTGACAAACACCAAACGACTGATGAAAAGACTGCTTTATATTGAACACCTGCAATTTGCCATTAACCTACCTAATATACCAATATAATAACATAATTAATAGTAACGTAAGGCCCTTAATAATTAGTTTAGGCATAGATGATATTATAATATTATAGATTAGTATTTTTGTATAAATATTAATAGCTATTTAATTACATGATTAAAATAAAGATACTTACCTATTATCTTATATTTGTTATTTTGTTGAAAATAGCTAACCTAAACTATTGAAATTAGTTGGTAATCAGGACCTGTACCCTTTCAAAAGGCACTTATTTATGGCTGGGTTTAAATTTTATTGCGGTCGGGTAATCAACGAAATATTGTGGAATGGAGTATACTAAGTATATTTGACCACATTGTTGTTAATTTAAGTCACTTTTAATTTTCTTATATTTTAAATACTCAAGTATAAAATATTTAAATTAATTACTCTTCCTAGTCCAAATATACATATATTTTTGGTTTAAATTTGTTTATTTTATACTTGAAATACATTTAATTCACTTCGCCTTCATTTTAATTGTTTGTATACAATATTGACACATAGTTTCCTTTATGGATCGCGTTATGATTACAACTTAGAAAAAAAAGATATATTTCCAAAAGGAATGCTTTATTTTATTGTACTTATTATATCAATAGTTTCTTTCCTTCTTCATTTTTAATGTAGGTCGGTTAAGTGTACTAGAATACAAATGTTTAACTGTGTATGCCGAAAGAGAAATAATAAAAAAAATAAAACCAGCAAACTGGAATACTTTAGCCACATTATGCTGGGAGAACGTTACAGGGTTTCACAACTAATATTAGAAAGAAAAATTGTCCATGCCGATATTCAGTACCGCAGTCCAGCATGATGGCCAGCCTTAAGAAGAGAATGTTCGGTTTATTTACGTGTTTCTGTTTGGTTCTAAATAACAAAAATGTTTATAATTAAGAGTTCCATTCATATCTATCAATGTATGTAAAGTGTCCCCACTCCCTTGAACAAAAAAATAGGAACCTATATAATTTTATGAGAAGTTTACAACAAGCGAAGGGGGCGCAAAGCAAAGGGTATGTGATTACAAATGTAGGTCGAACCTCCCGTTTTATAGCCACTTTTATTATAAACCGGAAAACCTACTTTACTATTTTTGCATAAAAGCATACTATGAAGTGTTGTGTTACACTTTCAATAAAAATAGGAAATAAAAATTGGACAGGCTGAAAAAGTTACAGCTGCATGTCTTTATATTATAAACATCTGGTAGAACAAATACAGGGTGAACATGAAATCAACATTGGCAATTAGCCGACATCTTTATCTAAACATTCGACTGACGAATATTAACTATAGTATGCATGAGAATTCAATAAGCTTTATGCAAAAAGTATATACCTACTATTGGTGGCAGTTAAACTACTTTTTAGGATTACTATACAACACAATATTCTGAAAACACAATCAAATAATTATTTGGCGTTAATAGTTATTTATGTAAAAAGTAGGATATGTACAGTTTCCATTTTTCGATGTAATTGCAATGTATCTCGATAACTAGTAAGGATTGAAAACTTGCGGTTTTTACATTACGACTCTACTTTTTCGTGAACCAAAAGATGCCGCAAATAGAATTGCCATGAATTTTTAGTTTTTAAACTTCAGGGTGTTTTCGAAAATGTTTGGTTTTTGACCACACCGAGAGCTTTTTAAGTAGAATTCAGTGGCGTTCTTACTTTTCGAGATTTAAAGAGACTTTAAAATGGGATACCCTTTATTATAATTAAATAAAAATTAAATTGGGTTATTTTTAAGCTTTTAAAAAATATACACTGCTCAAAAAAATTAAAGGAACACTTTTGGATAACCCTATAACTTCTTGGCTTGCTGTTATTAACAAATGAAAATTATATTTTCATAATCGATTTGCATCTTATTTTAGTGATGTGTTAAGAAATAAACGTGATTATGCTAATTTATTCGAGATAAGTTTAATTTTCCACAGCAAGTACAAAAATAAAGTGATTATGAAAATATTCACATTTAGGTTTTATGTTGAGGCAGGCTTAGAGAGCTTCACCGGGCAACGGCATGACAGTTTGTAGTTGTTGAATTCATTATCTGTCAAAATGAGAGATCTTAGCGAGATAGAAGTCGCTCGTGCCATAGCTTTAATTGAAAATGGTGTAAAAATTCGACAAGTAGCAAGAAATGTTAATCGCAGTCCGTCAGTCATCAAACGTGTGTATGATCGCTATAGTAGTTTTTTCTTTGCGAAAACGAATAGCGACAGCAAAGGACCTTCAAAGTACACTTTTGATGGCTCATCAGGTAACCATTTCTGACCAAACTGTCAGAAACAGGTTACGAGAAGCAGATTTAAAACCTAGAAGACCGGTACGAAAACCTGTTTTAACTCGACATCATAAAACTATGCGATTAGACTTTGCTCGTGATCATTTGGGATGGCAACTTCGACAATGGAAACCAGTACTTTTTACAGACGAATCAAGATTTCGGCTCACTCGTTGTGATGGTCGGGTGCGTGTATACAGACGTCCCAATGAACGATACTCCGCTGCTACTGTACAAGAGGTATCCAGATTTGGAGATGGTTCGGTAATGGTCTAGGGTGGAATAAGTTTGGAGGAAAAAACCGATCTTGTAGTGATACCAGGAAGTCTTACAGCTGCAAGATATATTGATATCATTCTGTCAGATCACGTTATTCCTGCAGCATATGGTATAGGTCCTGATTTTCTTTTCATGCAGGATAATTCCAGGCCTCATACTGCTGCGATTTCTATAGATTTTCTTAACGAGCATGAAATTCGTAAAATGGATTGGCCAGCGATAAGCCCTGACCTTAATCCAATTGAACACTTATGGGATATATTGGACAGACGTATTCGACGTCGTCCAAATCCACCTCAAACCCTTCAGCAACTAACAGAAGTCGAAGAGTGGGACAGTATACCACAGGAAGATATTCGAAGGCTCGTGAGAAGTATGCCAAGAAGATGCCAAGAAGTAATTCGTGCTGCTGGAGGGCATACGCGATACTAAAACACTGGTTTTCAGATAGCGGAACATTGCCTTTAAAAAATTTGTTCTTTTCATTTTGTTATTCGCACTTTTTTTATAATTGTTAATCTTAGTTTACGAATAAAGGATTAGTTTAAAGTTCTATTTATCGATTTATTAGAAGAAAGTATGTGTCTTTCAGAATATAAATGTTCATCTATATATAACTATCACTTAATAAGTTACAGGGTTATCCAAAAGTGTTCCTTTAATTTTTTTGAGCAGTGTATAATAGTTGGTATATGCTATTAACAACAAACCCACAAAACGAAAAATTTTAAAAATGAGGGTAGTAAGTAGGTCATGAAACAATAAAATTGATACAAACAAAAAAATATCTATCTGGTATGCCTATTTGTTAAAATATATAGGGAAAAATAACGTTTTGTTATAATGCAAGTCACCATGTCGCTAAAGTTTAAAAAATGGCTAAAATGTAGTAGTATGAACATTTTTAAAAATATGACATGTTAGTTTGCTTTATAGAGTGCCATAAAAATAGATGAGTTTACAATCTTGTACTTTAAACATCTAACTTATAGAGTTAGGTGAGCACAGGTAGGCAAACAACATGTGCCTCTACCTACTGTAACTCGGGACCCCTGACAATAAACATAATTAAATAATAATAATTGGACTACACCTATGGGATCCGGAGAAGACCACTAAGTTTTATAGTTCAATAATGATGTATTACTCTCTCGCATTAAGCAACAGACTATATAGGTCGGGTCGTGTCCTTAATTTTGCAAAAATGCTTGAGTAATATTATTTAAAATTCCCTATTTTCACTAATCACAAACCAAAAAATATAATATTTTAACTGATTTCTACTTTGACTCTATATCCGTTTATTACATCTATCATCTATACATCACCCTTAACAAAGCCTCCATCATAAAAAAGGGTTGTTTCATTGAAAGCTCAGATGGAATCGAAAAATTTTATCGCGATTTTTGAAGTTCCTGTCAAGAGTTCTTCAGATGTGTCACGCAGAGCTCTTTCGGATCACTCAAACGTAATTTTTAAGTAATTTGAATATAATGTTATCTTAATTTTTGTATTGCTTCTGAAGTGCTCCGTGGGATATTTCGAATTCTCTCAGCGTAAATGAGTTTAAAACGGGAATGGGACGTTTTTATTTATCTTATTCATGCAATATAATAATAGTAATAACAATAAATAGTCTTTATTAAGAATTAAAAGTGGCCTTAATATTTATTTTCAGAGACGTCAATTGAACTGTTATCGAAGTTATTTAGGAAATCAATGCAATAATTTAGATTGAGATTAGGTATATGTAAAGTAAATTATCGCCATGAGAAAGCATTGTATCAAGCCTAACAAACTGCACAAAGTATACTGAATAATATACAGAACAACTGTGTATTTTACATTTATAATGAAAGTTACCTAGTTTCTTTCTACTTCCTGTTTATATTGTCTTAAACACTAGCCTACCGACCCACCATCCAACAATACGTCCCATTTTAATTCCAAAATCAACCCCTTTAACCCTTCCGTCTACTATGCATATCACGTTAACAGAGACAGGTATAGCAATATTTTGTACACCTCTAAAAGGGCGAAACAAGGAGAGCAACAGGAAAAAAGGTTTGCATAATGCATTATGGAAAAAGAATAAATTATGGCACAATAAGAATCCGTGTGCTGTTAACTAAAAATAGTGCGGTTGAAAATGTAGTTTTAGTTGAGTGTGGATTTGTGTTTCGAATGGATGAAATAGAAGTTGTTTATTAAAGATTAGTGAAATTATATTGTGTTTTATTTGTTCTTTGTGTTTGTGGTTTTTCCTGTGTTTGTGTATATAGGGAGAGGCACGTAAGTAAGCACCAAATCTAAGTCTGTATCGCCATTATGAAAATATTAGCAAGCAAAAACTGAACCCAATCTTAAACTTCTACAACGTCTAAAGTAACGGAAATATACAGGGTGTCCCGATATTAATGGGCCTTGAAATACCCAGAAATTCTATAATAGGCAGATAGATCCAAAAATATGCTTAGGCAAAATGTTGTTGGATAATAAGGTACAGGGAATATTAAAATGCATTTTTAAAATTTAACAACAACTTTATAACTATTTAAAGAAGAAAATTCAAAATAGGTAGAATTATGCATGTTTAAAAAATAGAAACTGAGACTCTATGTTAGTGGTAGCAAGAAATGTTGGTAATATTACATAAATCACGGACATATTATCCCGACCTGCAATATCATATGATTTTTCGTGTTTTGTTGACTAGCAGCAAAGAAAATTATAGCTACGCAAGCTTTGCTAGCAGCAAGTTTCTTTAGCAACCTGAGACTAGCACTAGCTTCAACTTGTTAGCGGCTCTCGGGAAGTGACAAGACGAGCGTTTGTTAGGTTTGTTTTATGTGAAAGCCAAAAACAGATAAGCGGTAAAAAGAATGTATACGATAAAAAAAATATATTAAAAGAAGGAATAGACTGGCAACTGAAGAAGCAGGGAAATTAGCATTTATGCTAACAAACAAGACACTATTTGGTCCGGCAATTCCAGATCTAGGAGAATCACCTGATGCTAGTACGCCAGAACCGAAAAATTGACCATAAAGAAATATTTCTCTTTAAAAACAAAAACCTGATCTGGACATCTGATTCAATATAACTTATCTACTCAGATGAAGATGATGACTATTTTTAGCACAGAACCAGATGCTGTGCAGACTCCGAAACATTTACAGACATGGAGGATGAAAGTGCTGGAATACAAGCATGAATTAGATGAATATGTATTTAATTCATTTTCTTTAAACACTTTTCTATAACCTATTTTATTAGTCAATTGCAGTAGACTTATTGTAGAACTTTATTTCAATTTGTTGCTCTGATTCTTATAATATTAATTAGGTATACCTAGTGTTTTAATTTTTTTTTTAGGTTTTCAGTAAATTTACTAATTTTTGTTCTTATAAGTGGCATGACGTCATTAAACATTATTTATAGAGACTTTTTCATGTCTCAAAAATAAATTACCGATAATTTGCCATTACTACTCTATACAGGGTGAGTCGGGAGGAATTGGCCTAACTCTAAGGGTGTAATCTATGCATCAAAATAATATGGAAAAACTCAAATGTTGTTATCCAATATTCATTTGTTTTCAAGTTACAGCGTTAAATAAAATAATAATATTGTTAAACCAAAATATCCAACATTAACATTGTTTTAAATAAATCATTGGTTTAGTAAATTTTCACGCCATTGACTTCCAAACATTTCCTGCTTGGTTTACGATGGGCGCGAGTGAATCTTCTAATTCATTCGTGCCTTTCTTTAATATTGAGTACAGCATTTCTAATGCGTCTAATTAATGCATCCCTAGTATCTACTTTTACTTTGTAAACCTCAGTTTTTAACCAACCCCATAGATTGTAGTCCAACGGCGTGAGGTCTGGCGATCTAGGAGGCCAACTAATAAGACCACCGCGACCAATCCAAACCCCTGGAAACCTTTGGTCTAAATATTGCTTGACCCAACAATCGAAATGGGCAGGCGCTTCGTCGTGTTGATAATACATTTCAATTCTGATGTTTAAAGAAATCTCCTCCAGTAGTCCTTGCAATTCATTTTGTAAAAAACTTAAGTAGTGATCCATTGTAAGGCAGTTTTCCAAAAGAAAAGGTTCAATTAAATTATTATCGATCATGCCGCACCACACGTTTACTGAAAACCTGTGTTGAAAATTACTTTCGACAATTGCGTGAGCGTAAGGGTTTTCGTCTGACCATATATGGGAGTTTCGATTATTATTGATGCCGTCACGGGTGAATGTAGCTTCGTCAGTAAAAAGTATGTGCGGTAAAAGATGACGATTATTAATTATCCACTCACAAAATTGCATACGCTTGGCTTAGTCTCCAGGTTGAAGATTCTGTACATGGATGGTACGGGGATAAACCTTGCTCGTGAAGCGTATTGATCACTCTTTTTTTGGGGACTCCCCAACTGAATTCCAATTCTTCGTGAGCTTGTCGTCGCATCTTCTTCTACTAAAGCTAGAAAATTTTCTATTTTTTCTAAATCCTGTTGAATGGCTCGTTCGGATGTTACATTAGCACTTGGAAGCGTTCCGGTCTTGCAGAGCTTGTTGAAAACTCTGATAAAGGCCTCATGTGGAAATCGTTCACGATATTCTTCAGCAGCCGCTGTAGCATTCCCATTACACAAACCATAAATAAAAACCATATTGGCGTATTCGAGATGTGAATAAATGTGTGGCATTTTATAAAATTAAAATGATACAAATCCGAAAGTTAACGGTGAATCAATGTAACATTTTATACTGACACTAATAGGATAGTGACAGCACAACAATCAAAAGCAAACAATAATAACATTTATTACAGGAAAGCTAAATTAATGCAATATTTTGTTTTTGCCTTATAACTTGAAAACAAATGAATATTGGATAACGACATTTGAGTTTTTTCTTATTGTTTTGATGCATAGATTACACTCTTGGAGTTAGGTCCGTTCCTTCCGACTCACCCTGTATACAGGGTGTTCCTTAATGATATGCGAATATTTAAGGGTGTGAATCTACATGAAAAATTTATAAGTTTACTTTATAAACTATGGTCCAAAAATATTTCGTTACGAAAATACAGGGTGTTAAAGTTTTAGGAAAAAATGGAAATTAATTAATACTTTCGAAACTACTTCAGATATTTCAGCGATATTCAATCCGCAGCGACAGCTAATAAATGTGCATATTTTTTATACGAAATTAATTCTCAGCTTTAACGGTGGCGTGTCTACGAGCACTGACGTCGATATTTTTGAATTGTATGCCACTGTTTTTTTCCCAAATAGAAGATATTTTTGAATTGACCGTTCAATTCGAAACATAACCTCTCTTGAGTTGTTTTCCTGTGATGCGCCGTTCTTGAGTAAAAAATAAAAAACGCTGTATTGTCCCAGAAAATTAATCTAATTATTAAAGAATACAATTTTGCAATACATCTAGTTTCATTTTATTTTTACCATCTTGTTAAAAATGGTGAATTATTTAAATGCAGAAATAGCGGAAATGCAGTACGTGTATGGCCTCGCCGACGATAATGGAGAGCAAGCCAAGACGTATTTATCACCTGAGATATCCCAATCGTGCTTTGCCAGATAGTCGAACCTTTCCTAATATTCATCGTCGTCTTGTTTAAACTGATAGTGTCCAAAGAGGTAGAACTCTAAGTGTCGAAGTCGATGTACATCCTGAAACGAGTACGAGGATTATTGCTTGAATCTGTTTGGAGAATATTAGTAGATTTTCTATTATATCCGTACCATATTTTAAGAGTACAGTCATTACTTCCCAGAGATGTTCCAAGGCGTGGGACCTTCAGTCAGAGGTACCTTTATAATAATGCACAAAATCCGAAACTTCAAACACACATTCTGTGTGAACGAAGCTTATTTTTCCAAGAAATTCCATCTAGAATTTCCACAACAATCATTTGTGGGCGGAAGAAAATCCCTATGCCGTAACTGAAACCCATTTCAAACACCAATTTTCGGTTAACCTATGGACAGGAATTATTGGTAACAATTTTATTGGTCCATTCATCTTGCCGAGACGACTTGACGGACAATCTTACCTCAATTTTCTTCAAAAACCTTTGCTGCTTGAGGAAGTTCCGATAGCAATAAGAAACCATATGTGGTATATGCACGATAGTGCACCAGCACATTTTAGTGAAGTGGTTCGCAATTATTTACTAACTGTTTATCCAAATCGTTGGATTGGCCGCGGTCGACCTCAAGAATGGCCATCAAGGTCCCCTGACCTCAACAGCTTAGATTTCTTTTTGTGGGGCCATCTTAAGAGGCTAGTGTACACAAGTCCCATTAACACTGTAGAGGAATTAATAGTAATAATAGTTGCAGCATATGATAGAATAAGAAATACTTCGGGGATATATCAAGGATTGCGCAAGTCTAAAGCATGTTGCTGTGTCTTTAGAGGCTAATTTGTGTTCTTAAAAGTTGATGAAGACAAAGGGTATATTTTTTACGCTAAAACAGTTCGAACTCGTATGTTATAACTTTGATTAATAGCCTTGTATGTGACAGCAACAAGATCTATGAAACCTGTTGTGTGTAACTAGGACACTCTGGGCAAATATAAATTTATTTACGGATTCTCTTTGAATTTAAAACATTAAATTATTTTGAAATGATAACACAGTTTTTAAATACAGAGTGGCAAAAAAGTCGCGCATAATGCCTGTAAAAGTTGTTCAGTAAATTATTCCCCACATTTCTACCTGCATGAATTTTTTCTGTCATTTCTGGCTTGGTTGCCCTAGAGACTATCTTACTTTTTTTTAATGGAACATCTTGCATATGATTGCATATTTGGATTCTACTGAGAAAACTCTGAATTTTTTGTATTTTCACCTATCTGCAAGCGTTTCTGAGATAATAACAGCTCAGTAATGAAAAACTTCCTAATTATAATTATTCCTACCTAATACCCACCAGTTGAGTCAAGGTGTTTTCATGACAGCGACCTAAGAGGTGTCAATTTTAAGTTCCTGTTTAATTTTCTGTTGTCTGATTTCTAATTTGTTTACACTATGGTTTAACTGAATGATCGCAAGATCAGGTTTGTCAACTTTTTAATGAATCCAAATAGGCCTCCAATAAAAAAAGGAGAAGTTGCATCCCTACAAGATAAAGTTGGTGCACGAGTTAAACGAGGAAGATTTTTATAGAAGAGCTGAATTTTGTGAGCTGATGATGGAAAGATGCAATAACGATAATAACTTCGCAACAAATATCATTTTCTTGAATGAAGCTACTTTCCATTTAAATGACATTGGCAATAGACACAATTATCGTTATTGGTCTGCTAAGAATACTCACTGGTTCCAGGAAGGTCATACGCAGAGGCCCGGAAAAGTTAATGTTTGGGCGGGCATAGTTGGTAGACATATTGTGGGACCTTTTTTCATAAATGGTAATTTGAATGGAGAAAAATATCTGGACCTCCTCAGGAATCACATAATTTCTTCTTGCAGAATGGTTTTACAGGGTGTCAATAATGGCATAAACGAACAGGTATTGTTCCAGCAAGATGGAGCATCTGCGCATTATGCGGCAAATGTTAGACAATACATAAGCGAATAATTTTCAGGACGATGAACAGACAGAGGACGGGCTATTGACTGGCCAGCGCGATCCCCGGACTTAACCCCGCTCGAATTCATTTTGTAGGGACACTTAAAGAACAAAGTCTACGTTAACCGTCCAAATTACTTAGAATCTTTGAAAGTCAGAATTAGTGCTGAATTTCGGGCCATTCCAGAGGACTTCCTTATAAACGTTATAAACGGGTTTAGGGAGCGACTGGCGCTCTGCTTAGCAGAAAATAGTGGTAATTTTGAACACCTGATCCACTGAAAAGGTTTCACTTGTTTATTAATCCGATGTTAAGTTGTTCAATTTTCTAAGCTATTTATTTTGTTAATATAAAGTTTGTTACAATTTTCAATAAATAAAAAGTTGAAGTACAAAAAATTCAGAGTTTTCCCAGTAGAATCAAAATATGCAATCATATGCAGGGTGTTCCATTTAAAAAAAGTAAATTAGTCTCTATGGTTGGTTGGAGAAATGACAGAAAAAATTCATGCAGGCAGAAATGTGGAGAATAATTTACTAAACAACTTTTATAAAGGTCACTTTTTCGTATACGAGGTAATTCAAAAGTTACAGGAATTATACGCGACTTTTTTGCCACTCTGTATAAACTCAACTTACTGACCAACAACATTTTAATATGAGATATTTGGATATATCTGTCTAATAAGGGTATTTCCAGTGTTCCAATAGCCCTTTTGAAACACGTAGCTTTAATTGGCCTTTAATTAGTTTCAAGAATATTCACGGAGCAGTTTTAAATTTAAAACTAGTTTAACTTGATTCTTATAACTGACAACTATGTATATGTATAAGACCACAGTTATATTAGTTATATTAGTTTTTTTCGATATTAAACCACTTAAAATGTGTCCAAATAAAGCCAATTAAAATCGGCTTTGTATGTCCCCATTTCCTTTTCCGAACTTTCGTTTTCAATTTAAAAGTTGAAAAGTATTTGTTTTACGTTTTAAACTTTATAAAGTGCCGAGAAGTTCCCTCAAACTTTCTCTTTTTAATCTACTTGGGATTGTTAGCAGGATTCTATATTACAGAGAAAAAAACTAATATGGGAAGAGGGAAGACAAAAAAATATTTAAAAGTCTTGCATACACCAACCTATTTATTAATTGCAGCTACTAAGATAAGATATAAGAATAGGTACCTAATGTAACCGACAATTACTTCAAACACAAGTGCATGTGAAATCAGATATTTGGTTGCGAGTTAGGTGCGAGAGATGTGTATTAAAACAATAAAAATTAATTTGGCGTAATTGTTCCATTTTGAAAGTATTACATTCTCCAAAGTGCAAAATATCATGCTGACATTATAACCCTATTTCAAAAAGGTGTAGAGTAATAAAAGCTCATTAGGTATGCAAAGGGACTACAGAGTGGCCCAACGAATATTTAAGCCACTTTCATTTGGCATTGATTTCATTGCAAAATTCTTTCTTTTTATCAAGTGCAGGTAGTACCACCCGGGATTGGGTCAATGTATGGGTTTTGCCTATTGTTATCCATTCACAAACACTGAAAATGGTGTGACAAAGGCGTGCCGGTAGGATATTCTTAAAAAGAAAGGAATTTTATTTTAACAGAATAAAATTTAGGCATATACGTAGTATTAGGTACACTTATTTTTTATTAAACATTACAAAAAAAATACAAAATTCAATCATATGTGGAACTGTCATCTCCTCTTGACGTTATAATTAACGTGTCGACGGTCCGATCGATCAGGTGGTAAAGATCCCACATTTTCTCCTCTTCTTTAATGACATGATGGACTTCTTTTCGCTAGTTCTCTGGTGTCACTTCCTTAATGGCTTGATCAAACAGTAGCTTAACGTCTTTCATTTTGAATGACGTATTGTGTCTTGCTACAAATCCTTTTACTTGCGCCCATATAAGTTCTATAGGATTTAGTTCGCAATTATATGGCGGTGTGCGCAGCAGAGTTACACTATGTTTTTCTGCTATATCTTCCACGGCATATTTCATAAAACGATGTTTGTGTAAATTTGCTATAGCTAATAGTTCCTTCTTTATCAAATTATTTTCAAATTCAATACTTTTGGTGGTTAACCAGTCGATAATTTCTTGTTTTCTCCAAGATGAAGTTGAAGTCTTCTCTGTGCGTCGTGAATGATAGCTTGCGTTATCCATAACTACTACTGAATCAGCTGGAAGATATTTTATCATTTCACCAAAATAGTCCTTAAAAACATTCGAATTCATGTCCTCGTGGTAATCTCCCGTATTGAATAACTGAAAGATTAGCAAACCTTCTCAATTCTCTAAAATTTTTGGTTAGTTATCATAAATAATTTAATGCACAAAGTTTACCTGCGCCTATGGCCGACACCGAAATTGAGCCGAACTGGACGGAATTTCCCATTTTATTACTCTACATCTTTTTGAAATGTTATTATTATGTTCTTAAGGTTTGTTTACCTACTATTTATTTGACGAGTATTTACACGATTGTCAATATTTGACTGATGTTTCACTGTGTCATTTTAAGGTAGTTTAAAATTCGAAAAGTAATAAAATGATATACAGGGTGGCCATTTGAAAATGAAACAAAGCCAATTTTGGGCACCCCAGGTTAAAAAAAAGAACGCTCGGACCCATCGATTTTTGATTATAGAGGTAACATTTTTTTTGGCATTTTCGCCCCCTGAAAGTCAACACCTACCCCCCAAGGTTTTAAATAGAATGGAGATCGAGTGATACTTTGTTTTAAAGGTATTTTTATGTAGAGTATATCTTCAGGGTTTAACATCGCCACTATCTACCTAGCCTGTACACTGTACAGGGTTATCCAACCAAGACTAGACAAGGCGATTTTTTGACTTTTCCTGTACTTTTATAAAAAAAACTGAAATAGCCATCTTAAGTCATTTTCTCCCGCGAATTCGAATATCTTCAGCAAAAAAAAAAATTGAACATCAAACAAAAGTACTAGGGGTCACTTTGATGTTTTTTTAAATGGGATGCCGTATTTTTAATGAGCTTATCCGATTTCTCATATAAATTTTGATCTAAAATGTTGGATTTTTAATTCAAAAACGCCTTTTTTCTTCAGTTTTAAATTCGGAAAATGTTCGTCTACCGTAAAAATTAAAAAAAAAAAAAATTAAAAATCCAACATTTTAGATCAAAATTTATATGAGAAATCGGATAAGCTCATTAAAAATACGGCATCCCATTTAAAAAAATATCAAAGTGACCCCTAGTACTTTTGTTTGATGTTCAATTGTTTTTTGCTGAAGATATTCGAATTCGCGGGAGAAAATGACTTAAGATGGCTATTTCAGTTTTTTTATAAAAGTACAGGAAAAGTCAAAAAATCGCCTTGTCTAGTCTTGGTTGGATAACCCTGTACAGTGACTCACCAAAAGTACAAAAACCGGTTGTTTTTACCTTTTTTATTACAAAAAATGACAACGATTAATAGCATTTGCTGGTGTTAAACTTTGCTTTTTTGACAATTCTAATTTCATTCCTGTGGCCTTCAATTATTGCTGTAGATCATGTTCTTCGGACGCGGTAAAGTAGTAAGGTTTAAAGCCTGTTTACATTAGGTGCAAAAAAGTCATGCAAAGTATTGCTTCTGCAAAGAATTGCATTGCGTAACCGTTTACATATCATGCAAGTAAAGGATGAAAGCATTTTAATAACCAGTTGTACTAATTACTAAGCACGTTTGCCAATAACGAAATATATTAGCTTATCTTGGCTTGGCTTTGCTCCGCATGGATCAATGGATGAATTGATTTTTTTATGTTGGTACCTGTGATTTCACACAAAAATTGCATGCCATGTGACATAAAAATAGCTCGTGTTCTAATTTGATGCAATGCAAAGAAAATTGCAACAGCTGATTGCAAAGTCCCAAGTGCGCATGCCTACAGGCAATTTTTTATTGCATTGCACGTGCAATTTCCTAATGTAAACAGGATTTTAGTTAATTTCGTTACAGAATCGGGATAAAAGTGATAATGGTTTACTCAATTTTTTTTCTTTTCAACGTATGTTTTTCTGACGAATGCTGTTTTTTCCTAAACGGTACGGTGAATCGTCACAACTGTCGTTATTGTTCTGATTCAAATCCCAGAATATTTCGTGAGGGGTATACGCAACATCCGGAAAAACTGAATGTTCGGGCTGGAATTTTTGGTAACCGTTTAATAGGCCCCTTTTTTTAACCTGGCAATTTAAAAGGCGAAATGTATCTGGAATTATTACAAAACCCAATTTACCCAGCGTTAGTAGAAATGACTGAAAATGACGATCAGCACATGGAAAACTACTTAATATTCCAGCAAGACGGTTCGCCACCCCACTTTGCACTCACTGTTCGTCACAATTTGGACCAAACGTTTCCAGGACAATGGATTGGAAGGAAAGGAAGTATTAAGTGGTCCTCACGTTCTCCGGATCTAAGCCCGTTAGATTTTTTATTGGGGGCACTTAAAAACTAAAATGTATGCCATCCCACAGATGCTTCAAAATTAACGAAAGCGTTGTGAACAAAATCTCTACTATTGCATGAAGGCCCAGGGGCAGCACTTCCAGCATTTACTAAACTAACTTGTAAGAATTTTTTTTGTAATAAAAAAGGTAAAACAGCCTGTTTTTGTACTTTTGGTAAGCCACTGTACAGGCTATGCAGTAGCTATAGTAGCGATGTTAAACTCTGGGATTATACTCTACACAAAATTATGTTCCCCTTATAATCAAAGATCGACGGGTCCGAGCGTTCTTTTATTTTAACCTGGGGTGCCCAAAATTGGCTTTGTTTCGTTTTTAAATATCCACCGTTTATACTATAGTTGAACAGAAATAAATTTTTTTAACGGGACTGAATATCGTTGTGTGCGTGGAACAGCCATAGTATTCGATGAGAGGTATCCAGACAAATACATCGAGCATACCTATGTCATGGGATTGGTGCGGAAGTTTGAAGAAACTGGATCAGTATCAAACAAAAAAAAATGCACAAGCAATCGGTGAATTCGCTATTACGAAGGTCAACAATCTGACGAATGTTTGTAATGGTTCTGTGCACAAAATTTTAAAGGTGGGTTCATCTAAAAAGTTTTAGTTTCAGCATTAATTTTAGTAATCACTTTAGCAATAAGACTGAGTTAAAATCATGTTTTCAAATGTAAGCGTTCAAAATGATATATTAGCTTTAAATTTTGCCTAATTCTTTATAACCTTGGTTTACTAAGCGCATGCGCTAAGTTTATTTGGAATTGTGACATAATAGTAGTTTAAAAAATGTGGTTATGTGTATGGCACCAGATATTGACATGTTATTATGTCAATGGGTATAGTAACAAGGGCAGTCAAGGATTAATAAAACCAAATAATATTTCTTGCCCTGCATAATAATAATATGGATTTGGATTACGAATATTTTATTGATTTAGCGCTAAAATATCATAAATTATGGCACAGGTCTCCTTTATAACTCAGCGGGCAATACTTTTACCAATTCGGTATTCCCATACGATTCCATCCATGAGCAAGATATCTGAAATATATTAAATTTTAATATTGTGTTTAGGTTCGAGTCAGCTTAATAAATTGCTTATCATTCTCTCTCATACCCTTTATCAACGTACTGTAGAATCCCTCTTTGTCCTTTCTTTTCTATTCAAATTCAAAGGACGTTCCCAAATCATGTAAAAATTCCAGAGAAAATACTTATTAGTAGAACATCTAAATTAAACGTATCACGCAGGGCCGTCATTCTTAATCTTAAAATTAAAATAGGAGTCGAGCACATAAACACCAAATATCCTTATGCTCTAAAATGATGACTAAAGTTGTTATTAAAACTATTGCTAAAATTAGAACTTTTTGCATAAACACGCCCTAAAGAGAATAAATTATTCCCATACAAAATACAAATTTTAAACTAACTCAACGAATAATGTGCCAAAGGACTGACGAAGACCGGACCTTAATAACAATATATGCGTAGACCATTCGTCACCAGCAAGATGTCCCTTCTTGACTCCTCTTGATTTTTTTCTCTGGGGCTTCTTGAAAACTGAAGTTTATAGAAGCTTGCCTGAAAGTATTAGACCTCAAAAATAGAATAACACTGGGATGCAGGCGTTGGGTCTAATACCAATAATGGGTTAGGCTATATGTTAGGTACTAAAAGTTAATTAATAAATTGTCAAATAAAATATTATTACCCAATAAACTTTAACTATATTAACAACTAATATTGTATTGTGGGAACCATACGAAAAAAATATTTACAAAAAACTCCATGTACATGCACACGACAAAACTAAAATGGAATATACAAGCACATATAACTTAATTAAAGAAATATTGAATAGAGGGAGTCATTAGCGGATTATGTCGAATCAAATTTAAGTCGTGAAAAAATATGACATGTGTTTTATGGAAATAAGTTTTAAACAGTAGGCCCAGGAATTAAATCCATTGCGACCAAAGCACAGGAAAAAGCAAACTTACTGGCGGAATAATTCTCTTTACATTGAACGGTTGCAGCCCAGCAGCTTCCCCCCCCCCCTCCTGGTTGCGCCACTCATTGCTTCGCTGATTACAGCACGCTTGTTTCACTTTGGTTGCCCGAACATCGGCAATGCACATCTATATAGGCAGCAAGAGGTCTCACATCTCAACAAAGACCTGGAAGAAATTCTGTCTTAGGGTGACAGTAACGAAATAGAACTTAACGCTAAAGAAACCCAGGCGGCAGTTTTTTCTAAAAAATGAATGTGGAAGAACCGGATTAAGTCATGGCGGGACACTCGATTCCCTTAGTTTCATCGATTAATTTATTGGGCGTCAATTTGGATAGTCATATGTCTTGGCATAGTCACGTTGCGACCATTGCAGAAGCTTGGAACACTTTTCCGAACAAAGAACCTCTATACATTCCAACAACTTTTGATGCTCTATAAAGCCCAAATTCAACCATCGCTGGAGTACTGTTCGCATATTTGGGGCTCTACTCCTAAACATACCCTGAGATTGCTAGATTCCCTTCAAAGAAGAGCCATTCGCTTGATCGGTTACCATGATCTGACAAAAAACCTGGAAAACCTTGAACATCGAAAGCAGGTTGGGGGACTTGAGTCTATTTTACAAATATTTTCATGGCAAGTGCTCAACTGAGGTTGCCCGCTTGATTCCACCCAGAGCGGTGCAAGGTAGAAATATACGACGAGCCACTGCAGCCCACCCGTACGTGGTTTAGCTTGGTGTCCCTCGAACGACACTGTTTAAAAATTCTTTCATCTGAAGAACTGTCATCACTCTGGCACGAACTCCCTGAGGCCGTTTCTCCAACAACTATAATCTCCATAGATTCAAGACCAACGTGAATCGTTTCCTGTGCACACGCAACGCTCGCAGAGCGCCATAACCATACCCTGTTTTGCAGTTTTATCCAGCAATAGAAAACCGTCTATATTTAATAATGCTTCAACATCTTTTTATTCGAACATTGTGAAGTTTAAACATTTAGATACACAGACAAAAAGGATATCTTAATGTAAAGCAAAACGAATTTAAAACAAGGCCGCTATGTCTTTCGATATGTCCAAATGAATATTTTCTTGATAATGGTCAGCTAAATCCTTGGAAGCAATTTTCGTAATTATCTTAGCGGAAAGAAAACTTTACTTAAACTAAGATAACGCAGCTTCTAACCATTCGAAGCATGGCCTTGAGTTAAGTTCATTTATTATCTTAAAGAATCAATCCTTCAAGTAAGAATTATATTATACCGGTCTAAGAGATGACATCCTTGAATAGAAGCGTTTAAATCTGAATGTACTGTGTACAAGTATTTATATATTTATGTCAAGTATATGTGCCTTTGCTTCAAGAACACAAGTATTTGTTATTGCTTGACTCAAAGACGGCATCCTTGAATCAAGACAAAGAAGTTCCTAATTTCTTTCGTTTAAAGAGATTGTTCTAAGTTCATATGACTTGTTGCAAGAATCTATTTCTTTGCAGCAAACGTACAAACACCTGGACGACTTTAGAGGTTTGGTATTCGTTTATAAATAGATGTTTTCAATATTTGTACCAGGACGTAATAGTTCTAGCTACACACACAGTAAAAAAATGTTTTTTTTTAATCACGCGTACATTACGCTCAAATTTAGAAAAACGAAATTGCTGTCTTTAGCGAAGCCAATGTAGACAATTATCTACAAAAAACTATGAGTTATCTAATTCGTCGTACATTTTGAGTTTAAACTACGCACGCAACAAATCTCAAGTAATCTAGCCACATAATCGTAAGAAGTCGAAACAGTAAAGAATGACACCCATCTGCATCCATTCTTCGGTCACTGGAGTACTGATGTGACTCCGCGCAGATGCCGAATTGCATGTAAATAACTATACTATACTCTTAGGACAAGAGCCAATTACTTTGGCACAAAGAACTTTATCTTTGTTAAAAATACCATTTCAAAATGTTACAATTTTAAAGACGCCAGCTTTGAAACAAGAAATTTTGCTGCCAAGAACATAACCAGAAATGACCAGAGACACACAAAATCATGTATTAAGAACACATTTACTCTAAATAAGATTATTACCTTTAGATTAAGTAATTTAAAGTCAAGATAATTTATTCTCTTGTGGCAAGTGCTGATTTTTATCAGTCTAGTTTGAATAATTCAAAGTCATGATAGATTTTTTTTTTCATTACTTAAATAGTTTTGAAGCACTTGCCTGGGTCGTCACTCCATAATTCTTTTGATCCATGCACACTTGACATCCTTTAGAATTTAGACGTATCCAACGTTAGACAGCATAATTCCGAATATTACCGCATACTTATTAATTTCAGCTAGTTTTATCATGGACTATACTTAACTCTAAAGAAATCTGTATCATATAATATTAAATTATTAAAAAACAATTCGTTTCAAAGTTCATCGTTTTTAATGAATTTAGAAACCGCCAAATAGCCTAAAATCTCCATCGTACGTGTCCAGAATAACACTTTATATTTAAAATATGCCCGCAAAATTTGCATCATCGCTTTCTTTTATAGCCCTTTTAAAAGGTGCAAGAGAGACAAGTAGACTTTTGTTTGAGCAACCACTGGTTTTCTGATACTAAAAATTCAGCAGCTTATCTCAGTGATGGCAGACAATGATCAAATAAAATATTAAGAGGGAACATGATTTTTACGCGATTTTCGTGTGGAGAAATTTAAGCGATGTGTAAAAAAGGCTGTTTACTTGCAATGCGACTTTTTCTTCTAAAATTTATCTTACTTTTAAATAAATTCTCTTGTCTAGTTTTTTACAGAACAACACAAACTATAGAAGAACAAGGTTTTTCATTAAAAAAAAATCAAATAACATATTTTTTTTTATTGAAATTTGGTACCGTTATTTATAATGATGAAGGGGCTTTATTAGCCCTAACTAGATTAAATTTTAAGAAGTAGTCCATTTTCTGTGGCGAGATTATTAAAGAAAACAAGGTCTGTCTATACCACCAAACTAGCATAATTCGTAGTTTAGTGGTATAGACAGACCTTGTTTTCTTTAGATTAAATTTGTTAAGTCCAGTGGCGTCCTGGGGAGCGCATTAACGAATATTATCGACAAGAAAATGTATGCCACTGACCTTTTTCTAATTTTGATATTTTTTTTCGGATTTACCAACTAATAGTACAACTTTTTTGTTCCTGGAATTGTTTTCGTATCTTGCTTCGTTTTCGAGAGCAAATAGTTATTTTCCTAACAAGTGCGCAAAGTAATACTTTTCCGCACGCAAGTATAGTTGGACGAACGACGGAGTTCGGATAAATTCTCTCGTGAAACTTTTTTCCTACGAGCTTCATATCAGATAACAACAAAAATAAAAATATGATAATTTATTCAATAATTTTTAATTTAACTTTAAAAAAAGAATTAGGTATAGTACAACTAAAAATTAGATAACAAAAATAAATAATAATAGAAAATTCGAAAATTACATAACAATAAAAAATAATAATAGGAAACTAAATTATTTGTTTATAACATTTATAACAAAAGAGCAATTGCTGACATTATGCAAATTGATAGCCAATGCAGTAAGTTCATTCAGTGGGTGGTTTATGGTATAGCTTGATGAGCACTGACTTGGCGTGGAAGGACAGTTGTTCAAATATGTCGATGAAGGTGTTAACTCAGAAGGATTTATGTAGCTTAATGAAGAAGGGCAGTTGTTCGTGGCCAATATTTTATTGGACATGTCCTTTTTTTGATTTGTCGAATCTTCAATGTAGCTCTCGGCGACAGTCGTCGATTTCCAGCCTCCGAGTCGCTTGACATTAGTGATTCCTGCCCCAGAATCGGCCAACATGGTAGCCGATGAACGACGGAAACTATGTCCTGTATAATGCTTTGGATTTTTCAATTGTAGATATGCAGCTATTTCCGAAGGCATCTTACCGAATGAATTTATTCCAATACATTGAGTACCGCCTCTTCCTTGTCGATACTGCACAAAAAAGCGCTTGTGCGGAGTGGATGGTTTTCGAAAATTTGCATATTTATGATAGAGTTGTAAATAATATTCCTTATTTGTTTCATTAGATACTACAAAGATTCTTGAAGTATTGTTTTTATTGTCAGGAATTTTCACGACTATCAAACTTCCTTTATCCTCTATGTGATCAACCATTATCTTGCAAAGCTCATCGCGCCTGCAAGCACCGGCCAACCCAAAAATGGTGGCGACTTTTATTAGAAAGTAAATTTGATCAGGTGCTTCTTCCATAAATCCGGAAACTTCAATTTTGTCAAAAATTTTGGCCTTTTTCGGACGATATCCCACATTTTGCTTTTTTAGAAACAATGTTAGCTTGAATTATTGACTTAAATCCAAGTTTATTTTGATTTTAAGGACACTTTTTAACATAGAGTACTTACTCCATAAAGTATTTGGCTGAACTGATTTTCGTAAATCTGCAAAATACGCTAAGAAGACCTCCTTTTTAAAACTATTTGTCCCTTTGTTGCGGCACCAGTATTCAAATTATTTATATTGCTTCTTGTATTTTTCTTGGGATTAAGTGGGCAATAAATTTAAATTTGCAGAGTTTGCGGCCTCTGGAATGGAATCTGGTAGCTCCTCGTCAGAGCTGCTCATTTTAACAGCGTTTATACTTTTTGAGGATTTGATGGAAAGAAAAGCGTCGGTGTTTGTAGATTCTTGTTGACATAGAAACGGAGGAAAAATCTGACATCATGTGCCAAAAGCAACATGTACATTTATTGTTGCTTGGCAATATTATAATCATTTATTACTATACGAGGTACTTAAAAAATAGAATTTTTTTTCGTTTTAGGCTGAAATACGAATATCGTGAATTACGATTAAAAGGTAAAAGAGAATACACTTACAACGGCTTCGCACATTGCATAAAATTGTCTACAGCTACTAAAATAAATATAAATATTCCCTGCCAAGGAGATTTTTGAATAGTGCTACTTTTCCGCAACTGGTGTGGATAAAAATCTTATCCGCACTAGTGCGAAAAAGTGTAACTTTGCACACGGAAATGCGTGCACAAAGTACTACTCGCACGCTCGTAGGAAAAATAAAAACCACTTTATTGCACTATTTTTTTTAAATAATGATAAAAAAATGCAACAGTTAATCAAAGCAAATGTTCAAAATGACCACCTTCTGATAAAACGCACGATTGCAATCGTCTCATTATTGATTCTCTTGGACGTTTAGAAATGCCTGCATTATTTCGTGTCGCATTGCAACTTTCAATCATTCGAATTCTTAAGTCGTTTTCATCTAGTACAGGCGTTTTGTATACAAGAGACTTTAAGTGACCCCATAAATAATAGTCTAGAAGAGGATTCAAGTCGGGACTGCGAGCTGGCCAACCTTGGGGACCTGCGCATCCATTCAGCAATTAGGAAAATTATTGACGAGCAACTAGGTTAAAATGAGCTGGGGCACCGTTGTGTATAAGCCATATATTTGTTCTTATTTGTTGAGGTACGTCTTCTAACAGAACGTCAAGTTCTTCAGATAGAAACTGCATATAGGAGTTTTTAATCAAAAGAGGTGGTTTCCCTTTTTCCCGAAACCACCATATTTTTTCCAAGTATTTTCGCCGCCATACAATAATTTAATTTTTTTTCAATTAAGAAGCATGCTTTGTTAATTTCGTTTAATATGCGTAAAATTAATTTCTTTTAAAGTTCGTTTAATTTCAGCCATCATTTTTTTTATTCTGGATATTTCGATTAGAAAAAAAAATCCATGGATTTTGCGACGAATGGCCTATTTTTTGACATCGTAAAGGATCCTTTTCCGTCCTCTTGTCTGGGCTTCTCGACTATTTTCTTTTTCGTCATTTTCTTAATGGAAGCCTTTCAAAACCCTACAGTGCGCGATGAAAGTTTCGCTAAAGTGCCACATATTTCTGCAGCATCCACTGTGGTTAGTTCAGGATTTCGTTCCGGAATTCCATGATACACGTTTTTAACCATTATTTGTTCTTTTAATGTTAATTAAAATGTTTTGTTGGCAACCGCACAACTAGTTGAAGTTTGTTAATATTCATATAGTTTGCTCAATTAAAGGCAGTTAATAACACTCAATAAAGTTAAAAACTATATATTTACACAAAACAATGTCTATTTGAACAACACATATACTACGATAACTAAAAGAAACTTACAAAACATTTCAATAAATCAATAAGAAAAACACAAGTTAATCAAACCCCCTGCCAGCACGCTTATTTTCAAATCCTTGTGTGTGTGAATTCGGTCTCTGTATATTGCCACATTTATTTTCTCCGCGATCAGAATACCAGTATCGGAATCGCCGTGCTATTTTAAATGCGTTTCGCTGATTGCGGCTTGTATGACAACGTCGCCTCTTGGGTTCACTGTAATTGTAGCGGCAAAAATTATTATATGCATAAAAAATATTTACTTGTACAATACCTTTATTATGCCACTTTCTAGAGTTGGTGATTGGTATTAAAGCAGTCACTGACAGAATTTGTGATCTTTGGGTATAGGTCAAGTTAAATTTCTAATAGAAGTGGTTAAGTGGTTTTCGGGTAAATCGCATATATTATACATGCCCACATTGTTCGTTTACCAAAGGGTCAAATAGAAAATTATAATTGATAAGTAAAAACAAAGTCTTCCTAAGTTCGCATTGAGTTTTCGTCTAATACACTCGCATTAACACCATTAAATTAATACCAACCAAGATAATTTTTTAATTACCTACATCAAATGCCAGTGTAATAATTATTGTATTTACGGCCAAACTGACAAGCTTAAATCAGGCGGAATAAATTTGTTTTTAAATGCAAAACTTCCTAACAGCAACAGATTAAATCTAATTGATATGCTTAATAAACTGCTAGAACTTTGCACCGCATATCGAAAATTTTAATAAAAATAATAATAATAATGTCTTTATTTCTGTCTATAAGAAAATTTACAGGAGTTATAGTTTGTACAGTTGGACCTGTAGTTAAACTTTCTGTAAAGCAGAAAACCGAAATCCAGATATGGATAGCATCTAAGTGATATTCATCCTGATCGATTTAACCTTGGACTTTATCGAAAAGTGGGTTGGTAACAGAATTTTTTGCGATGCAGTCATATTATAAACTCTAATTTTCTAATTTGTCATTTAAAGTAGTTTTATCATACGTAAAATCACAAGAGCTTTTTTTTATCGGATAAACTTTTATTTTTTACGAAAACTAGATTACTTAGAAATTTAACGAGAACAAATGAAAGAGAACAATATAAATGATATATCTATTACCGTTTGTTCGAGTTTAAATTGCTAAAAAGTGATCTAGTTTGAGTTTAAAAAATAAAAGATTATTCGATCTTAAAAAAAAAGACCGAGTGATTTTTAGCTAGAGAAATTCACGAATATTGGCATGATAGATAAAAAAATAATGCTTCACTAAAAATATGTTTGACAGCATCAAATTAATTTGTAGCAATATGTCAGGTTGCCGGGCAATAAAAAAGAAAAGCTACTCGATTTTGAGCTGGAGAGGTTTTTATCATTTAATTTTTAGCTGGAGAAGGTTTCATCGCGATAAAAAAGGATGCACCTTTTTTATCGATGTCAAAGTGATAAAAATGCAAATGTCAAATGGACATTTTATTGTAGGAGTGAATTGATTTAAATTAATTACATCTTGGCTTGCTTAATAAACAGGTGTGGAAAGAGATTTGTTGCGTTTTGAATTAAAATTAAAATTAAATATCTTACGAAATATATTTTTGACTTGACTTGAAGGTGTTAGTGCTTATTGTTTGGTCTTAGAGTTAGCTAATTGGTTTTGGTTTGTATGCATTTTAATTCCACAATACAGGGCGGTAAATGAAATAGTGCAAACTTAACAAAATTTCACGGACGTGCCACATATTTTCAAAAATAATTTTCCTTTACTTCTAGGTTTATGACGAATCACTGGTCAATTGTAAAAACCATCTGTCGAGGTATTTAAATAAACGCCGTGGTCTAGTAATTAGAGGTTAATCGAAAAACTACATTTTCACATTTTATCAACTTATCAATTTTCAATATTAACTTATTGTTAGTTCAGGTTAGTTAAAATTCTTGGCTTTTTCCGTGTTCAAAAATAATTTATTCAGGGTGAGAAAAACGAATACTTTCAATAGTCTTATAATAATTATGTTTTGATTTTCTCAGTGGTTTGTAATTTTGTCTTAAGTCTGGATAAGCGACTTTAGTCTACATTGTATATCTCCGCCATTTGTTGCTGTTTCAAACCTTGGTTCAAGAGCCTTAAGCAATTTTTTCGTTCTTCTCTAGGAAATTTTCGCATAATTCATATGAACATATGACTTGTATAACCAAATTAAGCCAAGAAAATAAAAACTTAAATATGATTAGAGTATTGAAAGTATGCCTTCTTCTTACCTTGTATAAAATATTTTTAAAACACGAAAAAAACCAAAAATTTGTAACCAACAATACTTTAAACACACTTTTTAATAATTGCAAGGCAGATACAGTGTGATGAAATATGAAAGTGTAATTTCTTGATTAAGTTCTAATTACTGTAAAATTACAACGTTTATTTAAAAACACCGAAAGCTGTTTTTTATAATTAAAGCAGTAATTCTTCTAAAACCCAAAAATAAGGAAAAAGTATTTTTGGAAAAAAATTGTCTCCATGAAATTCTATTAAACCTGTACTGTTTCATTTAACAGCTTGTACCTTGTACTGTGGAATTAAAACTCATACAAACCAAAACTAATCAATCTGCTCTAACAAACAAACGACAAGACAATAAGCCTTAATATTCTTTGAACCGCCTTTTAATTTCAAATATAGACTAAGAATTTTGCTTATGCGATTCATAGTTATAGCACTTTATATGATAATACTAAACTAACTTGAACCAACCAAAACTAATATCGCAATGGGTTGAAATTCAGTAATATTTCTAATTTGTGAGTGTTCCGTACTTTGAGTATTCCCTATTTTTTCTTAACATAAAGCTTGCCAGTGAGTCTTATTTTAAATTTATTTTGTATTTATTGACCCAACCCTCCTATTTATTAATCAAATATTCCTGCTCTATTGAGTCCAATGTCCATCTTAAAATAGAACCGTTTATCCCCTAATAACTGACCATCGGCCATCCAATAGGGACAAATTGGCGTAACAATCGTAATTCTCTTCTGCCTAAAATGTCCATACATTATCTCGGTCCATTGGTCCATTCAGCTTAATAGAAGGGGAACATAAAGGGCGAGTGTTATTAATATGTGACTAAATAAAAGAAATATGTAATTCTATTACCCAGTTAAAATGAAAGTATTGATCCGGTTATACAGGGTCTTTAACAATTCCGCTGGTGTATTTCAAGAGGATATTATACATACATATGGAAACATGGAAAAGGGTTCATATTATTGTAGATCCTTAAATGTCTTATAAGGAAGTTATGGCCGTCCAATCGTCCGTAGATGACCTGCAAGACTAGTTTCTGTTTTATTTTTTTGTGACCGCTTTAGGTACCGGTGTGCATCTTAGAACATGAACTAAAATAGGGTCCAAGTATTATAATTTACTTACTCAAACATAAGCATTTAATAGGGCCTCTATATTCGCCTTTAAGGAAAAAGGGGTAAGAAATGCTAGAATTTAGGATAAATTTAGATTTGTGCTAAACTGTTGGATTAGAATATATCGCTTGTTATCTGAAATAAATAAAGATAATTATGCCTTTTCATCACATATAATTAATTCATTTTCATTTCGAACCCAAACTGTCTTTTAAAAATCAATATATTTTATAATATGCTTTTGTCTGATCACGTGGCTTAAAAGATTTTCAGAGTAATCACCTCCAGGGTAAAGTCCGTCTATCTATCTTACAAACTATAAATGCTAATCCCTTACCGCCATAATAACCTATTATGTGACGTGTAAAATTCGGTCACCTGATCTGGGGACTCCAGGTACGGATCTATTTAAAGATTATTATATTATTATATTTTCTCAATAATCCTCTTAAAATAATTAGGGTAAAATAAAATTGGTTTATTTTAGTTAGTTAAATATGCTGACTTTTTTGGTTTTAAAGTTAGATGTTTGTATTGGTCCAGACAAGAAGTTATCTGTTGCCAAATAAACGTAATATCTAAGAATGGTTCGTCCGTGGGAAGAAACCAGTACGCCAAGTGGATCTACGGGTCGTAATAAAAACCAATTAAAGCGTGATATTTTTATCAGTTGACACAAAAAAGTAATCCTCGACGTTTACACCACCCTTTTTGAGCGTGGTTTTTTAAAATTTGGTGCAGTGAAGGAAGCGGCAGCTCTGACACGCAGGCCAGTGAGCACAATGTGGTTTGTTTTAAATAAGCCTATAGTGGAGAGAAGAAAGACTCTTTCACTTTTAAGAAACTGGATGCGATGGATGTCAATATAATTCAAAGAAAAGTATATGCCGTGTACACTGTACAGGGAACAAACGATATTTACTTTAAAAACCCTGTTGCAAAGACTAAAAAAATATGATACAGGAATAGAGTGTTGTCGTGAATGAAAAAAATTAACTAACGACAAGTAATTATGGAATCGGCCAAGTTAGAAAGATGGAGGACGGAATGCCTAATTGCAGTCCATGGATATACACAGGTTGGAAGGGATATTATTTATTTGGACGAGGCGTAGTATGACATACACGAAGTTCCAGAAAAAGGTTGGGTAGATTTATCGGGTCAATGCAGAACCAAAGCTTCATCAAATAAAGTTATACGCTTATAACAATAATTCATGCTTGGAAAGAAAACGGATTTATACCAAACGCTTTGGCCTTATCAGCCAAAAATATAAAGGACTCCCTTGTTGATTTTCACGATGATACTAAAAGCAGAGCTATTTGAAGACTGGTTTGAAAACAAATTATTAGCAAATATACCACCAAATAGTGTGATAGTGATGGATAATGCGAGCTACCACAGTCGAAGGTTAAATAAAGTTCCGTGTTCCAACGACACAAAAGTTATCATCCAGGACTATATGATGAAAAATAATATGTATTTTGAGGAAATTACACAAAAAAGCAATTGGTCGAGATTTTAAATCATTTTCAATAAAAAAGCAATATTAGCAATTTACACTTTGGCGACAGAAATGGGTCATACTGTGTTAAGACTTCCTCCTTATCGTTGTATGTTCAACCGAATTGAACATACATGGTACCAGCTGGAAGCATCGGTAAGGGGAAAAATATTTCGCCAACCTTAAATTCTTCTGTGGTAGCTTTAGTACAGTCAGAGATGCAAAATATTTCAAACAAAAGCTGGAAAAATTGTGTAGCGCATGTTCAAAAAGTAGAAAAATTATACGTAAATATAGATCTGTTGCCCAGACAAAGAATTATTGTGAACTTGGATGACGACAGTGACAGTGAAACTGACTTGGGTTAAAATGTAATAATTATTTTTCTGACACGGTCCTTTTTTGTAGGTATATGTATATTTTGTTTTAATTTTATTAATAACCGTCCTATATGTTATAATTTTAATTGTATTGTATCTTATATACTGTTATATTATTGTTTTATTGTTATTACTTATTATTATTACTTATTAATTAATTACGTTTAAAATATGTTTTTGCGTTTTCTTTCTAACATAAAAAATCAGTGCGCCACTTTTGTTGCATACAGGTAGACAAGAGAAAATATTTCTTTCAACGCTTTTATATATATTATAATCTTAAAGCAGCGCAACCTTTTATTATATCAGCAACAAGTGCGTCCCTGCTTTCATTCGATCATCCACTGGGTATTATCGTTATTACACAACACACATGTGTATGCTGGTGAAAATCCTCATGCCCCAATTGTTTCACATCATCAACATCAGTTCCAATCAATTAATATCTGGGTAGGAATCATTGCCAATTTTTTGATAGGACCCTTCGTATTGCTGGAACGCTTCAATGGACAACATTCTGTGGAGTTCCTCCAGAACGCTTTTCAAGATTTAATTGCGCACTTACCACCAGGTAGAGGAGGACCTATTGTCTGGCCTCCTCGATCTCCCGACCTAACGCCGTTAGATTTTTACCTGTGGGGATACCTGAAAAAGTTGGTGTATTCCACTGGGCACTGGGGAAGAACTTCTACAAAGAATCACGTTTTAGTGTGATGTGATAAGGACATAAGGATCAAGGCTGGGTTATTATGGGATTAGCATGTATAATGAGTTTGTAAGATAGATACCTTGGAAATGGTTGTCGTTGCCATAGCAATACGTCAAAATAAAAACATTTAATTAGCTTAAAATAACAGATATGAAACTGTCACCGCAATTCTGAAAACACGTATAATTACTGCAAAAAACTAAATTTATGTTTTAGGGACTTTCATGAATTATATATCAAAATCTTATATAATATAGCAACAGATAGGTATTATAACAAACTACAAGAAAATATTAAGAAGATTCCTTAACTTAATATACACACTTACCTACTTAGAACAAAAGTTAGGCAACAAAACAATACTTAGTTGTACCGGTGTAAAAAGTTATAATTCTTAATATATTTTTACAAAATTGAAAGGGTTCATTTCTATAGAGTCCTTTATTGTAAATCTTAAATATCTCGAATGTCATTTTAGTTATTATACATTAAAACTCAAGTTAATATATATGCTAATACAGTCATAATTATAATACATGCATGCACAGTCTTATTGAGTTACTCTAGCTTTATATTTTATATAAGCCTTTTGTACGATATCCAACCTTCAGCGTTCACAAGTTTTACATTTATTAAAGCGTAATGCATTTTCATGTAAATTTTACCAAAGAAACTTTTGTGAAGGATATTAGATTATTTAATGGCATTTTAATATAGGTGTCGCACATTTTGATTCCGGTTTTAGGTCCTTTGGCGATATTACAGGTATTAACAACGTCATCATACTACTAGATACTTGAATGCGAAATTGGTAATACTTAATATTTTTAATGAGAAAAACTAATATTATTTTAAAAGGATTATTAAAAAGTATACCACAGTATTTGTATACAATAATTATTTAGTGTACCTAGAAAACGGCTCGTTTTATTAAATGACTGAATTTCTGTTACTTTACACCCTTAAAATAAGAAGAAAAAAAAATTAAATCAATAGAGCTGTTTAAGCATTATTAATCATTTTAATAAGCATATATTTTTCAAGAATTTTTTCTTACAGTTTTAAAATTTTTATAGATACATTTTTTTTAAACAGTTAAACACCGAAATGATTTAAAATTTAAACCGTTATTAAACTTGTAATTAAAAATATTTATACTTTTATAGTTTTACCAGCATAGGCGACATACTATAATAATACTAATAATCTTTATTAGGAAATAGCTTCAACAGCTGCATTTCTTAATAATAATATATTTACTTTATAATTAATAATAATTGTACCTATATTTGCAACGAAATTAGCTGTAACAGACCATCTAACGTTTTGAACTCCTAGAGTCTTATTATATATTATTGTGTGTGTGTTTTACTGAAGACTCGATCATCAGTAAAACACACACACATGGTCCCTCAAACAGTCAACGTGGATACTGCTACACTGCTAATCTCCAAAAATTTAAATAGTATATGGCAACTGGCACGTCCCGCGTCCTGGCTGTTCCTATAAAAGAAAACTAGTACTCCAGTTTGAATTTGGACTTTAAGCCCCTACCAAAAAAAAAACTGTCAAATAACTAACGAGGGTTCCATTCCACAAAATGGCGTCTAGGACCTCTTGCTGAAATTGATGGAAAAGCGTATTAAATCGGTACTCACCCCAAAGAATAGGCAAACTACTATGCCATATTCTTTTTAATAAATTTGTGAAAGTTTCATCGGCACCACATGGCCTTCCCTGCCCAAGAAAACTAAAATTCGGGAGCTACTTCCACAAACGTGCTTTTCACTTCAAGCGTCTATCGTCGAAAGGGCTGGATATTGTTTCCTCTCCTCCATGGTTAAGAAAAATTGTCGACAAATTAGTAATACCAATCCATGAAAACTATAATCCCTTTAACACCATAAAAAAAGTAAGGCAACCAGCGTCAACCGCAAAAATAAACCTCAATTAATCAGACGTGGTCGTGAAAATTCACGAACTGTCAGTCTGACACTGACCAACTGACAACAGCCAAAATATTTGACATACATCTTATATACAGGGTGTTATGGAAATGACTTATTATATTTTAAGGGGCCACTCCTGGGGTGGCCTAGAGTTACACTTGATAGTTTTTTTTTCTAAAATCGGAAGTATTTTGAATTTTGTAAAATACCTTAAAACCGGACCATCTGTGCCTCTATGAAAGTTCATTACCCCTAAACACGTGTTTTTGACATGACAAATTGGCGGAATTTCTACAGACAGCTGATTACCTTGCGACGTTGCCAAGTATTCGGGAAAATCTTTTTTTTAGGTTTTTTAAAAAAGATTAAATCAAAAACTATACTGCGATTTCAATTAAACAAGCCTTATTCAATAGGTATAGTTTTTACTCACCCCATGAAATTGTATTGCTATCATAATACTTCGCTGAGTAAAAATCGTAGATACCAACAACAAGCCCTATGTCTCGAAATTTACACAGATAAACTATCACATCACAAAACATTCCCATCACATGTGTATTATTATATAAAGTGGGCTTTAATTAATAACAACGAAATTCATATTTAGTCTTTAATCTTGTAAAACTTTTGTGCAAATGATTATAAACAAATCTACTACTTTCTTGATGATAACAATACCTTCGCCATGTCTAGAATCACTCTCATAACATAAATTTAGAGGGCGCCACGTATATCAACCACAGAATAACAAGAACAAGCAATATATCTATCATGTATCACATTATTCAACAACTATACACTCCAGCAGCAAAACGCAAACAAATTTTATGCCGTTGCAAGTAAATGAATAATAAGAAATGATATTAAAAACAAATTTATGAAGCCACATATGAAGCCATTGACTTTGAACTGCTCAGTACCCAGAACAGCAACAAATCACATTTCCCGCCCCCTGGACTATCGTGTTTAAATGTTGTGTGTCCAGTTAAGAGGACTGGATTGGATACCGTAATTATTTTTCTTAATTGCAATGGCCACCTGTCTTGACGACAATTAGCCAGCTATTATCATTACCAAGAAGAACAGAAGTCACAGAAGAAGAGAAAGAACATAACCGTAACGTTATTTGTTGAATTTAGATTGTTCTTTCCGTGAGCTTTTTTACTGTAGAACACGATCTCGGAAGAAGGAACGAAATGCTTCTATTACACTCCATTTTAAATGCAATGCAATTTTATAAAGGTAGGTATGCAACAATTTTTAAATTTTATTTTTCCAGTTCACAGAAAACCATACCGCAAATAATTCACCTTACGTCGTATAACATAAAAATACAGTTTTAAATTGTGAATAAATCTTTATTTTATCGGTTAATGATAGTTATATAATTGGAGATCTGCCCCATGTATACGATTTTCAATATCTGAAACTAGTTTTTGACCTCCGTGTAATGGTAAATTAAAAAAAAATGAAAGATACAATATACTTTTAGCTTTAGCAGAAACTAGCTATGTCAAGGACAATAATTGATCTCGTAGATGTCTTCAATCAACCAAAGGCAGAATATGACATAGAAAATTGTGATTTAATTGAAAGTAAGAAGTGAGGTAAGTACAGGACAGTCAGTCACACACCCAAGTTAAAAATATGCAATATTTTAGCCCCACCTAAGCCGCTGGTCTGGTGCGTTAAATTAATAATAATAAGCTCACGGAAAGAATCTTAATAATAATAATATTATTATTATTAAGATACTCTGTTAGTACATTTAAAATTTTCATTTTTTATTAAAAAAATAAAAGTTTAGGTATGTATAGGCACATTTAAAAGTCCTACTCTTTGTAAATTTATAAAACCACTTTTAACATTCATTACTATACAGGGTAAACAAAAAAAAAATCAACATTATAAATATACAGTTTTATTTTATAGTTAAATCTTAAAAGATGCTTATTTTTAGAATTTAAATTCTCACAGGTCATCACAGATATATTATTGTTCTTTAAGTGATTTGTGAGATCATCAATAGTAGAATCTACTCTCAAGTTTCCCACATATAACCATGATTGCTTAGGCCGCTGCCAATCCGGAGCTAGTTTTATTACTGCTCTTTATAGCTTGATTTGATAAGTTTTTTGGGTTATATTTAGGTTTGTGTTCTCAGCAGCTATAGCTTCCGTAATAGCTGCAGCGGCATGTTCAGGGTTAATCTTGAGTGGTTTCATAGATTTTGATATACTTCCTTTTCCCTTTTAATATACTACTTCCTCCGATTTCAAAGTAGACAATCTTGTAAATTATATAGTCTGGTAGGTATTTTGTTAAAGGCCTTTTCGAAGGCAAGATAATTCACATTGATCGGTTCATGGTTATCATCAGCTAGTGTCCATTCATTAAGTCTTGTTAATAGGTTGGTCAATGTAGATTTTTCAGAAGAAAGCCGTGCTGTTGAGCTGGTATGATATGTGTTGACTAGGAGGAAATCTTAATTATTTTGCGATAATCTTTTCCATGCACTTGCATATTGCATTGATCAGACATATTGGCCTGTAGTTTACAGCCAGTTCTTTGTTTCCTTTTTATGTAAGTATAGGCATTGTTACAACACCCGTCAGACAATATTGTCAGAGGTAGTGGACTAGAGTGGTCATGTTCACATCCGGCCTATTCTTGAAAAGGGTTTTGTTTGAAGCAGAGAGTGTGTCCGCATTTAGTGTGTTCCATTTGTACACAACACGATTCGACAGGAAATTTTTTCTAATCAGGCAAAAGCTCCTCTCCTTTTTTTACTTCTTCGTGTGACCTCTTAGTTGTTCGTTGGTGTTGGTTGTGAAGATTTGCAAGTATTCGCACGGTTTTCAGAGGACAATGTTCGCATAACATCATTTGTACTCGACTTGGTAGAAACGCTGTGAAATTGTTGTGAGGAGATCTCGTGGTCTGTTTGAAGTGGTGCGTTTGTTACCTGACCTACTATGCTAAAGATTTCATGCTTTGAAATTTAAGGTACGACCTATGTATGAATAGAATTGCTTGGTGTTACTGAGCAAGTTGTGCTCATAGTTTCTTCTGGCTATTACTAAGTATGTTTTGGTTCTGTTATTTTGGTATTGATCACTAAGATAATTTATTATTATTATTATTACAGAGTACTTAGTAGACGGCGCATGCCGATGGGACTACTCTGGTTGCTCTTTGTATTAAAAAACGACACGTATCAAACTTGACTTTGCTATCACAGGCTATATCACAGGTTGGTAGCACATCTTAACCAGGATATCACAGATAATAATAATAATGGACTAATGTAGTATTGATAAGACTTCAGGTTCTGGTCCAGCCTGTTTTTGAAGCTGTTTATGGAGCTTGAAGAGACAGTGACCTCGTCCAATTGGTTCCAGGCATAGACCACTCGATTTGTAAGTAAGTTTTTACGCGCAAGTTTTGAGGTTTTTTTCCTTCGAGAGTTTCTTACTGTGTCCACTAAGATAATTTCCATCGGTTCTTTTGAATTTCCTTAAAGTCTTCCTTTGTAAGCCACAGTTTTTGTGCGTTGACTTTCTGAGGTTTATTGGGTATGTGTTAGTCAAGATCTGCTTTGCTGATGTTTGTCCAGACTGGTTGTCGATCATTAGCGAGAAGGATGTGTCCATATTCGATAGTTGGTCGGCATATGGTTTTATAAATCTGGACACGTGGCAATTCCTCTGTTTTTGTAATTGAGTATTCTGAAGTGTTTTGCTCTAGACGTGGCCTGCTCTTTGTTATTCTAGAGTGGCTATTAAAGTTAACTTTGAGATCAATATTAATACCTAAGTATTTTGCGGAGGGTGCTGGATCAACTTGAGTGGTATCTGTGTTATTCTTGGGGATGTTGGAGATATTTTATGGCTGAAAATTATAAAATGCGATTTTATTGGATTCACAAGTAGTCTTTTCTTGAACCATTTTAGTGTATACCTAGTTGACTTGGTTTTGTAGGCTCTATTGTCTATGTATATGTTTCTTCCATGAGCTATAACCGCTCTGTATCATCGGCAAGCGGCCGCAGGTAGAAGTCTGGATTTTGAATTGGAGTGAGGTCGCAGCAATACAGGTTGTACAAAAGAGGTGATAGTGGTGATCCCTGGGGCAATCCTTGTTGGGGTACAAATTCTTCCGACTGTGAAGTGTTAATTCTAATAGATAATTTATGGTTTTCAAGATAGTTTTAGGAGCCAAATGAGAGTGTCTGGAATCTGAAGTTGTTTGAGTTTTAATAATAGAGACGTGTGCCAGACATTATCAAAAGCCTTTTAAGGTCCAGAAACAGTGCTGCAGATTTTTTGTTGTTGTGTTTTTCGCTTTGTCTGTTGGAAATTAGTATAAACCGTGTGTAAATGGTGGAACACTTAGGTTTAAAGCCAAACTGGTACAAAGGTATTTGTTGGAATGTTATATTTTGTAGTAAGTTTTTGACAATTTTATCAAGAAGTTTACCGAGCACTAGTAATATAGTGATGGATCTGTAATTTTTTGTGCAATTATGGTCAGTATTTGGTTTTGGTATATTGATGCCTCGATTTATTCTAACCTCTTTTTTTCATTTTTCTAGAAACGTTTTGCTTGATAGGCAGAAGTTATATGTATAGTCTTATAATATTCTTATAAATTGGGTAGTCAAGTTTTTTTTACAAAAGTATCCATGGTATTTTGTCTTATACTGGTTAAGTATTCTTTTGATGGTGTAATATTTTAAAATATTCGCCCTCATTGACTGAATTCTTGAGAGTTGATGTTTGAGTTGTTAAAATACTCGTGAAACCATTCCTCAACTGTTCTGAAGTTGTCGTTGTCAAAGTTTGGGCTTGGCTCAGTGCTGTAGTGTTTCTGGTAATGTTTTAGAAAACTTTGGTTTTCTTTGAATCCGTTACAAACGTGGCGCCATCTTCAGTGATTGCTGGAACAGTTAGCGCTGTCCTGTACCTTGTTAGTTTCTTCACTTTATGGTAGAAATTTTTTTCTTTTGCCTCGTTCATTTCTTGACATCTGTTTAGCCAACTTATGACGATTAAGTTATTATTGTATTATTAGGATGTACATATTCTATAACCATTAATTTGTTTTTATTTTCTTTGTTTACATTAAAATCACCAATAATTATGGAATATTTGTTTAGTAATGCTTTTACAATTATAGTTTTCTCAATTCGAGAGGTTGGATGCATATAAACCAAAAATATGTGTAATTGATCATTTTGGAAAGGGATGGGAACATGCACGCATTCGTTTAAAAAATTGTTTATTTGGGGTGTTTTAGCTTTCTTCATTTTTAGTGAAGGGTGCACTTGTGCCATACTTCCAAACCCGAGTATTAGTTATCACATGTCCTTGCAGTTGGTGGATTCTGTGGTTTTTGTCTCTACCAATAAAATGCAGTTTATTTTTTTCCCTTTCTACAGTATTGTACAGAACACTTTTTTGTCTCTATAGCTATTTACGTTGTTGTCAATAATGTAAAGATGATTATCCATCAAACTGAATACTATTTTCTCCGTGTAATGGTTCTGTTGGGTCGTCATCATCTTCTTCCTTGAAGCCGGCTTTACTTGTATTCATTTTGTTACAATCTTTAGCAATTTTTTTTTTACGTCGAAGTTCGAACCTTTGAGTACTGCCAATACAATAATAAAAATGTAATATTTTACATTTCTTAACTTTTAATAATTGGTCCAACTAACTTTTAGAAATGTATATTGTTACTTCTAGTATAACCTAGGGTTTATCCAAATCATTTTGAATTTTAAAGTTGCATTATACTTCTAAGTGCTAGTTTTAAATACAACTCCATATTTTTATCACACTTTAAATCAAAAAATTATAGAAGGGAGATTACATGGTGGTGAAGTTTATGTCCTCTTGGAATTATTTTTCTTGACATCTGCCCTCCATCATAGCTCAGGGTCTAACGTGACATCTAAGTACATAGATGTGTTTAAATTGAGTATTAAGTTATTGTTTATGCTGAATAACTTTAAGGTCAAAAATATTATGTACTAATTGGGTCCCATTTAATTTTGTCCCATCATTAATCTGGTTGCAACTGCTAAAATAACAGTAACATCAGCAAAGTAGCTATAGAATCGTTTCCTAGTGTAGGTATGTCACAATTGTATAATAGGTACAGTACCGGGCCTAGTACGTACACCTACAGTACACTAGTACACACACTTGATATACCTGCTATGAAGTCTGAATGGGATTCTTGTTGTATTCTGAAGTATCTTTCTGGGATGTAGAATCCAAGAACTTGCTAGTGTTGTTTGGGAAGAAATAATCTGAGATTCTATAATAATTCAGACTTTTCAATTATTGGCTTTAATATAAATGATGTAAGGTGAAACTTCGTGTAGTGGTTTTTCTGGCTCTGGGATCAAATTTGTTTAGAATATAAACATAAATGGATGAGAATATTCTCAAACCACCGCAAAATGCGTTATACAATAAGGATTAAACAAATATTGCCAGAAACAGGTACTGTCCGGGCTATATGCCTCTCGAGGAGCACTGAGTTATATAGAAAAATTTGCTGTATTTTATTCTAACACAGTTAGATAGTAAAATACTAGATTCTAATTGTAAGAAGCTACCAAAAAAAGGAGGAATTATTTCTCTAGTTTACAATAAATTAGATAGTCGTATACAGTGGCGTAACTAAGGGTATGTGCGCTCCCCCGCAAAATTTTGAAAGCGCCCTGCTATTTGGCACCTGTCTGAATCCTTCACACTTACACCATAGTAAAAAATATTGTCATTTGTAAGCGTTGTTTAATATAGAAAGATATAAAGTATTGTAGAAAACAATTTTTTGTTGTAAAAATAATGAAATTTTAAAATAATGTAGGTACTGTTATTGGGGTATAATAATAAATTATTGAAATTGTTAATTATCATTTACTACGTTACCCTTATTTTATATCTACTCACATATTACATTATTTCTCATTCATTATTGTTTATTTTTAATTTTAATATTGTGACAATGATGAAACAAGGGATTTGAGGGCGCCTCTGGCTTTGCTGCGCCCCCCCGCCTGCGGGGGCGGTTTTTACGCCACTGGTCGTATAAAAATGTAGCAGTACTATCTGTTTTGAAACTTTTCATTCAAATATTGATTAACGATTCCCGCATTGTGACATGGAGCTCCATCATGTAAAAGCCACATATTTTCCCTTACTGCAAGAGGAACATCTTCCAACAAACCTGGTAAATGGTTACGTAAAAAGTCCAAGTATCCTTCATCGTTTAATCGTGCCGACAAGATGTAGGGCCCTATAAGGTGATTTTCGACTATCCCTGCCCAAACATTTAAAGTGAACTGCCGTTGATGGTGCGTTTCACGGTACGCGTGAGGATTTTCCCTGCTCCATACGAGTATTGTGCTGATTGAAAATTCCGTTTCGAGTAAAGCCAGCTTCGTCTGTGAACAGCACATTTCGGAACCAATCGAGCTCGTCCTAACTTTTCTGCGCGAACCACCTGCAGTATTTCCGACGGGAAGCATAGTCCTGCGGAAGCAGAGCTTGTACTTTTTGTAAATGGTAAGGGTGGAGTTGTTCTTCATTAAGAGTACACCAAGTAATATAATTCGACGCTCGCCCGACTTGCGTTGTTATACGCCGGGTACTTAAACTGGGATTATTTTCCACTGCGTTTAAGATTGTAGTGTAACGTATTTGCAGCTCGGGGTCGTCCTCTGTCGCATGCAGCACCAAAGCCGTGAAAGGTTCCATGGTCCCTAAGTTGCTGAGTCACAGATACCAATGTTCGTTCACTAGGCGGATCGCGATCCGGAAAGCGTTCAATATAATTAACCTGCGACTTGCTCCAAAATTAAATCCTAATCAATATCATCTGAATGGAATTTCAAAAATAAACAATAATTTAACAAGTAGGGGCATAAACAGATGGCTGGTACTTATTTTTTGTTTTAGGGTCTTCACTTCTACGTTTCTCAGTATCAATCCTAGAGATATTGGATGCAGCAAGATGATATCAGAAATATTAAATTATCCTGAGAGTGTATTCTTGGAAGGTATTTTAATTTTATTAATGATTAAATCTTAATATTAATATACTATAACCTACACTCGGGATGAATGTGCTTTATGTTAAATATGCTTTATTACCAAAAGGGGTACTTTTCTGATTGACAAAGTAAAGTACAATAAATAAAATTTAAAAAACAATATTTTTAAATTTTATAAAGGAAAACAAGACACATCCATATGTAAAAAAAAAAACAAAAAAATAGATAGGTAGGTACTTATCGCCCCAAGACAAATCAGTAAACTCTCACATTCTTTCTTTGGTCTAAATTTATACTATGAAAAATAAATAAATAAAATTTATAAATCGCGCGGACAGTAAACTAAAAAGTTTTGATTTTCCCGGGGGTAAGTCAGAACATTTGTACTGGACGTACAGCAGACATGAAGAGATCCATTCCTACCTATTGCAGAACATTTGTGTTGTTTCTTCAAGTCCTGCGTAGAAATACTATTGTTAACTAAATAACAGTCTACTCATACTGATACTTTAAAGAAAATACTACAAAAATGTATTTATTTTTTGATAATTAGTATTTTTTACTTGTAGGTACAGATTATGATGAGACTTAATAAGAGAAGGGTTCTAAAGGTCCTTCCAATCTGGAGGATTCCCATTTCAAAGCAAGAGTAAATACCACAATCGCTTATGGCTGTCAAAATGTCTCCCGTATTGTAAAAGTCAGAAAATAGGTAATGTTAATATAATTCATTACAACTAGGAGACTATTCTTTAATGTGCGATAAGTGAAATGATATGTTTCTTACAACCTTTTAACGTTTTGTTTTAGGACAATCAACAGGTTTAAGGCCTTACAAGTAACGACAAGACATGAAGAGGTTATACAGAAAAAGCTTGATACAACAATTTTTCATTTAAAACAAAGAAAGCGTTCCTACCCTAAAAGAAGAACATGAAAAAACTAAAGAAACGCAATACATAAACTGCAAGGGTGTAAAACATACCTTAACAAGTAACGAGCAATCCACGACTAAAATAAAAAGAGAAATGAGGCTCCAGTAGGTGTAGGTCAAAGGTCACCTAACTTATAACACAGAAAAGAATAGAAGTGAAGATGAAAATATAGACAGATAGCCCTGACCTTCCGGTTGTTGTAAACGAAAAATTAAATAAGATAATTAAAGACTAAATGAGACTTGAATGTAAACACATCGTTCATACAAGTAAGAATGGGGCTCTCCATGGCTCGTCCTATTTCTAGCTTCTCCAGTTAGTCAAGTTTTTTGCCCCTATTGTTTTTTGAACTTTTCCAGGTGTTTTGCAATCAAGTTTAACTGTAATGGTGCGTCTTCACGCTCGGTGCAACTTGCGCAAGTAGACTTGTCATGTCAATTTGCGCAAATGAACTGAGTCATTGAATCCTATTGAATCCTATTGAATTCTGTTGAATTCTGGCTGGTGCAAGTTAACGATTTTGGTTTTCACACAACAATTTACTTGTGCAAATTTGCAGGTACAAACCTATTTGCGCAAATTGCATGAACGTGAAAACGCACCATAAGAAAATGGTTGGCAAAAGCAGAAGTACTGACTGAACTGACAATCCGGGCGTAAAATTTCCACTAGAGTTCAGGAATAACTTGGTTTAGGACCATTTTTTATTGCTTGTTTTCCTTAACAGTTTGTGAATCATAAAATAAAGAACTATTGTTAATTCGCTTATTATTTTTAAACATTTTCCACATCTCGGGTTGAAGCATTCACTGCCAAAATTAGACCTTGAGGGCTTGTAAGCCCTATCTGTGATTTGCCTTGAGGTCCTTTTTTTGAAAACAAAAAATTGAGCTGTTCAATCAATTACTTTCTAAAAATTATTAGCAAAAAGGGCTTACAAGTGCTTCGAGGTTCCTGAAGGGTTTCAGGCTATTTTAAACTAAAGTAGTCCCTACTACCCATCTGAAAAATCTACGTGGATACACATACCAAAGGAAAGGTGTAAAATTTTAGTTAGATAGTCTAAACCGTTAATTTTAAATAAACTAATACTTTATCCATACCTGCACTAAACACGATTCGGTGGCCCTACTTAAAAGGCAATTACATTATAAAAATATTGGATAACTTAGATACCAAGCCCTTGATATTTACAATACATTTAAATACTTTTATTTGAGTGGGTAGGTATACAACTCTGCATTCTACTTATACATTTTTTTAGAGCAAATAGTGCCAATATAAAACTTCTTTTGAATAGTTTGTGGTCAGTAAATATTAGTTACGACTAGTAATGCACAAGCCTTCTTAAACAATGCGAGTGCAACAAAGTGGGTCAACATTTTTTTCCGAGGGCCCTCTCAAAAATGGTCGTTTTATTTTTTTATGGATATTGCCTTTCTAAAGTATTAAAACTCAAGACTCATCTGTAACATTAAATATGTATGCTGCTATCCTATTCTAACACCTAGAAATTCCTAAATTGATATCATTTTATAACATTTTTTAAATTAACTCATTTAAATCGCGCGCCAATTGAAAATGACGACCAATCGGCTTAGCGAGCGCTTGACCGCATCTGATTGGCTGATTTACATAACCGTATCAAACGTGTGTCTAGCGGGGCAGTAATGCCACCGTCCAAAACGCGTTGTGTTCAATCCGGATTTTGTTATAAAGTATTAAGTCTATAACTAGTAATTTCTTGTATTAATAACACAGAATTAAAGAGCTAATAACTTGATAATGCCCCGAACAGTTAATGTGTTGTTAAAGTGAATAAATGTCCCGCTAGAATCATTTGAAATGGTAACGGTATAACGTGGATTTCTTGCCGATATGTTTTTTATTTCAAGGTATGTACAAATAAAACTAGAGCAATACGTAGACAATTTTTCGTGTAATAGGGTAGAAACTAAAGCATATTAAAGTTAAGTAGAAAAAATTAAATATTCAAAAAAGGTTATCTGATGAAACTGATGTAGTAAATGTGGCAACACTGCCCAAAACACATGTTTTGGGCTGACGATATCTAAAGACAATATCTGACAGTAACTGTCAGATTTTTGTCAACAATTTTTTTTTTGACAAGTAGTACGAATCAGCTGTTTGATCATTGGCGCGTAGGTGTTTTGAGCTAAATTTTTGAAGGCATTTTTCTCGAATTTCTAGCTTCGAGCGCCATTTAACGCAATTTTTCCCCAATTCGGCTCGACCTATAGATTTACGGGTTAAAAAATAATAAGTCATTTCCATAACACCCTGTATAAAATTAAAAAGTTATTTCTATTGATACTTGAAAAGTTGATTAATTACTAATTAACTAAAACAAGGATTTGAATTAAAAGCTGTCTACAGGTAGTATAAAATAAAAGAACAGAAATCAATCTACTTGGCTTACAAGATACAAAACATCCATGGAATATAAACATAATCAACAAAGGTTCCAAACTGGACATAGTGAACCTATTAGCTATTAACAGGTAACTAAATTACTAACTAATGTTTAAGGTGAGAGTCTACATATGTACTTTAACAATTTAAAACCAAAAACTTAACATAGATAACCAAACTATGAAAATGTAATTTTCGAACCGTAACAAGGCGAAGTCTGGGGGGTTACAAATTAATCAAACCGCTGCTCAATATTAACCCTATAAAGACAGTATCAAATAATAGCAAGTCAGCTACAGAACTTATACAAAGTTAGAAAGTCACAATTCCATGTCCGTATTGAAGAAAAAAAGAAAAGTGCGAAAGAACCCTTCTTCCCTACTAAGGCAGCAGGGTTCGATCATTTTGTGGCAGAAACCTAGTCGTAAAAAAAATTCATTTTTGAATAACCTCTGGTGTAATAAGTCCACACTCATTACTTATTCGTTCTTTTAATACCTCAATACTTTCGGGTTTTGTCTTAAATACATTACTTCTTAAGTAACCTCACAGGAAAAAATCAAGTGGGGTAATATCCGGAGACCTCGGTGACCATTCAATTGGACCACTCCTGCCATTAATTTTAATTTCTTAAGTGCTGATTTAATAATAAGCTTTTCCGAGAGTGAAAAAGGAGAAATGTGTATTTGAAACATCTTTAATTTAATTTAGTAATATTAATTTTACAATACAAAACTAAAATACCATTATAAGTAACTATTGTAGTAAATACTTAACGTGTGCACCATTTTGTTCGACACATTTTCTGTATTTACTTTTGTGTCTTTCTATGACAGCTAAAATGATGTCTTGACCATATTTATTTAAATTTCCTTAATAAGTATTTCTCTAATTAAAAAGACAAATTAAACAATGAAATAAATTGAACTGTTAATACGATCAGTGAAATACTTATTAAGGATATTGTATTTTTAAATAATGATGGCCAAGGCATTATTTTAGCTGCCATAGAAAGACAGAAATGAACATACCGAAAATGTATCGAGCAGAATGGTGCACACATTGAGCAAGTTTTATATTGTAAAATTAATATTTCTAAAATAAATTAAACATATTTCAAATAGGTATATCTCGTTTTTCACTGTCGGAAATTATATTATTATTTAATCCGCATTTATTTTATTTTCTAGATGTTTTTCCCTAAATAATCTAACCACTTCCTGTTGAGTTCTAGAATTATCTCCGTATTCGACCGTCATTAATATTTCAGAACGATGAGTTTCTGTGAAATAACGCATTTTAAGCCTGATCTTCTACACAATTTTTAAATACGTCTATGTTTAGAGTCAGTACGTACTACATACCATTTAGTTCATATAACACAAATCTACCAACCTATGAGTCGATATCTGTATTTGAGGATTGCAATTGCTCTGCAGCAAATATTGACATGACGCTTAATGGTAAGTATCTCGGAATCCTTATTGATGCACATCTAAGATGGGACCATCATGCTCTAGCGGTAACTAAAAAGGTTCGATCCCTTCTCTATAAATTTAAATACCTAAAAAAATTCTTTTCTATACCACACCTTAAAATTATATATCACGGTCTGGTAGAACCCCATCTTACCTATGGAATCTTGGCATGGGGTGGTATCACCAACAATTATTTATCTTCATTGGATAAAGTACAGAAATGGATACTAAAAATCATATATGGTAAAACACGAAGTTTCCCAAGCAAAGAACTTTATAACCAGGGAGGATTCCTAGACATGCGTGAACATTTTTGCTTAATCATGTTAAACAAACAACATAAAAATAGTTTACAACTGAATCCCATAGAACACGGATATGAAACAAGAAATAAAGAACATACTACCAGAGTACCTATTGCAACAAAAACAGTTACTCAAAGAAGCTTTTTCATTTTAGGACCACACATATATAATAAAATACCAAATGACATAAAAATAATAAAATCTGACAACTTATTTAAAAAAAGAATTAAAAAATGGATCCTCGATAAAAGCAGCAGTTACATACATAGTTTAATAGACATAAAAAATGTGTACTATACTGAATACTAAAATAAAAAAAATAAAAAATATATTTACTAGCGTAAACAAAACAAAAACCCCAATTAATCCCAACACTAACCTAGACAGTAATAGTTATGATACTTCTAAAAAACAAACTTCCTACTTTGACGATTTTTTTCCCATTATAGATAGTTATAAAGATAATATGTGATCTGTATGGGCGCTTCCTGGCTAATTTCGCCTTAACTAAATATGTGATAGATATTCTGCAAACATGCAACCACTGACCATACCTTTTTTTTATTACTATTCCCCTTGCTTTCGCTTGTTTAACTTGCTTGGATGTGTATTGTTTAATGTTCACTAATGCTTACATTTCTTTTCTCTTGGTAAGGGTGTTATTTCTATAATTTTAGGTATAATGATAATATATTGTTTTTTTTATATACTTACTTTATTCTTTTCATTTATATATAATATGAATTATAGTACATTCATGGACGATGGTGAAAGATATATTAGGTAAATACGCACAAGTTCAGATGAACTTTAGCCGTAACAAATAATATATTCACATTGTCATTCATGGCATCAAGTATCAATTATTGTAAAGTAAAGAATGAAACTGTGTAATATATTATATTATTATTATATTATTATTATTATTAGTTAGGTACTTATTTCAACAATCAAACATACCTGGTAGATTCTTTATCTGGCCAAAAAAAATTAGAGGATTATTATTCAGAATATGAAAAATGGATTTTATTTACGACTAGATTGCAGCCAGCAAGTAAACGGACGACATTTTCAACACCTGTTACACTAAGTGTAAGGTAAGGTGGAGTAAATGCAACTGCTTTTTCCAATAGTTGACATTCTGAGGTGATTAAAAAATATAAGAAAGAATTTCTTTAATTTTGTACTTAGTGCAAGTTTATTGAATAAAATCCGTAGAGCGCTTTCGGCAGTTACGCCATCATCAGTACTACCTACAAAGCAAGAAAGGAAAAAAAGAATCAACAATTGTGAAATTTTACGAATCTTTGATGGTTAAAGTTAATTGAAAATCTTAGATATAAGTCAATGTAAAAATTCTCACCAATTTCTCGTTACTTACTTTGTCAAAATATAACCAACCACAAAAAAAGTTATGTAAATTAAATTTTGCAAAAATTACTGTAGGTAGAAGTGGCATCTTGTTATTGATTTAAGAAAAGAATTTGATAAAATTCATGACTGCATTTTTGCCATGCAATTTTTGTAAGACTTTGTCAATATGTCACATTTGCCCCCGAAAATGGGGCAAATGTAACAGAGGCTGTGAGGTTTGGTATACAATGTAATGGAACGCCTGCGTGGGGCAAATGTAAAACAAAAAAGTATTTACTTTACTTAGAAAAGGGTGCGCATTTGAACTAAATCGTATTGAAATTACAAAACATAGGAACTTGGAAACGAAACAAGGTTGGTGGGCCATTAAAAAACTAAACGTGAACTTCGAATGAAATTGGCACAAAATAAGTTTTTAGTAGGTAAATTAGAATGAAAAATAGCCATAATTAAAATAGCTTCGTTTATTTATTGTACGTTAAAATATTTTGAAGGAAAGAAATACTATGAGTTTTTTACGTTTGTGTTCATATGCATTTATTTTAAATTGGAAATAATACATACATACGGTAAAAACTTTAACAAAGCATAACCAAAGTATAAATACTGGAAAGTAACTCCTATGACAAAATATAAACTCCTGAAACCAAAAAAATAACTAAGTAGGAACAAACTAGAAACTATCTTCATTTAAATTAAAATAAGTAGGTACCTATACAGAACTTTAGGTAAGTAAGGAATAGTTATATACAAGTATAAAAATGGGTAAGTATAAATAAACTAACCATTATATTCTCCAAATAAAACTCTTACGACACATAAAGACAACACTTAAATATATTTTTGAATTCTAGGAAATCTTTTACTCACGCTGTATACATAACAGTTAAAGATGGAAAAGTTAAACTCATGCACCAATATACAACTTTAGGCGTTCTTTAAAAATACGACAAAAAAATACGGGGTTTCCATTTTAAAAAAAAAGTTAACCGTGATAAGTATATTTTGACTAACCCTGTATACGCGTACTTCAGTTCATAAAATACCCAATAGAAAATAATTGTTTACGTGTCCGAGCATTTTTTAGAAAAATCTACCAAAATGACAATACAGAACTTATTCCATGATAGATGTTCTCCATGTATATCTAATGTGTAGCTGAACAATTCGTATAATTCAACTGTATTATATAGGGTGATTCAAAAGTACTTTGACAAACTTGGGGAGGTAATAGCCGACAATATTTTAAGATGAAAACTTCTTATAAACAGTGGTCCTTGGCGACTTCGTTACGGAGATACAGGGTGTTGAAATGTTAAAAGAAATAGTAATAATTTTTAAATAATTCCTTAACGAGTTATTTTTTTTATGAAATTTAGTGAATTAAATAAGCATCTAAGGGCACTTATTTTTAAAGTACAACACGTTCGTAAATTTAACCAATGGCGTCGGTACAAAATGTTGCTATAATACTTTTTGTGAAAACTATGCTACACCACTGACTTATTTTATTTTAACTTTCTTCTTATGAATCCCCCCGTCAATTACAACAAAAAAGATCACGTGTATTTTTTTGATACGAGGGACGGTTTAAGGGTAAATTATTATTTTGTTTGACTATACACAAATATTAAAAAATGTGTTTTTAATTCAAAGATTTATTAAGATAATATACCATTTAATTTAATTAAATAAATAAGTACGTTACAGAAATTAAATGATTTTTAAATAAATTGTTCGAAATGTCCTTCAGCCAAGATGCAGGCATCTAATCTACTTTGCATGGAATCTCGTACGCGTGCTAAGATATCTGGTCTGTTTTTTATTACTTCAAAACCATCGATTATTCGGTTTCTTAGCACTTCTGGATTTTTGACTAGCGTTTTGTAAACGATTGACTTCAAATGTCCCCACAAATAAAAATCAAGGGGATTTAAATCTGGGGACCTTGGTGGCCACGGTTGATTTCCTTCCTCAACCCCCCTACCGATCCATCGATTTGGATAAATTTGATTTATATGAGTCCTGGCCACTATGCTAAAATGAGCGGGAGCTCCGTCATGCATAAACCATATACGTCTTCGAGTTTCTAAGGGTACATCATCCAATAAGGGAGGAAGTTCATTTTCCAAAAAGTGTCGGTACGTATCGCCATTAAGCCGAAGTAGAAGAAAAAAAGGTCCTATTAAGTAATCGCCAACTATTCCTCCCCACACGTTTAATGAAAATTGTTACTGAGAATATCGTTCACTAACTGCGTGGGGATTTTCCAAAGACCAAATTATATGGTTATTGTAAAAGTTTGTAATCGCACTCTGCGAAAAATTTGCCTCGTCCGTAAAAAGTACATAATTTAAAAATTGGAGATTTTCAGCAAATTTTTCCAAAAACCACCGACACAAATTAATGCGCTGAGGAAAGTCCCTGGTTAAAAGAGCTTGTACCCTTTAAATGTGGTACGGATACAACTGTTGATCGTGCTGAATTCTTTAAACTGTGGCTTGGGTGAAATTGAGAGCATCAGCAATTATTCCGGGTGCTTGTATCTGGATTTTCCACTACATAATCCATAGTAGGTACCTACCTTATAAACAATACTAATAATATCCAATCAAAAAAACCAAACTGAAGAAATAAACCACATTAGCAACTAACTGTCAAATATGTTTTAATTTATCGACAAATGCATTTCCGAAGCCGCCTTGTAATAATACAAAATATTAAAAAAGCATTTCCAAAGCCGCCTTGTTAAAATACAAAATATTAAAAAATAACATACTAATAAAAGAATATGTATGCCACTGAGAATGTATTATACTTAGAAAATAGGCATCTTCAGATGCCTTCCTTAGGCATATACTTATTTGTTTATTATTAAGTAGTATGTATGTATTCGTTAAAATACTTTAATTAATATTTGAGGCAATTTGTGAATTTAAAACACATTTTTCAATATTCGTATAAAGTCAAATAAAATAATCATTTACCCTTAAACCGTTCCTCGTATCAAAAAAACACACGTGATCTTTTCTGTTGTAAATGAAGGGGGGTTCATAAAAAGTGAGTTAGAAGAAAATAAGTTAGTGGTGTAGCATAGTTTTCACAAAAAATATGATAGCAACATTTTGTACCGACGCCACTGGTTAAATTTACGAACATGTTGAACTTTGAAAATAAATGTCCCTAGATGCTTATTTAACTCACTAAATTTAAAAAAAAAAATAACTCGTTAAAGAGTTATTTAAAAATTATTACTATTTCTCGAAGACGTCGCCAAGGACCACTGTTTATAAGAACTTTTCATCTTAAAATATTTTCGGCAGTTACCTCTCGAAGTTTGTCAAAGAAAGTACTTTTGAATCACCCTGTATAACACCAAATTTTAAAAAAATGTTTAGAAAACAAAATTAGAAGAATCAATGTTTTTGTAAAGCAGTTTAAATATTATCAAAACGGTTCAATAAGATATTAATATTTAAAATAATAATCAAAATTTATCACGAAATTAATAAGAAAAGCATTGCTATTCCTTGAACCCTTAGATAAACTGGGTTACTTTAGCATTACTGTTCTATAGACAAAATAGCAATTCATGCACGATCTTCATAAGGTAACTGCAGGTAATATGGCCACGTATAGCAATATGGCCAGGCGCGAGTAGTTATACTAGTTCTTCAATTAATCAATAGAAGGCGCTAGGATTGTTAAAGAATTAGTATTACACCCCGAAAACACTAACCGGTTGGCCCTACTTGCCGCGTGGAAGATTTTATAGCCACAGTTCTGTTTGAATTGTCGGCACAGGTGCACGTTATAAAAATACTCAATCACAAAAGTTAGTGAATATTTGACATCAGTCGAACTTTCAACTTTCTAAAGTAAGTATAGGTGCTACATACCCTTAGGTATGTAATACCTAGCTTGATGTTTCGTTTTGTTGTTAGTTTTTAATTTATAGTCACAAACATAAACAATTTGTTATTGTTGAGCAATATGGCCATTTTCCTGGTAGAGTAATACGGCCATGGCCATATTGCTCCACACAATATAAATATTATTATTTTTGGTTTACAGGCCATTTTAGCGTTATTTAAAGATATTGCTTCACTATTTTGGTTATTGTTGAGCTACACAGGTTACTTTATGTAATCTGATACCCTTACGTAGGGATATGCTTGCTTCTTTATTGCCTTAAATATGAGCGTTTATAGCAAAAATTTTTAAAGACGGTTTTCTTTACAACCTTTTTAAAATGCCACGGCGTGAGTGTAGAGGGCTACGAGGCAAGTGGAGTAAGGAAAATTTGTCCTTGGCTTTAACGACAATAGCAGATGGTGTGGCAGTTAGCAGAGCGAGCTTACATACCACATACCAAGGCGAACACGTAGAAGGTATGTGGAGGAAGGAAAACAGGAGAAGTCATCTTTAGGGCGTAAGACTGTCCTCACTACTGCCCAAGAAACTGAATTAACCCAAAAGATCGTTCGGCTTTCGGAAATTGGGTATCCACTTACAGCAAGAGTACTGCGAAGATGCGTATACCGGTATACTCGTAATAATAATAATCCTAATCCTTTTCAAGATGTGAAAGAAATGGCTGGTCGCTACTGGCTTCGTGGATTTTTCAAACGAAATCCCCAAATTCGGCCTAGAAAGACTCAAAATTTAAACCCAGCACGGGCACAAAAGCTCAATAAATTTATAGTAAATGACCATTTTTTAAAATTGGAAGCCATTCTTAAAGCTATGGATATTATTAATAAACCTGAAAGGATATACAATGTTGATGAGAAAGGTTGTCGCCTAAGCAAAAGTACTTGCAAAAAAGGGTGCAAGAAGAGTTCATATTGTTGCAAATGAGCATGGTGAAAGTCTAACCGTCGTTTCCTGTGGTAACGCACTTGGAACAGCAATACCCCCATTGATTTTATTTAAGGGAAAACGTATGAAACCAGAATGGGTAGATACGTTACCTCCAAGAGCTACTGCACGTATGACTACGAAAGGCAGCATGAATATCGATACGTTTTCAGCTTGGATTGAACATTTTGCGAAATATAAGGTACCAGGCCCCTGCCTTATAATCTTTGACGGTGCGAAATGCCATTTGGATCACAGTATTGTAGCAACTGCGGAAAAATACGAAATTACCTTATATTGCCTTCCCAGTAATACAACCCATGAGCTGCAACCCATGGACAAAGCGGTATTTCGGGCCTTTGAGTATTACTGGGATGACGAAGTCATGAAGTATTTTTCAATTCATAAAGATCGTTCTATCACGAAACAACGCTTTGGGGCAATATTTTCAACTGTATGGGATAAAACCATGACTCCTTCTAACATAAAGTCAGGTTTTTCATCGACTGGAATTTATCCATTTAATCGGGAAGCAGTTCCAGAGGTAGCTTTTGCTCCCAGTACTATTATGCATCAGAATCTCCAAGAAAACGTTAGAGAATCCGAAACCGAGAATCCCCCGTTATTAATTGAAGAAAATATGACACCAGATGATTCAGTCGCATCAACATCGAGTACGCAGAAACGTACACGACGATCACCTACACCAAATGAAACCAGCGGTTCCGATTCGTCTTTCAGTTTGCACGATTCTACTGACGATGAAAATGTAGAGCTGACGAACGACCAGCGCGTTTCACCAGAACTTAATATTTCCTTTACAGATATGCTCAACACTCCAAAGGAGGCAGCAATTAAAGCTAAAAAGCCTCGAAAACCTGCTATTAATAGCAGAGCTCAGGTTGTCACGAAAGATCTGTTTAAAACCACCACACAGTCTACTGACAGTCAAGAAAGTATTGCTGAGAAGGATTCCTTTGGACACAGCAATTCTACTAAGGAAAAATACCAGGATAGAAAAAGAACTAAATCTAATCTTTCCAAAATTAATTTTAAATCTTCAGTTTCTAAAACAACAAAAAGTCAAGAATCTTGGTATTGCAAGTTGTGCCATGAAGATCAAGTAGCCGATATGAGGCTGTGCACTGCTTGCAAAGTTTATATTCATGAAGAGTGTATCGGCCTTACTGCAAAAGACAAACAGCCAGATTTCCTTTGTCCTGATTGCGACCAAAAAGGCTAAAATTATTTTGTTATTTTTCACTTGTTCAGTTACCTACGTTATAAATATGTTTTATTAAAAGTTTTTCAGTGAGCTAGGAAACTTATCATGTTTTTTATTGCTCTTAACTAATCCTGAAAAATGATGAAAATCATTTAATGCCTATATGGCCATATTGTCAGCATCATGTTGGCAATATGGCCAATTACAAGGTTGTTTTTAACTCCATCTTAACTTTTTTACTAGCCTTCATAAATTAAATTTTTTTTCCAAAATTTATGGGGTGTTAGGTATTTCGTCTAATGCCTTTAAAGAAAATTGAAAAAAATGGATTTACATGCGACATTAAAAAGAAACACCTTAACATGGCCATATTACCTGCAGTTACCTTACTTAATTTTTTCTATTAAGCGAAATTTTGGTGTAGGTTAGTATAGGAAACCGTTAATTTCTCGCGAACCTCTCTACAGGAGTAGATAATAAAAGGGAGATCCATTATATCCTTATTCATAATTGTAATCACCAAAATTTGCCCACAGGCAGCGGTGGCAGTTGAAAGGAAAGGATCAAAAACCTTTAATAATTCTTATATTATCGATCCTGAATATGCAAATGTTCCTCAAAAAATTCTCTAGATGTCGATGAACTGACATTTCCTTGTCGTTGAATTTTAACATTTCAATGGCTACAAAATGACACAATAAACTTAATTTTTTTACGTTTCATTTTAATTATTGCTGCAGTTTAGCTTAGGTCAGCTATAGTTAGGAATCAAAGTTTTTTTATACCTACCTAGGGGAGAAATTATAAAATATTTTTAACCAACTTGGCTTCTAAGAAAATTTATTCTACAGCCTGAATTAATAGAAAAATTTCCAAGGGCTCAAAGAATTTCGGACGCCAATGTTTGTAGCCAGTATTTGGCGTTTTCCGACTACGCGACGTCCGTCGGAAGTGATAAACGAGGGTGCGGACCCCCGAGGGAGGCCATTTATGCGGGGAGAGAAACCCACCCCTGCCGCCACCGCCAGCGCCATTTTGACTGGAACACGGTCGATTGACCAGGCGGACCAATGGCATTATAGGCTGACCTGCAACTGTCTTTATCTATCCACCGCAACGGAGCGATGCCGATGGTGTTATTGACCGAAGGTCAAGTGAATCAAAATTTTAAGGGGAAATGCTTCAGAGAATTCTTCAAGACTTTGTGGCTGTAAAGGATATTTTCATGAAATAAATTAAAACGAGCCAAGCTGAAACTAGCTTGGCAAAAACGACTCTAAAATTCTTAGGCTAAGAAACGAATAAAAATTGACCAATAAATATTGCCTTCATAAAGACTTGTCCCAGGAAGTAATAATACCTGTTAATTGGTTAAAATTATTATACAGGGTGGCGCATCGAAAACGAAACAGAGACATTTACTGGCAGCTCAGTTCTTTTTTGGAAAAACGCTCAGACCCGTCGATTTTGTTTTCGAGGGGGACACAAAATTGGCAAAAATCACGTTAACATGTGCAGCCCCTTGGGCGGAGGTGACACCACCCCTAAAATCTTAAATGGAAATGGGGGTCGAGTGATACCTTATTTTAAAAGTCTTTCAATACCCTTTATAATGGTGTAAAATTTATGTACTTCAGTTCAGTAGTTTTGGAGATTTATTAATTTAAAGCTTAAAGTAGACTTTAATAGGAAGAACATCAGTTTAGTTTGTACTACTTTCAGAAGAAATTTGAGTAAAAGCATTTACTTAATAAGTAGGAGGAGCGTTTTTTGTGGCAAAAAAAGTTGTTTCTTGAAGAAAGATAAGAAGGGAATGTCTCGTACTTATTTTAAATAGGAATTTAGTACATAGTTTGCGATTGATTCGACCAAACTTTGTTGTTGAATTAATACCTTTTAACGCTTTATACATAAATTAACCATGGTATATGCCACGGCAGAATGGGTTGAAATTATCGAAATATTTTTCGGAAATAATCAGTTCAGTGCGCTAATAGAACAGCACAAATATTTAATGAGCGACATGAGAACAGTAACGTGCATCGAAAATATGTTCTAGAACTTGTAGCTAAATTTCGGGAAACTGGATCAGTCGCCAATAAAAAACGCAACATTGAAAATCCCATAAGGAACGAAGCAATGGAAATCGGGGTTTTAGGGCAAGTTTATGTAGATCCTACGTTAAGTACCCGCAAATTGGATACTGTGTGTGGTGTTAGTCGACGTAGTATCCAACGGATTCTAAAGGCCCATAGTTTTCATCCGTATAAAATTCACCTTGTACAAGAACTTAATGAAGACGATTTTGATTGGCGATTACAATTTTGTGAACATATGAGTGAACGAATTATAAACGATGAATATTTTCTATTCAACACTTGCTTTTCCGACAAATGTTCCTTTTTCTTAAATGGCGTAGTAAATCGTCATAACTGCTAAGCTAAGGTTTACTCTACCAGGGGAGCTGATCGAGTAAAAAGATCATATTACAGAGCGCAGTAAAAATAGGAAACAGTGACGATCTTTTTCTGAACAATGTCGGACAGTGACAGTGACGACGATGTTATTAGAGTACTTACCAGAATCTTACATTTCATTTGCCATTGCTGCCCATGCATTTTCTCTCATTTCCCCTTGATGTAATCTGTACGGTCATAATCATAAATTCCAGACATGTATGATTCAATCCATTTAAGTGTTGTTCCTCTTATTCCATATAGTTTTAATTTTTCAATAAGAATATCATGGCTTAATATATCATAAGCCTTAGACAAATCAAGAAACAACCCCAAAGGAATGTCGCCACTCTCCAGGGCTGTTAGGATATTTTCTACAAATTTAAACACTGCGGGTTGAGTGGACTTGTACTGTAAGAAGCCATGTTAAGTTTCATTAAATAAGGTAATTTCAGACATAAAACTTCAAATTCTTTTACAGATAATTGTAACCAGTTTAATTTTGTCAGTTTGGGCCGAAATAAAATCTGTAACGCAACTAGTAAACTCATTGATGTTACGCCGCCATTTGATTCATGCCATACGTATAACGTAGAAAGAAACTTTAAAGGTTCATAGTCATTATTAAATGATTCTCATTAGCCTCATCCTTGGCCGCATTCCTAGCATCTCTACCTTCATTTTTCATCTCGATGTATTTCTGACATACATCTGGAGTAATTTTCACTTCATATTTTGTTCATTTAGAACTTTCAAAAATAATGTTCTTGAAACGCACCACTCTTCAAATACGTTGTGCATATGAGAAAGCTCCTACAATAATGACTTGGAACAGTTGGAAGTACTTCTAATCATTTTACAACATTTTCTTTCTTCTCTTCGTGTATTTTCTTTATTGTTCCCCTGGTTTGCGTCTTTTCGCTTGTGATTGATCTTCATTATTGTTATTCGTTACACCTATCCCCGCACTTACGGAAATTTTTATCATCGTCACTCCGCATAACCCATCTTCTAAATGTATCTTCTCCTACGTCTAAGGTGTTAATGAAAAGAGCCTGCATACTTTTACTCTGTCTCCAGTAGCCGATGGTAAGAATATGTCATGTCCTTCGTTTTTTCTATACATACTTTCGATATTTTCTTCTTCTTCGAATTTCTCTAGTTCTCACTAAACCATTTACAAACGCCTTTTTCTCAGGCCGAGTAGCAAAATTCCAAAATGTTTTGAAAAGTAATTGCCTTTCGTTATCAGATATCAGATTACATAAAAAAAAAAGGTTCTACTGATTCTTTTAGTAGTATTTGAATGGTCACAACGCTGCTTAACTAATCTAGATATTTTCTTGCAATTTTGGATGATTTGTCCATTAATAATTTCCATTACTTCAACTTGCAACTTACCGTCACATAAGCGGGTTTCGCCACGTTCAAGGTTGCAGCAGATCCTCCTATGTGTCTAGCAAGTAATTAAACAGTCATATATTAGATTTTACCGTGTTCATTTTTAGATCAGGTTCACATAGAAGGTTTCTATTTTAAAGATTAAAAATATAAATTTATAACCAATACATAAGAGGTTTTGCTGCAAATATACCTTCAAATACCGTCGGATGGCTCAAAAGCCCTATTCTCATAATAATAGACACATAGGAGGATTTTACACAGCAGCGACGATATAACATGTTCAAATATTTTGGAAAATGATGGAAGGAGACTTATTGGTCAATAATTTTCTATATTGTTAGAATCACCTTTTTTAAAAATTGGATCTACTAAAGAAAGTTTTAATTTTTCTGGAAATATACCTAACGCAAAAGAGTTGTTAACGGCATGATGTTAAGAGAGAATACACTGAGAAGGCTGAAGAAAAAAGGCATTGCAAATTTAAATAGCAAATTCCGTCGTATACAACACGTAAATATGAACAGAGCACAACATCCCATATTAGAGCTTGGGAAATTACAAATTAATATTGAATATAAAGCATAAGTACAACGGGAATATTGCATTTTCAAACACAATATAAATACCTCCACGACTGGTAAGAACATAATCCCCTCCTTTAAGATAAAATTAAAGTATGTATTTTTTTTTCAATGAATATGTTTTAATAATAATTAATAATGATTAATAAAAAAAATTGTGTTTGTGTGTCAACAAACTACATAGCGGAAGGATTATACGTTTTTTCAATTTATTCCTTTTTCTATGAAAAAGTTTATTAATTCAGTTAGCGAAAGTGGTACGGGTTTCCAGTAATAATAATAATAATAATTAATTTCTTTATTTGACAATTACATTGAACAACGTAAAACGGAATAGTGTCAAAAAACAAACAAAGGCAAATCAATATTTTCTAATTGTAATTCAACCTAACCTACTTGCAGTGTTATTGAAATATTTTTCGATGGTGTAAGGTTCAATGTCCTTTAAGAAATTAAATACCTTTTTTTTTATTTTCGTAACATTTTTACATATTTTGATAACCAGAGGGGAACCCAGGTATGGATAGATATAAATAAGTGTATTATTCCAATAGAGGCACCCCTAGAGGCATAATACCCACATAATTAGCAAACAGGTAACCAGGATTAGGTAAAAGAAAAAAAGGAATAAAATGATTAGAGCAGAAACGGAATAAGATCTTTAAGAGTCATGTAAGACATATAATTTAGAATTCTCCCCGGATGAAATAGTTATAGATTTTGAGATATCGATCCACAACGCTATTTTAGAGATATGGCAGAATATTAAGATTACTGGTTGCAGATTCCATTTGACACAAGCTTGGTACCGTCAGATTCAAAAACTTGGCTTAACACAAGAATATAAAGATAAGAATCCGGAAGTTGGAAAGTGGTTGCATTATTGCTTTGGTATGTTATTTTTAGAATCACATGAAGTTGAAGATTTTTACTTTTCCGAACTGTACGAGCTAAAGCCTGAAAACAATAATTTAGAATTTTTTTGTGATTATCTGTTAGAAACGTATTTAACTGACGATTCAAAATTTCCTCCGCGAATTTGGGCAAGCGCATCTGCCGACCTAAATAAAACCACCAATGCATGTGAATCGTTTCATGCTTATTTTAATAATTCCATGTATCACACGCATCCTTCTATATTTGTATTTATACAGGAACTTCTCAATGTTCAACTGGAAACATATGTTTAAATGTAATAGTATTAATTTACCACATCTTTGTAAAATGTTGCCACGAGAAAGAAACAGGAATTTGTGGCTAATAAAATTAGGGCGTATAAAAATTATGTGAAGATATTGTCATATTACTATTCGCATATATAGTGTAAGAAATATTATTATTATTGTACAATAAATGTTTAACAAAGAAAAAATAAAATATATTATTTGTATTCAATTTGTTGTATTCTTGCTGTAACCCAATATTTTTGAAATTATAATGATCTACCTGAAAACAAACTATTATTATTTACGTAATTAGGATGTTAAAAATTATCACGGACCGAATGGGGCTATTTCAAAATGAGCCGATTTTAGGTGAGGGCCGAGTTGGGTAATTTTTATTCTGTGTACCTGCTGAATGAGCCGAGATGGGCATCGCCCCATAATTTTAAGCTTAAAAAATTTAATATTAAAATATATATTTGAAGACAAAACTTGAATTTATTGTCGATAATTGTACTAATCCTGCACAAATTTAAAAAGTCAGGTATATTTAAATATATACATGCCGAAAAATCTTGCACACCCATGGAGAAGACGGTTTTGATTGATTTATCACTTCGCATCATTTAAAGATAGACATTAGCCGAAGAATGAATATACAACTTCAGTTTCTTACTAGAAAACCATGCCAGTATTATCAACTGAACATGTTGTCAATGAGTTACAAGATTTTCTCGTGTACTCCATTTTTTCTTATCAGTTATTTATAAAGCCGATTTGGTATACATAGTACCAAGCTACCAAGCACCTTGTAAAGAAGATGAAAATATAGGGGTAGACATTTACTATAAAAGCTCCCTGTTTTTTACTGATTTATTCGCATATTTTTTGTCTGATTGTCATTCTTAAATGATCGATGCATTCTAGACTTTCATTGCCTTAATTTGCTATAAAGTTTTTACTGGGATCTATCCCCAGTCGCCTTAATTTGGATAATAAAGACGATTTAAAATAATCTTAGTAAACAATTGAATCCATATTATTTATAATTCGGTTTAAATGGATGTCCACAATATATTAATAATTCATCCTATCCTTTAAGTCCATTCTGTCATTAGCATATAGAGGGCTTCCGGTTGTGCGACGTCAGGGGACTGAATTGCAGTGGCGTGTGCATTTCAAAAGATAATAAATGATGAAATTTCTTGGGAACGTCATATAATTTTTATAAATTAAGTTGACTTCATTAACCCCTAAAACCTGATCCTATTAGACGACCACTTTTTCTAAGTCCTTGCGAAAATCCAGACATAAATGCCTGCGTTGAACTTTTAATATATAGATATTGCCATACTTTCTCATTATTATATTAGATTTTTACCAACCAATAGAACAGGCCGGGTTCCGCAGAGGATTTGGAACCAATGACCATCTTCAAGGCATCAAAACCGTGATCGAAAAATCAATCGAATACAACAGACCACTTGCCATTGCCTTTGTGGACTTCCACAAGGCTTTTGACACTGTTGAGTTGAGTGCAGTTTTAAACTCCTTACAAAGATGTTGGGTCGACTATCGTTACACTAAATTAATATATAACATATATAAAAATGCTACCATGATGGTAAACTTGCACGAAAACACCAACCCCATAAGAATCGGTAGAGGAGTACGACAGGGTGATACTATGTCACCCAAACTGTTTACCACCGTTCTGCAGTATGCCTTAGGAATGCTTGAATGGACCGGAAAGGGATTAAATATAGATGGCTTAAACCTAACAGATCTGCGCTTCGCGGATGATATAGCCCTGATGTCTGACGACCTACAACATATCAGGAAAATGCTGGAAAATCTTCAGGAAGTATGTGCTCAGGTCGGGCTAAAAATTAATATATCAAAAACGAAATTTATGACGAATTTGGTCCCTAGTGGAAATATTGCTGTTAGTGACTGTGAGGTGGAGCTGGTGGATAAGTACACATATCTTGGTCATCAAATAAGAATCTCGAGAGACAATCAAACAGGTGGAATAAAAAGAAGAATCACGCTCTCTTGGGCTGCATACGGCAAACTTGGGGACGTGTTTAAGAGTAATCTTCCAATTTGTCTGAAGCGAAAGGTTTTTAATCGGTGCATTCTACCGGTTATGACCTACGGCGCCGAAACTTTAACTCTGACAGTCACATCCGCTAAGAAGCTTAGAATAGCACAACGCAAGATGGAAAGATCGATGCTCGGGGTATCACTCCGGGACCACGTTAGAAATGAGGACCTACGGGCGAGAACAGGAGTCACGGACGTTGTCTACCAGGTGGCAAAACTCAAGTGAAACTGGGCCGGATATGTGGCCCGCATGACGGATGGACGATGGACAAAAAGGCTGCTCGAGTGGAGACCAAGGGCCGAAAAGCGAAACAGGGGAAGACCTTCCACGCGGTGGACGGACGACATCAAAAGAATAACCACAAATTGGATGCAGAGCGCTCAAAATAGAGGACAGTGGGCAGAAATGGGAGAGGCCTATATCCAGCAGTGGATGCAAAGGGCTGATTGCTGATGATGATGATGATGATACTTTCTCGACTGTGTGACCTGTTTCGTCGGTGTAATACAATTTTTTCCCGAAACTCCCGTATTATTTTCAAATATTTTCGCCGTCATACAATAATTTAATTTTTTCCAATTAGTAGGCTTTTTCAATTCTAATTAATATACCTTAAATTAATTTCTTTTAAAGTTCCTTTGAAAACTATTAATGACATTTTATTTAAAGATGTGTCTTTCTTAATTTCACCCATCATTGTTTTATTGTGGATATTTCATTTAGGAAAAAGAATCATGAATTTTGCGACGAATGACGTATTTTGTAATAGCATCCAGGATTATTTTTTCCGTCCTCTTGGAACTTGAAACTCCTTGACTATTTTCTTTTCGGTCATTTTATTGATGAAAGCCTTTTAAAACCCTGAAAATTTCGTTAAGGTGCCACATATTTCTGCAGCATCTAATATTGTTAGTTCAGGATTTCGTTCCCAAATTCCATGGTATACGTTTTTAACTATTATTCGTTCTTTTAATGGTAATTGAATTTTTTTGTAGGCGGACAACTAGTTGAAGGTTCGTTAATATCCATAGTCAATTAAATCCAGTTTACAGCACTAAATAAAGTTCAATAAATATACCTATATTTACACAAAACAATATCTATTTGAACGACCCATATACTACAAGACCTGACAAGAAACTTGTTGAAGTTGTGCATTCTGTCTCTGTGTGTTGCCACATTTATTTTCTCCGTGATAAGAATCCCAAAATCGGAATCGCCGTTCTATTTTAAATGCATTAAGCTGACTGCGGTTTGTATGACAATGTCGCCTCTTAAGTTTACTGTAGTTGTACCAAGGTTACTATATGCATAAAAATATTTTTACTTTGCCGCTTCTTAGGTTTGATATTAAATAAGTCACTGGCAGAATTTGTGGGTATAGTATACAGTGTGGTGGGAAATATTTATATATATTATGATTGGTGCGGCCTAGAGGCAAGTTTTAAAAATATTCTGCAATATATAGGGTGGCCCAAAAAGTTTTTATGATATAAGATTTTGTTTTTTTTTAAATGGGACACCTTATATTTTAGGATTTTAAATTTTAGTATCCGCATTCGCATAGTGTTCCACCCTATATTGGTACCACTTGTCGATTGATTTTAGGTATTGATATTTTTCATATTTAATACCTACACTCCTGCTTTTATTTGCTATTTCAATAGAGGACTCTCTAAAACATAGTATTCCTTTTCGAGCAAGGCCGGGTTTAAAGAGACTGGGGCCCGAGGACCACAAGCAGATGAAGGCTCATAATTAATTATAGAATAAGAAAAAATATAATTTTTCGCAATTTTTAAATAGTTTTACCAAAAAAAAACAGAAAAATAAGTAAAATGTTTTCCATCCCGCAACATACATCGATTTATTATTAAATATAAATGCACGAAATTGTCCTATGTTGCGTACCCTTCGCATTTTTCGTCGCAAAATCATTAATGATTTCCGTGATATCCAGCTATAGATATTTGAATTTGTGGAGACCCCAGGGCTTCAGTCTCTGTTGCCCACCCCTAAATCCGGTCCTATTTTCGACGTTCTCAATAATATTGTCAGAACATGCCTCTATTATAACCACAAAATTCTGAACAACATTCCCGACTTCGTCCGAAGCCCACATCATTAGAACTCTCCTAATTGTAGCCTAGAAAGCCTGAGAAGTCTTGAACATCGCGATTTCGAGGCAAGGGACTCGGCAAACAAGGCAAAAGCTACCCCTTGATAAGACGTCTTTATATAAGTTTCTCTAGTAAATAAGTGCCACCTCTAGTTATTTATACTACGATCCCAAAAAAATTGACAAAACTGTTCTTATCACCATTGACGGTGTGCGGAGAAAATAATTAACATCGATTCACACACTTTTAACTGAAATAAAAACATTCAAAACCGCTTGAGAAGATTGTGCATTAATAAGTCGTTACATGTTGCCAGGTTTTAAAATATTTTATTTAAATTCTCATAAAATGTACTAAAATCAGCATATGTCTTTAAGGGCATTTACACCCTACGGTACTTGGTCTACTCAATTTGGCAAGGCAGGTAAGGAAAATCCATGTCTAAAGGCGCTCGCATGCTTTCTTATCACCTCCAACCAACGTTCAATGTCTTAGACAAGTTTCAATCAAGAGGATATTAGCAATTCGGTTTTATTATTTTGGTGTTATTTTGGTGGTTACTCAATAAAGCAAATATTATAATGCAGGCGAGTTCTTCAAGTGATAGTAACCAACAAGTTACAAAACGACGTCATTTAAAACCTGGGGAGCGTACAATTGTAAAAAATGTGTATGAGGGAATTCTAAGTACACACAGCGGAATATCATTCACTGATGCAGCAGAACTTTGTGCCACATTGACTAAGACATCTTGCCGTACTGTTTATAGAACTATCAAGAACAATAGGAATACTAAAGTGTTTGATCAGAAGGAAACAAGAGGACGGAAAAATATGTTTATTGATCAGCAAACAAAGTTATCCATTCGTCGGAAAGTGCACGTAACGCCTTTATCAATGGACTGTCCACTGAATTGAAACCTCCTTCAGGAAAAGGTCGTCGGTTAATTATAACCCACATCGGGAGTAATTCTGGTTTTCTTGAAGGTGGGTTAAACGTGTTTGAATTTCGCAAAACCGGTGATTATCATTAGGATATGAACTCGAGAGTGTTTGAAGATTGGTTTAAATCCATCTTACCGCGTATTGAACGTGGGTCGGTAATCGTGATGGATAATGCACCATATACCAGGCATCACAGCCGTCGGGTGGAAGCTTTACCAACTTCTGCGTGGCGAAAGAAAAGACTGTTAACTGGCTCGAAGAAAAAAATATTGCATTTGGCGAAAAAATGCTAAAAGTGCAGTTGCTCGATATTGCAAGACTTCGCAAAAAAAAATATACGAAATATTTAGTGGATGAAGTGGCTCGTGAACGAGGTGTTACAATATTACGTTTACCGCCTTACCATTGTGAACTAAATCCAATCGAGCTTATATGGGCACAGATATAAGGCTAAGTGGCGCGGGAAAATAAAACTTTTAAATTAAAACATGTTAAAAAACTGTTAAAAAACGGCAATACCGAATGTACAAGCAGCAGATTGGCATAAGTGCGTATTACATGTCGAGCGCGTAGAAAAAAAAATGTGGGACTTAGATGTACGCGTTGAAGTCATGGTAGAACCTATTAATATAAATCCTGCTGATGACAGCAGTAGTAACAGTAATAAAATGTTTTCATCGTCAGATAGTGAATAATCGCTGTAATAGTAATAATGAATTTAAAATTGTAACGTATTGTCTTTACAACACTTTCTAATGTCGGCGTGGAATATAATTTGTCAAATTATTTTTAATTAGTGTTTATTAGGCAACAATAATCAGGAAATTTATAAACATTTATAATTTAGGTTTAGGTTTTGCCCTTAATCCACTATTATATGTTTCTATTATTATGAAGTATAATAAAAACTTTATGAAAATAAAATATACCGTTGCTTCAATATTCTTTTTGGATTTTATACCTGCGTAAATTTAGTTTCTCTAATTACTTCATTAGATCACCAAATGTAAAAGCTTAATTTATTTTTCAGTTTAATTTATAATGTTATATTTAATATAGTAAATGTAAATATATTATAATTATAAAAAAATTCATATATTTTTTGAATTATCATTGTTGAAAATGACACGACTCTGGAATTGGCGTTCCCCTTACGCCTTGCACACCCCGGTAAAAATGAGTCACTGCCAATTATTTTGGTGCCGTAGGTATTAGCAGTTTTGCGTATCTTATATTAGCTCCTACTTTTAGTTCTGGGCATTTATTAAAAACATATGGATTTCAACTTTATTTATAATAAGGTTATTCGAACCAGCAGTCCGGAACTAGTTTTTAATCAGAAATAGAGTCTACCAGATGAATTTTGCATGTATACCCCAGGATGCCTTGTTAAGTCTTACAACTGGTTGATTTGAACAACAGTTTGAAACTGTCAGGGACTGATGGTTGGAACAGACCTATTTTTTGTTCTTTTCTTGATGATTTATGCTAAAAATGTATAATTTAGAAGGGCATATAATTTATACCAAAATAGGTATCACTAAAAGCTAGCAAACTATTGTAATCACAGCCCTAATCAGCAAAGACATTTACCTTTACCAAATTATTTGCCTATTTTTAAAATAAATATTTTTAATGACATGAGTAAATATTTAACCCCTCACGAAAATTAGTAAATAATTTCACGTAACCCGTCTTTACGTCACACTGCCCCAAACATAAAAATGATAAATGACCGTTTTTTTAATACCTGGGCATTCAGCGGTCGGTCATTCGTTTCTCGTTTTGACCCGAGTCCGAGTTGATATATGGCGTGTTTATGCGACGAGTGGCCCAGCACAAAGGTCAGGGGAGGTGTGTTGGTCAGCAGAGCGCCTGACGGGGCGCGACCCCAGGTCAATTGGCCGACGCACGGACGACCCTTGCCCTTCGAAAGGCCGGTTCTAGGGCTTGAGGCGCGGGCTAACTGGTTTGCGGTCGAAGGTAGTCGGAAGGAAGCAAGAGTAATTTATTAATTAAGTTAAAATAGAAACCCGTTACAAATCACTATGTACGATGAGTCACAACTCATGTCATTGCCACCTGTAATATCTATTGTCGACCTCTTCGTATTTAGCGTTATTTATGTATTTATTTATTTACCTTACAAACTCTACACAAACATTTTAGATCTAATTATAGAGTAGAAAAGCACACACATACACACTCACACAGAAGTTACAAGAAACTTACACAGACCCAATTTCTAACTACAATACCGCGCCTAAAATAGGTCTAATTTGCTTCTGAGTAATGTAAAAAATGTCAAATCTTAATTGATTGATATTAACTAACCTACACATTACATTAATAAGTGCATCACTACAGTGATTTGTACGAGAATTCTTTAAATAAAATGTTAATCCATTTCTTGTTCTTTATGAGGCAACATTAAAGTTTACTTGTTGCAGGAGGTTTACATCAAGTAGATAACAGAAGCAATATTCCTACGTTTTTCTAAACTAAGTAACTTCTACCTGGACATTAGTTCTGCCTTGGCTACACTTAAATCATAGGCACCGGTTTCTTTATAATGCAGATATCTTAAAAATTTATTTTGTACCCTCTCAATCGCATATTTGTGAATTTCATAACATGGGCTTCATATTATACTAGCATACTCTAGAATACAACGTACGTATGATATAAACAGAAGTCTGATACAATCTAAATTTGTAAACTGTCTACAATTCCTTACAATAAATCTGTACATTCGAGATGCTTTTCTCGTTATATTCAAAATATGAGTTTTAAATGATAGTCGAGAATTAAATGTTACCCCTAGATCCTGGATTTCTTCCACACGTGCTAGAACTACATTATCCATGTTATAATCATAATTTAAAGAATTCTTTTTTTTTACTGTAACTAACGATATAACGTTTGGCAATATTAATAAGATTATTTATTTCGGACCATTGCAGAATCTCATTCATATTTTTTTGAAGGTTTTAACAGTCAGCAACATTTTTTACAGCATGTACTCTGCTTTTAAATCATCAGCAAACAACAAAACTTTACTTTCCTTAATTTTCTTCAGTAAATCGTTTACGAATAGGAGAAACAGCAATGGTCCAAGATTAAAACCCTGCGAAATTCCTGAGGTAAGCTATATACGAATTAGACGTGTAACCTCCTATAACTACTCTTTGTTTTTGACTCTGTAATTAAGACGAGAAGAATTGAACAAGCGTTGGGTGAAAGCCAAATTCATTATCTAACTCATAAAGCAGTACCTGATGTGGTACTTTGTCAAAAGCTTTAGCAAAATCAGTATAGATGTCGTCCACTAGACATTTATTGTCTAGACTTTCTGAAATATATTGAGTTATGTTACTTAAATTACTAACTGTTGACCTTTTTTCATAAACCCGTGTTGAAAACTAGATATTTTTTGTATAACTGAATTGTAAATAAATTTATAAATAATGGAGTTCTAACCACAATATTGAACACCAATATACAAATGATAGGTGCCATATATGTTCAATTTGGTTGAACATGTAATGATAAGGAGGAAGTCTTAACCATCGTCCATCTTTTTAACCGGGCCGATTACATAATTACTTGTCGTTTGTTAATTTTTTTTTGTTTTAAAACTGTTTCTTAAAATACATTCAGAAAATACATTTTTATACAAAATTAATCAATATAACGGCGAGATCTAGCTACTGCTACTCCATCTAACCGTCCAACCTAAATAAATACCTATAGTTATCTTATCTATAAAGTTATATAATTTCAGATACAAAAATAATACTTTAATTATAAAATTAATATGAAACATGTGATGGGTAGTGATGGTGAACTTAAGAAGAAAAAAAGAAAAAAAAATATTCTACGTCCTATTGCATATACAGGGTTGGGCAAATGTTCGGAACGGCTTAATTACAAGCGAACGAAAAGTGATATCGAATCGGGGTTTTGGGCAATGTATAGGACACAAATTTTACTATTTGACTGGTATACCATATGTCAGTAATGTCACCAACTGTCAAGTGTCGACGATATTTTTTTATTTTTTTAAATGGAACACCCTGTATATTATCAGATATTCTAGATCTTCAATAAATTACAAATATTTTTCATATAGCATACCATATGATTAAATTCAACTGTTTCGGAAATACGGGCAAATGAATCTAGAAAGCCCATATTACATTTTGTTTAAAAATCATGCAACATATTTCTTTTATTATGACATTCCAAATAAAAGTCTTAGTTTCCATGACTCCCAAGTGTCACTCTGACACATTTCCTATTTAATTTTTATTTATTTGTATTAAGTGAGTTGTGCGAGTTTTTTATTTATCGACTAAACCTCTGATATAACTGATAAAACTATGGTTCAGCTAACTGAACAAGAACGGATTACTCTGCTTATGATGATAGGATATGGGGATAGACGGAGATCTTTTCAAGAAGCAACCGACCTTTTCAATCAAAGTTTTCCTGTTCGAGATCCCATTTCTAAATCAACTGCTAATAGAATATTCCATAACTTTGAGCATACGGGTACGGTAAAAAACTTGCCAAAAACAGGTCGTCCGAAAACTGCTACAAATGACGAGAAATCCCTGGATGTTTTGCTTGCCCTGCAAGAAGAACCACAGACGTCAGTTCCAAAGCTTGCTCTTGCACATGAAAACAGCGAAAAATCAATTAGAAGAATCCTCAAAAAAAATAAAATGTTTCCTTATAAAGTCAGCTTGCTTCAAGAACTATCAGAGGACGATCCTGATAGGCGTATGCAATTTTGTCAAGAAATAATGGACTACATAGACCTACAACCTAACTTTGTAAGTCGTATTTTATTTTCTGACGAGGCTACATTCTGTCTTAATGGTTTCGTCAATAGGCACAACTGTCGATACTGGTCAGACCATAATCCCCATTGGATGATTGAGCACCGTACGCAACACCCCCAAAAATTAAATGTGTGGGCAGGTATAATTGGAAACCATATTATTGGGCCTTTCTTCCTTGATGGAAACTTGACATCTATTTACTACTTAGATCTGCTTCGAAATAGAATTATACCAAATTTGATTAATTTATATCATGATCAGGTTAACGATCAAATACTAGCGAATGGCATTTGGTTTCAGCAAGATGGGGCGCCAGCTCATTTTGGTATACATGTCAGAAATTATTTAGATCAAACTTTTCCTGGAAGGTGGATAGGTAGGAGAGGGTCCATTGAATGGCCTCCTAGATCTCCAGATTTAACACCTCTAGATTTCTACCTCTGGGGTCATTTAAAGACTGTCGTATATCGTACACAACCTAAGACTTTGGAGGATCTTCAAAACAGAATTTTAGATGCTGTGCATGTTATTTCTCGTGAACATTTGCAAAACGTGCGTTCTGAATTTTCCGACAGGATTGGACACTGTCAGGTGGCTGAAGGACGACATTTTAAACATTTAATTAAATAACCATTATTTTATATTATTGTGTTTTAAAGTTATTACCTTGGTTTTGTTTAAATAAAATGTACTACATTCATTTGCCCGTATTTCCGAAACAGTTGAATTTAATCATATGGTATGCTATATGAAAAATATTTGTAATTTATTGAAGATCTAGAATATCTGATAATATACAGGGTGTTCCATTTAAAAAAATAAAAAAATATCGTCGACACTTGACAGTTGGTGACATTACTGACATATGGTATACCAGTCAAATAGTAAAATTTTTGTCCTATAGATTGCCCAAAACCCCGATTCGATATCACTTTTCGTTCGCTTGTAATTAAGCCGTTCCGGAACATTTGCCCAACCCTGTATATAAAAAACTTAAATTCTTTTATTTAAAATAAAGCTTTTTACAGCCTTCTTAAAGCCTGTTACGGCGAGGGACGTCACACCGACAGATAGGGCATTATATACCTTAACAGCGTTGTAACTGAAAGAACCCTGCAATTTAGCTGTTCTATGCTGAGGGATAATAAATCTTTGACCATGGCGCGTTGCTCGTCCGTGTATACTAGCACTAATAATCAGTTTATCAAAAAGATATGCAGGGGCTCTGCTGTTTATAATTTTATGGACAAGTGTAGATAAATGAAGAAAGAATCTCTCATCCAGTTTCAACCATCCAGAAGCCTGATATAGAGGAGTCACATGATCAAATTTTCTAGCACAGAAACAAAATCTTAGGCAAGAATTTTGAAGTTTTTGTAAACTATTTTTATCCCTCTGGGTAAGAGCCGGCCAGTAGAGAACATCACCATATGAAATTAGAGACAATATTAAAGACTCGCTAAGTCGAAGCTTTACCTCAGTTGTCAAAATGGCTTTATGCATGTAAAGTAATTTTAATTTATAATAGGCTCTTTGCAATAATTTCGATATGTGGGTCTCAAATCTAAGCTGAGTATCCAAGAATATTCCTAAATTTTTTTCACAGACTGTAGATACCAAGGCAGAACCTTCAATTTTGATCTCAAAGTTATCTAATGAAGGTGAACCAAAAATCAACAATTTAGACTTCGAACTGTTCAGTACCAGTCTATGTAAACCCGATATCTCAGATATAATTGCCAAATCAGCATTAATTGCCTCCCAATACATGAATGCTTCCGAACGCGAAAATGAAGAATAAACCTGCATATCATCCGCATATTGATGAGAGGAGCATACTTTAAGAAAATTAGAGAAATCGCAGGTATTATATAAGGAAAATAAAAGGGGCCCCAAAATACTACCTTGCGGAACTCCCCTGTTAGTCTGCCAACATTCTGAGACAGCCGAACCAAGTGAGACCCTTTGCCTTCTACCCATTAATAATTATTTATAAGGTCAAGAGATGTAACATGCAAGCCAAAATATTTAAGTTTGGAGGAAAGAATTAAGTGATCCAGGGTATCAAATGCCCTGCTATAGTCCAACAGCACTAGAGCAGTAATCCTATTTTGATCCAAAGCTCCAAATATATCATCACAAACATGCAGTAGCGCTGTCGAGGTACTATGCTGAGCACAAAATCCGGACTGGGTTGCAGGCAGTATAGGATTGACTGTAACATATTCGTTTAGCTGATCATTCAAGACTCTTTTTATAATGGGTTTGTATTATAGATAGACGGACTCTACTTAGAATTCGATGAAGAATTAAAAAATAAAATGAAAAATATTTGTTTTCATTTGAAAAAATTAAGTTGATGATCGTAACTTATTTTTGGGATACCCTGTTTACATAGATTTGCCATAAAAGGAAACCACACTATGGAACAAAAATCGACGGGTTTTTTTAAAAAACACACCGCTGAGCTTTAAATGAATTTAGACATCACTTCTGGGACTCACTGTATAGCTTTTCTTGTACACCACAAAAATTGCATACGTGTTAAGGGAAACCCAAACGTTCACGATTGTTGTAAGATTTATGTCAAATTATCGCCTTGCCCTATTGTAATTTTGTGAAAGATAAAATTACGGGTGTGTCGATCTACACACTGTAAAACTACCTGTATTGTAACTAAAAAGATATACTTTCAGTCTAAAAATAAGATGTTCACAATGTAACCAAAAATTTGTATTTTGCATTTATAATGAGAGTTAGTTGCTGTCAGGCGATAGGAAACAAAGTTTTAAATGTTTATTAAATTATAAAATCGAATGATGGCCATTCTTTTCCTAAACTTTCTTGAAAAATATGATTTTTTTTTATCAAAAATTGAATATTTAACTTTCTTAATGATCCTTTTGGGGATAAGTATAAACAGGCAATAAAAATTCATATAGTTTCAAAAACTAAGCTCAAACCTAAACTCAAATATTTACTTTCCGGAAGCTCACCAAAACTGTTAAAACCTTATATTTCCTTCCTGAAGTAAAGGAATTAATCTTTACAGCAAACAGCACTTTACGAGGGTAAGCAACGGATTTAAAATCATACCAATTTTATGATATTATAGGTACTCGTAATAAATTGGGAAATACTTCTTATTCTTTTTTCGCTAAATATTTGCAAATGTAAACTTTTCATTGGACTACCTTAAAAGCTTTGAATTACCAATATTATGCCCTAATTCGATTTTTTCGTACCAACCATAAATATTAAATCAATGCTGAAAGTTTTAAAATTAATACGTCGTTTATATTTACAACGTCGCGTCACGTCAGCCTTTTTTTTTAAGTGTTACAAAATGCCAAACACCTACTCTAATTTAGAATATACAAAAAAGATGTTTGTTTAATAGTTTCTGTAATGGAAGTGCTACAGCTAGACAGTCACTGAACCTTAAATTATTTTTTTAAATATTCATTTATTTTAAGTTAAATTTTTGAAAATTCGGAAAGTGTTAGGCTGCTCCCCATTTCTCGTAAAAATTCTCATTATTTGCATTTTTGCTTTCAACTGTTCTTGGAATTTTACCCAAGTATTCAATAAGCATTCAGTTGCTGCCTTATTAGCGTACAGCATTTTGATATTGATCTGCTGATGATATTTGATCATACATATCCTAAATGATATCCTACAGTAGCTTCTTGAAATTACTCTGGAACTAAAAATTGTATGGGTGCCAAACTTTTTACATAAAACGGAATGTAGCTCTTCTTCTCTCTCAGCTAAACATGTTCTGGTAACTGTTTAATAATTTCATCAAAGAAATGCTGTTGATCAGTTCCCAATTCACCTTTTTTCTTTGATCAATGGCAATGTTTGTTTATTCTATTTAATACATCTGAAAATCTAGCGTAATAGAAAAAAAACAGCTGTAAAAGGGAGTGCTAGTATCTAGGTAAGTGAAACTTAAAAAATAATGCTTGTTGTGGAATTTGCCAATGAGAATAAAGCTCCTTTATAATGTTGGTGTGCAATTTACCTATTAGAGCACAGGAAGCGTGGAATTTACCAACTCCCGTTTATTTTCATATTTCTGATATTTATAATGGCACATAGAAATAGCAGGTCCGAATGCTACATTATCTGGTCACTTTCATGCAGAGGAGATGTCCAATTAACTAATTAAGGATTAAAAATTATTGCGGATGCATCACGGTCTACATTAAACCACTTAACTCACAACGTCTTTCGAATGCCGACACTAACTAAACATTTTGACAAAATATTAACGGACTATTACAGATGGACAGACATCTCACGAAACAAACTAATTACACATTCTCACATTTACTCCCCTCGGTAACAAACCCTATAAATACCCAAAAGACTAGCTCCTATTTACTCCTTAATAAGATCTAATAAGCACGATATCAATTTTAAGTAACAACTGACATTTTTAAACAAATAAAGAAGCGATTCGGAGTCAAGCCCATTCTAAAGAAGATGTACTGAACTACTCTTAAATTTCAAACTCATATTAACAACTTATATAACAAAATTTCTTCTAACTGTTATGCTCTGAGGATGATTTCAAACAACTTAGATTCCACTGTAGAAAGGAGCTCTTACTTAGAATCTCATCTTCGTTATGGAATCTGTTTTTTGGGGTGCATGTCCCCAATGTTTATTGCACTCTGTGTTTGTTCTGCAAAAGAGAGTAATAAGATAGGATAGGATAGAAGGCAACAATGTTCAAAGAGTATTAAAAAACTACTACACTCTGGATGATTTTTTTAAGGGTCCATCAGTTTAGTGATTATCTTAGTGAATATGTTAAGTTTGTTTTAAAATTTGCTCTTTTTGTTTTTAAGCTTTTTCCTTACTGTACTTATGTACATATGATTGACGGCCTGAGTATGCCGTGTCGTATAGGTGGTATAGGTCTGTTAAACATGTTTTGTTTTGTTTTAGTTTGATTTATTGATATTTGTTAAGGGCCTCGTTAAGGATTGTGTCTGTGATTATTGTACTAGCGAATAATGACTTTACTTTGTCAGCAAGAATATTTCTCCTCAGACAATAAAGTTCTTTTGAATTTCAGTGCGAGTTTGAACAGTATCACTATGCAAAAAAAAGGAAGACCATTGTCTAACATGGCAAGTCACATACGATCATGGTCGATGTAAAGGAGGACCATTTGTTAAACATTTCTCCATTTTCAGATCCTTGTTTTAAAGAATATTATATTTATTTTTTATCCCAAGATGAATACTTTTAAATAACCCGTAACCATACCAATTGATACAAAAATACGATTTTCATGCTCTTTTGTACCGTTCGCCTAAACATTGATTAAGACGTTAATCAATGATTATCTCGAAATATCTATTAGGGAGGCTGTTAATATAGTTTCTGGGACATCGATTAGTAAAAAAATCCGTGATTAACCTCAAAGGTTATATTGTGTTTTTAGCTTCGGCAGATTTAATTTTTATTTATTTTTCCTGGGTCCTCAAATGGATCTAGTTCAAGACATTTTATACAGTGTCTGTATAAACTCTGGAAACGGCTTAATAACATCACAATTTATTGGCCGATTTAAACCAAATTTGGTACAGTTGTGTAAGAGGATCTGACGCACCGAATGACGATATTGGCGTTGTTGCCAGCTTCTTAGTTTGGAATTCGTACGAGTTTTATATTTTTAAATGTAACACCCTGTGTATTTTTTCATTTATATTTTTCACTTTAAATTTGTTAAACTTTTGATATAACATACTTTGCTCCTAATATCAGTACTTTTCGAAATAACGACGTGTTTTGAAAATATTAACAAAAGTGTTTTATTTATTAATAAATAAAACGTCAGTTCAGTTTTGATGTAAAGTCATAAAAGCTGTCATTTTTACATGCAAAAATGTCTTTAACTGAAAGTGAAAGAATTACAATTCTTATGATGAGAGGATATGGCGATAGGGTCAGGTCTTACGAAGAGGTTAAACATATATTTAATGACGCATTTCCAACCGAAATCCAATTTCAAAAGCAACTGTTCTAAAAACTGTGCGACGGTTCGAAGAAACGGGAAATTGTAAAGATAGGCGACGATCAGGATGACTAGCAGTAGTAGATGAAGAGAAAAGTTTAGAAATTTTACAACATGTTGTTGAAACCCCTGTTTCTTTATTAAGAAAAATTTCTCAAGTAAGTGACGTCTGCTTCAAATCCGTCCATAATGTTTTAATAGAAGAAAAATATCACCCTTTCAAAATACATGTAGTTCAAGAGTTATCAGAAGATGATTATGAGCGAAGAATTGAATTTTGTAATATTATGATGTCAAGGTTTGACCAAAATAACTTATTTTTCAAATTTGTAGTATTTTCGGACGAAGCAACATTTCTGTTAAATGATAAATTCAATAGACACAACTGTAGGTTTTGGGAAAACGAAAATCCCCACTGGGTGAGAGAAGGTCATACACAATGCCCTGGAAAATTGAATGTGTGGGCTGAGCTTCTGGGTAACCACAAGATCGGTCCATTTTTTATTGATGGAAATTTGACATCACAACTTTACCTCGACATTCTTTCAACAGGACGGAGCTCCTCCTCATTTTGGTCGAAACGTGTGCGAATTTTTGAACAACACTTTTCCGAATAGGTGGATCGGTAGAGGGGGTACAATCGAGTGGCTACCTAGGTCTCCTGATTTGTCGCCCAACGACTACTTTTTATGGGGACACTTGAAGAACAGAGTTTATACCACAAAGCCTCAAGATTTGGCCGATTTGCAGCGTCGAATTTTGGACGAATTTGAATTAATAACGCCAGAAATGATTTACAACACAATTGAAAAATTTTATTTTCAATTAGCACAGTGTCAAGCTGTACAGGGAAAACAGTTTGAACATTTAAGATAAATAATAAATTTTTTCTAAATTGTACTCGTTACGTCGAAAACTACTGATATTAGGAACATAGTATGTTGTATTAAAAGTGTAACAAATTTAGAGTAAAAACTATAAATGAAAAATATACAGAATGTTACATTTAAAAATATAGAATTTGTTCGAATTCCAGTCAAACTAAAAAGCTGACAACAACGCCAATATCGTCATTCGGTGCGTCAGATCCTCTTACACAACTGTACCAAATTTGATTCAAATCGGCCAATAAATTATGATGTTATTAAGCCGTTTCCAGACTTTATACATACACCGTATGTGTGTTTATAAATGACGATCCGGAAATCCTAGATATTTTTGATTTCGGATTTCCGGGCAAGATTTAGGTACAACAGAAAAATAATTTTGACGAGTCTGATAATTTAACGTTCTTTAGGCGATTTCTCCTCACTAAAATCATTTTTACATTTACTTAATCTCAAAAGGGGACTTGGAATTTGATAATGATTTATAAGTAAAGTGTATTAAATCTAGGGAAGTGATTTTTACCAGTGTTTATTTTTAGGAACAATAGTGTAGCACCCATTGCTATTTTTTTCCAAATTAAATTTTTTTCATTAACCGATATATTGTCCTTTTTTATTTTATGATACATGTTTATATCGAGCACAAATGTTAGCTCTAAACAATTTTTCTTCAGCAGTAAAGCTTATTCAGCGTTCTCCCTTCTATTTGTCGAATGCCATCGCAAACACAATAGAAATAGAACCTATTTCTTCTTTAATTTCAACCAAAACCAAGTCAAGCTATCAAAGTACTCAAAGTACTCAATGTGGACGTTGAAAAATTATAAATTCAAATAAATTCACCGATCTGAAATTAGCAAACAACCTAAAGCTTAAAAAACTAGACTGTTGCCAAGTGTATTCTCCGGCTAACGTTAATTTATATCTCTAATCGGAAGTACGAAAATATATTCAATGTTTTTTGGTTCTTCTCATCTCCACAGTTCATAAATAACATTGTCGCCACAAGATCGTTTATTGTTCTTAGTATTTTTCACTTTCTATCACATATCTTACTAAATTTCTACGGAATGGTAAATAAAACGATAATGTTTTAAAATAATGTAATTTATAAATTTTCACCATGTTAGTTTAAAATTGAATTACCTACCATGGACTATTTTTTGACGTAACAACAATGGAATTGATTTCGTCCATTTGTAATTACATGTGCAGGAACAACCAATGACAATAACATTACACTAATAACAGCCCATGAATAGTTCAGGCAATTCCGCTCATATATAAATAGTCCCATTTAAAATGTCAAAATCAGTCTGAACCGTGAGGCGGATGATGCTGTGGACCACGAAGAACAAATTGAGAGATCAGCCAGACAAATTAAAAGACAGGTTCCGAATTTAGATGACCCGACAATACGACTGACTGACATAGACGAAGTCAAAGACAGAATCCGCCTGGTAAACATTAAAAAAGCACCAGGTTTGGACTGGATTCCAAATCTGGCTTTAACGAACTTTCCTGACAATACCATTCAAAATTTGACACGCGTAATTAACGCCAGTTTTACTTTCAAACATTATCCATCGAAATGGAAATCGGCACTTGTGGCAATGATTCCAAAGCCGAGTCAGAACCACAAGTTTCCGCAAAACTGGCGTCCAATATCTTTGCTTTCCTCTTTAGCCAAAGTCCTGGAAAAAAATTTTTTGGACAGGCTATGGGAAATAATTAGAGACAAAAATCTAATGCCAGACATTCAGTTTGGTTTTAGAGAAAAACACAACACAGAACTACAATTAGCCAGGGTAGTTCAAGAGACAATCATAGGACTACGGCGAAAAGCCGCGACCAGTTTGGTAGTCCTTGACATTTCAAAAGCATTTGACAAAGTTTGGCACGAGGGCTTAGTGCATAAATTGAGATTATTAGAGGTGCCTTTAGCACACGTTCAGTTCGTTGCCAGTTTTCTCGAGAACAGAATGTTCAGAGCAAGAGCAGGCTTGGCTTGGTCCGAATTGTTTAAGATTGAATCGGGGTCCCTCAAGGATCCCCGCTATCTCCAGTGTTATACAACCTATACACATCTGACATACCTACAAACGAAAGAACTCATTTAACAGTCTACGCAGACGATACAGGAATTTTTTCGACCAACAAAAACCCAGCAATTGTGACAAGACGAATGAACGCTCACTTAGAAGAACTAAGTATTTATTTTAAGAGATGGAAAATTAAAATCAACAGAGACAAGACAAGAGCCGTGATGATAAAGAGATCACATCGGCAAAATGGTATACTCGAAATCGAGGGCACCCGGATTCCTTGGAGCGATAATTTGAGGTATCTGGGTGTCACCATAGACAACAAACTGACATTCACAAAACACGTGACAGACAAAATCAAAGAGTGCAGCAGTGCACTGGGAAGACTCTTCCCCTTGTTTTCAAATGGAAGCAAGCTTTCTCTTAAAAACAAATTGCTGCTTCACAGACAAGTTTTAATTGCTGGCTTGTTGTATGGCTCCAAGGTCTGGTGCCAAACTTCAAAGTCAAATAGAAACCGCCTTCAGCGAACACAGAACAAAATTTTGAAGAGGATTGTCGGGGCCCCTTGGTATATTAGAAACGATAATTTACGAAGGGACTTGAACACGAAAACAATCCTTGAACTCATGCGTGAAAGGCATGCACGATTCATGCATTCGATTGGAAGACATCCAAATCAAACGATCAGACGAACATTTGACAGGCAACGGCTTATTCACGAACGAAGAGGAGTTCGTTATAGGCTGTTGCAAGACGAAATTACTTAACCTTAAATAAAATCTAAGAGCAACATCCTTCAGATGAAAAAATAGGTTGTATGACAAAATCAGGGCAAAAACACACACAAACACGGCTCACATGAGAAGGCCTTTTTTTGGGTAATTTGTGAATATTTGTTTTGCTGGCTTGTATAGATGGGAGCGCAGAATATGCGTACTGATAGCAACATTCCGACTGACCACCCTAGAATACAGGACATAGAAAACAGAGTAAGTGTGTCTTTTGGCACTAACTCTAAAGAATTGATACAATGTATGTCAAAAATCGTAGTTTGCTGTCGGATAAAAAGGAAGGAAGAGGAAATGTAACTGGATAAAAAAATCTGATATATTTTCTGCCCCTCCAATCGTTACCGTGGTAACAATTGCATTTTAAACTAGTTATTAAATCATCTGTCAGGCAATTGTCACAAATACTAAATAATTGTTTAAGCTGTTTTAAAGTCGATTTTTAAATAAAAAAGTATTTTTTAACATGCAGCGGTTTGGGACAATTGACGAAAAGGAAATAAATAACGAAATAGAAAATTCCATTCCTATTCGTGGAATTGCCTTACTAAATACCATTCGAGCTCAGATTATGACCCTGATATTTTTATGCTTGGTATCGAACACTTACTTTCAGAAAATTTAACGAGAGCTGTTCCGATAAAATTTGTCGGACAGATCGTCGGCTAAATCTGAGCTCTTATGGTATTGCTTGTGGTTAGTCACCAATATCATCATACGTCACCATGGAACAATTTTTTTTTACACTTCTTTAAAATGTCAATAAATTTTCTCGCTGAATATCCCTCGAGCATTGATAAATAACTCAAAATTTTATTATCACTTTTCCAAGCTGTTGTCAAGTAACTTGCTTTCGAAATCTGTAATAAAATTATCTCATAGTTATCAATGATCTTGGAATTTTAAAATCGCGGAAACCTATGTTGTTACTCCTGATATTTTTTTCTGTATGTGCACGCAGTGCAATATATTTCTAGATATCAAACAAAATTATCGCGACTGTAAAAATTTTAGTTTGCCTTACTGCTAATAATGTTTCAAAAATTGAACTTGTCTTGGAAGATTTGTTACAAGGGAGAAATATATATCTGCATAATATATCTATGTCTCAAGATCAAATCATTTATAACGGATATTAAATTTTATATCTCTTTGTTTTGTTTCCCCCCTGTAGTTCTATCCGAAGTAAAGGAATTAATTTACACGGCAAATATTTAACTATGTACTTTCCCATAAAATATAACGGAACCTAAAGATGCTGCCGCCGGCACGTTACACTGCAAAAGCACTCCTGGCAAGCACAGCAAACAAGCCTTGTACGATGTTGGAATCCTGCACAAGAACATACATACTGAAATTGAAAACAAACACCATGGTAGAGGTGGATAAATATTCGACGTTGTGACAATATGGAAAGTAAATTAAATGGTCTGGATATAAATATAAAGTAGCTTCAATTGAGTCAGTTCATTCGAGATATAAACACTTGTTCGAAATAAAGAAATTTTGGGTTTAAAATAATTTACTTCGAGATTTAGTTGCGGGTATAGCTAGGGCATTCTCGTGGAATCTTGGAGTAGGTACGAACAACAATTTTTATCGCTCTATACCGCTAAATTCGACCACTGTTGTCATCCAAATTAGAACATCACAAATCTTCAAGGATCCTTCCAGTGTAGGTCGAGGTAGATATTGCATGGCTTGGGCCGCTGGCCCATTCGTGATTTATCCTGGTGTTCCTCAAATGACACTGTTCAAGAATTCCTTCACCTCGAGAACGTCTTCTGAGATCGTTATCACAAACGATAATTAAGATCTAGCACTGCGGCCTGGCCTTAAAATTGATAAGACTAAGGGCTCCCAATTATCTTGTTAAATTTATTTCTTCCGTTTTAGAAAGGAGTAGTGGTGCAGTCTCAATGGAAAGTGCGCTTTTTGAGACCAAATACATCAGGGCGGGAGTCCCGCAAAGGTCTCCCCTCGCTCCGACGCTGTACAATATATTATACGTTCATTATATCTCGAGGACAGATTAACGAGTTGTTCTTGTTCTTATTTGCTGACAACACTGCCATTACTTACCATTTATTTCAGATCAACCGCGGCTGGTGATCGCAAAATTGCAGAGGTACTTACGAGTTTCGGAAAAGTGGTTGACAAAGGCCATTTCTTTTCTCAAGGAGCAGGTTAGTTAGAAAACCCGAGACTATGCTCTTGGTTAACGGAATTCAGGTAAACTGGGTTCAGGAAGTCAAGTAGTTTGGACTTGTTTTTGGTGAGGGTCTAATTTGGAGAAAGAACTCTGATTTGCTGCCAATCAGCTTTGCTCTATATACTGCCTGTTTAATAAAAGGAGCACGATAGGTTATAGAACAAAAGTTAATTTATACAGAACTCTGGTCTCGCTGGTGGACTTATGGAATGCTAATATGGCGCATCATAACCAAGACAGCGCATAACAAGTTCCAGGTGCTACAAAATAGAGCGTTAAAAATGATTGCAGACGTTTCGAGATATACTGTAAATAGAATACTACAAAGAGACTTTGAAGTACCGACAATGATGGAATTTTGTGACAAAATAATATCGGATTACGACAAACATACGTATGTACCCACTAACCCACTCAATACAATTTAACATGTGCAATCACCACCGGCTTCCACATACAAATTCCCAGAGAATTAACTACCTCCAGCCATAGTGGAGAAGCACTAACGATGAAACCCAGCCTAATTGAGCTAAAAGAGGAATTCATCTAAAAAAAAACGCCCATACCCCCCCCCCCCCTTTAAATGATCCAGGACTCATCACAATCAATTTCCTTATTTGAAGTTTGGCTAACAAAGGTCCCAATGACTAATAGAAGTTAGAGGCAACGTCTGGCTTGAAAGAAAGAGCGAATAAGTTCTATAGTTGGCTTCCACCTAACTAGGCGCGTTATGAATTTATCATAAAGAAACTTATATAGTGTTGTCTTGCTCAAACCAAGTTTAAAACGGCATTATACAGATATCCGTAATATAAATGCGATAAATTCATTGGTTATTTGTAAATCGGAGAAAGAAGCACATCTAATTTTCAGTGATTATCAAAATGTGTTGAAGAAAACTCCCGTATTACATAATGTCGCGAATAAGCTTCCTAGCTTTGACAAATGTGTCATTTATTAAAAATATTGTGACATAAAATGACGAACATAAATCGGTTTGCAGGTTTTTTGCATCCCCAGGTAATAGAAGTATACCAATGAAAAAAACGCAACGACGATCAAGAAAAACGAAGAGTGAAACTTTACAGGAAGGTAACAAAATGGATGTAAGGAATATTATATAAGTCGATATAACGCTTTCAGTTTTGAAAGATGCTTTGAAGAACGAGGTATTTTAGAAATAGGTCTCATGTCATTGTCAGCGCTAATAGATAACTTGGGATTTCGTTATGAAAAGGATTGCAACAGAAGATATTTGTACGAACTACCAAGAATTGCAAGCGAACGAGTCAAATTTTTGAAAAAATATGTTGAAAATTATCAATCGAAATTTAGAAAAGTAGTTCTTTTAGATGAAACTTGGGTATTTTCGAATGGAAGTGGGTCTAAATCATGGCAAGACGACTCAGTGAAATTAGAAAACGAAATAGAGGTTGTGGTTCGGGAAAACATTACATTATAATAAATGCTGGCTCAACTACTGGTTTTATAAAAAAAGCCAGTTTAATTTTTTCCTCCAAATCAAAGAGCGCCGACTACCACGATAACATGAATTGTGATCTATTTTAAAATCTGTAATAATAAAATAAAACAACGGCGGTCTACCTCCACAATATGTATTTCAATGTTTATGTTTATATCCTACATGTTTCGGACATAAAAATGTCCATCATCAGGAATACTTAAAGAAATTTACAGTGTGGGTTAAACGTTTTAAGTAAAATGAGAGGACTTACCAGTAGTCGATTACGGCAGCTCTATCTTGCATAAGCGACGATCAAAATTATGTTAAAAATTAAATTGTAGGTTCTAATGAACTACTTCTTCAAATCTGTAATAATAGTTCAATTAAAATAATACCCCACATCAATTACTGGTCCATGGTGACCTTAAAGTTAGTTTAGGCACTTCTTATATTTTATCTTGACCAGACTTGGTTTTTTATTTTGCCTTTTCTTCATTTGTATACTTCTACTACTTGGATGGACAATCCTCTGTGTAGGTCTTAAACTTAGCTTAAGAACTTCCAAGACTTTCTGTGTAATAGATTAGGGATTTGATAACTCGCCGGTTTTAGTAGTTTTTTCTTGTTAATTTTTGAAGTAACTTGTAAATTGGGAACATTTTTTTAGCCTGATATTACACAACAAAAATTTAGCCAATGTGTAATTTAATTTGAATTTTCTTGATATTTAATATATTATCTGCTGAAATAAACTAAAATTTGTTTAATTTATCTAACATTCTATTTACTTTGTTTCTTTAAATTACAAATTATTAAAAAAATATAATTATTAAAAATATTGAATATGTGAGTAATTTTATTCATTCACATTCAAAATTCATATTACATGCAACGTTTTGTAACAATACGAATGCACCTTTGTGACATTAATTTCATCACTATCCATGATGAGTTTGAATTTTGCCATAAAATCAATTATTTCAACTGAAAAGTTTTCGCGTGTTTTGGGACTAACGTGAATTTTTGAAATTCGCGGAAAAAGGAAATATCTTTCTTTAGATAAAATTGAAATAAAGTTTTATTTGTTTACTACTACCTAGCTTACTGCGTCGTGTATATAGTATTTTATATATTTTTTGTTTTTGTGACTTGCCTAAACATATTGTATGTATATGTACCAATAAATTATTTGTATTTGCAATAATATATACATTAGTTTAGTTGAGATAAATGTACACAAAAACATTCAAAATTATACACTGCGTTCATAAAGTCTTGCACAAATTCATTTAAAATTCAGGGGCTTACTTTTTTTAAAAACGCTCGGACACGTCAATTAGTACTTTTGTTTGCGCATTTTTTAACGTAAAATGTTTTTATACAGGGTGTCGCACGTATGAGGTATGAGGTCATCAAGGATTTTTTTTGATGGAACACCCTGTATATTATATCAATTTTGAATTCTATGATGAACACTTAACACCTCTGGAAATCACGGTTTCCGAAATATTGACGTTTGAAAATTTATTTTAAACACATTTATTGATGACCTCATACCTCATACGTGCGACACCCTGTATAAAAACATTAAAAAATGCGCAAACAAAGGTACTAATTGACGTGTCCGAGCGTTTTTAAAAAGTAAATACCTGAATTTCAAATGAATTTGTGCAAGACTTTATGGACGCACTGTATACAATGTAAAATGCAGATCAGTTCTAATGTTTTAATTTTTCTCTATTAAACAACCACCCCTATTTACCGACCAACATTTGATTCCGGAGGGTGGTCGCTAGTCAGAGGTTTTACTGTATATTGTTTATCTAATTTTCTACCATCATTTTACTTATTAAATTTTTTAAATATAAAAGTATTGTGTGGACCGTGTGCAACAACACGAACGCGCCCCTGAAAATTGGAACGAGACCCGTCACCCGTCATTTTTATTATGACTGACAGTTTCAAATTAATTGTTAACCTATTAACATTCAATTTTATGGAGAATCAGCTGCCCATATACCGCCATATTGGTTTTTGTATTTTGAAACATTTTTGAAACCTCTAATTCTACTGATTTCATTTAGAGATCATATGCGCCTAATTAAGTGGAAGCCGACTTTATACATTAAAGATCAACGCTTCATTCGCAAACGCAGCTCTCATAGAAGGTGATAAATAACTTTCCCTGTAGTGATTCTGCCCGACAATTATAAGAACAATAGTTTTTCAACGGTTCTACATTGAAAAATATCCTTAACATTACTTATTTTTCTTGCCTAGTTGTTTGTAAACAAAGAAAACAAATTTTCCATAAAATACAGTAATATAATAAAAAAAAAAGTTTTACGTTTATTACATTAGAGTAAGGGTCTTAATCTGAAAATATTTTTAGCATGTCAAACAATGAAAAATTTACAATAATGTATTTAAAATTAAAAAAAAAATCCTCAAGCAACGAAATTTTATGATATACCGCAATATAATTCATTTAAATAAATTTAATAACACAGCATAATTCAAGATAACACATCGTGTTTATTTCTATAAGGTTATGATTATATTTAAAATTTAATAACACAACATAATTCAAGATAACACATCGTGTTTATTTCTATAAGGTTATGATTATATTTAAATGTCAATCACGTTTTAGGTCCCAGGCAGTCTGGCAAGTAAAATTACTCACATACACCGAAAATTGAAAACAAACACATGGCAGGTAAATATGGCGATAGCGTCGGCGTCAGTGGCCGTGACGCCATCACTACCCCCGAGGGTTGTTAGCGACCACACTGCCTGGCAACACACGCCCTCTCCCTAGCAACGGCTAGCCACTAGCCGCGGATACTTATTGATCAACGGGGCTCGGCAGGCTCCTTTCCCTCCTCCTTCCCCCCGCGTCGCACGTGTCTCACACGGACACTTGATACATGCATATCCAAGTCGAAAGGATAAAGCTACCCCCGCGCCGCGCCCGCGCCTGCCGTTCGTGCGAAGGGGAAAGACGAGATAAGAAAATACGCTTATATGTGGGTTCTAAGGAAGAAGTTCTAAGATCAATCTACTTTATAAAATATTATGTTCGTAGGACGTTTTTTTTGGGATATTACGGTAATACATTCTACAAATAAAGATTACGTGTTTTTGTGGTAGAAACGGTATATCGTGCTTTATAAGATTATGAATAAATGCTTAATGTACTTTATTCTTAAATAAGGAGAATTATTGTTAGATATATCGTTGTACAGGGTCATTCCTCATATATCGACACCCCATCTACAGCAGTTATTTGGCGGGTTGCAAAAAAATTCTAGAGGCAAAAGATTTATGTTTAACTCTATATTTTTAGAATTCACTATCAGAAAAGACAATGGCACATCGGAAATGTAATATTTCTGCATAACTATCATTTTTTTAAATGGAACACCCTGTATATTATTCGATATTTGGGTAGAGCTTTTTTTTCTGATTTCAAAAATATATAGTTTGTCTATGTTTGGTTAAGAGGTTTTTGAGATATTGGGACTAAAAATAAAATAAATAGGGAAGTAGGAAAACCGAATTTATTGATAAATAACGTATTTACAACTGCTCAATATGGCCTCCATTTCTATTGATGCACTCTCTATAATCTTCTTCTATTTTATTTATAGCATTAACGATAAACTGACTCTGATTTTCATTTGTATCATTAATGTAAAGCAGAAGTCTTTCTCGCATTTCTTCAATATTTTCACTACGATGTTCATAAACTTTATTTTTTAAAAATCCCCACAAAAATGAATCAAGGGGCGTCAAATCTGGGCTGTTTGGAGGCCATTGAATGGGTCCATTACGGCCAATCCATGTTTCATACTTTTCATTTAAATGGTTCACTACAGGCAAAACGTTGTGTGGTGGGGCTCCATCCTGATGCCAGATAAGTTCTTGGTATTGCCGTAATGGTAAGTTTTCAATAAAATTTTCAACTTCATTTGTCAATATATTAAGGTATCTTTCGCCAGTCAAGTTCCCATCATATATAATTGGGCCGATAATTTTATTATTTAAGATGCCACACCACACATGTAATGATTTTCGGCCTTGAAATTGTATTTCTCTGAATGCATGGGGGTTCTCGGTAGCCCAAAACCGAACGTTTTTTCGATTATAAACGCCTGAAGTAGTGAAGGTGCTTTCATCAGACCACAAAATTTTCCTAAAAAGCATGTTGTCTTCCTCTTTCCGTTGTAACATTTCCTGACAAAACATCATACGGCTATTTTTCTGAGCCTCTGTTAACTTCTGCACAGGCAATATTTTATATGGATGATAACCATTTTTTTTTAATGTCGTTAGAATTTTTTTTGCAGATTTTCCGAAATAATTTTTTGCGTCTTCTGCCGATCTATGTGGGTTTTCTAAAAACAAATATTCTTATTTCTAGACTTGTAATGTAACAACAAACTATCAATCTTACCTACAAAATACAACAAAATGTTTAATTCTTCGTCTTCATTACCATTCACTGTTCGCTTCTTCCTTTTAAGATCTTTTCGTTCCCTGAATCCCCTTTCAATGGTTTTAAAAGTACTTCGCGCTGGTACTGCTCTTAGCGGAAATATTTGCCTATGTTCTGCTCTCGCTGCTGATGCGTTATTATTATTTTTGTAAAATAAACTAAGAATATCACATTTTTCCTCAACCGTGTAAGGCATTTTGACAATGACATGAATGAAAATATTGACAAGCAACAATAAATTCACTTGTTTTTAAAATCTAGACGACGCGACACGGCAATGAATTATGATTCATGGCCAACTATCGTTTTTTTTTATTCAATAACGTTTTAAAGACTTTAGGGCCCAATATCTCAAAAACCTCTTAACCAAACATAGGCAAACTATATATTTTTGAAATCAGAAAAAAAAGCTCTACCCAAATATCGAATAATATACAGGGTGTTCCATTTAAAAAAATGATAGTTATGCAGAAATATTACATTTCCGATGTGCCATTGTTTTTTTCTGATAGTGAATTCTAAAAATATAGAGTTAAACACAAATATTTTGCCTTTAGAATTTTTTTGCAACCCGTCAAATAACTGCTGTAGATGGGGTGTCGATATATGAGGAATGACCCTGTACACAAAATATATTATTAATTTATAAACACAAATAATTTCCTAAAAAAAAGTTCCGTTCATCACATTATAATAAGAAACTATATTTTAATTACATACAGGTTGTCCTGACAAGGATACAGAGCGTATATATCTCGGAAACGATACGTTTCACAGATTTGAAAATAAAGCTATCACTATAAAAATTGCCAAGAGAAATTCACTCAAAATAAAATTTCAAAAATTGCCGCAAAAGGACGTAACGGCTTATTTATTTTTATAACTTTATTTTACGGCATAGAATTCCACTGACCGTAGCGAAACGAATTACCCTTACTTGGCCCCGTCTTAGTTTGGGTATAGTTCTGTCTAGTGTCTGTAAAAGGTCTTTACAAAAACCTACCACATATTCTTCATACCAAAGTTAGCCGATTTAAATAAACTTACCTTAGTACAAAGTTGCTTAGCTTGGGCGCTAGACGGCGCTGAAGTGACAATTTTTAAATAGTTTTTCTGGATTAATTCAAAAACTGCTTATACTATTTTGCCGAAATTTGGAAAAATAGGACAAAAAACCCATGTCACAATTCTGATTAATATCAGTCCATGGGCGTAGAACCTGAGTTTTTTTACTAATTGCTTGATTAAGATTTCTAGGCCAATGGAACAAGAGGGGTTTGGGCACAAAATTCAGATGAACCAACTCATTTGCTACAAAAAAGGTGCTCTTGATAAGACTCGATTCCTCTGACGATTTTCGAGAAATTTGCATTTTATTACTTAATACGTAGTAGTTTTTACCACGTAGTACTTGGGTTTTATAGAACTTCTCTGTTTTTGATTTCTACGCCAATGAAAGATAAGAGGTTTAAGTTTAAAATTTAGATTAAACCAAGTTACTTACTACATAAAACCTTTCGAACAGTTTTCTTATCACTTGCTTCTTGTTCGCACGGTATTTTTCAGGTATGTACAATACGACCTAACACCTCACAAACGATTGTTATTGTTGGTTATTATTAGTTTCATCTGACAACATAAGATTATTGTCAAATTTGTAACATTTAATATTGTTACTAACGTTCAATCATTTTATCTGCTTGCATTAATTATTAGAAAACTTTAATTGTCGTGAATTATCATGGCGGTGCAATACACTAATGCAGAATATACTGATATGATATTGGTATTTGGGTATTGCCAAGGAAATGGTCGAAAATGTGTCACAGTTTACTCCGAAAGGTTTCCAATTCGTCGTAAACCAAGCCATTTGCCGTTTGCTGCTGTTGAAAGACGCCTGCGGGAAAGCGACCAATTTACTCCTAAAGCCATTGATAATGGAAGACAGCGTCTTGTAAGGATTCCTGAAGTCGAGGAAGACATTTTAGAACGTGTTGCAGAAGATCCAGAAATAAGCACCAGGAAGCTAGGTAGGGAAATAGAAGTGCTCAAAGATATTGTTCATGAAGTACTTCAAGTGCAGTTGCTATATCCACACCATACGATGCCAGTTCAAGACCTTTTACCTAATGATCCTGAAATGCGCCTGGTTTCTAGTCGGCTTGTTCACAGGCAGAGAGAAGAGAATCCCAACTTTGCCAACAATATTTTGTTCACCGATGAAGCATGTTTCACAAGAAGAGGGATTACAAATTGTCATAATGAACATGTTTATGCGGATGAAAATCCACATGCTATGAAGGTACATTTTCAAAATGAGTTTAGAATTGGATCGTTTATTTCAGAAAGGTACTATCGAACATTTTGTTACTTTTGAGAAAATGAGTAAAAACTTATTGACAGTTTAGAAAAATATGATAATACTATTTTTTTGACATAAGTACTTTAAGACGGAGTTGTTTAGTTATTTTTTTATGGCAAACCATGAATTTTTTTGATAATGACGGAAAAAAAAGAAAATTGATAAAATGCAGTTAGTACCTTTCTGAAATAAATGAAATTTTTTTATTTTTTTAAGGAATCGGCTTGACGTTATCATTGAAATATGAAATAGGTTAATATTTATTATTATATTATATTATATTAATTTTATAATATATATATATTATATATTATATTATATTAATATATTAATATTCATTATTATATTACAATATTTATAGGTTTATTCTACTTGACAGCTCATGCGAACATAAAGTTCGGTAGAGCTAGTAGCCATTTATATGAGAAAGCGACTAACTGATATCACTTGGCACCTTTCTCAAATAAATGCCTGAAGTTAGATTGAATTTACTGACATTGTATTTACGGAAGATGGTCCCTTTTTGTACCAAAAGGTACATATATCTTAAAAGAATGTAATGAGCTAAAAAACTGAAAATGGCCGAAAATGTTAGTTAGTCCCTTTCTGAAATAAACGATTCAATTAATGTGTGGGCTGAAATAATTGGTAATCACATTTTTGGTCCTGTCATTATTCCGCAAAGATTAACCGGGGAAATTTACTTGCAACGTCTACAAAACACGCTGCCAGATTTGCTATAAGATTTACCTTTACAACTTAGGAGAGATATGTGGTTTATGCACGATGGAGCTCCACCACATTTTGCATTAAATGTTAGAAACTTTTTGAATCAGCAGTACCCAAATAAATGGATTGGTAGAGGGAATGCCCCCGTAAATTGGCCACCGCGATCTCCGAACTTAAATCCATTGGATTATTTCTTATGGGGGCATCTTAAGACAGTGGTTTACAGGACAACTCCAGATAACGCAGAACAACTATGGCAACGTATTCAAGATGCAATAAATATTTTTAAAGGCGATGAACAAGTTCTGCAAAGAGTGTTTTAATTTTCTTCGACGTATAAATCTTTGTATTCATGAAAACGGTGGACATTTTGAGCAATTTTTATGATATTTTTATTTATTTCTGTTTATGATTTAGTTATATTTTTCTCTTTTTGTAAAAACTAATACGTATTAAGTAATAAAATGCAAATTTCTCGGAAACCGTCAGAGGAATCGAATCTTATCAAGAGTACCTTTTTTGTAGCAAATGAGTTGATTTATCTGAATTTTGTGCCAAATTGTTCCATTGGCATAGAAATCTGAAACAAACAATTAGTAAAAAACCCAGGTTCCACGCCAATGGACTGATATTAATCAGAATTGTGACATGTTGAATTAATTCAGAAAAACGATTAAAAAATTGTCACTTCAGCGCCGTTTAGCGCCCAAACTAAGCAACTTTGTACTAAGGTGAGTTTACTTAAATCGGCAAATTTTGGTCTGACGAATATGTGGTAGGTTTTTGTAAAGACGTTTTACAGACACCCTGTATAAGTTGCGTCACTCTCCGTTGGGCCTTTGATGTATTCATGACACAAGCGTGCCGCCGCTACCTGCACTCAGTCCTAATCCACATGCATTACCGGGGATTTAAAAACGTAATTTATCCCAGCATGATCAATATTTGTATACCTGGGGTTTTCCAAATGTATGATATAAGATTATTTTAGAAATATAAGATATTATTTAATTCGTATATAGTTTTAGTATATAAACAATATACAATATTGAAATAATAGTCTTATGGCACATTTGAAATTTGATAATTAGGTATAAATTTAGGTATATAAAAAGCGCATTGCATGTTTAATTAGTTTTATTATTAAAAGTACAGTTCACAAATACAAAATGACATACCCACAAACTTACAATTTTTTTAAAATACTTACTTTAATGTTACCTTTATTTAAATTTATTGTTTTAACCTCGCAGTTTATAAATTTAAATATAAAATAAATACGAACCCTAGTATATAAATTTAAAAAATAATCTAAAGGAAATTTTGCACAAGGGTGAATATAAACAATTTTAGAAATTTTTCTTTTTAGCAGATTGCCAACGGATTTGCCAGAGGCTAAATTATTAAATTTGTTGACAAAAATACTTTCTAATTATATGCTCAGCAATACTCCTGGAAGGCATTAAAAGGCATTAAAAATGTCATTCATGGTGACCTCTGATTCCAGCCTTCTTTTACATTTGTGAGTGGATATTGTTGTTTGCAGTGGTTTAACTGTCTCTTTCAATACAACTATCCTGGGCGTTCGTTCTGAAAGCTTTACTGACGTTTGAACACCTGCATCTAAAATTTAATTAGTCATTTATTTATCTGCCTATATGTGTACGTGTTTAGAAACTGTCAAACATTTGATAATAAGAAAATTGTATTTGTCATTATCTCGATAACGCACAACATTAGGCTTAGACATAGGACATAGTATAGATTTTTGATAGAGAATTGATTGAAGAAGCAATATTTAACATAAAATGTAGCGTGTCCTATTTCAAAGAGTGAAGTTGAAATTAACAGCAATTAACAGCAACCAAGAACTATATCTCTTGAAACTTGTTTTATATCATGAACAGGAAAAAAGATATTTCGTGAGTATAAGTTTGCACACCCTGTATAGTTCTTTAATTTTTTAAACCAACAAATGATGAAATTTATGTTCCATATTGGGTGTAAGATGTTCTGGGCTGACTGGTTTTTGGAGTTAGTAAAAATATTTTTAACAAAATCCATTTTTTGATGTAAACCTTTTCTAGGTCAAATCTCCATTTTTGCCGATTTTGTACAGCCTTCATCAAGTTTAAAGTTGCTCTAATTTAATAGCATAGAGACTCACCTCATGCGTGGTCTTCCTCTGAGTCATTTATGTTTGTATAGTCTCCAAGAGAGGATAGCTTTACGTCACCTGTTCGCATCTCATTTAGTTACGTATACTGCAAATAACCCTTTTAGTCTTGCTGCTTTTTTTACTAAAGTCTGTGCGTTTTAAGAAGTCCGATATCGGATTAAATCACCAAGGGATGTTATCGCTTTTAAAACAGTAAGTCGGTTAAGTTACAATATCTTCGCACCTTCGCTATACTTGATCACACCGAACATCCCACTGGTTTACTGTATTCTATTACTGGGCGAAATCAGAAGTTTCAAAACAAAATTATCTTAGAATTACGCGTTGAGCACAAATAATGTCCAATGTTGTTTCGAAAAGATAGCAATTTTTAAGGGATTATTTAAACAACAAAAAATCGGAATTGTCAGGACAAGTTGTTTTTCTTGACGAAACATGGGTATTTGCAAACGGAACTTCAACAAAAACGTCTTGGCAGGATGACTCAAAGCATTGTTATTCAAGTACCCGTGCAAGTAATGGAAAAAGGTATATTATATTACATGCTGGTAATGAAGAAGGTTTTGTTTTAAATGCCAGTTTGATATTTTCATCAACAAAAAAAACTGATGATTATCGCGGCAATATGGATGCTGAAATTTTTGAGCATTGGTTCGAGGAAAAACTTTTAAAAAGTTTAGAAAAACCTTCCTTAATTGTTTTAGACAATGCCTCTTACCATACGAGACTCGAAGAGAAATTCCCTACAAGCAGCTGGAAAAAGGAAGAAATAAAAGAGTGGTTGTCAAAGAAAAACATAAACCATGAAAATTTATATTTAAAAAGTGAACTTTTAAGCAAGTGTAAAGAGCAGTCATTTAAAAAAAAGTATGTTGTTGACGAATTAGCCCTCAAATATGGACGTCAAGTTTTGAGATTGCCGCCCTACCATTGTCATTACAACGCAATTGAATTGGTATGGGGTATTAGCAAGAACTATTATGACAAACATGCCTGTAAAAATATCGGTAAGCCTAGCGTTATAAAGTTATGGGAGGAGGCGCTTAGCCAAGCGGGCAAAGACGAATGGCGGAAATGCATTGAACACACAGAAAAAATTATTTTTGAATCTTATGAGACAGAACAGGTTATAGACGAAGTAAGACCGTTAATTATTACGAATGATGATGATGATGACGATGATGTTGATTCTGATGAGTCTGAAAGCATGGGTGAAATTTGAAATGCAGAGGAAGACTACTTTTAGTAGTACCTATCTACAAGTAGGTACGTTCTGTCGCAAGACTACAAAATCGGTTCTTTTTAGAACCAAAACTTTAAAAAAAAGAATTCGTAAAACTAATTTGTCTGAATACTACAAAAGCTAAAAAATTATTATTTTTCTTTACCTAAACTAATTTTTTATTTACTTTAAATTATTTTATTTAGAAAATGTAATTCATCAACATCCAAAATTATCTTCAATATAATTTATTGTTTGAGAGCCACCGACATAATGCTCAAGAGGTTTTATGGCTTAGCGGACTTCTTAAAACGCACAGACTTTAGCTTAACTACTCCAGTCTTTTGCAGCATGACCTAGATGCGATGAATGTTTTCCATTTATGTTGATTCCCTTGCTTTACTCCCTTGTAGTGTCACTGACTTTGTTTTTTGTGTTCAATTAAGTGGTATAGTGCGCTTGCCTGTGCTATGCTGTCGGGTGATATTGGAATATATAGACTGTCTATTCTGCAATTACGCAAAGCCGGGATAAAGTCGTGTGCCCTACCTAGTAGAATGCTTTCTCGTAGTCAACGTAGACTAGATATTACGGAAATTGAGAATCATTATGTTTTCAATAAGAATCTTTAGTGTCATTAGATTATGTTGAGTTGCATATTTTCCTATTAGGTGCCACGAGTCTTCAGTTTTGTTTAAAATTATAGTTTCATTCATACTAATTATGACATGCGTAGTTTTCTGATAAAAAATAAATATTTTAAAGTTTTGCTCAAAATGTCGACAATTTTACACTAGTGTCCACCAATATGAAATTATATTTCTTACGCTTGGTTTTTCTTCCCTTCTGTCACAAAATAATAGGTTTTATAGTTTATAGCCTCACCTCTTTGCCAGGCTAGATAATTACTCGCAAGCAATGACTTGGTAAAATTTTTTGAGTAAACCTTCAGGTATAATTTCATTCCTTGTTAAAGCCATCTTGGTAATTTAGTTTTTTTTTGTAGAGAACCGAAGTCTATTGTTTTTCGGTGATATCGGAAATTGAAAAGTAATTATTTGATCGATTGAAAATCAAAACATACCCCTCTTCCTTCAAAACGTAAAGTCGGATAAAGATGCAGTGAAGATCATTAGATAGAGCATCTCATATATTTTTCTTCTTTTCTTTACAATACATCTCCATATACCTAAAAAGTTGTGAACTTGTAGATTTTCAAGAGAAACTAAAAATTACAATTATTTCTTGAAATGGTTTTTATTTTTGATCAAAATTTTGAAAATTTCATCGTAAAGCGCTCCTCAAAAGATGTAGAATGTATATTTTGAATTTTACAATTTTTTATAGAGACTATGCAAGAAATTAACTTTTTTACATTGTATTTATACGATTCCCCCGTCGTTTTAAACAACTTTGACTAAAAAGAATTTAAAGCTTCTCACTATTATAACAGCAATATAGGTGCCACGAAAGCTGCCAAAAATCATGCATTGTCGGAATGTTCAACATTATACCTTTTCGAATAGTGGCCTACGATTCAAACATGTGTTTATATTTGGCAATGTTTAAATTTACGTTAGACGTCAAATCATAAAATTTGAGTTTTAATTTAATTTTCATCTTAATATTGCATAGTTTTTGGACCCCCAGAATGCATATAAAGGGTGTTATTTAATAAGTGTCCGATATTACCCAGAGCGGTGCATGCAATACACGACGAGCCACTGCAGCCCACCAGTACGTGGTTCAGCTTAGTGTCCCTCGAACGACACTGTTTCAAAATTCTTTCATCTGGAAAACGTCATCACTCTGGAACGACCTCCCTGAGATCGTGTTCCCCAACGAGTATAATCTCCAAAGATTCAAGACCAACGTGAATCGTTTCCTGTGCACACGCACCGCTCTTAGAGTGCCATAAAGGATTTATCCTGTAGTGCTGTGCATTATCATAAAAAAAAAAAAATATTACAGGATGATTCCTCAGTTATTTATTAGGTAAAGAGTTTATGCAAGCATGGATCCGCAAGCTCTTCATTTTCGAGATACAGGGTGTTAAAAATCTATTTTTATTTTTGTTTTTGTAAATAATACTTGAAATAATGTCTATATTTGACAAAAATTGGTATCCGGGGGTTTTTAAAATGAGAAATTCAAATTTGATGTTAGTTTTGCTCCCACTTGTAGAGGGCGCCACCTAAGTGTATTTTTACTCTTTTGAGGAGTCATAACTTCTCCTTACGTGCTTGTATTACATTTTTAAGTGAAAGAATGGATTTCTTAATCATTTTATGTGAAAAAGGCATACTTTGTAGAAGTCGCTATCGTTCTCGAGAAAAAGAATAATAAAGAAATAAATGGCATTTATTTGCATATCGCTATGCCCATATCAGAGTTTGATAAAATAGCATATATCTCCTAAACAAAGCCGAAATTAAAAAATTATGAAAATGTACTTTTTCATTAGCCAATAAAGTGCCGACAGAACAGTGTTATTAAAAGAGGAAACGGCAGTGGCGTGCATATTTTTTGTTCCTGTTAAAAATTGTAACACCCCGTATCTCAAAAATGAAGGGCTTGCCGACCCATGCATACATGAACTTTTTACCTTATAAATAACTGAGGAATCGTTATTTTGTGAATCGAATATGCAGTGGCGTATTTAGGATTGTGACACGGGGGGGGGGGGTCCAGTTATTTTTCTTAAAAAAATGCGCCGCAGGCAAAATTTTTTTAGGTGCCACACCCTTTTTTGGACTGTCTAAACTTACAAATTTTACGTTTTGATAGCCCGGCTCAAAAAAAACGTAGAAGTAAAGCAATTTTTAAATATAAACGCCAATATTTGCATTTGAAATATTAGTTTTTTGAAGGTATGTATAACGGTACCTATACTATTTTACTCACCTAAATTAGAAAACACGAAACAAAAAATAAAATTCAACAATTATTAAACTAAAAGACTTTGGAAATCCCCAAACATCTGGAAAATTTGAAATAATGTTTCATGTTATTTATTGCAAATAAATGAATGTGAATTTCAGTTTTCTTTACTACTGAGTCCACGTGGGGGGGTCTAGACCCCCCCCCCCTAAATACGCCACTGCGAATATGTTTTCTTTCTGTTTAGGCACTAATATTTAAACAAAATGCTGTATTTACTTCGTAAAATTTATTGAACGAAGTCAATTATAGTGTGAACTTTCTTTACGTTTTTTTTATTTTGCTTTGTAACTTTTATTTTTCTTTTGGAACTACATGCCTCGCGGGCCTTTTAAACAATGCATCCGACAGAAGATTGAAACTAACATTACATTTTTCAAAATACATATTTTGAACTATTTTAGCTGTGGAGTTCCACATGGTTTTAACTACGAACTCTTTATAGGGTAAAGGTGATAGTCGTTGGCACCATTAAGAGGCCGCTACTTTTTACCACACGTCACAAAGCAGTCCTTGTCTGAAAGTTTTAATACACTAGGTAATTGGAAAGGGAGAGGTCTGTATTATTTAACTACGGCTTTTGCTTTGCATGTATCCTTATTTTAAATAGTGTTATCCTAAAGAGATATTCAGATTTTATAGTGGTTGGCAGGACTGTCATAGTTGTTGGCATCTGTGAATACAGTAATTGGCATCCCACTTTTTTAGGGCACACCTAGGTCATATAAACAAATAGGAATCGACATTACTAGGTACCTATACTTATTTTGTTTTAAAAATATTTTACCTATTACAAAATGTTTTAGACCCTACACACTTATTGCATACAAAAACTGAAAAAAAAACGACTTATTTGTGCACTGAGAATGTAAAGTTCGCGTGCATTTCGAGCATTGTCGTCCCCTCTTGTTCAATGACATTAACTCTCCACACGCATAGCAAATTCTTTTTGGTAAGAATTTCTATTTGTCTTTAACCTCTAAGTGAACAGGCACATCTTTCTTTTCTTCCTTCTGAGGGGATTCTATTTTTGCTAGATCATTTTCTATAGCCGGTTTTATCTCATTTCCTATCTCCTTTTCTAATTTGGTATCTTCTTGCTCCTGGGGAGATTCTATTTCTGTTACAATTTTTTCTTTAGCTGACTATCTCATTTTCTCTCGCCTTTTCCAGTGTGGGCTCTTCTTTTTTCTGAAGAGTTTCTATTTTTACTACTTGATTTTCTTTAGCCGGCTTTATCTCATGTTCTTCCGCCTTTTTTAGTTTAGTGTCTTCGTTCTCCTGGAAGGATATTATTTGTTGTATATCTCTTTCTTTAGCCCGCTTTATATCATTTTCTCTCACAATTTTTATTTCCATATTTTCTTTGCTCTCGTCTTCAGAAAGTTCAGTGCAATTTATTTTATTCCCAGCCAAAGTATATTTTGTTTTTTCATTGTTTTTTCATTTTGAATTGGGCTACTTTTAATGTTTTGAATAATATTTATTTTATTTTTGGTTTTTTTCTTCTGCACCCCATTTTTTGCCCTTTTTATTTTCTTCTCGGACCTTTCTCTTTCTTTCTTTTCCTTCCTCTTCTATCTTTTTTTTATTTTCTTTCTCCACAGTGATACTTTTCCACTTTATGGAAGTGATTACAAAAGGTAGTCTTTCTATGTTTCTTTTGTTTTTTCTTTTGGGACTTTCTGGCCAAATAAGATCGCTACTCAAAGGAGATTCAACTGAAGTTGTAGGCTTAGCATTATTATTTTTAAAAGTGTCAAAAGCCACTTCAATTTCGTGCTTCTCATTGGAGGGTTCCACTTTTTCACTATTTCTGTGTGTTGGACTTGAAAATACCATTTGATTTTTGTCAAATTCTTGCAAAGCTTGTATATTGTGTATCCCAAAAAATCGTAAATTTTGGCGGGTGGCCGCCATCTTTAGTTTTACTGAAAAAAAAAATACAAATAGGTAGGAACGAATTTAACAATTATATTAGGTATTACCTAGGTAGCCATATTAATTTATTTTCTTTAAATATACCGAATTTTAAAACGTTATTAATTTTAAAATAACCATTACCCTATCCATGGAAGCGCCTAAGTACCCGATTTGAATCAACATGCCAATCATTAAATTATTGTAAAACGGCCATAACTGTAACAATTACCAACCTATTTCTGTATTGCCGGTCATCCCAAAGGGAATAGAAAAAATACTGAATAACAAACTATCAGTCTTGTTAGAAAATAAAAATTTATTTTTTTTCGGTCAATACGGCTTTCATCAATCTAGAGATACCGAAATTGCACTAGCAGATGTTATAACAAAATTTAACTCATGTCGACAATAATAAAATATGTCTTTTATCACTAGACTTACCTACGCAAAGCCTTCGATGCTGTTAATCATAAAAAATTAATACAATGTCTGTATAATATTGGGTGAGGAAAATGGTTTACTGTTGATTTGAAAACTATCTTTATAATTGTAAACACTTTGTTCAAATTGAACATAATATAAGCAATAAAAAACTATAACTTGTGGAGCATCAGAAGGCTCTATACTGGGACCGATCCACCTTTTAATTTCTATAAATTCAATACGAAATTTAAATCTAAAAGGGGATGTTAAACTATTTGCAGAGACTTGTGAGAACCGAGGAACAGGCGGAAATATGTTTGGAATATTTCAACGCATATCCTAATACATCAATAAGAACATCTATTGATAATATTGGATACTCCTATAGAACGATTTCGAGAACTCTTCACGATTTTGGGTATAAGCCGTTCAAAATAATGCCGGTTTAAAAATTGCAACAACGACATTTCCCAAGATGTCTTCAATTCTGCAGAGATTTGTTAGATAAAATCGAAGAAAATCCCCAATTTCTTAATAATATTTTATGGACTGATGAGAGCTGCTTTCCAACGCGTCGCATACACCATAGACAAAATACTCGTCACTGGTCCATAGAAAATCCACATGTGATACGAGAAGTTAGACACCAAAGATGGCAGTCTATAAATGTCTGGTGTGGGTTTTTTGGTTCTAAAATAATTGGACCGTTATTTTATAAAGGCTCATTAAGTGGCCCTAGATACCTTCATTTTCTTAAAAATGATATAGATAGTTTAATGGGAAAATCTTCCTTTAAACGAGGTAGCAGCTACTGTGCGACAAGAGGATGGAGCTCCCCTGCATAATATTCGGGAAGTTAGCGATTATTTGAGCCAAAATTACATCGAATTGATTGGAAGGAATGGCACAACCCTGTGGCCTCCAAACAGTCCTGATATTACCCCAATGCACTACTTTTTTTGGGGTCGCATTAAAAACCAAGTATATAAAACTCCATGGAGTGATTTAAATGAGAATATATTTAATGTTAGAAGAGTGTTAAACGATTTACGAGAAACACCTGAAGTATTCGTAAATGTAAAGAATTATTTCTTGAGAGCAATCAATTGTTGTATTGAAAATAATCGAGGTCATTTTCAACAATTTATGTAAATATTTGTAGTTGTAATTGTAATATTTTTGTTCGAATAAATATCAATTAAATTATTAACAAATAAATATTGGCTAAACGATAAGAAATAGGCATATTAAAGGTTATACAAAATTCACATAAAATTTTAAAGGGAATCTAAATACCTATCAATATACAGAGTGTTTCATTTAAAATAAGATAGTTGATGCCTGGACAGGGAAAACTAAACACCCTGTATATATAAAAAATGAACATATAAAAATTTTACGTCAATGCAAGAAATTTATGTATTTAACTTTTTTCTCTAACTCTTAAGACAACGTTATAATATCAAATTAAAATGTGGACAGGATAAGTGGATCACACGGTACATACATACATATACAAACTATTTTTTTTTAGGATACATATTTCATTTGATTTTACTATTAAAATAGATATGTACCTACTTTATAGTTTAAAATATTCAGCTATTCAGTAACAAACACGTTGTAAGTATCCGGGTTGTATTTTTTGTCTGTATCTGTACTCTAAATAGTGAACGAACTCGGTGTAGTGATAAACCCTTTCATAACTTTGTTTACTATATCGATACTCTACTGTATTTGTATACATAATACTTAAAACTATATATTCCGTTACTTCTCTTCTCTCTCTCTCTCTCTCTCCTCTCTCTCAAATTCCATTGACAAGAAATTGGCACACTTCTTTAAGTAAAAAATCCGTGCCAAGTACCAACAATATGAATAACGTAAACCTCAAATTTTGTTGTGGTTAAGAAAGTAATCAAGTAAAGCATAAACACAACTTAGGGAGTCTCTAAAGCGAAAATTAAAAATTATAGTCTGGGAAAAGAAGCCACCTGTTGCTATTCATAATTAGAAAAATAAAGAGAAGGGTGTAGCAAGAACAAATTGAGTTACCAGCAAACACTTTACAGACTTACATTTTAATATAAGTCGCCGTCATAATTGATTTTCCTTCTCTTTTTTTTGCTTCTGTTTATCGCTGATCGTTCTAGGGGAACTAATTTAAATTTTAAATTCATTTATTTATTTTTACCAATTTCACGATCGCTCTAGGTAATATTTATTCAGATAAGGGATCATTAATTGGTTAGGTAGTAGACATAACCTTAAAGAATACAAATCGAGATTAACGTTTTGCTATTCACTTCCACGGACTAGTCACGTGCTTTGTAGGTAATGTGTCCATTGTCCACGTCAAAATACAAGAAAAGCATTTGCAGTGGCGTGCAGTCCATAGGGGGATAAAAGCACCGCTACCCTTGTTTTCATACAATAAAACAAACATTTTTGCAGTATTTCGATTAAAATTAGGGTAAAAGTGGGAGAGACGCCACACGTTTCTTATCTCGCAATGTGAAAGAGATAGCCCCATACTGTATACTGGAAATAACTACTTATCGACGCTGTCGTCGTAACGAGTCAGTGCCTGTTCGGCTGCCCTTGAGTGCGTTACGTATTGTTAAGAAATATTTTTTTCTGCGTAATTTATTCATACGTAAAACCACAAGAGCTTTTTTTTTATCGAATAAACTTTTATTTTTTACGAAAACTAGATTGCTTAGAAATTTAACGAAAACAAACGAAATGATAAAAACGCGACAGCGAAGCTGGATCGTTTTTATCTATTACCGTTTGTTCGAGCTTAAATTGCTAAAAAGTGATCTAGTTTGTGCTTAAAAAATAAAAGTTTATCCGATCTTAAAAAAAAGATCGAGTGATTTTTAACTAGAGAAATTCACGAATTTTGGCACGAATAGATACTAAAAAAAAATTATACCTCACTAAAAAAATGTTTGACAGCATCAAATTAATTTGTAACAATATGTCAGGTTGCCGAGCAATGAAAAGCTACTCGATTTTGAGCTGGAGAGGTTTTTACCATTTAATTTTTAGGTGGAGAGGAGTTTATCGCGATAAAAAAGAGTGCACCCTTTTTATCTATGTCAAAGTTATAAAAATGCAAATGTCAAATGGACATTTTATTGTAGGAGTGAATTTATCGATGATAATTTTAAGCATATTGTGTTTTAGTGAATGCCATAAGTACAGCGGAAATAAGTTACAGTGAGTACCTGTGTTAATGTTTTGTTCAGCTTGTTCTTTACATAATAAATTCACTCCTACAATAAAATGTCTATTTGGCATTTGTATTTTTATCACTTTGACATCGGTAAAAAAGGTGCATCCTTTTACATATATTTATATACAGGGTCGCTGGTATGTATGGAAACGGTCGATTATTTCTTGAAGTAAATCAGCTAATAAAAAATATTCAAGACAAAAGTTTTATGGTTTTGTAAGGTCTATTAGAACTAAGGAAGATAAGTATACCGGATGAGTCAGAAAGCCGTAGAGAAATAAAGTTACTTTTTTTTAATGGACCACCCTATATCTTAGAATATTTTTGGATTTTGCATAAAATTACAATTATCGTTGGTAAGTGCATTATAAGTCTAAGCCTAATAGTTTCTGAGATATAGAATTTTGAAAAATGACATTTTTGAAATTTGACAACTTCTAGCTTTTTAACGGTACGCCATCGAGCGAAACGACTTACATGTCCCCATCATACTTTTTATTATCTTCCCAAAAATACCAACTTCCGGTTAAACCGGAAGTAGTATATTTCCGGCCTTTGAGCTACATCCGGTTTAACCGGAAGTTGACACTTTTAGAAAGATACTTAAAAACTAAGATAGGGGCATGTAAGCCGCTAAAACGTACCGTTAGAAAGCCAGAAGCTCTCAAAATTCAAAAATTTTATTTTTCAAAAGTCAATATCCCGGAAACTATTAGGTTTAGACTTATAATGCACTTATTAAAAAATAATTGTAATTTTATGCAAAATCCAAAAATATTCTAATATATAGGGTGGTCTATTAAAAAAAAAGTAGTTTTATTTCTCTACGGCTTTCTGACTCATCCTGTATAGGTACTTAATTTTATAAAATTCTAATAGACTACAAAATAGCCCTAAAACTTTTAACTGAAATATTTTTGCTAGATATTGTGCTTTAAGAAATAATCGACCGTTTCCATACATACCAACGACCCTGTATATCGCATATTTATGACATAGAAAATAAGATTAGCTTTTTGACTGAAAATTTAAAATATTTGTTTGAAATTCATGCTTAAATTAGAACTGTAAGGGTAAATAAGCCTCATGCGCCGTGATTGACTGCAGCTATAAAGAACCTAATGAAAAGAAAAGTTGTAAAAACCGCTATACGTCGAGAGAAGGTCGAATATTTGGCTTATGTCTCAAACCAAATAAATCAACATCAGCTATGGAAGATACTACAAAATTTTAAGGTGTATTCTTCTAAAACAAATAACAATGACCTTCCTTCAGGTTTTTCAAATGCAGATACGATGAATGACTATTTCTGTAGTATTTTCCAAAAAACAAACGACTGTGGTAGTAAAATCAGATTTTATAATACAGTACAACCTCTCTATAGCGGACACCGAAAAGTGTCCGCTATAGAGCGGTGTCCGCTATAGAGCTATTGGGAGGGTCGGTCGAAAAAAAATTATTTGCATATTATATAAACTCTATATTAATACTAAATAATATACTAATACATTTTTTTGTGCTTTTTTTGTTTACATATCTAGAAATACAAAATACATTTTAAAGTAAACATGGTACAATAACAGCAGACTACACTTAATTTAAAATATACTACAGCTTTTTAAAATACATCACAATCGAAGTTTGCTTCATATTCTTAAGTTTCGATTTTAAAACTTCGGACTCACACTTTAACAAAACATTGGAAATTTCTAAGGCCATGTCAGCACTATCATAATTTAACAAAAATTGTTGAGCCTCTCTTAACTTTGCACATAGTTAATTCATATTTTTTATGGTCGTTTTTGGTTCTTCAGTTTCTTTCAGTTCTTCAGTGTCTTCAATATCATTATCGTCCACATTTAAGCTAATACTCTCATCGTCACTGTCAGGCATTAGTTCATCAATAATCTTTGGTATGGTGATGCTTTTTTCAGCACCTTTAAAATAATTTTCGTTCTCGGAAAATGACAAAATTCGCCTAACTAAGTATTGTCTATATAATAAATTGTTTAAAATTTTGGATTATGCCCTGATCAAGCGGCTGACAGTGGGATGTTGTATTCGGGGGCAGAAAAATAATCTGAACATTTTTTAATGTTATCTTTGGATGTGAAGTGGCATTGTCTAAAAATAGAATCACATTTCTGTTTTGTTTCTTCATTTTTTTGTCGAATTCTTGCAACCAAGTTGTCATAATGTCTGTGTTCATCCAGGCTTTTTTATTGGATGTCCACTTCAAAGGTAATTTCTCAACATTAGATCCTTTAAAACATCTTGGGTTTTTACTTTTACCAATTATAAGGGGTTCTTCTTTTTCTCCCTCCATATTTGCACAGAATAAGATGGTTAATCTCTGTCAAAGGTAATTTCTCAACATTAGATCCTTTAAAACATCTTGGGTTTTTACTTTTACCAATTATAAGGGGTTCTTCTTTTTCTCCCTCCATATTTGCACAGAATAAGATGGTTAATCTCTGCTTTGGGACCTTTCTTCCTAGACATTTGTCGCTTTTTTCTGCAAAAGTTTTGTTTGGCATGGCAGCATAATAAAGACCTGTTTCGTCGGCATTGTAAATGTCTTTTGGTGCAAATGTTTTAAGAATTATTGGAAGTTTTACTTTCCAGGCTTCTACATCTTCCAAATTTACGTCAGCTGATTCACCACAGATAGTTTTAAACGTTATCGTGTGTCTTTGACAAAATTTTTCCAACCAGCCATTTGAAGCCTTAAAATTTTCAATTTTCAGATTTTCTGCGACCTCAGAAGCTTTTTGTTTTATTACAGGCCCAGATATTGGAATGTTTTTGTTTCTTGCTTTACAAAACCAGTTAAAAACTACCTCATCAACTGCTAATGCACTAGTCTTGAGAAACTTCCGTTTTTGCTCTTTATTTCCGCCTTCTGCAAACAGCTTTTTTAGCTCGGTCTTGTTTTTTATTATTTCCGAAATTTGTGTTTTTCCCACACTGAACTTTTCAGCTAGTTTTCTGACACTTGCCCCATAACTTTCACTTTCCATTATTATTTCATTTTTTTCCTTCAAAGACAAATGTTTTCTCTTTAACGACATATTTTCAGACTTAAAGACACAAAGTTTTAATATCAAATGAATAACAATAACTAAACAAGGATTTCAAAAAGGCCCTTTATGCTAATGTTTTCTTTGAATAGCGCAGTAAGATCATAATTAATGTTTATGACACCATTTACGGGGTATAATCCATTTTACAGAAACGGAAAACTCAGAAAAAAAGGTACCTACCTAATAAAAGGGTCTATTAAGTAATTACCGTGTCGGTTGTCGATAGACGTTTTAAATTACCATAAATAGAGATAAACAATTTAACATTCTACGGGGTGTCCGTTATAGGGAGGTAAAAATACATGTATTTTAGATAGGGAAGTTTTTAAGAAAGTGTCCGCGTCCGCTATGTAGAGTGTCCGCTATTGGGAGGTGTTTTTTATACAGGTTTACAATAGAAATGTTTTTTGCACCAATGAAAGTATCCGTTAAGTGAGGTATCCGCTATTAAGAGGTGTCCGTTAAGGGAGGTTTTACAGTAGTAACAAATACAACTGTGATTTTGAATTTTTTTTTGAATTGGTGGATCCGATGAATATTTAAAAGTGTATTCAGAGTATTAAATCCAATGCAGCTGGGGACGATGCTCTGACCCTTTATATGTTAAAGCTAAGTTTGCCAACTATAATTAATCACATTACGAATATAATTAACAGTTGTTTGGAAAGAAGATATTTCCCACAGTGTTGGAAAATCAAATATCTGGATATCTTAAGCAAAATAATTTGTTTCCAACTCAATTGAATATTACAGATAATACTGCAAGATCCCTTGATGAAAAGCTGGGAGTCATCTAGTGGTGCTATTTCATTACTCAAAGGCCTTCGACGTGATTGATCATAATCTATGCTCTATATTATCCTACTATGGTTTTGATGAAATTTCAACATGTTTTTTCAAATATTACCTATCAAATAGATCCCCGGCAGTTCGAATAAAAAATGGCATTTCACAGTCGAGGGCAGTTGTGTCGGGAGTACCACAAGGGTATATTCTTGGGCCTATGCTTTTTGAAGTTTACACTGCAGATATCTTCTAAGTGGTTTTAAATTCACATATACAGATATATGCAGATGATACACAGGTTTTGTTCAAATTTCATCCCTCAGACCCTGAGAGGGCAGCAAACTTGCTGAATGATGATTTGGATGCTATTTTGCGATATTCCCGGGAACACAACTAACCCTAAAAGGACGGAGGTACTTCTTCTTTGCTCATAGAAGCAACGAGATATGCTTACAAATATACTTCAATTACTTATAGACAATAGTTCTTTGGAATTCTCTAATTGTGCAAAGAATTTGAAACTTTATTTGGATATCAATTTAAGATTTCATAAACATATACAACATTTGTTACAAAGAAGTTATGTAAAAATGAAGGTCTTATACTAAATTTTAAAATGAGAAAAAATTATTTGAAAGCCTTGTTATGTCAATCTATAATTATTGCTATATCGTGTATTATCCATTCTTGGATAAAATCACAAAAAATAGAATACAATATGTGCAAAATATATGTCGATCAAAAAAAAATACTTGCCAATTTCCGATCGTGCCCGAATACTATACAGCTACGAAGACCAATGTTCTCTACAAAATCAGAAAATCTCAATTAATTATATCCCGTAGTGTGGTCGCCGCGTTCGGCCCAATAGTAATAAATTATTAAATAATCCATTAATAATAAGTTTGATTTTAATACTTAAGTCGGCTAAACCTAGTGGATATTATTTAGTGCCGTTGTATTCCGGGACAAATTGTAAGGTTTATTATGTAGGTATTTTGCTGATTTCTATCGCGATTGATCTTGTTAAATTCAGAAAGTTTCCATACCTATTTTACAGATTGCTAATTCTTGTCATTAACGGTTACTCCTTGTAAACAACCTGAGGCTTTTTTGAGTTCCTTGGTTAAAAAAATATATTATTAATCTTTCTAGTAGAATAGGTATGTTTTCACCATGTAAAACTCAAAATGTCAAGATCGAGACATTCAAAATCCCAATAAACTTCTACATGTCTCGTTTTTACTACGTATCCTACACACTTTGACTCTGTCTAACGAGAGATTTGTAAAGGGAGACATATAAAAGACATATATTGGGTTTTTGAGCTACGAACTAGTCGTAAACCGAAAATAATAGCGCCTTAAACTGAAAATATTCACGAGCGTTTTTACTGCTAGAAGCTTTACAGGTTTCAAGGATTCTTCGCAAGTAATATATAGATATATATACTTCTTATAACATAATATAACATACTTTAATTTTAATCTATTCGTACTGCTTTGTCAATAAGTTGTTTTTTTCGAACTTCTTCTATTTTGGTTTGATTTAATTTAATACACATCAAAAAAATTAACAATTATTTTATATCTTCGACTTGACAAAAAATAGAAACTAGACTTTTTTATGGACTAAGCCTAAGTCCTTATTTTTCAACCACATTTTTTTCCTCTTTAAACACATGTTTCATGTCCATTTTCACTACCTATATGCATTATTGTTAAACCAGTAGACAATCCTAAAAATGCTTGATGAGAGTTTTAAATATTTTTATCCTGCCATAACTATATCTTGCACTGTATGTCCCCCGTTGAGCCAGGTTTGATCTAAATAAAAAATGTTGTCTTTGTCATAACTTATCTATCCAGTAAAATTGTATTTCGGAAGTGTTTTCCCATCCCAGAAAATTTGATTTATGTAAAATTTGCCACAATTTTTTTCTTCCTATGTTGGGTAAACTATAACATTCAAAATTGAATCTAATGTTGAGATCTCCGTATTGAAATAAAAATTATGAACTTTTCTTCTTATAAGACTTTTCACATCCTGCTCAATTTGTACAAGTGACCTTCCTGGTGAGTGAGGCAACGGTCCCAGATTTTCTTTATAGAATATATCATAAGTTTATATCAATACAGAAAGGAAGGTAATTATTTTATGGGTATCACTTGGAAACTATTTTTTTTACTACGGAAACAAGTCACATACTTTTGATTACTAACTTCAAATCCTATCAAAAATACTTTTGAACCACAGTAATGTGTACACCTACGTAAGGCATCAACATTTTACATCAATAAACATTATGCGGCACAGATGACCTTTAATTTCATTGTTTCTCTCCATTTCCGCGTATACAAATTAGACCATTATCCTCCATTGCCAATGCTGCCATTCCTTTAGAAGTAAGCATGTCAGTGCAGTTGACGTGTAACATCGTGGCTTAGACGTACCCTGGATGATAACACTTAGAATGGTGCTTCGTATCGATAAGCTACGGGCTTCAGATCACATTCACTGCGACAATGAACATAATATCTGTCAAGTATGATAAGGAGCATTCATGTATGTGATAATTAGTGCTGGCTGATTCTGTCGGGGCGAAGTGGAACTTCAACCGATTTATGGTTAAGATAAACAGAGAGGGATTGAGGAGTAAAAGTGAAATAAATATATAAATGCTGGTTGACAATAATTAAAAAAACTTCCTAATTATAATTATTCCTACCTTATTCCAAGCAGTTGAGTCAAGGTGTTTTCATGAGAGCAACCTAAGAGGTGGCACTTTTAGTTCCTGTTTAATTTTCTGTTGTCTAATTTCTAACTTGTTTACACTATGGTTTATCTGAATGAGAAACAACGAGTTGAAATTTTAATAATGAGCGGTTACGGAAATATAAAGAGATCGCAAAAATGAATTATATCCAAATAGGCCTCCAATAAATCAGTCATCGGTGTGTCGAATCGTAAAAAAACTTCGATTAACAGGCAGTGTTAGGGAAGCCGCTAGATCAGGTCAACCTAAAGGAGCGACCGGGGGAGACAAAGCTTTGAATATCATGCTCTCAATACATGAAAATCCAACACAATCATCCAAGCCAATGGCAATGGATTTTATTGTGTCTCATCAGTCAGTGAAAAATTTGTTTAAGTAGGAGAAGTTGCATCCCTACAAGATAAAGTTGGTGCACGAGTTAAACGAGGACGATTTTGATAGAAGAGCTGAATTTTGTAAGCTGATGATGGAAAGATGCAATAACGATAATAACTTCCCAACAAATATCATTTTCTCGCACAACACAATTATCGCTATTGGTCTGCTGAGAATACTTCCAGTTCCAGGAAGGTCATACTCAGAGGCCCGAAAAAGTTGATGTTTGGGCGGGCATAATTGGTACACATACTGTGAGACCTTTTTTCATAGATGGTAATTTGAATGGCGAGAAATATTTGAACTTCCTCAGGAATTACATAATTCCTTCTTGCAGAATGGTTTTACCGGGTGTAAATAATGGCATATGTTGGACAATACTTAAACGAACAATTTGCAGGATGTGGGATAGGCAGAAGAGGTGCTATTGACTGGCCAGCACGATCACCGGACTTAACCCCACTCGACTTCTTTCTGTGGGGACACTTAAAGAATAAAGTCTACGTTAACAGTCAAAATAACTTAGAATCTTTAAAAGTCAGGATTATTGCTGACATTCGAGCCATTCCAGAAGACTTCCTTTTTTCATAGATGGTAATTTGAATGGCAAAAAATATCTGGACCTCCGCAGGTATCACATAATCTCTTCTTGCAGAATGGTTTTACAGGGTGTCAATAATGGCATAAACGAACAGGTATTGTTCCAGCAAGATGGAGCACCTGCGCATTATGCGGCAAATGTTAGACAATACATAAGCGAACAATTTCCAGGACGATGGATAGACAGAGGAGGGGCTATTGACTGGCCAGCACGATCACCGGACTTAACCCCACTCGAATTCTTTTTGTAGGGATACTTAAAGAACAAAGTCTACGTTAACCGTCCGAATTACTTAGAATCTTTGAAAGTCAGAATTAGTGCTGAATTTCGGGCCATTCCAGAGGACTTCCTTTTAAACATTGTAGACGGGTTCAGGGATCGACTGACGCTCTGCTTAGTAGAAAATGGTGGTCATTTTGAACACCTCATCCACTGAAAAGGCTTCACTTGTTTATTATTCCGATGTTAAGTTGTTCAGTTTTCTAGGCTATTTATGTTGCTACTTTAAAATTTGTTACATTTTTAAATAAATAAAAATTGAAAATACAAAAAAAATTTCAGTTTTCCCAGTGGAATCCAAATATGCAATCATATGCAGGGTGTTTCATTTAGAAAAGGTAAGTTAGTCTCTATGGCAACCAAACCAGAAATGACAGAAAAAATTCATGCAGGTAGAAATGTGGGGAATAATTTACTGAACAACTTTCATAAAGGTCACTTTTTCGTACACAAGGTAATTCAAAAATTACAGGCATTATGCGCGACTTTTTGCCACTCTATACAGGGTAATTCCTAAATAAGGTATGAAACTTCAGAGGGTGATACGTAAGGTCGTTTTAAGAAAAAAAGTTCCTATGAACATATGTCCGAAGTTGCTTTGTTTCTGAAATACAGGGCGTTGAAGTTTAAAAAAAAGCTGTCATAAATAGCCTTAAATGGATTTGGTTAAAGTTTGGTTCAGTTATTTGAAGTAATATGCCGCTTATTCCTAACTAGATTAAAATTATTAGATCCAGTGGCGTCTCAGTGGGCACCACAGCCAATTAATGTTGAGAAGAAAAAGTACGCCACTGCTTTTTTTTTAGATTTTTTATTTGTTCAGATTAAGCAACCACAAATTAAACTTTTTGGTCTTTTGTGTTCTTTTCATATCGTACTTTTTATAATTGGCTGTGGCAGGACTTCAACGCCCTGTATTTCAGAACCGAAGCAACTCCGGACATATTATTATGTTCATAGGAACTTTTTTGCTTAAAACGACTTTACGTATCACCCTCTGAAGTTTCGTACCGTAGTTAGGAAGTACCCTGTATAAACATTTTAATGCTTCAGAACGCTGCGTTTACAATTTTTATTGTAATTATCATACCTAAATTAATTTGAAGTCCGGCTCTGTCCTGATGCGAAAAGCCAAATGAGGCACTGGTGCACAGTTAGCAGGGTGTACGCATATATTATGGCACTATTGTTTTAGCTCTAACATGCGGAAGTGTATTCCAAAACTCAGTGGTAGTTAAATTGTAGATTTACAAGCTATAGAATGCAGCACAATATAAATGGGATATAATAAAGTCGATCTGCCTTATGGCATTGCGTCAACTTTAACGTGACATGAAAATAAAAGGATAACAAAACATGTATTGTTTTGGATTTTCTCGGTGTACTAATTTAAAAAAAGGCCGTTATTTATTTTGTTGTCTACTCTTTCTTGGAAATGAGATTATAAACGACTTTATTTTACAATTTATTTGAAGGAACTATGTTAAATGATGCCGTTGGATTTTGTTTGTCTAGTACTTTTTTTTAACTTGTTTAAATAAATAATAAAAGACACTTCATTGAATGTCCAATTTTTTTTTTTGAGAACGAAATGAGATGCGAAAAAATATCAGAAGACAAAAAGTTGCATTTTTAGCTGCTTAATCCGAAAAGAATATAAGTTTTTTAAACAAGTCGGTGGCGTACATTTTTCTTGTCAATAGAGTGTCTTCGTTATTAGTCGTATCTTAATCCTCAAAATTTCGTTTGTCTATCTGTTTACGTTTTCGAGATATGACCTCGAAAAATCGTCGTGGGACACGCATCCCGTTTTGAAATATAAAAATTACCGTTTTAATCTAATTTGGTAAAAATTGAAAACGTTTCCTCCGATTTAGCTCATTTCTTTTAAAGGTCTTTATTATTTATGTACACTTAGCCCTGATGATGCACTAGCATAAGATCGCAATTAATTGCTACTCTGAAAATACAAATCACACGCTAAATACTATTCATCCGGTTTTATTTATTATTTACGGCGTACAACCGACGATACAGATTTCAAAAAGCAGACCTTATATTGTTCTAAACGGTTTTATATTTTTTTATCAATTTTTTATTCTTTTTTCCATTCGCTTTAGTGCAAATGTTAAATACAACTGTAAAAATGTTATGATTTACACACTTAAGTTTAACATTGTGTTTAAGTTATACGGGAAATTTAATTTTTATAAAGCCAAAATATTTCATAGTAACGGCTTTCTATTTCAGATCATTTAGGCGAGGAAATAGTAATTTACGTAACAAGTTCCGAAAGTGATATTTTACGGGATGAGTAGGAACTTTCCAGGACTCGCCTACGGCTCGTCTCGGAATCCTGCGAGTCCCGTAAAATCACTATTGGATCGTCTAACGTACAATATTTTTTGTAGCCGTTTTGTATGTTAAAATTATCGATGGATAAAAACGTATGAACTTTATATAGTTAATTACATATACGATAACTAATAAATTGCAGACCAATTCATACCTCTCTCTTGACTTTACCGGCAATAATTCATGAGTAGTCGCTTTAGCAGATTCAATAATCTCATGTGGAATCATTTCAGCCTCACTTTCACTACTGATTTCCATTTTTTGGATTTGAAAAGCGAAAAATTACACACCAATGTTACATGACAAGTGCTGTCATAATAAAATACAAAGTTCATAGTATTGTCAAAGCCGCCTACATAGATACCCAAATCGTCCCGAAAGCAACAAGAATCATCCCGACAGTAAAAAAATCATTTCGAAAGTGAAAAAAATCGTCCCGAAAATAGCTACTTTCGGTATTATTTGTGTTAAGTGGTAGGTACTTTTGATTTAATAAATCATACCGAGAATTTTGTTCTTTACTACAAATTTTTTTTTTCCGACCAAAATCCAAAAAATTTTTGTTTTGCTTAACACTAGTGTTAAAATTACTTTTAACGCGCTCTTACGTAAACAATCACTTTTAACACTGTTGACTGTCATTAAAAGTGTCACTTTTAATGGCAGTTGTACAAAAAGGTCTTTTTATACTGCTTATACTAACTGCAGCACTGTTTTTTGTCTGCTGAAGATGAAGGTTACTTCCTTACCTTCGAATCATGTAGAGACGTTTTATTTTTAAAATTGAGCCTTTAATAGCTCACTATTAAATGAGGTGATTTTTTTTTCCCCATTCCCCTATATTTCAGCTCCACTTCGAGAATGGACTATTTCTTTAAATTAATAATAACTGTTAAAGAGATCCCTGTATTTATTTTTAACATTAGTGTTAAAAATAATCAGTCGGAAAATGTTATTTTAGACCATGGCAACCAGCGTTAAAAAGTCTACTTTAATAGTTTGTAGATAAAATGTGATATTTTTGCCCGGACGACCAATTAAATATGAAGCTCCTTAATATTTAACAAAATATATACTTATTAGCTAAAGTAAAGCCAAATTTCCACTAATTCTATTCCGTACTCTTGAGACACATATTCATTCCATAAAATATTGTTGCATATATTTAACGACGCTTAACTAAATGTTGAACACAAACCTAATATTAAACATACTATTCTATCGTTCTCTTTAACGTACGTAGTATGTAAATTCAAAGCAGTATGGCTATTCTAATATTACCTTCTCCCGTCGTGCCCTCGGGAAAACGTCCCGCGATACTTTGCGATATACAATGTTTGGCGTTAGGAACGCAATAAATAATATGCAAGTCTTTGAGCCAAGCTGTATGCCTTTAGGTATCAACTGTTGTCGCCCAAATCACTACTCCACCCTCGAACCTTTACCTCGAAAACTTCCAAACTCCACAAGTTATCTGGCCGACTATTTCTCGGGAAATGTCTCGGATCAAACAGAAAGCATATAGAGGGTGGTTACTGTTACGTGGATAATCCTGAATGTGATTGTTTCCCGTCATGCAAGACCGATTGAAGTCACATTCTAACGGCACACGTACTTTGGAGATAACAAAGGAATTGCTGGTGCTACGGGGGCGACTTTACCGTGGGGTCAGCGTCAGCGTCTTGTTAGAAAAAGGGGGTCGGGGGGACGCGAGAGACGGAGGATAAGGGAAGTTTGCGCCCGGAGTCTTTGGGGGAGGATTTGGCGAAATTAAGTTTTGTTTCTACGAATACACGATGGGAAAGTTTGGAAATCGGACTGTTTTATATTATCGGATATAAGTGGCAGGGAATGTTTTGCTTGGAGTTTTAGTTAGTTATGGGGGTTGTTTCGGCTTTTATTGGGGCATTGTTTGACTACCGACGCAAAATAATTGAATAAAAATTCGTATTTTATTTTTTTACCTTACCCGCATCGTATCTATTACAGATATTTCAATCAATTTAATAATTGAAGCCACATATCATTTTAATTAGGTAATAAATTTTAATATCCGATTAGTGTTAGTAGTTATGAAATAAACAAAATCGAAAGTTCTTAAATGCAAAAATATTCATTTCGAGTTCCGCAAAATGCATCTTATTTTCACGTCACAAAACACAAAAAATAAAATTACACAAGCATATTTATGTTATACTTAATGCAAAACAAAAACCGATGCACGTCATACCCTTCGAGTGACGTCATTTATCGACAGTGTTGCCACCTTGTAACCAAAATATCAGAGTGAGTGAATTACACAGTTTTTTTTTCATAAAAACAAGTTAAATATACAAAAATTTTCCATAGTTTATATATTTGTTTACTGCATAATACATTTTACCATCAACTTTGGTAGATCTAACAGTTCTTTTATTTTCATCTTGCCAAGATCGACCAATGGTGCCATTCTGAAAATTCATGTTTCATCCAAGAAAACGGTACAAGAATGCTTCTTTTTCTTTAATATATTCTTTCAAAAATACCAATCGTTTGAAAGCTACATGGGAGAGTTCCATAAGCCCTCGCCTCGGTTCATCTTTTTTCCATCCGACTTGACAGATTTACAACTCTCTTTGAATAAGAACGTTTCCTCTTAGGTGACTTCAATAATTTATTTTACCTAACTGTTGTTGAAACTGCGCTTACAGTGGACATATTCAAATTTAGGGCAGCTGCTAAACGCTAAAAATTAGTAAAGTAGATATAAAATATATAGACCTTAACACACTCTTTAAATTTACTTCTCTAATTGCTATTAAGGGTAACAATGGGCCATTGTTGTTAAGCTCTTCCTGAAAATAGCTTATTAGAGAAGCTATAAGCTCTTTGCACTGACTATTTAAATGCTTCGGCATTTTTTACAAATAGTAAACAACGTAATCGACAGAAATATGTATGTGCACTTTTGTTGTTCTTAAAAGAACAAATTTTTAGTGCTATTTATGAGAAGGTCTGGAGTTTTTGTTAAAACAGCAACACAGAACAATTAAGGTTAGTTTTGCATGAAACGTCAAACCAAGCCAACGAACGAGCTGGCGCCACCGCACTGTTCACAGTTCTGTTGCCAACTGTCGGCCAATAAAATTTAAATTATATTAATTTTTATAGGCTTAAATAAACAAAATATTCGGTATAAGTGGCTTCGTTTCAATGAAGAATACTTTAGGTTTGTAATAAATTCAATATCGCATAAAGTTTTATTATTTTTTCCCCAAATTTAATTTCCTCGTGTCTTCTTACGGATTCACAATTATCAGCTGATTAATGACGTGAATCGATTTTTGTTTTGCATCAACTATAGGTAAATGTCCAAACGAAGTCAGACAACATAATATAGTCAGTACGGTGGTTTTTTGCCGGTTCGTCATTACTTCCACGTTACTAAAACCATGACTCTAATCAAAATTGCAAGATTCAAAAAGTCAAAACAAAGCCTAAGTTTATAAACATCAAAATTTTCGTGCGCATTCGAACTTAATAATAATAACAAATATTACCGCCAACACGAAAGTGCGATAAAAATGGCTCTGAAATTATGATACTTGAATAATTGAATAATTGCAAAAACAAATAAATAGTTCCCTGTTTCGGACGCTTAAGCGTTCATCCTCAGGGGATACTAAAAAGGATAGTAGAAAGTTAGGAACGACCGATAAATATAAAATAGAAGTTAAAGTGGGACTTACCTAACATCGAGTTGAGCAAAACTGTTAATATATGTTGTCTCAAATTAATAAGTACAACTTAACAGGATGGAGAATGTAAAATTGAAGATATACTAACCAGTCGTATTTGTATTACGACTCACATATAAGTTTTAATTATAAGTGGGAAATTTTAATTAGTGAAGAATCATTATGGATAACAGATAATAAATTGAGTAATAACATTATTGGACGAGAAAGGTTTTTTTTTTATTTATAAAAATTTTTTAAAGGGCAGGTGGTTATAAAAAACTGAATTTACCGTGTGCTAACCACAACCGTGTTAACTATTGCAACATGATTCTTGAACTGAGGTTATTTATAGAGAATAATGACATTAAAGACGTATAACCAAATATTAATATTAAAAATCAAAACTATTGTTGAAATCAAGTGGGAAGATTTAAGGAACTCGATATCAGGTTTATAAAATCCGTACAGAATGAATCGATCTTTAGGTGTCGCCACTGGACGTTTAAAGTACTTGAGGACCGACAGAGCACAGACATCTGTCAACGAATGATCAAATTACATGGTTTTGTTAAAAGAGGGGTTATGAATTGGTTTAGAAAAGAAAGGCAATATGTAAAGAAAATATCGAAAGCAATCTAAAGTCTGTTTATTGCCAAATGGCAGCGGCAATTCATCATTGTTTATTGCCGCTGCCAGTTGCTAATAAACAGACTTTAGATTGTTTTCGATATTTTCTTTACATATTATCTTTTTTTTCTAAACCAATTAAATTAATATATAAATATAAAAGATCAGTACTTTTTAAGTAAGAGTAGATACACGCATTTTGCTATTTTGTTACGAGTGTAAGATTTCTGAACATAAGTTTAGTTTTAAATATTTTTCTATAGCGGTGGAAAAAAATAAATTCAAGCTGTGCCTAAAACATCGTTAAAGAGCCAGAAAGGAGTCACGAAAAATTGGAAGAATCCTGAAATGGATAATAAATTCAATTAATTGACAAAAATAGGACAGCAATTTTTGATTCAGATTATTCTTTTAAGGACAATAATATTAAAGTATCTTGTTGCACTGGTATCTTATAATCTCCTCCTAGAAATTAATAAGGACATGCACTTTTTCTTATCCCGCAGTTTTAAAATTGAAGGTGGAAAACCTATTTTTTTCATTTTTTTCTAATTACGGCTTTAAAAAAGACCTCAGAGAACTTAATATATTATCGACAAGTACAATATTTTCTCTTTCAATAAAATACTCTGTGCACACACTCCCGTTTGTATACCTGCTTAATTTCCATCGTCCTCTATTTCCGTTAAATTTCCAACGCGACGGGTGTAAAACAGAACCGGAGTGAAGAAAAACAAAAGGACCCCCCTAATGTTATTAGTGTTTAATACTACTGAAATATTAATTTTTCATTAGTAAGTTAACATACATTAAATAGATAGAAACATCTAAGGCCGGCCAGTCTGGTCAATAGACAATATCCGCAACCTATTTTGGAGAAATAATTGTCAAACCATTCATATACTTAAACATAACTAAAATTCGATTCGATTTGATTCATCGCTAATTTATCCGATTTCCTGAACAATTCACGCAATGGGTTTTACGAAACAGCTCAAAAAATTCATGGTTGAAGCGTGTTTTCGAAACGGCGTTAGAGTAATTGGTGAGTGCCAGTACAATCAGCGTTTGTGCCTGAAAAGGAACGTGGATCTGTTTAGGGCAACAGGTTCTATACAACAATCGATTGTAGATGTCTTTAAGACGCACTTTTAAAATGTGTACAAATCTGATGTTGATTTTGATGACACATTACACCTAAATAGTAAGTCATCGTTACACCTAAGTAATTTCTCACTTAACCTAGGAGAGATGTTTAATAATATTTTAAAGCTTAACCAAAATAAGGGACCTGGCCCTGATGGCATACCTCCTAATTTCTTAGCAAACTGTGTATACTCTTTGTCCAAACCTATTTATTTGCTTTTTAAACTGTGTCTGGAAACTGATGTTTTTCCTGAGGAGTGGAAATACAGTTTTATCACACCCATATTTAAATCTGGGTCTCAGTCAGATGCTAGAAACTATAGACCAATTTCAATTTTAAGTACAATACCTAAACTTTTTGAAAATATCGTATGTGATCATATTAAAGGTTTCATTATGAGGGATATCAATCAGGAGCAGCATGGCTTTTGCAAGGGTAGATCAACAGCCACAAATATGGTGATTTTTACTCAGAGTGTTTTGAGTGCTTTGGAAAGTGGGTGCCAAATTGATGCCATCTATACAGATTTTAGTAAGGCATTTGACACCGTGAATCATCATATTTTGGCACAAAAACTGCAGTGCTTTGGCTTTGCTGGGACTTTACTTGAGTGGATAATATCATATATTAGTAATAGAAAACAGCTGGTAAGGGTAAAGGGTTTTGTATCACAGGAAATATGTGTCACAGTTATTTGTTATATTATGTGTTTATGTATTTGTAACACTTTCTTAGGAACTAAATCCATGTAAGCCATACGCTAAATAAAAAATAAAAATGTGTCACTTCTGGTGTGCCACAGGGAAACCATTTAGGTCCTTATTTGTTCGACATCTTTATTAACGACCTTCCACGGGTGGTCCTATTCTCACGGCCTTTACTTTTTGCTGATGATTTGAAATTGATTCTAAAGGTTAATTCTCATGATGATGCTGTGAGACTACAGGATTACTTGAATAGGGTGAGTGAGTGGTGTGTTATCAATAAAATGGATTTAAACATAACAAAATGCAAAATAATGTCATTCTATCGCATAAAGCACCCAATTGTTTTCGATTATAGTCTTAATGATCATGTTTTGGAAAGAGTTACCACTGTATTTGACTTGGGTTTGTGCTTGGATGTCAAATTGGACTTTCATGGTCATTATGAATACATTGTTAACAAGGCATTTAAGATGTTAGGTTTTATTTGTCGTAATGCAAAAGATTTTCGGAGTATGAGTAGTTTAAATAATGTCTATAAAACTCTTGTTAGGTCAAGTTTGGAATATCTTTCTTGTGAATGGTCACCAATGTATTTAGTACATATTCAAAGCATAGAAAAGGTTCAAAGGAGATATTCCAGATATATTTCTTTTAAATTTAAGTTGCCTCCCCAATCCTATGACGGTTTGAGGCGGATACTGGGTTTGGATTCGTTATCCGGGCGTAGAGTGTAATCTGATATTTATTTTTTTATTTAAATTAGGTAGTAAATGGAATAATTGATTGTCCAGACTTGATGCAAATGATAAACTTTCGCGTCCCATCAAGGAGTACAAGGGATCATTCCCTCTTTGCTGTTGATCGTCATAGGTGCAACTACGGGATATCTTCTCCTGTTACTAGAATGGTTAATGGTGGCAATATGATTGAATATGACCTTTTTATTCCTCCTTTGCTTCCTTTAAGAGAAGAGTATCCGAACTTTCACTTTGATATTCCTGTTCTTAGATTTGATTGTACTTCTTTTATAATTGCTTTTGTTTAATTTATGGACTTTTTAACACAGTGTTAGTATATTAAGATTGCTTTGTAAAATTTACAAATGGGATTTTGCCTGTCAATAAATAAATAAGTAAATAAATAAATAAATAAATAAATAAACATAAAAAAGGGACTGGAAGGCCATCTTAAGAACAAAAGAGCTTGTTGCCAACGTTTGGAAATAATGCAAAATGCGCCAACAAAATGTGTAAAACGCCTGTCTCGAGAAGTAGGAAGATCGTATGGAACATGCAGGACTTCTAATAAAAACAATTAAATTTGTTTCCTTATCAAGAATACTTGCATTCCAAGAACTAAGAGCTGCAGATTTTGAAAGACGCAGGAATTATTGTCTGTAGTGTACCCAAAACTTATTGGAAAGAAGTGATTTATTAGCCCTGACATCCTTTTTTTTTAAGCCTGGTTTCACCCCACCTCACATGTTATGTCAATTCTTAGAGTACGTGCATGTGGAGTATTGAAAATCCCCATTTCTTTGTACAGTCCACATTGCACCCTCAAAAAATTGGTGTCTTCTTGGCTATTTAATGTAAAGCTTCGCTCATAGGCTCATAGGCACACACCATTATCCAGTTACATGGTTTACCGTTTGCGTCATAGAAACGCCTAATTAACGAGAAGGAGTGAAAAGCACTAGCCTAACTCATAAAGAACAAATATGATCCAGAACATAATTACTAGGCATCTAAAAGCAGATGTTTTAATTTTTAGCTAATTCTACTGGTACTCATATAATCAGCAGTATTAAGTAAGCAGTAAAAGAAAAAAGTAGGCATAGTTTTTTTGTAGTAGATTTAAATATTTATAACCGTAACTTGGAAATATATAGCATAAAAATCGATGTAGGCCATATATTATTATAGAAAATTATGCAAATGACACACGAATATTATAAGGACCTATAACACAAAGGAAAACCTATCAAAGGAAATTCTTAATCAATAACAATAAAAATAGAAAACTAACCTACAACCGGAAGTTAGTAAGAGTGAATCTAACAAATTTCATTCGCGGTGTGTTTACTGAAAAAATGCTCGGACTCGTCGATTTTTATTTTTTAATGTTGTTTCTCTGATAGTAATCAATGTATACAGCGTAGCCCAAAAATAAGTTACGACCAACAACTTCATTGTTTCAAATAAAAACGTCTATTTTTTATTTCAGTTTTGCATTTTGCTTCGAATTCTAAGTATGTTTCATGTCCTATACCTAAGTCAAGAGCAATATACAATGGTTTTAATAGTATCTCCAGACGTTGGCTTTATTTGCAATTGACTAAAATTTTTAACAAGCTTTCTTCTCACATGTCTCCTATTTTATACGAACATCTTTATGAACAATCTGAAGAAAGTTTCTCCCTGAGGATGGAAATGAAATAAAGATTTCCGAAAGCTTGGAATAACTTCAAAAGAGTATTCTTTCATTTACTGCACTCCCCAATATTCGCTAGTCTATATAGATATATATACTATTTTAAATAACAGGAGGGTAGTCTTGACTGACTAGTTGAAAAACTTCTTGGGGATTCAGTCGCGTTTGGGCTTGAAAGTATTTTTTTTAACTACGCCGAGCTTTCGAAAATGTTTATTTTCTTTGTCAAAGCAACAAACAAAGTGCTTGCTTTAATATGCTTATATCATAAAAAGGATTATTAAAATTACCTCGGGTGCAAAGTGGGTTCTATGTCACATAATTTTTTAATAATTTAGTTAAAATTGCTGCAAAATTACATTTTTACCTTACTCGGTACTTTCTTAAAAGAACACGCCGTTTTTTTTTTCTCAATACTATTCTATGTAGGTATACTGTCTGTCATTACATACGGTGCTTAAACTTAGACGTTCATTAGAGAAAACGTTAAAAAAAAACAGTTAGAATGGAAAAGAATAGTTTGGATTGCAACAAATTGAAAGTGAAAGATCTCTCAACACAAGTAGCAAATTTAAATGGAAATTCGCTGAAAATACCCTGAGACACAAGATGAAAGGCAGATGACACAAGATAATAATTATTATACATTGGAGACCATGGAATCTATAGCGAAGGCAGACTACAAATACGATGATCAGGTGAATACCAATCGTCCGCGATCGTGAAGCATGGAGGCATATGTCTAGAGATGGACATCTGAAACCAATTATTATTGGAGAGTAAATTTAAATTCTAATGGAAATGACCAATCTTTCTGAATCACAAAATATATTCGTTCACCAAATGCCAAAATGCATTGTTGCATTCTAGCTAATACTAGGTATATCCCACTTTACTTTCAGTATGATTTTCCAAATTTAAACCTAACGATGTCTTTTAATCCAGATGTTTGCTTAGTTTATATATAATTTAAATCAGTTTTATTTCAAAATTATTACCTAATCCATCCCTGCTCAGGAGAGAGAGCGTTCGCCGGTAAATCGGGACTCGTGGTTACCTTGCTATATACGGGCGAGCGCCCGCCACCCCCAGATCCCCAAAAGGTCCCTAGGGAAAAGGGGGATGGGGAATCGAGTGTGCTGGCGACCCTTAGCGTGAGGAACGACCAGGCAAAACCGATCGAAGACGGCTTGGCTGGGGTGTGGCAGTAATGCCCACGCACACTTGCTATGGTCACTTTTTCTTGTGGATTCTCTCTTTCGCATCTTTGTATCTTTCCCTCTTACTTTGCATGCATTATTCCCGGGGTTAAAAATGATGGTAATAAAATCACAAGTCAGGAGCGGAGTCATCGAGTTTTTGGTAAAAATTAACAATCAGCACCCATTTATTTTTAGTCAGTGCCCCTTGGGATATTGATAAATAATAATACAATAAGGGAGAAATATAATTAGATAATTGTCTTCGTTATAATTTGGGTTGAATGGTTCATTATAACCTAATGATTTGGGCGGAAATTTTTTTGTTGTTTTTTTCTTTTTTTCTGCGCCATTCGGTGCTTTACTTGTATTTAGCGCCACTTGCTATTGTTACAGCTGAGGTGGCAAATAGTCTCTTGGTAGTCGGTATATCACATTAGGTGATGCTTGTATGTCTGAGTTCTAAAGTAACCAACTTGTCTTCGATGTTCTACGCCTTTATGTTATTTATCAGATCATGATTGCCGATTAAGCAAATGGCTCTTCTGTCTGAGATTGAGTTTCTTAAGTAAGGTTCCGACTTTACTGTGAAAACGAGGCAACACCGCGGCAGTACCGAGAGGAGCCCTTCTTCATTTTTATGGCGTCGAAGCGAACGGTAGTTAATTAAAAGCTCCGTTAATTTTTGTAACATTATAAGTTAAATATACAGTCCACAAATCAAGTTTAGTTTAAGTAAATAGTATACAGTTTGGTCCTTCAAGCCGGATTGGACGCACAGGTCCCCAAGGTTGGCCAGCTCGCAGTCCCGACTTCAATCCTCTAGAGTCTAGACTATTATTTATGGAGTCACCTAAAATCTCTTGTATACAAGACGCCTCTGCTAGGTGAAAACGACTTAAGAATTCGAATTATTGAATGTTGCAATGCGATACGCAGTAATGCAGGCATTTTTGAACGTGCAAGAGAATCAATGGTGAGACGATTGCAATCGCTTATCTTATCAGAAGGTGGTTATTTTCAACATTTGCTTTGATTCATTTGTTTTCGTATTATTGTTTAAAAAAATTATTTTATTTTTAATTTAAATGTTTTTTAAATGTTTATTCATGTGAACCTTTCTCCCAGAACATCACAAGGAATCACCCCCCCCCCCAAATCACGCACCGCACTTCTGAAGCACCCTGAATATGAGCGGTGCCACCTGAGGAGGAAGGACTATGTAGCAACAGCTTCTCCTCCCACTTCAAGCTTCGAGAATCTTCCGCGATCAACCGCAGTTGAGATAATTTATTGTTATATTGATAACAAAGGGAACACAGAAAATATAATTGGCACAAACATAATTTTATGTAATGCAAAATAAAACGTACTTCCTATTTCTTTTTGCTGATGATATCTTACTTTGATTCAAGACTTAGGCACCAACTCTTTGATCATTGTCTTTTTATCGAGGTAATGACAGTGTAAAGGAAAAAGCAAATAAATTATTAAATTGATTCTTAATTCAGCCGTTCTTGAGATATTTGTCAGATACATTTATATTTTCTTTACTTAAATCCTATTTAAGGTTCCAAAAGTAATTGCAGTATGTGCTCCGTATTTTCTGCCTATTGAAAACCAATAACAAACATACAGAATGTTTTAAAATTGATAAATAAGCGTTTTCGGAACTAATGACGAAAAACAGTTGGTTTCACAATGAAGAATTGTACCTAAAACAGCTATTCTCGGGACGGATGTAGAAAACATCCTAAAACAGTATGCACGGGGAAATGGAGATGAAGACTGTTAGAAATAAAGCTTCTTTTAATTTTAAGGACCGGCCATAAGATTGAATTGTCACAGCTAACAAATTTTTTGAGAAGCGCTTTAGACAATCACCCAGGGCCACATTTAGGGGTGAGCAACAGGGGCTGAAGCCCTCGGGGCCTGCACAAAAATTGAGAGATGTATACAAGAGGGATCATCAGAGAAACGATCAATCAAACAAGCCTTTTTTGTTTCTTTGAATATAATATAAAGGAATTAGCCCATGCTTAGAAACAGCCCCACAAACATATGAGCAGTACTCCAAAGGTGCTGAAGAGCCATGCCATTAAAATATCTGTAAAAGAGGCTCAAGTCACCAACCTGTCTTCGACGTTCTAGGATTCAAGGTCGTGGTCGCGGATCTTTTGATGGACTACAGCAGTCTCAAAGTTTGCTTAGAAGCAGAGCCCAAATGAGCGAGCAGTATTATAGCAATGGTCGAATTTGGACTTTGAAGAGCATTAAAAACTATTGGGATCTATTGGGAGCTTAGCTCGGAAAAGTACTTCCTCGAAGCTCCATTAGCAATGGTCGCAACATGACTATGAAGACATAGTATAACCATTCAGATTGACGCAAAATAAATTAGTCTATGCAGCTAAGGGGATCGAGTGTCCTGCCATGGCTAATTACTACTTAGATATGCTTCGGAATAGAATTAAACCAAATTTGATTACTTTGTATCATGATCAAGATAACGATTAAATACTAGACATTTGGTTTCAGCAAGATGGGGCGCCACCGTGTCTTGGTATACATATCAGAAACTGTCTAGATCAAACATTTCCTGGAAGGTGGATAGGTAGGAGAGGGTTAATTGAATGACCTCCTAGATCTCCAGATCGAACATCTTTGGATTTCTACCTCTGAGGTCATTTAAAGATCTTGAAAATAGAATTTTAGATGGTATATGCTATTTCTTGTGAACATTTGCAAAACGTGCTTTCCCAATTTTTAGAGGCTTGGACACTATTAGGTGGCTGCAGGACAACATTTTGAACATTTAATTAAAGAGCTGTTATTTTAAATTAATGTTTATTTAAAAATTCTTACTACTTTTTTTTAATAAGATGTACTACATTCATTTGTCTGTATTTCTGAAACAGTTAAATTTAGATATTTGGTACGTGAAAGAAAAAACGTTTTACATTTATTGAGAATTTAGATCATCTAATAATATACACTGTATTCCGTTCAAAAAAAAAATAGCATCACCACTACTTGACACTGGACAACATTTTTTTTACATAAAATTATAATATACAGGGTGTTATTTAATAAGTGTCCGATATTTTACAGGACGATTCCTCAGCTATTTATAAGGTAACAAGTTCATAAAAGCATGGGTCCGCAAGCCCTTCATTTTTGAGATACAGGGTGTTAAAAATTGCATACATCAAGAAGGTGGACATTTCCAACATTTATTGTGATTTTGATTTAGTTTTATATCTAGAGTTTCGTTGTTTATTGTTGTTTAAGAATTACTGTTTGAAATGTTTCTATGTTGATTAAAAATTAAGTTTTTTAAATTTTTTCACTTTTTGACAAACATATGAGTCGATTAATTTAAATCAAAATATCTCGAAGACGGCTGCTTGTAGCGACTTTTGAGAAGTATACCATTTTTACGTAAAAATTATAGAGGAATAGATTTTTCTTCTAGAAAATGTGATATATACATGCACGAAAAGTTGTGACTCCCTAAACAGAAAAAGACCTGTAGATGGCGCCCCCTACCATTAAGGGCCAAACTTAAGATCAAATTTGAATTTCTCATAATAGAAAATCCCCAAATACCAATTTTCGTTCAAATATAGACATTATTTCAAAAATTATTTACGAAAAACAAAAATAAAAATAAATTTTTAACACCCTGTATCTCAAAAATCAAGGGCTGCTTGCACGCTTATATGAACTTTTCCTGTAAAATATCGGACACTTATTAAATTACACCCTGTATAAATAACGGTAAAACAGAAATGTGGAAAACATAAATTTTAACTTTAATCAAATTAAGAGATACTTTAGTACTTTTCGAAATATCTCCGAAATTTCAACAGTTCAAATAATATACAGTGTGTATGTCAAATATAAGTTTTGGTATATTTTGGTTGATGAGTTAGATCAGGACAAAGTAAAAGGGCCTTATAATAAAAAAAACTTTGAAGCCGAAATCAAAATTTAGTCGATATACTTTCATAAAATTTTACTGTTTTACATACTAAATCGAGACAGTATTTGGATGAGGAGTCAATCGAAGTTGAATTAACTGGATAATATTATTCTGTTCCTATAAAATCTGCAAACTAAGATGTTATAAATAACATAAACTGATTATTGTAAAAGACAATAATGTGCGTAATATGTATATCTTACATTATACGCGATTTTTTTGTAATCGAGTATTTTTAATGGTTTAACTTAACCTTGTTTAAAATCTCACCCCTTAAATGTGTGTACTTTTCCTCAACTGTTTAAAAGAAAAGAAATCAAACCCACACAATTTTACAAAAATTATGAGTTTTGACGTAATTTTTCACAATATTTACGCGTATGATCGACTTTTTAATAAATAACCTTTCAATATGACGTCAATGCATTTAGTACTTATCTCAGGTTTTCAATATTTAGTCCGGTCTTAATTGCCCTGGAGTTGAACCAGTTCGGCAATTATTGTTTTCAGGTGCTACGCAGAATATAATATATGTTTCAAATCAATTTTGGTAAAGGTATGTTGTTGACAAAATTAATTTATTTTCATTGAAATGAAAATTCCACAACGACAACTTTCGACCAATGAAAATCCTGTTTTTTGTGTCGTTAGGAACTAAAATAATATCTAGAAATTTTTCTTCTCGTTGGGCTAACCTGAATGAAATTATACTGGAAATTTCACAACTCTACTTTAAGACCAATAAGATGCCTTTATTTTGACTCGTTGCCATGGCAACCAGAAAAATTTCCGGAAATTTTTTCGAGGCGAGGCGATATTTAATAGGAAATTTCCCTAGTGTCAATTTAACTGGAAATTTTACACGGAAATTTTAAAAAATTGATAAGTGGAAATTGCATCGGTTTTGAAAATTACATCTGGAAATATCACGGGGATAATTGTCATTTTTGACATTTATAGTTTCAAAACATCAAAACAGTCGACCTGACAACTTTTTAGCAACTACCTAAATAAACTTTTATCAACTCGGGAAATTTCCGATCAAAACATAACACGTGCCTAAAATATTTCCTAATGAAAATTTTTCAAAATTTGGTCTTCAGGCAATTTAAAAAAAAAAAAAAAATCCCTCACCCTGTGGGTTCGGGATTTTTTCAGGTGCAATGCACTCATGCTTTTGTTAAAAAATTGGTTTCAGACAAAATTTTCAAAAATTTCCAGAAATATTTCATGCACTAGTTATATTTCTACTGGAAATTTCCCTAGTGTCAATTTAACTGGAAATTTTACACGGAAATTTTAAAAAATTGATAAGTGGAAATTGCATCCGTTTTGAAAATTACATCTGGAAATATCCCGGGGATAATTGTCATTTTTGACATTTATAGTTTCAAAACATCAAAACAGTCGACCTGTCAAAATTATAAATACTCTGTACCTAAATTAACTTTTATCAACTCGGGAAATTTCCGATCAAAACATACCACGTGCCTAAAATATTTCCTAATGGAAATTTTTTAAAATTTTGTCTTCAGCCAATTTAAAAAAAAAAACATTCGTGCAATGCACTCATGCTTTTGTTAAAAAATTGGTTTCAGACAAAATTTTTCAAAAATTTTCGGAAATATTTCATGCACTAGTTATATTTCTACTGGAAATTTTTTGACTAGTAATTGACATCTACTGTGACAGATCCGGCTTCCCAACCAGTGAAATTAGGTTAAAATGTCAGGTTTGACTTATAATTTTATTCCAAATTTTGGTGTAAAATTTCCTTTCCAAATACCACACGAGCGTAAATTATTCCTGGAAATAATTTAAGCTCACGTGATATTATAAGTGAAAATTTCATACATTTGTGTTTGGCTAATTAGAAGACTCCTTCTTCTGGATTTCTCTCTCTTCCAAGTCAGCCATTGCCTATAACTTCTATTGTCATTGGGACCTTTGTTGGCCAAACTTCAAATAAGGAAATTGAGTTGAGCGAAGCCCTGGATCGTTTAAAAAGGGGGTATGAGCGCCTTTTTGGACTTATTTTTCTCTTCGTTTAAATAAACGCTTGATTTGTCTCCACTATTGCTGGAGGCAGCCAATTCATAGGGAACTTGTAGGTGGAATTCGGCGGTGATTGTATATGTGAACTTGTAATTGGTGGACTGGTGGATCTGTCCGTATGTTTGTAGTATTGCCGTTAACCAAGAGCGCAGTCTCGGGTCTTCTAACTCTGCTCTTCAAGAAGAAAATGGCCTTCGATTTGGCAGGATTCAGGCGAATCATCCACCTCGAAAGTCACTTTTCTAAAACTTGTATGTGCCTCTGCTATCTAGCCACTACCAGCCGCGGTTGATCTGAAACTGAAGTAATTGCAGTGTCGTCAGCAAATAAGAGCAGCTCGTTAAATCTGTCCCTCGGGATATCATGAACGTATACATTGTACAGCATCGGAGCGAGAGGAGACCCTTGTGGGACTTCCGCCCTGACGTGTTTGGTCTCATAAAGTACGCCTTCTAACAAGACTTCTCTATAAATAGGGAGCAACAATCTTAACAAGATAATTTGGAGCCCGCAGCCTTATCAATTTTAAGGCCAGGCCGCGGTGCCAGACCTTATCAAAAGCTTTTGAGACGTCAAAGAAAACCGCTCCCGTGTGTGCTCTTCTATTGAATCCTTCCAAAATTCTGGTCGCCAGTCTTGTCGTCTGCCTCACTGTACAGTGTTCTTTCCTAAAGCCAAATTGCCCATTGGGGAGAACATTACGCTCGATGACAAAGTCAATCAGACGACTGAGTATTATCTTTTCAATAATGTTCGCTAGACCCGACAACAGACTTATTGGCCTGTAACTTACCACCTGTGTTGGGTCTTCGTTTTGTTTTAGGATCAATATAACTTTTGTTTTTTTCCACACACACGGATAGTAGCTTTCTTCAATTATTATCTGTGAAAGGTTTACTATATCCCTGATGATGTTCTTTGGCAGATTGCGCAATGCAGCATTTTTAAGACCTGCCTATTTTGTAAAAATACTTATATTTTACCGACTTTAGTAGATTACATTTAATAAAAAAAGAAAACTAAGACTAACCTCATATGTCAAAGTTTTATTTAATTAAAGTGGGTAAATAAGAAACTATTTCTCCTCGAAGTAATGGGTAGCCATTATTGTGTCTACTTGCTTACCCACTTATATTTCAAAAATTATCTGAAGTCGAAGACAAATTAAGTAATAATTGAAGCTCTAGTGGTATTATATGTGCAAATTAGAACTGAATATATACAATTAAGTTTAGATAAATGGTCTTTCTGGTTCCGTCCTAACTATATCTGGTTCTTTAAACTTTTTGAGAAGAAACTACCACCTGGGTTTTTTTAGCATTAAATTGTACTCGGTTACCCCACTACAGAACTTCTTCCAGGTTCTTGTTCAGATGCGAAACCCCCTTTGCTGCCTATTATAGAGATGTGAATATACTTCAATCTAAATGTCTACTTATGTTTGATTGCATTATATCTGCTTTTTGCAACAGGTTAAAATAATTTATAGTGGGTAAGATCCAAGTGACTATGTTGCTTTAAAATTAAGCAGAAGTTCGAACAAAAAAGAAAATTTCCCAAAACCGAAGGACTGGCAGTGCAGAATTGATTATCATCGAGTGTATTGAAGAGATCCAAGAAGCGGATAAAACTACTCTCAACTCTGAGACAGAAGAAGAGGAACCTGAACTTACTCCAGTGTCAAAAATATCAAGCCTATCAGCCTGCGCAAGCTTAAGACACTTTTTTGATAATGTTAACAATTTTGACAAGCCTACAAGTATTTCTCAACTGCTATTAAAATGTGAATCTAAATTTTATAAAAATAAAAGAAAAAGTATGAAGCAATTATCAATTTCGGATTATTTTAAAAAATAAGAAATTTATAGCAAACATATAGTACATTGTATAATAGGGTAAAGTAGGGACAGATGACGCACCTTTTTTTAAAATAATCTACCATGGTTCATTTTGGTTTAATTGGAAAATAATAGATAAACATAAGTTGGTTGTTAATACATTTATTTAAAAAAATAAACAAATTAACTTAAGTTTATTCATTAAACAAAAAAAACAAAAAAAGAAAAAAAAACTGTATTTGGCAATCTATCCCACATTGTATAGGTGGGACGACGCATCAGCTATGGGGCACATTGCTTATGAAGAACACATGAAATTAAAAGAAAAAATATTCTTAGGCTAGATTGTCCACCCATGCTTCCCTTTTTAAAATTGTTCTTTATTATGCGAAATCTTAAAGTTCGTTCGGGAATGTTATTTTCCCTAGCTGCTTGCCTAATGAGAACCTTAAGAATAACTACAGCATCAGCAGCTTTACGGAGATCGTCTTCTGACCACTGGCCCCTACTACTTTTCCTTGGGCCGTAAATTGTTGACATAAAAAAAAACAAACAAACATGCTATTTACTTTCAACTAACCGCGTCATCTCTCCCAAATTAACATGCGTCGTCTGTCCCAAAACCAAGGGATAGACGACGCACCATATTGTGATACATTCCTAAGTGTAAACTGAGCTTAAGTGACTGTAGGCACTCCCCAACCTAACCTATTTTTCGGAACATTACTCAATATTGTGTTAAAATCGCTATTTTTTCTTTTACAAACGTATAATTAACATTATTGAAAAATTTGCGGTACTTACCAAACTATAAATTTATCGTTACTACTTTATTTACGCATATTTTATCAATATTTTAACACTAACAAGTAGCGGCTATTGAGAGCTTTTGACTAATATTTAAACCACCTGATTTTATGAAAAATCGCGGCTAATTTAAACGGTTCGTCGTCTCTCCTGCTACGTCATCTACCCTATATATGTTATATTGGTAAATCGGCTTCATCTCATTTAATCTTAGTTCTGATAAATTTTATTTCCCGAGGGTGGTCGCTATTGAGAGATTTTACTGTATTATAACCAGTAATTAACATAATAATAACTTTTTTACAACTTGACTGATGTTACTACAAGCGAAACAAAAACTATACATTTTATTTAATAGTAATTTTCTCCTATACTTGCTCCTCTCAAGATTCACTCGATAATCCAGAGAATTCAAAGTTTATCTGGAAGAGAGCAATAAAATACGGCGTCACATGCAAATGCTGGCAAAATCTAGCTGCCAGTAACAGGGTGCGGTCACAGATGCTTCTCTGGGACCTTAATTTAGTTTAGGAATAGTTCGAAGAAGCAAACCCCCTTTTCCAGAAATAAACTGCACTGGTGGCAGCCCCAACTTGAAGGGCGTAAGGAATTGGAAAATTTATAACCGGGAAGATGTCTTGGGGAGGGACACTTTGAGAAAACACTGCACTTTGTTACTATCGAACTGAAAATCGAAAACAGGGTTCGGAAAATGAAGTAATTTATCAGGATCGGACTACTTTACAAGATTGAAGACCTATCTTTCGTTAGATAACCTCTGATTTGTTAGGGATTTACTGAAGCTTCACAATACTAAAAGCGAAAATTTTATTACGTTCATTATTTTATAGACCGTCATATATTATTACATTTTGTTTGTAGAGTTTAAAACCTTAAACATTTTTTTACTAAATATATGCTGTGTTTTACTTTTCCTTACTCTTATACATAATATTTTCTGTTTTTATTTGTAATATAAATACGGAAAAAGGAATTGCTTAAAAAGCATGTTCCATAAATATTAAACTAAACTGCTGCACATAATTATCGTTACAGCCGCATTTTTTAGTTAAATTTGATACTTTGTAATTCCTGAAATACCGAACGCATTTCAAAAAGCAGGTCAGATTTCGAAAGGTCTTTCCATCGTCTTTTGAATCATCGGTAACAACTTCTTTGATTTTGACCGGGGGCTGTAATACAGGGTAAACAGAATGTCATGCATTTTGGAAAAAACTTTACTGGCTCCCCATTTTGTAGGAAGACCATGCTGACATTTTTTGAATGTATCGTTTCGTAGATATTGACCATGCCTCGGGACGTGTTTGGGTTTCTGCGAATATCTACTATAGATTTCGAAAAAAATTTTTTTTTCAAAAAATGTTAATTTTTTATTTTTACGCCAATTTGCTCTATATTATAAAGTGCAGTAATCAAGTTTATCTTTGCTAATTTCTATCCCTCTCCTCCTGAAATAAAGAACTCGCCCAGAAAACATGTACAATGGTTTTATCCTAACAGTAAATTCGGGTAACTCCGTATATTGTTAGTGACAAATTGACAGTATTGTTGATACTTTGTTGTATTCAGAATCCGTTTATTTTGAAAAATACAAAAATCAGCTTGACCACTCAATAAACCAATACATTATTAATACTTGTGCATCAAGGATTAAACAATTTCATTCAAAAATACCAGGAGTAAGCCAAAGGGAGATGAAAGATGCTGTAAGGTAAGAATTAATATAATTTTGAAAAATTTTTTTTTTCGAAAACCATAGTAGATATTCGCAAAATCCTAAAAACGTCACGAGGCGTGGTCAATATCTACGAAATGTTACATTCAAAAAATGTCAGTATGGTCTTCCTACAAAATGGGGAGCCAGTGAAATTTTTTCCAAAATGCATGACATATTATTTTACCCTGTATTAAAGCCCCCGGTCGAAATCTAAGAAGTTGTTACCAATGAATCAAAAGACGATAAAAGGAATTCGAAATTTGACCTGCTTTTTGAAATACGTTCAGTATTTCAGGAATCACACAAGGTATCAAATTTGACTAAATAATGCGTTTGTAACGATAATTATGTGCAGCAGTTTAGTTATAGTTTTCTTGTTGCTGTAGAGCTCTTCTTGTGAGATTACTTTATTACTAAATGCATAAGACCCTCGGACCCCCCCTCCCCCCGACCCCCCGGTTGATTTTGCCACCCCAGTTAAAAAGCTGAAATGACGCCTATGCATATAAGTATAGAATATCCCCTTGAAATAAACGATCGGAATTTCCGGACACCATGTACAGTGTACAGGGTGTTGGGTTAAGGATCATAAGTTCTCACAGGCTTGAAAAAGAAGCTACCATTATAAGAATTGCCCAAAGAAATTCATTAAAAATAATTTAAAGTTTCGCAAAGTGCTATAACTGCCAATTTATTTTTAAAAGTTCAATTTACGACAAAAAAATGCCACCTAACTCTATAAAAAATAAAAAAAAAGAGGTGGGGGAAGCCTTTAAGACATTTTCAAAAAATTGTAATTATGTTGTTATCCTTCAACAAATTTTCTTAAACTTGGACTTATTTAAAACAAAATTCCTTTCAGTTTAAATACATGATTCAGGAATTGCCACACGCTTCCTAATGAAATTTTAAGATGGCGCTGTTATTCAAACGGTATTTATAGGAGTTATTTTGATTTTTCTTAAAAAAAAAATGATTCAGTTTTTATTTACAGATACCCGATATACCCGCAATCAGCAAGATAATAACGGATTTCATAACCTACTGTATAATAAATTATAAAAGGTGTAATAAAACGCAATGCGCTCAACAAACATAAATAACACGAAATAAAATATGAATATGAATCATGAATAGGAATCATGAATAGGAATCATGAATATGAATCATGAATATGAATCATGAATATGAATCATAAATATGAATCATAAATATGAATAATGAATATGATACTTCATTTATATTTACCTGATAGATCCAAAATTATCAGAAACTCCTAAAAAGAAATTGTACACCGGAGAGGACCTTCTCAACCTTAAAACGTATAAAAACTTATATAAGAAATACTACCGCCCAAGTGAGGCTTAATGGACTTGCCATTATGTCAGTCCATACAGAAGAAGTTACATCCACTGAAGAAATAATTGATAACCTTCCTCTCAAGCCAGGGCGCATAGATTTTGTTATGTAATACTTTAAATTATAATCACCAATGGCAATAAATATGTTTTTTGAAAAACAATACTTTTATATCCCCCCCCCCCCCCCCAAGGTTCAGCATACTTTAACGTAACATATTTATCGCTTTACGTTAAATTGATACATTCAGTAAGGAACGGCCAGCTAATAACCCTGACCTAAGTCGGTTAGATATTTTTCTGTGAGGATTTCTAAAAAATCGAAATTATTTTAACAGACCTCAAAATAAACAAGTGTTGGAGACAAAGTATTGAACAAGAAGTATTCATGCTCAATACAGATTAAATATTAGAAAATGTGTCAGAAGTCGTGGCGGATATACAAAAAACATATAGTAATTTCATTCATTCATCACGTTATATCATTAATTATAAAATATATATTTCAATTTAAAGTAAAGCGACAAATATATTATTATCAGGTTGAAATATGCGGAACGCCTCGATAACTCGATTATCATCAATTCAATTTATCAAAATTGTAAACTTAGATATTTCAAAAACGGCTGAACTAAATATTGACATGTTATATATTTTGAAACCAGGGGAAAGAGATCTAAATGTTGACTTTTGAAATGAGGAGAAAAAGATCCTGTTGGAAAATATGTAGGGTGTTGCTTTAAGAAAAAAAGAATTGTTTCTCGATGATGCGATGCGCGAATGTTTTTCTTGATAAGTTTAAAAGATAACACGGGAGAAATTAACCAACTTTTGTGCTAAAAGTTTTTTTCTTTAGCTTATATTACGCCTGTAGGTGGGTGTATAAATATAAAAAATAACCCTGTATATTGACGGTCGATCCAAATTGAAAGACGAAATAAATGTGCTATCATCTGCGAAACTATATGTCGGATTTATAATTTTTATTAAGAGACATTTAATGTATAGCAGAAAGAGGGTGGGAGACAATATATAAGCTTGAGGGACTCCGGCATTGATATTAAATGTGTCTGGAGGAAATTTGTCCATCGCCACTCGCAGAGAACGGTCTTTAAGAAAGCTTGACAGTCATGAACATTAAAATATGCCTACAAGCAAACACAATATATTAACGAGAAGATGAGGTAAAAATATTCTCATTTTGTGTTCCCTCTTTTTATTTATATATACGTTAAATATACTACACCAAAAAGTTTTGTATCCTTATAATCATAAGACATACTTTGTGACACAAAGGTGTACTTACTTAGTAAAATTATTCAAAGTATGAGAGTATACGTTATATCATGTAATACTTGTAGGGTTTTGAAAGTAAGTTTCCACTTTGATAATTTTCATTAAACTCGAGCCTTAAAGTTTAGTTCAACAAGCGTATATTTCGGATAAATATAAAAAAGTTTAATGTATAATTATCTCACTTTCTTTTGGTAAACTATGAACATATTTATTTAAGGGCTGAGGATTTTAAAATGTTATCATGCAAAATCCGACAAACGGCTAGAAATATTTTAATCAAATTTTAGAAAGGAAGGTTGGGGGACATATTTTAAAACATTTTTGACCTGTGCCCCTCCCCCCTCCAGAATTTATCGATTTCGATTCTCCGTTATTGCGATCTTTGCCTAGATGGTTAACTATTTTTGACACAAAAGTCTTTGTTAATGAATATTTTGATTTTTATTTTTATTTAAGCAATGAAAACTTATTTTATTATTCCAAAATGTTATGCTAGTATATGTTTTTTAACTGATTAAAAAATATTTAAAAATAAGCTGTAACTTTACTGTCGGTTTCAATTATCGGATATAGGTATGCAATATTGGGATCACCTCCAATCCGTTATTGCATTCTAAAGTTTATTTTTTCTACTACTGTATAAATACATTAACCTTCGGGTCCTAGCAACACGAAAGATCACGAAAGTAAACATTAGAGTTACCTGAATATTATACGTTGCTAGTACGAAGGTAGTATGTTTCTAGCTACGAAAGTACTACTTTTGGTGCGAGGACAAAAAAACACGAATACTCATAGGAAATTTTTATTGTATTTATTTAAGCGAATTTTTGAAAAAAACTTAATCACAAAATGCTCATATTTATTGAAAAAACAAGTAGTATAATAACAATAATATAAAACCTAAACAATAATTATTTATTGCCATTAAGGTTAATAGTTGAAAAAATAAATTGATGGAATATTATTCAATTCGATAGCTTCGCCGTTTCATATTAGAGTCTCGTTATTATCCTGGACTTGGACCATATTACAACTCGTTCCATTCGTCACTCTCACGTCGTTAGATGGAATAAAAGTAGGAGTCCCATTTAAGATATTTTTGGAAATTTCGATTTTATTAGTACACGAATCACCAATATATCCCTCCGCAACGGACGAAGACCTCCAACCGTCATGTCTTTTCAAATCCAAAATGTCGACACCTGGAGCATTTGCGAGAAACGTAGCTGATGTTCTTCTAAACGAGTGACCAGTGTATTTATTTATGTCTTGAAATTTCAAAAACTTGGCAATTTCCTTGGGAACATTCGAAATTGTGTGTTTTCCAATCACCTGATTCACACACCTACCTCGTTCATAGCGATAGAACAAGCGTTCGTCGTGTGCATTATTTGACCGAAGCTTAATGTAATCTTGTAGTAACCTCACAAAAGAAACTGAACCTCCATCATAAGTTATCACAAAACTTTTTTGAACCTTGTTTTTGCTCTGGAGGATTTTAACTATAGCTACATCATCCTTGATTTCGGCGTCTTTCAACCTCATTTTATGGATCTTATTGGTGCGGAATGCTCCAGCTATTCCCGTTACTGCTATCACTTTTATAGATAAATGATGATTATGATTAGAAGCGTCAAGTAAAAACTTTATTATTTCTTCTTTTTTGAATATTTTAGATTTTTAAGCGTCGTAACCATCGTCTTTTCGTTTAATAAATGCAGTTAGAATCTTAAACTGCGAAATATCTATATTTTTGTTCACAGAAATAGTCAATTTGAGCATGGAATATTGTGACCATAGGGACGGAGGTGATAAGGCTTCAGATTTCTCTAAGAAGTACTCTAACATCACATTTTCGTCAATTTGAGAAACGTTTTTATCCGCGAACCATTCAAGAAATAGGTTGTACTTCGACTTCTCAGGTAACAGTGAGGCACATGCCAACTCGGCCGCCTTCTTAATAGCAACGTTTTGGTATTGGGAGAACATTTCAGACTAGCGAAATTAAAAAATTCGAACTGACAGACTCTTACAGTACTCAAATAACTAGTTGTCATGGATTATTTTACCGGTGGAAAAACCTTATTTTATCATTATAATTTGAATAAAATCAAAGTTCATTACCTAATAATATATTGATCAGAGAACAGTAGTAGAAAAAATTTAATACATCACACGATGCGAAAGCCCTTTTTGATGTTCGGAGGTATTAAATCACCTCGGCATCTCCTCGGCTATTCAAAAACCTCTTCACACCAATAAATTAACTTTCGCATCTAGTAATGTAAATAACTTTTTTTTTATCTGAAAATATAATTAAGTTTGACGTTTGACATTTCTTAACATTAAAAAATATTTATTTTGCGCCGATATACCAACAAATACTCTTGATAGCTAGCTGAAAAATATTTTCAAAAGAACATTTTAAACAGTGACAACCCATTAATTGGACATATTTATTTTCGAAAACCACTAGAGCAACTTAGAAATGTATCTTTTTGTCTAACAGCAGAATAATAGAGAGTCCCTTTACACCCACCTTAACTCTACCTCCATGCCTCGACCCTCAAATCCCGGCCGTTTTCCAGAATATCCCCGGTATAATGGAACATGTGCGGGACACTGCGGGGAAGATAAGAGTTTTCATCCAGGCCCACCCACCGCCGACTTCGGATTTAAGCATTGACATTTTGGGCGAGCATGTCAGGCACACACACATGTGACGAGACGGTTATAGGAAAATTCTAGTCTTGGAAATACCTAAAAGTCATTTTAAACCAATACCGTAAACTTGTTACTTGAGGGGTGTAGGAATTTGATGTGTTTTAAAGGTCTTACATTTTTCTTTCTTTCGATAAAAATAAAAGTATATCAGAAAGTACTGCTTTCCGTACATTACGTTATTACACACGAAAAAATCTAATTTCAAAGAAAACATACTGCTATTTTTATAAAAATTTGTTTACATTGAAAATAATAAACAATACTTTAAGCTTAGAACTCGATTCAGTCTAAATATACGTTAGTAGTAAAAAATATAATTAAACCAATTATAAAATAGATATAAAATAAATCTACTTTATTATTATTTCAAGTATTGCAACTTTATTAAATATAAAACCTAACTAGGATAGTTTTAAAAATAAAATATAAGAGTAGTTTTAAAATAAACATAAAAACAACCAACATGCTAGATTGAAGATATGTCATAAAATTATAATTGTTTTAAAGATATTTCTTGTACAATATGATCATTTTAAAAATAGTGAAAATTTCTTATTTTCAAACTGTGTCTAGAAAGTAGTTTTACAAAAATTTTACAATTCTTGCGACAGTTCGTCTTACTTTAATGATATCGATGCTATTATATTCCTTGATTGGAAGTGGAAGAGTTCGAGCGACGCTGCGTACAGACGGGTCATTTGGTTTAATTGCATTTTTTAAGAACGTGTCTTTGTGCAGTGCAGTGTACCTACTGTTTGTTTAAGTTATTCATGGAATATGGAACCATTACTTCAAGAGTAAGATTTTTCAGACGAAGTTATTAAATCATTTTCAATTTAAAAATCCCTTATATTAGTTTTAAAACATACTTTTTGTTTCTTTTACGATTTTGCAAAAATGTAGCTATTTTGATGCTCTTCAAAACTATTATACAAGGAGTATACTGTACCATTTAGTTTTTTTAAGAAAATGAAGTAAAAATTAAACTTTTATGCAAGGCGCCCCCTAGGACACAAAATCCGAATTAGCGATCATTACCAAAATTAGCTTTTCCAACGAGCCTAAGTTTATTAAAATCGGATACAAGGTGTAAAAGATACAGTACTTTTAAAGTTAATGTATTCACCAGCTTCATCATCATCATCAAACAGCCAATCGTGTCCACTGCTGGACGTAGGCTTCCCGTAGCATCCTCCACATTGTCCTGTCTTGTGCGATGTTCATCCAGTTGGTTTGGATCCTTTTTATATCGTCTGCCCATCTTGTAGGCGGCCGACCTCCGCTAGGATATGCTTCTTGTCGTGGTCTCCATTCAACGATCTTTCTCGTCCAGCGCCCATCCGAGAAACGTGCAATTTGTCCAGCCCAATTCCACTTCAGAGTTGCTATACGTTCCACTGCATCTGTCAACTTCGTCCTTTGTCTGGTTCTGGTGTTCTAAATTTTTGGGTAAGGGTTAGCGTCTCTGCCCCGTAGGTAAGTACAGGTAACACGCACTATTCAAAGACTTTCTTTTTTAAGCACATCGGAATATTTTTTATGGTGCTCCACAAGCGGAGCGTGTGGGCAGAAAGCGATTCAACATGATCTTGAATCTTTGGATCTTCTGGATTTTTTGTTCGTTAAGGAACACTACCTGAGGGAGGTCGGTGCCGAGTGATAAAGTACTCCAGATAGTGTCATTCGAGAACCACGTACGGGTGAGGTGCAGTGGTTCATCATCATAGCGTCTTTTAGATTCCACGCCCTAGAAACCGTTGCGATGGTATTTCACATCTTTCAACATCTACCATCTTCAAGACAATAAATTAAACGACAAAATAAAAGTATTTATTTATCTAAAACTAAAACATAAGTTTATTAAAAGCCATAATTTAACCAAAATATTTTAAATATATTCCAAAAGCATGATTTTTCATCCCCATCAAGTTTTAAACCCAAATCAAATGAATTGGAACGATAGGAATAGAAATATCCTGCAGAAGCGTAATTCGGGCTATCTTTCTTGCAGATATAAGGGTGCATGTGTAGCAAGCGCATTTCTTATCTTCCACCACCCCCCTGTCGTATGGTCCCTATTTTTAGTCCAAGAGTTTGACCAATAATATATAATTTTTTTTTTTTTTAGGTAAATATCTTAAAGAGGGATTGTCCCCAAATTTAGTAAAAATTCGTTGTTTTCTAGTGAAACGTAGATTTTGACTAAATAATATATTTATCCAACACTTCACCTAAAGCACCGGTTCCCGCCAGATCACCGAAGTTAAACGATGTCGAGCGCGGTTAGTACTTGGATGGGTGACCGCTTGGGAAACACCGCGTGCTCTTGTCTTAGGGAAGAGTGTAAAATGAATTGACATCAAAACCATCCTATTCACGCCGAACAGGCCGGATGAGATCGGATATCTCGTGGGATGAAGGTGCCGTTTCACACTCCCCAGTCGGTATACCGCACGATTAAAAACCGTACGGTCGATGACCGATTCAAGATGGCCTCAGATACGCCGACGAACCGTAAAATAATAAAATAAAAAAAAGAAAAATATCCAACACTTACATATAAAGTGAACATTATTAGTTCGATTTTAGACTAATAAAGTAGCTTATAACTCACATGTGGGTTATAACCATAACTTACCAGTGAGTTATGATTATAATCACTAGTGGGTTGTGGTAAAATATGCACTCATATAAGACTTCGTCATAACCATCTCTTGGCTTGTAGGGAATAATAAATAAACACGCCAGGTCTGGTAATTTCGGCTGGAGTTTCTTCCATATTTTGAAAAAATACCGTCGAAAATCGCAAAAAATCATGGGATGTAAGTATATTTACTTACATCCCTTGTAGTATAAATAACTATTTATGTACTGTCTTCAAATTGTTCTTTTTGTTAATCAATTCCATAACAAAAATAATCACCCTAGTCTACTTTTACGTGGCAAATCTGTCACTCAAAAATATGTCAATTAAAATATAATACAGGGTTTTCCAGTTTACATTGAAACAATTTAGTTTTCTATTTGATATTAATATTTACCAAGTGTTGGATCAAATTTTGTATGGAAATTTCCATCATTTCCCAGCGTGACTTACACAGAGTGTTTCAGTGTACGGTACGAAACTTAAGGGGGTGATTTCTTATGATATTCTAAGAGAGAAAGTTGATATGAACATGGGTTCGGAGTTGCTGCGTTTTTAATATACAGGGTGATAAAGTTTTTTTAAAAAAATCGGTTTTTCATAATTTTTTTAAATATCGTTTTCTCGATTTCATTAAAATTTGGTACCGTTATTTATAATCATATTTAAATAAAGAATGTTATTTTCCATTTAAATGTTTTAATCAACTTTAAAATACATAGGAATTTTTTTTGTAGATGCAATAAAGTGGTTTTTATTTTTTCTTTCGAAAACGAAGCAAGCCACGGAAACAATTCAAGGAATAAGAAAGCTGTACTATTAGTTGGTAAGTCCGAGAAAAAAATGAAAATTAGAGCAAAGTCAGTGGCGTAGGTACATTTTGCTGTCAAAAATATTTGTGAAGGTGTTCCCCGGGACGCCACTGGACTTAATAAATTTAATCTAGTTAGGCCTAATTAAGCCCCTTATTATTATAAATAACGGTATCAAGTTTTAATAAAATTGGGAGAAGGATATTTAAAAAAATTATTGAAATCGATTTTTTTTTAACTATAACACCCTGTATATCAAAAACAGGCAACTCTGGACACATATTTATTTAAACTTTTTGTCCTATAATATCATAAGAAATCACCCCCTTAAGTTACGTACCGTACTTGTCAAACACCCTGTATATAACATAACACATTTGAACCATAAATAACTATTGTTTCTTAGTAACGTTTTTATCTTTAAACTATATAAGAAAGTAAACACAAATTTTACTTTAATTCCACTATATTTAAAACTTAAGAATTATTTATAAAATTTAATGTGTTTACTTTCTCATATAGTTTAGTTATGGGATTCCACCATTTAACGGCAGATTCAGTTAAGTTTTTGTATTTTATTTATTGATGGTATTTATCGATGAACTTCATATTTGCTTTCATTTAGATTTCTTCTTTCTCTGGTGGTCTCTGCAATATAAAAATATGAATAAGTATATCTCTGAAAAACGGACTTTAATTGCAACCTTTTTTCTATTTGTTTTTTAAATTTGCTGTATTTGTTGCACTATTATTATTTAGTTTATCATTATAAGTATTAACCAGTTGGTTAAAGTTAAATCTGCTATGATATCCAATTTCTTGAAACATCAACATAGCGATAAAACCCTCTTCAGCTAAAAATTAAATGGTAAAAACCTCTCCAGCTCAAAATCGAGTAGCTTTTCTTTTTCATTGCTCGGCAACCTGACATATTGTTACAATTTAATTTCATGCTAACAAACATTTTTTTAGTGAAGTATTTTTTTTTAGTATCTATTCATGCCAAAATTCGTGAATTTCTCTAGCTAAAATCACTCGATCTTTTTTTTAAGATCAGACGAACTTTTTTTTTAAACTCAAACTAGATCACTTTTTAGCAATTTAAACTCGAACAATTTTTAAACTCAAACTAGATCACTTTTTAGCAATTTAAACTCGAACAAATGGTAATTTTGTTCTCGTAAAGCAATCTAATTTTTGTAAAAAATAAAAGTTTATCTTAATTAAAAAAAATCAACTCCCTTTAAAAGTTAAATCAGCCACCAAAATGCAGTCAATACCTTGTCAGCCTCTCATTATTACAATTTACATTATAAAGAAGGGTTAAAAAATAAGTTAGGTATTATAACATTTTAAATTTTTTGTAGGAATTACGTCCAAGACTTGTATTTAAAAATATATAAAAAAAAAACGATTTTTTAGTTTTACTTAAAGTCTTATAGTCTCGTACTAAATAGCAAATTCCGTACCTCAGCAATGTCATGTCTCTTGAAGGAGAAACGAGAAAAATCGCGCTTTTAGTGATACAGCTTGAGCAACAATCTGTGAAAGACTTGCGAGCTTCATATTGTCTCTTTTTTTTCTATAATATACGGCGATCCTTTGTCGAAAATAAAATACGATTTTACCTTTGTGAGAGAAGATTGAATTTTTTTGTTCGGGTTGAGTACTTTGTGATACATAGACAAATTTCTTTCGGTTCAGTTATACCCGTTTTACTTATATCTTAAATCGTTTTTTATTATTCGGCAATTTTAGGTCCTGGCACTAAATATGAAATGAATATCCAGTAATAAACAGGCCTGGGTTTGTTTAGATTATTTTAGATTAAAAACCGGGCAAGCCCTCGAGCGATTTCCACGGCAAAAAATCTTCGGAATGATTTTCGATAATTTCCCTATCCCTTAATATATTACTACAGAAAATTTGTTTGTATGTGTTTCAACATCTAAAGAAGAGCAATTTATTATGGCTGAGCGGCGAGTGCGGGTATTTTGATAAGTATGTCATTAGAATTAGTTTTTTATGTGTTTTTTAAATAAAAAATAAAATTGACAAAAATATGATATACAGGGTGTTAAATTTAAAAACATGAAATCAGTCTTGTTTTTAAAGTCCGGACCTGAATTTAAAAAAATTTTCATACGGCATTTTGAAGCGATAGCTCCTCAAAATATTTCCACCGAATATAAACATTTTATACCGGGTGCTAAAAGAATTATGGCAAAAACAAAAATGAGCCGAACCTTATAAAACACTCTGTATCTAAGTAACGAGGAAATATGAACCCACTAAAGATAGATTATTTAGAACCCCCAAGATGTCCACTATCTCCTGGTGATGTATGTACATTTAGATCCGAGTCACCCTGTATAATAAAGCAACTCGTATTACGTTGAAAAAGGGGAGGTAAGAGTAAAGCCCTATTTTCCTTTTTATAAAGAAGTAGATACAGGATGGCGCAATAGTGTGACAAGGTACCATATCTCCCTTACATTTGATAATTAAGACAAAAAGTTTGCATGTAGGTTGAATAAGGCAAGGAGGTCTATAATTTAAAACTATTTTCAATTATACAAGGTGTTTCACAGAAGCGAGCCGGTAAATAATTACCTTTTTTTTTTTAAATAGGACACCCTATATATTTTTACATATTTGTATTCTCCTGAATATTTTCCGTATGATGCCATAATTAGTTTTGCGTTTTATTGCGATGTTGCCAGCTTATTTAAATAATTCCTCAAATCGTTAAAAAAACATGGACTTCTATAACCTGCTTTAATTTCCAATCCTCTTTAATTATAATAATGAAAATTGACACAAGAGAAGATACATGTTTGCTAAAGGGTCTAAACTAGCCCATAATTAATTAATTTGTACAGGGTCTTTGCTTTAAACCTTCCAACCTGTAACACCCTATATCTGACTACTCTCTATAACTTTCTTTAAGGTTTTCCTATACCCATCTCTTCTAGTTTTCGCGATATAATCATTTTAATGAATTAAATCCTCAAAATTGCAATAAACCCCATTTCTCTCCTTTTCTATCGAATTAGCCATGAGAAATAAATAGGCAAATAAATCAAAAATGCTTTACTAGAAAGAAACTCTACCTAATTAGGTGTTCAAAATGTCTGCCATCCTCTTGAATATACAGTTCAACACGTCTCTCGAATTCATTACTTAAATATCTACACATTTCAAAAGTCTTATAGTTTTGACCGTTACTTCATGAAAATCCATATTTAACATATTATCTAACATTTTGTTACACATTTCAACACTAATATCTTGAAAGCAATTTCTAGTTCTAATCTTAGTGTCTTCCCTTGTTGTAGGAGGTATTTTATAGACTTGGTCTTTAGCAAATCCCCATATGCTGAATCCATTTTAGTTAGATCTGGCGATCTTGCCGGCCACGAAACAAGTCCTCCTCTTCCAATCCAACGATCTGGATATGCTGCATTTAAAAAAATTCTGATAGCGTGGGTATAATGGACTGGGGCTCCATCATGAAGAAACCACATTTGATTTTGAGTTTCATATAGTATTTGAGTGATTAGGTCAGGTAAATGGTTTTGCAAAAAGTCTAATTAAACTTCCCCGGTTGCTTTCTGCTCAAAAAAATATGGCCCAATTACGTAATTACCAACAACACCTCCCCAAACATTTAAGGACCATGTAGTTTTGGAATTATGTCTTACAAAATGTGGCCTTTCTACTGCATAGTAATGGAAATTGTGCCTGTTTACACTTCTATTTCTATGAAACGTATAGCTTCATCTCCGAATAGCACCAAATGAGCAAAATTTCTTTCTTCACTTATTTTGTTTTGAGCCCACAGACAAAATTCCAATCTTCTCTAATAATTTTCAGGGAACAATTCTTGAAGTAGCTGAACATGGTATGGGTGCATACTATTAGCCTTAAGTATTCGCTAAACTGTTCTTCGTTCAACATCAACCTGCTGAGGCAGGGGTCGCTGTCCAAAATGCGGATTTTCAGTGACTACTAAAAGTACATTTAATTAATTTCCTCAGTTTGAGCACGTTTTTCTCTATTATGTTTATTGTACGACACACTAGCTGTTGTTCAAGAACGCTCCGTAAACTTTTCAAATACCCTTCTTTCAGGTTTGCGTAGCTCAGGAAATCGTTGTTGAGACAATCATTTGGGTAATAGTGTATTCTTGTCACTAGCTCCCAAAACAAAAATCATATCAACCCTCTCGGCTTGTGTAAAATTCATTACTTAATTTTGAAACTCAAATATACTTTATAAAACAGTTTACAACAGTAATTTTTACTACTGACAGATAGGGAAGCATTACTTTCACGTTTATTTCTCATGGCTAGCTAGACAAAAAAGGAGAGAAATCGGTTTTATTGCAATTTTGAGGATTTAATTAGTAAAAATAAATATACCGCGTCACTAATAAGTTATTAAAACTGGCCTAATTATAGTAACTTATTAGTGACAAAATTGAATTGTCACAACCTTAATAAAATTTATAGAGGACCAACAGCTGTACATTATACAGTAATCAGATACAGGGTGTTCCATTTAAAAAATGAAAGAAGAATTAGTTTAAAATTCGTCAACTTCGCAGGACTTTAGCAAACACCCTGTATAAAGTAATAAGTTACGGGCAAGTTTAAACTCTTCAATCAAAACTATCTTCTTTCATGTCAATTTTCATTATCATAATTGCTGTGGATTGGAAGTTATAGCAGGTTTTATCAGACCAGGTTTTTTTAACGATTTCAGGAATTTTTTAAATAATCTGGCAATATCGCAATAAAACGCACAACTAATTATCGCGTCTTATGGACAATTTTTAGAGGAATAAAATTTGGAAAAACATAACGGATGTACCATTTAAAAAAAAGGTAATTTTTTAGCTGCTTCCTTTTGTGAAAAACCCTGTATAATTAAACTATTTTTAACTTGTAGACCTCTTTACCTTATATAACCAACATGTAAACTTTTTGTTCAAATTATAAAATGTAAGGGAGATATGGTACTTTGTCACACTATTGTGCCACCCTGTATATTGAACACTACAGCCTACTCGCTTCGGCATATACAATCTGCATGTACAAAAATGTATTGCTTAAATTAAAGAACATTAAATAATGTTTACCTTACACTATGAACACAAACTGCATATCTACCATTAAAAGGGAAGTTTAAAACATAATTAAATATGTTAAATACTATTACAATACAAAGAATGCGGGATTAGAGCTGAGGTACCAACTTTAAGAAAATTTTAGGAAGATAGCTACTAAACTAACCATCGAATAATGATGGTCTTATAGGTGTCTGAATGTTTCTTCTAGAATATTCTAGACACCACTTAGTTTTTAACTCTCAATCACGCATATGTTTAACTGTTCATCTTGAAAGGTAACCTAGGTAAAAGGTAAAGGTGATGCCAAATAGGACTGTAAAGTTTTTATTTATAAGAGCGTTTTTTGACGTAACAATAATCGAATTGATTTCGTCTATTTGTATCAAAATCAATCAAAATTAATCAGGATCCATGACCTGAAAGCTAAGGGAGGAAAATAGGACTCCCAACAGGGCTTGCAGGAAAAATTTGTCAGTCATTTGAACTATTCAAATCTCCGGGACCAGGCGAAGTCTACCCAGCAATGCTTCAGCATGGAACAGTCCTGCAAATCGATAAGCTTTACCCCATACTTAGAGCCAGCTTGGCTACAGGACATATTTCGAAATGTTGGAGACTGGCAAGGGCGGTATTCATACCTAAACTGGGTCGACGAGACTATTCGGCGGCAAGGGCTTAGAGGCCCATCAGTCTGATGTTGTTTGTACTCAAAGTGCTTGAAAAGCTGTTAAATAGGCATAATATAAGAGATAACGTACTGAAATACAGACCATTTCATCAAGATCAGCATACCTACAGTTATGCTAGTCAGCAGGGTGGAGAAGGCCCCAGAATACAGAAAAGTGCCACTGAGAGCTTTCCTAAACATAGAAGAACATACATCCGTCGCATCAGTCACTAGAGCAACTAGGGCTGGAGAACTTTTGCTGCGGGTGGATAGAGCGTATGCTTCAAGGCAGAATTATACATACGGATCTGCTTAGTGAGGTTTTGGCAGCGCGGGTGACAGGGTGGAGCCCGCACAAGGGGAAGTTCTCTCTCCTCTATTCTGGAACCTTGTCATAGACGGGCTGCTACGCACACTTAGCGACAACACGACAGGAAGAGAGAGAAAACAAGTGGCACTCAATATCGTGGAAATATGAGTAGGGCAGGAAGGGCTAAACAGCACTTCTCAAAATACTGTTATAATCCCCTTTGCAAAATGCAGAAGGAAGAAGCGATTAGCACTCCGAACCCTACATTTCACTGTTAGAAGTGGTCAAATACCTGGGACTCTAGACTGACCTAGAACATACATGTCGAAAAAACAATCCAGAAGTCGGAAGTTACCTTGGCAGTTAGTAGACGGATGAACGGAAAAACATGGGGACCACATAGGCTGGTGTACTGGTTCTACATCAGGGTAGTGAGACCTGCAATCATGCAGCACTGGTGTGGTGGCCAAAGATACAGATACAGCAGAAAACAATAATATCATAGCTAGGAAGCTCACAAAGACTGGCCGGCTTGAGCATCACGGGGGCCATGAAATCGAGCCCCACATCCGTAATGGAGAACATCTTAGACCTTCCTCCACTTTATTTCATGATTAAAGAAGAGGCATGAATAGGACTATCTGGCATAGAACTACACATGCACTCCTTATGCGATACCATAAGGGAACCTGCGTTAAGAATTAAACCATATAAACCCTAGTCATCGCTATGACATACCATTCAAGACCGTAGTCGATAAATGGGATGAGTGGAATAAAACACCAGGTGCTTCTGGGACACAGACGACTCAAAAACCATGCGTTTTTCTCAAAACATTTTTTTTGTTCAATTTGTGTACAAGATATTACAGATTTTAATTAACCACTGACTTGAAATAATTTTGACCACAAAATACAGTATGTCTCACTTTCATGACTCCCCAAATCTTAAAGTTAGGAGATTTTGACACAATTTTAAATTCCGTCAGTGTATTTGAGTGTTTTTGGTAGATTAAGATTATGAGATTATTTTATAGTTAGAATTATGCCTAATATCCTTCTTTTTGAAAATCAGGTTCATTTTTCTTCATAACCATGAACGCCACTGGTGGAATTTGAATTATTTTATCGTGCCCCAAGTACTGCACGATATCGGTGCAAAAAAGGCGCCCGGCTTCGACAGCATAAGGAACAAGACGCTCAAAAATTTGCCAGAGAAAACAGCAATGGATTTGGTAAACATAGCCCAAGCTACACTCGAAAGAGGTTGCTTTCCAGACACTTGGAGAAGGGCCAAGTGGCATCAATTCCAAAAACTGGGAAAGATCTGACGGTGGCTGCCAGCTACAGATCAATAAGTCTGCTATCGGCAAGGTTGTTGAAAAATTGATATAAAATCGGATCACCGATTTTGTATCAAACAACGACGTATTACCACCAGAGCAGTTCGGTTTTCGAGCTGCTCATTGCACGTTGCGCCAGACAACACGACTAGCCTCCAACATCCTCCTAGCGGCGATTCTTTATGATATTTACACAGCAGACATTCCGCACAGCAATCAGACACAACTATATCTGTTTGCGGACGATACTGCAATAACTGCCACCTCAGGAGTGGTCAAAAGTTTGCAACAGCATATACTTGTACTGCAAAAATGGCTTCAAGTCTAGAGACTAAGGCTCAGTGAGGAGAAAACGCAGGCAATATTCTTCTCGAAGGCAAGGCTAAGACCACCTGAAACAAGGGTCAGAGTTAATAATAAACCAATTATATGGTCAAACATAGTAAAGTATTTTGGCCTTGTCTTCGATAAGAAACTTACCTGGAACGAAAACGTTGATGAAAGAGTCGCAAAGGCACAGAGACAATTAGATTCAGTGTACCAGTTAATTTGTAAGAACAGCAAAATCACAAACAAAACGAAAATGACAATATACAGGAAAATTATTAGACCAGTACTAACATACGGAATACCATCATGGTGTACAGCAACAAGACAAGTCTCAAAAAACTACAAATCTTACAAAGCAGGATAATTAGAATCGCACTAAACGTACAAAGACACGTACCAGTTCGAATACTTCATGACGAAATGAAAATTGAAATGATTGAACAATACATGACAAAGAGAATAGTTACGAACTACCACAGACAGACAGACGTATCAACAAATAATCTAATAACAAGTTCACACATAAAATCACAGCCACAGCACACATACCAAATGCCGAAAGACTGTCTCCCATCCCGAATACTGAATAATCATGAAAAATGTCAAAAAATCAACATAAAAAAACTGGAAAAGAACAACGACTTTCAAGAGAAAGAAAAATGAAAAAAGAACAAACAAAAAAGCTTCAAAAAAGTATTCGAAAAGAAAAGTATGCAACAAATAGAAGTAAAAGTCAAGAAAGGCTAACTTAAGAAGCCAACAGTGCAGAAGAAAAAAAAAGACCGTGTTCCAATTTCCTGATGGATAAGTACCTTCCACCCAAATTTTTCAAAAATCACATAGTTAATAGAGCAGCTATAATACGAAAAGTGATATATACTTTATTTAATTTTTTTTTCTTAAAACTTATTTTTGAAACTCATTAAAAATTTATTAAATACTATAAATTTTTAAGAATTGATGTGTTTCTTAATTTCAGATACAAATAACAACCCCTATATTGTAAACAAAAATACAGAAGCTTAATTTTTCCCGTTAAAGGAAATATATTATCTTAAAAATTTCGAATTAGCCAAAATTTATATTACATTTAGAAAATATCCGGGATGCTCTGCCGTTAGATCTTCCCGTATTTTCTTTATGTAACCCCAGTAACACTTCCAAGTCGAGACCATGGTATAACAGCTAAAGGTATGAAATTACAGTTCATAATTGATGCGTAAAAAGCTCCCGTGATGTTCTAGGCTCCAGTAAAGAAATCTTGACACATTTCGTTTGCTCCATTTTTTCAATAGCGAGCGGTGTCAGATTCTGGGGTGAAAGGGTTACCTGAACACAATAAAAAACACCCTGAAGACATGCACCGGGGGTGACGCATACATTATTATGGGGTGAGAAAGGGTTACGAAAAAACTATGCAAAAAAGGGTTGCATTGTATTGAACTTTGATATATCGCGTATATGCAAAAATTCCCGTCCTTTATTTGCAAGGGTGTCCCGATTTTAATATATGGGATTCTACGGTTATTGTTGGACCCGTATATGAATGGATAACTAGATGTATTCAAAAACACGAACACGACTGTCATAACTGAATGGTAATCAATGAAAAATTGATGGTAGGGACTTACAATCATTGATTTTGCTTTTGTTGCACACACACAAATCATAGAATGTGCATAAATATCGTATCTGCGGAGAGGTGCTTAGACTGGAATGGATTTTGGACTAGACAATTAAAAAGGGACGCAACCCGCAAATCAATAGAAAACATTGGCGTAATAAAAAAAAATCAACAATAATAAATTACACATTTACTTAGATTTCACTTACAAGAACTGTATGAAGGAACATAAAATTTAAAACGAAAAAATGCATCATACCATTTGTTGTGAACAAAAACTTCGTTTTTATTTTAAACACATGACATGTTTCACCAGCACAGTGGTTTCTTCTGAAATGTTGTATATAAACTAGTTTCTACTCAAAATCTGAAGAAGCCACTGTGCTGGCGAAACATGTCATGTGTTTAAAGTAAAAATAAGTGAAAATCTTCAAAAACGTAGTTTAAATTCGTTTTTAATAGTATAACGTAAAACACCCAATAGCTGACCTAAGGCCAATACCTTACTCTTTACTAAATGTAGTGATATAATAATAACCATTGTAACGGAAATTTGAATTTCGCGGCAATATTATGTTGGTAGCAATGTGTAACGGACTTCCAGTCAAGATTAGAACGTTAGATGGTGATGAACTGAGTGATCTGTAAAGTTTTTGCCAAGCCTCATTAAGTTTTCATTAAATTCACAACATAAAATACCAAAGGCTGACACATGTATCCCGTATTGAAAAATTTTATATCGGCTACTGGAATATGCTTTTTTCTTCAGAGATGTCTTGCAGCAAAATAATAAAATATCATCTTAAACTTATGCAAAAGGCCATTCAAGCAGTCAGAAATGGTCAACCCGTCAAACTGCTGTAAAACCCTATAATGTTTTCCGTACCACACTGTACTACAAAGACACTGGAAAATACCCCAAAGGTAGAAGCATTCTTAGAAGAAAACATCGGGAAACAAAGCGAAATAAATTTGAAAATAGAGGACCAGAAGACACATCTTTATATCAGTTGTGAAAAATGTTGAAAACTGTGAAGGAAGAAAGGGACAAAAAAGTTTTAATTGAATTGAGAAAAGATACTTAAAGGGAGAAGGAGAATCCAAATGAAAATAAAGGAAAAAAAGAAACTATATAACTGAATCGAGAGTGGAAACTGAAAGAGGGGGAAGAATGCAAATAATAAGAAAGAAGAAAAGGAAATAATTATATTATTGAATCGAGAGTGGAGACTAAGAAAGAAGAAGAGAATGCTAACAAGGTAACATTGAAAAAACGAAAACAAGTAAAAGGCAGATATACATACTTACAAGAAGACAGAGCAGCCCCATCAACAAGTATTAACGATTTATTAGACTTCACCATGTCTGACAAAAAACAATTATACCAACCCCGTTTAAGAAGGCACTGTTTTGGCCAAAATCATGTAATGATGAGAAAAGTCAAAAGAAAGAATTCCGTCGGTGATAAATAACTGACGTGCAGGGAAACGCATATTTGCTAAAAGAAAGAAAAATAACCAAAGCTACAAGAAAAAGAAGACCGGAAAAGATTACGTGATAAAAGAAAATATAACGAAAGAAAATTATTAAAAATCCCCTCAATTTGCTTCTTTTCTTCTCTTTTAATTCAGGTATCGGCATTAAGAAAGTCAGCTATAGGATATTAATTTTCTTTTTAAGTCAGACATTGGACTAAAAAAAAAGTACTTTTTTGTAATTCTTTAACCAAAGAATCGTGAAATGAAATATTCTATAACTAATCTGCCATTTGGAAAATGATACCTACTTAGTCAAAGAAATTTATTACCAAGCCAAAGTTCACCATTTTCAATTTTTAATTGGCATTATTAGCAAAAAGTATACCTTAAAGTGTCAGCTACTTGTCACTTTACGTAATTTTATTATGGATTTTCATCAAGCAGATTTCGACACAATCAATAATTTAATTAATTGGAAAGGTATTTTAAAACAATACAGTGTGTATCAGCCAAATGGAATAAATTCGATAATAAATATATGGGGACGTGCCCGAAAAAACGCTCGGATACGTCGATTGGTATTTGTAGTTGCGCATTCTTATCGATAAAAACTTCTTATACAGGGTGTGTCATGTAACAGTGGCCAATACTAACTTCCTTATTTTAAACGCAATACCCTATATATTATTCAAATATTGGATTCTTCAGAAAATTTTAGACATATTTCATGTACAATATCCTATACCTATCTTTAACTGTTTCGGAAATATTAAGTATTTTCAGATTTATTGCAAAAATTAACAACACACGAAAAAACTAATAAGTAATACTGTTTATTTCTTGATAATGTAAAAAACAAAAACAAACATTAATGTAGGAGATGTTGGAGATGCTCGCCGCGAACGTCTTGGCAACATCCTAATCTTAAATAGAAATTTCTTCTTACGTTACTGAACATCTCAGGCGTGACCAATCTAATCGCAAGCGTTATTCTACTTCTTAAGTCAAGGGGTTTAGTTTTGTATACAATATTTTTGACATAACCCCATAAGAAGAAGTCTAATGGCGTCAGATCAGGGGATCGTGCTGGCCATTCCATCGATCCACGCCTCCCTATCCACCGATTTGGAAATAGTCGGTTGAGGTACTGCCGGACATTGATTTGGTAATGGAGCGGTCTTGCTGAAACCATGTCATATTCGCTGGAAGTTGTGGGTTTGCTGGATCAGGATATAAGTTTGTCAAAGTTGGCAAGACATTATTTGGAGCAGTGCTAAATAATTATCGTCATTTAAATTGCCATTAAGGAAAAAGGGACTTATGATATGATCTCCAACAATTCCTGCCCAAATATTAACCCTTTCAGAATATTGCGTATGTTCTTCTCTCATCCAGCGAGGATTTTCCCTAGACCGATCGCGGCAACTCTGACGATTAGCATGACCGTGAAGTGTAAAGGTGAACCCATCAGAAAGCAAAACATGTTCTAATTGGATCACATTGTTATCTAACAGTGCCATCATTTGTTCACAAAAATACGGTCTCCTATCAAAACCGTCTTCCATGCGCTCATGAATAGGTGTCATTTTATAGGGATACATTTTATCTTCTTGGAATGTTCGAATAATCGATGAATGGCAAACATCGAACGTTGACTGTTTTTCGACTAGAAGTGTAGGTTTTCCTGAAACTCAAGAATAATATCTAATTTGGTATTATCACTTATTGCATTGGCAGCTACTGTTTTTATCTGCTTTACATGTCCAAGCTGACGAAACTGCTTTTCTATTTAACTAATTGTCCCTTGAGTTATAGGCGGCAAATTTGGAAATTCTTCATGAAATAAGCGAGCAACTTCCACTTGTGTCCGTTTTATCTCCATAACCAATAACCTGTAGAATTGTTATTTTGTGCATTTCTGTTAAATAAACCATTTTTCTGATATGCAGTTAACGAAGTTCAAATGACTATAACACTGACAACTACTGTTGTGCAGACAGACAACAATTTGCTAAGGTCAGGCGTTTTAAACAAAAGTAAACAAAACTATTTATAACTTTTTTTTATTTCATATCAGTAAAAACATTTTGACAAAAATTTTCAACATCTCCTACATTAATGTTTTTTACATTATCAAGAAATAAACAGGATTACTTATTAGTTTTTTAGTGTGTTGTTAATTTTTGCAATAAATCTGAAAACACTTGATATTTCCGAAACAGTTGAAGATTGGTATAGGATATTGTACATGAAGTATGTCTAAAATTTTCTGAAGAATCCAAAAATTGAGTAATATACAGGGTGTTGCATTTAAAATAAGAAAGTTAGTATTGGCCACTGTTACATGACACACCCTGTATAAGAAGTTTTTATTGAAAAAATGCGCAACTAGAAATACCAATCGATGTCCAAGCGTTTTTTCGGATACGACCCCATGTATTTATTATCGAATTTATTCAATTTGGCTAATACACACTGTATATTTACTTTCCGGAAATTTAATAAATTTACTTCATAATGAAATTAATCAAAAAAGTAGTAATATCAAACGGCATCTTTAACCTCAAAGGAATTCTGTTAGTTTTTCGTGAATTATTCACGAATTAGTGTTTGTTCTCTTGTGTTCTCATCAAATCACGATAACAACGTAGTAAAAATGAACGATTTTCTTTATTTTTTTCTGCATTGGTATATGTTTTTTTTCGTTTTTATTGGAGCTTATAGCGTCGACTTTTACTTACCTTAATTTTTTAATTTCTTTAACTACTTGTTTTTCTGTTATTTGACATTGTTGTTTATTGGCATTTGCATTCTCAATAGCTTTGTTGGTCCCAGTGTAAAACCAACACAAATTATTGATGGAGAATATCACGAAATAACGTATGTATAAACTCTATAAAGGAAATTCTCAATGTGGAAACGTCATTAGAGTAAATATAGTCGAGTACCGTCTATACCAACTCAATGTTTAATTGCGTTGACTGGCAACTACGTAAGTTAGCACAAAATTGTTACATTTACTCTACTGGTTGCTTAGTTACGAATTTTTTGAATTTTTAAAATCCTCAGTAGATGTTTCTGTTTATTTATTAGAATAATAAATAGAGAAAGACAGAGACACCTAATTACTGTATTGAATTTTCAATAATACTTAATTTAATTCATTCTAACATAGATAGTTAATATCTGAAAATAATTTGTCACTGCCCTATCCCACACTTAAAATAAGTTTTTAACAAATAATAATAATGACTTCTTAATAAATTAATTTTCTTCGCTTCAAATTTTGTGAAAGTATTCGAAGCTTCTAAAGTTATTATGAGTTACAATATCCCAAATCCATGGTAAGATTGCTGGTAATATGGGAATAGATAAAATATTTGTGCCTATTAAATTACGTCTCGAACATTAGAGACTTATTACATATTCATACTAATTTAAAACCCTTAGAGTCATACTGTCGCCTTTTTTATTTCTTGTCAGTATTAACCATTCTACGCCGCTACTAGGCAAACCACAACACTATTTTTACATAAACCTATTTGTTAAAAATAAGAATTAAGAATGACATATTTTATTTATATAATATGCTTATTTTTAATACTCCTGGATAATATTCTCTTATATAACATTTTGCTCTAAAAATAAAAATTGAGCGGAATTTTTAAAAATAACGAAATAAATATAATAAAAATAATAACCAAAATGTTGATATGCCAAAAACTTTTTTCGATACGCTGTATAGCGGACTACCTGGTTTTACCAAATATTTAGATACGGTTACATTCCTAATCCCTGAGAATTACATTTGCATTGTAAAGTACGGCCTAGGCTAAATTATTAGGTTTTCTTGATCTGACATTGCTTATTTTATTTATTTTGACGTTACGAATATTATCTTGACATCCAGCAGTCCAATAGTATGACCTGTAAACACAAAAAGCGGGGCATTGCCTAAGACACTCCAAAACTTATCATATTTCCACTAATTAAAAATTAAACTCCAAACACAATATCAAGTTTGCGTTTGTTATTAAACCGGTAAAGGATTACAGACGCATCCAATAGGTAAAAGCGAACTCAATACCCCCAACAAAAGTTTCAGATCTACAAAAGGTTCATTATCCGGAACCAGCACACCGTAAAAATATTCATTCCTTTAAAATTATATAATCTACCTCTCTGTATCCCGGAAGCTGCAGAGATGTTCCCTTATTACCCGGTGACCTTTTTTCTGGAATAAATTAGGCCCGTTACCTTCTGTCAGATATTTTGTTTCATTTCGGTTGCTGGTATTTTAACCCTTTACGCTCTAAGCTTTGTTTAGTGCATTTTTGGTTGTGATGTGTGCGGGAAAAATAAACGAATGGTGGTATATTGGGAAAAGTAAGTTATTTGTTTTTACTTTTAGTTACTATTTTTTTTTACAACAAAATTAATATTATATTAATTCAGATAACTTACTTTATAGTAATCCCAATAAAATTCTAATACAATGAAGATTCGGCTGCTAAAGAAATTAAGTATAAAAGCTATATCGGTCAAGTCATAAAAAAAACTTTTCAATTTTAATTGGAAAACCTGAATGCTTTTTAATTTTCAAATCTTACAGTATAAAGTTAATAAAAGTTTCCATTAAATTTCACGAATTTCAGTTCTAATTCAAGCATCTTCAGTATTAAGGGGTACAGTTTTGTACGCTTTATTCGTCACCCTGGGCATCGACAGGTCACTTAACTGTGCCTATTTTTCAATTGACTTATTTGCACAGGCGTTTGGTTTATGCATACATTTAGCATTTCCTTTACCTCCTCTCTGATTTGCCCTGTATAGTTTCAAAATTGATTTGATCCTTTCAAGGTGCGTCAATCGTTTTTAAATTTAATAACTTAAATATTTAAGACTTTTAAGGTTGGGGGACATGTTTTAAAACATTTTTTTGACATTTACCTCCCCGTCCCCCTCCCTCCAGATTTTATGTGGCTGGTGACAAACTTGAAATGTCAAATGGAAAAGTATTTATTTTTTTCGATAATTCGATTTATACATTTTTTCGGCAGTCGTCTCGAAAATAAAATTTTCGGTATGATTTATTAAATCGAAAGTACAACTTAACACAAATGGTACCGAAAGTAGCTATTTTCGGGACGATTTTTTTCACTTTCGAAACGATTTCTTTACTTTCGGGACGATTTGGGTATTCTATGTATATGACCATAATATGAACTTTGTATTTTATTATGACAGCGCTTGTCATGTAACATTCGTGTGTATTTTTTCGCTTTTCAAATCCAAAAAATGGAAATCAGTAGTGAAAGTGAGGCCGAAATGATTCCACATGAGATTATTGAATCTGCTAAAGCGGCTACTTATGAATTATTGCCGGTAAAGTCAAGAGAGAGGTATGAATTGGTCTACAATTTATTAATTATCATACATGTAATTGTCTATATAAAGTTCATATGTTATTATCCATCAATATCCTTTTTAACATGCGAAACGGCTACAGAAAAAATATTGTACATAACACGATCCAAAAGTGATTTTACGGAACTCGCAGGATTCCTCTCGTCCTGGAAAGTTCATATCATCCCGTAAAGTATCACTTTCGGAACTTGTTACGTAATAGTATATTACAATACAAGTACGGTAGGTACGACTTTACTGCATGTGCGTGATGTTTAACAAAACGAGCCGAAGGCGAGTTTAGTTAATCACGCAAATGCGGTAAAGACACCTACCGTAAGTGTATTGTACGATATTTTATCTACAAGCATGTTTTAGGGCACCAATATTAAAAACTCTAAAAGAGCACTGTGTTAATTTACCCCGTAGGTGCCTCGTAAGTCGTTATCAACAATGCATTAACATCAGGTTGCTAGGGAAATAAATTATAGAAATTTAATAGTTGGCTTTTATATGACAGATGTAAAACTTGACAACGGAATAAACGATAATTATTTTTGTAACAATTTCGTGAAAGTGTGTTTTACGTTCTTTAAATGGAAGTCAGTAGCAGCAGTGATGATGAAATTCCGAAGGAAGTTCTGGACATTGCTTAAGCAGCTACCCTTAATTTATTGGCGGATAAATCACGGCATAGATATGAGAAGAAATATGGGCTCTTCATGGACTGGTGTTCATCAAAGAAAGTTAAAGCAATTAGTGAAGATGTGATGCTTACCTATTTTGTAAATAAATTTAAGGACAGTAAATCATCCTCTTCATGGAGTTATTACTCAATGCTCAGATCTACTATAAGTATAAAAAATAATGTCGACATAAGCAGGTATGCAAAACTGATGGCATATTTAAAAAGGAAGTCTGTGGGATACAAAGCTAAGAAATCAAAGGCATTCTCCAAGAATGAGGTTGTAAAATTCCTTGTTACGGCACCAGATGAGGAGTTTTTATTAATGAAGGTATTTAATTGCGATTCTTTTTAAATCTACTTTTAATTAACAACTTATTTGCTTGTATCAGGTAGTACTCAGTGTGGGCATCGCTGGAGCATGTCGCCGAGTGGAGTTATGTAAAATGAAAATTGAAGATATTAAGGAATTTGAAACCCACCTTGTTGTAACTGTCCCGGATACAAAGACACATGTAGATCGACAGTTCGTGGTTTACGTGGAAGGATTTTTATCAGAAATTAATAATATTTCAGTTTTCAAGAAGTATAGAGCCCTTAGACCCGATCATACTGCCCATACACGGTTATTTATTGTATATAAAAAAGGAAGATGCACTATCCAACCACTGGGTATAAATAGTTTTGAAAAAATACCTTCTCAAATTGCATCATATTTAAAGTTGTCCAGTCCCAAAGAATATACGGGACATTGTTATCGAAGGACGGCAGCTACAATATTAGTAGATGCTGGCGGGGATATCATGAGTTTAAAAAGACATGGTGGATGGAAGTCCTCCAGTGTTGCGGAGACCTATATGGAAAATTCGGTGCAAAATAAAATAGGAATTGCAAGGCAAATAAATGGTGTAGAAGAATATGCAGAGAAAACCTCATGTTTTAGTAAATCTGTAAATTTAAATTCTTGTGTCTCATCGGATAGTAAAACACTTCCTTCATCGATATCGTTTGGAAATGTTACAAATTCTACAATTAATATTAATATTTCTTAATTTATAAGTTTGGATTAGTTTAGAAATTTAAATATGGAAGTATTTGTTATACATATAATGTTTAATAGAGTTTCTTTTAAAAATAAAAAATACACTTGAACAATATAAAAACTTGTTTTTATAGTATGTAATTACTTACAGCACTAGTGCGGTTAAGTGATACTTACCGCACTCAAATCAGTGCGGTAAGTAGTTACTTACCGCACGCTTGTAGATAAATTACTATTTTCTACTGGTTGCTAAGCTACGAATTCTTGAATATACTAAATTAGAACACATGACAATGACAAATTTGTTTATAATGCTAGAACATTTCAGCTATTAGAACAGCATGATATGGATCCTGAATATGTCCAGGATGACGAAGAGCAATATGATGCTATAAAATCTGAATCAAATGCCTTTAAGTGTTTTGGCTTTGACCTCGGCGAAATAATCCTTTCTGTAATTTGAACTTGTTGTTGTTTTTACTTTTTCTGTTGACAGAGAGAGAATGTTTTGTTTTTATTACTTTAAAGTAAAATATTGGGTAGTATATACAAAATATTATGCCTTTTTGTTTCTTAATTAAATTTCTTAGAGCCAATTGTATAGGTTTCGTTTAATCTAGAGTTTAAACCTAAGTTTAATCATAGGTTTAAGCTAAAGTTTCAACCAAAACTTGCAACTTGTTTCTTGTATACTTTCTGATTGACATTATATAAGTTTAACAATAACAGTTGACAGTCTCACGTATTTTTGTTAATTTTTAAACCTTGGATTTTTCTAGTGTTTTAGGAAACGTTTTTAAAGTTTTTCTCAGTTAATTTGTTTTACGTTATGGATGGTGCTTCTTATAAGGTCCCTAGAATAACCAATTTTTCAGGCCGAGAAATAGAACTTTTGATAATAGGTTAATGATAGGCTTGCTAAGCATTATCAGCAAGTAATTGAATCAAAAAAAGTGATGTGACTACTTGGAGGGAAGAAGAAGAGGCCTGGAATAAACTGTCGGAGGATTTTAATAAAGACCCTATATGTAATGGAAAGAGAACTGCAAAGGTCCTCTAAGGAAAATGGGAGAATTTAAAATAGAATACCAAATAAAAATTTGCATCTGAAAAAAATGTCAAAACATCTGACTTTCTCCGTCTGCGCATGTGTTTAAACGAAGCTTGAAGTTTAACTGGTGTTCACTGTGTCAATTGAAAGTTAAACTCCAGATAGTCGTTACAGTTGAGTATACAAAGGAAATTTGACACAAAACTACTGTTTAACCGTAGCTTGCAGTTTAAACGAAACCTATACAACTGACCCTTAAAAATACATTTTAAACTAGGATACCTTCCTCCACTGATTATTGTTTATCAAAACTTTTAATCATCGTGGTATCCTAGGATACCACTTCTGATTTTGACAAAGTAGTAATCTGATTCGAAGATTTTCTGTGAGCTTGATAGAGTTTTTTATTCAGTGCAATTATGAAACAATTCTGACAGAATGTAGAAGGAACTACAGAGAAGCTGCACAATTATAGGCTATGAGGTTTCTCGCAATTCAAAAATCTTATATGGCATTTAAGCGAGCGAGGACGCAGTACTGGAAACCTTCGAAATGAACAGAATTCGAAGACAAACCAAAACTAATGGCCGTTGGAGTTTTGTATACATAGTGGCAAGAAGGTCGCGCATAATGCCTGTAACTTTTGAGTATACGAAAAAGTGACCTTTATGAAAGTTGTTCAGTAAATTATTCCCCACAATTCTAACTGCATGAATTTTTTCTGTCATTTCTGTTTTGGTTGTCATAGAGACCAACTTACTTTTTTTTTAAATGGAACACCCTGCATATGATTGCATATTTGGATTCTACTGGGAAAACTCAAATTTTTATTTATTTAAAATTGTAACAAACTTTATAACAAAATAGATAGCCTAGAAAATTGAACAACTTAACATCGGAATAATAAACAAGTGAAAACTCTTTTCAGTGAATCAGGTGTTTAAAATGACCACCATTTTCTGCTAAGCATAGCGCCAGTCGATCCCTGAACCCATCTACAACGTTTGAAAGGAAGTCCTCTAGAATCGCCCGAATTTCAGCACTAATTCTGACTTTTAAAGATTCATTTGGACGGTTAACGAAGACTTTTTTCCTTAAGTGCCCCACAAAAATCCATCGTCCTGGAAATTGTTCGCTTATGTATTGTCTAACATTTGCCGCATAATGCGCAGGTGCTCCATCTTGCTGGAACCATACCTGTTCGTTTATGCCATTATTTACACCCGGTGAAACTATTACGCAAGAAGGAATTATGTGATTCCTAAGGAGGTCCAGATATTTTTCGCCATTCAAATTACCATTCATATAAAAGGTCCCACAATATGTCTACCAACCATGCTCGCCCAAACATTACCTTCTTCGGGCTTCTGAGTATGACCTTCCTGGAACCAGTGACTATTCTCAGCAAATCAATAACGATAAATGTGTCTATTAACAATGCCATTTAAATGGAAAGTAGCTTCATCCGAGAAAATGATATTTGTTTCGAGGTTATTATCGTTATTGCATCCTTCCATCATCAGCTCACAAAATTCAGCTCTTCTATCAAAATTGTCCTCGTTTAACTCGTGCACCAACTTTATCTTGTAGGGATGCAATTTCTTCTGCTTAAACAAACTGATGACATGCATTAAAATCCATGGCCATTAGCCTGGATGATTGTGTTGGATTTCCATGTATTGAGAGCATGCTATCCAAAGCTTTATCTTCCCGGTTGCTGTTTTCGGTCGACCTGATCTAGCGTCTTTCCTAACACTGCCTGTCTCTCGAAGTTTCTTTACCACTTGACACAGTTGACTGATATATTGAAGGCCTATTTGGATATAATTCATTGAAAAGTTAACAAACCCGATCTTGCGATGTCTTCATATTTCCGTAACCACTCATTATTAAAATTTCAACTCGTTGTTTCTCATTCAGATGAACCATAGTGTAAACAAATTAGAAATCAGACAACAGCAAATTAAACAGGAACTCAAAATTGATACCTTTTAGGTCGCTGTCATGAAAACACCTTGACTCAACTGGTGGGTATTAGGTAGGAATAGTTATACCTAATTAGAAAGTTTTTCATTTTTGAGCTGTCATTATCTCGGAAACGCCTGCAGATAGGTGAAAACTTGGATTACAAAAAATTCAGAGTTTTCCCAGTAGAATCCAAATATGCAATCATATGCAGCCATTTAAAAAAAGTAAGTTGGTCTCTATGACAACCAAACCAGAAATGACAGAAATAATTCATGCAGGTAGAAATGTGGGGAATAATTTACTGAACAACTTTCATAAATGTATACAGATGAATTTTTGTGTATAATGTGTATAAAAATGAAATTAGACCTGCCATTGGAAATAAACGGACAGTGTTGTATGCATAGATTTTAATATTGTCTTAGCAGTTTTAATTATTATGCCATTCCGGCACCCTTAAAGTTAAACAAAATGTAACGGAATCAGGGCAGAGTCTAGGGTATTTGCCGCCCGGGTGCAAGATATAATTTTCCGCCCCTATAGACTATAGACATAAATAGTATTTATTGTAAAAATCAAAATTCGAAAATTCCTTGATAGGTAACTGTAACTGCAAACTAAAAACAATGTTACTATAAACTTCATTATTCATATAAAATATAAACTCAAGAAACTAATTTGAAATAATAGTTCACCTTATTGTTAACATAGAACAGAACTTAGAAGTTATACACTTGAATTAAACTATGTACCTACATATAAATTCTAAATTTCAAAAGCAACTTTCCTTGCTTTTTTAATCGCAAATTCTCTAATCAAATCCGTTATATCTAATGCCTCGCAGATTTCTTTCTCGATGCTTATCACAGCCAAATTCGTAAGTCGGTTCTGGCTCATAGTAGATCTCAAGTAGTTTTTAATTATTTTCAGCTTTGAAAACAATCTCTCGCCATGAGAAACAGTGACAGGCATCGTTAGAAAAATTCGTAGGGCTACAGATAAATTTGGGAAAGTACTAATTAAATCATTAACCACAAGATATTCTATGACCTCCTTGTCCGATTTAAATTTTTTATAGGTAGACAACATTTCAATTTCATTGCACAAATCAGTTGCATTTACATCCATTTGTTTAGTGGATAAATCTGTTAATTTAATCTGTAAATCCATACAATATTTCATTAACTCTTCTTTATCTATGGATAAAGAACCTAAATTATTCAAAAAGCCAAAATAGTCGTTGTATTCGTTTAATAGTTCAAATCTGTCATTTAATTTTGATGATACTATATCAAGAAAATAGAAATAAAAATTAACTTTGAAATTCAACTCTGGTGATTCAACTGATTCATCTCTATGTTCATAATCAAAAAGAGTATTTTTTTCCTTTGTCTAACTAAGCCTATAGCGGGAAAAACAATTTCACAGTCTATATCTTCGGCAATTTTTTTGGCTTCATTAAGCATTGCTGAAATGCTACTAGATCAGAGCGTATTCCAATGAAAAACATTTGAATTTGCTTTAAGATTTTGATAGCTTCTGGAAAAACTATATTAGATTTTTGCATGATTTTGCTTACAGGATTTATTTTTGATAAAACATTGTATGACATAAAATTTTGTATCATATTATTCTGCCGGCTGATCTCACAAGGCGTCAAAGCACAACACGGTGGCACAACTGCACAAATGACAAATATACAAAATTTCCTTCCACTTTATTTATATATTACATATATAGTTTTGTATTTCATGATGCCGCACTATATAAGAACCCGCCAGCTATAAATTATATTAATAGGTAGCAAAAATACTCATAAAACAACTTCTCAATACCGACAAAGAACAAAGGTACCGTCACCGTCCAAATATAAGAAGTCCGATCACTTCTTTGAAGTATTGAAAACGCCGGCGGTGACCTCGAATCGCACCGAGAACCGCCTACGAGGGAGATACGGGAGTCATTCAGTAGGAACGGTGGCTTGGCCGCTTGAATATTTTTATACGAGGGAGTTGTGGTAATAAATACTTAACACAAATCGTACCGAAAGTAGCTACTTTAGGAACGATTTTTTTCACTTTCGATACGATTTGTTTACTTTCGGGTCTACTATTGTTACTTTCGGGACGATTTTGGGTTTCTATGTAAACGGCTTTGACAATAACATGAACATTGCACTATATTATGACAGCGCTTGTCACGTATTATATATTTTTTTAAACATACAAAACAACTACAGAAAAAATATTGTACGTAACACGATCCAAAAGTGAACTCGCAGGATTTCAGGACTCGCCTACGGCTCGCCCTGGAGTTCCTACTCATCCCGTAAAATATTACTTTCGGAACTTTGTTACGTAAATTACTATTATTTAAATATACCTGTTTGACAGCATAATCAATCAATACATACATGAAAATTCATAGTTAAAATAAATTAACGAAACGTCGGCATGGTGTGTAATATGTCCCACTAAATCTACTTTGCATCTTACTCAAAGGAAGTAAACAATCCTTTTTACTTACCTTATTGGATCTTTAGGGCACCGAAATAACGAAAAACAATTATCAGCACAACAATAAGAAAAACTCTCAAGGTGATTCGCCTCCATCATAAGTAAGCTAATATTATACTATATATAACGTGGCAGCATACGAAAACTCTTCGCCGAGAGCGCTGTGGATTAAAGTATGCACTTGCAAAAACTAATCCCCAGCCGAACGCCGTTTGAGCGTTGACTCGCTGGGCGCGGGGTAGGGCGTCGGCAGGGGAGAAATTTACAGCGGCAAGAGCAAGTGAGCGGACTTCTTATATTTGGACGGTGGTACCGTCAAATGCCGTCGCGCTCTGCAAAATATATTTTATCTTTGGTCCCGGTGAATTGAATTTTGGATTAAATTAACTATACTATTTTAACTATCGCAGTGTTCTAGGTTCACTTGCAAGTTGAAATTTTAAGAATACATTAATTTTTAGGGGTGGTCGAAGTTATAAATGATATAAATCAAATATTTGTCAAATAAAAACTATTTTAATTAAATCCGAAAAGCATGTGGATGACCACATCAGATTTTTTTCAGTCAGTAGTATATTTATTCTATAAAAAATTAAAAAATGCTTTTGGCTTTTACTTTTTTTTTAATTTTGCCGCCCCTACTGGGTTGCCGTCCGCGTGCTGTGCACCCCTTGCACCCCGGCACGGCTCGGCCCTGAACGAAATGCCCCTGATGACTGCATTGCAGATCTAATTTTATTAATATATAGATTCTGATATAAATCTTAAAATGCTTGGCTAATCCGATGTAGCACCTCCGCAGAATGTGAATAAATAGTCCCATAAATTTAATGGCTGATTTACTTTTAATTTGTTGCTTATCCAAGATTAGATCATCATAGTTGAAAGTAAAATGCTGATTATAAAAGTGTAATTCGTAAACTGAAATGTGTCAACCATAACTTGTTTACCATCCCGATTTGATTTACCACAAAATATAATTCGTTTCTAAAGGCTAAACTGAACATGTACGTGGGGAAATATGAAAAATATGCTAAAGAAGCGTCAATAACTTTTTTGATACCTTGTTTCCTTATTTTTCACCGACAATTTTATTGCAACTTCTCAACAAGTAGTGTGTAAATTAAAATGTCGAGAGCTTTTCAGACATATTTTCGGGATATATAAATTGCGAAGTGTCTGTTTGCGAAATGATGAAATTTTCGGTATGATCTGATGGGGAACCAAATTTTAATATGATAAATTCTTATAAGTTCGTATCTTTTTTATTTAGAGATTTATGTCTCGAAAGTAAAAATTTGGAAAAATATTACCTCTCACTTTTTATTTAATTATTGAAAGTATTGAAACAATATAAATTTAAATACTTACATATAAGTGGTCCTACAACACAGCTCCTTTGGTCTCTAGATTCTATACTAATAGAGATACAGATTTCGATCTTCTACAGGATAATGCCTATGATAGGCAGGACGCGTCCATATGGGCAAGGTCGTCCGGCGCACGATGGCGCCAAGGCATTAAAGGCGCCAGGCCTTCAACACAAATTAACATAAAACTAAAAAAATTGTCTATGAATACCGGTGGTGAAAATGCATTATCCACCCACACCGACCGCCTGTCGGCGACCAGTACCAGTGCTGAAATTTTACTACTCCTCTTCCTGTGGCGGCGCGAAAATCCGCGTGCGTTCGGTGCGCTGGTTTAAACTTTGCGTGTTCGTAATCGATGTAGCAGGTTAATTCTTGTCTTCTTAAGCGCATAATACGTATAGAGTGCCTTATTTGCTATTACGTATCTACCGCAATTGTGAAGAATAATTACAAATAAGGTAAGTAAGTGATTAAATAAATTAATTAACAGGGATGAATATAATTCTTTTTCTTTTTAATACCTTTTGTTCATGAAACAAATAAGGCTAAGTGTTTAATATTTTTTCTTTATTTCATTTAAATGGCCAGAAAAGAAAAAAAGAAATTGTCTGGTTACCAAAACTTGCTTAACAAGCGAAAACGGGAGGAAGACTTGTAAAAAGCCAATTTCAAAATTAGTAACTTTTTCGAAAGACCACACTAGACACTACTTCTGATAACAGTGATTCTCTACAATTAACAAAATCAAGCTTGCCATCAGAATTAGAGAAGCAAGCTAATGAGGATGAAGATCCAAAAGAATTAGATCCTGATACATTTCAGTCAGTGTCGGTATCAACCTGCTCGAGTAAGCAAGACGAATTATCCGAAGGAGCGCCGCTTTCTAACGATCCAGGTTTTTTGCCGAGTGATTGTCTCCAATCCAGGTGCAAGAACTTGTCGAAGAAGGTCCAATGCATTATCAAAATTAAACTATGTATCCTAAAGACAACAGTGGACGTAAGCTTTCCGATATATAAATACATATGCGAGATGTAACACGTGGCGACATCTCGTAGCAATCGAGCTATCCACCTAACCAGACCAGCGAGGTCTTAGAGAAGACCAAACGCTGGAAGGGATCCCGCATAAGCAGGTATCTAATGTCAGGTGGCGCTGAAAGCCAATCGTCGGTTTCTGTGAACCGAAAACATGATAAAGAAAGATGTTTTTCCCTTTTCTTTTCGTCAGACATGTTTTCGGTTCACAGAAACCGACGATTGGCTTTCAGCGCCACCTGACATTAGATACCTGCTTATGCGGGATCCCTTCCAGCGTTTGGTCTTCTCTAAGACCTCGCTGGTCTGGTTAGGTGGATAGCTCGATTGCTACGAGATGTCGCCACGTGTTACATCTCGCATATGTATTTATACATTATGTGTTGAAAACACTGTAAGATCCCTTTCCTTTTCGTCAGACTCTATAGCCTTGCCGATGAGCCGTAATACGGCGAAACGCGTCCAAGGATTGGGTCTGACGAAAAGAAAAGGGAAAAACATCTTTCTTTCCGATATATATTTTACTCGAATTTTATTAAATGGTGAAAAGTTTCAGGGACATTGGTTGCTATATTTTATTGAAAAAAAATGCAGTTTTCTGTTTCTGCTGAAAAATATTCAATGACCCCAACTCCAACAATCCATTGACTTTTAAAAACACTAAATTAAGTAACCAAGATGGTTTCAATGATTGGCATCATTTAAGCGAACATTTGAAAATCCACGAAAAAAGTAAATCTCATTTTCAAAATTTACGTATTTGGTCAGATTTACTAGAAATATTAAAAACTAGTCGAGCGCCATTGATTCGGAAATGCAAAATTTATTAAAAAATGAAACTAAACATTGGCGCAGTGTCATTGAAAGAATAATTTATACTATTCAATTTTTGGCTGAACAAAACTTTGCTTTTCGTGATCCTGGTAACAAATTATTTGAAAGAAACAATGGAAACAATGATAGCAAAATTTGATCCAGTCATGTCTGCACATATGAATAAATCTCAAAATAATATTCCACCTTGGAGGTAAAATTCAAAACGAAACCATTAAGTTAATAGGTGACAATATAAGAAATAATATTTTTTTGCATTTTATACAGTAATGCACTAGATTAATGACCTCAAAATCGGACAGTAATGGGTCACTTTACAGCATAGCAACCATTACAGCATAGAAACCATTACCGCATAAAACGTCAATGTCATTCAAAACACAATTTGACAAGAAAGAAATTCGTTTATTTTAAATCTTATTACAATAAATATTAAAAGAACAATTATTTAAGTTAGAAATGGGTGCAACTGCTGACCTCGCCGTATTAAGTAGTTGTTGCAGAACATTTTTTTCATTCACCACAATTCCTATGGGGACTTCTTGGGGTAGTCCCAGTTGGACATTTTTGAATACCCTTTGAGAATTTTTCAATTTATTTTCAATGCTTTCTTCCACGTATCCTTCAGCTACGCTTGTGGACCGCCATCCCTCATGCCGTTTGAGATCCTGAATATCAGCGCCATTGTCAGCAAGAAAAGTTGCAGATGTTCTTCTCAAACAATGACCGGTGTAGCTTGAAGCATCAGGAAATTTTAGATATTTCGCAATTTCTTGTGGGATTTTTGCGAAAGTGTTGTTGCCAACTGGCTGTACTGTACATTTGCCATGACGATAAAACAGGAAACATCGATTGTGCCTTACTGTTTTAAGTCTTAACAGTAAGTACTTGTGGTAAATTTTATACCCATTGCCATCTGATCCTACGGTAAATACACGTTTTTTCTTTGTTTTTGTATCATGTAACGTTACTATTAGCATTGTTCCTGAATCCTCTATATCTTCAGATGTTAAACTGCATAGTTCTGCACGCCGACATGCGCCATTCAGCCCAAAAATTAATACCACTTTCATTAACAGAAACGTGTCGTCTGGAGCTTCCTTCAAAAACTTCGTGACGTTTTCCATGGTCAAAACTTTTGATTTTTTAGGTTCATATTTGTCGCTTTGACGTTTCAAAAAAGCGATTAACTTTTTATATTGTGAAATATCCGTATTTTCACTGATAAGTATTGTGCTTTTGATCATAGAGTACGTAGAGCATAAACTGGAAGCTTTGGGGACTTTTGCCTAAAACAAATAACAAAATTAGTACCCATATACCACACTTTAACCATATAAAATAGCTTACCTTCTCGTAAAAGTATGCCAGCATCAAATTTTCGTCAATGCCTTTAAAATTCTTGGGGTTTCTCCACTCGCAGAACATATTATATGCTTTCTCGTATCTTTCCTTGGATTTTACTGGAAGCAAACTTAAAGAAGCTTCGCGGGCCGCATTTAGGATATCTTCCAAGTCGTTGTCATTATTAGCCATTTCCATAATTCTTGTGAAATTCACTCTTCAAATATGATTTTATTTGGATGCTGTCAACAGTCGTCAAACACAAAAAAACATCTTGTTTATATTGCTAAGTTACCGAGAAGTCATACTACTAAGTTTTTGTAGATTTTCTTCAGTAACTATTCTTTTTAGATTTTAATATGAAATGCAAAATAATTAATTACTTACAAAATGCGAAAAAATAGTATACGCACATCGTCAGAAAAGTGATTTTACTTGACTCGTATGGAAATTAAATCCTCGCTTCGCTCGGATTCAAACTAACCATACTCGTCAAGTAAAGTTTCACTTTTCTAAACTTGATACTTAATGTACTATTAAACGAAGTTAAAGAAGCAAAATATTTTTCTATATTACTTGATTGTACTCCTGATGTGAGCCGCCAGGAGCAGATTTCTGTTTGCTTAAGATACGTTAATTTAAAAAACAATATATTTAGTGTCGAATACCGTTTTTTAACACAAGGTCTTCTTTGGAATCTTTACGTCAGGTAAATACCTTTGACATTTTTCTGGTCATTGTTTGCTTATTCAGCATTTTCGTTTAATTATTTAATGTTCAATCGGCCGGAGCTTTGAATTGTCGTGTCTCGTGCTTGCGTGTTTTTTCTAATATTTTAAGCTGCTTGCGTTGGCGCCTGTTTTCCTTCTCCTGGATGCTGTCGGATAGTGCTTCTCTACTGTCTCCAGTGCTTCTCTACTGTATATTGGGCTCACGCACAGGGAGCCAGTCCTTAGGTAGTTTGTATGTTGCGTTCGGTCTAGTTCTTGTATGTGAGTTTGTTATCAGTTCGTTTGTCGATACGTCCGTTCGTTTGTAGTAATCAGTTATAATTTTCAAAAAAAACTCGTTAATCGTCTGTATTTTAAAGTCGTTATGGAGCACCCTGTTCATCGTATACCTAGGGACATTTGCTATCGTCTTTAATGCTCTATTTTGAATTACCTGGAACTTATTCAGCTCGGACTTACTTATGTTGCACCATGATGGCGCTCCATAGGTGAGTACCGGCCTGACCAGGACCTTGTAGAGATTAACTTTCGTTCTATTACTAAGTCTACTCCGCCTGTGAAGCAAGGGGTAGATTGAGCTCATTTGACGCAACGCTAACTTGATTCTATTTATCGAATTTAACCTCCAGTTTAGTCTTTGGTCAAAGATAAGTCCAAGGTACTTCACTTCCTGGCACCAGTCAATCTGGACTCTATTGACACTAAGCCTTGTTTCAGGTCTTCTGACACGACATTTCGAAAAATAAATAGCCTTTGTTTTGGCGGGATTCAAACGAATCTTCCAATCCGAAAGCCATTTTTCTAGCTGGTTTATATGGCGTTGCATACGTGTGACGACGAGCCATGGCTGTTTAGAAGTCGAAGTTATTGCAGTATCGTCGGCGAACAGATAGAGCTGATTTTGTCTATCTCGCGGAATGTCGTGAGTGTAAAAAATGTTGTACAACATCGGAGACAGAGGTGAGCCTTGCGGCACTCCGGCCCCGATGCGTTTTATCGAAGAAATCGCTTCCTCCGACGAGACTGCAAAACTTCGGTTCTCTAAGAATGAGTCTACGATCTTTACTAGATAGTTTGGAGCACCGAGCCTTATCAACTTTAATAGTAGACCGTTGTGCCAGACCGTTTTTTAACATTTCGTCCTATAAGTGATACAACAGGTGAAGGTTTAACAAACTTTTTACTAAAAACTTTGGAGAATTATGATTTAGATATTTATAATATGCGCGGCCAAGATTATGATAATAGTTCAAATATGAAGGGTAAACATCAATTTGTACACAAAAAAAAGTTTGGACATTATTCAACGAGCAATGTTTGTACCTTGTTGTAACCACAGTTTGAACCTTGTCATAAACGATGCTGTGAAATCCAATATTTCTAGTATATTTTTTTTTCAACTGCTCAGGAATTATATAATTTTTTTCTGCCTCAACCAATCGGTGGTCTGTTTTGAAAAGTAACATTTCAAGTCTGACATTAAAGCCTTTGTCAGATACTAGATGGTCTAGCAGAATTGATGCAATAACCCCTCTACGATTTCAGTTGGGCGAAATGTACGATGCTCTTTATGAAATTTTATCCGGAAATGATTTTGACAATACTACAAAACATCTAGCTACTTCCCTAGGTAAGAAAATAAAAATTATGAGTTTGTGTGTATGTTAGTCTTGTGGTACAATATTCTAAGTAAAGTGAATGTTGTTACTAAGATTCTGCAATCAAAAACATTTAATATTTCCCAGGTTTGCGAAAGTTTAAATAACCTCAATGAATTTGTAAAACAATATCGATCTGAGAAAGGCTTCAGTGACTTATTAGTAGATGCCAAAGAACTAGCTTCTTGCTTAGAAAATGATGCAAAATTTATATCCGCAGAAATTTTAAGGACAGGAAAGATTAAAAAACAATTTTCTTACGAATGTGACGACCAGCCGATTGAAAATCAAGAAATGAAATTTAAAGTAAATTGCTTTTTCGGAATGCTAGACATTACTCTTTCATCCGTACATGAAAGATTTAAACTATTATCGTGTCATTCTGCTGTTTTTAATTTTTTGTGGAATGTTGAGGATTTCGGCAAATATTCTGACCAAGATCAATTTAATTTTTGTAAAAAACTGAAAGAAACTTTTACTGACAAAGATCGAAACGAGAAAGATATAGACGGAGCAGAATTTTTACACGAATTACAATTTCTGCAAAATGGCGACAAAAACGCGACGTCTGTAGTAGAAACACTTAATCACATTGCAATAAATGACCTAACCCACTCATTTCCTAACATTACGATTGCATTGCGCATATTATTAACCATTCCAGTTTCTCTAGGTACAGCCGAGAGGTCATTCTCTAAGTTAAAGTTGATTAAAAATTATTTACGATCTAGAATGGGCCAAGAGCGGTTAGAAAATCTTGCTATCATTTCTATAGAGTCTGACTTTTTAAAGCAACTTGAAATGGAAAATCTTGTTAATGAATTTGCAAAAAGTAAAGCTAGAAAAGTCCTATTTTTGTAAGACCTTTTCATCATGTATCATGATCATGTATTATCTGTTTCAAAGCAATCGCTATTTTATTTCTTTACTTTTTTTAATATTTTGATTTTAATGTTTTGTAACTTTGATACTGTTTTTGTTTTGTTACTGTTGTTTCGTATTCTATTAATATTTTTTGTGTACTTTCTGTTTGTCACAAATAAATATAGACATTAGTACTAAAAAGTATAGAGTTTTCTTCAAAAATTTCAACGATCAACTATGAGAGAAGGGTGCTAATTTTAGCTCAATATTATACCTAATATTGGTTAAAGGCGCCTATCATTATTTCGCACGACGGCGCCGAAAATACTTGGCGCGTCCCTGATGATAGGGGACTACATTTGGAAATTATTTCCGAATATACAGGGTGTTTGATAAAAGCGGGACAACTTAAAATTAAATATTTTTAAATGGGACACCCTATATTTTTTACACAGAATTGGTGTCTCTCTTTATTGTTTATGTGGTCCCAATTTTTTTCTTCCAATCTGTTACGGTGTTGCCAAGTTATTAAATATTTTTCTATTTTATTTGCTTTTGCACGGTCGCAATAAATATGCCACAATTTATTCATTTAACAAATATTTTTTGCAGGCAGTCACAATAGGGTTTCGCGAATGTTTTTATACAGGGTGCTTTAACTTTACTTCCAAATGTCGGGAAGTTTGAATCCATTTTACCCTTTTTTTTTAGATAAAGCACCCTGAATATTTGTCAAAAATTGAAACTCCTCTTAAGTCCCCTTATAACCCTAAAATAGTTTTTTCGTTTTCTGTCGGACGATTATTTTCTCCAAATTTTCGATATTTCTTTATTAATTTTTTTAAACACCATAAGTCCTAGATGATGGCTTGGATAATTGTAATATATTAAATATTCCATCTTCTAAAAATGTAATTTAATTCTGTTCATGTCTTCAAAATCATAGGTGTTACCCTGTAGCAGATCGAAATCTGCATATAATCTGTATATAATTTAGAGACCAGGGAAGCTACGTTGCATGACCCTGTACAGGGTGTACAGTTTTCGTGTGTTTTCATATACCAGCTCCCTTATTATGAAAGATAGGAAGGCGGGGTTTGCGACTTACTTTTCTCTTATTTTATGAGACTTTAATTGCCGCAAGCGAAATTTGCTTAGCCCTCTCATTTTCTGACATACTGGACAATTTTGAAAATTTGTAATTTCTGACGCTCCCCTGAATCTCGATTATTTGATAACTTACTAATAAGACAAAAATGGATTATTATAGAGTTTTTATTTAGAACTTAGTGGCGTAGTTAGTTTTTTCTTTTTTGTTTTTAAGTCATTACCCAAGCTTGTATTTTTTAAATAGGACACCCTATATATAATTACATTGTCTTATTCCTCTTTTTAAGAGCTTTTCAAAAATATATAATAGTTTATATTTATTTATTTCAAAAAGGTGATAATTTTAACATTTTTTGTAAAATTAATAATTTTTTCCATGCCTATAAATAAAAAACAAAATTAACAACATTACTTTTATTATGCAACCTTATTTTATTACATAACTTTAAACCAAGAATAAAATAAATATAATATTTTAATAAATTACAAGAAATGCTCGAATTGGGCTCCGTTGTGTTCTAAACATTTTCGACACATCGTTTCGATTCTTCGCAATGCAATAAAATAATTGTCCTTCCCTACCAAAGCCTAAAGGTTTGATGGGTAGCTTCTCGAAGTTGATCAATATCGTGGTTTTGTCTCTTATATAACTGATTTTCTATATACCACCATTAAAAAAAATCCAACACAGAAAGATCAGGTCCAATGGTACCAATCCATTTATCGGGAAATGTGGTTTCGAAATATTCTCTCACTATATGAAAATTGTGACTCAAAGCGCCATCTTGCTGGTAATAAATAATATTTAAATCGGTCAAAGGAACATCCTCTGATAATTCCATTAGTGCATCTCGCATTATATGTATACTTAATGCAAAACAAAAACCGAAACACGTCATACCCTCCGTGAGGGAATTACACAGTTTTTTTTTTTATAAAAACAAGATAAATATACAAATATTTTCCATAGTTTATATATTTGTTTACTGCATAATACCTTTTACCATCCACTCTAGTAAATCTAACACTTTTATTTTCATCTTGCCAAGATCAACCAATGGTACTATTCTGAAAAATCCATGTTTCATCCAAGAAAACGAATTTGTACAAGGATGCTTTTTTTTCTTTAATATATTCTTTTAAAAATACCAATGAAAGCTACATGGGAAAGTTCCATAAGCCCTTGCTTCGGTTCATCTTTTTTCCATCCGAAGCCTACTTCCTTTAAGAGGCTTCTTAATAAGTTAAGACAACCATAAAACAGTTGTCTGTCATTTAATTTATTATTTAAAGTTGTCAAAGTTACATGATATTCTAAAAAAAGTTACAGCTTAAGCATAACCAATGTAAAATATTAGTTTTTGAATAATACAACTTACTTGTTCCATACGTTCCATAAATAGTGCCACGGATAGAACTTATATCCAATCTTGACACATTTACAACTCTCTTTAAATAAGAACGTTTCCTTTTAGGTGACTCCAATAATTTATTTTGCTTAACTGTTGTTGATGTTGCGTTTAAAGTAGACATATTGAAATTTAGGGCAGATGCTACACGCTAAAAATTAGTAAAGTAGATATAAAACAGATAGACCTTAACACACTTATTATTATTACTTCTCTAACTGCTGTTAACGATAACAATGGTCGGCTAATAAAATTCGAATTATATTAATATTTGCAAGCTTAAATACACAAAATATTTGCTATAATTGAGTTCGTATCAAAGAAGAAGTTTGTAGTAAATTTAATACCGCATAATGTTTTAATATTTTTTGCCCAAATTTAATTTCCTCGTGTTTTCTAACGTACTTACAATTATCAGCTGATTGATGACGTGCATCGGTTTTTGTTTTGCATCAACCATAGGTGTCTATTCCCGGTTAAAATTCCTTCACTCAGATAAAATACTTAATTTTAGTGCCAGAAATAAAACATTACACGCTAAATCCAAACCGACCTTGGCGTTCTCATGGACATATTACGTGTTGGTTCTCTTGAGACCAGTACGTTAAATTGTTTCGGTTTAAGATACCAGAACTCGTAAAAGCCTCGTCGGACCATACCTGCAACATTTGTAGGTACCAGTTGCAAAAAACTATCCTACGTTCTGCATCACCGGGATGCAAATGTTGGACGAAATGGTATTTGTATATGGTTTAATTTTATATTTTTTTAGTATTAACTGCGTTCTTAATATTTTTATCCCAACTTCGTCATACACTTTTCTGCATGATTTGGATGGTTGTACCATGACAGAGGCCAAAAACAACAAAATTTCTTCTTCTTCCCTGTTCTCCTTGTTGTAAAAATTAGGTCTTGTTTTTTTTTAAAAGATCGTGCTTAAGGAAATTGGCTTAAATTTTTTGAAATATTCCTTTATCAGGTTGTTGCTTTTCTGGATATTTACGAAAAACTTAAGTATGTAACAAAAAGCGAATAATAGATAACAATAATGATAAAAAGTTTTTTATTTTTGTAATGAATATTAATGGTACCTAACAGATGATTTTAAAACTTGCCTATTAAAATGCAGCTCCGAGGCTGAGTTCGCGTCTTTATTAGCTTGCATAAAACAAACATACATATCGTGTTTTTCATATTTATTATTTTGTGCCATTTTGAACAATTATTTACAGAAATAAAAAATAAACTTGCAAAATCAAACGAACACCAGTAATATTCGACAACAATTCGTAATGGCGCATTTACAAAATTTGGTTTTCTGTCATGGCTATCCGTAATTGACCATGGCATAGAGGGATACGACAAAAAAATAATATATGTGGTGCCCCATTAAAAAAAAACACAAGTTTGGGTCATAACTCAAACAAAACTTTTTAAAAAAATACAAAAAAGAAAAAACAACTACGCCACTGAATTGAGATACAGGGGAGCGTCAAGAATGACAAATTTTCAAAATGTGTATCTCGGAAACTGAGAAAAATCATCCTAAACCGTTGGTGATATTGATTTGCGGTTTGAATGAGTCGTTTTAAAGCAAATTGTCTCCTATACTTCCAAAAAAAAGTTATACCTACCATTGTATTTAAAAATACCGAGAAAAATCTAAAAAGAATTAAAATAAAAAAAAAAGTTAGAATGAATACCAGCGCCATCTTAAAAATTTATTATGAAACTTGTGACAATTCCTGAATCATTTCCTTAAACATTAGGTTAATCTGTGCTTAAACTCCATAGCATTCCCTTTGAAAAAAATCTGTGAAGGATAACGACATAATGACATTTATTTTTAAATGTCCTAAAGGCTTTCCCTACTCCTTTATTAGGCGAGATTCGACAAAGCACCAATGATAAAAGTTGTAGCGAACGATCTACTGATTTTAATTAATAATTTGTTTTTCTACGGTTAAGTGGCATTTTTGTCACTTGCGGGCGATTTCCGAAACTGGAAATTATTTCTAATAAATTTCTCTTGGAAATTTTCATGAAGGTAGCTTCTTCTTCAGATCTGTGAGACGTATCTTTTTCGAGATATGACCGCTACGTATCCTTATCCGGACAACCTGTATATTTTACAATAAGAAACAACACATTAAACCTATAAAAAAATATATAATAATAATTATTGTTTTCAAGGACATCGCTACATGTTCAAGAATAATTTTAGTAAGGTGCGACATAATACTAAAATAAAAATAACTTAAAAACGAATGAAAATATTAATTCCTTTACTTCTGTGCAACACAGCATCATATTTTACGTTCCTAAAATATGCAATTGGCAAAATTATATCGATAACTCCCAGCATTTTCCAAAAAAAGTTAAGATGTCTGATAAAATATTTAGGGTATACCCTACTCTTTTCAACGCTGTAGTAGCCTCATGAAGGAAAGTTCAAATAAGTATCATTAATAATTGGCATAAAACTGTCATTTCAAAAAATCAATTAATAAAAATATACTCGAATTAAACTGTCACACAAGATTCTATCTCGAAGTTTTTGCATGCATCGTTAAAGGACACAATGAAACGTCATTTGCGGTGGCAATTCGGGTGCCAACCCGAATAATCCATCTTCAGGCTTCAATGGGATGAGCTTTTAATCCGTTTTTTGTTGCCACCTAGTCTAACAATATATTTTATTTACAACGGGCACGGCATTATGTGTTCGAAATGTGTATTTTTATTTTAATATATACTTTAATAACATGGTTCTGTAAAACAAGGATATTTAATAAATTTATGTAAATATTAGATTAATTTAAATTTACTGAAAATTTGATCTAAGTAAGTGTATAACTGACATTTCCAGCATTTTCCAACAATCTATCAATCATTACTTGATTAATTTAACATTTAGTTTTTAGGTAAGTACTTAATTCTATCAATGGTTTATATACCGGGTGTTGCATCGTCGAGCGGGACATAGGAAATCCCATGTAATTTTAAATGGCGTCAATTATTGGCTTCCCTAATTATTTTAGAGAAAATTTCTATTTAGGTTTATTAAAGAGCACTAAAACCCACATTCAAAAGAATAACTTTAGATATTTTTGATGAGCCCGTTTACGGGTTATCGTCGATTTCTTTTTAACTATTTCTCCTTTTTATGGCCCCGTATTTGCGGGCACCAGTCAAGGTAAAAGATGACTGTCAAATAAAGTTGTCATTTTGAAATGTGTGCTTTATTGTTATAAAAACTCGTACATCGAAAATATTAAAGGTGTATTTATGAGTACAAATTAATCTGAATAAAACTAAAATAAAGTATCCAATTACAAGGTTAATTATGACATTTTACATGTTTCAATATTTTACTAATTAATAGGTAGGTACTATTAAATTGTTAGAACTTTAGGATTTAAGAAGCTGTTCAAATATTCCTCAAAATGACAACTTTATTTGACAGTAATCTTTTACCTTGACTGGTGCCCGCAAATACGGGGCCATAAAAAGGAGAAATAGTTAAAAAGAAATCGGCGATAACCCGTAAACGGGCTCAGCAAGAATATCTGAAGTTATTCTTTTGAATGTGGGTTTTAGTGCTCTTTAATAAACCTAAATAGAATTTTTTTCTAAAATAATTAGGGAAGCCAATAATTGACCCCATTTAAAATTACATGGGATTTTCTATGTCCCGCTCGACGATGCAACACCCGGTATATATAAATGAAGCAATAAAAACAAAGAACCTTTTAAGTCGTATATTATTCGTAATGATTTGTAGCTATAAAACCATTGGACGTCAAAATCAAAAATATATTTGAAAAGGCCAATTTAGGGAGTATTTATAGCAATACGAGAATAGAATAATAATAATAATATATGATAAAAAAAAAGAATACACTTTTTCTTTTATGGTTCAGTTTGTTTCTGTTCAAGACTAAACAAAAGTTTGGTGCTACTAAACAATTAAACTAATTCAAAAAATTTCCCTATTTTTAGTCTTCTGACAGTGTTGTTTTTGTCGCGAAATTGGATCGCCTCGAAGGTCCCATCCTGATGAAGTTTTTCCGATGTTCCGATGTCTGGTATGAAGGAGCATTAATAATGAATGTTTCTCAATATTTGATTTTGGATGTTTATATTACTTTCTTCGCAGCACATTTGTAACTAAATACCATAGGTTCATACTTGATGATTGTATAGTAATAACTCATTATGTATAGACAAGGCAGTTTCTGTTTTATCACCTTGTACATTTTTCTTTATCTCATGCCAAATTATACTCTTTTCTTTTTGAGGGGAGCCCAGCGCTGTTTAACATCCAGCGTAAAACCTAAGTATTTTGCTGTGTTTAAATATGGCTTCTGGTTGTTGTTCACTAATGTGTTTTATTCTTTTGACTGTGTATTGATATTGTTTGGTTTTATTGGATTTATCCTTAATTGATTTAATTAAGAATAACTTCCAGTTTCTAGGTTCTAGACTATTGGTTATAGTATACAACTGCAGTGTCATCAGCCAGTTGCGTAACAATGTAGCTACGGGCCTGTGTTCCTGTGACCTGTGAGTATACCTGGGCTTCTCATGGATTGCAAGTTGCAAAGCGACAACGCGGCGGACAAAAAAAATAGAGTTAAGCGTGGTTTGTGCTAGTTTGAGTCAATTGAATTTGCTACAGTCTGTTAAATGAAGATAAAAAAATACTTTCGGGGACATTATTTAAAAGTGCTTATTTTTATATAACATATTATTACTTATTTTCAATTATTCTGGTTTTAACATGGTTAGTAAAATGGAAAACAAATAGATCACTTCAAAAATGTTTTATTAAGATTAAAGCAACAAAATATAAAAGATATATCAAAATGTATAAAAAAGGACATGAAAATTATTCAACATATTACTGACATTATGACACTATACTCTTTGCAAAACAAAAACCGACTCACGTCATACTCTTCGAGTGACGTCAGTTATCGACAGTGTTGCCAGTTCATAACCAAAATATGAGAGTAAGAGAATTACACAATTGTTTTTTCATAAAAACAAGATAAATATACAAAAATTCCCCATATTTTATACATTTGTTTACTGTATAATACCTTTTACCATAAACTTTAGTGGATGTAACACTTCTTTTATTTTCATCTTCTTGCCAAAATCGACCAATGGTACCCATTCTGAAAAATCCATGTTTCATCCAAGAAAACGAACTAATACAAGAATGCTTCTTTTTCTTTAATATATTCTTCCGAAAGTACCAGTCGTTTGAAAGCTACATAGGAAAGTTCCATAAACCCTTGCCTCAGTTCATCTTCTTACCATCCGAAGCCTATTTTCTTGAAGAGGGTTCTTAAAGAGTTAAGACAACCATCAAACAGTTCTTTGTCTTTTAATTTCTAACTTAAAGTTGTGAAAGTTACATGATGTTTTAAAAAAAAGTTACAGCTTATGAATAACCGATGGAAAATATTTAAATTTTAAATAATACAACTTACTCGTTTCGTATATTTTCATAAATCAGGTGACCATGCAGGACAATTCACATCACAACCACGACCAATCGATCGGTTTCCAAACCTTTCATTTAGTGTATCTTGAGCTTGTCGCGCAAAGTGTGGCGGAGTACCATCTTGTTGAAACCATAGTTCTTGCTGATTTGCATTATTATCCAGAAGTTGTGGCAAATCGTTCCTTATAAATATATTGTAAATTTGTCCATTTAGGTGAGGGTCAAAAAAATAAGGTCAAATGACTCCAGTCTCCAACTATATCATGCAAGGTATTTTCGCCAAGATTGAATAACAATAATTGCAATTTATTCTTATGGTTTTCGTGAGCAGTATACTGCTGTTGCTGTTAGGATAACTTGGTAGGTTCCGATTTTCTTGCTTTCCGTGGCAGCTTAAAAACCCTTGGTATTGTATTTAATTTCTTGATTATGGGGAATGCCTTCCTTATTTTGGAAATTATATAAATATAATAAGTTGGCATTGCAAATCTGCCCTGAAGTCTTGAAACTTGTACAAATGTTTTAATTGACGGGGCATTAGACATGACTCAAAATGTCCACAATTTTGTTTAAATTATGTGAGGTGGCCCAGCATTCTTAGGCAATGTTTCGGATCAATATAGATCACATGAAGATAACATTCTAATTTAAAATCTTTTTTTTTTACTGCCAGGCCTCTCCGAGGGGAATCTGATTCTAAATGCCGAACGAGGGTGGTTTAACAGTTATCAATAAAAAACTGGTGCTCAGGTTCGGCTCTAAAGGCAGATATCTGCTTGCCATGTCATTTTCAGGTGATCTATATAAATTCGATAAATGGCCCACGAATTTTAGAACACCGTTTATATATTTCATTAAAATATACACTGCTCAAAAAAATTAAAGGAACACTTTTGGATAACCCTGTAACTTATTAAGTGATAGTTATATACAGATGAACATTTATATTCTGAAAGACACATACTTTCTTCTAATAAATCGATTAATAGAACTTTAAACTAATCCTTTATTCGTAAACTAAGATTAACAATTATAAAAAAGTGCGAATAACAAAATGAAAAGAAAAATTTTTTTTAAGGCAATGTTCCGCTATCTGAAAACCAATGTGTTTTAGTATCGCGTATGCCCTCCAGCAGCACGAATTACTTCTTGGCATCTTCTTGGCATACTTCTCACGAGCCTTCGAATGTCTTCCTGTGGTATACTGTCCCACTCTTCGACTAGGGCTTCTGTTAGTTGCTGAAGGGTTTGAGGTGGATTTGGACGACGTCGAATACGTCTGTCCAATATATCCCATAAGTGTTCAATTGGATTAAGGTCAGGGCTTATCGCTGGCCAATCCATTTTACGAATTTCATGCTCGTTAAGAAAATCTATAGAAATCGCAGCAGTATGAGGCCTTGCATTATCCTGCATGAAAAGAAAATCAGGACCTATACCATATGCTGCAGGAATAACGTGATCTGACAGAATGATATCAATATATCTTGTAGCTGTAAGACTTCCTGGTATCACTACAAGATCGGTTTTTTCCTCCAAACTTATTCCACCCCAGACCATTACCGAACCATCTCCAAATCTGGATACCTCTTGTACAGTAGCAGCGGAGTATCGTTCATTGGGACGTCTGTATACACGCACCCGACCATCACAACGAGTGAGACGAAATCTTGATTCGTCTGTAAAAAGTACTGGTTTCCATTGTCGAAGTTGCCATCCCAAATGATCACGAGCAAAGTTTAATCGCATAGTTTTATGATGTCGAGTTAAAACAGGTTTTCGTACCGGTCTTCTAGGTTTTAAATCTGCTTCTCGTAACCTGTTTCTGACAGTTTGGTCAGAAATGGTTACCTGATGAGCCATCAAAAGTGTACTTTGAAGGTCCTTTGCTGTCGCTATTCGTTTTCGCAAAGAAGAAACTACTAAATATCGGTCCTGAATTTGTGTAGTTTTTCGCTTTCGACCTTGTCCGGTTCGTCTTTTATATCGTCCAGTCTCTCTATAGCGATCATACACACGTTTGATGACTGACGGACTGCGATTAACATTTCTTGCTACTTGTCGAATTTTTACACCATTTTCAATTAAAGCTATGACACGAGCGACTTCTATCTCGCTAAGATCTCTCATTTTGACAGATAATGAATTCAACAACTACAAGCTGTCATGCCGTTGCCCGGTGAAGCTCTCTAAGCCTGCCTCAACATAAAACCTAAATGTGAATATTTTCATAATCACTTTATTTTTTGTACTTGCTGTGGAAAATTAAACTTATCTCGAATAAATGAGCATAATCACGTTTATTTTTTAACACATCACTAAAATAAGATGCAAATCGATTATGAAAATATAATTTTCATTTGTTAATAACAGCAAGACAAGAAGTTATAGGGTTATCCAAAAGTGTTCCTTTAATTTTTTTGGAGCAGTGTAGATTATTCCTTTTTCTATGGATAATAGTCCACCTTTTCAAATCTACTCTGAGATTCAAAATCCGCTGAATAATTTTGATATAAAATATCACCTTATTTTTTTCTTTCAATCTGAATCCTGCTAATTTGAGAAATCGCCATTATTCATTTATTTCGCTAATGAGAAAATGAGAAGTAATATTTCTCTGCCTAGAGAAATAACGATAATAAATAATCACATAAGTAAATAATGAAAAACTTTTTGTTTACATGTGCTTTTGAGCCTTTTGAATTAAGAAATTCCGGAAATTGTTATCAATTTTTTAATAAAACAGGATTTTTATTATAAATTTGCAGACATTTCAAAGAAACCTGTCATCATAGACAGGAGACACTGTATAATGTACTATTTATTTGTTGCTTCAGCAAAATAAATTATATTCCCACTAGCCCACTCTTAATCATAGCCTTTAGGCAAGAACCCTGTATATATCACAAGGTTTATTGATCTATAAAATACCTATTACTGCCCGCGAATTTCCTCTGGAAAAGTCTTTTTTCAAAAAAGGCCCGCCCGAAACCCCAGCTTTCGTTAAGACTCTGAAAGGCATCAAGAGAGAATTCGTAATTTCCGAATTTAAATACTTTGTTACGGCATCGTGGAAAATCTCTGTGATCCCAAAGCACGCATACATACAACTACTAAAGGGTTGTAAAACCGGGGTTGTAAATATGCAACAACGTCTTAAAGGCTGAACATGGAATTTCGAAGGGCGTTATTAAAATATCACCGGGGGAAAATGACACCTTTCTTAACGATATAAATCGTTGCTAATGCGGGGGTTATTAATTTTGAAGGAGTTTGGGCGGAAAGGAAGGAACATGACGCCATTGAAAAATTTTGATTAATTTGCGGTTTAAATGAATTTAATAACGAGTTTATTCTTAGCAAATATTAAAATTGTACCTTGGGGAAGGAATTAGGGCAACTAAATACGACATCCTTGTATTGAGGTCGGTATTATCAATTAGTAAATTTGCAGAGCAGCACAGTTCGAAGACATTTTTTCAGGAGAAATTCAGAATAAGATGCAATAAATAATTTTATACAGATTTATTTATAACACAAAATACTAAATTTTTTATTTCCTCTTTTCGGACGCCTATACTATCTATATATTAACTGAAAATATTTAGAAGAAACCCAAAGCACACTCTAGGTATTCTTCTTCAAAAAACGTAGTCATTTGTTTCGATGAAATTAGCCGTTTTCGAATAAACTAAATTTTGTTTCAAACACGCTTAAGCATTGACTTTCAAAATTTATTTATTAATTTAGTTTATTAATATTAGTGATTTAAACACAATAACTAATCCAATAACAACATAACTAATAATTCGCACTACAATAATAAAATCATTATTACATCTCATTAATGCTCACATGCATCTAACTTATGCACAAGCACTTGGAAATTGTGTGCAAAAAGAATTTATTCTGATACATTTTCAAATCGAAGGGTGCCGAATAAAGGAACCATTAAATGAAATTTCGAAAAAAACGTAGTAATGTTAAAAATATGAAGGATTTGCTTCATTTGTTTACTTCAGCAGATTCCCGAAAGGGGCGTCCTGTACCTTAATACATTTCCTTAGCCGATGGATGTTTTCTCGTTGTACTCCAAACAACATTTTAGGATTGTCTCGAATATCATTGTAATGGTATATTATTCTTCAGATCTTCTCTGGTGTGAACTGGCGTCAAATATACAAATACAAGGCTCTTAAACTTTCCCAAAAAAAATAAAATCTAATGGATTCATGTTGGGCGACCTCGATGGTTATAAAATAGGTCCACCTCGACCTATCCATTGATTGCCAAAAATATTTATTAAGTACTGACGACCTGAATTGCTAAAATAGGGCGGTGCACCGTCGTGCATATGCCACATCTGATTTCAAATTTTTAAGAGCACATTTTCTAATAAAGCTTTGCAAATAAATTACACTTTTTAATCTGCCTTCAATAAAGAACGGTTCAATGAGATGATTCCCAATAATCTCCGCGCAAGTGTTAACCATGAACCCTTGTCGATGCTTCATCTGTACTGTTGCATGGGGATGTTCTTCATGCCACATATGCAAATTATGGCAATTTGTTACTCCGTCTCGGATGAAACCGGCTTCGTCCGTGAACAAAACGATACTAGTAAGATTATGATTTTGCCTAAATCGTTGCAAAATCCATTTTGCGCAGTTGCCTCCTGCAGGACAATCAGCAGGAGACGTGACATGTACCTGTTAGACGTGATAGGGATGTAGCAGTTATTCCCGAAGTGTCTTATAAACAACCTACTTTGTTGAATGAACTTGAACCTAGAGTTTTCTTACACTATTATGGATATTTCAGCAATCTCGTCCACAATTTTCTCCTCTAACTGAGCATTATTTGCCCTTCTCGCAGGCCCTTGTCCACCACGATGCGGCCAAGAACTTCCTAAAATGGATTAACAAAAGTCTAGCTATTTTTAACATTTGTTTTTATTTCACTTGACTTTTTACCTGCATCTCTTAGCTACGATCAACCCTTTCAAAAGTTCTTTAATGGGGGAAATGTATTACAATAAATTCCTCTCGCCTCCACACAATTACTGAGCGCTTGTCTATAAATTAGATGCACGTCAGCATATTCAGTATAGGAATAATCAATCAGACCATTTAGAAAAGTTTTGTTGATAACACATTGTTAACCAAATAAAAACGACTGATGTTTCTTTGTAGTATTCTGATTTATTATTATTTCAATAACATGTTATAAAAAAAACATATTTTCTTTGAAAACGGCTGATTTTATCGAAACAAATGTAGAGTACCTTTTTTAAAGAGGAATGACCAGAGTATTTAGGAAATTAGTTTTCAGCTTTGTAAAATAACACCTGTCAAAATTTTGGCCCCAACGAGTATAATGAAAAGTCCGTTCCTGACTTCCCTGACTAAACTTAAGGTTTACAAAAAAAAAGTTATACGACAATTTTGAGACAATATTCATAATTTGACAACACCGCAGAGAACAATAAAAATATTTAATGGTTACAAGGAGACTTAGTTAGACTTAGAAGTTTCAGTTTTTGACAAAATATACGGGGCGTGCCGTTTAAGAAATTGACTACATTTTATCTAAACTTCCCGAAATTTGAAAGTAAAATTAGAATACCATGTAAAAGAACATCTCATAAAATCATAGAAATCATACTAGTGTAACCCTAGTGCAACTGAAAACTGCAAACTATTGGGTTGGGCAAATGTTCTGGAATTTGACTGTGTACGTATAACATATGTCAGTAACGTCATCGACTGTCAAGTGGTGATGTTATTTTTTTTTATTGAAACACCGTGTACATTATTAGATATTATAAATTCTTAATAAACTTAAAACATTTTTCCTATAGCATGCCCTATGTCTAAATTCTACTGTTTCGGAAATACGAGCAAATGAATCTAGAAACTCCATAATACATTTTATTTAAAAATCAAGCAACATATTTCTTTTATTATGATAACCCAAGTAAAAATTTTAGTTTTCACTCCCAAGTTGCCACTCTAACAGATTTCTACTTGATATTAGTTTAAGTGAGTGATGTGAGTTTTTTCTTTGTCGTGCAAACTACTACTATAACTGATAAAAATATGGTTCAGCTAAATGAACAAGACTCATTACTCTGCTTATGATGATAGTATATGGGGAAGTGGGGATAGATAGATATTAACAAGAAGCAACCAACATTTTAATCAAAATTTTCCTGATCGAGATCCTATGCATTTCTAAATCAACTGCTAATAGGATGTTTCATAACTTTGAGCATCCGGTCGTCCGAAAACTGCTACAAATGACAAGAGATCTCTGGATGTTTTGCTTGCCCGGTAAGAAGAACCACAGACCTTAATTCCAAAATTTGCTTTCGTACATGATAATAGCGAAAAATCCATTAGAAGAATTCTTGAAGAAAATAATATATTTCCTTATAAAACCAGGTTGCTTCAAAGCTATCAGAGGACGATCCTGATAGGCGTACGCAATTTTGTCAAGAAACAATGGACTACATAGACATACTACGTAACTTTGTAAGTCGTATTTTATTTTCTGACGAGGCCACATTCTGTCCTTGTGGCTTCATCAATAGACACAGCTGTCGGTACTGGTCAGACCATAATCCCCATTCGATGATGGAACACCGTACACAACATCCCCAAACATTAAATGTGTGGGCAGCTATAATTGGAAACCATAATATAGGGCCTTTCTTTCTTCATGGAAACTTGTCAGCTAATCACTGTTTAGATCTGGTTCGGAATAGAATCATACCAAATCTGATCAGTTTGTATCATGATAAAATACTAGCGAATGACATTTGGTTTCAGCAAGATGGGGCACCAACGCATCTTGGTATACATGTCAGAAACTATTCGGATCAATCGTTTCCTGGAAGGTTGATAGATAGAAGAGGGCCCATTAAATAGCCTCCTAGATCCCCAGATCTAACACCTCTGGGGTCATTTAAGGACTGCTGTATACCGCACGAAGCCTAACTCCTTGGAAGATCTTGAAAACATAATTTTAGATTCGTGAACATTTGCAAAACGTGCTTTCCCACTTTTCAGAGAGGCTTGGACACTGTCAGGTGGCTGGAAGACGACATTTTCAATATTTACTTAAATAGTTTCTATTTTATCTTATTGTTTATCTATAATTTCTTAATATCTTTTTTTAATAAATTGTACTGCCTTTATTTGATCGTGTTTCCGAAACAGTTATATTTAGATACATGGTATGCTCTAGGAGAGATGTTTTAAATTTATTGAGGATTTAGAATATCTACATACACGATGTAAACACAGTCAAGTAGTAAAATTTTAGTCCTATAGAATACATAAACAATAAAGAGGGGCACTATTTTAGGGTAATCAATATAGAGTGTTTCATTTAAAAATATGGGTGATGGTAGATTCGGTCCCAGCAGGTAGCAGATTAAATTAAAAATTTTATACCCATTTATCGGTAGGTACATTCCCTCCCAACCAGAGTTTTACGATACTGAGGTGCTTAATCTCTTTGGTAGAAAATAGTAGTAATTAGTAAATAATGTAATAAGTATAGCTTTCAGAAAATTTTAAAAAGTGGTGAAAAGCGTGGACGTGTATAAATAAAAAGTGTAGATCTTTATTGCTTAATATGGATGAAGTGGACAATGCAACAACTGTTACAAAGGATGTAAAGGAGCATTGCCATAATGTAGAACAGTTGAACCGACAAATTGTAAGCACTTCTTGCAACAGATTTATCGGAGAAGCCTCCAAAAACCATCCGCCGGGAGCTTCAAGACAATCTGCCTTCAACGATCAATACGTCGGACGTTGCGTTAATAAGGAAGAATTTGTACAATGCTCGTCGAAAACTGCTTCCACAATTGCCAACTTCAACAAACTTTCGACATTCTGGCGAAGATCAACATTGAAACATCCATAGGTGAAAATTTTTTACTTTTTAATGATGCAGCTGATCAAATCGCTGTATTTTCTTGTAAATCAAATATTGAATTTATCGAAAAAGTCAAACGAATATATTTGGTTGGCACATTTAACTAATGCCCACAATTTTTGTCAGTTTTTTACGATATTATAACGACCACTATATTCCCCCGATTTCTTCCCTATTACCCAACAACGTAGTGAAACGTACCAAAAATGATTTAATATTGTAATAGAAAACTGCATCAAAAATAGTGTTAGATTAGACATTTCTGAAATTGTATTTCATCTTTTGCAGTCATGGTATAGAGAAATTCAGCAAATTGGTTTAATATCTGCCTACAAAAATGAAAGTTTCGATGCAGGGCGATGGCTAAAAGAGACTTTTGCCCTTATTTTCTTAAATCCTGTAGAAATCAGTGATTGTTTAGTATTCGATCTGGTCTCAATAGCACCAGACAATGAAAAGATTCAAATGTACTCCGATTAGTTGATAGATAATTACATATCTGAGAAGTCACTATTCCCTTCTTCACCTTGGGCTACAAACTCAACAGAACTTACACGGACTACGAATTCATGCGAATCTTTCCATAGACACTTTAACGAATCGTTTTGCGAGTCTCATCCAAATATTTTTGTTTTTATTAACAAACTTCCAAAGTTTCAAATCGAAACCTATGTAAAATTACAAAATGTACATTTAAATGCTAAAATTACCAACAGTATAGTTAAAAACCGTCAAAAATTTATTACAAAAATGATTGAATCATATACGAATAACGAAATAAGCCGATTGCATTTTATTAAATGTGTCTCATTTCACTGTGGCGTTTAAATATTAGGTATACAATACGTACTTAAGTAAATAATTTTATTTTATTTAATAAAACAAAAATTATTCAATATGACAGTTTTATTTCACTGATTCCCTCTTCCAATATTTTTCCCGGGACCGAATTTACCTGTGCAGTTTCAGGTAAAACAAAATTTGGGACCGAATTTAACCGTTATTTTTGACACCTTTTCTCTTGGGAGGGAATTTGCCTATTCCCAAAAATATGTATATTCAAGTTGTCCTGATTTTGTGAAACACCCTGTGTATTTAAAAATAATTTCTAAATGTGATCCCCTAACATAGGCATTAGCCTGTAGCAGATCGATATCTATATCTCTAATAGACAAGACCCTCAATTATGCTACTAATACATTTAGTTTTAACAAACGTAGTGCAGTTTGTCTCCGTAAAAAAAAAGCTAGGATAAAATAAAATCAATCGGTGGGTCACGCGCTCTAACGTTTTAGGTTTGTGATATTTTACTTTGGAGGAGATCTCGGAGGTTGTTAGTATTCACAGAGCGAATCCGAGCGACCCTCTTCCCGAATCCACCAGGAGAATCATAAAATACGAAGGAAAAAGGTTTTACTGAATTACCGCCATTAGGTGACTTTATGTCATATCCAATTTGACTGTTTATTTCGCATTCTAGAGGCATTGCAATGAAAGTGTAAATTAGCAGGGAGAGGAGGAATGCTTCCATAATTTTTGCACCGTTTCTTAGAAGGAAAGGGTTATCTAATTAGAATAACAGCCCAAGACTTTTATTTTTAGCAACGTGAAAGTCTCGTAAGAAAATATTTTGTGACCACTAGACTTAAAAATTATGTTTACATAGTTTGATATTATAGCAAGCCTATTAAATAATTTGTCATTGATATGTGACCCTAAATCGAAAAATCTGAAAAGCGTTGGGGGTGTACTAAGCTTTAAAATATACTTTATTAAATAACTTATGCCGGTTTGCACGGGTTCTACATAAATCTTATTCGTAGGTAAGTGGAACCTAAATTTAAGGTACACCTTAATGATCATTTCGTTTGCTAAGGTTCCACTTATCGATAGTTTAGCTGCATCGTAGATACAAGTGGCAACACCGCAAAATATAGTGGCTAACTAGGGATGTTTTACTTTTAATGGAAATTTTTATTTCAAGTCAAATAGTCAAGAAAAACAGAAGTTTGTTTATTTATATTTGTTGGAAAGTTTATTGCTATTACTGTTGCTTATTGTTAGAAAAGTGAAAAATAAGTAAGGTGACAAAAAAAAGAGTGCGGTAAAAAGATGATGCTTAGAACAAAATAACATCCCAGTTTGTTGGCGCCGCCTTTATATGCTGAGGCCAAACATAAATTGTTTACTGTAATTCTCATAGGTTGCGTGGTTCAAAATATGTCAGTTGAAATAAAAGGCTTTTTTCTCACAAAAAATATATCTATTTACTTCTGGTATTTCATTTATTCATCTTCACATCCGTTTTGCATACCAGCAAATAGTTTTTACTCTCACAACTTAGTATGGTAAGTACTTACTGCTTTAAAACAGCTATAAATTTTTACATCACTAAACAAACAATAATATCGGGATACACTACTGTATTCTTAAACCTTCGAGAATTTATCGTATCTACCAACTTGAGACTGCTTTTTACAATAGATAAACAGGACTCGTGTCGTAGTATAATAACTACGTTATTCTACCTTCGGACATTCACCGCGAATTGACCACGTTAATTGAACAGATAAACAGAACTTGAGTTGGGGTGTAATAATCACATTAGTTACACCTTCGGGATACAATACCGCGAATTTTCCAAACTATTTCATGGCTTGAATACCATAAAACCAACTATAACCGCGCAAAATGCTGCGAGGAGACCGTGTGCTTTCTGCAAGGCGTGATACGGAACTCTACTTAAGTCTGGATATAATAATCACATTACTATATCTTCGGGAAAACACCGCGAACTGACCGACTTAATTACTTGGCTTAAGTGCAAAAAAAACTAAAAACTTGCGTAAACCGCGAGGGAAGCCGTCTGCTCACCACGCGAGCTGTTACAGATCTCTCTTGTCCACCCGAAAAACTAAAACAGGTCAACTCTTACTTGCGATATATCATCTTTCTTTCTCGTACACAGTAACATTCTGTCATGCTGTTTCAAACCCTGCGCTCAGTCACGTATGCTTGTTCCGCCTACAGCGAAGCTAGATGCTTGCTTTACTTCAGCGGATTCTGGGAATTTAGTCTGGGCGTTGTAGTGTAGAGTGCGTATTCTAGGAAATTGTTATTGGTTATACGTTTTAGAACTCAACTGTATTGTCTTGTTTCTATGCGGATTTTTCGACTCGATCATACATTAAAAGATTGTAAACTGCGGCGTTGCCGTGCTTTCTCTACTAGCAAGCAACTAGACAACTAAACCTTTCTCCAAAACAATTAAATTGCCAAACACCAAAGAATTATCCTAGGACAAAAGAACCATCTTTAGGAAATTGTATGAGAATATAAAGAGGTCGGGGGACATATTTTGAAATAATTTTGACATTTACCCTCCCTCCAGGGTGATTACTTTCTCGATAATTTGATTCTCCGTCAACAACTATGTAAGTAAGCAGAAAATTGTTACGTTTACTCTACTGGTTGGTTAGTTGTGAATTTTTGAATAAACAAAACAAGAACACTTAAAACTACACATTTTAAACTAGGATACCTACCTTTACTGATTATTGTTTACCAAAACCTGTAATTATCGTGGCATCCTAGGATACAAGAAACTACACAATTGTGCCATTCAAATATCTAATATGGAGTTTAAGCGATTAGAAGATCAAGGACGCAGTACTGGAAGCCCTCGAAATAAGAACAGACTTCGCAAACAAACAGAAACAAATGATAATATGGCCGTTGGAGTTTTGGTTGTAGTTCCTATCAATCCTCATGTTGGTTCAAGAGAACAACTTGCTCATGATTTAAGAATGTGCCAAAAATCGCTACTGGCTATTTTAAATAAGCATAATTTTTACCCTTAACACATAACCCTTCATCAGGAATTGTATGACGAATATTGTCAAAATAAGAACCCATGAACATTAGACTTGCCATTCACGAAAACAATGAATTTTCAAGAAAGATAGTCTTCTCTGACGAAGCAACATTTACCCATTGTGATCAGATAATTACAGGGACTTAGATTTAACCAAAGGCTGAACTGGAGGCTCAATTGAATAAATAGAGTAAAGCTTGCATTGCGTCAATTAGGCTCTATCCACGCGCTGTGATGATTATTATATCTATTGAAAACCCCCGATGTTGTGAATGTGGCTTCGTCAGTCCATAAGATATTTCTGAATAAATTAGGGTCTTCGTTTCCTTTCCGAATCACAATTTGGGAAACAAATTGGAAGCGAAGTTCTTTTTGTGCCGGTGTTAGATGTTGAAGTGGAAGGATATGATAAGACTTAAATTTATGATTTCTTAAAGTCCTGTGAACAGTTCCTTGGGTAACTCTTCTGCGTCTTACACCGCCGCCGTATTGAACGTCCCGAACTGCGTCCGAAATTGATTTGGTTGGATTCAGTCGAAAATAATTCACAAGGGCACGGTCTCGATTTCTATTCCTTTCTGGTTTTCTTTTTCTGTCATGTAATGTTTTATTTTCCTCAAATAGGTTCTTTATCCTTAGAATAGTATTGACGGATATATTTCTGTGAAAATTTGCAATAAATCTTCTCCTTGCTTCTCTTGCATTTTCTTGGCATTTGTAGAACAAGATAACAATCTGCAATCTCTCATCTAATGAATATTTCATTTCGGCAATATTATAGTAAATTTGTCAAATTTTTTGACTTTGAAGGATTCAAAGGTGATTATACCTTTATTACCTAGTGTATGTTTCAAACAGGTTAAAGTTAAATTATACTGGATAAAACATTAAAATTTAATAAAAATAGCTGTCACAATATTAAATATTTTAATCAGAACGGACAAAAAAAAAATCACTCGTTCCAAAAATCGTATAAAAAAAGCTATGTTCCATTTAAAAAACACCTTATCCATAGCGTAACTCTTTTGTTTCTGGTTCAAATAAATTTTTGGTTTCATTTTTGAATTCTGCAGGAAAAAGTACATTGATTGGCTATTTTGGATTTTTCTTTAAATACAAGGAAGCTCAAAAATGAGCCCCTGTTCAGTCCTCGTTGGAAGACCCTGTACATTAAGGAACCCGAGATTTAAATTAATGTGGATTATTTTGAGAACTTTTTACTGAGTGAATAAATTTTGATTTTATTAATTTAAGGTCAACCAGCACAATTTACACTATAAGGCACCTCACTGTATGAGAATTATGTCCAATCAGTGGTCTTGGAACAATTTGCGACAACCTATGGATAATAATACTCCTGTAAACTGGCCTGCAAGGTCACCGAAGTTAACCTTGTTTTTTCTTTTGGGGTTTTATAAAAGATAAAGTTATTGCTCTACCACCGACCACACTAGAAAATATGAAAGATTGTATTTGACAAGAATGTAAGTTAGTAACTACTGAAATGTGAAATCGCATGCGATATTTATCAACAAAGGATTGCAAATGTTTACAAGTAGATGGCGGTCATTTCGCACATCTTTAAGGCACTAACGTCGTTAAATTTAAGGTAGTATGATAGTTTTAAGTGTTCTAATTTTGTTTATTCAAAAATTCGCAAATAGTAGTATTTTAGTGCAGTAAATATAACAATCTCCTGCTTACTTACGTAGACAAAGAATTTATTTATCGAAGAAATTTAAATTCTCGCCCTGAGTTAAAATAATCTAAATCATAGTTTGAGACACCCTGCAAAAGCTTAAGCAGCCCCTCAATCAAATATCCTTCCGAGAATGGACCACATATTGTAGCTTTATTAAAATTTCTGTAATTCTTGTTGTAGGGCATTAATCAACAAATTGCCAAAATTGCCCCGAGATATTAATAAGAACTTTAAATATGTTACTTTTGTAAATAATCAAAAACGAAACATCGCCTAGTTAAAATCATTAATTTTTACATTACTTTCTTTACCACCTCATGTATAACGTTTTCACACGTTTCGTTTGATAAACAAATAGAAACAGCTGCAGCTTAAACAAATAACAATAATTGTTCAGAATATGAAATATTCATTTTTCTACAAACGTGTTAAAAATGGAACTTTTAACACTGTCTACTAGCCTTAAAAATGTTACTTTAAGGCACTACTGTTAAAAGTAAAATGTCAATTTTTTCAAAAAAACGTCAAAAAACATTTTTAGTTTATTTATTTACACTTATATTAATAGTACAATTTGAAAAATGTATTCCTTCCTCAGTTCTTCGCGATTGAGGAGGATTGAGCGGAAACAGCAGCATGTCCAGTTGAGGTTGAAGCATCATCGGCTGATGTCGTTTGTACTGTAAGCAATTTTCGAGCAATACAATTTTTATTTTCCAAGGAGCCCACGATGTACCCTTCCGCAACGGTTGAGGATTTCCATCCCCCATGCCGCTTAATTGTCGTCAAATTTGCTCCAGCATCGGCAAGTAAGCTCGCAGAGGAACGGCGAAAGCAATGCCCCGTATAGAGTGTTGAATTTGGAAGTTGCAGAAATCTTGCTATAGCAGCAGGAAATTTTCCGAACGTATTAATTCCGACCGGATATCTGGTACATTTACCTTTTACATATTTTAAGAACAGCCGCCGATATACGACATCTGCTGGACGAAGATCAGTATATTTTCGATAATAATCCAAATAAAATTTTTCAACGATAGTGAAATTTCGTGGTATCTTGGTTTTGGTATCTGATATTTTAATAACTAATAAAGTCTCCATATCTTCCACGTTGTCAAGAGTCAACTGACAATGCTCCTCCCTGCGGCAGGCACCAAATACTCCTACAATCGTAGCTACTTTCATCAGAAGGTATTCATCATCTGGTGCGTACTTCAGAAACTGTTCAATTTGGTCTCTAGTAAAAATTTTTGATTTTTTGGCCTGGTAACCCTCTCCTTGACGCTTCAAGTAGGCAATCAATTTAAAATGTTTGCTATCTACGTCGTTATTTACACGTAGCATAGCTTTGATCATTGAATAGTGGAACCAAAGAGAAGATGACTTCCATATCTTTGCCTTTTCCTCAAAATAGGCCAGGAATATGTTTTCGGAATACTTTCCAGAAACGCCTTTATTTTCACACCCTTTTATAAACTTATTATGAGCAATCTCATATTGAATTCTTGATTTTCGTGGCAGTAAATCCAAGGTAGCTCTGTTAGCAGCTTCTTCTATGTCTTTAAGTGGATCAATTTCTTGTATTTCTTGCATTTTTGGCAAATCACAACAGCCAGCGCTAGCGTTTTAATAAAACTGACAGGACAATTCAAATTTTCAATTTTTATGTAAACAAATGTGAACTAATTTAATATAAATATACAATGCTATTAGAAACTACCTGGATGTAAAAGATTCTAAACATTTAATTTTCAATTATTGTATGCCTTTTATTGCCGTTTGCAGAAAAAATATTATATGATATTTTTGTTAAAAGTATTTTTAAGGTACTCTTGTGGTTTGCAGAACTCGCTTTGCTCGTTCTTCAAATTTTCACATGCGTGCCTTAAAAATGTACTTTTAACACTTATATCATAAATAACTATTAAATCGATTACCGGCGATATATAGCACCCGTCCTTAATCCAAATTATTCCTTAATCTCGCTTAAAATGATTTTTCGGTATATACAACCATAAGAAAAATTGTAAACTAGATAAAAGTTGATCCTACAACCTCGAGCAGTTAAGCCAAGTTTTCTAACCTAAAAAAGTATTTTACGGGGCATCAAAAATTATTACTTGTGTTAAAATTATTCTATATAATTATAAATGGATGCTGAAGACGAAATATTTATCGACGGCGACCTAGACATCCTGGATAATTGGTTTTCCAAGGAGGATCTATGTTAAATCAGATTATTTTAATATGGACAAGTGGAAAACCTAACCTTTTACCTTTTCCGAAGACTTTGAGCATATAAAAGGGGATTTTTCTATAATTTTGAGACAAGCCTAACAACATTGAGGTTATTAATTCTTCTTCTTTTTTCTTAAATCATTCGGCACTTTCGCGGTTTTGCTATATTTTTCCAAGAGTTTGGTAATCCCTTCATTCACAGTGATGGTGCATATTATCTCAATCCCGATCAATTAATTAAACTAGTTTTATAACTGCATCAGCTTAAGATCAAGAGTCTTGCATACCGCTGTAAACCGTCTTCGAACGACAAAAGTTTTAAAATGGGCAAATAAACCGACGCGACGTCCCGATCTTTTTGACGAGTAGTTTATATTTATGTCAAACTACTAACACTAATGCAAATCAAAACTGATAACGGAAAAACGTTTGGAACTTAACAAGAAAGTTCATACGTGGATTAACATTATCAACCAATCGATTTCAATAGATCGATCGTTGCGATATTTAAATTTGTCTGAAGACCCAAAATAATACAGCTATTCAAATATACCCGTGTGAAAAAATTGATCTTATTGAATATGTATAAGGGGACATGTAATACTTTTTACCTGTGAATTAAATCAAATCCCATCATCATGGTGAATATGTGTATCGAAAGGGTTCGATAATATGCAAACTATTGTTAGGGACTTTCTCGCAAGACGCCTATTCATCATTTATGGGAAGAGATAAGGGGTCCTGTCTCTCTGTCCTCTAACTGTAATCTTTTGAACAATATACATGGATTTTCGATTTTACCTTCTAACCTCTCTTATTTGGATGCTTCAAAAAAAAATTAATTTTGCAAATCTTTATTTTAATAATTTTTGAATACCTACCTTACATAAAAAAATCAAATAGGGAACACACATACATGTCAATATATTACTAAATGAAAACAGTACAATTTGAAACCTTATTTAAGTATTACTGGTAATAAACTGCTTAACTGACGAATTTCAATTAAGGGCTTAAGCATTCTCCTTTTGTAACTATCGTCCGACATATAGGAAGCTTCTTTGGCCCATTTGGCCATTATTTGTGTAGTTTTGTATTATCACTTCAGGTTGGTTTATGCGGAACACTTTTACTTTAATTCAACTTTATTTTTACCTTCCGAAAATTTGACGACGTTTATAAAGATAAATTAAAATTCGCTTGCGCAAGCGCACAAGTGCCGCAAATGCGTTAACGTTTTGTAATCCTAACCAAAGGTTATCCACGTACCATAACATTTTAACATTGTCTTCACAAAATAAATAAGATTGTATTTTTTGTGTTGAATGCGATACGGGAAAACGGGATGTCGAGTTTCTAGGGGAATTTTACTCCCACCAAACTGTCGTTAGGTAGTTCGCGCATTCGCAGATCCATTGTCACTTAATTTTGCTTTAGGAACTTGAGAGTGCGCGAACTTCTTAAATAAAACTTAAAATAAAATTATACAGGGTGTCTCAACGGGAACCGGTTTGATCTACAGTATGTCCACGGATGGGGTTTACAAGAGGACAAATGGACTAAAAATTGAAAGATACGAAAAAGAGTCACTCTTAATAAACGTTTTTGCTTGTCTAGAAAATACGATTCACCATAAGAAACTTCAATTTATTTATACAGGGTGGGTAAAAACTGCAAAAATGTTATTTTGCTTTAGAGTAAACATACTTTATTTTGAAAGATACGAAAAAAAGTCACTCTTAATAAAAGTTTTTACTTAAAAAATGAATAGGTGATACTTGTTGTCAATGTCTTCATTTAATGAAGTAATTATAATAATAATAATAATAATACGAACATTTTTATTAACATGAAAAAATACGATAACGATTTCATAATTCAAAAGCTCCACCCCCATACTCGACACATTTTTCTAAATGCTTTCTCAAATAAGTGAAAGAATTTCTGATTTATTCCTGAGATATCGATTGGATAGCCTGGATAATTCTGCCCTTCAGAACTTTAATATCTTTTGGTACTGCGGTAGCAAAAACAATTTGTTTTAAACGGCCCCATAAAAACATATTCGCCAAGGTTAAGTCGGGGCTTCTTGAGGGCCACAAAACTTGACCATTCCTGTCAATCCACCTTGGACCAAATCTGCGGTCAAGCCATTCTCTAACCTCACGAGCGAAATGGGCTGGACAACCATCTTGCTGAAAATACATATTTTGTCGAAAATTTAATGGTAGATTTTCGAGTTCATCATTGAAAAATGTATCCAGCATTTCTAAATATGATAATCTATTGCACGTGTTATCAAAAAAATATGGCCCTATGATGCCATGGATGGATATCGCGCACCACACGTTCACTTCTGTGAAATATTGTCTTCTCGTCATAATTCTGAATTCGGGATTTTCTAAAGACCAGTACGTAACGTGCTGGGTTGCAACGGTTCCATTGGTAGAAAATGTACTTTCATCAGAAAACATGATACATTTATTAAAATCAACATTTCCACTTAAAATTTTTTCTCCTATCCACAAGCAAAAATCAAGTCGTTTCGCGTCATCTCCCTCTTCCAATCTTTGATTAAAGTGCGGTTTATACGGATACAATTTATTTGCTTTAAGGATCTTCTAAATTTGACTTTTTCACAACCTCCAACTGAGTAACACGATTTCTAAGGGACGTCATAGGATTTTCTTCAACAGATTGAAGAACTAAGACTGTAACAGCATCATCATGGTCGTATTTCTTCTTTTTTCTTTTGAGATCTTAAACCGAACCAGTTCTCTGGAACTTTTTTATTAACTTGCAGATTGTCATCCTAGTTATTGGGATTCCTACAAATTTCTCGGTAAATTGTTCCATGACGTAGCGGTATGAAACTTGACCATCCCCATAACATTGTATTATAAAAACTCTTTGTTCAGTAAATAGCATTTCTACTTAAATAATAACTTCATTAAATAAAGACATTGACAACAAGTACCTATACACCTTAAGTGTCATTATTATTTTAACTAGGTGCACCAGTCAGAGGTGTGCCAGCGAATACTTTTTGGGAAATAATTTTTACATAGGTAAACCTTTTAATGAATTGTTCTATTTCGGTTTGTTGTGTAGAAAACACATTCATTAAGAGTGGATTTTTTTCGTATCTTTCAAAATAAAGTATGTTTACTCTTAAGCAAAATAACATTTTTGCAGTTTTTACCCACCCTGTATAAAAAATTTTAAGTTTCTTATGGTGAATCGTATTTTCTAGACAAGCAAAAACGTTTATTAAGAGTGACTTTTTTTCGTATCTTTCAAAATAAAGTATGTTTACTCTTAAGCAAAATAACATTTTTGCAGTTTTTACCCACCCCAAAAATGAGTATACAGGATGAGTCAGAAAACCGTAGAGAAGCAAAGTTACCTTTTTTTAAATAGAACACCCTATATCTTCAAATATTTTTGGATTTAACATGAAATAACAATTAATTTTTAATAAGTGCATTATAAGTCTAAACCTAACAGTTTTCGAGATATCGACTTTTGAAAAATGACATTTTTGAACTTTGACAGCTTCTAGCTTTCTAACGGTACGTTTTAGAGTAAAACGGCTTGCATGTCCCTATCTTACTTTTATATTATCTTCCCAAAAACATCAACTTCCGGTTAAACCAGAAGTACTGTATTTCCGGCTTTTGAGTTACATCCGGTTTAACCGGAAGTTGATGTTTTTGGGAAGATAATAAAAAAGTAAGATAGTTACATGTAAGCCGTTTTACTTTAAAGCGTATCGTTAGAAAGCTAGAAGCTGTTAAAGTTCAAAAATGTAATTTTTCAAAAGTCGATACCTCGGAAACTATTAAGTTTAGACTTATAATGCACGTATTGAAAAATAATTTTTATTTTATGTAAAATCCAAAAATATTCGAAGATATAGGGTGTTCCATTTAAAAAAAAGTAACTTTGTTTCTCTACGGTTTTCTGACTCAATCTGTATACTTTTTTTTTTAATTCTAATATACCTTAAAAAACCCTAAAACTTTTATCTAAAATATTTTTTGCTGACTGTTTTACTTTAAGAAATATTCAACCGTTTCCGTACATACCAACGACCCTGTATATGAAAAACTATACATAGAAAATTTTTGGAAATTTGACAATATGCTAATGTTCCTGGGGGCAACCCGCCTAGAATATTTTTTTTTCAATAGGGTGACACTTCCGGTTATACCGAAAGTAGGTGTTAACTTGCTTATTTTAAATGGAATACCACCATTACATTTTTCAATTCTACCTAAGACTCTAGGCAGACTTTGTATATCATGTCCTATACTCAAGCCTAAGCGTTTCTCACATATTTAAGGTTTTATGTCGAAAAATGACGTTTCAAGGCCATCAAATAATATAATTATCAATTTTTCCTGTAAGGAAGTCTTTATTATTTAATTTGGGTTCGATTCCTTATTAAAAAGGACCTGCTTTAATATATTTTGGAACTTTGGATCCGTTAAGGTAATAGTGCAGAGAAATAAACCTCTAGTGAGAATGTTGAAATTGCTATTTTGGGATATTTCGCCGCATATCCAACCATGTCTGTAAGACAAGCTGCGATAGAGTCAGGGAAAAAAACCCTCGAACCCGTCGATTTTTATTTCTTAATGTGGTTTCTCTGATGATAAATTCACGTATACAGGATAGCCCAAAAATAAGTTGTGAAAATTGCGCAAAATATCAATTTTTACATTTTTGGACTTAGATCGTTCTTACTGCTAATTACTAACATTTTTGCAAATAAAAAAATTTGTAAGGTTATCTTGGCTTTACTTGGCTCCACATGGATCCACGAATAATGTTATTTTTTATGTTGGTACCTGTGATTTCACACAAAAATTGCATGTTATGTGATATAAGAATACTGCGCGTTCTAATTTGATGCACTGCAAAGAAAATTGCAACGGCTGACTACAAAGTCGCAAAAGCGCGTGCAATTTCATAATGAAAACAGGCACATTACATTGTTCTGCATTTCTTGAAAAAAAACAGATTAAGTTGTATTTAATGACACACAAATCTTAGTGTGAAATAATTTAAAATACCTATCCTTTCTTTTTTTACGTTACGAAAAAACAAAAATAAACTAATTTGTCCTCCATTTTGAATTTCAGATACCCCATCTTCAGCAACGCTGCCGCTGGATAAAAATGACCACAATGGACCCGACCTTTTCTTCCGACAGCGAGGGTGCAAAATTGGCTAGAGGGTGCGTTTCAGAGTCCATTATCCTGCACGCCGTCCTTATCTCGCAGGAAATGCTTATAGGCCCTGCAAAATGGCCTTTGCAGGATTCAAACGAAGGGGGAACGTCAAGTTTATGGCAATTCGGAATTTACAACTGGCAGTTTCGGTCCCTCGAGATGACCGTATATTCTTACTCGAATAGGTTTATTGTATGGCAAGGCGGAACTCGAAGGAAAATATATTGGCCGTGTAAAATTCCTTAATAGATTCTTTGGGTTTTTGGGATGGCTTTTTGTGATTTATTGGAATTATCAGTTTGAATGGCAAAACAATTTTGGATTTAATCAATATCCCTCACAACACAAACGACTACCCTGGAAGGTATAGTCCACCGCACGAGGCTGGCACTACGATGTCTGAAAGAAAAAGGAAAATTTGACACTCTTTGAAATGTTATAATAACCTTTATTAGCACACCAGTACTTTTTTCAATTTATTATGGCACTAGGGTGCTAATAACATATTAAATGAAATTAAAATTGGTATTTCTTCCGTGATTTGACTGGCACAAGATTCGAAACAACATTGATAGCTTCGTTCTCAATATCAGATGGCAGGTCATCGCTTGAACTCATTTTAAAATGTGTAGCTTTCAGATACAACTGCGACAATGACTGAGAGAAGCAATTTAGTGACAATCGTACCTATGCCTGTTACCAAGTTAATACAAATTCTTATTACCTGTATTCTGTATTCAATTTTTAAACTAGCTATATTTACTTAAATAATCATTATAATAATAATAATACTTATATTTGTATATAAAATTTTGTACGTAATACGTAGAATACTATAATATTAAAGTACTTATGTCATAACACGTGTGTGCGGTAATAATATACATATCTTACTTGTTACGTAAATAATTATTATGTATTTTGTTTTTTGGCAGATACCAAAAGGGTTATTGGGAAAGAATATAAAAGGAAACCAAAAATTATTTAAAATATAATCATTATTTATCAAGAAATAGAAAAAACATACATCTTTGTTATTCAATTCTGGGACATAATATAAGTGTAACTGTTAACTATGACGTTTTTCTAGATATGTCAGTTCTTTTCTTGAATATTATTTATTTCAAAAAAAATTGTTCATAAAACTACTTATCTGTTTCAGGCATACACTTTACCGTTGGTTTTAGTGCTTCTACCTTGTTTTGGCCCAGATAAGTATTTACCTCATTTTTTTAACTGCACTTTGAAATATTTACATCACTGTCGGCTGTAACATGCTTTCTTACACTACTTTGTCTTAAATTGATAGACGTAACTTCGTATTCGGAGAGGACATCTTGTACTTAATTTTATAGAAAAATTTGGTGAATTATAAAGATACAGATACAGAAAAATACTCTCTTTTGCCAGGCAATAATGACTTTCAACTTTAGGGAACCTACTTATGTGTTTTCTTACTAGAGTTACTGCATAATCTGAGGTATATAATTAATATGTATTTTGTTTTTTGGCAGATACTAAAAGGGTTATTGGGAAAGAATATAAAAGGAAACCAAAAATTATTTAAAATATAATCATTATTTATCAAGAAATAGAAAAAACATACATCTTTGTTATTCAATTCTGGGACATAATATAAGTGTAACTGTTAACTATGACGTTTTTCTAGATATGTCAGTTCTTTTCTTGAATATTATTTATTTAAAAAAAAATTGTTCATAAAACTACTTATCTGTTTCAGGCATACACTTTACCGTTAGTTTTAGTGCTTCTACCTTGTTTTGGCCCAGATAAGTATTTACCTCATTTTTTTAACTGCACTTTGGAATATTTACATCACTGTCGGCTGTAGCATGCTTTCTTACACTACTTTGTCTTAAATTGATAGACGTAACTTCGTATTCGGAGAGGACATCTTGTACTTAATTTTATAGAAATATTTGGTGAATTATAAAGATACAGATACAGAAAAATACTCTCTTTTGCCAGGCAATAATGACTTTAAACTTTAGGGAACCTACTTATGTGTTTTCTTACTAGAGTTACTGCATAATCTGAGGTATATTTCTTTCGGTGTTTTCCCTTCGTACTTTTTAAAAGGTATTCAATATTTTGAACGTTTGTGTGCAGTGGTTTTGACTTATTGCTAGCGTTCCACAATAGAAACTTTGGCATACCTGGATTATGTTATTGTATAACTTTTAGATTTTTTCGAATTATCAGAATTCTTTCGTTTATCATATTTAAATTATTTAAATTTTAAATAAATTAAATTATTTACTTTTAAGAAATTTTAATTTGTATATTAAAATGTATTTTTATCAAATTTTGTAATATATAACCTTGTATTAATTAGGCAGCATATTTGTACTCTAAACCACTGTACACCACATGAGCTTAAAATGTTTGAGTCTTCTTTTAGGCCAATGTTATCCAGGAGTTGTAATACTTTTGTATTGATGTGGGCGCAGAGTATCTTCTTATGTTTCACTACAAATTATTTAACTCTTCTTTAACAGGGTCTCTCAATCTATATCCTCTATGTGGAGGATCATTTCTATAGTACAATCGATAATATTTCGGAGATCTCTACTTTGGAAAATCTTTTATCATTTTTATAAGAGTATCTTTTGCTCCGTAGGTCTAGTCATCAGGTTTTAATATTTTGGTTATACGGTAGTAACTTATTATGTACTATACTGATAGACATCACTTCCTGCTTTTAACTAGTTTTTTTTGTAGTTGTGCTATAAATCCTTTCTTTTCTTTTTTGTTGAGATGCTCATTACATCGTAATTGTACACCTAGACTCTTTTTTAGGTACTTTACAGCGTTGAGGGTTGGATAATAATATGGTTTATTGATATTAGGCTTCGCTAGTGTTGTTTGTAGGCAAAATCGGCATATACCGATTTAATCTCGTAAATAATTCTTGTCCTTCATCGACTAGTTCAGTCACTTACACTATTACATGTTATTTGTAGTTTAATACCTGTTTTATTAATATTGTGCCAATGATGATGGGATTACAAATCGGAAAGTTGAAGCAAAGTTTCCTCACTAAACCACCATATTATTATGATTTATAGCAGTAATTAATATTCAGTGTAATGTGTACCCAAATAAAAGGAAATTAATCTCTAGGTACTATATTTTAGGAGAAAAGAAAACAATAAAAAATGCATTGGCCTGTATATTCATTTGCCCTTGGAAACCCCAAGAACTCAGCAATTTTCTTTGGCGTTGCTCCAATGGTATTAATGCCCACTGGAAGTCTGGAACATTTAGAGTTTCTGTACGTGAGTATTTGAAATGGTTATTTTAATTAAAGACTCCGAAATTTCGATGTTATTCATCTTTAAATATGTAAGTTCTTCTTTGCGACATGCTCCAAAGATTCCCACAACAAAAATTACTTTGTCCAATAAATAGTTCTTATCGTCTGCTTCTTTGACAAATCTTTCTATTTGTTCCCTGGAAAAAACTTTCGACTTTTTGGGCTTATACCCCTTCCTTTTCAAAAATGCGATTAGCTTTGTAAATGTCTTTATATCAACATTTTTATTTAAATAAACCATCGTTCGAAGCATTGAGTAAGTATTCCACAAAGTTGATGGCTTATAGGCATCGGATAATCGTGAAAAATATGCCAAAACGACTTTTTCTTATAAGTTTTTTACCTTTTTCTCTTCACACCAGTTTTTGAATTTTCTGTATGTGCCCTTATAACAAACTCCTTGATTTTTTGGGGAACAAGGTTCACCATTGCCCCATTTGCGGCATTTTCAATGTCTGAGTCTTTTAAATGAGTAATTTTTTACTTAATATTTGCCGCAGATTTTGACAAACAAATTTTTTCGAATTTTTTTTTTAACAGGTACTAAAATGTTTGGTAATATATATTAAGATTTTTATTATAAAACGCCCGTAGAAAAAATATTTTATACCATTCGTTACGAAACAATGTCTTTTAGTTACTAACGTGTTGTCCAACTCGGCTTTGCCTCGTAGCACAGTTTTCACGTCGAGTACCTAAAAAACCCTTATTTCGTAACTTGTTGTATAAATAGCTATTATTGCACTAGTGCACAAGTGATTAAAAGAACGTGTTAAGCCGCGGACGGATCAGGTTCCATTGCAAGCCAGCGCCAATTCCCACAAATATGCCAGTTGCCGTTAAGATTGAAAACGATTGGAAAGGATCTTACGTTATCATCCACAGCGTGTTTTAGTTTCGACTTGGATAGCACTGGTTGCTTTTATTCCTGTTTTTTTGCTTGCTTGCCTAAAGTATAATTTTTTTCTCAAAGAGTTGAGAATCATAATTTAAGAAATTGTGACAGCATTAAAGAACTACGCATCATAGTATAACCAGTTAGAATCTCTCTAATTGGGGAATTACTATTAAACTGAATATGTTTATACAGGAAAGATAATTATGGAAAAAAAAGAATTGTTTGACTAATGCCTCAATTTAATAAAATAATAAAATAATGAGGGAAAACAACACTGTATTATGATTTTCACTTTTCTTTCTCAACATGACACATGTTTTACCGACACATCGGCTCCTTCAGATGTGAGGTATTCAAACAAAATTTGTTAAGGTCTAAAGGCTTAATTATAATTATAACAATATTAGGAATTTCCAACGGTTAAAAATCAGGTAGATTATTTTAATACTGTTAGACAAATGGAAGACAAATGGGGAGGAACAATTATCTAATTTATCATTTAATAAATAATGAGAATTTTTCAATTTGTTTAAATTAAGTGCTTAAACCTTCTTGTTCAACGTGCAAAATATCGAAATTGTTATTAAAAATATGATTTTCGGATTTTAGGTGGTCTGCATTATGTTATAGTCTATTTCAGAAAGGTGTAGAGTAATTAAATGGGGAATTCCGTCCAGTTCGGCTCAATTTCGGTGTCGGCCATAGGCGCAGGTAAACTTTGTGCATTAAATTATTTATGATAACTAACCAAAATTTTTAGAGAATTAGGTTAACGGGTATTAAGATAAGATAGTATTGTTTGTAATATTAAAATTTCAAGCAATTGCGTAAGAGGATTAGGAAACGTATGTTTTCTGACCTGAAGTGTCAAAATCGAAATATTTTGTAGGGATTAGTTAGGTAGTAGATTATTAAGGTACGTTTTACGTTTAACAGGTAACATTTAACAGGTAGCATTTAACAGGTACCGCCATTGGCTCTGACCTCTTTGGCTGGATCATATAAATAGGTGGTAATTTGGAATAAACTTCATATATCGTGTGTGTGTATGACCTTAATCAGTATATTTGTTTAGTTTAACGCATCAGTATTTGCTGTTAAGCCGTATATAGTGTTCGCAGTATTATAAGATTAGTAATAAAATGGCGATATTCACACGAACAAAAAGATGTTCCAATAATTCTCCACTATCAGTGAGTGAAAAAGTTATTATTTTAAAAAAATGTACATGATTGCATAAAATACGATTATCCGAATTTTACTGTATAAGGAACTGTCGACCGATGTTCCCGAATGACTGGAGTTGGAAAGTTCATCGTTTCTAAATTATTGCGGGAGAGAAAGAGAGCAGGTCAAGTGGAACCTCCCAAGAAAATTCCAGGCAGACCAGTAAAAGTCCTTGATGAAGACACCAAAAGTGTAGTTCGAGTTGTAGTAGTAGTAGTTCAAGAGTTGAGAAGTATAAAGCAGTACAGAAGAGAGCAAAAGAAAATATTTTATCTTGATGAGACGTGAATTAATGAAGGTTATATAATACCAAAATTGTAGCAAGACAAAAATATAACCAGTGCTCGCCAAGCTTTCATGGAAGGCCTGTCAACGGGTATTGAGGTGCTGTCAGGTAAAAAAAGAGACTAATAATCGTCCATATCGGAAGAGAAGAGGGATTTTTAAAAGAAGGTTTGCTAGCCTTTCAGTCGTTCAATACGGGAGATTACCACGGGGACATAAATTCGAATGTTTTTGAGGCGTATTTTGGTGAAATGATGAAATATCTTCCAGCTGATTCAGTAGTAGTTATGGATAACGCAAGCTATCATTCACGACGCACGCAGAGAAGACTCCAACTTCATCTTGGAGAAAACAAGAAATTATCGACTGGTTAACCAACAAAAGTATTGAATTTGAAGATAATTTGATAAAGAAGGAACTATTAGCTATATCAAATTTACACAAACACCGTTTTATGAAATACGCCGTGAAAGATATAGCAGAAAAACATAGTGTAACTATGCTGCGCACACTGCCATATCATTTGGAAGTAAATCCTATAGAACTTATATGGATTTGTAGCAAGAGACAACACGACATTCAAAATGAAAGACGTTAAGCTACTGTTTGATCAAGCCATTAAGGAAGTAACACCAGGGAACTGGCGAAAAGCAGTCAATCATGTCATTAAAGAGAGAAGAAAATGTGGGATCTTGACCACCTGATCGATCGGACCGTCGACCCGTTAATTATAACGTCAAGAGGAGATGATAGTTCCTCAGATGACGAAGAATATTATGATTTTTTATAATTTAATTTCTGTATAATGTATTTTTTGTATTTTGTATTTTTTTTATAATGTTTAATAAAAAAATAAGTGTACCTAATTATATGCACATAATGCCTATATTTTATTCTGTTAAAATAAAATTCTTTTCTTTCTACGAATATCCTACCGGCACGCCTTTGTCCCACCATTTTCAGTGTTTGTGAACAGATAACAATAAGTTGTAACATAAATTGACCCAAACCCGGATGGTACTACCTGCACTTGATAAGAATAAAGAATTTTGCAATTTAAATGGCCTAGGAAAAAATATTAATATTGAATGGATTAGAATACAATAGAGTATAGACTAACTAACTCAATCGCGATTATTTGCAATGTATTTTCTGGTGAATATCCTAAAAATAACCAGGCAGCTAAAGCAGACTAAAGGAAGGGTTAAATATTGTCAGTTTACGCCCAACCATATTTTACAATTATTACAAGGGGCCCATCGGTCAAGCTATAAGCATAAATCAGCGTCCAGGGAGCACAATGCACACCCCAAAGCCTACATGTTTACCCATAATATTTGGCAAAGGCTCATTTCACTTTACGTGCGTGGTCAACAAACCGACAACAATAAATTACCAGGCGTTATCTTGTAACTGAATTTTAGGGGATTTTTAATATTCTTATAATTAATTTTAGGCTTCTTATAAGAATTTCCACTGCGGCTGGTTTTATTTGCCATGGAAACTAAAACTATAGGTTCCCCGTTTGTGTTTACTCGTGTCACTGTTTTAATGTACCATTCATAATTTATTATTCATGATATTGGCTTGGTTTGTCAGTATAATTCCGTACTGGCAATTTTCTCAGAAATAGTTATTTTTGTATTAAGTGCGTGAAGTGAGTGTTTTTTTAATGGCATATGAGAGTGTCAATTTTTTGCCGAGACCGCAGGTCGAGGCGAAAAATTCTCTCGAATGTGCCATTAAAACACGAATTTCACAAACGAAATACAAACAACATTTTTTGTACAACTGAAAGTTTGAATTAATCGGTAAAATTGTATATTATAATAAAAATTTTACCATATAATTTCACATAATCAAGTTAACAGCCCTGTCGTTACTATAGAAATGGTTTGTTGGCACGTTGCTTGTTTTGTTGTCATACGTTGATAGCTGTTCATATTTATTGCAATTTTTTAAATAAATAGTATAAGTACTTAAAATGGATGTAGATTACGATAGTGATAGCGAGATTCCTTCAGATATAGCCGATATAGCAAATTCGGCTATAGCTAACATGTTACCGGCGAAATCAAAATTTATATACGAGAAAAATTATAACCAATTCCGTGAATGGTGCGGCAAGAAAAATATACAAAAAGTGTCTGAAAAGGTACTTATATGCTATTTTGAGGAGAAATCAAAAACTGTAAAACCTTCTACTTTATGGAGTGTCTACTCAATGTTGAAGAGTACATTGAATGTTAAAGAAAATATTGATATAAAGAAGTTTTCAAAATTGGTGCCTTTTATTAAGAACAAAAACGTCGGATACCGAGGGAAGAAATCTAAAGTTTTATCGAGAGACGATATTAATAAATTCATTCAAGAAGCTGATGATGAAACAAATTTACTTTATAAGGTACAGACGATCAAAATTTTGTATTATTTCAGTAATTTCAATATTTTTTTAATTGTAGGTTGCGTTAATTTTGGGAATCAGCGGTGCTTGTCGCCGTGAAGAATTATTGAAGGTAACTATTGATGACATTGAAGATACCGGGTCTATATTGATTGTTAAAATACCGGATACAAAGACCTATTGCCCAAGAATGTTTACCGTTTCAAATTCTGATTATATTGAGATATATCGCAAGTATAGAGTACTAAGGCCGTCCCATACACACAAAAAGAGATTATTTTTAAAATATTCAAGAGGAAAATGTGTTGACCAACATGTGGGAATAAATAAAATAGGCGAAATTCCTAGCTTGATTGCAAAATGGCTGGGAAAAGAATTGCATAAGAGCTACACAGGTCACTGTTTTAGGAGGAGTTCTGCAACTCTCTTAGCCAATGCAGGGGGTAACATGACATCTATAAAACGCCACGGTGGTTGGAAATCTGCCGCCATAGCAGAAGGATATATAGAAGATAGTTTGAGTAATAAAATTGATATTTCTAATAAATTAAATTGTTCCTCTACTTCCAAACAAATCAATATAACTGATACAATTGTGGACTCAACTTTTCAAGGAATATCTAGCGTTTCTGATCAGCAGCAAGGTGGACTAGCTTCGGGAATTAATATTGGAAGCAATTGTTCGAACTTCACCATCAATTATTATTGTAACAAATGAGATTTTTTGGTAGTTGGTAATTAATTAGTAAATTTGTACAAAAAAATTCAATACATTTTTTAAAAAGTAATGTTTTATCGTTTTTTTTGTAAATCATTTTTCCAGTTAAAAAAAGTCTTTTTTTCACCGTGAAAAAAAGTATTTTTTTCACTGTTAAAAAAACAAAAGGTTTACGTATCGATAGCGATGAAAAAATGTCAACTTTTTTTGACAGTTGTACAAAAACATATTTTGCTACATAGTTATTAATCACTTTTCATGCATTTGGCTTTGTATTATTTTATAATGAAATAGCAAATTGCAAAAAAAAGCTCCAATAATAAAAAAACCGTCACACATAGAAATATGCATAATGCAATCCTTCGGTAAACTCTTCGCCAGAAACTTATTAGCCTCTCCAGAGACCACATATCTTTTTATACACTTCCAACATTCTGCACGGTGTTTGTATAAAGTTTGCTGGAACCAAATTTGCATATGACACGTTACGCAAGCTCCTAAAAGCTCTCTAGATAACTTAAATGCATTAGATTTGATCCTGACTGTGTGCTGGTGTGTTTCCCCTTTATTGATTATTTTTTACCTAACTGCTAAACGAAATTGTATGCAAGTCTTTTAACGTCATGTATAGGAAAATATTTATTGGATTGATTACATGATGAATCTTAAAAGAAAGGAGGAGTTAGGATTTCTTGTTTTCTATTATGCATCATATCCATTCTAAATAACAGGAGTGCGTGCGTCATGCTTATTTCATTAGTTGACACCCTAAAATCATTGGGGTAAAAAAACTAAGAAGATTTTGTATAGGGCGTCCAATTGTCAACACTTTTAGCAGTTGATAAAGTGTTGCCGTTTAGTTTCCTACTTCTGACAAAACAAAAACGGAATATGCAGTTGTTGAAAAACCTTATTTGATGTTTATACAGATGTCTTTGATAGACGTAATAATTAGTTGAGCTGTTTTCCGAGAAGAGCCAACAAACGAGAAGCGACAAAATCCCGAGTTTAGCATTAATTAAATGGGGACCAAATTATATGTCCTTCACCTTGAAATTTTGACAGTTGTCCGGGTTATTACACTAAAAGAAGCACTAAAGAGATGAAGAAAATGCTTTACACTGAAATAAAAAATGTGAGTACCTAGTAAGAAGTAATTTTTTCATGATTATCTTCTGTGTTTCATGTAATTGGTTTTCCAGCAAATTTCGTAAAGTCAAAAGAAAAATGAAATAAAATAAATAGCTATTTGCCTAACAAGTGCAGAAAATCGATTTTTCCGCACGCAAATGCCGTTGACAGCACGACGCGTAGCGGAGTGGTGTCAAGCATTTAAGTGCGGAAAAATAGGTTTCTGCACGTGTTAGGAACAATAGTTTTTCTACTAGCGTGAGGAAACAAATTGAAAATAATTTAAAAAACGGAGTTTTTTTTTAAATTTTTATTACAATGAACAAAATTTTACAATATTAATTTACTTATTTATATTGTAATTAATTGTAAACGTACAATTACTAGCACTATTTAAATTAATAGCAGAAGCCAGTTGGTTGCGGTTCTCCAGTAAAGATTGGGGTGCAGGAATAATTGATATTTCAGTAGGTTGCAGCTCGTTTTCTGAGTCCTAAAGCCCATCAGTTTGTTCATGTTGTGTACTTGTTACTTTATGGGAGTAAGAAAGGGCTACACAGCTGCTGGTGGAAGCACTGGCTGGGGTTGATTTCAATATTTTACTTGCTATTAGTTTTTTATTTTCCAAGGATTCGTTTAGATAACCTTCGGCGACTTTTGTGGATTGCCACCCCCCATGACGCTTCAGGTTGGTTATGCCCACTCCGGCATTTGCAAGGGCAGTGGCAGAAGACCTTCTATAACAGTGGCCAGTGTACTCTTCTGGATTCGGCAATCGTAAATAGGCTGCTACCTCAGATGGCATTTTTCCAAATTTATTTATGCCAACGCATTGGATGGTACATTCCCCTTTGCGATATTGTACGAAAAAACGTTGGTGTGAAGTATTTTTTGGTCTAAGTGATACATATTTTCTTATCAACGCCAAGTTTTTCTCCCCAGTGACCACAAAACTTCGGCTTGTGTGCGTTTTATTGTCGGCTATTTTCACTAAAACAAAACATTTTTCCAGCTGTACGTTTTCAAACAACAAATTTGTCAATTCTTCCCGTCTGCACGCCCCTGCTAGGCCAAAAATTGTTGCCACTTTAATTAGGAGGTATGTGTCATCAGGAGCGCTGTCTATAAATTTTTCCATGTCACTTGTGGTTAAAATTTTCGACTTTTTTTGTCTGAAGCCAACCATTTTTTTCTTGAGAAAAGAAATTAACTTAAAATGCATACCAATATCCACATTTTTTTTCAGCTTGAGCATAGTTTTCAACATTGAGTATCTTGACCAGAGTGTGGACGGCTGGTACGATTTCGATAATTCGTAAAAGTAGGCCAAAAAAACTTCTTCTCTTTCAAAATTCACATTTTTCTTCTCCTTACTCCATTTGCAAAAAAGGGTGTATTCTTTTTCATACCGTTTTCTTGATTTTTCTGGCAATAAATCTTCTTTGAGATTTTCAGCCGCCAAAAGAATCTCCTCCGGTACTTCTTCTATAAAATTTTCGTTCATCTCTTCATCGGAAATCATTTTGCGTTCCGAAGAATTCAGCAAAACTCCAGTAGAAAAACTGATAAACTAGTTTAAATTTATAATATTCTGTTGACAGTGACATACAAATCAACAACTGGTTATATACACCATAGCAACTAAGATATTTCAAAGGTAATATGATGAACAGTGACTTCAAATCGTACAGCATTTAATTTAATTAAATTTAATTTCAAAATATAACAGTGCGGAAAAATCTTTGCCGCACGGTGCGGAAAATGCGTTTTTCCGCACGCTAGTAGAAAAAATTCTTTTGAAATGTTTTATTAATTGTGCGTTACTTACTGATAGTACATTTTAGAAAGGAAATGAGACAGTATATTACATACCAAGAGTGATAAGAAGCCTATTACACACGATTTCGAGAATTACGGTACGAGCGTTACCGAAAATTGCCCTTGTTAATGCAGACATTATAATATTACGTAACTGGTCTTACTCACAGCTTGGCGTCTTACAATATAGTGTGTGTAATTAAAGTTTTACGGATAAAGTAGACAGTGCGTAAGTAGGGTCTTACTAATACAGAAGTAGAAAAACAGTATTTTCTTATGTATCCCTTTATTTCTTTTTAAATATTGAACAGCAGTTTTGTTACCGTTTCTTACATTTTTAATCAACAATCCTAAAACTAAAATAAACAATGTTATATCTAGGTCTATTGGTCCTTAAATTTACGTAACAAATAAGGGGCATACTTTAAAAGGTTTATTGTGATATTTTTATTATAATTATAAATTTCTGGATTACTGTTGAGCACTGCGTAAAATTTAAGTAAATGTTTGGCAAATTTTGAGTTTTGGTTATGTTAGACATGATATATAACAAAGTGCTATTTTAATTTGCCTTTTAAATTCTTTTTTAGCATTCTGATCCATTATGCGGCTTTAATTTGATATGTATGCAGGTAGAAATTGTTTCTTAGCCCACTCCTATAATGCTACAAACCATTTTCTTTTTGTAAAGAGTATGTTGGATATTTTTTACAGGTAAATCTAATATTTTTTAATTCTTCGATAGGTACATGGACAATAATTATGGGTACTTAGAATTTAAACGGTAGGTAGATAATATGATATTTTATTTGGTTTAAACAAAATAAGTTGTAAATTTCGGAAAACTCTATGATTTTTTTATAATGTATCTATTACTACTTACTCTTTACTTATTCTCTACGTACATCTACGCGTAGAAATATGATATTATTCGATAAAATCTACTAAATGAAAACAAGTAATTGTGCTTTCAGGAATATTTTTCAAAAAACACAAGATCTGTTAGCAAAATGAAAACATGTTCTTTTAGATTAGTTTGATATTTTTTCTTTCCCGTCGCCTCTCCTTAAAAAGGTACTTGTTTTTATACATTAACTATCAACTTTACTTAGGTAAATAACATAATAAATAATGATAGATCTTTTCCATATACCTTTCACGTAATAAAATACAGCAGATAAATACAACAAAACAAATATAAACAAATCTATCATAGCGGTGCAAATGTACTTACTGTTCAGGATTCTTTGGAAATGAAAACATGATTATTCATTGACCTTCTTTTGAGTGATACCCTCGAAACGCACATGTATTATCAGTCATAGTTTTATAATAGCACAGCACTCACAAAAATAAACAGTTAAACAATACCCTTCTTTCAAAAAAAAAAATACAACTAAACTCAATAACGATAACTCATCGACTACCGGACTAACGGGCCGGCTTAAACTTATGACAGTTGTCCAGGTTACCTCCCACTACATTGATTTCGTCAAATGTCATATTGTCGCTACTTGTTTGATGGCTCTTCTCGACTATTTTCATGATATACCTTGGCCAATAACGACCCAAGAGGTAAACAATAGTATATTGCTCAACAAGGGGCGAAAGTCAACGATCTCACGAGTGTGAAGTTAGCTGCCCGAGCGAAGCGATTTACCAATCATTTATTTATATAGTGTGAAAGGTTATTATACAAAAGGCGCCAGAAACAATATAGCAACTATAACAACTCAAACATAATACAACAGATAATATAACCTGTACCTTTTAATACTTACTGGTAGATATATTAAATTACTCACCTTTAAATATAACATAGGCATTTCCAAGACAAGAAACAGATCATAATTTTATTATTCAGACATGCTTTCTTTTTTTGACAGACCAACATGAACATTGTCACCACCGAGTAAGTATCTTGTAGCTAAATAGCTTGTTGCTAAATAATTATATCTCAACAGTATTCCATTAAAGTTTATTTGTAAAAAGAGACTGACCACAAATAGAGCACGACACATATAGTTTCACGAATCAATTGCGCAAGCGCAGTCGTATCGCTATCCTTGTTTTGCCCGGAAATCAGACAAGGATGCCCATTTGGTTTTTACAAAAATGAAAAGGTCTATACGCGTCAACGAGAAACTCGTCGTGGGATGCACTAAATATCAGCTGTTTTCATGTCGGACCCTAAGGTCGGAACCTCAACTTTCGACCCGCTCCGTCGGCATCAAAAGTCATATTTTCAAAACCTGTGTTATGAAAAAATAATGACAAATGGTCAATGGTGATTGCTTTTGGAGTTAGTAGTGAAAAACAAACTACAATCGGTTGCATAAAAGATCTGTTTTTAAATAATATTAATAGTTTTTGTGATATATTTTATTTATTAATAAAGTTTGGGTATTTGGTTTTGTGAGGTGTAACAAATTTTTTTGTTATTTTGATATAAATTAACAAAATATTACTAGAAACCGAATTGATATGACTAATTCATATTGTTGTTTTAATAAAATGAAATCAAATTTAAATTTATAATTTCACCTTAAGACTATGTAAATATAGAAAGTCACAGAGGTGGGGGGGGGGGATCATTCTTATACAGGGTATTCCATACTCGATGGTACGTTAGAAGTATCTGGAGAACGAAAAGAAAAATAATTTTGAAATTTTTACTACGGCCATAGGAGGCTACGCTCTAGCTTTTAAAAATAATTTCGCGGTTGCAGTGGTGCCAGATCCATTGATAACTGACTTCAACTTTGGAATTTTAAAAGGGGCAACCTATAGTTTATTTTATTTTCAGATTCTACGAAGTAATCTAGGTTTTTTTGTATATGATGTTTATCCATTTCTCTTGCCGTTTCTTAAATATTCATTATTTTGTCTCTTTTTTTTACCGAAACTATGTGAATTAAAACTTCAATATTTTCGTCTCCAGATGTCAAATCAACGTAACATCTTAAGATCATTTAGTCAACATGTGGTACTTTACTTTTGGCAACATAGGATCGCCGATTTCTATACAGAGTGTCCTAAAAATTAATTGGAATTCAGATTTTATAAATTTGACAAAAGTCACTTTTTTTAAATGGAACACCCTGTATATTATTGAAGTGTTGAATAGTTCTCCAGATACTTCTATGGAATACCCTGTATGACAACTTATTAGGATGGACCTCGTTCATAGTCCAAAAGTCAAGAACTAAAGTAGGTATAATATGGATTTTTTTAAGCTATTAGGTATGTAAAAAACATAACTGTTTCAGTTTATTACCATAATTTAATAATGTATTGTGCCTACTAGTCAGGTAAATATAAAGCAAATAAAAAACACGTTTAAAGCGAAATATAATTAAGTGGACTCATGCTGGGGCTGGACAGTGGTCACCCAGATGAACTGGTTTAGACCTGTGTTTACATGTGTACTCACTTGTGAAACCGAATCGAGGCACGAGGATAACTAATGTGGAAGTCAAGCTAAAAAATGAATGATATTTTAATATTACTGATCTATAATTTCGTTTTGTTCACATGACGTCAACTTATGACAATCCTGTAGTCAGTTTGAAAAAAAAATATACATAACGTTTCATTAATATTCCGGAAAAATTCAGGATGAATAAAAAACACCCTCAATTAGGGGCAGTAAAACCAGACCCAACAAAGAAATAAAGGTACATACACTAATTACTTTATTGAAGGCGGATCCATTAAATTTGCTTTAAAGGCTGATAAATCGGTTCTTAACATTAGTTTTGCTTTGAACAGTTTTTGTGTGTTTTGGGACTAACATTAATATTTGAAGATGGTGGGAGAAAGGAAATGGCTTTCTTTAAGCGAAAGATTGAAATAATCGAGGAAAGTTAAAAAACTGGTTTAAGTATCAGGAAAATGGCTGAAAAATTAAAGTTGGTAAGACTTAAGGGACTATGTTGCTTCAAAATAAGGCAAAAGTTAAAAGTTTGTTTCAAGAAGGTGGCAACGGTAAACAAGAAAGAAAATTTTCCAAAACCGAAGGACTGGCAGTGGACCAAGTTGTTTTTAACTGGTTTTGTAAGGCGCGAAACAAGCACTTACCAATATCCGGGCCCATAATTCAAGCAAAAACCGTCGAATCTGCTCAATGTCTAGGACTAGATAACTTCAAGACATCAAATGGATGGTTATAAAAATTCCATCGTCGGCACGATATTACCTTTAAGAAAATATATATCAGCCGATATCGACATCGAAGACGCAACTGCTTGGAAAGAAAGGCTATTGACCATTTTAAAGGATTATGCCCCAAGGGGCATATTTAATGCAGATGAGATAGGTCTCTACTATCGTGCAGTGACAACAAAAACATATGTCTTGCAAGATGACAAGTGTCCTGGAAGAAAAACAGCAAAACAATTTACAATTCGGTTCTGTGCAAATATGGAAGGTGAGGAGGAAGAACCATTTATAATATAGTATAATAATTATAATAAGTATAATATATTATTGTTCTACAATATTTTGCCCAATATGAAAGACCATCAGAAGAACAGCCTAAAGTAATTATAATAATTGACAACCACAAGAGTCATTTAAGCATTGCTGCGCTGAATTTTGCAAAAGAGAATGGAATAATCCCATTGACTTTACCACCCCATTGCAGTCACAAGTTACAATCCTTAGATGTGGCAGTATTTGGCCCTATGAAAAAATGTTATGGTGCAGCGTGTGACAGATGGATGGTAAATCATTCAGGAAAAGCAATTACCATTTACGACGTAGGTGGTCTGGCTGGAGACGCATTTACTCCAAAAAGTATATGTAGTGGGTTTAGAGCAACAGGTATCGAGCCATTCAATGATGAAATATTTCCTGATGACGTTTTTTTGTCATCATATGTTACTGACAGGCCAAATCCAGAGAAGCAACAACCTGGAAACTCATCGATAGGAAATCAAATCTGTACTGTAGTATTAGCCTAGAAACCTGTCGACCAAGTCGGTCAAACTAAAGTGTCACCTTTTATAATACCCGAGCAGATTCGCCCTTACTCAAAAGCAGAGCTGCGCAAATCTACATCTCGACGCAAAAAGGGAAATTCAGTGGAATTAACCGATAAGCCTGTCAAAGAAAATTTAGAAGAACAAGTCAGAATTTGGAAAGAGAAGAAGTCTAAAGTGAGTGAAACTAAGAAACGTGCCGTTACAAATCGTATTTTGGGAGATAGTTCTTCACCTAGTGACGACAATATTACTTATAATGAAAGTTCTGATTCTACCGAGGATTTTGGCGATCTTAAAAATAATGCTATAAAGGTATCCTAAGGAAATAATGTTAAAGTCTGTGCGTTTTAAGAAGTCCGATATCGGATTAAATAACCAAGGGATGTTATCGCTTTTAAAACAGTAAGTCGGTTAAGTTACAATATCTTCGCACCTTCGCTATACTTGTTCAAACCCATACATCCCACTGGTTTACTGTATTCTATTAAAGGGCGAAATCAGAGGTTTCAAAACAAAATTATCTTAGAATTACGCGTTGAGCATAAATAATAATTAAATAGATAATTAAATTATTTTGCTATTATTATAGTTAAATCTATATAATAATCGCTATTTTCCAAGAACCCATTAAAATTTGCTGAAGTGCGGGATGGTTAAATATGTTAAAGATTTTGTCAGGTATATACTTTTCCGATAATGACATTATTTTGGGATTATTATAATTAAATCTTCATAATAATTACTATTTTCCAAGAAATAATTAAAATTTGCTGAAGTGCGGGATGGTATGTTCTACTTTATTTTAAATAAGTAGTTGTGCTTTTCACTTTTAGTTTGTTTCTCATTGTGTGTGAATTAAAATCAGTTATTAAGCAAAGTTATGGAAAATGTTCAGCAAGGTGGCACATCGCCTAGAAGGCATTTATCTCCAGGTGAACGCCGTTTGGTATTACAAGTGGAATGTTATTTTACTTTAGAAAAAGATAACTCGGGCCCGTTAGAGTCTGTTTTGGCAGTGCAAAAACGAACGTCTGATGCTTGCGGCATTTCAGAGAAGACCTTAAGAAGACTTCGAAAAAAGAGTGAAGAGGATTTGGACAGACCATATAAAAGGGTTCGACTCCATTCAAAAACCTTGGATTTATCCCAAGGGATAAAACTCTCTATTAGGAATATTGTTAATGATATGTATAAAGCCAAGGAATATGTTACCCTCAAAGCTATTCTTGAAAAGATAAAGCAGAAAAAACTTTTCGATATTGGAACTAACAGTTTGTCCATCATCTTAAAACATATGGGTTTCAAATATAAAAAAACGAACAACAGAAAACTGCTTTGCGAGCTGTCCAATGTTAAAATGTAAAAATATCGGTAAGCCTAGCGTTATAAAGTTATGGGAGGAGGCGCTTAGCCAAGCGGGCAAAGAAGAATGGCGGAAATGCATTGAACACACAGAAAAAATTATTTTTGAATCTTATGAGACAGAGCAGGTTATAGACGAAGTAAGACCGATAATTATTACGAATGATGATGATGATGACGATGATGTTGATTCTGATGAGTCTGAAAGCATGGGTGAAATTTCAAATGCAGAGGAAGACTACTTTTAGTAGTACCTATCTACAAGTAGGTACGTTCTGTCGCAAGACTACAAAATTGGTTCTTTTTAGAACCAAAACTTTATAAAAAAGAATTCGTAAAACTAATTTGTCTGAATACTACAAAAGCTAAAAAATTATTATTTTTCTTTACCTAAACTAATTTTTTATTTACTTTAAATTATTTTATTTAGAAAATGTAATTCATCAACATCCAAAATTACCTTCAAAATAATTTATTGTTTGAGAGCCACCGACATAATGCTCAAGAGGTTTTATGGCTTAGCGGACTTCTTAAAACGCACAGACTTTATCGTAAAAGTGTATGGCAAGATCGCCTCAAATTTCAGATATTACGTGGTTAAAATCGAAGATATTCTACTTAAAGGGTATAACGTTACTTTTTTGGAACGTAACAATCTAACAAAGTTTTACTCAAAAGATTAAGGCTGTTTTGTTCCAAAAAAAGACATTATTTATAAGTTACCCATGCCAATAAGAAGATGCAGTTCCAGGTTTGCAAATATATTTACATTTAATGTAGATTTTACTGAATTTAGTTTTACTGTATATTAAAAAATAGTTTTTAATATTAAGTATGTGTGATTGTGTGTTTATGCCAATAAATAAATATTTTGTTAAACTTATTGAGCATTTTTGTTAATTATTATTACAGGTACTGTTCAGTTAACCTACCTATATGGACCAATTAACCTGACTGTCAGGTTAAGTGAGACATTTTACAGTTCATCACAAGATGCTGTTCTGACAATAAGAGTTTCTTTTAGGTGATGTGGTTTCTTTAGCTAAATTGACCTGACTATGTGGAAGTGGCTCCTCTCCATCTTAGGTACCTTCATCTTAGACATCACTAAAACGTAAGACTGAAGCAGTTACCCGTAAATCACCAGGACTTCCGCCTTAAACGTTTCAACCGACAGATGTTATAAGTGTTCGAAGACCCTCCCTTTCCTTTATAATTTAGCAATTAAAAAAACATCTACAAATGTTACGAGTAACTACGTTGATCGATGTAAATGCCAATCAGTGCACAGTTTAAACTATTTGCCGGAGATAAATTGGTTAGCTTGCAGCGCGAAAAAGTAATACGATATGCGATTCTACGCTTCAAGAATAGTAAACCTAAAAGAAATAAAAATAAATGTCCATAATTAAAACATCATAAATTTTCTAACTTGACTTATAGACCAGTTATTCCTGTGCCTCTATTTGGTTTCACAAGTGAGTACACATGTAAAGTTGCATGTAAACCAGTTCGCCTGGTGACCACTGTCCAGCCCAGCACGAGTCCATTGCTACTTAATTATATTTCGCTTAAACGTGTTTTTTTCAATGCATGGTCACCTTGCTGGCGGGCAATCGTATTGTATCCTAATTAAATTTTTAATATAAACTAAAAATTATTAGAAAGAAAAATCAATTGGAATGGATGATAATATATTCGTATCGTATTTTTAAAGCAGTACCCTACATCTACAAAGCTTGTGACAAAGTTAAGTTACAACGTAACATTGCCCAGTCAAAAAATAAGAGAACCGCACCATTATTTTTCTTAACTAACGAAACTTAAGTTTAAGAATAATTAATTAATGTTAAGCTGTAAACGAGGTTTGCATTCACACATGAGTGATATAAACCCCTTGCCTACCTCACCTGATATTATTATATAGCCGCCACCTTTGCCATCATCAACATTTGTTTAGCCACGCTAGAGACGGGCACTTAAGTTTAAGTTACCACTAACCAACGTTAAAGCAACTAGTGATTTAAAGAAGTTTTCGCTCGATTTACGTACAATACTTTTCCTAGAACTTAAAAAGAGAGTGAAAATGATCAAAAAACTTATATATATCATTTTTATAAATAGTTTCCTTCAAAAGTTTTCGTAAAATATAGCTTCTAATGTCTGCTATTGTTTATTTTCGAGTGCTTAACTTTTAACAGCTAACCTGAAATGCCTCATTTACACGCGGTTATAAAATAGCCTACCTTCCCCAACAATTAGGAAATTATCCATCCCTCAGACCCTGAGAGGGCAGCAAACTTGCTAAATGATTATTTGCATGCTATTTTGAGATATTTCCGGGAATATAACTTATAAATTAACCCTAAAGGTGGTACTTTTTTTGCTCAGAGAAGCAACGAAATATGCTTACAAATAGACTTCAATTACTTATAGACAATAGTCCTTTGGAATTCTCTAAAATTTGGAACTTTATTTGAATATCAATTTGAGATTTCATAAGCATGTACAAAACTTGTTACAGAGAAGTTATGTAAAAATGAAGCTCTTATACTCTAACAGATACATACGAAACTTTAAAATAAGAGAAAATTAAGTGAAAGCCTTGTTATGTCAATCTATAATTATTGCTATATCTTGTATTATCTATTTTTGGATAAAAACACAAAAAAACAGAATACAATATGTGCAATATACATCTTGTAGGTTTATATTTAATTTAAGAAAATATGACTCTGTATCAAACAACATCAGGCAAGTTGATTGGTTAAGATGTAAAAATATGTATAAATTGTATTTTGTGGAATTTTTTGGGAAATTACAGCAGCAAGCAACCGCTTGTATCTATACCAAAAACTCGAATTTAGGAACAATGCGCATAACTTGAACTTAAGAGACAGAAACTGCCTCTCAATACCAAAGCACAAAACTTCATTGTTTTAAAGATGTTTTTCTTATAGTTTTGTTAAACTTTACAGTACTAAGCCACTTTATGGAAATTGATTTTAAATTATTAAATTATATTAAATTCTAAAAAACTATTTTCTATATTGCAGACTCTAACAAACTAAAACGTTCAACAAATGGCATAGAAGTCGTTATCTCTTCGGCCATCTGTAACGTTCACATTTAGAAGTGCCACAACATAATAATGCATTCCAATCAAACCCTTTTCCTATGCCCCGTTCAGGTACACAGCTGGAAATTTTTTAATCAAAAACTCTGTATGCAAATTTTTAGAGTACAATTGTTACATATTGTGCTTCGAGCGTAACGATATCAAAAATTTACTACCTGGATCCCGAAAAGGGACCCACAACAGATAAAGATTTAAATAATAAAAAAATATACATTTTGTTTTGGGTCGGTAGGTAAAGTGTGGTCACCAAACTCATGCACATGCCTGCATGGGGAAGGGTTAGCTTGAATTTTTGATTTGCTTTGATTTACTGCCACAGCATTTTTATTACTGATTCAAGTTTATTTATAAATTTACTCCAGGATAAGCTTTTAATTGTCTTTTTTGTTAATATATAGTATAATATGTTAATATACTGGTACTTAACTTTAACGACAGATCGGTTGATTCAAAATATGACTAAAGAATTTCATGTAAATCCAGTTAAAATATCAATATTAACAATTACAATCAAAATAACTATAACACAAATAAGAACAGAAAACAAATAAAAGCCAATGACGATATGACCGTTGAAGTGTAGTAGCTAGAAATCCTCATGTTGGTTCAAGGGAACTTGTTCGTGATTTAGGAAGTGCTACAAATCGGAACTGCCTATTTTCCATACGCACATAACTCTTCATCAGGTACATGGCTTAATAACCTCACAATGTATTGGCTGATTTAAACCAAATCTAGCACAGCACTCTAACAGGATCTTAAGCACCGAATCTCAGACCGAATCGCGATATTGGCGTTGTTGCCAGCTGTTTAGTTTCTCTGGAAATCAAACGAATTTTAAGTTTTTATATAAACCTTATATTTTTTTTCATTTATAGATTTTACGTTACATTTGTTATACTTGTGATATAACATACTTTGTTCCTAATACAGTATATACAGGGTGTCAGCGCCGGATTAGGGAAGATGTGGGCCTGGGGCTAAAAAACCTGGAGGGGCCCTTAATGAAGATAAATAAATATTTTGTATAAGAATGCAAACAAAGAACAAAAAAAAATAATGTAAACTTTTACCATAACAAAAATTAATTATTTATAAAATGTTTTTTTACGTGCTTTTAAAGTTGAAAATGTATCAGTAATATCGTCAAAATCTATTGAAGACAAAATATCATTTTCAATACTCATTGAAGCTAAACTGGACAGTCTAACTTCGCCCATGGTGGCCCTGTATTTGTTTTTTATAAGAGCTAGTTTTGAAAATGATCTTTCGCTTTCGCAGTTATTGGGATGCATAAATAAATTCTTAAAGATATACAGGGTGTTCCTTAATGACATGCTAATATTTAAGGAGGTGATTCCTCGATACATTTTAAGAAAAAAACTTCATATGAACGTATGTCCTAAACGTCTTAACTTTTGAGATACACCTATAATATAAAGTTTTCAAAAAAATAATCTATTTTTTAATACAATAAATAGTAAGAGACTACTACTTGGCAAGTGGTAATCATAATATGACATACAAATATGTATACATGTGAGAAATTTGTTCTCAAGCCACTTGCTGAGACCTTATACAATAAGGATTAACCAAATTATGCTAAAACAGCTATTTTCTGGGCTACATGCCTGACGAGAACCAAAGAGTTCGAAACCGGTCTACAGGTAGCAGCAGCGTAGCAACCTATCATTGGAAATAAAGATTCATTCTTTTCTTTCCCGGTAGTTTTTGCAATCTGAGTCTGTATTTTAGTACTAACAGTGTTAGTCAAAATACGCCAAATTGTGCTATTTAATTCAGCGCTCGTTGGGGCATGTAGCCCAGAGAATAGCTGTTTTAGCATAATTTGGTTAATCCTTATTGTATAAGGTCTCAGCAAGTGGCTTGAGAACAAAGTTCTCACATGTATACATATTTATATGTCATATTATTTTTTAATAATAACTGTGATACTATTATAATATCGTAATGAAATTTGTTACACAACTTCTATGCATTAAGGAGCATTTTCTGATGTACAAACAATTTTATTATTTTTACCAGTGGCGTCTGTACGGGTTTGGCATTTAATAGTTTTGGAGAAAATAATGGTACGCCACTGCTTTCTTCTTAAATAAAAATTATTTTCAAAATCTTCATTCTTTCTGAGCAAATTTAATCTCTTGATTTTCTTTCGTCCGACGCATGGTTTTCGCTTAAAAAATAAATTTAATTGAACACAGACATTTCGATAGGGGGCTATTTAGACAATTAAAATCTAGTTATCCTGGAATAAATTTTGTTTTTGCACACGTCGATGTCACGCATAGTCACATAGCTGTTGACTTAGAGTAAGTTATTGGTGTTCAAAACCATTTAAGCGCGTCGTTTTTATGATTTTTAGTGTGTCATCGAAGTTATTTTATTCTTTCGCTGTTTTTTCGGTTATCTGTAAATATGATAAATTATACGAATGCGGAAATGGCGGCAATTCATTACGCATATGGCCCCGCAGATGGTAATGCATCAGAAGCTAGGCGCATTTATCAGGAAAGACATCCTAATTAATAAGTAATAAATTTAGGCCGTTCCTGTGAACTTATTTTCAAAAAATTAAATTAAACTCTTTTTCTGCAAGCTGAATTCCACGTTGAAATTCTGATGTGGTAATTATTGCCACTTGAAAGTTTTTTTTTTTCCTAAAGTGAAATCAGTTACTTATTACTGAATTAATTAACAATTAATATTAAACAAACTGAATAGCTTAAAAAAGAAAAAAAAAACGATTTCAGCACAACAGTCACCGCTTCAGATTTTCAGCGATTTGACCCTGAAGTAAAACGATTTTTATATTTTTTAACCGAAACCCATGCGTCGGACGAAAGAAAATCAAGAGATCAAATTTGCTCAGAAGTGAATGAAGATTTTAAAAATAATTTTTATTTAAGAAGAACGCAGTGTCGTACCATTATTTTCTCCAAAACTATTAAATGCAAAACCCTTACAGACGCCACTGATAAAAATAATAAAATTGTTTGTACATCAGAAAATGCTCCTTAATGCATAGAAGATGTGTACTAAATTTCATAAAGATATTGTAATAGTATCAGAGTTATTATTAAAAAATAGATTTATTTTTTTGAAAACTTTAACACCCGGTATCTCAAAAGTTAAGACGTTTAGGACATACGTTCATATGAAGTTTTTTTCTTAAAATGTATCGAGGAATCACCTCTTTAAATACTAGCATGCCATTAAGGAACACCCCGTTTATGTGTTTGGAAATATTTCTAACAAATCTTTCCCACTTAAATGGCTTAGAAGAAAGGAAGCACTAGTAACACTTTCAATATTTAGAGTTATTAAATATGAAGGAAACTGAATAAGTTCATAAGCCAAGTTGTCTTCTAAATCGTTGGGGTATTGAGAAAGTTTAAGTTTTGGCATTGGCAGATATTTCTTCTGAAGAAAGAATAGTTAACTGGCTAAAGAATCCAAAAAGATCACTTATTTCTTGGTAAGCTTCATTTTGGTTTTTAAGCTCAGATGTTATTTTATCTATCATTGGCAGAAACGATTCTATGCGAAATTGATCTTGACCTTGTAGTGATATTTCTGTTGAGCCGTCAGCTAATTTTTTTACGCTTCTACGTTGATATGCATCTTTGTATGAAGTGTTTAAAACCGAAGATATATCTTTGGCCTTTTTTTTTAAGGATTCGAATTGACCTCGTAGATTACAAAGAAATTCTAACAATGAAACTAACATTTTATGTCCCGTTATGACATCTAGGCCGGATTTTTGTAAATAAGTATTGGTGGCATCAAACCGCTCTAATCATTGTTTCCAAAAAGTAGCCATAAAAGCAGTTTCAAGTTTCACCATATGCTTCTTAAAAAAAAATGCTTTGTTTCTAGTATCTCCCCACATTCTTCATTTTGTTTCTTGATGTTTTTAATTAAAATTTCCTAACGATGGGTGGATGCAACAAAAAAGGCATACAATTTCTGTAAAAATCCGAAAAAACTCGTAGCCTCTACACTCTACACATTCGTCTACGCTAGATTTTCCAACTAGATTTAATGAATGAGCTGCACAAGGGACGTGGTGTGCTAACTTATTTCGTTTTTTAATTTCGGCTTGAACGCCTTTGTATTTACCAGACATATTACTAACATTGTCGTAAGTTTATCCCCTACAGTTTCCAATTTTTACTAAATTATAATTAGAATAACCCAATTTTTGTTGTTTGGCGGTAACCATTTATAAATAAATTTTAGGTGTCCGCTAATTCCGCTATCACCGTACACGTTGTTCGTGTACGGTGCCGCTACTATACAATTGTCTAATTTGAACGTTAACGAATAGAATATTTCAATCTTGAAGGTCATTCGAACTCGGGGGCCTTTAAAAAACGGTAAAGGCTTTTCGCTTGGTTTCTGGGGCCCTTTGAATGACGGGGCCCGGGGCTATATCCCCCCTAGCCACCCCCTTAATCCAGCGCTGCAGGGTGTCACAGAAAATGTGGGAAATCTCTCAGGAGGACCTATCGCCTGGCCTCCTCGATCTCCCGACCTAACGCTGTTGGATTTTTACCTGTGGGGACACACCTGACAAACTTGGTGTATTCCACTCCGGTCGGCGCTAGGGAGGAACTTCTACAAAGAATCACGTTTCATTGTGATGTGATAAGGACCAATACTGGGTTATCGTGGCGGGTACAGCAGTCCTCAATTCGTTGTGCCCGACTGCCCAGACTTCACGGAGCCCATGTTGAACCCTCTTATGAAGTTCTTGCAATAACTTCGTTAAGTTGCCTCCAATTACATCACTGCGTTTTTAAAATTTTTGTACTTTTCGACTTAAACTACTTAAAATTAAACTTTTCTGTTGCTTGAATGACTTTCGTATCACACTTTGTTGCCAAGAAACAAAATAGAAATCATGGCCCTTTTTATTAAATTTTTATTAAATTATTAAAAAAAAATTAAATAAACTATGAGTTCGTTTATTATTCTTTTTCTCGAAAACGGTTCCTTTTATCGACTTGTCATCTTATATTTTATGTTCTATCTGAATCCGAGAGATTTCCCACATTCTCCCGGACACCCTGTATATACTGCATCAGAAACAAAGCATGTTATATCACAAGTATAATAAATGTAACATAAAATCTATTAATGAAAAAATATACAGGGTGTTACATATAAAATCTTAAGATTCGTTTGATTTCCAGAGAAACTAAATAGCTGGCAACAACGCCAATATCGTGAATCCTCTTAGACAACGGTACCAAATTTGGTTTAAGTCAGTCGTTAAATTGTGAGGTTATTTAGCCGTATCCAGACTTTATACAAACACTGTATATGGTCTGTGACTGATGATATTTACCTTGAATTGAAAAATGAAGTTGTGGGAAAGAAAAACTTTTCAGAAATCAGTGAAAATATGCCAACCTTCCTCCAATTTTATACTTGACCACCCAACCAGTAGTAACCCTTTTCAGTCCAGGTTTAAATCCATCTTCGCGATGCAACTTTAAAATTATCCCCTTATTTGGGGTACCCTATCAAAGTTTGTTGAAGTCCGCAACAGCTTAGCTTAGCTGAAGTTATGACTCGTTCTAAAAGCAGTTATTTCTGCTCCAAGAAAATTTACTTTTCACTCTGGTCCACTTTTTATTCAACAATTTTTTTATTGAAAAATCTATACAAAGGATGCCAAAGTTTTAGAGAAACCTGCAGTATTGCAGATATTTTTGTGAACAAATATCTGACTATTCTATGGAAGTGTATAAACAAACAAACTGGTATAAGTTTAAAAAAAAAAGTTTAGGCTTGTGTCATTTAGGTAATGCGTTACGTCAAATGGGATAATGCAAGGGGTGCCCGACATGAGACAAATTACTTTTTATAATGTTCACAGATAAACTAACATAATTTATCCAATATTCCACATGTCTCGTGTCCCAAGTTTCGATAGTTCTTGTAATTTAAACTTTTGTGGTTGAGTATTTTTTGCATGCTGCATCGAACGTTTCTCATTGGTTTTTTTTCTATTCCAGTTGTTGTTAAAAAATAGGATTCAATCTCTCAATAAGAACAGCCTTTTTTTCTGTTGTCTTATAAACAGATAAGTAGGTACAACTGAATAAATATATAAGTTTCTGTTTAAAAATAATCTAGATTTAAATTCTGCTTACAGACAAGTATGGATCCTGTATTAAAGTATAAATCAGGAACAGACCCTCGATTGATCTATGTCTGAAAAGCTCTAAATTATATATGCGCCATGTGAGTGTAATTTTGTTAGAACATTTGCATATGGCGGCTGCTGCAACTCTTCTAATTCCTAGAGGATGTGGTTGGGGTGGTAAGCACTTTATAGCCGTATTGCACCCCTTAATATAGAACAAATGCCGGCGTACACGTTTGGTATTAAAGCCCGATGGTAATCGAATTTTTAAAAATTCTTTGTCACCTAACTGGTTACAGTGTGAACATATTATTTTTATACTGAAAGTATATATTTTCAGTTACAATACAGGTAGTCTTAAAATTGTGAACTAACCCGTATTTTTTTCTTAACACCGTAAGCCTATAATTTAGGATAAATCTTAAGACAGTGGTGGATGTTTCAAATTCTATTATTACGTATGCAATTTTTATGATGTACAAAAAACGTATATTTCTATTAACTGTATTAACTTTACTGTCCTAATATAAAATATGTACAGATCACATTTACAAGAATTTACAAATCATAAATCTAAAATCACCATCAATAAATTCAAAGGATTCGTCTGTAGAGTCAACTGAAATAATAAGTGGTTCTATAAAAAAAATATTTTACTTCAGAGGGCCACGACAAATTTTAAATTTTAAATTTTGATGTGTTTATATACACTTATTATGTATTTCTTTAATATATTGCTGGTTGTGTGTTTTGAACTGGATCTTGTATATTTTAACATTATTATATCTTTTTTACTAATTTGTACATCAGTTTCTCTGGTACTTAATTTCTCACTTTCTCTGAGAGAGTGCAAAGCCTCTTTATTTATTTCTTTTATTATCTGGTATGACCTTGTATCTCCCCTGTGTAAATTTAGCTTAGCTTTAGTGTCTTGACTTGACTTGTCACTGTAGGTTTAGTTTAGTTTTAGTACGCTTTGTCAACAAGTGCAGATTATTTGGACAATAAAGCACATTTATTATTATTATTATGATTTTCTGACAGGTCGCGAGACCTGTCATGCAGTCCCTCTACGGGGAACATTCACTCATCCCAGATATCACCGATATCAAAATGATTGAGCTCTGTGGGGACCCTTTCCGTGTTATTGGACCCGTGGGGTTCTTCTTTGGTTACCCATATACTTCTTTACTGATCGGCTTGCTGAAAGTAGCACAGCTTTCTGCATATCATTGTAGAGACCTTGAGGTACGTCTAGTGTTCTAAGGTTTTCCAAAAGCTTGTTTGGGATTACTCCTGTCGTTGAAACAATGATCGGCATGATTTCGATGCTGTCGATATTCCCCTGTCTTCTTATTTGCTCCTGGAGGTCTCGATACTTCGCTATTTTCTCTAATTTCTCAGCATGCTTCACTAGAAGGTTGTTGTTATTTGGTATAGCTACATCTATAAAATCGTTTTCCTGGCCTTCCTGTCTACCACAACAAGGTCCGGTCTGTTCACTAAGAATAGTCCGATCCCAGTACCTACATCTTATAGTAGTTGTTTTCTAAGATTGTCTGTGGTGTATATTTATAATATGGGATCTTCTCGTTTTGGACAAGCTGTAGTTTCACCGCTAACTCCTAGTGTAAGATCTTGGCCACTGCGTAGTGCCTCTATTTGTATTCTGTTGCAGAAAACATCTGGCATCCTCCCGTGATGTGTTGGATCGCTTCTGCCGTTTGACATCCATATCTGCATTTGCCTGCCTGTACTAAGTCGTCTTTAATTATGTATTTCAGGTAGTTTCTAGTTGGTATGACCTGATTTTGGATTGCCAGTAGAAATCCCTCCGTTTCAGAAAACATATGTTCAGAGATGAGCCAGTAGTTCGACGCAAGACTGTCGACGGGACAATTACACTGAAATGAGCAGGAGCCCCATCGTGCATGTACCACAATCGATTTCTTAACGCAATCGGCACGTCTTCAAGCAACTCAGGTAGTTCTTCTTCAAGAAAATACAAATAAGACCGTCCATCAAGGCGTCCTGGTAGAGAAAATGGGCCTATTAGATGATTACCAATAATTCCTACCCATACATTAACCGAAAATCGATGCTGAAAATGGGTTTCGGTTATGGCATGAGGGTTTTCTTCCGGCACCCATACATGATTGTTATGGAAATTTTGAATAGCATTTCGAGAAAAATTTGCTTCGTCTGTGAACAAAATTTGTGACTCAATCTGCGGATTTAGTCTAATACTCTGAAGATACCACTGACAGAAGTTCACACGCTGTGGAAAATCTCTGGGGAGTAACGCCTGCACTGTTAGAATATGGTATGGATATAACAGAAAATCAACCAAAATACGCTAAACAATTTGGTGACCAATATTTAGAGCTCTAGCGATCTTCCTCCTACTTATCTCAGGATGTTCGTCGATTAGGATGTATTTCCTGATAAATGCGCCTAGCTTCTGATGCATTACCATCTGCGGGGCCATATGCGTAATGAATTGCCGCCATTTCCGCATTCGTATAATTTATCATATTTACAGATAACCGAAAAAACAGCGAAAGAATAAAATAACTTCGATGACACACTAAAAATCATAGAAACGACGCGCCTAAATGGTTTTGAACACCAATAACTTACTCTAAGTCAACAGCTATGTGACTATGCGTGACATCGACGTTTGCAAAAACAAAATTTATTCCAGGATAACTAGATTTTAATTGTCTAAATAGCCCCCTATCGAAATGTCTGTGTTCAATTAAATTTATTTTTTAAGCGAAAACCATGCGTCGGACGAAAGAAAATCAAGAGATTAAATTTGCTCAGAAAGAATGAAGATTTTGAAAATAATTTTATTTAAGAAGAAAGCAGTGGCGTACCATTATTTTCTCCAAAACTATTAAATGCAAAACCCGTACAGACGCCACTGGTAAAAATAATAAAATTGTTTGTACATCAGAAAATGCCCCTTAATGCATAGAAGTTGTGTAACAAATTTCATTACGATATTATAATAGTATCACAGTTATTATTAAAAAATAATATGACATATAAATATGTATACATGTGAGAACTTTGTTCTCAAGCCACTTGCTGAGACCTTATACAATAAGGATTAACCAAATTATGCTAAAACAGCTATTCTCTGGGCTACATGCCCCAACGAGCGCTGAATTAAATAGCACAATTTGGCGTATTTTGACTAACACTTTTAGTACTAAAATACAGACTCAGATTGCAAAAACTACCGGGAAAGAAAAGAATGAATCTTTATTTCCAATGATAGGTTGCTACGCTGCTGCTACCTGTAGACCGGTTTCGAACTCTTTGGTTCTCTTCAGGCATGTAGCCCAGAAAATAGCTGTTTTAGCATAATTTGGTTAATCCTTATTTTATAAGGTCTCAGCAAGTGGCTTGAGAACAAATTTCTCACATGTATACATATTTATATGTCATATTATGATTACTACTTGCCAAGTAGTAGTCTCTTACTATTTATTGTAATAAAAAATAGATTATTTTTTTGAAAACTTTATATTATAGGTGTATCTCAAAAGTTAAGACGTTTAGGACATACGTTTATATGAAGTTTTTTTCTTAAAATGTATCGAGGAATCACCTCCTTAAATATTAGCATGTCATTAAGGAACACCCTGTATATCTTTAAGAATTTATTTATGCATCCCAATAACTGCGAAAGCGAAAGATCATTTTCAAAACTAGCTCTTATAAAAAACAAATACAGGGCCACCATGGGCGAAGTTAGACTGTCCAGTTTAGCTTCAATGAGTATTGAAAATGATATTTTGTCTTCAATAGATTTTGACGATAATACTGATACATTTTCAACTTTAAAAGCACGTAAAAAACATTTTATAAATAATTAATTTTTGTTACGGTAAAAGTTTACATTATTTTTTTTTGTTCTTTGTTATGTCTTTGTCCTTGTTTGCATTCTTATACAAAATATTTATTTATCTTCATTAAGGGCCCCTCCAGGTTTTTTAGCCCCAGGCCCACATCTTCCCTAATCCGGCGCTGACACCCTGTATATACTGTATTAGGAACAAAGTATGTTATATCACAAGTATAACAAATGTAACGTAAAATCTATAAATGAAAAAAAATATAAGGTTTATATAAAAACTTAAAATTCGTTTGATTTCCAGAGAAACTAAACAGCTGGCAACAACGCCAATATCGCGATTCGGTCTGAGATTCGGTGCTTAAGATCCTGTTAGATTTGGTTTAAATCAGCCAATACATTGTGAGGTTATTAAGCCATGTACCTGATGAAGAGTTATGTGCGTATGGAAAATAGGCAGTTCCGATTTGTAGCACGTTCCTAAATCACGAACAAGTTCCCTTGAACCAACATGAGGATTTCTAGCTACTACACTTCAACGGTCATATCGTCATTGGCTTTTATTTGTTTTCTGTTCTTATTTCGAAGGTTTCCGGTACTGCGTAGTAATAATTAAAACTTGTCAGGAATTTAAACGCCGCACCATGTATGTTTAAGAAAGCCTGAACTTTTTGAACGCTCTATATTGGGGCTATACACTCGCTCCCCTATTCTCATATTTGCGAAAATAGCCGAAGGCCTTGCGGATTTGCCTTTAGACATGACTCTACGTCAGGCAAGTTTAAGACTTCCAGCGCGTTCATAATGGCTTCTGTTCATGTCGTGCTAGCGGCAACCAATATTTTCGTCGACATCGTATCGAGATTACGTGTGTTATGTTTCTTGGATAATATGATTCAAGAAAAACAGCTCAGAAAATGGTTTTAAATCATATTTTATATACAGCGTGTCCCAGAAATTTTTTGTGCATATGGACAAATTGTCTTTATTTTTAGTTAACAGGAAAAAGTTATAAAACTTTAGTTGAGCGTTACTAAACACAGAATTTTATGCAAAATGCATATTTTGCACACATCTTGATTTATAGCATATTTAATATATTTTGCATACAGGGCATCCCTCCGGGAACTCCATCGATCGATTATGGAGAAATTAAAATTAGGAAAAAATTGAAATTTGGTAGCTTACCAATGTCGATGGAGGCCATAACATTTTCAAAAATCTGGCCCTTCCGGTTATACCGGAAGTATATCTCAACGTGTTTATTTTAAATAGGACACCCTATATACAGTGTGTCCCGCTTTTCTTAAATCCACCCTAATTTCTCTGTAATTAATAATCTTCTTCAAAGTTTATATATATTTATCATTAGCTTGCTGTTTTCGGAGGTAAAAGGGTATTGATTTTTCGAAAAAAGTATATCTGGGCTCATTTTAAACAATTTTTGTTGTCATATTTAGATTCAGCATACCGAAAAACCCCTCAATACATAATAATATTTTCAAAATCTCAAGAACTGATTAAGGCAGGAATGAAAAAATATTTAATTTTTTTATAACTTACTTATTTCGTTACAATAACAAATTCAAAAATTATTTTTTTTTTAAATTCTGATGTGATACACTTCATTCAAGAATTTCTGACTAGAAGAGAATTATGTGCACAGGACCACAGGGACACCATCTAACTGGAAGTATAAATTCTCCCTGTGTGCTAAAGGTAACTCCATGAAAAAATCTTCAATATCATTTTGTAATAAATGTAGAGAAGTTTCCTCGTTGACGTTATTCAGGAAAAAGGGACCAACAATTGTGGTATTTAATATGCCGCACCACACATTAACTTTTTCACTGTATTGATTTTTACAATTGATTACAAAGTTAGGATTTTCGGGTGGCAACTATCTACAGTTTGGCTACACCAAAGCATTTGTTATAAATGTCGCCTTTTCAGTAAACATTATTTTCTATAAAAAATTTCTATCCTTAAGATACACTCACCGACATAAAATTCGGGACAACCAAAATTTAGATCAAACTTAATGTATGATAACTTTTTCAAATTTTTTTTTTTTCATGATGTAGATAATTGTTTCGGTTTTATTTAATTTTATTCAATTTCCAAAAATACAGTTTACATGTTGAAATATACAGGAAAATAAAAAAGTATATTTTTTCTCTTAAGTTGGTTACACTCTGTAGAGTAATTTTGCAATGTAAACTACACTGGATATGCTTTTCTGTAGGTTTGATTAATTTTTAACATTTTCCTGTTTTATTCTTCTCGGTATCGTTATCGGTTTAAGAGATATGAATTTTTGAAATAAACATTACACTTTTTGGAACAATTATTGAAAACATTGTTGATTTTTTTGGAATGTTTAGGTTTCCTTGGAAACGTATCCTGCATTTGTCAAACAGTTTTATAAAACATTTCGAGCATTTAAAACGTTTCGATAGTGAATTTACAATTAATTTTTTATTTCACGATGCCTTTGTTATCCGAAGATTCAGTTAGAAAGAGCCGTTGCTCTTCATGATGTTGGTTATTCCTATAGAGAAGTGGCGGATATGCTAGGTGTTACAAGATCTAGCGTGGACAGAGCCGTTGCAAGGTTTCGTGAGACTGGAAGTTATGGTAGAAGACCTGGATCTGGAAGAAATTGTGCAACTTCTGCCCTTAATGATCGCTTCGTTAGAGTCTCAGTTTTAAGAGGTCGGCATTCCAGTGCAGTAGTGATAAGAAATGAACTCCAAAGAGTTCGTCAAGTTGCTGTCAATGAAATAACAGTAAGAATAAGACCTAATGAAGTCAGTTTACGGGCCAGAAGACCGGCAACTGGACCAGAGCTCCTCAGAGAGCATCGAGTTAATAGACTTCTTTTTTCGCAAGAACACATTAACTGAAACCTTCAAGAGTGGAGGTAAGTTCTATTTTCAGAGGAGTCCAGATTTCGCCTGAGGTCTCCTGATGGACGAGAAAGAGTATGGAGACGACAAGGGGAGAGATTCACCCAATTTAATTGTAGTGAAAGGGTTAGCTTTGGTGATGGATCCATTATGGTGTGGGGCGGTATTTCATTTGACGCTCGAACAGACCTTGTTTTTTTTGTGAAAAGATTCCGGGAGAACATGTTGTTGTTTTTGCTCAATTTATCGATAACGAATTCGTTTTGATGCATGACAATGCCCGTCCACATACTGCCAGAACAGTTCAATATTTAGAAGAGGTTGGAATAAACGTTATGCGCTGGCTCGCTCGTAGTTCTGACATTAATCCGATAGAACATATATTGAACATGTTAGGTAGACGAATCAGGAAACGCTGAGGACAGTTATGCTCTGGAAGAAGAATGGGGTGCTATTCCACAAGAGGATACCCAAAACCTAATTAGAGGAATGAATCGACATTTAGTGGCTGTTATAAGAGCTAGAGAAGGTTACACGAGGTACTAACTTTTAAAACTCCTACTTTTATGTTTCAATTAAAAATAGACTTGACCAAAAAGTATAATGTTAATTTCAAAAATTCATATCTCTTAAACCGATAACGATATCGAGAAGAATAAAACAGCAAAATGTTAAGAATTAATTAAACTCTGCAGAAAAGCATATTCAGTGTAGTTTACGTTGCAAAATTACTCTACAGAGTGTTACAAACGTAAGAGAAAAGATATACTTTTTTATTTTCCTGTATATTTCAGCATGTAAACTGAATTTTTGAAAATTGAATAAAATTAGTTAAAACCGAAACAATTATCTACATTTTGAAAAAAAAAAGATTGAAATCGGACTATGGAAGAAAAAGTTATCATACATTAAATTTGATCTAAATTTTGGTTGTCCCGAATTTTATGTCGGTGAGTGTAGTTACCTTAGGCAAAATTTAAACTGCCGTACAAAATTGCCCTCTAACAGAGTAAGCAAACATTTTGACCTAAATGCCCTAATCCTATTGCGTTTCAAACATCTCCATACTTTATTTTTCGTTAAATTTAGTGTCCTTGCAACTGCTCTTATACCGCCATGTGGATTGCTCCGGAATTCTGCTAAGATGCGTTCGTAGTCTGGATATTGTCGATGGTTTAAATTGTACCTTTTGGGTCTTGTCTTGAAAACTGCACGTGTTCTTGCAAACAATTTCTTAATGTCACCAATGGTTTTGTGTTAAATTGGTTCCCGATCAGGATTATGCTGATTAAATATTTGGGCAACCTGACACGTAGATCTTTCACTAACTATCACCAATAAAGCATACAATTTCAACTTTTTCTTTAATTGTAAGAATTACTATACTATTATACTTTTTCGAAAAATCGACACCCTTCCACCCCCTAAAACAGCACGCCAATGATAGATGTAAATTGTTACCGTAGCAAATATTTCATTTTTTCTACATGCAATTACCACCCACCATTAGTATACAGTATACAAATACACACAGCTAAACCTTATATACATTTTGAATTTGTTTTCAAATTTACCGTTTTTTGTCGAAAATACTGGAATAACATTATTCTCTCTAGATCCTGCATCTATATAATACATCAGCGGGAAAACCGATTTGGTCCGCTGGATTTTGTGGGAGAAAGGACTCAGTTTAAGATATTTCTTGATGGATGGCTCCATATATTATAGATCGATCAGTAGAAGCACGCATGAACAGCACGAATCCAACACTAATAACTTATTTACAAGTTTTATGGTGTATTTGACAGCCTTGGGTGGGTAATCTATCACTTATCACTCACAAGGCTTCATGTCGGTATCCTTATTTTATAGAGATATCCCTAATGGATATATACAATATGAGAGTCGTTTTTTGGTATGAAACATTATACAATTTTTGTCCGTAAGAAAGGAGAAGAAATGTGCTTTTTCACCCTCCAACTTTGTCATGTTATAAGTATTTCTCATACGACATCGCCAAAGGTCTTTAAGTCTGCATTCATTAATTTTCCTTTTACCCTTGAACTAAACTTTTCCTCACTCTTCTCAAATTCAACTGTTGGGAGTAAAAAAGAATCCTCAAAATAGCCGTGAAAATTTTCCCTTTGTGTAAAAAGAAACCATAAGAGATATGCAATTTTTACTTAATTACAGTGGAAGTTTCCCTTGTGCACATTACTGACAGTTTTATCCGATTATTTTACTCATTCATATTTCGACCAATAATAGCATCGTATTTTGACGTAAAAAGATGTTTTATAGTTGACAAGTTGTCAAATGCTGTCGAGATTGCTGAGAATCCTTTGCACATTATAAAAAACACTAAACATAGCATTTCCAATACGCCTGCAGAATATAACAACTGCACTTTTTAGATAATTACTATATTAATATATGTATATTAAATATTACAAAAGATAATTTTGTTGAACTAATCTTACCAAATACCATTCGTGTATCTAATTTTTCCTTTGGAAAAATCTGGAAAACTCGTTTTGAAAGAAATTTGTTTAACAAAAAGTACAAATGTGGTAAAAACCCGAGTCGATAGACTCGGGTTTTTACCATCACATTACATGTCAACTCGTTTTTCAAAATTTTTCCGGAAAAATTAAAAGCACTCGTGGTAGTACCCCCGAAAATTTTCGCAAAGTTAATAAGTGGAAATTTTTTGAAATATCCCCGGGAAATTTCCACAATTGTCATTTTTTGGCTTTGACGGATTTGTAAAAATGAAAAAATTTTGAAATAAACATAATGTGGTTAAGGTTAGTTAATAATTAATTTGTATATTTATGTTGTTATAACTTAATAAACTTCTTTTAACTCGGGAAATTTCCTATCAGAATATAACACGTGTATTAAATATTTCCTCCATTTTAGAAAAAATAATTATTTATTCTTTCGCCAATTTTTTTGAACATAACACTGGTCAACACATGATTTGGTGCCGGCAATATTTTTACTGTTTTTATGTAATTTGGGTCTGCTAAACCTAAAAATAACCTCAGATTTGCTCCATCAGATCGTTTTAAAAAACTATAAAAAAATATCGCATAATTATATATGTATTACTGCTACCACCAAGAAAACAACTCAGGAACAGGACAGGACAAATATTCAAAATACGCACTATTCTGTTCTAAGGCCTTTAGAAATTGTTCCATTAGTCCTAGTTTAATATGCAACGGAGGAAATATGATTTTTTCCCGTTCAGCCAACGCTTCAATAATTACGCTAGCTTCTCCTTGTACTAAAGCATCTCTACAAGGCCACTCTCTTCTAATCCAGTGTTGATCCTTAGCCCTGCTGTCCCAAAGACACAGAAAAGAAGGATATTTTGTATATTCACCTTGCTGTCCCAGAAGAAAGTTCACAATTTTTAAGTTAACACAGATTACCCACTGATGTTCGTCATATTTAATATTTTTAAGCACTAACGATATTGTTTTATATTCTTCTTTTAATTTTGTAGAATGCCCAATTGGAATACTTCCATATATGTTACCATTATGTAGAAGGACACACTTTAAACTTTGTTTGGAACTGTCAATAAAGAGACGCCAATGGTCTGGTGTGTACTCTGTTATACCCATTTTCTCTAACAGACCTTTATTATCACTACAAAAAACCATATTATCCTCCTGAGATAAAAATGGCAAAAGATCCTTTTCTCTGTTACGGTAGTACGTAATTTTGTTACCTGGATAAAGAAGATTATTTTCATTTAGTCTGGAGGCAAGTAACTCGGCAGACTCTTTTGGGACGTTTAAATCTCTGACAAGGTCACTTAGCTCCTCCTGAGTAAAGCGTTCGGGACTTGTTAAATCTCCTGCAAAATCGCTGTCCTCTTTTTCAAACCGGTCACTCTGCAGCTCGTCAGATGACGTTTCGACTGTATCCTCTGGTAACGTAGGTAGGCTGCTAAAGTTGGAATTGGTATTTCTTCAGAATGCTAAACAGGTCTTCTTGCTGACTCCAGGTGAGGACAGTTCCACTTATGCCGATTGTTACGATTAATGCCTTTTATCTTCACAATACAAGAATAACAATCGTCAAAGTGGCTTTTTTGTTCCCTCCATACCATCGGAACACCAAACTTTGAACACTTTCTTTGTCCTTTTGTCAAATATAATAATATTACAATTTATTATGAGTAGGCTCTATCTCAAAAACTAGAGCTGATACGAAGAAAAGCTAAGTATTTTTGGATTCATCACCGCATTCAAAATAACTAAAATCAGTTGTTTTTTCTTCGGCACCAAGACAAAAAATTTTTTCTGTTGGGCTGTGTAAGCATTCGTGCATAGCATCAGAGTGAAAATCCCTCGCCCTGCTATGGACTCATGCTGTGGCTTCAGAGAAAATTTTCAAAAATTTCCGAAAATATTCTATGCACTAGTTATATTTCTAGCGGAAATTTCCCTAGTGTCAATTTAACTGGAAATTTTACACGGAAATTTAAAAAAATTGATAAGTGGAAATTGCATCCGTTTTGAAAATTACATCTGGAAATATCGCGGGGATAATTGTCATTTTTGACATTTATAGTTTCAAAACATCAAAACAGTCGACCTGTCAAAATTAAAATACATTTTATAGCAATTGTAGTTTTCAGAAGCAGGACTAAGTTTAAGTTTTATTTTACTATTAGCATTAGAAAAAATATTAATCGTTATTAAAGTATGGTATTATTTAAATAAATAAATACATATATCAAAATCAACTTTTTTAGCAACTACCTAAATAAACTTTTATCAACTCGGGAAATTTCCGATCAAGACATAACACGTGCCTAAAATATTTCCTAATGGAAATTTTTCAAAATTTGGTCTTCAGCCAATTTTTAAAAAAAAAAAACATTCGTGCATTGCACCAAAGAAAAAATCCCTCACCCTGCGGGTTCGGGATTTTTTCAGGTGCAATGCACTCATGCTTTTGTTAAAAAATTGGTTTCAGACAAAATTTTCAAAAATTTCCAGAAATATTTCATGCACTAGTTATATTTCTACTGGAAATTCCAGTGTTATGACGCGTATTTTCGTTTTGATATTTAAACCGCATAATATGTTATGCATAAAAAAAAACACCCCGAACCATAGCAACTAACGCAACGGATAATGAAGAAGTCACTTTGGACGTTTTAGTTGAAAGATATTTTAAAAAACGTGTTTGAAATGACCGTTGTATTATAAATAACAATATAATATTGCTTTTAATAAATAGAAATAGGAATTACAATATTAACGTGCTTTTTTGCTCTGTATTCCGAATATCATTCGTGCTCAAAATTTTGTTTATTTTCATCGTTATTTTAAAGTATACGCCTTCGGAGCCTGGCTATTTACGCAGTTTTCAAGAATTCTTTTCAGAATTTTCGGAAATTTTTATGCATTCGTGGAATTGGACCCGAAAACTTAACACCTTACTTTTTTTCGCCAATCGCAGAAGTAATTTCGTTACCATGGCAACCAGAGAAATTTCCGGAAAATTATAGGCGGAAACTTGTCTGTCAAATTATTGACATTGATATGCTTACCTTGTTACCTTTCACTGTGCTTAAACTATACCCTATTTCAAGAAGTAATAAAATGGGAAATTCCGTCCAGTTCGGCTCAATTTCGGTGTCGGCCATAGGCGCAGGTAAACTTTGTGCATTAAATTATTTATGATAACTAACCAAAAATTTTAGAGAATTGAGAAGGTTTGCTAACCTTTCAGTCGTTTAATACGGGAGATTACCACGAGAACATGAATTCGAATGTTTTTGAGGACTATTTTGGTGAAATGATAAAATATCTTCCAGCTGCTTCAGTAGTAGTTATGGATAACGCAAGCTATCATTCACGACGCACAGAGAAGACTCCAACTTCATCTTGGAGAAAACAAGAAATTATCGACTGGTTAACCACCAAAAGTATTGAATTTGAAGATAATTTGATAAAGAAGGAACTATTAGCTATAGAAAATTTACACAAACATCGTTTTATTAAATATGTCGTGGAAGATATAGCAGAAAAACATAGTGTAACTGTGCTGCGCACACCGCCATATCATTGCGAACTAAATCCTATAGAACTTATATGGGCGCAAGTGAACGGATTTGTAGCAAGACGCAACACACGACATTCAAAATGAAAGACGTTAAGCTACTGTTTGATCAAGCCATTAAGGAAGTGACACCAGAGAACTGACGAAAGGCAGTCCATCATGTCACCAAAGAAGAGGAGAAAATGTGGGATCTTGACCACCTGATTGATCGGACCGTCGACCCGTTAATTATAACGTCAAGAGGAGATGACAGTTCCTTAGATGACGAAGAATATTATGATTTTTTATAATTTAATTTCTGTATAATGTATTTTTTGTATTTCGTATTTTTTTTGTAATGTTTAATAAAAAATAAGTGTACCGAATACTATGTACATAATGCCTAAATTTTATTCTGTTAAAATAAAATTCTTTCCTTTTTATGAGTATAATTTAATTTATTACAATTTTTACAAGTATAATTTAATTTCTGTACAATGTATTTATTTAAAAATGTTTAATAGAAAATAAGTGTAGCTAATACTATGTACATAATGCCTAATTTTTATTCTGTTAAAATAAAATTATTTTCTTTTTAGAAATATCCTAACGGCACGCCTTTGTCACATCATTTTCAGTGTTTGTGAATGGATAACAATAGGCAAAACCCATAGATTGACCCAAACCCGGGTGGTACTATCTGCGCTTGATGAAAACAAAGAATTTATTATTATAAAATTATGAAAGTGGCTTAAATATTCGTTGGGTCACTCTCTAGTCCCTGGGTTTTATAGTTCAATAATGATTTATTACTCTCTCGCATTAAGACTATAGAGTGGTTCGTTTGGAAATTGGAAAAAACCCTGTAAATATTAAGCCATTTTTTTCTTTTTTCAAGTTTTTTTTACCCAAATAAAACCTCTAAAGGAATTTGGGTCAAAACCAAGAATTTCAGACGCAGATAAGGCACCAAAGGCTGTGTTCATCTAGTTATTTATAATTTAAATTCTTGCCTGATCCTGTCGTAATAATAAACCCAAAATTACAGCAGGCTTCAATACACCGTCTTACCTACTTATTTATAAACCCTCCTTTCCAGTCCACATATTATCACAACACACACGCTGACCATTCTAGCAGAATGACCCCAAAGACCTTAAGGGATCTAGGTCCTTTGAAGTTCTTTACCAGGTAGCTAATCAGACCCGTGCCAAGCCCTAACATAACTTATTGGAGTGAATTTAATTTTAAGATATTTTTTGTAGGCGCTAAATAAATACGTACATACGTTTTTTTGCATGAAATACTTTCGAAAAATGAAATGTTACCGCTTCTTCTAGAAAGTAGTAACAACTTTGATATTTCAAGCGGGATACCCCGTATATTAGGAGTTTTTTACTTACTATATACTTACTATACTTTTTATGACCAGTCTGAAAGTTTGCCGGACGAACAAAGTGAGTTCGGCAATTACAGATGAGTCATAACAAGTTGCTTTTACAACGAATAATACATACTATTTTTTCTTCAAACGTCGCGTCGTCAATAGTTAGAGCCGCGGTGACAAAAATGCCTTGGAACTCCCAAACGGATGGGAAGCACGTTTTTGTATAGTTCGAGTGTCGTTCTCGAAATCCGTCTTGTCGAGTAAGGGGTCTGGCGCTCGGCGGTGAGCGGCTATAATATGTTTTCCAAATTTTGACCAGCGGTTTAAAAAAACATTTCCCAAACGGATGAAAATTACTGGAGGGCATCTAGGCAACCCCCCCATTACCGGAAAAATATATCGTCTAATAATTGCTCCACAAATGGATTCAGAATATTGTGTCTATACCGCTTTGCTGCAACTGTGTCATGGAAAAATAGGACCAATAATAATTATTTTATGGAAGGATGGTCCACTGAATAAAAGCACCCTCGGGAAAAGGTAAAGGATTAATAATTACTCACATTGGTAGCAAAAATGGATTTGTCGATGGCGGCTTACTAGCATTTAAATCAAAACGGACTGCAGACTATCATGAAGACATGAACTATCATAAACGCTGATGTTGGTAGGCATTTTGGAAAGAAAAATTACTTCATTTATTGGCTTACTGTAAATAAGAAGCTATTTCATAAAGATATGCTAAAAAAGGAGCTAAAGTCTGTGCGTTTTAAGAAGTCCGCTAAGCCATAAAACCTCTTGATCATTATGTCGGTGGCTCTCAAACAATAAATTATATTGAAGGTAATTTTGGATGTTGATGAATTACATTTTCTAAATAAAATAATTTAAAGTAAATAAAAAATTAGTTTAGGTAAAGAAAAATAATAATTTTTGAGCTTTTGTAGTATTCAGACAAATTAGTTTTACGAATTATTTTTTATAAAGTTTTGGTTCTAAAAAGAATCGATTTTGTAGTGTTGCGACAGAACGTACCTACTTGTAGATAGGTACTACTAAAAGTAGTCTTCCTCTGCATTTCAAATTTCACCCATGCTTTCAGACTCATCAGAATCAACATCATCGTCATCATCATCATCATTCGTAATAATTAACGGTCTTACTTCGTCTATAACCTGTTCTGTCTCATAAGATTCAAAAATAATTTTTGCTGTTTGTTCAATGCATTTCCGCCATTCTTCTTTGCCCGCTTGGCTAAGCGCCTCCTCCCATAACTTTATAACGCTAGGCTTACCAATATTTTTACAGGCATGTTTGTCATAATAGTTCTTGCTAATACCCCATACCAATTCAATTGCGTTGTAATGACAATGGTAGGGCGGCAATCTCAAAACTTGATGTCCATATTTGAGGGCTATTTCGTCAACAACATACTTTTTTTTAAATGACTGCTCTTTACACTTGCTTAAAAGTTCACTTTTTAAATATAAATTTTCATGGTTTATGTTTTTCTTTGACAACCACTCTTTTATTTCTTCCTTTTTCCAGCTGCTTGTAGGGAATTTCTCTTCGAGTCTCGTATGGTAAGAGGCATTGTCTAAAACAATTAAGGAAGGTTTTTCTAAACTTTTTAAAAGTTTTTCCTCGAACCAATGCTCAAAAATTTCAGCATCCATATTGCCGTGATAATCATCAGTTTTTTTTGTTGATGAAAATATCAAACTGGCATTTAAAACAAAACCTTCTTTATTACCAGCATGTAATATAATATACCTTTTTCCATTACTTGCACGGGTACTTGAATAACAATGCTTTGAGTCATCCTGCCAAGACGTTTTTGTTGAAGTTCAGTTTGCAAATACCCATGTTTCGTCAAGAAAAACAACTTGTCTTGACAATTCCGATTTTTTGTTGTTTAAATAATCCCTTAAAAATTGCCATATTTTCGAAACAACATTGGACAGCTCGCAAAGCAGTTTTCTGCAAATTTTAATTATTTCTTGGAAAATAGTAATTATTATGAAGATTTAATTATAATAATCCCAAAATAATGTCATTATCGGAAAAGTATATACCTGACAAAATCTTTAACATATTTAACCATCCCGCACTTGAGCAAATTTTAATTGGTTCTTGGAAAATAGCGATTATTATATAGATTTAACTATAATAATAGCAAAATAATTTAATTATCTATTTAATTATTATTTATGCTCAACGCGTAATTCTAAGATAATTTTGTTTTGAAACCTCTGATTTCGCCCAGTAATAGAATACAGTAAACCAGTGGGATGTTCGGTGTGATCAAGTATAGCGAAGGTGCGAAGATATTGTAACTTAACCGACTTACTGTTTTAAAAGCGATAACATCCCTTGGTGATTTAATCCGATATCGGACTTCTTAAAACGCACACACTTTAGTGGAGATTTTAAAGCTGAATAGACCTCTTTGTACGAAATTTGTTGTCGACAAAATCGCTTCAAAACGAAATAGAAATATAACAGTGTTTCGCCTTCCGCCACATCACTGTGAATTAAACCCCATAGAATTGGTGTGGGCGCAAGTAAAAGGGTTTATAGCAAGGCATAACACCACTTTTAAAATGAGAGACGTTCGAAACCTCTTGCAAGAAGAAACAAAAATAGTGGATTGTGAAAAATGAAGTAAGTGCGTCGAGAAGAATGTGGGACGCTGATAATATGCTAGAAAACACTGTAGAGCCCATTATTATTTTTCTGACCCCAAACAACGATAGTTCATCGGACTACTTGGAACATGATGACTGAAGTTTAAAAATTAAGTTGTTGTATTGTACGTAGTAGATTGTTTTTATAAATATTAATATTTATTGCAATTTATCTATTTTCATATTACTTTTACTTCTATACAAGTTTTTATCTACTTAATATTAAAATAATAAATATCTCAATTATCTGCCTCTCTCTATAGGGTAGAGTCGCCTAAATTGGACCATCGCTGTTTTGAACAAACGAAGTGCCACTGGTGCCATCTATTCATAGGAATCAAAAGTACATTGTTATATATGTTTAGATTCTAACACGTGTTTCTATTACTATTAACGTTAAGGGAAATACACCGGCTTTAGTGTTTTTTACGAACCCGATAGTAGAATATTACAACTCGCTGTTCAAGTAAGGAAGTAAGTAACCAGAATATAAATATGTATATTATGTAAACTATATAATTAAATAGCAGGTACTTTTAGGAATGTTTTAATGACATAACCTTTAAATTACGAGAAGTTGTGATTATTGAAATTTGCCGTTATGTAGTTTTGAAACACCGCACCCTAAATTGGACCGGCGGTCATGCTGTAAATTGAACCGGCCCAATTTAGGATTCTCATTGAGGTTTTTATTTTTACAGAATGTCAAAGCGTGGTAGATATGGACCATGGACCATACAAGACTTAAGTAGTGCTGTTGTGGCTTTTCGTAATGGTGACTATGGCCTCAATGAATGCGCACGGCATTTTAAAAAGCCTAAAGCCACACTAGACAGACACCATGAAAACCAAAATAAACGTGCAAATAACGCAGAAAAAGGCATGGACAGGTTTCCTGTAATTAGCAGACAGCTTGAAGATCAATTGGCAATGCATATTTTGGCTTTTGAAGAACGAATGGTCGGAATGACCATAACAGATGTTCGCAAGTTAGCATTTGAATTGGCAACAAAAAATAAATTGTCGCATTATTTCAATACCAAGAAGCGTATGGCAGGCAAAAAATGGTAGTATGGGTTTATGTCAAGACATAAAGAAATATCCTTGAGGCAGCCGGAAAAAATATCAATGACAAGGGCTAGAGGATTTATCAAACCAAGAGTTGATGCATTTTTTGAGGTTTTAAAAAAAATTTCTGACGAAAATCAGTTTACTGCTACTCAGATATTCAACGTCTATGAAACCGGTTGCTCAACCGTACAAGGAAAGTGTTAGCAAGAAGGGAAAACACCAGATTGGAAGTATTTCGAGTGGCGAGAGGGGGGTAAATACTACTGTGGTTTGTTGTACAAGTGCTGCAGGACAGTTTATACCTCCAATGATTATTTTCAAAAGAAGACGTTTTCAATACGCTCTTTCAACTGGCGCTCCTCCTGTCAGCATTGTTACTATTAGCGACACTGGATATATAAACAGTGACCTTTTTGTCATATGGTTCAACCATTTTATTAAAACAATTAAGCCAGCTTGTGAAACCCCCGTTTTATTATTACTGGATGGTCACAGCACCCACAATAAGAACCTTCAAGCCTTACAAATTGTTAGAGATAATGGGATTAAGTTATTACAGTTACCAAATCACACTACACACCGTCTTGAACCCTTGGATGTCAGGTTCTTCAGACCCTTACAAAATTTTTATGGACAGTGCATAGAAAAATGGCTAAGAAGTAACGTGGGTCGTACATTATCGATGTTTGAAGTTTCCGGTTTAATTGGTGAAGCTTATGGTCTTGCCGCTACTGTAAGGAATGCCCAAAATGCATTTCGTGCTTCAGGTATTTGGCCAATCGATCCAAATATATTTAAAGAAACTGATTTTGCCTCTTCGATGTTACTAAGTAGTCCCTTAGACGATAATATAGAACCCCAAGCAGAAGAATCCTCTTCCGGAGACGATATCCCTTTGGCTCAAATTATTTCAAAAAATAAGATCGTGGCATCAACTTCTTTTACCGTTTCAGTTAACGATATTTCACCGTTACCAACAAAAACAATGAAATCTTCAAAAGTGTTTCGTACTCAAGATGCCATAGAACTGACCAGTTCACCATACACAAAAGAACTGGAAACAAAATCTGAGATATTCAAAGCAAAATCTTTCAAGAAAAATTTAAAATTATCAGAAATTGCAAGTCCAGAAAAGGCAGTAGAACCGGTTAAATCTAAATCTGACAACTGGTATTGTGAAATATGCGAAACTGGATAGGTTCAAGAAATGATTCAGTGCCTCAGATGTAAAGTTTAATCTCACACAAAATGTGCTAATGTTTTACCTGAATCTAAAATATATTATTGTTCAAACTGTAAAAATTAAACACACTTACATTACTTATATACTACTTACTTCATTCATTTTTTTTTCTATAATGCGACATGTTAAAGACATTTTTTAAAGTCGGCCCAATTTAGGACACATGCGGTCCAAATAAGGATACCGGTAGCCTAAATTGAACTTTTGCAATAATTTAGATTTTTGTAAAAATAAAATATTAGAAAGTACTATTCATCTTTTACTTTTAGGGGTTTTAAATGGAAACAACTCGTATTAATATAATTTTGTAACAAAAGTCCCACATATGTATTAATACGTAAAAAAAAGATGATATTTGAAAAATGGTCCAAATAAGGCAACTTTTATTCTAATAAACTACCTGTAGAAAAGCCTTTGTTCTTTGTTACATTCGTTTCATTCATTAAACTTGTCTTTCCATTGTATGCTAATTAGGGTTACTGGGATTTTATCAATGACAATACTACTGTCAACCAAAAATTTAAAATCTTTATAAACACCCTAGAGAAAGCATATTTTGAATCATTCCCAGAAAAAACATATGTCGTAAGATCTGACCAATCTTGTAATATCTCATGGTTTAATAATGATCTTAGGGAAATGCGGAATAATCTAAATTTTTTACATGAGCTCAAAACACAGTATAGTATTCCAGATATAGAAAATCTATATAAAAACCAACAAAAAAAATATAGACAATCTATAAATGAGGCTAAAATCAGGGCAAATGATAACTTAATCAGCACTTCCACCAACCCTAATAAGGCCATGTGGCAAATAATAAATAAACATCGACAAAAGACCCAGGAAACCCAGACCGTACCCTCACCCAGCCCAAATCAATTCAATGACTTTTTTTCTAATATGACAGACCATGTGATTCGTAGTATTCCGGATACAGATACGGACCCCTTAACATACCTAAACAACGTCACTAAACCTCAGACAGCCTTCTCGTTCGCGGAGGTAAGTTTTAATAATATAAGGGAAATCTTGGATCAGCTAAATAACAAACAAAGCCGGGACATATATGGTCTTAATATAAAGCTTATAAAATCTGTTAAAAATGAAATACTTGCTCCACTGACCAAATTGATCAATCTGTGTTTAAGAAATGGTGTGTTCCCAGATGTTCTTAAGGTTGCATGTGTAACTCCTATCTTTAAAAAGGGGGATCGAGAACAACCTGAAAACTACAGGCCAATATCGCTTTTGCCTGTGGTTTCCAAAATTCTGGAGAAATGTATGGCTATTCAAATGGTAGATTTTTTCAATACCGAAAATGTTTTTTCCCCCAGTCAATTTGGATTTAGGAAGGACAGAAATACAGTTCATGCCGTGATGGATCTTGTATCTGCCATTCTGGATGCTTTTCGCAGGAAGCAGTATGAGTCTGTCATATTCTTGGATTTGAGCAAGGCCTTCGACTGTGTTAACCATGGTATCCTCCTCCGCAAACTTGAATATTATAACTTTAACTCTAAAAGTGTGGAATTGATACGTTCATATCTGGAACACAGACGTCAAGTAGTGAGGGTGGCTGGGGTGTCTTCAGCAATGAGTCAAATCAAAATAGGGGTGCCCCAGGGGTCAATTCTGGGACCCATACTATTCTTAATATATATCAATGACCTTCCTTTTAGCGATATAATTTCTAAATATACCCTCTTTGCTGATGACACCACTGTCTCTCTTGCTGCTGATACGTTGGGAGGCGCGTTGGAGGCTTCCAGGTTGGCACAGGATAGGGCAGAACACTGGTTTTGTTCTAACAGGCTGCTGCTGAACGCGGATAAGACCCAGATGGCGATTTTCTCCCTTAGAGAGCTACAGGGTGCACCAAATGTGTCGTCAGTGTCATTTCTAGGTGTGGTGCTGGATCCGGAATTGCGGTGGAATGAACATGTTGGTGCCCTTGCAAAGAAGCTAGCCAGGAGCATTTATCTTCTTCGACAGATCTCTCAGTGTGTCTCCTCTGATGTAAGACGAACAACATATTTTGCAGTTTTTCACACTCACATTAACTATGCAATCCTTGCATGGGGACATTCGGCAGGGTGGCGAAGAGTTTTTGGACTGCAGAGGAGGGCTGTTAGGGTGATATCTGGTTTGGCCTATAGAGAGGATTGCAGGAATACTTTCATTAATTTGAAAATCTTAACTGTGCCTTGTTTGTATGTGTTTGCGTGCCTGGTGTATGTGAGACAGAATCTCGATTCGTTTTTGACGCATCAGGATGTGCATGAATATAGTACCCGAGCCAGGGGTAATCTGGTTCCTGCTTACCAGCGCCTGCGAAGGTGTCAGGATGGCCCGGGGTATTGGGCGATCAAGTGCTTTAACGCATTGCCTGTTAGGATAAGAGAGTTGCCACTCTCAATGTTTAAGAGCCGTGTTAAAAAGTTCCTTACTAGTCATGCTTTCTACTCCCCTGAGGAGTACTTCAACTCAAATTTTAATCTGTTGTAAGCTGTAATAGTCTTTGTAATAGTGTTTTTAATTGATTTTATATATTTTCGTGTATTATTTGTTAGTCTGGACGTTATTATTGTTTATAGTCCATATTTTAAATTTGTAGTAATGATTAATAGGTAGTATAGTAATAATTTTTATTTCCAAATTTTATATTCAAATTTTTTGACGTGTGTAAACATTTGTATGTATTGACATAAATAAATTATTGATTGATTGATTGATTGATTGATAGGGTGATCTTATTTTGGACCGATTCGGGGTGTGTAGGTCTAAAATACGGAATTTTTAAAAACTATCATTGCAATTTACCTAAAATTCACAATGCAACCTTTCAGTTGTCCACCCTGCTTAATGGGTCCTGTCATTACAAATTAACATTCACTATTCTCTGGCATTACGCAATAGAGAATAATGAAAAGTAAAGTAAATAAAAAAAAAACGCTGCTGGCAAATTTTCTTACCGAAATTGTGAGATTCTAAGATCCTGATATAGCGGGGCACCTTTAGTCAATTTTTTATTGGTGTTCTCTGTAGCCTTGGGGCCCAAAGCCCCCATTTTCACCGTCTCGATGCCACTAGCTTAAAGAAGTAGGTATATTAAGTATGCTTATATATACCGATCTTCTAAAAGAAGTATTTCTACTTTATAAATCCTACTGAGGTATGGGGAAAACTTCGTATTTTATTATTAGACATAAACAGGGTCTCTAAGTCCCCCTCCTCCCTAGCGGATATATATGGAGGATTTGTTCTTCCTTCTAAATAGTTTTTAAAATAGGGGGTTGTATTTAGTAAAAAAATTTAATACACCATAGGCTCAAAGAACAAACATTTATTATTCATCACATTTACAAAAAGAACATTATATTCCCAACAAACCCCTTAGCGCTCAAGGCTATCGACCGAACTGTTCCACCGCGCTCCCTTCCACACCCCTAAAACTCACCCCCTAATCCCACATCTCGCGTCCAATACACACGTATCGCACGTGCTTGACCGGCCAGTGTCCCTCTCAGCGCTCGGGACACATGCGCACCCACCACAATCGATAGTTGCTCGTAGGGGTGGGCAACGGGGCTCTCTCATTGGCCGAAGGGGCGGTGCCATCCGACGGGTAATTACCCTGGACCAGGGACCGCAAGAGGGGGTGGCAGGCGGCCGAAACGGCTCGTGTGATAAATAACCCCCAACGACAACGAAACGCTCTCAATGTCGAGGATGATTAATTAGGGCGGCCGACGGATCAGATGGTGCAGTTTCTGTGGAGACTGGAGAGATGTACCTAGGTATTATGTATATACGAGGGTAAAATATATATTTAGGAACATGTAGGTTTAGTTAATGTAGTACCTTATATTTGAACCTCTTTTCAATATTATTTTGTACACAAATACAGGGTGTTATTTATTAAGTGTCCGATATTTTACAGGAGGATTCCTCAGTTATTTATAAGGTGAAAAGTTCATATAAGCATGGGTCCGCAAGCCCTTCATTGTTGAGATACAGGGTGTTAAAAATTGCATACAGCAAGAAGGTGGACATTTCCAACATTTATGGTGATTTTAATTTCGTTTTATATCTAGTGTCTTGTTGTTTATTGGCGTTTAAAAATTACCGTTTGAAATGTTTCTATATTGATTAAAAAAAAAGTTTTCAAAATTGTTTCACTTTCTGACAAGCACATGCATAGATTAATTTAAATCAAAATATCTCAAGAACGACTGCTTGTAGCGACTTTTGATAAGCATACCATTTTCACGGAAGAATGATAGAGGAATTGATTTTTCTTCTAGAAAATGTGATACATACATGAAGTTGTGACTCCCCAAAAGAGAAAAATACCTGTAGGTGGCGCCCTCTACAATTAAGGGTCCAACTAAGATCAAATTTGAATTTTTCATATTAAAAAATACGCAAATACCAGATTTCGTCCAAATATAGGCATTATTTCAAAAATTACTTACGAAAAACAAAAATAAACATAAATTTTTAATAACCTGTATCTCAAAAATGAAGGGCTTGCGGACCCATGTTTATATAAACTTTTCACCTTATAAATAACTGAGGAATCGTCCTGTAAAATATCGGACACTTATTAAATAACGCCCTGTATATTTGGATTAGTTAAAACTATTTTTCTCTTTGTTCAGTTCATTGTAGCCAATTTGTTTTTTTTTATAATAAAGCTGTGTTACTTATGTCTGTTTCTTAATGGGAGAGAGTAATAAATCATTATTGATCTATAAAACTCAGTGGTCCTCGCCGTATTCCATTGGCGTAGTCCAATTATTATTTCATATAACATTCTGAGTTGCAAAAATAGTTGAAATGTGCTCGAAGAGTCGGACAGTCAACAATATTCTGACTTGTGCGAGAGGATAAACGCGGCCCAATCAGGTCACCAAAGAGAAGTACAGGAAGAAAAGAAACTGTAATAAATGAGGATGAAAAGACTGTCATCATGTTAATTTTAAATTTTGACAAGAAACCTATGGCTGAATCAAAACTGACAATTGAGACTTTGATCTATACAGCTATTTTTTAATCAATAGAATTTTTGACGCATTTTAGTAGAAACAAACAAAAAGAGAAACGTTAAAAGTATTCAGGAAAATCGTAAAAAATCAATGCGCAGTATAGTATATTAAAGTACATGTTTTATAAAGCATCATCTTATAGCACGCGTCCATGTTAAAAAACGAGCCGCTTGCGGCGAGTTTTTTAACGGGACAAGTGCTCTAACTGCTTTATAAAACACGTACTTTATACTATTTTTTCTATTTTGTATTTTTTTCAATAAGAAAATACATATTTAAAAAGAAAATCAACCCTTCAAATTTTGTAAATTTGTGTGTCTAAATTCTATGTTGGTAATACTCTAAATTTCTTTTTATCATAGTAGCCTTGACAATAAATAATATTTTCTTTGTGTCATTGTCACGAAATTTGTGATTTAATATTTCATAGAGTTGTTCATAATTATAATTAAAAAAATATGGAGCATGATAATCTAAGTTTAACTTCCCCTGAGTTAAGGGATATTGCTAATAAAACGATAAATCAACTTTTACCAGAGAAATCCCGAAAACTTTCTTTTCTCATGGATAACAATAACAGGAAACGTCAGACGTCAACAGAATAAAACATTTAAATATAACCAATGCCAACTTTTAAAAAATAAAATTCGGAGTTCGAAATGGATATATTTCGAACTCGCTAGCGCGTTCGAAATATCTATTTTTCGAGACAAAATTAGAAAAAGTATATTATAGGTGTGTGGGGGGGGGGGGTCCTTGAGCTCATATATATAGCTATTACCCTGAATAAGTTGAAGCAGCAACTGAGATAGAACATTCAGGGTCGTTTCGACTTCTGCGCATGCTCCGTAAGAGCATTGCCAAATAAACTTTTATTTCTTTAAAACAGAACACAAGAGTGTGCCGTATAAAAATTAGAGCATTGATAGAGTTAGCTAAAATCTTGGTGGAAAGTTGAAAAAAGGCTATAGTCGGTAATTACAAGTGTTTCCAAATTATTTGTTTCCATTTGTAAACTAAAACAAACCAAATAAATATTTCATATACCTGGAGGCTGACAACGTGACAACGGCTCTCGTGTACTGTTTATCTTTCCTTCTCTGCAAATCTTGATTGTGTGTGTGTTGTGACGATGCAAAACAGAATATTTTGCATTACTTTAAATAAGCGTAAAAAATTGAACATAAAGATGTACTTCAATGAATCCTACAAAAACGTTTCATTAATATTTACGTGCGTTCTTTTTCTTTTATCAATCAAAATAGCATATACAAATCTTAAACAAATCAAGAACTTTAACTTTGTTTAGAAATTCCTGTCCGGTTGTCAAAGTTAAATGTGACTGAAATCAGCATAACCTCATTTTGCTCCCGTTTATCGTTTAACGTCTATTTATTTTTCCTCACACATGCGCACTGTTGGAAATGACCTTGACCAGACAATGAACCTCGGCTTCACTACGCTTATACATTAATTAAGTGGGCAAGGCGCCATATAGTACAAATACATAAATGCTTCAGCCCCTATATCCCCCCCCCCCCTTCGTACACATGTACACATACACAGGTGCGCCTAATCAGTGGTGCAACCAGGGAGGAGTGGGCTGGAATGCAGCCCCCACCCGAGGGAGCGTAGCTCGGGTCGTCTAACTACCTGTTTACAATAATTGTTAGCTCATCACTAGCTAAGATTGATAAAGTCACACAAGGATTGACCCCCCCTCCCCCCTTAAACGAACATGATTATTTTTGTGATTCTGTGTTGGTTTTTTTATTTTTCCTTCTTGAAAGCCAAGCATCGTCATTGGAAAAAAAGCGTGGCACCCAAGAAATCACTAGACCTTTAGGCAAATAACACAATGCAGAGTGGCGTAGCCAGAAGGACGGCTAACCCACCCCCCTCCCGCCACCTTGCGCATATACATAACAAGGAGCTATTTTTTATAACACCCTGTAACCTGTAACATTTATTTATATGATTTGCAACATTTTCGACAATTTGTTTAAAACGCCCAAACTATAAATTAAGTGTTCAATGTAGGTACCTATTAAAACAATAATACTATTACAGATTTGTTTTTATTTTACTGGGAGATTAGGGCGCAGGCGTTCTTTAAACTCAATGCCACCATGGAAAAGTGCTGCGTCGTGTAGTCCGGCTCGGTGGCGGTTTAAGCCCAATATTAACAATCGACATTGCAGAATAAATTTAATATAGTCTAGTAACAGTGTTACTTGTTCGTTTTTTTTTGTTTTTTATTTAGAATCTAGTATTTTTTCCTTCGAATAACATTTGTTAAAAAATAAATTTCAATAAAGATATCTTAAGGGTGTGTTTTATTAAATATAATAATGGTCCAAAGAATCTGAAAACGCCCCAATATGCTGGCTACGCCACTGATAATCCAGCAATATTTCTTATTCTTAAAAATCATCATTATAGGAGTACCTATTCACCTAGATGACAATATGTTTTGTTAATTTATTTATTTTAAATCGTATAATGGATGTAATATATTTACCCGATTTGTCACATTTGGACTTCTATCTGTATTGTAGTTCTATCTAAGCTAAAAATATCTGATAAGTTAAAAATACAGTCGAAGCCGATCCCCAAAAATATGAAATTTATAAATAAAACCCTATATAAGGCTCTTGTAACTTATTAGCTTTCTTCATTCAAGCGGGACCCCATTTTATTCTAAATAGACTGTGCCCTTTAAGATAGTGCCCTTTTTGGTTAAAATAAGGTTCCGCTTCCATAAAGGTAGCTTATAATTACTACACATAAGTTCCCACACATGGGGGTATTGTTTATGAACTTATTTCCTTACAAAGAAGGACCAATAACTAAGTTTTCGTGTTTTATAACATTGAAGAGGTCCACAGCCGCCGCCCGCTTAAATTCAAGAACTCACTTAATATTCCAAATAGAACCATTTGGTAAAAATATTTGAAAAGTTAAATGATCGATTAATCTTTCCCTAGTTTTAGATTTTTTAAAAGTTACTTTGTAGCAAATATATCATGATGTAAAATTTTAACATGTCCGAACATTATTATTCTTACAAGAAAGAAAAATGAAAACACTAGAAAAACCCTTTGTTCCCTTAACTTTCTAATTCTTCTTAACATTTGCTTCAATTTAAACCGGTCTTCTATACCTTTAATTTATGCTTCCAAACCGATAATTCGAAAATATTTTCGGCAGCTTGATAGCTATACACCTACGGCGTACTGTTTCAGGGTGCGCCAGGTAATCGCTACCCACAATTGGTTTTATTTTCGCCTTAACAATGATATATTTATTACTTTTGCGCAACCTGATAATAAAATGCAACCGGGGTCGACAAAAACAGTAATCAAAATTACCTGCCGCAACATCCACAGACGAAACCAGTCATAACCTAGCCAGGTATCCTAAAATAAATTCTAAAACGTATAGTCAAAAACAGTCACGTCTAAAAAGGAGCAGTGTTTATTTTTAGGATTTAGGGTACTCTATTACAGATAATTAAAATAATTATTACTTATTAATTATACAATAATGCGACACGCATTTAACAAAATGAAACTTGGAAATTGAACCGCTTTTGAACTTATTTGTTAAATAGTCTATAGTTTCTTGTTTGCCTATTAATTTTCCTTTTAATCGTACTTTTTTAGAGCATCTTAATGTAAGAATCAAATTGACAGTCCTTTAAAACACTCATAAAGTTATATAAAGATGAATGATGAGAGTAAAAACTCGAATTGAACCTTGAATGGAAGGATTCACAACAATTTATTGTTCTAGAAAAAGTTGTGGAATTTTCCGCCCAGATTTCAAATTAGTTCAGGTTAGTTAGATAATGATGAAATTTTTAGGAAATACGCTTGGTGGCTGTTCTTGACTATACCCTTTACTGCAATTAAAGTGGACCCCTGATAGGCAGGTAGTATGCTCCATTCCACAATAGTTCGTTGATTTCCCGACCGCAATAAAATTTAAACCCAGCCATAAATAAGTGTATTTTGAAAGGGCACAGGTCCTGATTACCTACTAATTTCAATAGTTTAGGTAAGCTATTTTCAACAAAACAACAAATATAAAATATTAGGTAAGTATCTTTGTTTTAATCATGTAATTAAATAGCTATTAATATTTACAAAAATACTAATCTACTTTATGCCTAAACTAATTATTAAGGGCCTTACGTTACTATTAATGATGTTATTATATTGGTATATTAGGTAGGTTAATGGCAAATTGCAGGTGTTCAATTTAAAGCAGAGTCTTTTCAACAGTACCTAATATACCGATAGAGGAGGCGTCTTATCGGTAATACCGATGTTTTTAACAAGAAATCGATTTTCTGACAAATTTTTACGAAATGTAATTTTTACTTATAATCTGATATGATCCCGAGAGCTTTAGCTCGAGGGTCTTATCTTTGATTATAAGTAAAAATTACATTGAGTGAAAATTTTCTTGGAAAATCGAGTTTCGAGTGAAAAACGAAGGTATGAAGATAAGAAACCGCCTCTAGAGGTGTATTTTATTGGATAATTTACTGAACATAAAAATGAAGGCCGTCTGATAAAGGTAAATATACAAGTTAGAGGTGTTACTAATTTTTTATTTGAGTAAAAAAGCTACAAGCGTCTTTTCGAAAGCGTCTTTTCGAGCTAGCGGTAGTCTTATCGGGTAAGACGACCGTTACCAAGGTGGTTGCTATGAAAATGAGCGTTTTGATTGGTTCAATAAAAGTGAGGTAAATTATCATCTTAGTTTATCAGTCGTTTGGTGTTTGTCAAGCTGTGCGTTAAAGATATTTTCGTGTGTGTTATCGAGCATCCAAAATATGGCAGATCTGTGTGAAACTTCAGATAATTTTGCTTTTGGAAATTATGGTGTAACGAAAAAAAAAACATTTATCACTTGATGCCAAAAACATCATAAAGAACGTTTACTGTACCCTTTCAGAAAAAGGGTATGACCGGAGTGCAACTTTTAGTGTAACGAGTATTTTGACCAAAGTTGCATTAACGACAGTAAAAGATATAATGACCAAACCCATCCATTCAATAATTAATAGTAATGTAAGGCCCTTAATAATTAGTTTAGGCATAGATGAAGAAAATAGTGATAGTGAAACAGAGCTAAATATAGAGTAGGCTAAGTTAAATATTGTATTATTATAATATTGTAGATTAGTATTTTTGTGTAAATATTAATAGCTATTTAATTAACTATTAATTTAATTTGGCATCAAGTGATAAATGTTTTTTTTTTCGTTACACCATAACTTCCAGAAGCAAAATTATCTGAAGTTTCACACAGATCTGACATATTTTGGATGCTCGATAACACACACGAAAATATCTTTAACGCACAGCTTGACAAACACCAAACGACTGATAAACTAAGATGAAAAGACTCTGCTTTAAATTGAACACCTGCAATTTGCCATTAACCTACCTAATATACCAATATAATAACATAATTAATAGTAACGTAAGGCCCTTAATAATTAGTTTAGGCATAGAGTAGATTAGTATTTTTGTATAAATATTAATAGCTATTTAATTACATGATTAAAATAAAGATACTTACCTATTATTTTATATTTGTTGTTTTGTTGAAAATAGCTAACCTAAACTATTAAAATTAGTAGGTAAATCAGGACCTGTACCCTTTCAAAAGGTCCAGTGACTACAATAGATATTTATCAGGCAACTTATCTATGGTTGGGATTACGACTGAGGGTTGTCATTTCAATTTTATTGCGGTCGAGAAATCAACGAATAATTGTGGAATGGAGCATACGTGACTTTTTTTGGCTATGCGCAATTCAGAACTTATTACCGACCGTAGTCAACCATATGTCCTGTTACGATTTCCGTTGTTATTCTTAGTTGATTCCTGCTAAGGTTAAGCAATTGTTTTGAAATTTTAGAACCATTACTCCCTAAACCTCGCTTGCTATAATTAAGTCCCTATTTGCTGTTCCAGTGGACTTTGTTTTCATTTTTGGTCTATCGCTTAATAGCTTCTCGTACTGTTCATTTAGGCACTCTTAGAGCTGGTTCTGGACCAATGTATGGTGCAGCTTTCAGCTTATGCTTGCCTCGCAAGCTCGTTTGCTCCTTCGGTGCCAAAACTAACCTGAACTAACCTGCATTGTAACTGAAAAGATATACATTCTAAAAATAATATGTTCACACTGTAACCCAAAATGTGAATTTTGTATTATTTGTGATGATGGTTACTTGCTGTCAAGCAATTGAAAATACAGTATCATTAGTAGATCGGCACCAGAGGAACCCTACGAAGTTGATGTTGCCCACATTTAGTTTTGCCCCGCCACCGCTCTTATATCTTGCACAAAAAAACACGTTGGATAAAACCACGCATTGGCTTAATTTAATTTAATGTACTCGCATTAAAAATTTCACTGGCGCAGCAGAAAAAGTTTGGGGTATTTAAGGAATCATGTCTAACACTGAAAGGTTTATACATACAAACTGTGAGTTCAGATCTCGAGAACGGTCATCGGAGAAATAATATAAATTGTATATTCCAAAAGCTACTTTACTTTTTACATTGCTGCTAAACTTCAAAAATAAAAAGACATGTAGAGTTTAGACGACGTTCCCAGTTTTGCTTTGATTGCTATCTGGAAATATGTGAAGTAGGTATCCCCTTTCTTACATTTTCAGTCTCTCCATTACTACAGGTGTTTTCCCGATGCTCTAAAACTGGGTGAAACTACTTCGCTATTAAAAAAAGGCGACCCAGAGTCAGCTGAAAATTACAGAGCCATAACAGGGCTTACTTCCTTCTCTAAACTTTTTGAAAAAGTGGTTACCAGCCGCATTGAGTCGTTTCTTTTAAGCGAAATACTATTAACTTCCGCACGACACGGGGTTCGAAAAAACTTCTCTACTAGCACAGCTGCCTACGATCTCTTGGAATATATTTATAAAACAACAGATTATTATTACTATCCTACAGCTTTATATATTTCTCGATTTAACTCGAGCGTTTGACTGCGTCGGCACTGCCACCTTACTTAGAAAGTTACATGCTCTGGAAATACGTGGTAATATCTTTGATTGGCTGGAATAATTTCTCTCTAATCGCCAAATAAGAGTAAAACTTCCGGGCTCCTATTCAGAGAAACTAAATATTAGATATGGCGTTCCTCAAGGAGGCGTAATCTCTCCATTGCTCTTTGCATCGTTTATAAACGATTTGGAAAATTAGTTAATATCAAATATCAGCTCTGCAGAGCCAATATTATATGCAGATGATGCAACAGTAGTCATATCTGCTTCTACACTTAACCCCAACTACTTGAAATAACTGATATAATTCTGCTTAGATTTTCTGTTTGGTGTCAAACAAATCACCTAGTTGTGAACACAAATAAAACCCATTACATGGCATTCTACAAAAAAAAGACAGGTCCCTGATTTAAACTTTAAATTAAATAATAATTCTATTACAAGAGTAGAACAATGCAAGCTTCTGGGTCTAGACTCACAATGAAAGTGGACAGCCCATGTAGACAATGTTATTATGCCATTGTCAACTTAAAAACCTTTATGAATCCCAAACAATTATGAAATATATATTATGCTTTGGCCTACAACCACTTAAGCTTTCTTGTGCTTTACTGGGGACAAACGGAACGTCAAAGATTATTTATTCTTCAAAAAAGAATTATTGGTAAAATCTACTCCTTAAGCCCACTTGAGTCTTGCAGAGAAACATTTCGACAGCATAAGATTCTCACACTTCCTGGTATTCTGATCCTTAGTACACTAATGTTTGTTGAAAAACACTCCTACAAGTTTCAATATTCTTCAGATATACATGACCGTAACACTAAAAACTCAAATAAAAATCTATATTCCAGGCTACAAAACATCATCATATCGGAAAGCCCTTTCTGCTTTTGCAGCAGATTATATAATGCACTACCAGAATCCCTTAGAGACATTTCTCAAGCAAAAAAGTTTAAAAAAGAGTGCTATATTCTTGAAAACAATTTTTGCGATATATAGGTGAATACCATAAGATTATCCTCTAAATGCTTTATGACCTATCACTTTAGATCTCTCATTGTTTATTTCTTGACGTTGTTAGCAGTTTACATTGTAAATTTATATGACTGTATATTTAATAAATAAATAAATAAGTTATATTTCGATAAACTCCTCCATAAAATAGGCCAAGGATCACAGCTCCTGCATTTTAGCCGGAATTGTATTTGTAAATGCCATAAATAATTAGGTACTGCAAATATGCAAAAAATCTAATTTTTAAAATAAAACGTAAAAACTATTCTTAACGCTTTCTGTTTAATAGCAGACTGAAATTATTTTCTAATAAAATTTCTAGCTACGTTTTCGAGCGTTTAAAAACAAATTATAAATTAAAACGAAGCTCGCGCGCCAAAGAAATGAAAGTTATCGTCTTTAGACGGCAGGGAGTTTTGCCTCGCTTTTTAAAAGTCTTACTAATTATGAATGAGAAGCAGCTCCAGCGTACGCCAGCTATAGTAGGGCTAGGTCAGGGTCTCTATGTCTTCGTTTTTCTTTCTTTTTCTTTTTGAAAAAAGTTGGCGCGCATTGCACTCTCGAGCTGCGAGGCAAATGCCTCTAAATTGCTGTTTAAAAATCTCTTTAAAATTTTAACTTTGTTTTAGAGCTAAGCGTGTGCCAAAACTTTCATAGTGTAGAAGTGGAGCAAGTCTATTTAGGCAAATACTATGTTCGTTTCATGCGATGAAGTTCAATAGTTGTCTTTTTTTCAAGGTGGAATACTAAAAATTATATTGGATACCTACAAGGTGTTTTTTAAGTGCAACGTTCTTACGATAACTCAAGAAAAAAAGGTTCTATAAATAGACCAGTGAACTCTATATAGAGTTCACTGACCTAGACGGAAACGTTTCATTTTCGAGATACATTAGAGTGTTATGTTGATAACAAATATGAAGGTAGGTACAGGGTTTTCGCTTATATTTAGACCCCTATCTAGAGCGAAAACAATAAGAGATGGAAAAAAACTTTAAATACGAAAGATTTAGGATTTTTACTGAATCATCAGAATCTTAGCAAAATATTTTCAAAAGGTGATTATAATACCGAGAAAAATAAGCAACCTATGTTTTTTTAAACGGAACATCCTGTATATATTCTATTAAAATTATGGATATTTATTTCCTGATTCCGAAAATATATAGTTTATCTATATTAGCTCAAACCGTTTTTAAGATATTAGCAATCAAAATTTTAAAAAGTTGTATTTATTTTCGTTTATAGGTAAGTTTAGAATGCCTTGAAAATGAAATGATAAAATCTGCCGGCTTTTTCTTATTGCAATTATTACGTCTGGAAAGCCATGGAAACAAATTAATGGTATTATGACATTTTTGGTTGTAATAATAGTACATTATTTAACGAGCGTATAATGAAGGCTATATTACACGAGATTTTAAAACACGAGCCGAAGGCGAGTGTTTTAAGGATTCGAGTGTAATATAGCCATTATACGCGAGTCAAATACTATACTTTATCTACGACTATTCAGTATTCAAGAAGTTAGAAAATGGATTCAGAGCAACACATTTTATTACAATAGGATTATTATTAATGGTATTTCTTAACTAAAAAATACAATTCAACGATGTTAACCATAATTAAACAAAATACAATTACTTATTTCTAATTTTTCATGAAATTTATTGTAAAATTAGAGCAATTATGAAAATGAATGGGAGCAGGAATATTACTTATATTCATATCGTTCTTATTAGTAATGGAAAAAGTTTCGGAGCTAACATTATTTACAGTGGTAGATGTAGATGGACATAATTTTGAGTTTATTTGTTTTAAAATTTTATTAGCAGCGTCTATTTTAGTTTTTTTTGATTCAGCAATATAACCTTCAGCTACGCAGGCCGATTTCCAACCTCCATGACGTTTTAGGGCTGTCATAGTTGCTCCTCCGTCAGCATATAATGTAGCTGAAGATCGGCGAAGACAATGGCCGGTATATTTTTCTGGGTTTATTAGTTGCAAGTATTCCGCTATCGTCTTACCCATCTGTCCAAATTTATTTATGCCAATTATTTGCTTTGTGCATTTGCCGTTTTGATAGTTTAAAAAGAAAGAATTTGGCACGTTTGATGGTCTAAGATCCGCATATTTTCTGACAATATTATAATAGTCTCCGGTAATCGTAAAATTCCTGGGAATTTTTGTTTTCGTCGTTGGAACAAGAACTTGCACACAGCCGTCATAATATTGTATGTGTTCTACCTTCATGTTATACAGCTCGTTGGAATGGCAAGCTCCCATTACCCCCATTATCAATGCAACCTATAAAAAAATATTATATTTAGTTATTTTAGATAAAGGTGTTAAATCAAATGCATTATTACCTTTGTAGCTAGATATTTAACATCCGGTGCCTCTTCCATAAACTTGTTAATTTCTTCCCCAGTAAAAGCCTCTGCTTTTTTCGGCTGGTAACCTTCAGATTGCCTTTTCAGTAAAGCGCGTACTTTTCCATAAGGTTCAATATTTACATTATGTTTTAACATAAGGGTACTTTTTATCATGGAATAATTTGTCCACAAAGTGCTTGACTTGTATTTTTTTGACAATTCTTTAAAATATACTAGCACGGTATCTTCAGAAAAAGAATTTGTGTTGTTTTTTCGTCGCCAGTCTATAAAATTATCGTACGCTAGCGTATAGTTCTTGCGTGATTTTTCTGGTAGTAATTCCAGGGAAGCTGTATGCGCTGCAGCCCGAATTTCTGGAGGGGTACTTTGGATTTCGTTTTCGTCATCCGAAATCATGATATTTTACTTTGAAATCAACAACAAAATGTCACAGCGAAACTTAAATGACTGAGGAAAAAAATGATTCGTTTACTTGTCAATCGGTTGCTATGGTATTAATACCATTCACGCCTGCTTAAACTAGATCTGGTGCGTTTTTATCGTAATTCAGGTAACTTTGTTTTGTTGGGACCGTGGAATATGAAATCTCATATTCCACGGCTGTGGAATATGAGTAACTATGGTAATATGAACCACATTATATATGTACTAACAAACACATTATGCTTCTATTATTAAATAGTCGTAGATAAACTAACATTTTGCTTCATATTTGTAATAATAAAATGGGATATTCTGCAGCAGAAAAATTCGATGTTATCCGTCTATATATTATTCAAATAATATAAATTCATTTACAACTCGTAATGAATACCACAGGTGATTTCCCAATAGATTTTTACCTTCCAAAAGCACTATTAAATATGTTGTAAAAAAATTAGAAGAGGCCAAAAGCTTAGAAAGGAAAAAGAGGACAGCAATGAGGGATGAGGAATTAGACTTAAATGTCTTGCTGTTCTATGAAGGCGATTAGTTCCATTATTTATACTTATTATTACTATATCCTACTATAATTACTTTTGTATTACAGAAAATCCTGAGTATTCTGTACCAGATGCGGCGGGTCATTTTAACAAATCTTTATCAAAAATTCAAGAAGTTAAAAAAAATACTGTTATTATCCCCATACATTTTTACCAGTCCAAAAATTAACAGAAAATTACAATACAGCGGTTAGAGTTTGTTTGAATATTTCAAGAAGGCGTGAAATTGATGGAAATTTTTTAAACAAAATTTTATTCACCGACGCAACTTTCAGCACAGCTGGTACATGTTTAATTGAAAAAATATACATTTTTGGGCAATCTCTAATCCCCACAAAATTCAGCCTGTTAGAATTCAGGGCCGTAGATCTATAAATGTTTGGTGCGGCATTATAGGAAATAAAGTCATTGGTCCAATAATTTATAATAGGACTTTAACTGGCCTAAGATATTTCGAACTTCTTGAGAATGATATTGAAAACTTTTTAGAAGAGCTTCCTCTCAACCAACTCGCTACGCTTATCTGGCAGCAGGATGGTGGGCCAGCCCATAATGTTGCCCCTGTTACAAGGTATTTGAATAATAATAATAATAATAATAGTAATGTTTATTTGTTATCCAAGAATTACACAATTCATTACAATTTACAATATTATTTGAGAACACAAATAAACAGTACGCCCACAAAGGAAGACCTTGTTCGTGGGACATTACAGAATATTAATAATGATAACAAACTTAAAAAAGTACAAAATCATATAAGAAGGATATAAGTTCAATTACAAACATATATATAAAAATGTATCACAAAACAGCTTATACCCAAATGGTTAAAACTCTAAAATTTAAGACCTAGAATTCGACCTAAAACAGCAGTGTTTCCTTATAATAGTTTCAGACCAAAAAATGTTCAACAAAATTACCATAATTAACCGTTTTTTATGTCAATGAACCTCGCTATACTATCCCTAGTTTGGCTATTTATAAACTGGATAACAATTTTTTTAAATAGTGAATACGAATTTATATTTCTTATTTCCATTGGTAAGCAATTATAGAAACGAGGACCAAGAAAAGCATGACATCTCTGACCTATGGTCTTGCAGATCCTCGGCACCGCAACTTTATTTTTATTGTTCCTGATTTGATACTCATGTCTTGGGCGATCGTTGTTATTATTGTTTTTTCTTTTTTTAAACTGCTGCAGTGCTAATTCCCTACAAAACAGCTGACGAATGTCAAATAAACCGCTCTCCTCGTACAGACTCTCTGTAGGATATAGATAGGGCTTGCCATACATAATTTTAATTAACCATTTCTGTGCTTTTTCCAATTTACTTAAATAATTATTCGTTGCTCCACCCCATGCTATGATACCATAGACCAGATGGGACTGAACAAGAGCGTGATACAATATCCTAAGATGCTTCACATCAAAAACACTCCCAAAGAACTTAAACTTGCAAATAAGAAATCTTACTTTTTTGACAATATGTTTTATATGTTCGTCCCACCGAAGATGCCTATCAATAACCACACCCAAATATTTAATATGTTCAGCAGATCTTATTGTTTTGGCCTTACCTTCAATTTGCACATCTAACGAAGAATAACCGGGTAGATATCGACCATATGACGTAAACGGCAAATAGCAAGTCTTCTCCCAATTTATTGTCAATTTGCTTGCATTAAAAAATTCCACAACACGGACAAAATCTCTCCGACAACCTCCCTAAGCGCAAGCCAATCTTTGGCCCGGTTAAACACTGCTGTATCGTCAGCAAAGCTAACGATATCACCGGCCAAATCCAAGCCGAAAAGATCATTTACATACAGGGTAAAAAGTAGAGGACCAAGAACAGTGCCCTGAGGTACACCACATTTGACTACTCTATTCTGACATAAGACATTTTCTATCTCAACGCACTGCTCTCGATCTGAGAGGTAGCTTCTTAACAGGTCATAAGCTTCACCCCTAAAACCAATGAAAAATATAATTTGTGGATTGGAAGAAACGGGCCAATAATGTGGCCGGCAAACAGCCTCGATTTGACGATGCTGGATATTTTTCTTTAGGTCTATTTAAAAACAAAGTTTATTACAATAGGCCAGAGAACATTCAAGTTTTGGAAAAAGAATTCGAAAAGAAATTTTGGTGTTAAAAAGAGACTATCGAGGGTTCATTATGAACTCAATAAATCATAAATTATTAGGAAATATTCAAAAATGTATAATAAATCAAGGGAGTTGAAACGTTGAAAATCAGTAATTTTTTGTTTATGTTTAATTATTTTTCTTTTTAACATTGCATTAATTTTCTTTTGAAATTTAAATAACAACCATAAAAGTAAATTTTTTATTTTAATTAATTATTGTTACTAAAATATGATTAAATAAAAATTTTGATAGCAAACTACAAATTAATAAACATCAAAGGGAATTAAACTTGTTTTTCCACTACTAACCTATAACATCGCCATTATTGACTAATTATTAACGCTAGAAATCGTTTTTCTCTACCTTATAAGTCATTATTGACCATGGTCAATAATAAGCAATTGAAATCCATTATTGACCGATCTTTGACCTTAACCGAATTTTGTTTGAACGCAGGTAACTTGATTTTTTAATTCTACAACATCAATTCATTGTGGTGAGGCAACCAGATAATTATCAATACATATTAGATTACTTGATATTGCAAAATATGGATACAATCAACCTTTTTTCTGCTTCCATCCTTAATTCGGGAGGTGTACACATAATATTATCACTAACATTTTCTTCGCTCATTTTTTAAAAAATCGCAAAACTCGTGAAATCTAATGACACAAATGAACACAAATTGACATTGACAAAGCCACCTGACAAAACAACAAAATATTTTGCCAATTCCAAAGCGCAGGTAACTTGATTAAAAAATATACTTATACCTACCTATAATTTTTTATAATAATTATTAATACTATAAAGATAAATGTCATATAAAAGTTTGTAGTAGTGGAAAAAATAATATATTAACCACGGTTTAGACAGCTTATTATAGCCCTCGCGTCTTAAATCCCTCGTCGCTTCGCTCCTCGTGATTTAAACTCGCCGCTCGGGCAATAATGATGGCTGTCTAAACCTTGGTTAATAATATACTATTATTAAACGCCTCCTAAATGTTATTTTAATAGTAAGAGAAGCATCACCATTGTAGGTCATTTGATTTTCAAGGCATTCTAGACTTATAAACGAAAATAATTACAACTTTTTAAAATTTTGATTGCTATATAATATCTTAAAAGCGGTTTGAGTTAATATAGACAAACTATATATTTTTGGAATCAGGAAATAAATATCTATAATTTTAATAAAATAGATACAGGGTGTTTTATTTAAAAAAACATAAGTTGCTTATTTCTTTTCGGCATTGTAATCATCTTTTGAAAACTTTTTGCTAAGATTCTGATGATTTAATAAAAATCCTAGAAGAACTTTTTATTTAAATAGAAATAAAGGTCTGTCTTTACCACCAAATAACTTTATTTGCCCCTCTAGGGTAGAAAACAAGGGTTATAGAAAATACATAAAATGATGAAGAATTAAAATAAATTTCTTAACGTTGTACTAGTTTCGACTTTAGGGAAAGTCATCTTCAGCAACGAATCATTTAAGAAATTTTGTTATGAAAAGTAGTTAAAACAGTTGGGAGAACAATGGGTGATTCAACAATAAAATACAATGAAATGCAGATTATGCAACCATTGGAATAGACAGCAGCTTATTATAAGGACGATGTATCTCTATGCAATGGTAGGAGATGATTTAAACGCAAGTAGGATAAAAGGCCCTAATCATGATACAGTGATTTAAGAATTTTGAAATTAAAACATGTTGTAAAAGAAGAAATTCATTCTTAATTTAAAATGAAACTGACTTAATGAGGGGACATGTATATTGTTGTGGTGGATTAGATTATATGTAAATTAAATTAAATGAAATTGCTTCTCCTTAAAATTGTCAAAACGAAACTATGTCATTTCTGGTCAAAAATTTTGGGAATACATCAAGTGGTCATTATTCACATGTTATATTATTAAAATAAAATAAAATTTTTTAGTAAAATCAACTCATTGCATTAATGAAGGGAATTATTGGTTTTAATTTTCTTCGTGTTACCAGGTGAAGAAATCATTTGATGAATTAACTTTATTTTTAAAAATCAATGCGTGCTATTATTCATGGCGTTTTTTTTTTTTTTTGCAACGCCATTCGCCATTTACAACATGTTCTAATTTCAACATTCTTAAATCACTGTATTATGATTAGGGTATTTTATCCTACTTGCGTTTAAATCATATCCTACCATTGCATAGAGATACATCGTCCTTATAATAAGCTGCTGTCTATTCCAATGGTTGCATAATCTGCATTTCATTGTATTTTATTGTTGAATCACCCATTGTTCTCCCAACTGTTTTAACTACTTTTCATAACAAAATTTCTTAAATGATTCTTTGCTGAAGATGACTTTCCCTAAAGTCGAAACTAGTACAACGTTAAGAAATTTATTTTAATTCTTCATCATTTTATGTATTTTCTATAACCCTTGTTTTCTACCCTAGAGGGGCAAATAAAGTTATTTGGTGGTAAAGACAGACCTTTATTTTTATTTACAATCTCGCCACAGAACATGGACTACTTCTTAAATTTTTATTTAAAGTTATTTTTCTATCTCTAATTGTTTTTCCTCTAGGTAGGGGTCTAAATATAAACGAAAACCCTGTGTACTTACATTAAAAAAAAATGAATAAATATAGTTGTTTATAGATGGCACACAGGGCCACAAATGCTTCCCTATAGGGAGCTTCAGGCTTAAAGATGGTGTCATAAAAGTAGTTTTTCTTTAAGTTTGAGATGCTGGAGGTCACTTTTTAAAAATTTCAGGTGTCGCATATTGGTTTACCTTTGAGTAAAGGAGGGCCAGCCAACCCACGGAGGTCAAAACGAATCTTCCAAGGACTGCTGCAGGGGGAGCCTTAACTAGATTAAAATTTTTAAATCCAGTGGCGTCCGGGAAGGCACCTCAACAAAGATTCTAGACAAAAAAATGTGCACCTATAATTTTTTACAATTTTTGTATTTTTTTCGCATTAGGCAACTAAAACTACAACTTTTTTAATATTAGCATTTTCTTCGTATCCTTGCTTCGTTTTTGAGAAAAAACATAAAAATAAATTTATTGCAATCAATAAAAAAAATTTTGTGTTTTACATTCAAATAATTAAAAACTGTTTGTATTGTTGTCCATGGGCATGGAATAAAGTGATTTTTATTTATGATTAAGCAATTAAAATTAAACAAAATTCATCTTTTCAATTTTTATTCCTCAGATTAACAATTAACAAATTTGACTTTGGCATAACTGACATAACTTTAAACAGTGCATACGTAATTATTTGAAGTGTTTTTAAAAGTTTTAAGCTATAAAATTCGTTACTGATATTACAAAATTATTCAGTTTACAAACTCAGAAATGGCCGATATGCATTTTGTCTATGGATTGGTCCAAGGAAATTCCAGAGCGGCTAAACGCATTTATCAAGAGACATATCCTCATCGCATTGTACCAAATAGGCAAACATTTGTAAAAATACGTGAAAGCAGGGTTGAGATGATTAAAATCACGATTAAAATCATGATTTTCATCAGTATGATTTTTTTTTAAATCATGATTAATTTAAAAGAGTTTTAAAATTTTAACACTTAAAATGTATTGTTCATACAAAGAATAAAACCGCATTTTTAAGTGGTGTTATTTATTATTTTATTATAATAATCGAAGAGAACAGCTGGTTATTACAATAATAAAACTTTAAAAAAATTAAAAAATTAAAATAAAAAAAACCTTTTTAATACAAAAAAATACTTAATTTAAACAAAAAAAAAATATAAAAAAACCTAAGTGTTATTATGCTTAAATAGAAATACTAGTTTAGCTGCTTTGTCACTTCCAAAGTCTGTTTCTTATATATCTGAATGTACGAATCCATAAGTAGAAAACAAAACATCCTTTCGATATCAGCAGACGATGCACAGGCACACAAAACAGAAATTACTATAGGGATCACTTGCCTAATTTCTGAAACATCTTCTTGAGATCTCCACCACTGTACTGCTGTTACATTTTTGATTATTTCCTCCGAAAACAGAGTTTTGTGAAAAGGGTCCGACTTAGCTTCCAACTTAAATCCTGTGTCTGCAAAATATTTGGAAACAATGTGTAGAGCATCTCTCTTTTCTTCAGCTAGTAATGGTTAGGTTAGTTCAGGTTAGTTTGTAGGATCCAAAATATACGCCAAAAATTGAGAAAGGGGGTTAGAGCTTGAACATATCTGTTCTTAAATAATTGATATTGGCGCAAGCTTCTTTCTTCTTTAAATTCAAAACTGTCAAAAATAGTCAGTAACTTTTTCCATATGTAAACTGCTTGAGATAAAAATGCACCTTTTTGTTGCATTGCATCCAGTGCTATAGAAATTGGTTTTAGCAACTGTAGAAAATCTTCAGCCATCCTTTTAATACAGATATCTGAAACTTTTTTAAAAATCACTGGATCAATTTGATCTTTATGCTCTTCACATATTATTACTAACAATTTTGGCCACTCATTTACATAGATCTCAAGACAATCTGAAAGTGTATTCCATCGAACATCCTGAGGTAAGACCAATTTCTTGTCCACTTCTTCATACCAAGCATTTGGCAAATGGTATTTCTGAAGTATTTCACAATATGTACTATATGTTCTTTTATCTGCGATGCTTCTAAATCTTTGGAGAGCAAACTAAGTAAGTGTGCCGAACAACCATATTATGTAATTATAGGGTATTTGGACGATTCGGTAATTTTTTTCTTCATACTGACCATGTTGCTCGCATTATCTGTAACAATACTGGTAACTTTACAGTTATATTTATTTTTGCACTTATATATTGACTTAATAGCCAATTCGGCAAGATAGTCAGCTGTATGGGGATGACCAGATGTATATATGCTTTCTAAAAGAACACTGTTTCCATCCTCTGCAGTCAAAACGACACAGATTATCGGCTCATTATGTATATTGGACCATCCATCTAAGGACATGCAAACAGATTGTCCAGATAACTTATTAAAACAATTAGATTTTTCTTCTTCAAATATTTCATTCAAGAGCGTTAATGATAACTGAAATCTAGATGGTGGAAGGTAACCAGGTCTTAGCATTTCTATGGCCTTTCGAACCTCTTTATTTTCTATAACTCTAAAACTGCAATTTGTTGCGTAAACGGCTTTGGCTATTTGTCTGTCCAATTATTTGTTCTTATCTTGCCCAGTTCGCACAACAAAAGGATCCAAATGACCGCTACCTCCACTATTTTCACGTCCACCTACACTTCCCTTTTCACAGTTATCGCTTTTCTGTTTCTTTGCCAACTGGATAATTTCACTCTGGGTAGTTCCAGGCTGTGACTGACAATCACCATGCAGAGTTTCAAGACCACTGCTGATATTTTTATTTAAATATTTTATTTTTATGCTACAAAATGTTCATTGAAACAATCTTATTTAATCATATGTTCAAAAAGTACTCCCTCATTCTCTAAACAAACGTAGCAATGGTAAACAATTTCATTAATTACGTTTTCTAACATCATTGGAGTTATCCTTGCAATAGCGGCTTGAACCTCGGCTCCAAGTTGTTCTACATTTTCCTACGTTTTCCAGTAGACTTCATCGTTGAGAAAGCAAAAGCCCCACAAGGAAAAATCCAACGGAGTGATGTTGGGAGATCGTGCAGGCCATCTTATGGGGCCATTAGTGGCAATTACTTTGTTCTGGAAACGTTCTGTTAGATATTCAATGTTGTTTCGAGAATTATGGGAAGGTGCCCCATCTGGCTAAAACCAAACTATTGTTTTCTGCCAGAGGAATGTTATCAAGAAAATCTTCAATATCGGTATTCAAGAACTGGAAATATCTTTCTGCATTTAAAGTACCTTTATAAATTATTGGTCCAATAATCCTTGTTCCTAAAATAGGTACCACACCACACATTAAAGCCAAAGCGTTGCTGGTGCCTCAATGGTCGTACACGATGTTCATTATGCTTTGTCCAATAATGTCGATTGTGTCGATTAAAAATTACATTGTTACAAAAATAACTTTCGTCTGACCAAAGAATAGTTCTTGGAAATTTACTATTTTCATCACACATTCTAGTCAGCCACTCGCAGAAAATCATTCTGCGCTGTCGATCACCAGGTACTAAACTATGACAAATCCGGAATTTAAATGGACGAGAACCTTCCTTGTAAAGTATCCTTTGAGCATTGGACTTAGGAGCATTGTGCTCTTTTTCGATTGATCTTAATCCCACAGTATCTTCTTCTTGTACAGCCAACAAAACGGTTAAAGTTTCTTCAAGATCGTCCGTCTTTACTCTATGCGACACTGGTTTTTAAAATGCGCCATATTCCCTTAGGTTTGTGAGAAGTCTTTTGAAAATTCATATATTAGGTTGGCGTCGCTCTGGATATTTGAGCAAATATTGCCTTTCAGCGTAGAAACAATTTTTATGGCTTTCAATATAGGTAACAACATAACACGTCCGATTTTTTTTCATTTGAAAAATGTGCCATCATTAAAAAACACTCACACTATCACAAGACAAGAAAAAGTTTAAATTCAATCGGTAATTTCCGAACTAAAATCTACTTCTTTACGTAAAAATTTCGATTTATCGGTAATACTGACAGATCGCCATGATTTATTTAAACAAATGCTTTTCAAAGCCTACTATTTCAAGACGCTGTAACTGGAATAACTCGCAATTAATTATTTGATAATAACATTTCGCTTACTTGCCCTCATAATAGTTAAAGCTTCAAATTTTGGGATTATTTCAAAAAAAGTTGATAATGGTCGAGAAAAGCCAAAACGCAGAATCAAGAATTGAATGACGTCATGCTGTAGAGAAGAAAAAGACAATAAAAATGTAAAATTTATTTAAATCTATCTCTTACAGTAGAATCAGAAATAAATCTACGCATTCTTGAAATTTTAAACATAAATTTTGGCAATTAATTTTTTTCTGATTTCACAAAAGAGAGGTCAAAATAATAACCACATTCCTATGTAATTTTTTCTCCTCTACATGATAACGTAATTAAATTTTTGATCCGACGTTTCGTTCCTTCGTAATAATCATCAAATAATATTGATGATGATTTTTTCGTCCAAAACGTCGGATAAATGTAAGAAACGATATGTCGTGGAATTTAGAGAGAGTTAATGAGGGTTGCGAAGAAACGAAACGTCGTATTGAAAATCTAAGAACGTTGGCTTGTAGAGCAGAAAAAGTGGCAATGAGAATGTGAAATTTATTTTCTCATATCTTTTTAAATAGAGTCAGAAAGAAATAAAAACGAAATCGGGAAAATTCGGTTTTTCGCAAATATCTTCGAAAGTAATCGGATTTTTTTAGATTTCGAATCGTAACTTTGAAGGGTTTAGCAAAGCGCAATTTTTCTCTAATTTAACCATCTCTGTATCTCCTGTGGTTTACGAAATCCCTGTAGTGTGCATTCTTATATCGGACATCGTGTATATTATATATATAGCATTACCGGACCAATGTTTATATAAACTTTTCGTCTTAGAACCACTCAAAGAATCCCCTTGAAGGGTGGCCACGTGCTTAAATAACCCCCTGTATATGTACCGCAGATACAAAAATCAATTTTACTTAAGAGAATATTTATTGTCAAGCTTATCAACATTACATTTATTTGGTAATAATTATTTATGGTAACTATATTTTATATCCTACTTAAAAAAATACAAACATAACACTAAATTCAACCGTATCTATATATCATGTGGTTGGTTCACAGCAGTTAATTCATAATAAATATAGTAAGTATTTATTTTAAAATATTTAAAAACTTAACACGAGTAAGTAGGCACCTACCTATAGTTTGTTGCTTAATGCGAGAGAGTAATAAATAATTATTGAACTATAAAACCCAGTAGTCTTCCCCGTATTCCATAGGCGTAGTTCAATTATTATTTCATATAACATTCGGGGTTGCAAAATAGTTGAAATGTGTTCGAATATGACTGGAGTCGGACAATCAACAAATGCCGACTTGTGCACGAGGATAAACGCGGCCCCATCAGAGGAGTACAGGAAGAAAAGAAACTGTAATAAATGAGGATGAAAAGACAACCATCAAAAGAATCATACACACTCGTTTTACTTAAAAAAAAGAAATAACTACCTTCTGAAATGAAAAAGGATAATTTCATTCCACCCATGGGTAAGAAGAAACTATGGAAAAAATTGATGGAAATAAATTTTTGTTATGAAAAATTTCAAAACAGAAAATCACTTTTAATAGAGAAAGACGAAATCATCTGCTGGCGACGACGATATTTGAGGGCAGGATATACCGTTGGTAAAATTTGGCAGGATAAACACACATAAAAAGCGCGAGGCAAACTTCCATGGAAGGATGGTCCACTGGAATAAAAGCACCCTCGGGAAAAGGTAAAAGATTAATAATTACTCACATTGGTAGCAAAAATGGACTTGTCGATGGCGGCTTACTAGCATTTAAGTCAAAACGGACTGGAGACTATCATGAAGACATGGACGCTGATGTCTTTGAAGAATACTTCCAGCAAATGATAGATCTTATTCCTCCTGGATCTGTTATAGTCATGGACAATGCCAGCTACCACTCAAGAAAATTCGAAAAAACACCAACGTCTTCTTGGAAAAAAAATGACATCATTCATTGGTTACTGCAAATAAAAAGCCATTTCATAAAGATGTGCTGAAAAAGGAGCTACTGGAGATTGTAAGGTTGAATAAAACCTCTTTCTACGAAATTTGTTGTCGACGAAATCGCTTCAAAACGAAATATAACGGTACTTCGCCTTCCGCCATATCACTGTGAATTAAACCCCATAGAATTGGTGTGGGCGCGAGCAAGAGGGTTTGTAGCAAGGCATAACACCACTTTTAAAATGAGAGACGTTGGAAACCTCTTGCAAGAAGGAATAAAGACAGTGGATTGGGAAAAATGGAGAAGTGCGTCGAACATGTGATTGAAATAGAAGAAAAAATATGGGAAGCTTATAACATGATAGAAAACACTGTAGAGCCCCTTATTATTTCTCTGGACCCCAACGACGATAGTTCATCGGACTACTCGGAACATGGAATATTTAAAAATTAAGTTGTTGTATTGTACCTACATAGTAGATTTTTTTTATAAATATTAATATTTAAACTACCCGAACTAACGCCGCTGTTACATTACTTTCTATATTAGGGTGACCCTAATTTAGGACCGATTCGGGGCGTGTAGGTCTGAAATACGGAATTTTTAAAAACTATCATTGCAATTTACCTGAAATTTACAATGCAACCTTTAAGTTGCCTGCCCTGCTTAATGGATCCTGCCATTGCAAATTTACATTTTATTACTCTCTGGCATTAAGCAACATGGTATAGTAGTAGTTGTTGAAAGGAATTATAGAGTAAGTACATTTGAAGGGCTCACGGAAAAAAGGGGGAATGTCTATTTTAATTAGTTTTAAGTTTGGCATTGCCTCATGCAGTTTTCAATGCAATAAAGCGAATGGTCCAAGATTTAGTTGCAGTTTTAACAAACACCATACAACGGAAAAATGGGGAACGTCCGTCATAGCGAAACAGCGAGAGAAGGAGAATAGTCAACCTAACAGTGTCAATTATTATTTTTTGATAAGCTAAGAAGCAGTTATATTGTTTTCAGATAAACCTATGTTTTATTTTTTCAGTTTTTTTCTTAATATTTCAACGTGTTGTTAAAAATAAAAAGTCACTTAAATAATTCTTACATACCTAATTTTTGACACTCCCTCTTTTTGCATAAAATTATTATTATTAACCTTGAATTATATTTTTTTAATCGCCTGAAATATAAATAATAACTGGGTTAATTACAACATAATAATCAAAAGTACCATTATAATGATGAAAACACAAAAAAATAGTTATTTATTATACAAGGGAAAAAAGCATTAGATTTTAGCTTGCGTCGGGAGACAAAAAACTGAGAGCTAAAATCTAATATTTTTCTCGTGTATAATACACTATTTTCTTTCTGTGACGGGAAAAGCGACGATTTAAAATTGAAAAAACATTATATGACAATATATTAAAGTCAGATGTAAAATTTGAATTTTTAAACTATAGGCTGTTTTACTTATAGCGACAATTAGATCTGCGTTGCTTATGAAACCTTTAAAATAATCAAATATTTGTCAATTTAATTAGGTGATTTAATTTAAAAATCAGGAACTTAGTGGTTGTTTAGTAGTTATTTTGAATAATATAAAGTTACAAATGTCTGATTCCGAGTTTTCTCTGACTCCACCGGAATTAGTAGAAGCAGCAAAAGTAGCGTCACAAAAATTATTGCCAGCTAAATCGCGCAAAATTTACGAAACCACATATTCAAGATTTATGGAATGGAAGATGAAAAAGACATGCAGTTCTTTGTCGGAGACGGTGTTATTGGCCTATTTTTCGGAACTGGCACAACAACAAAAGCCATCAACAGTGTGGTCGAATTATTCAATGATTAAAAGTATGTTACAATCCAATAATAATGTACACATTTCAAAATATTTCAAACTAATTACATTTCTGAAACAAAATGGGAAAGGTTACACGCCCAAGAAAGCTGCGATTTTTACTAGTACAGATATTAGTGATTTTTTAAATAATGCTCCCGATGAAGTTAATGACCAAGATTGTTGTTTTATTTGCGATTGCAGGAGCTTGTCGAATTTGTGAAATCAGCCAGGTAACATTAGATGATATTGAAGATTCGGGAACTATGAAAATGAAGCAAACAAAGAATGATGTAAACAGGAGATTTGTAGTTACTGAAAAATATATTAAATTTTACCGATTGTACATATAGCCCTTCGTCCAACAGCAGCAAAGGATCGTCGCCTATTTTATGCATATCACAATGGAAAATGTATCAATCAGGTTGTGGGTAAAAATCAGTTTTATAAGGCACCTCAAACAGTAGCTAATATTCTTCAACTTGAAAATGTTAACTTATATACGGGTCTTTCATTTCAAAGATCGTCTGCTACACTTTTAGTTGAATCTGGGGGAGACTTGATGACACTAAAGAAACATGGCGGTTGGAAGTCATCAACGGTCGCTGAAGGGTATGTTGATGAATCGGTAGCACACAGGACAGAAATAGCTAATAAAGTGTTTAGAACGTGTGGCAGTGCTGAAATAAAGCTGGATTTATAAACTCGAAAAGTTGGTGAGGTTGAAGTTATGATCAAGTTTGTTAGGTTAGATATTCTGAACTTCGAGCATAAAAATTGGTTATCTCGAACTACCCGGGAAGTTTTCGAACCTTACATGAGCTTTACATGAATAACATGAATAAGTGTATAAATGGAAATGAGTGTTCCCTTTAGTTTAAATTGAACTCCTATTTCCAACACCAACTGAACCTTAACCCCGCCAACTTTTCGAGTTATAAATCCAGCTTTACACCTCATTTGCGACCAGGTACATCAACGGCAGTTGTGTCCATAGCAGAAAAAAATATATATTCAACACCAGAAAATTCGACTATTGTACCGAATAGTAAAAGGAACATGTCATTCATGCAATGTACATTTAATAATTGTACTTTTGATATAAAGAAAATGTAACTTTTTGTATAATAAAATATTCTAAAATTAAATATCTACCTTTACTTATGTGTATATACATATATCCGGGAAAAAAGTAATCATTTTTTTCCCGGGGAAAAAAGTAATTTCATAAAAAGTGTCATTTTGTTACCTGTCAACAGAGATAAAATGTCAAACTTTTTTCCCGCCACAGAAAAAAAAAACATAACGATAAAAAAAAGGATTTTTTTAGTGGCATTAGATTAAAAGGCAAAACGTTAAAAATTGACACTTTCCTCATTCTCGTGAGCCCTTCATTAAAATTAAGTAAAATATACATATACACGCCTTATACATTATATTATGTAAATGCTCAAAAATACTCTCTTATTAATACATTTCTTAAGCAACACTTCCTCTAGCGTAAGCAATAAATATATATTCTTTTATATCATGAATATATTATATAAGTTTAATATTGAGAAACTACAGAACTTTAGTTAAATTGCTATCAATAGCATAACACATAGTTATCACTTCCTGAGAAACCTTCTTGGTCATTAAATATTTTTTCATTTGGTCAAACCTAAAAACATGTTTAAGCAACAACGACCGAAGGTTATATAGCCAAAAAAATAATATTACTTCTTTATTTTGTCTCAAAATTCTTAAAATTAAATGTAGTGGCGTCACTCGAACATGACAATCGGGAAGAGAATAAAACTAAAAACTACGAATTTTGCGCTACGTACTATACAGAGTGTCCAAGATAAGGAGGGCAAGTATGGGGAACTCGTTTATAATAGTCAGTAAGAGATACAACTTTGGTTAAATGAGAAAAAAGTTGTGCAATCAAAGGACTAACAAAACTATATGACACTCAATAAAAAGACTTTAAATAAAAAATGAATTTTTTATTTTTAGTTTGTTTCCTTCTCGCGTTAATATTAAAGATAGAGCAAAAGGGACAAAACTTCCTCACAACAACTTTTAATGAGCTTGAAAATTACATCACAATTTTTTTTATTCGACGTTTGATTTTCAAGCAATTATCATCAACTTCATTTTTTATAATAAGGCCCTGATTTTAAAGTGTCAAATTTTAGGAGCCTGTAATTCTAAATTTAAAGTTGTGCATATTATCTTTTCCAGCATATTTCGATCATCATTATGAAATTTTCAAGATACAGACCTGGATCCTAGAGCGCTTCATATGCTTTCTTAATCTAAAGAATGGATATATCAATGTTGTAACGGAAGTAGATCACGACTTAATCTTTTTAATTTTAATCATGTTTTTTCTAAACATTAAAAATAATAATGAATTCAGTATTCATTTAAAATTGTAAAATATTGGTGTAGTAAGTATTCCAAAACCATAAGTGACTACATATTCATTCAAGGTAGTACTTACTGCAATAAACTGATTTTTTATCAAATTATGAGAAATACGGATCCGTATCTTGAACATAACTACCGTGACGATGGTAAAAAAAAAACACATCATTGAATTAGAATAAAAGGCTCTCAAAAATTGACATTAGAAAATCAAAGCTGGATAATAAAAACTGAAGTTGATGATGATTGCATGAAAACAAATAATTGAATGAATTGAAAAAGAATTGTGATATTATCTCTTTAATATTAACGCCGGAAAAAAACTATTTTAAAAATCCAAAAATTAATTTTTTTAAAATACCAAAAAACTTAACAAAACTTTATAAGTGTCATATTGTTAGTCCTTTGATTGCGCAACTTTTTCCCATTTAACCAAAGACGTATCTCTTACTGACCCTCCTTATCTGGGCATCCCCTATAATCTTAAAACAAGTATAAACAAACTTTCAGAAGCCCATTATGAGATTCTGTGTCAGTAATATATTTTTTAATTTAGGTATCAATCATTGTTATGCATTCCTTATAGAAATTGGCAAACTAATATTTAAATAAGTGAGTAGGGCAAACAGTCTAGTTAAACATGTTCAATTTTCGGTTGACTACCAGATGTATTCATCATCTTAAGTGGTACATCAACAATTTGATCCTTATCGTCACACCAGCCCTTCTCCTGGTCGGCTTGTTTTGCAGCATTGGTTTGGCGTCTTTTGTACTCTTCGAGCTCAAAGTAGTATCTGAAAAACATAACATTATAAGTAAAGACCGGATTACATGCAACCAAAAACCTGCAGCATATATATACGCATATTTTTAAAAATTTATGCAGGATATATGCAAAAAAGACGTAAATATGCAATGAATATGGGGTAATAAAACAACTAAATTTTAATACATATTATAAATTAAATTTTTATTTATTTAGGCGATTGAGTGTTGAATAAAGATAAATCCAAGTTATAATATACTTTATTAAATCAGTTAACACCTAATACAGTTCTTTATATCAAACTTATACTGATATTCATTTGAAAAATTATAAAACGTACCAGTTATTATCTGTGCTTCAAGGTTTTGAAATAAAAAATTGTGGCGTCTATCACTAAGGACATGTTTGTAAAAAGAAAACGATCTTTCTACATATACTGAAGTTATAGGGCAAAATTTGAATTTCGGAACTAAGGCAGATTCAATAGCTAAATTATTTACAGTTTTCCCTGACATTATGTTTACGACCTGCCTTAAAATCTTGAAACCTGTGTTTTTTTCTATTAAATTTTCTAATTTTGGCACTACTGTTTTTCCTATCTCGCCTCGTATTTGTTTGCAATTTTGTACACATGTTTTTATTATATCCATCGACTCTGGTAGACTTGTACACGATTCCTCTAGTTGCAAAATACTGTCTGCTATAAATGCATAGTTACACTTAATATACATTAACTGTTATTCCACTTTAGCACTTTGAAATATTTCTTTAGACTTTAGGATGCACTGTGAATCATCACCAGACATTTGTGAAATTAAGTTTTTCAATTTTTGTAAATTATCTGCATAATATATAGCCGCACGAATCCAGGTGCCCCATCTGGTGACGAGAGGCTCAGGTGGTAATAGTACTCCGGGAAGATTCTCCTTGTAAAATTGTACTCTTAATGGAGCCTTTATGAATATCTTTTCTACATTTGCTATTAGGTCATTGACCAACGGAAAGGAAACTCTAATAGTTTCCGCAACCCTATTTAATCCGTGAGCTAGGCAAGATACATGAATTAGATTTTCATAAAATATTTTTAAATTCTGTCCTGCCTTTATCATATAGGGCGCAGCATCGGACAACAGGACAAGAATTTCATCTGTAGGAACTAAATTCGGCAAAAAGAAATGTGTTAAGGTTTCTTGAATAAAACGTGTAACTGACTCAGGGTTGAAAAAAAACATGTTTTTTTATATTTAAACAAAACATGTGTTTTTTATTGTTTAAAACAGTTTTTTTTGTTTTAAACATGTTTTTTATTAGGCAATTAAAAACATGTTTTAAACAAAACATACCTATGTTTAAAACACGTTTTAAACAAAGATAAATTCAACTTTGACGACTTGTATCTCATGGGCAATTTTATATTTAACTGTCTGACAAAAGTTTAAGCAAAAATAAAATAATTTTGAATGTAAACTACGAATTTACAGCGTGGCCTTCAGTGGCTAATTTTACGTTAAAATATGGGGAAACTCATAAAATTGATTGTAAGAAATTTTTAATTATGTGCACTATAAGTGAAGCGACAGAGATTTGGGTCAAATTAATGCAGACATTTGAAGGAGAAAAAGCAAAGGGAGAGTTTGGCATACGGGATGTACAAAAAGTCAAAGATCGCATGGAAATGGCTATCACTCCGGGTCATTACCTTGCAAATTTACTTGATCATCGATTCATGGGAGAGAATCTAACTCAGCATCAAAGAGACACAGCAATGGAGTACGCCGAAACTTACTTTCCAGATGCTACGCCGACCATAATCAATTATCAAGCGAAGTGTACTCCATTTAAACAATACATGTTTTCTACGCAACTAAAAGAAAATGTTACACCTTTAGCATGGTGGAGATCTATAAAATGTTTGGATCATATTGTGATACAACTTGTGCAACAGCTACATACAGCAGTTTCATCATCAGCCAATATTGAAAGACTTTTTTCGTCATATGGTTTGGTTCACTCAAAACTGAGAAATAGATTGGGCAACGATAAAGCAGCCAAATTAGTTTCTATTTTCAAAGAGCTAAACAACTCCTAGTTTTTATTTTTATGCGTGTACTCAAACAAAAATATTATTTTATGGTTTTTTTATGTTGAGTTAAAAATATATCTAGTTGAATGTTTGTTTCTTGTTCCTAGAATTTGAATAACTGTTAGTTTCTCTGTTTCTTTTAAGATCTACACTAATATTTAAGCTTACTTTGCATTATTTGTTTCAAGGTATTAGTATCAGTCCTGTTAAATGTTAAATGCTCAACTTTAGGTTAATAATAATATATCCATATGTATGTTCCAATTATTTTTGTTTTTTTTTCAATTTTTTTGGGTGATATGAGGAGACAAAAAAAAGTGATATTTGACATCTACTACATTGAGAAAAAAAGAAAAAAAAACAGTATATTTTAATAAATGTTTTAAACATGTTTTAAACACCTGTTTAAAACACCTAATAAAACATCAGGTCGTGTTTAAAACATGTTTAAAACATCTGGTTTAAAACATTTTGTTTTAAACATAACAACCCTAGTAACTGTGAGGTTGTTTGTTTTTTCCACTTCTTTTATGGCTCTAAGCTAAGCTTTTCCAGGTTCTTCTTCTGTGAGTTTTCCGATCATTAAATTAACTATATAACGACCACACGAATCAGTTGTTTCGTCGACGACAATATACACATAGTAACCTCCAATTTCTTTCTTTATTTTATCTGGCACGGTACCAAATACCTTTCCAACGACATTTTTTCTTAATGTTGATTCATCTGGAGCATTACATTTTGTATATTTTTGCAGAAAGGCCTTAACTTGCGGGTTGGATAACTTGTTTAAAGGAATATTAGCAGCCAAGAACGTTTTACATAGATCTTCGTTAAATTCTGACTGGTCATGGTTTCCGTTTTTAAAAATATCAAATGACTGCTTCAGCGTTGACTGTATGGGACCAGGTTTCCTCTTGCTAACCTTAGCAATGTGAGACGGCGTCTTAATGTGTTGGTCTATTTGAAATTTCTTTGAGCAGGAAACAATTTTTGAACAAGACTTGCAAAAAACATGGTCGCCGTCCAAAGCAAGTTCTGGGTAAGGCTTAATCCACGAAATACATACATCGTATTTTCGACATAATCACCGCTTTCACTTTGTTTGCGTTTACAATACTAACTGCGGCTACGACAAACGACAACCTCAAAAATACTGACAAACTGTAACAAATGTGAGCAAATAAATAAATATAGAAGGTGTAGATAAAGAAATTCTAGTTAAAACATCTGGTCAGAAATACCCACCCACTAATGGAATTTCTCAATAGAAGAATAATAGTTTATTTTATTAGTTTATTACTTTATTAATTAGCCTATGGATTGCCCTCTTATCTTCAGACCCCGACAGCACAGGCCACACGGCGGCGTGCGACCATAAAACGTAAGAAAAAAACACAGAAATCCCAAAACATTCTTAGATATGCAATAGTTCTTAAAATATGCATTTTTTCCTTTAAAATCACAAAATATGCAAAAAATGCATATAGTTATATTCAAAATGCATAAAATCCGATCTTTAATTATTATATATTATTATTATAAGTAAGTATACATACATTTATAGATACCTAATACCTACACAATTTAAAATTTAATCTTAGGTTTTCATAATAAGTACATATTAATTTTCTATTTATATGTAGATACAACCACAACAGTTCCAAATTTAGATAGAATATACATATTTTAAAACACAGTAACTGACAATATCTATAATAATTTTTAGAGTGACTAAAATGTCGAATTGTGAAAGACATTAAAATTAATAAGTATATTTCTACCTAGTATGGGATTCCCTTACCTGGGTGTTGTTATGCCGAAAATCGATGCTAAAGATTCCCCTAAATAATCAATGAACGACAAGGTCGATGTGCCGGCAGACCATGTTTTAAACAGCATCCAAGGGCCCCACGATAAAGTGGACTAGAAAAAAATACCAATTAACCGTTAATAAGTATTGACTTACACCTGTGTATATTTTCTCGGAATTTATTATACAGTGAATCACAGAAGTAATGTCAAAATTCATTTAAGATTCAGCAGTGTGTTTTTTGGAAAACGCTCGGACCCGTCAATTTTTTATATCTTAATGTGTTTTCTTTTTATAGTAAATTCATGTATACAGGGTAGCTCAAAAATAAGTTACGGCCATCAACTTCATTTTTTCAAATGAAAACATAGGTATATTTTTTATTTCATTTTTGAATTTTGCATCGAATTCTAAGTATGTTTTATGTTTTATGTAACATGTCCTATATTTAAACTCCACAGTTATCAAGGAAATTACGATTAAACATATCAATAAGTAAGACCTGTTTATTTAGAAAGAACAGAACAACAAATCAAATTGAATGTTGAAAATGTGCGCCATTTACGGCTTAACAATATCCAAAGCGATCAATAAACTCTCTTTACACGTTTTCAACCATTTCTGGAGTTATGGCACAGCTTATAAACTATAGTTTAACAAAAGATATCACGTTGCGGTTTTCAGTTCCTTATAGTAACTTTTCCTCCTCTACAAGCTGATGGGGTTAGTTTTTTAATCCGACGTTTGGGATTCGAGCGACCATCATCAACTTTTTTATTTTAAATACGGACCTGGATTTTTTATTCCACTATTAAATAGCCTTTATAAGCCTTAAATAAAATATGATGAAAAAGTCATATCATAACATTTCATTTTTTTGAGAAAATCCTTATTCATTGAGGAATTACGGAAAAACGCCATCTAGTGGCCACCATCAGAATCAATATGGTATAGTTAATAGATCTACATGTAGAGGAAAAGAAGGGCTTTTTTCAAGTTGAATAAAATCGGTTTATCCAAAGCAGAGATAAGTATCAGTGTTTGAAAGAAAAAAAGTTTGACCTTCTCCCACCACTTTATTATTGAAAAAAAACGATTCCTAACATAAAGTTGCATAATTTTATGAAGGATACAATGCTTATATTTTTAACATATTTTTATTAAGAAAAATCGAGAGAAAATCGGCATTTCTATTTTGAAAGTTCTCTTACGCCCCCTAGCGGTCATTTTTCGAACTTAAAAATAATTTCCAGCAATTTCTCTTGGCCGCTTTTATCGATATATATTTTTTCCCAAAGTCCATTATGATTGAACAATTCAATAAGTAAGACCATACTTCTGAGGATTTATTTGTAAATCGAGCAAAACATGTTGCTAAATTTAGACAATTCGGTCAAGTTAGACTCAGTTAGAGATTTACCTAAATGTAGTCGTCCTGCTGGAGATCAAAATGAACAACTTGACGTTTTGCTTTCCTTGAAAGAAAATCCTCTGTCGCGCATTGGGTCCAATTTGTTGTTCACCGAATAGTTCAAAACCACAAATATCACCCCAAGTTATTCCAGTGCATGAGTTATTTGAAGTTGATTTTGATAGGAGAAATGAGTTTTGTGAACGCATGCAAAATGTAATGTAGATAATAATTTAGTAAAAAATATTATTTTTTCCGATGAAGCTACGTTCTGTTTCAATGGTGAACAGACAAAATTGTCGTTATTGGGTAACAGAAAATCTGCATTGGATGATGGAGGTTTGAGCCAGTACCCTCAAAAAACAAATGTGTGGTGTGGAATAGTGCGCGGAAGAGTAATTGGTCCATTTTACTTTGAACAGTCTTTAACTGGACAAATATATCTTGAATTTCTCTAGCTTGAATTAATTCCAGCATAAGTGGCTTTATTTCCGAATCCATTGGACCCAGATTCCCTTGACGAAGAACTGCTGTTCCAGCAAGATGGTGCTACTCCACACTCTGCCACTGTGCATAGATTTTTGGATGAAGCCTTTTTCGAATCAGTGGATAGGAAGAAGTAGAGGACCTATCGAATGGCCAGCTAGGTCGCCAGACCACCCTCCGCTGGACTTCTTTTTGTGGGGTTACCTCAAATCGAAAGTATTTCTTGACAAGTCAAACAATCTGCAAGAGATGATAGAAAGGATCCGAAGAGAAGTGCGTGCCATAACTCCGAAAATGGTTTAGAACGTGCAAAGAGAGTTTATTGATCGCCTTGGATATTGTCAAGCCGTAAATGGCGCACATTTTCAACATTTAATTTGATTTGTTGTTCTGCTCTTTTTAAATAAACAGGTCTTACTTATCGATATGTTCAATCGAAGTTTTTTTGATAACTGTTGAGTTTAGGTCTAGGACATGGTACATGAAACATACTTAGAATTCGATGCAAAATTCAAAAATGAAATAAAAAGTACCTAGATGTTTTTATAGCTGATGGTCATAACTTATTTTTGGGCTACCCTGTACCTATATACCTACATGAATTTACAATTTTAAAAAACACAGAAATAAAAATCAACGTTTTACCAGCTGTATTTCTTTTATACTTGCTGGACACTTTATTAAACGCCTAAGAAACGGATGGCGCTGTCCAGTCCTTTATGTCTATGTATGATTGTTGTTATTGCCATTGAAAACCATAACAATTAGCAAGCGCAAAATGGAAATTTTTTGTTCCACAAGCAAAAATATAAATACATATTTTGCAATAAAAAGTATATCAATAAATTTGATGTGCATAGATGCTTTTAAGTCGATGTTTTTACAACATCGGTGAATTAAGTTTCTGCTACATGGATGGAAAGAAATTCTATGTATTTTGAATTTTGTGCATCCCTACTGTACTATATCGGTTGCCTTGTTGCCAAATTAGCTAATGCCGGTTAGTGACCTCTCTTATGGGGGAAGGTAAATATTTACAAGCAATGTATAGCGCTGCCACCTATTCTATGGGGTCGTAAGCAAAATATTTAGGATACGCACCGGATCTACAATTTCCTGGGTGGGTGGAGTTTGAGGGTTATCTTCTTCATCGGTGCTGTATTCTTCTAAAATACCATCAGAAAAATGTAAGACTCGTTTAGGGCTTTTTACTTTATACGATGCATATGTATTATCTGGATTTTCACTGGTATAATCTTCTGGTCGCACAAAAACCATATTGAAAACAAATTTTAGGACGAAAAAACTACCAAACAGCACAAGACAACCAAACACACAACACAGTTTCGTCACTTAGTCACTTTCTCTATTGCTACGTTGTCACGTCGTCTGCGTCCTGCGTCTGCATATCTATGACGTCAAAGCCCCGCATATATTAAAATCGATAAGGTTTGAGTTCTCCGATCTGATTACTCTTTCATTATGGAATCTCTGATGATTCATTATTGGCCCATCCCATTTTATGAATGTCCGGTTAGCGATAACCTCAGACCACAAATCTGGGCTCAGACCTCAGACGAACAGTTCGTCTGAGAGTCTGAGGCGATAACAGTCCAATAACTTCCAGGACAAAGATTATTGTTTCAGCAATAGATTATGCTATGATTGCTATGATCTCGTAGTTGGTGTTAATAGGATAATAATAAAATGAGCCTAAGATATACCTATACACAGTCATACAAGTTATATTTTAATATGAAACAACAGTTTTTTATTAAAATACAAGAATTTAAGGTGATTTTCGATAAACTCCTGGTTAAATATAATAAACATCGCAACGCTGCTTTCTGCAAGTTCTATAAAATGAAAATGACATGACAGGTGGTGTGTGTGTCGTATGTCGTATGTCTGTGTGAAAAAAGTAAATGCCAATGCCACGAGAACGAGATGAAATGATGAGATTTCCGAAATAATGAGATTGATAACGGTTCCCTTCAAACTTGCTAATCTAACAAACATACAATAAAAATAAATAAACAGTGATAAAATAATAAGTGTAATCAGTAAATGGTGTTATTATGAGTCAAACTCGTCCCTTAATACACCGGTAAATTGTTTTCACACACAAAAAAAAAACTTCTGGTAAGTATTGCCATTATAGGCTACCATGTAACTGTTCTATATTAAAATGTTAAGACCTACTTAACTACATTACTTTAGTAACCCACTACTTAATTTTTTAGAAATGAGTGCCTTAAATCTCAGTACTTTAGATCGAATCCAACTAGAAATTAAAGAATCTATTCAGAGGGAAAAGGAGTTGAAGAATGGATACTCTACAGTGAAAACAGACAACAGCATTAATGGTGGAGCCTCCATAAATGGCAATAATGACTACTCTAAAAGTATGCCTCTATCAGAATCAAATAATATAACCATAGTAAGTAGGTCAAACACAAATGGCTTTAGAAAGTTTACCCAAAACACTTCTGGCACCAAGGGTGTAATGCACAAGTTTTTAAAGTCTCGTGGTCGCCTTAGTATGTCAGCTATTAAAACTGAGAATAATCAAGGCAATTGGGCTTCTGATGCAGCTTTTAAACCAGCTAAAATAACTGTAGAAAAGGGAGGCAAACCTCTGAGAAATGGATACATATCAGCTGAAGAGAAAATGAAAAAAGAATTGCAAGACTTTCAACAAAGAGAATTACAGTTAAGAGAAGAACGCAAGAAGAGCCAACCCAACCTAATGGCAGCTCTACAATTGGAGGAGGACACTGAATTTGAGGATTATGGTTGTACTGTTAATGGGGGACTAAAGGCCACTAAATCAATGGCTAACCTTTATAACAATAGTGATGATGGATATGAAGATACAAGTAGTTCAGCTGGAGGTAGCTTAAAGCCGGCCAGATCATTAGCTGAGCTTTGTGATATATCCGATGATGAAGGAGGATTGCCAGGTACGTATTTATTTAGTTTCTCATATTCTCATCATTCCTATGGGTGTGTCAATACAGAATTTTCCACTTACGTTGGTAAAAGTACTACATGGTAAATTGCTTTTAAAACCAGATATTAAATGTTTACTTGGTGAGATTAGGTAGGTACCCACCTAATAATCATTGTGATCTAATGTCAAGAGGTCAAAATCTTTTAGTGATAATAGCTCTGAAAGTTTGGTTGAATATGGTTTTTTAGGGGTAAAGTTGAAGCTGTCTTACTTTCATTTTACTCTCGGTTTTACCACAACTGACTTAATGACTTAAAACCTAATGATCATAGTCTGCTGCTTAATATGAAGAAAATAATTACATTAGGTATATAATAGGTTCTGGTATTCTTAGAAATATAAGGGAAGGAAGCATTCTCATAATTTTCCATGAAAGACAGGAACGGATTTGATTCAAGAGCCCAAAATTTTGACAGGTGTCATTTTACAAAGCTGAAAGACTAAGATTAGACACTTTTCTTTCAAAAATTTAGGTACAGTTTGTTTGTTTCAAAAAAATCACAATATTCAATGTTCAAATGTTCAACACTGTAATTACACATTATATGAAATTACTTGAACTTTTGATTGGTAACAATGAATAAAATTATGAATTTATTTAAGCGACTGTTCAAAATGGGCTCCTTGCGCTTCAATACACTTTCTTATCCTTGGGATTTGTTCTTGTTGTACTTGAAACAGCATTCCAGGATCATCTCAGCAATGATGAGTTATTCTTTCAAGCAACTCTTCTTTACTTCTTTATTGGCATTAAATAAGCAATATAACCCCAAACAAAGAAGTCTAATGAATTTAGGTAGGGAAACCTTGGTGGCCATAAAACAGGTCCTTCTCGACCTATCCACTGATTACCAAAATTATTACTATCCGATATTATTAAACCCCGTACTTTGTTGTTAGCACCATCCTGCATAAACAACTAAGTTCTAGTTTGCAAGAGTATTTTATTTACATTTTTTAATAAAGTATTTACATATTGTAAGAATTGTAACTACAGAGCACCATTTAATCTTTCTTCCAAAGCAAAGGGCCCAATCAAATGATTTCCAATCATCCCCGCCCACACGTTAATCTTAAATCTTTGTTGGTGCTTGTTCTGTATTATTGCATCTGGATTTTCTTCATGCCAGATATGAGAGTTCTAACAGTTTATAGTGTCGTTTCTTGTGAAGCCAGCTTCATCCATAAATAAAACCGTTTTAATAAAATATGTACTTTCTTTAAAAATTTTTAAAAACCAGTTTGAGTAATTAAGTCTTGCAGGATAATCATCGGAGACATTGCGTATATCTGTATGGTACGGATGAAGTTAGTAAGGATAAGATAAGATAAGACTCTTTATTTGATCACATAAAAAGGTTTACGTCAATATAATATTATTTGCATTGCATTCCTAATTATATTTGTACCTATAAGGTGTTGATCCTGTCAAATTTACGCTAAGAATTAAAACAACTCATCAAAAAATCTAAAAATATTCAAAAATATCTCAAGTTACAGATACATAAATCAATTTAAAAATCGAATAAATAAATAAACATTATTTGCAATGAAAATACTTTTACAGCTGTCTGCCTTTCCTTTCTTGAAGATTGTTCTCAGACACTGCTTTGTAGCAAAAGAATCCTTTTCACCTCTGAAACAGCCTCCCAGAAAATAACACCATACCTCACCCTTGACTGTACATACATGTAAGCTGTTAGAGCAGCAAGATATCCAGCCAAAGTCCTGATGACTTCCAATACAATATACAATATCTGCACGTTTTTTGCCAATTGATCAATGTGTTATGTGGTTTTGTTACGAGACTCCAGGATTTAATCTAGTGTGTCATTTAAATAGCCCTTTTTGTTGATATTCCTCCTCGGAATCCATTGCATTTTTCAGTTACAAATGTAGCAAAAATCTAAGTCACTCTCAAAAATTTTCCTAAAATTAGACAACGAGATAGGTCTGGAGCTATTCAAATCATCCAAAGAACCTTTTTTGTGAATGGGCTAGAAAGATACCTCTTTATAGGGACAAGTTTACTATACACTGCGTCCATAAAGTCTTGCACAAATTCATTTAAAATTCAGGGGCTTACTTTTTTTAAAAACGCTCGGACACGTCAATTAGTACTTTTGTTTGCGCATTTTTTAACGTAAAATGTTTTTATACAGGGTGTCGCACGTATGAGGTATGAGGTCATCAAGGATTTTTTTTAATGGAACACCCTGTATATTATATCAATTTTGAATTCTATGATGAACACTTAACACCTCTGGAAATCAAGGTTTCCGAAATATTGACGTTTGAAAATTTATTTTAAACACATTTATTGATGACCTCATACCTCATACGTGCGACACCCTGTATAAAAACATTTTACGTTAAAAAATGCGCAAACAAAAGTACTAATTGACGTGTCCGAGCGTTTTTAAAAAGTAAATACCTGAATTTTAAATGAATTTGTGCAAGACTTTATGGACGCACTGTATAAACCAATGGATTAGCAATGATGTCTGCAGCTGCTTTTATGAGACTCACTGGTATTTCATCATGGCCAATGGATTTTTTTGTTCTTCAGTTGTCTGATGATTTTAACAATTTCTTAGAGTGTCACTGGCTGGAAGACGAGACCGCCGCTACACATTGTTGCCCCATCATAATGAGAATGCTGGCCATCCCGGTGTACAGGGTTATCCAACCAAGACTAGACAAGGCGATTTTTTGACTTTTCCTGTAGTTTTATAAAAAAACTGAAATAGCCATCTTAAGTCATTTTCTCCCGCGAATTCGAATATCTTCAGCAAAAAACAATTGAACATCAAACAAAAGTACTAGGGGTCACTTTGATATTTTTTTAAATGGGATGCCGTATTTTTAATGAGCTTATCCGATTTCTCATATAAATTTTGATCTAAAATGTTGGATTTTTAATTCAAAAACGCCTTTTTTCTTCAGTTTTAAATTCGGAAAATGTTCGTCTACCGTAAAAATTAAAAAAAAAAAAATTAAAAATCCAACATTTTAGATCAAAATTTATATGAGAAATCGGATAAGCTCATTAAAAATACGGCATCCCATTTAAAAAATATCAAAGTGACCCCTAGTACTTTTGTTTGATGTTCAATTGTTTTTTGCTGAAGATATTCGAATTCGCGGGAGAAAATGACTTAAGATGGCTATTTCAGTTTTTTTATAAAAGTACAGGAAAAGTCAAAAAATCGCCTTGTCTAGTCTTGGTTGGATAACCCTGTACCTCTGGAAGAAATCATTTACACTGTTCTAGAACTCATGCATCGCATTAGTATTCAAAATGTTATTTTTTAAATCAGATTCCACTGATTCCAGATTGCTTTTGTTTTATTTTGAGTTTTATATACAATTCGTTTGGTCTCTTTTGTGACTTGTTAGGTTTTGACGCTAGTTGTTAACCAGTTTTGTGTAGGTCTAATTTTATGTTTTCGTTCAAACCGAGAGACATCGGGCCCGCCATTATTAATAGTATATTTATTGATTGAGAATGATTCTGTGTCATTTTCGATGTAGTTTTTGACTTCGTTCGTGTTCTTGAAAAGTTCCATGAACAACCCATTACAAATGTTCTTCGATGGTAAATTTCGATTTGGAAATCTCGCAGTATAAGTTCTTGTTGCCGCTAGAGATTTGCATTGCGCTTGTCCATAAATTAGATACAGTATATTCAGCATACGAATAAGGCTCCATTACTAAATCTAGAATTATGACTTGACAAATCTTATCATTCTTAATTGTTGCTGAGGTAGCAGTGGTGAAGTCTGCTGGGGTTTATGGTTGTAATACAATCGTACTAGTAAGACTATCACCAAAAATGAGATTTTTTCGAAACAAAGGTAGAGTGCCTTAAAGGAAAGGTTTCTTAAAAATGAACTTTGTAAAATGACATCCGTCCAAATTTTGGGCTCACGATGTGGTGTCAAGTCCGTTCCGGTCTTCCCTGGAAATTTACGAGAATGCTTTTGGTATGAATATCGGCTATACTACACATCGCACCAAAATTTTCAGTATGCAATGTGATGTCAAAGCTAGAACCTAAAACGTAAATCAGTGTGTACCCCTTTGGGCCCCATTATTTCCGTTGAAGAGAACCTTGGGAAAAAATTATATTAGACACTCAAATTATAATAGACAAACTCTGCGAGCAATTCACCGAAAATCCCACTACGGATTCGCTCAGGGATGAAAGGGTCTACAGAACGATCGACATATATAAAGCAATCGAACATCCATTGCAAAATTTCCCTGTAGTAACTTTAGATGAAGTAAGATCGCTGGTGAGTGTACTAAATACTAGAAAAGCCCCAGGTTTAGACGGTATTAAAAATGCGACGTTGCGAAACCTGCCGGACACAGCTTTGAGGAATATTGTAAGCATATCCTAAGCAATTATAGAGAAGGCCATTTTCCGTGCGCCTGTGAGCATGCAAAAGTTATTTTGATTCACAACAAAGTAACGGTAAGTGTATTCACAAATATAAGAACCTGACCAAATGACTTATTTATTTCTACCTAAATAGGGGTATTGACACAATGCCGACTGAGCTAGGACCGTCTTAGAAAATACATAGTATTGAAATATTTAATTTAGCAGTAAATAAATATGAAACTGATGTTTACTTAAGTTTATTAAATTCAAAATATAAAATGGTCTTACACTTACACTTATAATGCTAAATTATTATATTAATTAATAAATTACCCAACTAAATCTACTTCACTATCGCTATCAACATCTAAAGTAATAATAAACCTTTCTGTTGCATTCCTAATACAAATGTAACTTTCTTCTACTTTCTTTACATGTTGTACGCAGTTTTCCCAGTTCACATCAGAATTTTTTTTAGTTTCATCATGAAATATTATTGCGACAAATTCCAGCTTTTAGTTGGTGCCATATTTGTTCAATAGGGTTAAATATACAGTGGTAAGGCGGTAGCCGCAATACTATGTGCCCCATGCTTTTCGCAAGATCATCGCAGTAATATTCTCTTTGAATAGACATACTTCTAAGCACTTCCAATAAGTCTTTCTTTCTATAGTTTTCATGAAAATATATATCATTATCAAACATATATTCTTGAATTTTGGCTTTAGTGTCTTTTGAAGAAGGAGCTTTGTTTAATTTTCTACTATGATAACTAGCGTTATCCATAACAATGACACTATTTGGTGGAATGTTCTGCAATAATTTAGTTTCAAACCAATTTTCAAATAACTCCGCTGTTGTGTCTTCATGATAGTCAACACATGATTCACTAATATTTTTTGCCGAGAGAGATAGACCATTCGGCACAATCGATCCAACCACTTGACGGGGTGTCGTGGGTGTTCAACCACGTTTCATCTAAATAATTGATCGGCCTACCTTCAGTTCTGTATTCATTTACTTTTGTCAGATATTCCCACCGCCATTCTTGAAGACGCTTGGACTCCATCAAAACCTGCTTTTTATTAATCCTTTTGAATTTAAAGCCCATGTATTGAAGCCGCTTCCACAATGTCGTTCTTGAGCATTTAATTTTTGTTTCATCTGTTGTCAGCCTTTTCATTAAATTGTCCAACGTTGGTACACTTTCCTCTTCATACATTTTATAAATTTTTCGTCGTATAAGTTCCTCGTCCGCTTGGACCAACGTTCTTGATTTTCCAATATCACTTCTTTTTCTGCGTTCCAAAATTGGCGCTTGTGTAATTTTCCAAACTTTGGAAAAGGATTTATTTTGTAAGTAAAGCCGTTTCCTTTACAACTTCTTTAGGGCACAAATTTCCGCGCGACATTAATATCAAAAACACACTTTTTATAATATGTTTGGCATCTGTTGATAAATGCACTCTGTTATTTACTTCAGTTTCATTGCTTTCACAAATCTCACTAGAACACCAAGGCCGAAACATTTTCAAAAAACAAACTAAACTCAACGTTGTACGTTGCCAGACTAAAATCAAAAAGGACCCTGGTATATCCGCATTTTTATTTACCTGAGTGAGTACGGTACTTAAAATTTATTACGCTCATATCATTTCACAGGACTGGTTTATTGTTGTTTATTATATTTTGAATACCCTAATAATAGCAGTCATTTAGGTCGGTTTCTTATATTTATGAACACACTTTACCAGTCAGCTATAGACCTATTAGCTTGTTATCAGGTTTGGGTTAGCTTGTGGGAAAAATTATTTTGTCTCGAATAAATAATAATGTTTTGCCTGACAAACAATTCGACTTTCGAGCCGAACATTACACAGTTAGGCAAACAACGAGACTAACGTCAAATATAGTAAAGGCGGTTTTCTTTAACGTTAGCAAAGCTTTTTTTGATAAAGTCTGGCACAACGGTCTACTATTAAAGTTAATAAGGCTCGGTGCTCCAAACTACCCTATCAAGGTAGTGGGCTCATTCTTAGAGAATAGAAGTTTCGCAGTATCATCAGAGAACGCGTTTTCCGCGACAAAACGCATCGGGGCCTGAGTGCCGCAAGGCTCACCTCTGTCCCCGGTGTTGTACGAACGATATACCGCGAGATAGACAGACCCAGATCTATCTATTTGCTGATGATACAACTGCTTTTTCCAAACAGCCACGGCTAGGCGTCACTCGTTTACAACGCCACATAAATCGGCTTGTAAAGTGGCTTTCAGCTTGAAGGATTCACATGAAAAAATAAATAAATAACAATAATAATAATAATAAATGGATAATAATATGGTTTTTATATTTTATTGCACAGTTTAAAAGAAAACTACTTTGTAGTTTAATATTAGTAAATAATATTTATTTTTTTAGGCACACATACTCTGATAACCCAATTTGAAAATATGAGATTTAAAAATGGATCTTCCCAGCGATTATCGCTAAACGATTTTTAATGTGATACTATTTAAGAGAGTCTATTCTTCGGACCTTAATATGGTGTTAAGTATCTAGCTTTTGTCGTGAGGTTTAGTGTTATTGGTACTATACACTAGATTTAATGCATTAGTTGAAAACAAAGTCTTGGATCTTTCTGGCTGGTTTTGACGCCACAAAAATCATTACTCCAATATTGTCAACCGTCGCTAAACATAAGACATAACAGTACAGAATGTTAGGTTTATTCACATCATACATACTTATAGTATTCTCAGCAAGTAAACCTGCAAGATGCGCGACATATCATCTGACAAAAGTCCTATTCCAGTTATTTAATTTTTTACTATAGAAAAAGCAAAACAATACTTTAAATAAAAATTTTCTCACATACACTATATTTCACACATCTCGTGCTCACTCACGCCATTCTTTGGGGTACCCCTTTCGGTACGATTACGCACTTTTCACCGTGGTTTGTGTCAGAAATCCCAATTCAAAGTGTTCTGCGTCACCACCAGTATCGCTATTTTACATCCTCGTTTGGTGCAAGAGCTCAACAGTACCAATTGAGAGGTTTAGAGAATTACTAAATTTAAATACGGTACTACCCGCAAATTGTTAAAAGGCATTTAGTAACAGTGCCCTGAAATTCACATTGCCCTTCACACAATTATTTTTTATTTGAATTGCCTTTACTATTAAAATTATGGCAATGGAGAAGCAAAGCCTGACCTGCCCTGTAATCCTATGAAGATTTCGTTTTAGTTACCACCAATATATGCCTCTCTCTAATATGTATTTAACTTAACACAAAGAAACATGACAGATTTATGTGATTATACTATTAAAAGTTGGTTTTGCTAATGTTTTGAATTGGATTTTATTAATTTGTGGTGTGAAATCCTAGGAACTGCTTTCTGGTCTTTATTTATAGGCGATTGGAGTGTGCTGACATGAATTGTCCTCCACCAGATTGCATGTTTACTGGCTGAAAATACTTTACAATCTTGCAATTTATTCTATTTCATTTCTGATTGCAGAAGAAATAGTATGTGCACCTCGTAGGAAAATCGTATTCTTCCTACTAGATACACAATATACTATTTTTAAATTTCTGAAGATAAACTAAATCAGTTTTTCCAACAATGCAGGACAATAAACGGTATGATAATTCGTTTTGTAAAAAAGTCTGGAAAAACAAATAAGTTTGGGATTGCACATGAAAATCATCACAGAAAATCACAGAACCTTAAATTTCTATGGCAATATGAATCGATGAAAACTTTTAACTTATATATCAAGGTATTTCATTCTCCGTGGTCCATCGTTGTTGTAGAGCCCTAATCTTGTTTCAGCCAGAGGTTGGCAGAGTAGACCGTCCTTTTTGTTGTACTTAAGACAATACTTAAAATGTCTTTCTAGCATAATAGGCTATATATTTTTTTTGCACTGCCTTAGTTAGATTTATATGATCGCACGGTAACTTAATTTTTAATAATTTTATAAGACAAAAAATGAAATATTTTGTGTCAAAACTGGTGATGTTCTCTTTAGAGTGCATTTGTTAATTATAATAATGAAATGGGTTGCCAGTACTGTTGATTTATGAGATTATGGTAGAGAAGTCACAATTTGATAACTTAACGCTTTCAAGTTGTAGTCATTATTATTTATTTTAATTTATTTATTCTATTTATATTAATTGTACTATTTTATATCTTTTTAGACCAATAACTTAGTCGTATGGTTTTATAATATGCCAGGTTTAGAATGGGACACGGCTTTGCGCCAGTTATATGAATATATGAATTGTTATAGCCTTTTTGAAATTTGGAAAATGATTGCAATAGATGGCAAAATGTAGCATTGGATATTCATCGCTTATAATGCTGATATTTAGGAATCGCATCCAAATTATTGAAGTGCATTTAAAGCAATTATTAAAAATATCCGTGAGTGCATGCATCTTAATGAATCTTAATACTGCGATTCCAAAGAAATCCCTACGAGATGTAGTTAGTTTGACGTGAAGGTCCCATTCTCTATTCTGTGTGCTTCTACCATTTATTAATGTTGCTTGTTAAGTTTTAGGCTTTTAAAGCTTGTATTTTAAACTGTAATGCACCTAGGTATTTTTAGAAATTACGATTACAATTCTTGCCTTACAAGAAATACACAATGGGTGATAAATAATGTATAATTCGATTTTACAATTTTTTTTATCAGTTGTTATTGTAGAGGTACCTTTATGATAGAAAAATATTTTTTCGCCAAATAATTGCCAAACTAATACCTACCTATTGTTAAAAATAATATCTATAGAGTTTTTGCATTCCACAAACGTTCTTGTCTTGTGATTAGGAGTAGTATATCAATTTTTACACACATTATGTGAATTCCGTTTTATTATTTAGACCTCGCATCAAGATCAGAACATTTTAGAATTATAGAATGCAAAATAAAAATGCATTTATTTTTTTATGATGAACAATAGTTGAAGAACAATGTTGTTCCAATGCTTGTATAGTCTGTTGCGCCAATATTAAAAAACGCTTCGTCCAATTGTTTAGAATAGTTTAGGAATCTGATTAATTTGAAGTATCCTGCTTTAATTTACAATATACTAAGATCGTTTGATTTTCTTACGATCTCTCTGCTTAAACGCACTATGTTTATTGATCCAGTAATATATTCTATAGTTAACAGATTCATCTTGCATATTATGTTACCTACATATTCATTTAGTAAATTATTTATTAATATTTTCAAATATTGAAACATAGGAAGTAAACTAAACTATATCAACTAGCAGTATTGAAATATAAGCGAATATAAATATGCACTCTTCCGTTTTCATAACTTAACAAACTAAAGGTAGATTCTAACTGTATAACATATCATGAAATTTAAATATAATTATTTACCAACAAATTGTATTGTGATGTCAATGTGCTTACTATGCCTTTGTCATACCCTTTTGTTTGGGATTAACACCTTACTAATATGGTGCTTTAAATAAGTAGGTATATACTTATATGTTTTAGGATCAGGTTAGTGTTATGTTAATTATCCCCCACATTAATACCTGCGTGAACTTTTTTTGCCATTTCTGGTTTAGTTGCCATAGAGACCAACTTACTTTTTATAAATATGATTTCATATTTGGATTCCACTGGGAAAATTCTGAATTTTTTTGTATTTCAAATTTTTATTTATTAAAAATTGTAACAAACTTTATAATAACAAAATAAATAGGCTGGAAAATTGAACAACTTATCATCGGAATAATAAACAAGTGAAACCTTTACAATGGATCAGGTGTTCAAAATGACCACCATTTTCTGCTAAGCAGAGCGCCAGTTGATCCCTGAACCCGTCTACAACGTTTAAAAGGAAATCCTCTGGACTGGCCCGAATTTCAGCACTAATTCTGACTTTTAAAGATTCTAAGTCATTTGAACGGTCAACGTAGACTTTGTTCTTTAAGTGTCCCCACAAAAAGAAGTCGAGCGGGGTTAAGTCCGGGGATCGCGCTGGCCAGTCAATAGCACCTCTTCTGCCTACCCAACGTCCTGGAAATTGTTCGCTAATGTATTGTCTAACATTTGCCGCATAATGCGCAGGTGCTCCGTCTTGGTAGAACCATATACCTGCTCGTTTATACTATTATTTACATCCGGTAAAACCATTCTGCAAGAAGGAATTATGTGATTCCTGAGGAGGTCCAGATATTTTTCGCTATTCAAATTACCATGTATGAAAAACGTCCCACAATATGTCTACCAACTATGCCCGCCCAAACATTAACTTTTTCGGGCCTCTGAGTATGACCTTCCTGGAACCAGTAAGTATTCTCAGCAGACCAATAATGATAAATTGTGTCTATTAACAATGCCATTTAAATGAAAGGTATCTTTATACGAGAAAATGATATTTGTTACGTTGTTATCGTTATTGCATCTTTTCATCATCAGCTCACAAAACTCAGCTCTTCTATCAAAATCGTCCTCGTTTAACTCGTGCACCAATTTTATCTTGTAGGGATGCAACTTCTCCTGCTTAAACAAATTTTTCACTGACTGATAAGACCCATTAAAATCCATTGCCATTGGCCTGGATGATTGTGTTGGATTTTCATGTATTGAGAGCATGATATCCAAAGCTTTGTCTCCCCCGGTTGCTGTTTTAGGTCGACCTGATCTAGCGGCTTCCCTAACACTGCCTGTTTCTCGAAATTTCTTTACCACTCGACACACCTTTGACTGATTTATTGGAGGCCTATTTGGATATAATTCATTGAAAAGTTGACAAACCTGATCTTGCGATCTCTTTATATTTCCGTAACCGCTCATTATTGAAATTTCAACTCGTAGTTTCTTATTCAGATGGACCATAGTGAACACAAATTAGAAATCAGACAACAAAAAATTAAACAGGAGCTTAAAATTGACACCTTTTAGGTCGCTGTCAAGAAAACATCTTGACTCGACTGGTGGGTATTAGGTAGAAATAATTATAATTAGGAAGTTTTTCATTACTGAGCTGTTATTATCTCAGAAACGCTTGCAGATAGGTGAAAATTTAAAATACAAAAATTCAGAGTTTTCCCAGTAGAATCTAAATATGCAATCATATACAAGGGTGTTCCATTTAAAAAAAGTAAGTTAGTCTCTATGGCAACCAAACCAGAAATGACAGAAAAAATCCATGCAGGTGGAAATGTGGGGAATGATTTACTGAACAACTTTCATAAAGGTCACTTTTTCGTATACGAGGTAATTCAAAAGTTACAGGCATTATGCGCGACTTTTTTGTCACTCTGTATACATTTATGTTTTTTATTTTATGTATGTATCTTGAAAAATGATCAAACAATGCTAAAAGATCTAAATTTAACTTATACCTAATAACATTAACGAACATCCACAGGCTCTTGTCACACATGTATTGGGAAGCCTCGCCCTATTCGACGAAAATGCGCTATTACACAATTACACCCTGTAATATTGCACACCAAAAATACACAGGGTGCACCAAATAAAATGGCCTATTCGAGTTTTGTTTTTAAAATATTTTAGAAGATGCGGTATTAGAGGAGCATAGCGAAAGTGACACGAACTTCGGAATTTAAATGAATTACCTTGTATATTGTTATGTTTTTAGAACCTATATTAATTTACTTAAATTTTTTTTTAAGCATGATCTAAACAAATGTTGATTTTTTAAACTCTGACATACTAAAGACTAACGCATTGAAATTTGGTTGGGAATTAGGCAATACTATGAGACCTTTTACGCTACGACCAAATCTTAGTTGCTATATACAGGGTGGTCTGAAAATACAGATAAGTATTTTAGTTACTTAAAGAAATGGCTAAAAGTATTTCTTTTAATGAAACACTGTAGAATCATGTTCTTCATTTATGTATACTATACAAGTGGCGGCTCGTGAGGTAGTGTAGTAGTATTTCTGTAAAAGATAATACTTTCCATTTCATTAAAGAAATACTTTTTGTTTTATGCAGTTTTTCGATTTTCTCCATGAGGACGGTAATAGCGCGCGAGCCAACAGCCCAGTCGTGCCAACCTGTCTGTATTATTTTAATATTTATAAATCGCCAGTATATTCAAGAGAAGAGTTGCTACTTCGCGTTAACCAAGCACATCTAGATTCAAATGCAATTAAATCTGTTACAAAGGCATTTAATGCCGTTTTATACAACTTTAAAGGCGCCATGAAACTATAACAATATAAACTGCTAAATCAATATTAAAATAGAGGCTCAAAACACTGGCCGTTTATTTCCAAACACCTCAAAATGCGCTTGTCAGTCATCGTTGCAAATCTAATTTTATTTGGACCTAGGTCTTTTAGAAACTCATTTTCACTTGAATTTACTGGTAATCTATAATTCCGTTTTATTTTTAATTATCTAATCTAAAGAATTAAGATCGGGTGATCTCAGAGGCCAATTTCGATATTATAAAGTTAATAAAGTTTTTTAATAGGTAAACGCTTTAATGAGTCAGAAACTTGATTAAACTGATAAACACACAATTTCCACTTACGCACGTCAATAAAATAGTATATAAAACAAAGTATAGTTAAAGAAAATAAAATACATACAAGTCCCAAGATACAACATACAGTATATATGACAATGATCATCCTCTGTACGAAAGAAAATTCTACAGTTAAAATTCTTGAATTATATTAAAAGATGTATGTTACAGTTCAAATATGCCTAAAAAAAGTAAAAGGCATTTCTCAATAACGTGGCCTTTACCCTGTTTTAAATTTTGTTACCGGTAGGCTCCGTATCTCTGAAGGTAATCCATATAAAATAAAATTCAGCCAGATACCTGAACTAACCTACAGTAGGTGACGACAAAATCATCCCGATGTCGCGTATTGTAGTCGTGGATATCCCCGTGAGTCCAGTAGAGATCCACATACTTGACATTTTCCAGAACATGCACACATGAAAAGGTCAATATTCTAAGCCTTATGAATTCCTGGCTACAGTCATCTATATAACCCAGTACAGAGATTATTCGCCATCGCCAACCCATCCAACGCTTCCTCAAGCGATGAACGATGCCGTCCTATCATCTGCAAAGACCGTATACCTAGCACCATCATCCCTCAGAGGTAGGTCATTTATGTGGATTAGAAAGAGGATGGTCCTAAACCTATCCTTGGGGCACTTCAATAGTTACTTTGCTTTTTTTGAAGGAGGATGACATGCGATCCGCAGTCGAAGGCCTTGCTGAGGTCGCAGAATAGCGTAGCACCAAACTGTCGATCGTCGAAAGATTTAAGGATATACCCCACGAGGTTCATAATACTCACTGTTGTGCCCTTGCCCTTACGGCAACTAAGCATCAGTAAAGTATTTATTTCCTTTTCTAGTTTTGTTAAGGGATAAATAATTATGTTTTTATTGTTTCAATTAATCTAACATTCAGACCAAATATATCGTAATTGTTTCTATTATTTAAGCTGCTAATGATGTCTCTAACCCCAATAAATGTTAGGTACTTCATCAAAAGAGAAAAAATCGTTTGTTAATTATGTACTAGTTAGGTATAGGTATAGTCTACATAAATGAAGAACCAAAGTCAGCAATGTTTCAAATCAGTAATAATATACAGGGTTTTTTTATTTGAAAGAATCTACTTTTAGACATAATGCTTACCTGTATTTTTAAACCTCCTTGTATGCTGCAACTAAGATTTAGCCATAGGGTAAAAACCCTCCTAAGTCCCAACCAAATAGGTATGTTAGAGTTCATAAATATCAGTATTTTTGTTGAGCTCATACACATTGTCCATTTAATTTTTTTTTTAAGTTGCTATCACTTCCGTGTAGTCCGGCTACATCCAAGAATGTTAAAAACGTAAAAAAGCATCTCTTATAGCCACAGCAAAATTTTTAAAATAACGCACTTTCGTTGACTTTGCTTTGTCATATTGTATTTAGGATTTTGATAACAAATAAAGTGTATTTAAAAAAAAATCTGATTTAGTTCTCGAGACACTTCTAATAGGTTACATTATTTGGTGCCCCCTATTTAAGAGGTTTTGCACACAATAGATCAAGTAGACAGTCAAATTTATATGTAAATTTACTTGACTTTTCTTTATTTTACATTTATATTATTGATACACGAAAATAAAGTAAGTATATACACTGAGCGAAATATCGAGTTGACATAACTCAAATATGGGTTATCCCAGACCAACGCGTGTTGCTAATAGGGGACAGCTCAGACCTCTGAGTTACGGCAACTAAATCGAAGAGATTGCATCAAATCACTGTTCATGAGTTATCATAGCCCTGCAGATGGGTTGTTTTAGCTAGCTAATTGATACTGGGTTTGACGAACACATGCGACGTGGGCTGCAGCAATTCATTATTTAAGCTGCCAGAAACCAATATGGGAGTTGTGATGCCTCACTACTAGGGCTAGATTAACTCATGATTCGAGCTATCAAAACCGGACCTTTCAGTTGTTCTAGCTTACTTTACAACTATAGATTTAATCTGCCCTAAATGTTGACAGGGAATCTTAATAGAGTCAAGAAACACAAGGAATATTTACTAATATGTACTTTAATTAACAAACACTTGTTACGAAAACACATGCTAGGTTAACTGACATTACTGACATAAGTGACATCAAACAACATATGATAAACGTCAAGTGCAAGGAAACTACTCTATGAACGAAGCTAGGCACAATAAGGGTTTGGCACTTTAAATATATTCCAACACTAAAATTAGATTATTAATTCTCATTATCACGCATCAAACTCTGAACAAAAATAAAAAAAACATCCCTCCGATCAACGATTGCGCGGATAGCAAGTCCAGTTATGTGGTCCAAGACGACGCGACGTGCACAAAGATACTAATAACATGGGATGGAGTTACCGCGCTAAATCGGTACGAGCGTGAATTCGGAACTTTCCGTGACTTTTCGATTGATGATTTACCCTCGACATGAGTTTTTAGAGCACTATTTACGACTTATTCCAACTCGAAATAATTTAACACATGGTAATGAGTTAAAATAATGCACGTCTGGGTCAAAACGGCACTTTAAAATCAGTTAGTAAGTTTTCCCAATCCAAAAACTGAGTTCAGGTAACTCATAAAATGGTTACAAAATGAAGGATTGTGGTAATCCCAAATGTGTTTAAAATGTTGATATTTGTGTGTTGAGGCGAACCACAAGAAGCTGAGTTATTGTAGCGTTTTTAAATGAGTTGTAATAATTCGTAGGCTCAGTTTGAATAACATAGAAACGTGCGTTAAAGTAGCTCTAATTCTGCAACCCACGACATCGGTAAATCCATTTTTGTCAGTGTAGGTACATAATGTAATGACCTAAAATTTGCCTATTCTCCTTTTGTAAATAGAGGTCATACTCTGTTTTTCTGATTGTTCTTTCCGTTTTCGAAAACAGGGCGTGGTCAGTTGTTATCATCTAAAGTAAATTCGGCTGTGTAAACATAGCCACAGAAAATATAGGGTAAACAAGAATAATTATTACAATGTAGCAAAACAGATATAGGTACCTACCTAGTATTTTAAAGCTTTTTATGATGTTAATGATAAAAACAATGTGCATTTTAATACCGTCCTCGCCTTAGAATATATGTAGACTATTTTTTATAGAAATTTTAGAAACCAAATAGTATTATTTTATTTGCATACGTAAAATATACAATTATGGTATTAAAGTATATAAAAACAGTGGATATTGATTTTCATTTCATAATAGTACTTACCTATATAGTTGTTCAAAATTTAACTGATTTAGCTAATGAATTTGATGAAACTTTGGTTTAAAAATAATAGAGGTAGTTAGGAAACTAAAAATATTAATTCAGCTATGGCCTCGGCTATGGGTATTTAGCAAAGATTTTAGTTCACGCCGCTGTTAATATATTTTTAGTTTCTATACCTATTAATATACAGTGAAAACTCCCTTAATGGGCAGCTCTACTAAGCGATTATCTATCTTAAGTCCAAATTATGAAGGTCCTGGAATCTCGAACTATAAAGATAACTTCTAAGGATACCATTATTGAAACTATTGTTATTATGGAAATTATGTGGCTGTCATCACTAAAAGGGCATTGATAATTTCGGCCTTAAACGGCCAAATTTCTAGGAACCGATTTTAGTTAATTTATACTTTAACACATGAAGCACATTCCTATATAAGCGGGCGCTCCTAAAAACGTCCGCGGCCAACTTTTTCTTTACACAAGACTAGAAAATATCTCCCATAACCCATAAGCGACCACGAAGCTCCAATAGCCAGGCGGATTAGATGTTATCGTACATTTCAGTTCGATACTCGGTGATTCCCCTTTAATTTTAGGGGATTTACCGGTTTATTTTTACGAGTAAGTTAATTCTTTGTGCTATAGCTTCGCCAAAGATCAGAAGAAGAGGACATCTGACGTTTGTGGCAGTCTGGTGTAAATGTGCACCAAAAAAAGTTTTTCAAAACTGAAGGCTTGAACATCGACAAAGCATGTTTTGAGTGGTTTATAGGTGCTAGAAATCGAAGGATACCTATATCAGGAGGGCTTATTAAAGAAAAGGCAAAAGAAATTGCAGAAAAGCTCGGCTACAAAAGTTTTAATATGCATCTAATAGATGGCTTCAAAAGTGGCGTAAAATACAACGTCAGTATTAAATGCATTTTCGGCGAAGCAGGTGATGTAAATCAAGAAACAGTTGATGCATTTATGGAGAAACTTCCTTCTTTGTTGCTCGGGTACCAATGCAAAGATATTTACAATGCCGATGAAAGCGGCCTTTTTTTCGTGCGCTTCCCGATAAGACACTCACTTTAAAATCTGAGAAGTGTCCCGGAGGAAAATTGGCAAAAGAAAGACTAACGGTGTTGTTTTGTTCAAGCATGACTGGGCATAAAGAAAAGCTATTGGTGATTGGAAAATCGGCGCGTCCCAGAGCATTGAAAAACATAAATATTACTTAAAGGTTTACCTGTCATGTGGAAGTCAAAACAAAAAAGCCTGGATGGCTCGCGAAATATTGGCTGAATGGTTGCACGAGTTGGATCGAAAAATGGGTATTGAAAATAGAAAAAATGCACATTCTCAAGAATTACACCTAATAAGAAATGTAAAAATTATTTTTTTGCCTCCTTGTACAACCTGTGTTTGCCAGCCACTAGATCATTGTTTCAGAAAAGCTGGGTTTAGAAAGCGGATACGAAGCTTCCTCATTTTGACCTTATGAAGATGACTTACCACTGTCTGTCTTTGCGACAATAATAAGGGCTGTTGAAAAGTTGAATGTTGTCAATGACCAAAATCTAGACGAATTTATAAACATTGATCAAAACACACCAACAGAATAAAGATGATAATTTCGGGAAACAGGTCACTACATTTAGTCAACATATGATAGAAACAACGAGACGGATGACGAAATAGAGGACGTTCAAGAAGAGGAAATTAAAATAAGGTGCTTCGATGAGGATTTAAATTACATTAAGAGTTAAAAAAGTTTTCTAAAGATGACTATGTGGCTTTTGAACAAATCAAGAATCTGGAATATTATTTCCAGAAGTGCCGTATGGAAGAACAGCAAAGGATCGAGGCTTAATTAAGCAGTCAAGCATTTTAAGATTTTTTCAAAATGCCCTTACTAACTTTCAATAGGTATTTATGTTTGATGTTTTTTACAAGTTTTGGTTTGCATGCCAATTATTAGGTACATGCATGTACATATTTGAATAATAAATTTTATTTTTATTATCTATTGTTTCATCTTTATGTATTTATGTAATGAAATTTTCTCTTACGCGGGCACCTCTCATAAGCGGGCAAAAAAGCGGGAACCGTGACTGTCCGCTTATGGGAGCTTCCACTGTATATGTCTGCCAAAGTTACCAACTTAAGTTTCTCAGTTTTAGTTGTACTGTTTGCTTTCGGTATTTCCAAAATGAGGCCATTATCAAACTAGCAAGATTGATTTCGAATTTTTTGAAATTTTCGGGCTCTTGGAATAGGTTTAAAACTCTGTTTAAAATATCTAATCGCATGTTGATTCGCGACTACGTGAACCGATCATATCTCGTCGCGTTCTTTTGAATCATACAATTTCCGACGATACGATGATCCGACAGTGCTCTCATTGGTGGAAAATTTTGGCGGCAAATTTCATCCGAATATTTTTAACAATCTACGATGCATCGTACGAGTAATTGAAAAGTATTTCAATTGTAAGTCCAAGATTATTAAAAACAATAAACCAGTAGCTTGTTTGCAAAACTTGACATGTCCTCTCTTGCCTATTTTACAAAAAGCGATTTTTTTATGTAGAGGGTATAAAAATTGATAAAAATTTATTGTTTTTTGGTGGATTTCATGGAAAGATATATTAAAATATTAGGCAAGACTTTTAAGAAAAACAAAACAATATTGTAGGTTTTATTCAACAAAAACTTTTGGACTTGTCAATTTTTGCTCAGAATGTATGGACTTGTTAAGTTTTGACCTAACATTGTTATGGACTTGATAAGTTCTGATAAAAAAATATTGAATATTGAAAATAATTATTTTATTTGAAAACTTAAGTGAATTAAAAATACTATAAACTGAAAAACTTTAAATATGAAGTGTGGATTCTTCTTCTAAACACTCACAAACTTCTTGGTCTTGGGTTTGGTCTCTTTCTTCATCTTGCTCACTTTCATTTTCCTCTACGTTGTTGGTGGTCTGGGTTAGCAGTAAATTCTTATACCAATTTAGTTTAGGATTTTCTTGCCAATTGGCTCCAAATTGTACCTCTAGTAATGTTTTGATATTTGCCAATTTTTTTGGATTAACTTCATGAATCAATTGAGCCTCTGGCAATACAAAATCTTTTACACTTTTTCCTCTTTTCAGGAGATTTTGTTTATTGCTTCCTAAATTTGATTTGTAATGAGGAAAACATTCTATTTCTGTTATATTTTTTTTCCCAGTTTTTGTCAAAGTTATTCTTTTGTAATCATTTATTTTTTCAACTTTTTTATAAACCTTTTGCAACTCTTTTACGTCAAAAACTTTCCAGTTATTTCCTAAAATATTAATGTCACCAACCTCTTGATATATTGCATGGTAATCCTCTTTCACTGATATTGTGGATACTTTTCGGAGTTTTCTCTCTACTACACCAAACGCTCTGTCGGCTGGTAAAAAGCTATGGCCACGGACAGGAAAATGTAATTCAATTTTTTGTATGTTATTGCTTTCAGACTGTTGTAGCCAAAACAATAATGTGTGGACCACGTGAGAATTCTTGTTTTGACCTCCGCACCCATCGCAAAACAATCTGAGAGTCGTAATTTCAGGACCAACTTCTAGATTACGAATATAATGCAGGAGTGCGGAGGCCACTTCAATACAGCCTCTGGAAGCCTGGTCTTCAGTCCATGTGTAAAACTGCGGTTTTAATGATACACCGGTTTTTATACAGCAAAAGGTATAGTAGCTAATTTGCCGCAAATAAAAAGCTTCCCCCACTGGTGTTTTGGGCAATGGCTGTACCTGCTGCATGTCGAAGCAAAAGGTGATTGCATTATTAGAATTCATTTTTAAAAGTTCATAAAAAGCTTTGGATCTTAGTTGATGAATTCTTTTTTCAGTTATGGCTTTTACTTTTTCTTTTTCATTTTTTTCATTTTTAATTTTATGCTTTAGACGTGTGCAATAGCTACATACATCTGCAGCTGGACCTCGAAAGCCAATATTAAATTGTGTAACAAAGATTTTATGGAACATGGTGTAGGTAGATTTTAGCTGCTGGCTAGCACTGCTATTATACATTTTGTGCAACTTACGTATACTTAATTCTGCACTAAGGTATATTCTTTTAGTATGTTGCCTTGAATAATGGCTTTCAGTTCCTTTTAGGTTTTTTATGAAATTCCTAATACTATCTTTGGTTTCTTCAAAAGCTTTGGAAACTCTGTCCCCTCCCCTTCGTTCCTCCGGAATACCTCCATTTAGTAAAATTTTTGAAACTCTAACAATTCTAGATTTTGGCAACTTCATTGCAGCCGAAAAAAATTTTTGACACACCTGCTTTGTCTCTTTTCCTACAGGCAACTAAAAAAAAAATTAAATCAGGTAATGTATTTTTGCATTATATTTTTTACTTACGTAGTATTGCACAGTCAGCTTGTGGTTCTTCTTTGGTGGTCTATTTTTACGTGGTCTTCTTCTCTTTGGATTATTTACAGATAAAAATAGGCAAAGCCTTTGGTCCTGTTGTATTTTGTCTGACGAAGAAAACACCTTGTTTCGAGCAATATTTATATCGGCTAAAGTAACTGAATTGCACAAAAATATTTTTTGTTTATTGTGATTACAAGGCACAGTAAAATTACTTATTTCTATGGGCTGAGTATTCCTAAAAAAAAAATAAGTTTTGCAGCTGCACAACCCACAACTCAAAAAAAAATACTAACCTTACTTTTTTCGCCAAGTCTCGTTTTAAAGGCATTTTTTTCCGTTTTCTACTCCCCACACTTCCATGCTCTACTGACACATTCTCGTCCTCCATTTTTGACAAAAATTAAGACTAAACACCTATAAAATCACCGCTTATATTCTCTAAAGTGTCTGAATAATTATTAAAAACAATCTAGCCACAGAAAACAGCTGAATTCCTAAATTGCCCGAATTAAGCGTTCAAAACTTAACAAGTCCATAATCATCTTGTTTCCATTGCCATCTGAAATATTATGAACAATTTGGCGGTTCACATAAATAGTTTACTATGGTAACTATTGAATTAGGTTTGGCTACTCATAAACAGATGACACTACGAGTATAAAAACGGCAAGTAAAAATGGAATTAAAATTGATAGGACTTGTTTAGTTTTGCAGTAAACAGAGAATAACCCGAATAAAAATCAATGGGACTTGTTTACTTTTGTTTTAAAATGTTCCAATTTTATCCTGTCGGTGACTTGTTCAGTTTTGCAGCAAACGCTTGTCTTCTCAATGTAATAACTATGAGATTTGTGAAGTTTTGTCGAAAAACTTTTATAAAATCGGTCTAGCTTAACACTTTGTAACAAAATCCGATCCTAACTCATTTTTGGCCTATAGTGGACTTGTTACGTTTTGCAAACAAGCTACTGAAACGTACGTGGACAAATATCAGAAAGTGAGACTTGCAGTTACACTCAGGTCCTCAGCTTAGGTCACTAAACATAACTTTTTGTTTTGTGCACTCAGGTAAAACTAGGAGTGAATTGGATGACATTAAGCTGATAATGCTCGTCGTTGTCGCACATATATTGCTTAAAAACGTAATGAAATCAAATGGGTAATTAAACCCTATAATTGAGAATACAAAAAGGACCAAAACAAAATTATAACCTATAACTGAAGCGTCAAATTCGGAACAACAGAAACTGAGCTATGAAAATTGGCAAGAATTTCGGACGAAATTAAACGTCATTTCGGATATCGGACCGTCGTGTTTCGTATGCATGAAAATCCACCTTAAATTTAGCTTAGCTTTTGTCCGATGTCGGATGATTTTTAACCACACTTTTCCGGTTTATTGATCATTTTCAGATGACGTCACATGGTCGGCGGCCATTTTGCTTGGAGGGCAAACAAAGTAAATAAACACAAGCGTTTGGGTTATAAATTCAAGTTGTCTTTGCAGTTTGCTTTGAAATTTAAGATCTGTGTTAGTTGTGTTAATAATTAAAGTGTCCCAAAATAAAATGCCGTCCTTTTGTTCAGTGCTTGAGGGGAAATAGGGATAATATACGATCCTTTGGAATTCCTGCAGTTCTTCAAAATGCTACAGAAAACCTTAATCGACTCTCATAAGAACGATGTGAAATGTGAATAAGAGCCTTAAAGTAACAGCCAACGAATGGAAGAATTTGCTCCAGACATTTTATAAGTGGTAATATTTGATTTTATGTATAACGACATAATAAAATTTTGCCCTATGATATAAGCTTGATTTTGTATAACATTTTAATTTGTTAAATTGTTATTGTGGGTTTAGGCCCCAATTAAATAGTGCAGAGTTATCCAAAACCCAAACCTTATAAGCCATAATAAATAAATGGTAACAGAGTTATCCAAAACCCAAAGCTTATTAAAACTTAATTAATCTTACCTTGCCGACTATACAACATAAGCATTGGAATCTACTTCCTTCATAAAACTTGAATGCTTGCAAGCTTTTGTACGCCTTCAGCTGCTGGCCAGTGCAAAAACTATGTGTTAATATAAGGTAGTTTGCCACGTCATCGTTGCTACTTTTGGCAGACATTTAATTTCCAAAATCAGTCTCTTCGAGCAGATATGAGGATCAATATCACCAATAATTTTAAGTTCTGCATCGTATCTACACTTAACATCGCCACTGAGAGTCTTTAAATATTCACTTCTTTCCATGTTTTGAAATTTTTAATTGGACACTACAGAATGTAAACAAAAGATCGAAGCACACACTCACACTAGGAAGTTCAAATAAGTATTACGATAGGAAAACAGTTAGGACACGAAAAATTATTTAAGTCCAGGTACCACACACATCTTAGAAATGATCACAAATGAATCTTAAAATTACTTTGAAGCTTATTAAATTAAACTGAAAGAGTCTAATAAGCCATTAGCATAAACGGTCATGGACCTTTGTTTGCCCTCCAGGCAAAATGGCCGACCTGTCAACGCCACGTGTTTGAAAATGGCCAATTGTTTGTTTGACATGTTTATTCATTATTAATTTCGGTGGCATAATATCAAAAAAAAAGTCTGTTCATAGAAAACTGTAAACTATCTTAAACCAAGTACTTAAGTAAGGTTAAGGGCGGGTATTATAAAACTTAATTGACAGATGAACGAAGGTTAAATTGATTGCTCTTCTCTCCATGTTTTTATAAAATATAAAATAATTGATCAAAGTACAAAAATTAAGGAGAGAAACGATATTGATGACAGATTACACTGACATTACGACCATAATGTCAGTGACAGACTGACAGATTATAAATAATTATAGGTTAGGTTGTTAAAAATTATTCTTTACTTTTTACATTTGAAGGATAATGATAACTTTATAAAACTATCAATTTTTCTGCCGGCCTCGGTAGCTCGGTGGGTAGAGAACTTGCCGGGCAACCGATATGTCCCTGGTTCGAATCCGGGCAAGGGCATGGATGTTTGTGTGAATTAATATACAAGTTTTAAGAAAAAATCCTGGCTGGATGCCGAGAGGCAAGAGGCCATTGCAACCCTAGAAAAAAAAAAAAAAAATCAATTTTTCTAGGAAAGTTAACCTTACAGTTAGAATCAAAGTTAACTTTTGCCTCTTTTATAATACCCGCCCTAAGTCGGTTAAGTTAATGAAAAATGTGTTCTTTTTGACACTCTTAATAGAGATTTTGATTTTAACACGACAAGCGACAAGTGTTGAAATTATATTTGGGTGTTTAAGAAATAAACATCGATGTTATTGCCCATTCCTATTGACTTGTAGCCAGTCCTTATTTTCAGACCATTTCGGTATTTTTTAACTGTTTTTGAAAAATGTTAGCATTGTCACCTAACTAACCTGTTGACTGTGTTTAATTGTGTTTAAAGTAAAACAGCATTTTAAAAAGTTGTTAATAAAGAATTTCCAAGTTTTTATCTTGATGGTAAGTTTCCTTTATAAACATGTTCAATATTCATTTTTTCATATTTACTTAAATCAAAATTAAACGCAGTGAGATATGCGGAGAATATATTCGTGGTACCTACTAGTTTTGAGAGTATAATTTTACTTATATAGGTAGGTACCGAGGTATAGGTACAGACTACAGAATCTTTTATCAATGGTATTTACACTCCTTTTTATTCAAGTTCACTGGGGCCCATCCCTTTATGCATTTCCGCCTAGGTTGCGTACTTATTTAAACCAGACCTTACTCGATTTCTAAGGACTAGCTCCAGGTCCCGGCCGGATATCATTCATATTTTTAATAAAATAACAATTGATGAAAAACATTTTGCTTCCCCCTTGATCTGTTTACACCCTTTAGATGAAGTCATGTCGCTTAAAATTATATTCCAAAAGAAAATATGAATAAAAAAATTTAGTTAGGTAGGTATACCTTTGTTTTAGATTAAGTTTTATTTACACAATGACTTAAACAGTGAGGAATACCTCCTCCGTACAAATGCAATCATTCAACATATTTTTTTTCCGTACAAATATTTCAATTTAAATACGTACCTATATGCATCTGAGGTAAAACAACAGTTTCAGCAGAACATAAATTCAAAATGGAATTACTAAAATATAGAAGCTTAAATGATGATCATGGCGGTAACGAGTCTGCAATAATATTAAGTACCCAAAATAAGGTTCTTAGGATTGTCAGCTACAGTGAAGTAGCTGTGTACGCAAATAAGATCAAAAAGTTTATTCAAAAGAGTATTGATAAGGTGGATAATATTTGTATTGGTTTGTTAATGGATAAGAACGTTTTTATACCTTCAATTATAATAAGGTAAGGAAATGTAAAAGTAAATGCATGGAAATTAAAATGCATAAACTGTCATCTTATACCTTTGTGTCTTGTGTAAAGAAATAGTTTTAGAAATTCAAGTTAGAGCTCGAGTTGAGGTTTGGAAAGTATACCTAGCTAAAAATTTTAAAATAAGTCATTTGTATAATTGTATATTCCTTCTATAGGTACAGGGTCTTCCAACGAGGACTGAACAGGGGCTCATTTTTGAGCTTCCTTGTATTTAAAGAAAAATCCAAAATAGCCAATTGATGTACTTTTTCCTGCAGAATTCAAAAATGAAACCAAAAATTTATTTGAACCAGAAACAAAAGAGTTACGCTATGGATAAGGTGTTTTTTAAATGGAACATAGCCTTTTTTATACGATTTTTGGAATGAGTGATTTTTTTTTTGTGCGTTCTGATTAAAATATTTAATATTGTGACAGCTATTTATTAAATTTTAATGTTTTATCCAGTATAATTTAACTTTAACCTGTTTGAAACATACACTAGGTAATAAAGGTATAATCACCTTTGAATCTTTCAAAGTCAAAAAATTTGACAAATTTACTATAATATTGCGGAAATGAAATATTCATTAGATGAGAGATTGCAGATTGTTATCTTGTTCTACAAATGCCAAGAAAATGCAAGAGAAGCAAGGAGAAGATTTATTGCAAATTTTCACAGAAATATATCGGTCAATACTATCCTAAGGATAAAGAATCTATTTGAGAAAAATAAAACATTACATGACAGAAAAAGAAATCAAACTCTATACTAATTTAAAAAAAAAACATTAATAATTTAATTGTTCAATGTGACCTCCGTTGTTCTCGAAACATGTGCGATAACCTCTTTGTAGCCTTTCCAAACTTGCTGTTATACTGTGATTTTCCTGGTTAAGGCGATTTATTTCATTCACAATTTTCTGCATGATCTTTTCAATATCGTGGTTTCGCTGCTTGTATACCACGTTCTTTAAATGGCCCCAACGAAATGTGTCTAATATTGACAAATCGGGACTATTGGGTGGCCAAGCATAGGTTCCATTTCTACCAATCCATTCTTCATGGCGTCCGTTTAAATATTGAGTAACCTCACGCACGGCATGCGGAGGGGCCCCATCATGTTGCCAAATTAAATTTTGATATTCTTCCAATGGTAAATCTTCCAAAAAGTTCTTAATTTCGTTTTCTAATAACTCGTAGTATCTCTGTCCATTTAAAGTCCCGTTAAAAAATATTGGTCCCAAAATTCTATTATTTTTTATGCCACACCAAACATGGATTGAAATCCTTCCTTGAAATTTAATTGTCTGAAATTTTCTTGGATTTCCAACGGTCCAGTGATGATTATTATGTCTATTGAAAACCCCCGATGTTGTGAATGTGGCTTCGTCAGTCCATAAGATATTTCTGAATAAATTAGGGTCTTCGTTTTCTTTCCGAATCACAATTTGGGAAACAAATTGGAAGCGAAGTTCTTTTTGTGCCGGTGTTAGGTGTTGAAGTGGAAGGATATGATAAGACTTAAATTTATGATTTCTTAAAGTCCTGTGAACAGTTCCTTGGGTAACTCTTCTGCGTCTTACACCGCCGCCGTATTGAACGTCCCGAACTGCGTCCGAAATTGATTTGGTTGGATTCAGTCGAAAATAATTCACAATGGCACGGTCTCGATTTCTATTCCTTTCTGGATTTCTTTTTCTGTCATGTAATGTTTTATTTTCCTCAAATAGGTTCTTTATCCTTAGAATAGTATTGACGGATATATTTCTGTGAAAATTTGCAATAAATCTTCTCCTTGCTTCTCTTGCATTTTCTTGGCATTTGTAGAACAAGATAACAATCTGCAATCTCTCATCTAATGAATATTTCATTTCGACAATATTATAGTAAATTTGTCAAATTTTTTGACTTTGAAGGATTCAAAGGTGATTATACCTTTATTACCTAGTGTATGTTTCAAACAGGTTAAAGTTAAATTATACTGGATAAAACATTAAAATTTAATAAAAATAGCTGTCACAATATTAAATATTTTAATCAGAACGGACAAAAAAAAAATCACTCGTTCCAAAAATCGTATAAAAAAAGCTATGTTCCATTTAAAAAACACCTTATCCATAGCGTAACTCTTTTGTTTCTAGTTCAAATAAATTTTTGGTTTCATTTTTGAATTCTGCAGGAAAAAGTACATCGATTGGCTATTTTGGATTTTTCTTTAAATACAAGGAAGCTCAAAAATGAGCCCCTGTTCAGTCCTCGTTGGAAGACCCTGTACCTATGAATGTTTTAAAATACAAATCGTAACATTAATGTTTTAACATTTTGTCAAGAATGTTATTCCTCAATTATTCCTAAAAGTGGAAAAACTTTACAGTGATGTACAGGGTTATCCAACCAAGACTAGACAAGGCGATTTTTTGACTTTTCCTGTACTTTTATTAAAAACTGAAATAGCCATCTTAAGTCATTTTCTCCCGCGAATTCGAATATCTTCAGCAAAAAACAATTGAACATCAAACAAAAGTACTAGGGGTCACTTTGATATTTTTTTAAATGGGATGCCGTATTTTTAATGAGCTTATCCGATTTCTCATATAAATTTTGATCTAAAATGTAAAGAAAAAAAAAAAAAAAAAAAAAAATACGGTAGACGAACATTTTCCGAATTTAAAACTGAAGAAAAAAGGCGTTTTTGAATTAAAAATCCAACATTTTAGATCAAAATTTATATGAGAAATCGGATAAGCTCATTAAAAATACGGCATCCCATTTAAAAAAAATATCAAAGTGACCCCTAGTACTTTTGTTTGATGTTCAATTGTTTTTTGCTGAAGATATTCGAATTCGCGGGAGAAAATGACTTAAGATGGCTATTTCAGTTTTTTTATAAAAGTACAGAAAAAGTCAAAAAATCGCCTTGTCCAGTCTTGGTTGGATAACCCTGTACCTATACTAGCACATTCCCAAATTTATTTTGATAGAACATGTAGTCCAAGAGAGCATGGTTAACATTTTTTATACCATTAAAAATTATGATAATTCTAAGCCTTTTCCCTCACCTTTTCCTTTAATCTTTGTAAAACCTACCTACTTAAAATTAGTTTTGTGCTTTTGGATTCTGTCAATTATTTTTTTGTAGGGTGAATGCGCTAGTAAGCCGGATACCTCTAGTAGTCGGCCAAAAATGACTTTAATCAGTTATAATTTGAATTTGGCAAGAGTTTAACTCTATCTCTTACATTTGCTATCTTCTTTTACTTTCCAAGAACACATATATCAATATTTCTTTATTAAAAGTCGAACCTTACTTCTTTAAATTGGCGCGAAAAATTAGGTGTTAGTCGTTGTGTCTCCAAAGAGAGTTTACAAAAGCCAATGAAGATCAAACAGGGCAATTTTAAAGGTAAGTTAAACTAATTCTAATACTAGATATTATGTTTACCGGAGTAAGATTTTTTGGAAGAATATATGTTTAAATAACTAGTAACAAGTCCCAAATATATTCATTTTTATATTTAGGTACAAAAATAATATTACCTGTTACTGGCATTAAATTATTATAAAGTTGCTAGTGGTCGACCACCGTGGCCGACTACTGGCAAAGTTTAGAAAAAATTATTTTGTCTATATCAGGCTTACAAATACATATAGATAAACAGATTCTTCCTTTGGCATTATATACTATGGTGTATCAAAAACGTACGTATCAGTAGTCGGACGGGTCTAAAATGAATGATAAAGTCCCTAGGGCATATTCAAGTTAGTGGCTGACTACTGGCAAAGTCATAAATTGATGATTGTGCTAGTAGTCAGCCAGAAGATTTTTTTGTCTATAAGAGCACTTCAATCTAACGAAAAAATGTTTTCTTTACATTATAGACGATGCCACGCCAGGTCATGCAGGCCAAAAAGGTAGTTCCATAAACATTCTCAAGAGTCCTTAGAAAAAGCTTTAGATTCTATGAGAAATGGAGCTAAAATTCGAGAAACTATGGTATACCACGTGCAACTCTGCAGGACCGGCTCGCAGGTCGTGTCACGCCTCGATAAATAGGCACCAGAGTAGTACCATAAGTAGTCATCTGAGTAGTCATCAATAATCTTACATGCAATAGAGCCGATGCCGACGTCCACCTCCCCAACCGATGCTTTTAAAAAATATCTTAAATACCCTAAGTCAATTCCAAAAACAAAACGTCCGAGAGCTGGTCATTGCGTCCAATGTTTGGAGAACATATTACATGGAGAAGAATAGAGTACAAAATAAGAAATAAGAAGCAAAGGAAAGGAAAAGGGATGAGTTAGAACGAAAAAAGACGAAATGGTTAATAATACCAATAAAACAAAAGAAATACCCAATGAAAGAAGCGAGATTTTAGAAACATTTTTTGAAAATAATATTGTGCTAAATGTGAAGATGAACTAGATAGCGATGCAGAAGCAGAAGGTTATAAGATTGTGGGATGTGACTGGTGTCCTAGGTGGTTTCTAGATTTTGTGTCTAGATTATAACTGCGATTCTTGCAAATACTTTTTTAACTTTGCCTATAAGTACTTTTAAAAAATGTCATTGCGTATTTTATGTATTCTTAGTAGGTGCATTTAAGTGTTTTTTCTTATATTTTAGAAACATAATTTTTGTGTTTTTTTTTGTTATGTTTTCCCCTTTTTATTGACAAAATAAAAAAATGCAAGCACGGGCCTGTGCTAAATAACCATTATTATATGACGGCCGACTTCTGGTATAGGCATGGCCAAACAACAAGTGGAAAAAAAAACTGATATTTTTCAGAAAAACTTAAAAATAAAATATTTACGTATTTTCTCTAGTATTTATATTTTTTTCAGTCGCTTGTTTAATGTTTATACTTGACAAGGACATATAATTGACACTATATATGTACCATTTAGAACTTTTTTGCTTCTGTAGTGTACTGCTATATATAAATAAATAAATAAATATATTATTATTTTAGGTATTAAATGAACAGATTTATTTAAAAAATAAAAATAGAATGTTCAATAAAGGCCGATTACTGGCGCAGTCACCCTATGTTGTGGAATTTTTTTTAATTCAAAAATTTCAGTTTTCAGGACCTTAACTATTCTTTTGTGTTTTTAACAACACAAAACTTAATTAAAGTCGTGCAGGATTTAAATATTAAATGGATATTGTCATATGAGTATGACCCAGTAGCTGATAACTTTATATTGGAAGATCTATTACAATTTTCCTTGACAGAGGATTTAAAGCTATGGAAAAACTGCAATAATTTAGAGAGTGTAAATCATTTATGCTTTAAAGGCATTTTCTGTGCTGTACAAACATCTGGCTCCTCTGGTGAAAATAAAATTGTGCGAATACCACACTCTTGCATCCAACAAAATGTTATCGGTTTAAAGTATGTATGTATTAAAAAATTATTTTTAGTGCATAGGCAAAAAAATCATATTATTCCTAACGTATTCTTTATAAAATCTTGCCAATACTTTAGAGTTTAATTTTATTAAGAAAAAGTTTTAGGTAAAGTAACGCCACAAATATAACATTATTGTCTAAATGTCTGTCCTCTATATAAAAAATCTAGCAAAAAATGCCGCCTCTATGCGGCTTAAGTAGTCCAGGAAAACTGTACTTTTCACATTGCTTTTCTGGAAACTAAGAGCGCACAAGCTGCAATTTTGCATGGATGTGGGGTACCACTAGGAAAGCTTAACTCTGAATTTGCACGGTTTTTAACCCCTTAACTTGGACGCCATCTTGAATGAAAGGGTTAAATCGGTTTTTCGCTTCTATTATTCAAATCAAATCAAAATCAAATCAAATCAAAAATAGCTTTATTGTCATAAAAATCAAAGTTAATTTTGTTGACAAAGCACATACAAACTAATAAACTAATAAATATGATGTAAAAGAACATAAACAACAGGAATTACTTTTTATCTTAGGATGTAAATAAACAATCAAACAAATAAATTAACAATTTAACAAGTAGGAGGTTTAACAACTATGGACAAGTATAGATTACAAACAATTTGCTGTCAAAAACGATCCTCAAAAATTCATTCATTGTGTAATAGGCTCTCTCTAACAGTAACCTTTTAGTTGCCTTTCTGAACTGTCTTTCATTCTGCAACTGTCTTATATACAGTGGTAAATGGTTAAACATTTTTTTACTATTATAGATAATTGAATTCTTTGTTTGAGTGGAGGATGGTATTGGAAGATTTATCACAAAGGTTTGCCGTGTGTTATGCACTGAGACATTCAGGAGCTCATTCTTATATTTACTATGTATAAGACTTACAGTCTCTAATATATACAAGCAAGTAAGAGTCAGAATTCCATGCAACAGAAATACAGGCCTACAAGAATCGCGACGATTTACCCTGAACATGTATCGGATCGACCTCTTCTGCAACACGAACAAAGAGTCAAAGTGAGCCCGGGAGCAAGCACCCCAGAAGCAGATACCATATCGTAATTGGGATTCAATAAGGGAAAAATATGATGCTCTGATTGTAGCCGGATCCAGTTCATTTGCTATAATTCTAATGGCATAACAGTTCGATGCAATTTTCTTGGTCAATTTTTCTAAGTGAATATCAAATTTTAGTTTGTTATCTATGAATAAGCCCAAAAATTTATTTTCTGTTTGATTTTTTAGGGTCTGATTATCCAGTAGAGTATTTTCAAGATTGCACTTAAAGGTAACAATATTTGTTTTAGAAACATTAAGTGAAAAGCAGTTTGAGTCGCACCATTGCTTGATTTTCTTTAAGTCTGCATTTACATCATTTTGGAGGATATTTGTGTCTCTGCCTCGCCAAAGTATCGTGGTGTCGTCCGCAAAAATTGTAAACCTACCCCTAATCTGAACCGCCGCTAGATCGTTTATGTAGATCAGAAAGAGCAGCGGTCCAAGCACAGAACCCTGCGGCACTCCTGCCCGGACGTCAAGAGATCCCGACGATACCCCACCAAACATAACTGTCTGAGTCCGCCCTGTCAGATAGGACTGAAACCAATCAAGCGTCCTACCCCTAAACCCATACACTTCGAGTTTCCTCAGCAGTATTCCGTGATCCACACAATCAAACGCTTTTGATAGATCACAGAACACTGCCGCGGCCGACTCTCCATCATTGAGTCCAATATAGAGGTCCTCCAGCAGAGAAAAAAATATAATAATAAATATATATTCTATTCTACTTTATTCTTCTATTATTTTTGTACTAGAAAAAAAAATTAAAAAAGCATTTTGCCGGGGAAAACAAGACTTACAAAACCATGCCTCTGAAAAATTGCCATACTGAAAATTTCATTATTTAAACACAATAAGCATATTGATATCAGTTTCTTCGCTATTTCTAATTGCCTGTTACTCTGATTAGAACATTTTCTGAACAAACATTGTAGAGCAGCTAATTCTCTACATTTTATGTTCCAACATTTTTTTCGTTAAACCAATTATTTTTGTTGTATACCGCGCCAAATGTTCAACAAACTTCAATGATCCTGCAGTCGCTCTGCGCACGATTTGAGAATCGCTGGAGGTTTTTAGATTCAACGTAATAAGTATCTTTTTATTGTCGTAGGTAAAATTGTTGTGTTGATATAGGTATCCATTCAACTTATCATGTGTATCTATTATATCATTTTTATAAACACATTCATAAAAAATTAATTCTCTATCAATCAATTCATAGTAAGCAATATATTGTACCTACTTACCGAACGATACTGCAAGCGGTAAGTCTTGACGTAACGTGCGAATAACAAAAATTTTCCTTAAAAATAAACAATTAGATTATCAAATAAATAATCTGTACAAAAACTCACTTTCAATTGACAAAATGTGGAGTATAAAATGATTTCTGAGTAGTGGACTAAAATACGGAGTCAAATTGTTAGCAGTTCTTGTTTTGATAAACAAAAATTTTTAATGAACAAGTGAATACGATAAACAATTAATTACATTTCTACCTGATAATGTGGAACACGATTATTTTTTGATATCGTGAAAAATTTTTCAGTTCAATAGATAACAATAAAATTATGGATAGTTGTATGTATATAAGAAAAATATGGCAACTCATTGTACAAAAAGTTATTTAATAACAAAACTTCATCGATTTTATACACGAAATTTTTGTACAGGGTTATCCAACCAAGACTAGACAAGGCGATTTTTTGACTTTTCCTGTACTTTTATAAAAAAACTGAAATAGCCATCTTAAGTCATTTTCTCCCGCGAATTCGAATATCTTCAGCAAAAAACAATTGAACATCAAACAAAAGTACTAGGGGTCACTTTGATATTTTTTTAAATGGGATGCCGTATTTTTAATGAGCTTATCCGATTTCTCATATAAATTTTGATCTAAAATGTTGGATTTTTAATTTATTTATTTATTTTTTTTTTTATTTTTAACATTTTCCGAATTTAAAACTGAAGAAAAAAGGCGTTTTTGAATTAAAAATCCAACATTTTAGATCAAAATTTATATGAGAAATCGGATATAATAATAATAATTTGTGACATATGTATTTATATGTATTTTTTTGTAAACTTCGCTAATATAAACGTACCGTTAATATGAACTCCTTAGGATTTTTTGTGTTCACGTTACCGAGATTGTGCTGTATAACTTTCTTGGCGTCCACGTCGACACTTAAAGTATTAACGGGTGGTATTATCGCTTTCTTTGATATATTTTTTTTGCTGGAGTTCTTATACAGACATTTAAAACTAAACGATAATGCTATATTTGTGTCGCTTACTTTAGTGTTATAATTTTAGTTTGTCCCACTTTTAAGGGCCTGTAACTTTTTTTTTTTTAAGTGGATATATTTGTTGTACCTACATGATTTTGGTCGATTGACACAGAAAATATAGATATAGCTATTGCGTAGCTACCTATATTTTCTCTGCTATTGACCTTTTCTAAATTAAAAAATTCCCAGGGTTTTTTTTGTAACTAAAGTGCGTATTGCGAGGATTTTATGAAGAATACATTTTTTAGATGCGATTTTCGGCATCAAAAGTTTGAATAAACTTGTATAGGTGGTCAGTGAATTTTGCCTGCCTATACTATATCTATATTTTATGTAAAATACCTCAAATATCAGTATCAAAATAGTCAGTTAAGACTCTCACCAGTTAGAATAGAATGCTCCTATACTTTTTTTTTATTCTGTAACTAATTAACCTGAACAAATACTACTTACCTAATTAGGCTGTGCAAGATCTAAATGATAATATTAAAAACTAAAGGCTGAAGATGTGCAAAATTAACAAAACTTTTAGTGTGACAGAAACTATTGAAAGCATATTTTTTTATTAGGATTTTTCAGAAAAGTGTACACTCTATATACAGTTCATAATTCCTCTAAATATCTTGCTCTACGCGTTTCGGTTTCTTAAACCATTTTGAAGAGCTGTCTAAAAAGTTCATTTATAATTGCTTATAACAACGGACACAACATATCGTTAATCAATAATTTAATAAGAAAAAAATTTAATGGCATGCTTAAGAAGGTGTTGGCTAACCCCTTGGATAAGACCATGACATCTTTTCAACCTCCTAGGTATATAAGACTAACCTTTTTAGGCGCTGTTTCTCTGAGGGTGGGTAATGTATTGAAGTGCTTAAACAATAATTTTAAAATAGGGGAAAGGGGAAAGAAAGTCAAAAAGTCTTTCTCCACTGATTTAATAGTGAGCTATCAAAGGCTCAATTTTAAAAATAAAGCGTCTCTACATGTTTCGAAGGTAGTAACCTTCATCTTCAGGGGACAAAAACAGTGCTGCAGTTAGTATTAGCAGTAGAGAGAACACTGTTGGTGGAAAGTGACGCTGATGGAGCTTTTTTAAAAAATTTTTTGACAAGATATTAAAAATTGAATGTAAATGCAATCAGCATACTGAAATTGTATATGAAATGTTATATTTAATTCAAAATTTATGTGAAGACTTTGTCAATTTGTGGTCGGATATAAAAGGGAAGATGTTCGTCATTTGAAAGTCCTAAGTTAGGATATATAAAAAGAATCTTTTAGACATTCTAGGTCATGTTATAAAAATTTTTATTTTGTGGAAGAGAAGAGAAAAATTTTGTTAGCGTTTATGAGAAATTATAATGTTGAAATTTCATTTGTAAAATTTATTTACTGGAGACCTAAGGTCCCGTCAACTTGCGTTACGTTCGTCCCATTTTGTAGGGAAAATAATAGAATTAAATTTAAAATTTAAAATTAGTAAAAAACACAGATCTTATATTTTATATACACTCAAAGACTAAACAGGGAGACGGACACAGTTTTTTCCTCTCTACTGCTAATACTAACTGCATCACTGTTTTTGTCCCCTGAAGATGAAGGTTACTACCTTCGAAACATGTAGAGACGTTTTATTTTTAAAATTGAGCCTTTGATAGCTCACTATTAAATAAGTGGAGAAAGACTTTTTGACTTTCTTTTCCCTTTCCCCTATATTTCAACTCCACTTCGAAAATGGACTATTTCTTTAAACAATTTTAAAATAGCCTACAAATCAGTAAACAATTTACGTATCTTATTCTCGATAGTAAAGGATTCAATTAACGTGCTTGACAAAAGTGGGGTATATTTGTTGTCCTGTAACTCTAGCACAGCTAAATATGCTGGTCAGACAGGACGTAGTTTTAATATTAGAATAAAAGAACATTTAAACTCTCAGAAATCGCCTAATGACAAGAGATCAGCTTTTGGTCTACATTTAAGAGAGAATTTACATAATTTTAATACTAAAGACAACTTTAAAATGCTCCATAATGTGAATAAAGGCAATAGCCAAATTAGAGATAACTAATCAAATTGAGTGTTTGAACGATCCTGTCAACGCCCACTATAGAGAAGCAGCGAGAATTGTGAACGAGTTTAGGTAGTGAATGTTTGTTTAAATAATAGTACCTCCTTTTGTGCAACCTGGATGTCGCTTTGGTTCGGTATATTTTGTTTTATTTTTAAATGTTTTTTGGGTTTAACCCGTTGATCAATTTTATATAGTTAACCTGTGTTCGCCATTGTGAGCTCGTTTGTGTCCTTATGTAAAGTTTGTGATTATATTATGTAAGTAATACCTAATGATTTTGATTTGAAATTGAGATTATTATATAAATGAACTTTTTAGACAGCTCTTGAAAATGGTTTAAGAAACCGAAACGCGTAGAGCAAGATATTAAATATTTGTGAAGAATTTTGGATATTTCTTTCCTCCTCAAAATGAATAATCTTCACCCCGGAGATATATATGATTCAATTATCCATTGAGTATACCTGACGTATGCATAATATGTATATCTTTCTAGTTTGTGTCTTAATTTAGAATACAAGTTGATAATATTTTGTTAACATATCTTTTAGTAAACATTTTGGGCTTTCTAATGGTGACGTAGTCTATTGGGGAACACCTTTGACTTTTGATCCAACTCTAGTAGAATTTCTTTTGGGATTCTACTGCCACGCCACTCTTCTTATTGTTCCTAGATTGGTTTCATTGAATCCAAAGTTTTTGTATGATGCTCTTTTTAAAGTGGGACGTGCTAGTTTCCTACAAATCGTGCCATCAGTTTTTTTAAGGTATAATTAAGATTTTGATAAATATTTTTCTTCAGTTTATCTAGTTATTTTTTAGATGGGGTAAAGATCAAATAGCTAATATATTGTCGGACTCTTGTCTTACGACGTTGGCGTTTGGGGGCGAACCATTTCCTCAGGAGATTTTAGAGTATGAGCGACAAAAGAACCTTAAGGTCTATAATTTATATGGAGTAACAGAGCTGTCTTGTTGGGCTACAGTTTTAACAGTAGCTTCAGAATGTAGCTATAAGGATGGAGTTCCTCTCGGGACGGCATTAGATGATACTTTTATAGAGATTCGAAACCATGATAATGATATACAAAGCGGTATTGGAGAAATTTATATTGGTAAGACTGTTTGAAAGTTGAAGACTTAAAGGAACTTAATTAATCTTTTATAGGAAGCGACACACGACACTGCCTGCTAAATGAAAGCGATGAAAATGTGAATTTTCCTTTTGTAGTAAGAACTGGTGATTTTGGGGAACTTACTGATCTTGGACTTATGTACAAGGGCAGAAAAACACGAAACATTAAACGATTCGGTCATAAAGTGAACCTATATAAGATTGAGGAGACAATTCTCAGGGAAATGAATCTGTCAAGCAGACTCGTTTATTCGTTTGTACATAGAAAGCTGTTGACTTTTATCCTGATAGGAGAATATTTCAATCAAAACACAAAAATACGGTTGCTAGATAAACTAAGGGTTAAGCTAATAGAAGTTCTGATAGACACGGAGTTTCCTGATTTTATAGATGTAGTGACACAATTCCCTTTAAATGAGCATGGAAAAATTTCCGATAAAAAATTAGAAGAGTACTATGAAAAGTCTCTAAGTAATGCAGTTATGGAAGATCACAGTCCCATGGACGTATTCACTAAAATTTTAGATGGATATTTAAAGACTGATTTTGCTAAAAACGTCGCAACTTTAGGAAAACATACATTTTTAGAGCTGGGTGGTACATCGATACTAGCAATGCAACTTTTAGCAGAATTTAAGGACTGTACCAAAAGAGATACTCCTGGGGAATTAGTTACTTTGATTTTAAATGAGAGTCTACAATCTTGCATTAATTATGTACAAGACAATGTTGTATCATTTAAAAGAAAATTGTCGGAAGCTTCAGTGCCCAACGAACCAAAAAAGAAACTACTACTAGTGGAAAATATGGAAACTAATTGTGTACTCTGGACATATAATCTTAAGGGCTGTGTTGATTCATCGCCAGTAGTTTTTAAAAAGAGGTAAAGAGCTATAAATTCTTTAGTCCATAGATTTCTGATATTAGCTGTGTTTGCGGATCCCTTTTTGAACCTATTCATACTGCGTAGAGAAAAGTTTACATTATATCGTTGACCTTTACTGCAATAAATCAACTACCTGATTAAACCCCATTGTCTAACATTGTGTAAAAACATCTTCAAACCGCAAGGGTCCGCTTGAAAATATAGCTTATGTGGATATTGATTTTATTTTTATTTAAAATTAAAGAGACATTTCTAACCAAATGAAAGTAAAGATCAATTATTATTATAATATTAATATCTTGAGACATAAGAAGTACAGGGTTTTCTTTTATATTTAGACCCCTATTTAGAGGAAAAACTATAAGAGATAGAAAAAAACTTTAAATATGAAAGTTTTATGATTTTTACTGAATCATCAGAATATTAGCAAAAAATTATTAAAATACTATTACAATGCCGAAAAATATAAGCAACTTATGTTTTTTTAAATGGAACACCCTGTATTTATTTCATTAAAATTATAGATCTTTTTTTCCTGATTACAAAAATATAGGGTTTGTCTATATTAACTCCAACCAGTTTTAAGATATTAGCGATATAAAATAAAAATTAAAAATACTTTCTTTTATGAAATTTTAAAATATATTTAATACAAAATAAAGAAAAAATGCAGAACCATAGAAAATTATTGATTTTCAACATAACCCCCTTCATTTAATATACATTTTTGAATGTTTCCTAATAACTTATGATTTATTGCGTTCATAATGAACACTGGAAAGTCCCTATTTAGCACCAAAATTTCTTCGTGAATTCTTTGTTCCAGAACTTGAACGTTTTCTGGCCTATTGTAATAAATTTTATTTTTTAAATAGCCCCAAAGAAAAATGTCCAGAACCGTCAAGTCAGGGCTGTTTGCCGGCCACCTTATTGGTCCGTTTCTTCCAATCCACGTATTATATTTTTCATTTAAGTATCTTGTAACAGGGACAACATTATGGGGTGGGGCACCGTCCTGTTGCCAAATGAGCGTAGCGTATTGGTTGAGAGGAAGCTCTTCCAAAATGTTTTCAATCTCATTTTCAAGAAATTCCATATATCTTGGACCAGTTAAACTCCCATTATAAATTATTGGACCAATGACCCTATTTCCTATAATGCCACACCACACATTTATAGACCTACGACCCTGAATTCTAACAGGCTGAATTTTGTGGGGATTTGAAGTTGCCCAAAAATGTTTATTTTTTCTGTTAAACATACCAGCTGTGCTGAAATTTGCCTCGTCGGTAAATGAAATTTTGTTTAAAAGATTCCCATCAATTTCACGCCTTCTTAAAACATCCAAACAAAATTCTAGCCGCTGTCTCTTGTGATCTTCTGTTAAGTTTTGGACTGGTAAAAATTTATATGGATGATATCCGTATTTTTTCAAAATTTCGTGTATTTTTGATAGGGATTTATTAAAATGGCCTGCCGCATCTGGTATAGAATTTTCAGGATTTTCTGTAATACAACATTTAAGTAATTATTGTAGGATTTAAGAATTAGTATAAACTAGAATGTTTACCTTCAAAGAACAGCAAGACATTTAAATCTAATTGCTCATCTCTCATTACTGTCCTCTTTTTCCTTTCTAAGCTTTTGGTCTCTTCAAATTTTTTCACAACATATTTAATAGTGCTTTTGGAAGGTAAAATTCTATTGGGAAATATCCTGTGGTACTCATTAAGAGTTGTAGATGGATTTCTATTATTAGAATAATATAGATGGATAATATCGAATTTTTCTGCTGTAGAATATCCCATGTTATTGTTTTAAGTACGTAGCAAAATGTTCGTTTAATACAAGCAAACAACGACAAAAATGTCATAATAACATGTGTTTTCAATGGCGACAGACCTTTATCATTTTTAATTTCCAAAGCATTCTAGACTAGAAACTAAATACAACTTCTTAAAATTTTGATCGTTTATATCTTAAAACTGGTTGGAGTTAATATAGACAAACCCTATATTTTTGTAATCAGGAAAAAAAGATCTATAATTTTAATGAAATAAATACAGGGTGTTCCATTTAAAAAAACATAAGTTGCTTATATTTTTCGGCATTGTAATAGTATTTTAATAATTTTTTGCTAATATTCTGATGATTCAGTAAAAATCATAAAACTTTCATATTTAAAGTTTTTTTCTATCTCTTATAGTTTTTCCTCTAAATAGGGGTCTAAATATAAAAGAAAACCTTGTACAATAAAAATTAAGTTTTTACAGTAGTCAACAAAGTACACTAGGTATATGGAAAAGAAGTTATTATGATTAAAATTTAAAAATATGTTACGATTTAGACTGCACACTAATACAAGATTAAAATTAAGTTTAAGATTTAAGTACAGTACCTACAGGGTGTCCAGTTTTCGATGGTTTTACGTGGTATCTCCGTTATTATTAAAGATAGAAGGATACGGTTTTCGCAGCACTGTGTTACTTTTTTTTGTGAAACAAAAGATGCCGCAATCAGAATTTTTCTAGTCGTCCTTGTTTTTAATATAAGGGATGTTTTTGAAAATTTTACATTTTGGGACACCCCCATATTTAGGTTATCCTGTAGCTTATCAAAGAGAAAACAAATGTTCTTTTTGTAGTTTTTTACGTAGAATCCAGTGGCGTACCCAGATTTTTTCTACGTTCAATAGTTTCCGAGAAGAAAACAAATTTGCTTCATTTTTAAATGGGTCACCCTATATATTTTTTAATAATATAATCTATTTTATAACAAGCTTCTCAGAAATATATAAAACCTTATTTTTATTTTTAATATTTACGTTTTATTAAAAAATCTACATTTTTTGTTAGTACGGCAAGGTGGGTATTTAAAAAAACTATTACTGGTATGATAACTACTGCAGAAGAAATATATTTTGACTCCTTAATCTAATTAGCAGTTATATTTTAGTAAAAATAATAAATGCATAAATCGCGTTCTGTTTTACTACATAAAACATTAGAAACAAAATCTGAAAACTTATAGATTTTTCTCATAAATATTGCTCAAATTGTTTTCCATTATACCTTAGCCATGTTTCACACATAGTTCAAATTCACCTTAATAAATTTAAAATAATAAAATGCCGCGTTTGGAACTCCCTAGATGCTCTTTCAGTGCCATTACTTAAATATGCAATTGTTTGGTATTGAATAGAATAAATTGTATTTTCAAGGTATCCCCACAAGAAGAAATCCAAAACCGACAAGTCGGGTGACCTTGGTGGCCATCTTCCATTAGTTCCAGTGGCCTGGGAAATTATTGTTTAAGTAGGCCCTGACAATTAGCCCATTGTGAGCGGGTGCTCCATCTTGTTGCAGATGCAAGTTATTGAGACCCGCTAAGGGCACGTCTTCTATTAATTCGAGCACAACGTTTTCCAGAATTTCCAAATATTTATTTGCATTAAGGCTGCCTTCAAATATATTATAAATTATTTTGCTTCCTAATATAAAACATGAAACGCTAAAGCCAAACCTGCCTTGCTATTCAAGTGGAAATATGGTAAAATGAGCCTCATCGGACCATATAACGGTTCTTTCAAAATTATTTTCCCTGTTTATATTTTGTAAATACCAATTATAGAACTCTATGCGGCGCTGTGCATCACCAGGATATAAGTTTTGTACTAGGTGGAATTTATATGGCTTAAAATTGTGTTTTTTTAGGATTGTTTGAACTCCTGATTTTACTATTCCGACCGAACCTTCAATCGTTCTGCAAGAACTAGTTGGATTTGTTTCAATTGAAGCTAAAACATTTATTTCATCAGTTTCGCGGTTTTTTACTTGTTGTAGATTTTAGGCCGAGGTTTAGAAAATGAACCGTGTTCAATTGAATTTAAGTTCATCCTTAGAAAAATTCTTTATCCGGCTATCGTCTTTCGGGATATCTACAAGAAATTTAAGAAATTTAATAAATATTCATAGAGATTAGAGATACTACAAAAAGGCGTGTATTTACCTATTGAAATACACTTCTAATGCTTCATCTGCATTTTCATTACAATGGACACGAGCATGTCGTATTTTTCATTATTTTCAAAGTTTACATTTTCTGCCATAATTAGGACAAACTGATTTTTTATTATTAATTAGATATTTTAAAACAACCTGAATACTCTGCCAGAAACTAAAGAAGTTTTTGATATGACATAAATGACTGTTCTTTTCTTTTTTTAAATACCCGTCATGGCCTACTAACAAAAAATGTATATTTTTTAATAAAACGTAAATTTCGTGCTTAATAATAAAAGTAACAATAGGGTATTATATATTTCTGAGAAGCTTGTTATAAACTAAATTAAACTATATTATATTATTAAAAAATATATAGGGTGACCCATTTAAAAAAAGCAAGTTTGTTTTTTAAGCCTTTTTTAACTGAAGCCTTTTTAACTAAAGAGAGCTCCTGAAGATTAACAAAAAAGGACGGAAGAAACAAAAAAAGAGAAAAGAAAAAACATAAAATATCAAAAAAAACAATAACAAAACATAAAAAAACGACAACTAAATAAATTTAATTTGTCCAAGCTAGCGTGATATATGAAAATTTTGCTGGTTGCGCACAAACCAGAAAAGGAACGCATTCGGAGGAAAAGAGAGGGGTGATCGCGCCACCGATCGTTGTTGGTGCTTCTTGGATAGTACAGTCCAACTATACCGTTCTTTACTCTATGAAAGTCTCGATAAATATGACCATTTTTGTCTTTAGCTACAGCGATATTCTCATATATCACGCTATCTTGGACGAGTTATACAAGAAAGTACTTTTTAACAGTGATAATTATATTGGAAAATAGTTAAGTTAGGCATTAGATGTACTCGATTGAATCAAGATCTAAAGAGTAAAAGCTAGTAGTAAATCCAATTTTGACAAAACATATGTTTAATATCATGCACATATATTAATATAAAAAAAAATGTCTAGCCTATTGGATTACATCCAGAGCCATAGAAACTTACACACACAATTGCGGTGACGTATACGATTTTCACTATTCCAGCAATGCTTGGTTTTTCTATTCAATTTCAGTAGCGTCTGAGAATTTTTCGTTTGCGTTAATTAGTTTATATTTATTTGTATTGTATTTTTTCTGGATAGTTTTAAAATTAATACTAATAGTTTTGAAAATGAAGTGGTCCAATGACGCGGTATTGGAGTTTTTGTCAGTTTACGAAGGGGAGCCGGCAATATGAAACCCCAGAGAGACCCAAATTACAATACCGGACCCACGTTTTATTCAAAGATGCTCTCCACCATCGCCTTATTTGCTTTGGTTTGGCGTTTAAAAAACTATTCGTCCATGTCGATTGATCATAATTTTTAAACACTACTGGCCTCTGCTACCTCACTAGCAAGACTAAAAACAATACGCCATGGGTTCACATCTACTTGCCAAGCCTTGAATGCTGAGGCAGGCTCGCCTAGGCACGCGCCATGGAATGCCGGCTTAATAAACATCGCATAAGCAAACAGTCCATGAACTGGTTCAGAATGGGAACCGCGAACCTAGCTAATACATTTAAAATATTATAAGACACTCTTTTTAGTAATGATATCTATATTGCGTCAGGCAGTTTTGCCCATATTTTTGCGATTTTGAAAGAAAACGGAGAGGAGTATATAAAACTTACTTTACCTCAAGAAGTGGATGCAAAACCTTGTATTTCAAAATGCGGTAATTTTATTTTTATCGGTTGTTGTAATGGACTGATGTATTGCATCAATACATCTCTTAAAATAATCATTTGGGAATATCATACTCTACAAAAAGTTAGTGCCGCTGCGTTCTTATGCAAGGAATCTACTGCCATTGTTTTCGGTTCATATGATTGTTTTGTGTATTGTTTAGCTACAGGGGTAAGTTCACCTGCGCTGATACTCTAATATTTTTTATGAAAAATACTCCACTTTTAGGATGGAACGCTTCTATGGAAAACCAATCTTGTGGGAAGTATTCGAGCAGATCCTTTATATTCTGAGGATTTAAGAACGGTCTACATAGGCACAACAAAAGGGATGTGTTACGCGTTAAATGAAGAAAATGGCAGTATAATTTGGACTTACAAACTGGATGGACCCGTATTTGGTTCACCTTGTTTAGTTCATCAATGCATTATTTGGCCTTGTGTCACTGGTATGTATTTAGAAAGTTGCTTATTTTTCAAATTTTAATTTTAAAACTGCTTAATAAAACGAGAAATATTAAACTGCTGCACATAATTATCATTACAAGCGCATTTTTTAGTCAAATTTGATACCTTGTGATTCCTGAAATACTGGACGCATTTCAAAAACCAGGTCAAATTTCGAAAGGTCTTTTCATAGTCTTTTGAATCATCGGTAACAACTTCTTAGATTTCGACCGGGGCTGTAATACAGGGTAAAACAAAATGGCATGCATTTTGGAAAAAATTTCACTGGCTCCCCATTTTGTAGGAAGACCATGCTGACATTTTTTGAATGTAACATTTCGTAGATATTGACAATGCCTCGGGACGTTCTTGGGATTAACTACTATATGGTTTTCAAGGAAAATTTTTTTTTCAAAAAATTTTAATTTTCTGTTTCTACACCAATTTGCTTTGTTTTATGAAGTGCATTAATCAAGTTTATCTTTGCTAATTTCTATTCCTCTCCTCCTGAAATAAAGAACTCGCCCTGAAAACATGTACAATGATTTTATTCAGGAACTTAAATCAACAACAAGATCAGTTCTTTGTTAATTATAATGATTCATGTGAAAAATGAGAACAAACACTTTTGAGTGCGTCAAACAAAAATATTGATTGGATGAACATTTTTAAAACCTTGTTGGGCCGCCTCTATTTAGAATGACGCTTCTAACTCTCTCGGGCATATAATTCACTAGTACGGCAATCAAGTTTTGGGGAATAGCTTTCCATTCACGCAAAATCGCGTTCACCAATTCTTGCAAATTTTGACATGCTCTATAGGATTCAAATCCGGCGACCTAGCAGGCCAAATCATTCGCGTAATATTGTTTTCCCTAAGGAAGTCGTAAATAAAGTCGCCCCCAAAATTCTCTGTAAAGGGTAAAACAATATCTCTCAAACATCTCCCTGTATACGTCGCGGCAGTCATATTTTCTCCAATCAGTACAATCAATATCAATTCAGTCCTACCATTCCTCATGATTCCACCCCAAACAGTCACACGCCGCCTTCTCCAAACGCCACCCTCGCTTCCATATGCTCTTCTCTGAATCGTTCCCCTCTTCCTCTCCACACTAAAATACGCCCATCAGAATTATACAGGTTAAATCTAGCCTCATCCACAAACATGCACCTAGCCCATTCTGCTATTCCCCAATGTTGATGGTCAATTGCCCATGTCCTTCCTGCAGCTCCATGGAACCTTAGGAGTTGGGGACACGCTGCTCGTCTTCGAACATGTAAATTGTGCTCGCGGAGGCGACGCCGTATGGTCATGCAGAAGACATTTAAACCTGTAACATTCCTTATCTGCCTTGAATCCTGTTCCACGACGATATGCCACTCTTTCAGATATCGCGTACCTGATTAACAGTCTGGAAACAGACATGCGGCTGGTGTCATAAACAGTTGCTATTTCTTCGAGAGAATGTCCCAATCCCCTCAACCTATGAAAGAATACTTCTGCAGATTTGGAAAAAATAAAAATTATATTAATTCTTACCTTACAGCATTTTCCATTTCCCTTTGGCTAGGTTGGAATACAACAAAGTAGGTATCAACAATACTGTCAATTTGTCACTAACAATGAATGAACCGTTGCTAGGTAACAGGACGTTTATATCAAAGCCTTTTTAAATGGCACTCTTGATTTTAAAAGGATAAGATAGGTAATATGAAAACTTATACCACAGTATAACGGAACTATACAGTAGCGACACGAGCTGTCCCTTTGATCTCCAGGGGTCAGTTTCAGTGACAGAAGGATGACGCGGATGACGGTATTGTCCTTTATTACACTGAGAAAACATATGGAATTTTATGTTGAAATCGCTTTTACACTGAAAGAAAGTCAATTTAAAGCACATCTGCTCCTTATTTTTTTTTGGGAATCCATCGAAAATCAGCAAAAGTTCGGCACAAACACTTCAAAGCACCTTCAAACACTTAAACGCACGATAAAAACCAATAAATTTACAAAAACTAAACAAACTACAATCCACACAAGCTTTGTTTACCTTTCTGACTGACTTATTTGTCACTAAAAAGATGGCCGCTACGCGCATTGCGCAGAGAAATTTGGGTCTGTCTAAATCGCCTCGTGTCGCTACTGTATAGTTCCGTTATACTGTGCTTATACCAATATACGGAGTAACCCGAATTTACTGTTAGAATTAAACCATTGTACATGTTTTCAGGGCGAGCTCTTTATTTCAGGAGGAAAGTGATAGAAATTAGCTATGATAAATTTGATTAAGGCACTTTAAAAAATAGGCAAATTGGTGTAGAAACAGAAAATTAAAATTAAAAAAAAAAAAAATTCGAAAATTCTAGTAGATATTTGCAAAATCCCAAAAACGTCCCGAGGCATGGTCCATATCTACGAATTGTTACATTCAAAAAATGTCATGGTCTTCCTACAAAATGGGGAGCCAGTGATTTTTTTTCCAAAATGCATGACATTTTGTTTTACCCTGTATTATAGCCCCCGGTCGAAAAAGAAGTTGTTACCAATGATTCTAAAGACGATTAAAAGACTTTTCGAAATTTGACCTACTTTTTGAAATGCGTTCAGTATTTCAGAAATGACAAGGTATCAAATTTGACTAAAAAATGCGCTTGTAACGAATTATGTGCAGCAGTTTATTTAATTTTGTGGTAATTCGAATATGTGGGAGATGAATCCATTCTGCCTGCACTAATTGTACGCGACTCGTGCATATTTCTTTCTATTCGCATGTCATCTAATGGATTGGGTTTGCCTAAAAAAATATAAATATTACCTCTATGATATTACGAAATATATAAGAAAATGAAACTAGAAAGTATATGCACGTCGTCAACTTTTCAAAAGCATTGTCTGCAAGTACTAACGAAAAATTTATTAGTACGTAATATTTATTATTTGTAGGTATGTTGTATGGCATATCATTAAATGGAGATTTAAAATATACCCAGAGTATAAATGGCAATATATTTTCATCCTTAACCACTCATGGAAATAAAATATATTTTGGCTGTCATGACTGTAAACTATATGAAATCACTATCTCTGATAAGGGTCCTAGAATATCAAATAGTTTTCTTCTGAAATCAGAAATATCATCTTCCCCATTTGTGTACAAGCACGAAAGTAAAGTACTCATTTTATGTATGTGTAATATAGGTAGATTGTATGCTTTTGACATAAATTCTGGAGAAAAATTAATTGAATATCAATTACCAGCTCAAAGTTTTTCCAGTCCTTATGTTTTCAATAAAACCGTTTACGTTGGATGTAGAGATAATAATTTATATTGTATAGATATAGAAAAAGCTGTAATAAAGTACATAAAAGATTAAAGAAATTTTGTTGTTGTTTTTTCCTGTTACAACAAATATATGCTTCTCACTAAAAAATTCGTAATTATTGTTATTTGTCGCATTACAGAGCATTGCAACACAATTGAGGATTTATTATTTTATATTTTCCTTGAGAGCACAGAATAGTAAAATAATATATAGTATACATCTGTTGCCTAAAGCCTATCGCCATCAATTTTTCTTCTGCGATCGACCGTATCTCAAAAAGTATTGGGTCTAGACTTTCAGGTTGCTGGTTTTTATGTTTATTTTTTATTAAATGCAGTATTCCAATGAGGTATGATATGTTTTCGACATCCATTAGTTGCGTCGAGAGTTAGCGCTTTCTGTGTAAGCTGTATAAGCTGAGCTCTAAGCCAGGTAGTTTCAAATTAAAATTTAAATAAGCTTTATTGTCAGAAGGTCCAAAGACTTATTGACAAAGCAATATTAATAATATTAAATTACAATTAAATTAAAATCACAGTATCTTATAAATACCTAGGTAAATCAAAAATATGATTATTAAAAATTTTTACAAAATAAAATAAAAGGGAGGAGACAATAATTAAAATATATATTAGGGCATGAACATACAACATTAAAAATAAAATAAGCCCAGGCAAGCCTAGTTAATTATATAAAACAGGAACCAGGAAGATGCAGCACATAAAAAGTACATTATTAATTATTAAATTAAGTCATTTATATAAAATATAATTCAAATGCAAGTATAATTTATTCTTAAAGAATGTTGTGGTTCTCATCAACAAAGTTATCAGAGTTAATCTAATTTATAATGTATTGGTACGCACATAAAGAATACAATGTAAAATAATAGTCATATATATAAAAACAATTTCCACAATTTAAACACATAATAGTAACACAAAAGAAATCAACAAGGTGTCACAGGTTGGAACTTAATTACATATTATCGGAACATGTTTTGGGAAGACTCAAGAAAGATCAAATTTGAAATCACAGTGTCACACTAAACATAAAATAATTTAGAGCACATATATACACATAAGGTATAAAGTAATGGATCAGTGAGAAGAATAAAAATAACATTGAAGGGCTAGGCTGATCATGAGATATTTTTAATTTTTATTTTTATTAATATTATTTGCTTGAGAATCCAGGGACTAGAACCTGTCCTCATAAAACTCCAGAAGGGAATAGTATGGTCTATTACTAAGTAGCTTTTTTATGGATCTTTTAAATGTCTTAGTGTCCAGTATCAGTCTGTATGCTACAGGTATACGATTATAGAGGTTCCAATAGAGGTTGTCATCATTAGCGTCGCAAGTTTACTTAAGTCCTTTATTAATTAAAGCAACAGAAGTTCAGGTAGTTACTAATTTGCCTGCTCATAAAGTTTTAAATCAGGAAAATCCAGTTGGGTACGAAGTAATTTGTTAAAATACTATACAGTAACTGACGGTGAAATGCAACATACATAAAGCAATTGTACAGTAAGCCACTCAAACGTTAGTGCCCATATCCAAATATTTCTCTTACAGATTTGCAAAAAATTACACGATCTAAAAATTCGTTTTCTGGAAAACTGTAATTTTCGACATAAATTTTTTATTACCTAACTGGGGACGCCTAGGGACGCCTTGTGTTACCTAAGTATAAAAAGTTGCATATTTATTCTTTCAATTCAAATTAGGTTTTCAAGACTTACCGCATGGCATACAGCTTGGTCTGACAAGCTTGTTCATGTGGTCATTTTTCGCGTACTAAATCGCTTCGTGGCTTTTGCTCCTGTCCATTATTTTGTGTTTCTTAAATGTTTCTCTTCTTTTTTCTTGTCGAATTATTGCGAATTCGAGGAAGGTTAGACTGACAACACAACAAAGGAGGGGTAGTTGAAATATCTCTAAAAACAGAAAGAAATAACATAAATCGACAAACTTTTCGTAGTGCTTTCAACCGATATTTCAGAGTAAGTTTCGCGGTCTTCTCTTTTTCTCAACATTATACAGATTTATTCTACAAAGAAGTTTTAGTGGGGGTTAAAAAATTTTTTACCAAACCAACTGCGTTACAAAATTTAGATTATCAGATTTCAGGTAACTTATAACAATTTTCAGCGTTTTAAATTGCAGGTTACATAATAGGCTACATAATATTTAAAAAAAAAAGGCTGCAGGGGTGCCTACTTTGGTTAATGACTGATGGATATTTGTGGCGGTGAGTTGGCAGTTCAGAATGGTGTGTTGCAACGTTCTCATTTCATCGCAGTCGCACTCTGGTCTCTCTCGGGCTCCAATTCTGTGTTCATACTGTGGTGTAAGCCAGTACCCTGTTCTCATTCTTATGATCGTGGTAATGTACCTTTTGTCCATAGGAAATTTTATCTGTATTAACTTACAGAATGAGCCTTTCTCCTCTAGTGAATCCCTCCAACTATTTGTCCAGTCCTCCCACCACCGTTTCCTCATTGTGGGGAGGTGCGCTTTATAATCAAAGTCGATACTTAATTGGGCTTTTAAAATTATTCCTATGTTCGCAAGTTTGTGTGCTTTTTCATTACCTTTTATGCCTACCTACATGTTTTGGTACCCATTCTAGTTTTATGATGAAGCCATTGCTGTTAGCGCTCAATATTATTTTCCTTGTTGTGTATGAGACGTGTTTTCTGTACTTATTCAGGCATGCCTTTGTGATTTTTGTTACAGCGCTCATGGAGTCAGATAATACAAGTACTTTCTTTCGGTTTTTCTCCAGAGAAACTGTTATTGCTTTATACAGGGTCCTGCAACAGTGCGTCGGGCTTTCATAGCTCCTAAACGAATTAAGTTAGAAATTTCATTCATATGCGGGCTTATATTGTATCATAGAGTGTATTTCAGGAAAATATTTTTGCATATACAGGGTTTCCCAAAAAAGTGTGGTAACATATTGTTGAATTTTTTTAAATGGGACACCCTGTATTTTCTTGCATAATTTGGTTTGTATTATTATCCTTTATAAATATCTATAATTTTATGCAATTTGCTTTGGTAGTTTAAGAGCAATAAATTAAAGACTAAGATAAAAAAATTTAGCAGCTCCGAAGAAAAACCAAAAAAAAAAATCTGAAAACATTTTTGGTAATCACGGCATTGTACAGAAATAATGACAAGGAGTCCAGAGATACGATGAATTGAAGAGTTTTCATCAATTTTATACAGGGTGTTCTAAATAAGGTTTTAAAAATGGGTCATTAAAAACTCATTTTTCTCAAATTTTTCAAATGGAACACCCTGTATATTTTTAACTAATGTAACGTAGAATTCATAAACAAATATTTTTTTCAATACAAACATGTAGGTTATTTCCAGCCGTTTACGAGATAATTGCAAATTTCGTAAATTCTGTTGTGTAAAAATGTAAAAAGAACGTTTATTTTATCAATTAAACATATTATATGCCTGAACTAATATAAATGTTCAAAATGTCTTCCATTTTGATCTGTGCATAAATTAATACGCTCTTGAAAAGATCTATTTACTTCCCTTAACATTTCTGTTTAAATAACAGCAAAATAATGTTTTAGTAAAGGTTACGCATATAAATCTTGGTCGGCTTTGAAATACGATAGGAATTCCATTTTTATTAGAATTTGACAAGTTTAATTAATTCCAAAAAGTTGTCATTTAAGGCTAATAGTACTTAGCGCTTAAGTATAAGATATTAAACTGAATTTTAGTAAAGAGGAGTTAGTTGATATGATTTTTGCACTTGGCGAGAACGAAACAAATTTTAACTGTCAGCTATGTTATTTGTCTGAAACGTCAGTTTGAATATTTAATTATATAAATATGCCATTGAAATTGAGTATGCAAGATAAAATTGAAATAATTTTAATTGTTGGTAAAAATTACAAAACGTATCGGGAAACTGCCAAAATTGTTAACTACAGATGTCCTGATAAAATTATTTTTTCTACAACAGTAGGGAACATAGTGACTAAATTCAAGACCTTTGGAAGTGTGGAAAATAACTGCAATAAGAAACGTAGACCAAGGGTTGCAAATAATGAAACTGTGAACCAAGTAATGTTGTCTGTAGTAGAAGATCCTAAAAAATCATTGCGAAAAAGGTCAACAACATTACCAAATGATGTAGGAATACTACGATTTCAAAAATATGAAATGAAAAGAAATTTCGGCCTTACAAACCAAAATTTATACATACCTTGAAGCCAGGTGATTTTGAGCGACGCTTAAAATTTGTGTCCGGACTTGAGCCTCCTCGATTATTTCTTGTGGGGCTACTTAAAACAGAATGTATACCTACACATGGGCCATTTCAAAATGTTGGCCATTTAGAGAGACAATTACAAATATAACTCCTGCCATGATTAGAAATGTTTTAAGAGAATTTTCTGCAAGAACGGCTAAATGTATTGAAATGGAGGGAGGATATGTCGAGGCAAATGCACAGTGAGGGAAAGTTAATGAAATTTCTATTTAAATTCATATTTTAATGTTTATTATTATAGTAATTGTATTTTTCCAAAATAAATTATCATGTTTCTATCAATTATTTAAATGGGTCATAAAATTACTACAAAACAGGGATAAAGAATCAAAGGTTACGTTTTGAATAAAAATAATGGATAAATGTTTATTAGCTTGAATTGCATAATAAATACAATTATTAATTAAATCATTTCAAAAAATGATGTTTTTTGAAATGTCAAATTTATTTTCAATAATAGTCTACTAAGAGTAGAAACAGATATAATTTTTAATGCCAATTAACATTTTCTTATTCCATTTTGCTCTAAAATTAAAATTGAGAGTACTTTTCTCGTAGGTCAATTTTGATTTTTTTACTTTTTGACCATCCTGTACATACTATCTCAAGTTTGAATAGTCTAATATTATTTTTTCAGTAAGCAGAACTTTTTATAAACAGTAACTTTTTTTCGTAAAATTAATATTAAAAAAGTTTCCCATATGTACAGGGTTATCCAACCAAGACTAGACAAGGCGATTTTTTGACTTTTCCTGTACTTTTATAAAAAAACTGAAATAGCCATCTTAAGTCATTTTCTCCCGCGAATTCGAATATCTTCAGCAAAAAACAATTGAACATCAAACAAAAGTACTAGGGGTCACTTTGATATTTTTTTAAATGGAACACCCTATATCTTCGAATATTTTTGGATTTAACATAAAATAGCAATTATTTTTTAATAAGTGCATTATAAGTCTAAACCTAATAGTTTCCGAGATATCGACTTTTGAAAAATGACATTTTTCAACTTTGACAGCTTCTAGCTTTCTAACGGTACGCTTTAAAGTAAAACAAACGGCTTACATGTCCCTATCTTACTTTTTTATTATCTTCCCAAAAACATCAACTTCCGGTTAAATCGGATGTAACTCAAACACCGGAAATACAGTACTTCCGGTTTTACCGGAAGTTCATGTTTTTGTAAAGATCATAAAAAAGTAAGATAGGGACATGTAAGCCGTTTTACTCTAAAGCGTACCGTTAGAAAGCTAGAAGCTGTCAAAGTTGAAAAATGTCATTTTTCAAAAGTCGATATCTCGGAAACTATTAGGTTTAGACTTATAATGCACTTATTAAAAAATAATTGCTATTTTATGTTAAATCCAAAAATATTCGAAGATATAGGGTGTTCCATTTAAAAAAATATCAAAGTGACCCCTAGTACTTTTGTTTGATGTTCAATTGTTTTTTGCTGAAGATATTCGAATTCGCGGGAGAAAATGACTTAAGATGGCTATTTCAGTTTTTTTATAAAAGTACAGGAAAAGTCAAAAAATCGCCTTGTCTAGTCTTGGTTGGATAACCCTGTACAGAACTTAAGCGGACACACTGTCCAACTCAGGAGAACGATATCTCGCGATTAAAATTATAAAATACATTGTGTTTCATTTAAGAAATACCAGGAAACTTGAAAATTTGAAGTTTCTGATGCTTTTTTGTTTTTTCTGATCGAAAGGATTCTGAATACCTATTAAAAATACTTCAAAATTGCTAATTTAAACTTATTTGTAAGACCGATATTAACTGAGATATCCATCCAGTAGAATATACAGAATCACCCTGTACAGAGTTGACCTCAGCGGTTTACACCTCGATTATAAAATAGAAAAGAAGTGAAACAAAAACATTATTTCTTAAAAAGGTATTTTATTAAATATTTAATTAAAATAATACAATAATTTTCAGTTAAGATTGTATACACTGACCAGCAATATATTAACACACCACTAGAAATTTGCCACAATTTTGTGAGTGATTTTTCTTCTTTAATATCAGACATAATTGAGTGAGACAACAAACTTATGGTTTAGAAAACATGAGGTTATAGGTATATTTTAAATGCAATATTTTGTGACTGCTACAATATCCCAATTTTTGGGAAAAAAACCGCAGTATGTTTTTTATATCTGGTAGACCATGACAATTAATCTATGATAAGCAAAAATAATTACTCAAATCGGACAATAGCTTTATCATAATGAATTTATACAATATCAAAATTAATTGTGCCACGTTTCTAGTGTTGCGCTAATATTGCTGATGAGTGTATTTGTTTTTTAAAAACATCTAATTAATTTTATATTACACAATAAAACTACTTTAATAATTATTATTTACATAATATACATTATAAAAAATCACGAATAACCATGTAAGAAAGCTAAATAACAAAAATAAACTCAACTAATATAGTTGAGGCGTCTAAGGGTCTTTTACATGCCTATGAAAATCAGTAAAAGGTCTCTGCAATAAATATTGCTTTAAGTTGCTCATATCTACCTACTTTGAATATCTTCGCTTTTCACACAAGCTTTTTAAAATAAATACATAGGTACATAATATACAGTGTCCGGAAAAAGCCCTGCCAAAATATTTTTTTTGTAGTTTTTCTTAAGACATACTTTTTTGTGGACACTGTATATCATTCAAGTAGACAAGAAAAATTGACAGGTGCAACATTTCAGCTGCATAGGGCAGTAAAAGACTATGGCTTTTCAAAGTGTCAAAAAATGTCATCATTCATAAGAAACGCTAGGGGCTTCTTAAGAACAATTTTATGTTAACAATATTATGAGAATATGGTAACAAAGTAAAAAAGAGATTGTAGGTACTCAAATGTTACAGTGATACAACTGAATTATTTAAACCAGCACAAAAACATTTGATAAATACTTCTATAAAATTGAAGTAAGTGCGACATTGTATATTATCTAAAAACAACTTTTGAGTATTAACAATTCAAGACTTGAATCAGATCTGAAGGCACTAAATTACCTTTATTTTTTTAATTCTAAAGTTTAATGTTGTTTTCCAGAAAGTTAAAATACTTCATCACATTTTAGGAATTTTAGTGTTTTTAACTCGTTCCCACTGTTCAAATTAATGTAACAGGTTGATCTTTCTTATACAGAGTATCTATTTACTGTCAAATATGTCCTACTTTAATATAGTCCTAGATACCACGTTAATTGTTGTGATATTTTAAAATTACGCGACAAATAACATCATTAGACATTAGTGTGGCCTCGACGTTAGAAAAATATAACGATTTTAAACTATTATAAAAAAATAATTGAACCTTTTTTGTTTGTTTGTATTCAGGGTGTCCCATAATTAATGGTGCACAGTAAAACTGCAGATTCCTTGGGTAAAAATTTTGCGATATGGTCAAACTTAGCGTACTTCAAAAGTTGATAATAACCTAGATACAGGGTCCAAGTGAAAATTTTATTTTCGATTTTCCTAATTAGCTTTTTTTTAACCAATATACAGGGTGTTATTTATTAAGTGTCGGATTTTCTACAAGACGATTCTTCAGTTATTTATGAGGTAAAAAGTTCGTATAAGCTTAGGTCCACAATTGAGATACAGGGTGTTGCAACTTTTAAGCAATATGAACAATATGTGCGCCACTGCCGTTTTATTTTTTGATAACACTGTTATGTAGGCAGTTTAATGGCTAATGCAAAGTGCCTTTTGATAATTTTTTAATTTCGGTTTTATTTAGGAGATAAATGCAATTTTATCAAAGTCATGCGATATGCGAATAAATGTCATTTATGTTTTCATTAGTCTTTTTCTAGAGAACGGTTGCTCGTAGCGACTTCTACCAAGTATGCCTTTTTTACGTTAAAATGAAAGAGTAATCTATTGTTCTGCTTAAAAATGTAATAACACGTATAACAAAGTTGTGACTCTCCAAAAGAGAAAAAGACCTGTAGGTGGCGTCCCCTGCAATTAAGGGCCACACTAAGATCAAATTTAAATTTCTCATATTAAAAAATCCCCAAATACCAGTTTTCGTTCAAATATAGATAATATTTCAAAAATTATTTACGAAAAACAAAAATAAAAATAAATTTTTAACACCCTGTAACTTAAAAATGAAGGGCTTGCGGACCCATGCTTATATGAACTTTTCACCTTATAAATAACTGAGGAATCGTCCTGTAAAATATCGGATTAATTAACATCCTGTATTAACATAAAATTTTGTGATGGTGAGTTTTTCGGGCAAGATATTTAAATTTGTTAAGAATTTGATGTGGATCTGTGGCACTCTAGGTACATAGAAACAAGTGTAACTGTCTTGCGCATTAGCGTATCTATGTTTTTATTAAAAATATCAATTTTCTCATTAATTTTACGCAATAAAGGTGTACTTTGTAAATGTCGCTCTGAGTAACGGTTTTCGAGATTTTTTAAAGTAGGCTTTGATAACAACAAATGCAAAGAAAGCGCTTTGAAACTTCATTGCTGTCAAACTCCCTTGTGATTTGTCAGAATTGTAAGTGTTTTTAAAGAAACTATTATTAAAGGTTAAGTTAAAAATGCCACGACATAACGAAGAAATGCGAAAGATGGTATGCTTATATGCACAAGAAAATTTTAGCGGACCAAGAGCACATCAACGATATTTGAAAATGTATTGAAATCGAAGGCTGTCAGGTTTTAATATTTTAGAAACCTTTACCACAGACTGGGAGAAACAGGATCGTTGCGTGGCTGAGAACCCGGAAATTAGCACAAGACATATGGCTGCAGATACTCCAGTAAGTAAGACGTCCATTTTTTGAATTTTTAACCAAGAGGGCTTTATCCATGCCACTTTACGCCTGTTCAGAATTTGGCGGATGTTGATCTTCCAGCCAGATTGGAATTTGTTCATTTCTCTTGTACCCAGCAAAACGCTAACCCTACGTTTCTGAATACAGTTTTACAATTTTAGAAATAGACATGTGTGGAATTTAAAAAATTCTCACTTAGTAACCGAACGCCATTTCCAGCATGAGTTTAAAATAAATGTTTAGTGTGGACATGTTGGGTTCAGTTGAGCTACCACTCAATTTAAACAGACAGCTCTATCTGTTTGGATAATATATTGTTAGAGCTAAGAAGAGATATATTTTTATCCAAGATGGTGCCCTGACACACTTTTCAGGCTTGTCAGACCCGTTAAATACAGAATTTCCTAACTGCTGGATAGGTCGTGGAAGCTAAATACCTTGGCCTGCCCGAAGCCCCGATTTCAACCCCCTTGATTTTTGTGTATGGAATACATGAAATCAGTTGTTTCTGGAGAAACGATCAACACTCGGGACCAGCTATGGCAAAGAATTGAGAATGCGGCGTTTCAAAACGAACACCTATTATTTAAAATCAGGCGGTCGTTGAAGCCAAATGCGTTGGAGTTAACGGCGATAACTTTGAGCAATTATTTGTTATTAAATTCTGCTATCAGTAATGTAATAGTTAATATTTAACACAATAATGTGTTATTTAAATATGTATTTTAAAAGCGCACTGGGCAATTATTGTAAATGTAAAAATCTCGGAGCGGCATTAATGAGAAAATTGATAGTTTTAATAAAAACATAAAACCGCTAAGGCGCAAAAAAGTTACACTTGTTTCTATGTGCCTAGACTGTCGCAGAGAGCACCCTCTACAAGCTACATCAAAATTCTTAACAAATTTAAATTTCTTGCCCCGAAAAACTCCCAATCACACAATTGTATGTTAAAATATTGGTTAAAAAGAAAGTTAATTAGGAAAATCGAAAATAAAATCATCATGGTTAACAACTTTTCAACTAAGCTAACTTTGGCCAAATCGCAATATTTTTACCCAAGCAGTTTTATCATTAATTATGGGACACCGTGTATAGGTATGAGAGGGTTCATTTATTGTCCCTGATACTAATTTAGATAAATTGTCATTAAGTTATTGATATTAACGAAAATGTCAAATAGTGTAGCTCCTGGTATTTTAAAATTAGTAATTTATTAGTGTGTGGCGTTTGTATTTTTATGAAATTAATAAATTCAACCAATATCAAGACATTTTTGCAATTTTTGGGTCTTTAAACATGTAATTTTAATCAACTATTTACCACGTAAAGTGACGGAGAGCAACACCTCATGGCGTTCAAACGCATCCACACCAACACCACACAACCAACCAAAATAATTATGCTAAGAACAAAATTATTTGAATTCTGTAAGTTGTTCGCTTCAATGTTAGGGACAATAAAGGATGAAAGGCCCTTGCAAGTTATCAAATAATTTTGTATAATAAATAGACATTCTGCAGTATCAACACATTGATTGAACTAAGTTAATTAATTTAAAGCTTAAAAACTTGTCAACAAATAATAAAACACAAATTTTATCCGCCGTATCAGTTAAGTAAAACAAATTCATGTTTGTCTAGGCAAGCAATGATTTAATTAACGAGCAATAACGACATCAACTTGTCTAATGAGCCAACAGAAATTATATTTCAGGCTAATGTTGCCAGGAATCCCTTATCATTAAAAATTATCTTAAAGCATCGAAATAATTTACAAAATATAGAAAATATTAATTGTATTTTTATCTTTACTACACATTTTACCGCAAATACTTTGCATACATAAAATAACAGAAAAAAAATATAAAAATACAATTAATATCAATAGAGCTTCAAACGTTACCTGACGTTCCAAGCACTGTTTAAAGCAACAATTTAGAAACGAAATCGAGACATTGCTAATGCACAACTACACCTCTTTTTTTTAACAAAAAATATGTTAGAAAATAAATATCTAAGTAGAGGTTAAGAAAATATTTCCATGCCTCAAAAAGTACTAGGAAGCTCATTTTTGTTGAAATTGTAACACATTATAACTTGTAAAGGACCATAAGCCTAGTAAAACCTTTTAAATTTTAACAAATTCTAAAAATCAATATTTTTAAGATATTAATTGAGAAGTAGTGGATCACACTGCATTTTCCATGCATACAGACATAATTTTAGTTTTTCTTGAATGGACAAATACATAAGTACCGGGTAATCTGTTATATTTTGCACCCTCAACTATGTCATTTATTTGAAGAGATATCAAAACAATTTTAAGCGCTGGTAGGGCCTTTCATGAAATTTTAAAACGTGAAGAAAAAAATGGCAATATTTTCAAATTTAACGTCTTCTTAAATGAAATACCCTGTATGTTGGACGCTATTCTGATTTCAAATATACAGGGTGTTATTTAATAAGTGTCCGATATTTTCCAAGACGATTCCTCAGTTATTTATAAGGTGAAAAGTTCATATAAGCATGGGTCCGCAAGCCCTTCATTTTTGAGATAAAGGGCGTTGCAATTATTAACAGTAACAAATAATGTGTGCCACTGCCGTTTTCTCTTTTGATAACACTGTTATGTAGGCACTTTATTGGCTAATGCAAAGTACATTTTCATAATTTCTTGATTTCGGCTTTATTTAGGAGATGAATGCTATTTTATCAAACTCTGATATGGGCATGGCGATATGCAAATAAATGCCACTTATTTCTTTATTATTCTCTTTGTCGAGAACGATTGCTTGTAGCGACTTCTAGCAAGTATGCCTTTTTTATGTAAAAATGATGAAGAAATCCATTTTTTTGCTTAAAAATGTAATACAAGCACATATAAAGAAGTAACGACTCCTCAAAAGAGTAAAAAAACACGTAGGTGGCGCCCTCTACAAGTGGGAGCCATACTAACATCAAATTCAAATTTTGCATTTCAAAAAACCCCTAAATACCAATTTTCGTCCAAATATGGCCATTATTTCAAAAATTATTTACGAAAACAAGAATAAAAATTAATTTTTAACACCCTGTATCTCAAAAATGAAGGGCTTGCAGACCCATGCTTATATGGACTTTTCACCTTATAAATAACTAAGGAATCGTCCTGTAAAATATCGGACACTTATTAAATAACACCCTGTATATACGAGGGCGAAGTCTAGTAAAAATAAAACCAGGAATTTATTTTTTGTCGAAGTTTTTTTTCAACATAGCCCCCCTTTCAGTTTATTACACCTAGTCCAACGTTTTTCCAACTTTTCAATTCCTTCCGAATAGTAAAATGTCCCCAACTCTTCAAAATAGGCATTGATGGTATGAATGATCTCATTAGAGCCGAATGTTTTTCCGCCGAGCCATTTCCTCGAATTCGGAAACAGAAAATAGTAGCAGGGTGCTAAATCTGGCGAAAAAACTGTGAGCTTGACCTTGTTGGCCAATAAGACTACTTTAGCCTTCTTCGGCGCAGGTTCACCTGGAGGAATCCACTGTTCCTTGGTTCCTGGTGTGTAATAATTATTAACACAACCCTTTAAAATTACCATATTTATATAAGCTATAATATATGTTTGAAATCAAAACAAAATTTCCTACCAGAATAGCATATAATATATATTTGACAAAACATCTCAGTGGTGTTGAAGGACCTAAATAGAATGAACTCGGTTGTACACCACAATTCTTTAAATACCTTTACAAACAGGTACATGTTTCAGCTACTCCAACTACGGGTTAGAATTTGTATACTGCCGGCAGTATACAAATTCTTCAAACTTATGTCAACTGAAAAGAGAAAGAACAACAATTCTTTAAACTTATGTCGACTAAAAAGAGAAAGAACAGAAAAAAAAATAATTTGGCAAGTTTCCTCCCTTCAAAATAAACTTTTCATAATAGCAATCAATTTACACCATTATCACTATGCTCTCATTAACACAATGAAACTGATCAAGTTGAGACTTATTAGGGTTGCTAATGCTCCCACCAAATCCTTCCCTCTTTACTAACCCGTAGTTGTATAGACTGAAAATGGCTATTTCAATAGCTGAAACATGTGAGAGTTTGTAAAGGTAATTAAATAATTGTGGTGTTCAACCAATTTCATTCTACTTAAGTGCTTTTTTTGGTGTTTTATTCCTCTAGTTAGCTTCTCTCTTTGCTTTGTTTTATGTCAAATTTTCTGAAAGTTGGTGCCTAAAGTTTTTTAATATCTCTTTCAATAAAGGAGATAAAATATCACATGATTTATCAAAACTTTATATTATGTAAGATATTTTTCGTATTTATAGGAATACTTATAAGGACTCCTATTATTACTACTTGCAAAACTTGTTTTTATTGCTTGGTAAGTAGGGTTTATATTTTGCAGAACAATAATCAGTGTTAAGATGTTAAAATATAGCTACTATAGATGGTCATTTTCACTAAGCTTACATGCTTTTACCCAGTTAAGTTCCTAGTTCAATAATATTGGGCTACCAGTATCTACTAGCAAGGTATTCTCGAAATATATCTTAAAGGCATTTTAAAACAAATCATATTTGAAAAAAGTTCAGTGCCTCCCCTAAAAACCTCTTTCTCCAATTTTATCTTTAAGAAATGCCGCTAAAACACACTAATGTAACAATGCAAAATACCATTTGTATTTACCCAGACATTCCTAAATTGTAATTATTTTTCAAACCTCTACTCCGAGTGTCCTATCTACAACGTAACTATATGGCGTATCTTTTTCTTTGTCACTTACACTACCATCGTTACTACTCTTACTATTAATACATTGATTAATGCTCTCGTCGCTTCTCTGTTCCAGCGATGCTTCAATATGTGACGATTCATCGGGTAGAAAAGGCACAGTGGTTTGAGTTTTTGTAAAAAAGGCCATTTTTTCTCTGAAAAAAGAAATAGAATTTTAGTATACTGTATACAACACTTCCAAAATTGTGCAAGCGTACAATAATATGGAGCATGTGTAATTATTTCAAATTAATTAGTACAATTTTACTGAAGCAGGATAGGTTTGGTTTAAACTAAAAGTTTCTTCCTTTTTTAACTTTGCGCCAAGTTTAAACTTTTTACTATTTTAGTTTAACTATCGTATGGTTTTAACGCGGAAGTTTAAACACAACCTATAATATCGACTATTATAGTCTATATTTAAATGACGCGAGGTAATAAATGCTCATTAAATGTTAATTAACGATGTCACTTCTATATGAAATACACTGGAATATTATTGAATCACTTACTTTCGCCACAGGGCGATTAAAACTTAAGTACATAGCATTTTTTCACTGGTATAATAACATACATCATTAATTTTTATATCAAGTAAAAGATAAAAATCTTGATAAATGCATGTACAAGTTGGAAGTTATTAAAACTTAAGGAAAATAAAATATAATTTGTTTTCGCACGTATCATTTTTTTTTAATCGAAAAGCAGGTAGCAATCTTGATAAGTGTATCTACAATTTAAAAGAGATTTTATTAAAAATTAGCAGAGATATTTTTTATAACGAAACTTGATTCAACATTTTCTTGTCTGTTTTTTTTTCTGATCATTTATCTACTTGCAATCCCTGAAATTTTTAAAGCTTTATTTTAAATGATACGAAAAAATTGGGGTCTGGACTTATTTCAACTTACTTGAAAGATATAACATCTGGCTTTCCATTCCCGGCTTTTGTTTTCCTCAATTTATAAATCTCCCTAGACACCTTCCTCAACATTTTTTCCACCTTCTTCTCCTCTGGTGTTTTCGTCGTTTTTTCGGCTTGCGCCATCAGATTTTGGAACTGAGGATTATCCAAAAGATAACTAGCAAGCTCCGTGTCTCCTTGCTCTTTGGCAACTTCCAATCGTTGCTTAAGCTCTCTTAGTCTGATTAATTCAGAGTTGACCATTTCTAGACGTGTATGTTGGGCCTGAAGGTCCAGCTCTAAATCTATCGAAGTTCTAGGAGTTTGAGGGATGTGTGATTGAGATTTGCTTGTTGACAATTGCGCCATCGAACACGAAGGTCTTCTGAACCTTAAGGAGCGCCTCTCGACTGCGTGCCTCTCAAAAGGTTTGCTTCCTCGCCTATATAGTGGCATGGCACTGTCACTGTCACTTCTATTTAATTTACAAATATATTCGTGCTTGGAGACGTGCGCGCTAGGCGAAAAAGTCTGACTTCTTTTAATAGCCCCTCGATCCTCTAGACTTCCTTGCGCCGCTAACTTCAGGTGTTTGGCATGCTCGGGGTAAAAGGCACATTCGGTGTTTGTCTGTTTGTCCGAGTATTTGTCTTCGTCGTCGCAGTGCTCGTGCACTACGTCTAGTCTTTCGTTTGGACGGAATTCCAAGGCTTCTGCTTCTTGTTCCTCTTCGATTTCCTCATCTTCTACTTCATCTGCTTCATCTGAGTCATCGGCACTATCATATTCCGCTGTACTTTTCAGACAGTTATATAATTCTTCGAAGTTTAAATTCATGGCGGAAGGTACTACAGTCTCTTGGTTTCGCGTTAAGGTACTAGTCTGTGAAGATATTATGGTTGAATCATCTGAACTTTCTTCTTTACCGCTTTGCTTATACGACGTATCATTTCCTTCTGGCTTGTCTCGCGTTATTGAAATGTCAGAGTTTTGCTTCGAATGCGGCAAGCTGATTGGTGGTCGTACTTCTTCTTGAAGCCCGAGAATGTTGTACCATTTCTGTGTTGCCGTTTGAACGTTAAAATCTGCTAGACTAACTTGGGCGCATCCCTAAAAAATATATAACTGTTAATACAAACTGTCTACATTGAATTATTTTTATTGAATAATCCTGAACCTTTCATCTCACAGTAACGGCAAAATTCTAGATTAAGTACTTAAATCGTTTAAGTTTTACAGATTTGCACGAAAAAGTATTTTTTTTTTTCCAATAAAAAAATAAAATGCATATGGAAATATTTCGTATCGTATCGTATTCGCAGAAAAATTGCCGATGCAAAACAAGTAAAATAAAATAAATCATGAATATCCAACCCCGATAAAAACTAAACACTGAAATATTTAGATATGACTTTGCCGATATGATATATCGGAACATCAGCATTGACCGATATATCGTATCGGCAATAAAGTCATATCGTGCGATCTCTATCCTATACGCTCATAAAAAATGTTTAGTCCAAGATATAAGGTAAAAAATTTATAGAGATTATTTTATCACATGCATTGTGCACATGCCAAAGAATTATAATCTAATTTGCTTAGAATTTAAGATAAAATCCAAAATAAAATAAAAAAAATAACACGTCATAAGTTTAGTTGACAGAAACACGTCAATATTTTATTTAAAGTGACCACATTGATAAACTTAAACCTACAAAGTTTTAAAAAAATATTTCCGGTAGCTCTTCCAAAAGTTCTAATGCAAGCACGTCACCCTGATGTGTTAGTATTTTTCTAATTGTTAAAACAATTTATTAAAGATTTTACACACATCCTAATCCTAACTAAAATAATATATATAACACAAATATTCTTCCATAAAAAACACAATGCAGGCATAAAATTTTACTCACCACACAAATGTCTTGCTGTCCATCGGGTTTGCTCCAAACGTTAACCTGCAAAGTTTTTGCAAAAATTTTGTTTGCTGAAACTGGAATGTTAAAAATATCTCCGAAATTTGCTTTCCTTAGATCTCTCACCGCTTTTGTGCAACAGGTTTGGGGTGGATTAGCGGGCAAAAGAGCCGTTTTTATATACCTATAAGAAAAAGAGGCATTAGAACGTCGGCTATATCTAATTTCAATGAAACATTTGTCTAATATCATAAATATGTTACTTACACTTGCGCGTTCTCCTGGACAAACAACGCACTCAGATTCCTGGCCTTTTCAACTGTAACGTTGAGCACTCCTTCATTTATTATATATCTTAGCTTAATTTGTACTTGTGCTGTCTCAGTATCCAGGTTGGATCCAAAATTACCCGAAGCTCGTCTTCGATTTGACGCTTCGAATACTCCTGAATCTCCCGCCACTGATTCGTCGCTAACAGCTGCTGATACCGATCTGGTGTTAGTGCCTGAAGATGACGTTCGCGATAATGCCGGCCCTTGAAGCATATCGTCGTGATCTACTGGAGGAGGTGTTTCTGATATTGGAGATAGTGGCGCATCTCCGGAACTCTCATAGGAGTACCTGCATGGCCTTCCAAGACCAGAACCTTGTGACATGTTACTAGCTTGCGCTTCTAGAAGATCTGTAAGTGGTGACAAACTCGGAATAGATACTCTTTGTGGTGAATAATTTATGTATTCGTTACTACCAGTGTTGGATAGCCTTAATTCAAGCAATCTTTCATCCAATTTTTGTTCAGATTGCAATTTTCTATCTTTTTCAACTTGTTCATAGGTAGGTGGTGGCAGTAAACAAGGCAGGTTCTCGTACATGGGTGATACGGGCGGTGATACTGATGAAAGTGAACTTCTTGGAGACAGTGAGGGCTGTGATCTTACTGGCGATGATATGTGTGAATTGTCATTGTTTTTAAGTAGTCTTTCAACTCTTCTATGCAAGTCTGCCATGTCTATGGGTTTTTCTATGTTTGTCGTTCCTAGACACTGTGGCCCGCCATATATATCCGTAAAACTAAGGCCTGAGCTCAAAGACCCCTTACTACTTGTCGTCGAGAGTGATCCAAGACTCGAACTACTACTGACTGACAGTGTACTTGCTGACAATGTTTTAAGTTGAGACTCTAGTTGTGTCATTTGCTTGAGACCATCTTTAAGTTGTTGTAGTAATAATTGTTTATCTTCATGCAGCCTAAGCCGGTCAGCGATTGCTCTGTTTGACATTTCAAGCGCATTATTAAGATCTTGTTCCAGTCTTCTACATTCTTGCTGAATATCAGTCATTTCTTCTTTTGATCGCATCCTCGGGGTTATGCTTCTTAATTCTCTAAGCAGCTGTTCTTTTTCTTGGAACAACAATAGTCTATCTTTATCAGATTCCACTTGCCCCGGTTGGACTTTCTCTTCCAAGTCTGCTAATTTTTGCTGGATGTTTTGTACTCTCTTCCTCGCTTCGTCGTATTCCAGCCTCATTTTCGCCATCTCGGCCAGTCTTGTGCCAATCGGAACTAATTCACAAAGATCCGTTTGCGACGCAGTACTTAACTTCTCTTGGGGCAAGCTAAGTGTAGAAACATCAGGTGAACTTTCCGATAGTTGTAACCTTGTTAGGTCGTCTTTTAATTTCGCCAGAGATTGCATGAGGTCGGCTTTTTCTTTTTCTCCGGATGATAGAGATTTCTGGATATTTCTTAGTTCGGCCATAATGGCTTGAGCTTCGGCGATGTTGTAACAGGTTCCTTGGCCCATACTAAGTTTCTGTTCAACGCTAAAAGGAAAAATTAGGTTACTTATATGACAAATCTAGGGATGGCAAAGAAATTATATTCAACGCAAACTTAAATTCGTATAATGAATAATCAAAAATAAATAAATGAGGATATTAAAAATACAAAATAAAATTAGTATAAAAGGTGTAACTTTTCTATTGGGATTCTTTTTGTCTAGCACTTAAAACGGCTTCACAATAAATGTTTAAAGTTGGTTAAAAGGGCTATGCCTCCACTTGTCCTGCAATTCAATGACGGCACTAACGACATTCTCAGGTTATAAGTTAGGTGTTAGCTTTGATTGTAAGCGTCACAGAACAATAAAGGTTACGTTAGACATTGTGCAGTACTAATATGACGTAAGCGGCCGATAAAAAAAGAGGGCGTGACATATTTTACCCAAGTTTAAAAATTTATTGTAAAAATCTTGTAAGTGTTAGACAAAAAACTTTAACGGCAGTATTAAAGTTAGACGTAGCTTCTCCCAATAAATTTCAAAACAAGTCGTTTATTGACTCATTAAAATTTCTTATGGAGATAACCCACTCGCTTCCAAGACACTGTCTTTATTTTGAAATCGTACAATTTTGTACCGATTTTCTGAAAAAATCAACATTTCTAGATTATCCTTTTTAACAGGTTGGAGGTCAGTTTTAGTTATTTCAACAAGGATGTGGTATCAAGCCAATTTATTAAAGAAAAAGCGACGTTTCGGTTTATTTTATAGGCTTCTTTAGAGCTCTACGAGCAGACAAACAAATGCCAAAAAATATAGGATGCCCTAAAAGGTAAAGTCAATAATTAGGAATTGGATCAAAATAGGGTCCGAAGGTAATGTAACATTTTGTCCTATATCCCCCCATAACCAAGCTCCAGGCTTTCAAAGGAGAGGCATGTTTTTTTCTTAATGTTTTGGAAACTAATAAAAATACGAACTTGAAATTTAGGTCTTCTAGTAAGCTTTACACACCGAATCGAACTATTGTGGTTAAAATGTCAACAAGCTAAAAGTGATGCCAGAAATAGGGGAGGGTAGCCAAAATATACCTAACTTTTTTATATTGATTTTTATATCTTTTTTATATCAAATTAAAAAACTTCGACGTTTTTTGCGACGACAACAAAGTACTCCCAGTTAGATACGAAAAATGGCAGTTACTAAATTCTCCCTACACATTATGTTCTTAAAAAAATTGAAATTTATTTCTTTTATCACTTTTTGACATTCGCCTCTTTTAGCTTATTAGCTAAATACAATAATTTTGGCATACAAGAACATTTTTTAATCAAATTATCTCGAAAACGACGCTCTAAATCATGTCTAACTAAGTCAAGTCTTTTGCAAAAAACGTTGAAGTTTTCTAAGTTAACATAAAAAAGTACAAAAATAAATTTGACGCTGCTTGTAGATTGTCGACATTTTAACGACAATAGTTCGATTCTGCCTATAAAGTTTACTTGAATACCTAAATTTCAAGCTTGTATCTTTATTGATTTTAAAAATATTATGAAAATGCATCTTCAGGAGGTTAAGGGGGTATGACCATATTTGATTTGACCCAATCTACGCGATCCCTGATTATTGACTATACCACCTTGTATAAATTATGTAAAACATGAACTTTACGAAAAAACAAAAAGATATTTCATACATATTCACAGAGAAGAGGAAGAAAACATTTAAAAAATTCAAAATGTAACAGTTAACCATCACAAAACTCAATGCAACTGACACTTATGTGAATGGATTGACTGAGGGTAAAGAGGAAAAAATCGCGGACCAAGGTTGTTGTGTTGAGAAATAATTTTCACTTGATCAGTGTGACCAGTTAATTTTTCGAGAATCACGTTGTTCAGAGCTTCTTTATTTTAAATAACGACCTGTTTGCCCAATATAACATTTTTTGCAGTTTGGGCAAGGAATTTTGTGACCTGTTATAAATTAGTTCTTTAGGTTTTGTTGTTTTCTGCTCAGTAAAAAACATATTTTCATTAATGAAAGCCACTCTAGTTATTTCAATCTCCAACCCCTTAGCTAACCTCTAAGTTCATCAACAAACGGCACTTTAAATTAATGTAATAGTGGCGTTTTTCCAAAAATGCACCTTTGCGACGGATAGTGACCTTTTTGGCTCACCTCTAATGTATCTCTATGGATATCTGAGTTATTAAATCATGCCTTTGACAAAGATGACCATTTTGTACATAATTCATTTGAATTCTAATCACATTAGAGCTGTAACAGTCCCTGAGAACCATGTTGTAGTCTCATGGGATGTTGTGCCCCTTTTTACAAATATTCTTGTGGACTTTATTACGTAGACAAGTGGAGGGAACGAATTCAGAATCACACGACACTTGATGTAAACAAATTTATAGAATTCTTCAATTTTATTGTTAATTCGAACTATTTTAATTTTAATGGACAGTTTTACAACCAGATTTGTGGGCTGGGTGTGGGCAATTGTATGTCGCCTATATGTGCTGACATTATCATGTCTATATTAAAAAATATATGCTTACAGAAATTACTATTCACTGTTTGAAATAATGATTTATCAATAGAAATTTAATTTTTCAGAGATTTCACAGAGGCACAAAGAAGTTATAAAGTTTTAGATGTATGACATGCTGCTGGTAGCGCCCTCTACAAGGTTCATCAAAACTGTTATCAAATCTGGATTTCGCATCCCAAAAAATCCTTGATACCAACTTTGGTGCAAATTCAGTTATTATTAAGATAAATATTTGGAAAAAAGTTTTAAAAAGAATAACAATTTTGTATTTCGGAATCTATCTACTTTTGTACTAAGCAGGTAAGTTGTAGGAGTTTATGCTAGTATTTTGTAAAGACCTTTGAGATACGAATATTATTTACATAACTACGTCATATATCATTGAGCAAAAATTGTTTCTTAACTTTTTTTTTTTGTGACGAATGGTCTTGATGAGCGTTTATTTACATATTATATCAGATAAAATTGCATTTATCTCCTAAACAACGCCGAAATAAAATAAAACATCAAAAGGTACTTCGCATTAAGCTTTGCATTCTCTATATAACTGTGCCATGAAAAAGGAAATTGCAGTGGCGTACATATTTTTTCTTCCGCTTAAAAATTTGTAACCCCCTGTATCTCAAAAATAAAGCGGTTGCTATGCTTGTATGAACTTTTTGACTTTAAATTGGTCCACACCACATAAAATAAGTGCATACCATTAAGTTACACCCTGTGTGTAAAAATGATTTATTTTTTTTTACTTATTGCTCTGAAGAGGGGCATTAAATAAACCGAAACGTCGGTAAAGAAAAAAAAAGGAGTTTTTTAATAAATTACCCTGACCATGCATCCTTGTTAAAATTCTTCTTAAACTGCCCTAGAACAATTGAATGAAAAAGCGTCTTTATTAATTTAAACCTTACAATTAAACCTAATCTGTTATATTAAAACCGATGATAATAAATTAAGGTGACTAAATTAATACTTTACATACTTTGCTAATGTTTCTACTCCTCTCCGTGTAAAGTTCATTTCGTTTCGGATTTGCTCTAACTCAGATCTTAACCTGGACACTCGGTTTTTCGCCATTGCTACATCTGACTTAAGCAGGTCCGGATCATACTTAGTGCTGATTGAACTTGATATCGAACACACTAAAAAAAAACGATTAATTTTAAACAATGGAATATAAAAGTGTAAAAATGGGTTTCACAATATTGAGAATGTCAATCTGCGTAAAAACTACAATATTTAGTGGATGATATCACTTGAATAAAGTTTCATATGATTGTATTGAAAATTATCTAATTAAAATTTTAATGATTTTCTTTTATAAAAAAGTATGAACCTAATAGTGCGAGCTCCGACCTTATAAAAATTATAAATTATAACACTACATGAATTCAATATCTAGTTAATATGGTATGAAACGACGAATCAGTGGCAGACTTAACCGATTTTATTTTACTTTTAATGAAACACCTTATAAATCAGTCTGATGTCACCTGAAACCACAATTTTTTTTTTAATTTTAACTTCAAGTTTAAAGGGTAAACATCATGTACAGGTAGACACAGCTTCATGATTGATTCAGTGATAATGATTTTTTAGTTAATGTCACAGACGCATGAATGAAAGTAGTTTTGCCGATGTTTTTATAAAAACTGAATAGTTTTTGCCCGTTGTATCACGCGACCCGTGTCTACCAATTAAATTAACAAAAGCCACCTATTCCGTTTTATCGTGCCATATTTTCATGCCATTTCAATATCAAAATTAATAGGATGAGAAGAAATATTAAATACTGTTGAAATTATATTAAATTAGTCTTAGTTTCTCAAATATATTATTATTTATTTTCAATTAATGCATTTAAATCCAGGGTTTCCTTGCTGACAAATATTAAATTATATTTGCGGCAATATCGTAAACCGCGGAACGTTTCTTGTCCGCATTCTTTCGGTAGCTACAGATAAATGTGTCATGCTATAAACACTGGTCTGCCAAAATGTTAACAAATATGGCAGACTTAATTTAAACTTATAAATAATATACACAGGAGGACAGCAGATTCCTGATTATTTTTTTATGTGAACATTAGTCTGATTCTGCTTCGTTCCGCTGCCATTCTCGAAATAATGACCATTTTTGTAAATCTATATTTAAAAATAGATTGGCATTGACTTACAAAATTACCATTATTTCGAAAATGGCGGCAGAAAGGAAAAATTGCCACGAAACAGTTTTTAATTAAAATTAAACCAGGTTTTAACCTGTACATTAAATCAAAACTAGTAAGGCGATGTCGCAACAATCTCTGCATATTTGGTGCTCAGCATCGAGTCACTCTGTGTTGGGTTCCTGGTCATCACAACATAGATGGTAATGAGTCTGCTGATGCGTTCCCTAGGGAGAGTGTGGACATGTCTGCCGATCTAGCAGAGAATATCGTGGAATCAGTCAAAGGGGATGGACAGAGATAACAACCTGTAGCATCTCTAAGCAATTGTGGCCCCTACTTGATAACAGGAAAACCGAAGCGTTATTACAACATAGTCGGAAGGACACTGCCTTTTCGGTAGACACGCCGTACGTTCGCAAATACCAGCTAAAGGACTTCTGCAGAAATTGTAGAGACGAGAAAGAAGAGGAAAGTATTCAACACTTCTTGTATGAACGCCTTGGCCTTGCAAGAAGAAGGGTTAATGCCTTGGGCGAACTATTCTTCGATAATCTGGAGGAAGTAAGCAGCTTTCAACTGGGTCGACTTACTAGGTTTATTAACAGTAGTGGCTGGTTTGAGTGAGCCGCCCAGATTCTTCTGCGTTGTACGTCGCACTAGCCGTTAGGGAGCTGATGTGAATAGGTTTCGAGGAACATGCGTAGTATCACAACGGTCCTTATAGGACTATGTGAGACTGTCTGGACATACCAGAAGTCTGCCACTATAACCTAACCTAACATGTACATTAAGAAAGGAAAAAAACCGTAGTAGAATATATTTCAAGCTTTTTCCACTTACGAATGAATATAATAGATGCAACAAAACTATCAAATTAGAATAATTCAATCAAGGCCGTATTTAAGGGGGGGGTTTTGGGGGTTAGAACCCCCCCCGAAATTATTTATTTAATAATGAAGTTCAGAAAATTTAATTGAAATCGTAATCAGAAAGATGAAAGAAACAAAAATAATTTTTAAAATTAAAAAAATCTTAAACTTTAAAGTGTTTCAATAAAAGTAAAAAAATAAATATTTCTTAAAAATCTCAAATTAAGTAATTCGCAACAAAATTTAAACCCGAAAAAAATTCGGTATTGTAAGAGAAATCATAAATTCGGAATTAAATCTGGCGTCCGAAGATTGACAACAGTGGCAACACTGGCAACATTTGCCGCGAGCCGCGACGCGTTTTAACTTGCTGATCAGATGAGCTCTAGACGTTGTGTGTCTGTATCACATAATAAACAAAAACTTTGTTATGTGGTATATGGGTCTGTATGGTAGGGCTGTCTATGTTATTATTTGCATTTGCGCTGCCATTAGATCATTCTGGATTTTGTAAGGATTGGTTATAGTATTATAGTATTATAGCCAACAATGCCAACAAATGTAATATTCTTGTGGTGATTTACTGATTTAGAAACTAATGCAAAGTAAAAGTACCTACAAATTCTCGTTGTGATATTATTAATTATTATGTGATGTGCTGTGCATATGCATATATACTATTTTACTATTTTATTGTTAAAGTGTATGTAAAACTGTAAATATGAAATGAAGGAGTAGCTAAAAAGGTATGTATAGTATAAGTAAAGTAGTCCTAGTTTAAAATAAATATAGAGTGCGTGTAAAAATGGTCTGCGGAAGAAGAATTTCCAAAAAATGCTCTAGAGGCCTTAGATGCATGCAATGCCATTTTATTTCCAAATATATATAAACTTCTACAAATACTATGTACACTGCCAGTGACAACAGCCACCCCAGAAAGAAGCTTTTCTTCTCTTAAAAGAGTAAAAAGTTACCTAAGAAATTCGACTGGGCAGAAAAGGCTAACAGGACTGGCTCTTATGTCTAGTCACAGAACGGTTCCAATACCCAATGAGCTAGTTTTAGATAAATTTGCGCAGAGTGCAAGACGATTTAAGTTGCTACTTTAATTTTTTATTTTGGTTTTTGATTTATATACTTATTTACTAAGTATATTCAATATTCCTTTTATTTTTTATTTTATGTTTGTTTTTTCATAATGTTGTTTTTATTATATGTTTTTTTTATTTTGTTAAAAATTGATGGTTGGAGTTCCTTTTATTTGTATTATTGTATTATTGTATTTGATGTTTGTTATTTATTTTAGTTTTTTTATATGTTTTTCCGAGAACGTTTATTTTTTTATTTGAATTTTAGTTTCGTTTGTATTTTAATAATTAATAAACTACTAAATTAGCTATTTTTTTTATTTTTGTAAAAACCCCCCCCGAAAATCTAGTCTAGATACGGCCCTGAATTCAATGACTCGCTAGCTGGTCTACTACTCTCGAAGTAAATTTGGAGTCAATGCCACGCACGCGCGTTACAGCGATATTGTTTTTTTTTTGGTATCGAGTTCAGACGCGATACTTAGATCATCTCTTCGTTTTTATACATTTCAAGATTATTTTTAATTATTGTATACCAGAGATATTCTTGGAGGATAATTTCCACTATGTAGAACTTGAAAGTGGACACTTTTAAAAATTCGTCCAATTTCTTAAATAGAAAAAACTAGTTGTTTCAAAGATCTACAACAAACGAGTCTGCCATTACTCTTCAGTCGGCAGAGGACATCCTGAATGATTCTTTAAGGTAGATTCTAGGTAGGTCTTTACTCTGTAACAATCAGAGCGATACTAAAATAATATATTTATTTATTTATTTATTGAAATTACCCTTTACATAAAAGTCAAGAACGTAACTATAATTTCGTCGGGTCGTAGTTACAAAGTATATTGGATTTATACAACCTTATGAATTTTTTTTCCAAGATATATCATCCACTAAATATTGTAGTTTTTACGCAGGTATGTGTTTATATTATATTATGTATAAAAAATTAAGTATTACATAGTTGTTACATTAATTTGATAGGCCCTTTAAAATTAAAAAAAAAAGTTATATGTTCGTGGGGTGGGTGACATCATGAAAATTCTATAAAAAAATAAAAATCGGGTAATTCACTCCCAAAATTGTTGTAGTATTTTGAGGTAGTTTTTTGTACGCTGGTAGCTTGGACTATAATTGAAACATCTTAAGACCAGGAACAGACGGGGTACTCTGTGGCGTTCCAGCCTGGCGAGACAAAGCATTCAATGAATTCTTCTCAAAGTATGGGGTATGTGATGCCATAGAGTCGCTTGTCTGTTCTTCTAGCCAAATTAAACCAGTAAAACATTTCTCGTAATTTTAGACAAATAACCACTCATTGAAATAAAAAGTGGGAGTGCTTGAGAAACTGAGTTTACAGGTTACAGATACCACAAGGTCCTACTGTGTACTTTTACGCGTATTTCTTGAACTATTTAAAAGTATTTTAATTACTTACAGCTTGTTCTTGATGTCGTCAGAGTGGCAAGTGCGTTATTTAGGTGATTGTATTCATCCTGTGCTAACATTAATCTCTGGGCTTTGACTTCGTATATATCCTTTTTGGCCTGCAACAAAACAAAAAATATATAATACCATTTGATTAAATAGCGCGGTTCATACCGACTAATACAAAATATCATTGGCATTAAAATGGGCAAAATCTGAAAACAATTTTCCAATTTCAATCCTATTGTCAAATGAATTGGTAAAGATTTAGATTGTTTTTAAGAGAGAATTTTGAATATATCATTCTTTAAAGTTACTGTTACTACACAAAATGAAAGAACCCTATGTATAGGGTTATTTTTTATATTTACGCACCCAGCGGGTTAATATAAGTGACGGAAAAAAACTTTTAGTACAAAAGTTGCATAATTTATCCGGTGTTATCTATTAAACTTGTCAAAAAAACATACGCGCATTGCAAACTTGAAAAACAATTGCAAGTTTCCTTTTTTTAAACGGAACACCTTATATATTTTCCACCAGGACGAAATATCTCTTTCCCCTGATTTCAAAAATATATAACATGTTAACATTTAGTTTAGCCGTTTTTGAAATATTTGAGTTTACAATTTAGATAAATTGAATTGATGATATTCGAGTTATCGAGGCGTTCCGCATAATTCAACGTGACATATCTGTGGCTTTACTTTGTATTGAAATTTATATTTTATAATTTATGATATAAAGCGAAGTTAATGACTATATGTTTTATAATATTTGATCTGTATTGAGCATGAATATTTCTTGTTCAATGCTTTGTCTCAACACTTGTATATTTTGAGGTATATCATAATAAATTCGATTTTTTTAGAAATCTCCACAGAAAAATTAGTAACCGACTTAGGTCAGAGCTATTAGCCGGCCATTTCTTACTGAATGTGTCAATTTAACGTAAAGCGACAGATATGTTACGTTGAAGTATGCAAAACGCCTCGACAACTCAATTATCATCAATTCAATTTATCAAAATTGGAAACTCATATATTTCAAAAACGGCTAAACTAAATGTTAACATGTTATATATTTTTGAAATCAGGGGAAAGAGATGTTTCGTCCTGGTAAAAGATTTATAGGGTGTCCCATTTAAAAAAAGAAAACTTACATTTGTTTTTTAATTTTGCGTTGCGCCTATTTTTCTCTTGACAAGTCCAAAAGATAACAAGGGAAAAATTATGCAACTTTTGTATTAGGTTTTTTTCCATCACTTATATTAACCTCTGTAGGTGGGTGCGCAAAAATAAAAAATAACCCTGTACAGTGATTAACCAAAACACATCTCATTTGTTTTGCTGCACTCATAATGTTCAACTAAGTATTCCTACATTTTTACACTAAATCAAAATAACACTGTTTTTGCTTACAAGTCATATCAGTTGAGAGCTCTTTAACTGTGTGAAAAATAGGAATTTATTCTGTTTAAAAAATAGAAATTAAGTAAATTGATCCCGAGTGTACTTAACCTTTTATATTTCATGTTCAGAGTTTTTTAGAGTGCTAAGGACATTTTTAATAAATAAATTATTTCTCAACTGATTTCACGATTAGGTGTAGGTATACAGATTATTTCTAGGGAGATTTCTTTAAAAAAATAGACAGTGTGACTTGACGCCAAGCATTGGTAGGAGGTTCTTAGCATTCTTAGCACTTACACATCGCCAAGTAAACAAAACAGTTACAAATTATTTTCTTTGTCTCGTTTCGTTTTGTCACATCGTGTGCACGTATTTATATATGTACTTAAATATTTCAGCCCCTAAAACGCATTTACCCACTTAAAACATTAGTTATATTATAATATATTCCCTATTAAACATAGCTTTAAATGAACGCGATGCCATACAATTCATTGAATAATAACTAGACTGAGAACAAAAATGAGTAATGACCAAATAAATAAACATGCCATAGGCTGTCTGACTATAAATTTATATGCGGTACTGCAATAAGTAGCGTGACGCTACTACACTTACAATGACTTCAACACCAGCTATAGCGGTAGGATAAGCGACGGGGTACCTCTTTGGACCGCGAACATCCATTCTGACACCATAGTGCGCGTTCCCGACTACGTACGAAGCTGGAAGGGTTAGAAAGTGCGATTTCGACACAGGATACCCAATCGCGGAATGGGTCGCGGGTTTCGCTAAAGGCAAAGTGTGTACACCATTGTGAGTGTTTCCCGAGAAAGGTAGCGAGTGCACCCGAAAAACGGCGGGAGGCGCGGTGTGCACGTAGCACAAGGGCCACATCTCCATGTCGACTGAAGCAGTAGATTTTCTGTCGACCGGCCTTGGTTCGTCCTTCGGTCGGGACCCTGTTGGTCCTCTCTTGCCCCGCCTGCCCGATGATGCTGATGGTCGGCCCGGGCCACTCTAATTTCCGTGTGCATTCCAACGGGTCGGGGGCAGAGAGCATTGTTTTGGACCGACCGCGGCTGCCACTCTTGATGGCAGAGGGTCATGGGCGCTACCGAAGGGTCGTATCCAAGATATGTCATGAAAAATGATCTATGACCTATTAAGCCAGTTTAATAAGCAATCAAAATTCCGTTCAAATTATAAAGGAAACACGCCGGAATGATATTTTCAAGGGCTACTAAGAAACACTATTAGTTTTAGAAATACCAATAACCTACACACATACTTTTTTTTTTTTTTTTATGATAAGGCACAGCACTACAGGATAAATCCTTTATGGCGCTCTAGGAGCGGTGCGTGTGCGCAGGAAACGATTCACGTTGGTCTTGAATCTTTGGAGACTATACTCGTTGGGGAAGACGATCTCAGGGAGGTCGTTCCAGAGTGATGACGTTCTCCAGATGAAAGAATTTTGAAACAGTGTCGTTCGAGGGACACTAAGCTGAACCACGTACTGGTGGGCTGCAGTGGCTCGTCGTGTATTTCTACCATGCACCGCTCTGGGTGGTATTAAGCGGGCAACCTCAGTTGAACACTTGCCATGAAAATATTTGTAAAATAGACTCAAGTCGCCAACCTGCCTTCGATGTTCAAGGCTTTCCAGGTTGTTTGTCAGACTATGGTCACCGATCAAGCGAATGGCTCTTCTTTGAATGGAATCTAGCAATCTCAGGGTATGTTTAGGAGCAGAGCCCCAAATATGCGAACAGTACTCCAGTGATGGTCGAATTTGGGCTTTATAGAGCATCAAAAGTTGTTGCGGTGTATAGAGGTTCTTTGTTCGGAAAAGTACTCCACGCTTCTGCGAGGCTGCCTTAGCAATGGCCGCAACGTGGCCATGCCAAGACATATGACTATCCAAATTAACGCCCAATAAATGAATTGATGAAGCCAAGGGAATTGAGTGTCCCGCCATAACTATATCCGGTTCTTCAACATTAACTTTTTTAGAAAAAACTACCACTTAATTTAACCCTAAAGTGTAATATTTATGTAATTCACGACTCCAATTAAAATTTTATTCTGATTTGTAGAGTTAATTTAGCAGGACCAAATAAAAAGCTGCAACTCTAACTACTACGAAACTCGTTTATTTATTAAACAAATTTTCAAACTATAATGATGCAAATACCTAACCTACGTGTATTCCAAATACAGCTTTAAATTGCAATTAGGTGTCCAATTTTATTCTCGTTACCTACCTCCTCAGGGGCAGCGTAACCAAAAAAGGAGTGCAAACGTGACCAAAAGTGTTTTTTTAACCTTTTTAATTATGCCCATAATTCCAATTTTAGATCATCCTTGGAATAACCCATCGGAGAAGAATTATTTAAATTATATAAAATTGTACGTTTCTTAGTATCGAATTCTTATTTTGCTTTTTCACTTAATATCAATATTTTATTTGCCCATTTATTACACTTTGAAGATTTTGTAGCCTATTACTATATGATTTAATACCTTTGATAACTATTGTTTATAAGCATATATACAGAAGCTCCGTTATAGACCAAGAACAATACTCGTTAAACAGAAGTGCCGCAAAAGCTAATCTATCTAACTTGTCGAAGAAAACATCAACACAGAATCCAATGCAACTCGCACACATTGTCGCTAAACATGTGATGCTGATATGCTTAAACCAACGTCCAAGAATCCGCTTCAGAAGTAAAATCTATATTTGTCAACTGAGTGGCAGAGAATTCATATGAACGCCCTTTATCATATTCAATTATTTCATATAAGTTTTCCTTTCCATTATTATCAAAATATGTAACCAGCATACCAGTGATTAATTGTGTGGTACTAAGTGTCAAAACATAGTGGAGTAGTTCATCTCACTGCGCTGCTAGCCGCACGGCACTAGCAACTCGTGAACAAAATTATGTTTTTTTAGCAGGCAGCTGCCTGAAACTAGCGATTGGTTCGTTCTGTATGGCTGCTAGACTGCTTTCCGGTATCGCCCTACTTAAGTTTTCTGACTACTTATCGTCCCATTTCCGTTGCTTGTCTATAGAGAACTAACCTGAACTAACCTATGAACTTATTATCAGGCATCACATAACATCGTTGGTGGTCAACAATATAGAGTAAAAAAAGCAAAATAAGTGTTTATCCTTTAATTCAAATTCATAAAGCAAAATCATCATTCGCTTTCCTCAGAGTAATCTTATTCGTATTAAATTCGTTGCCTGCATTTACAATCTGCGTCAATAAATCATGACGTGTGTTTACCGTGTAAACTTCTGTTTTAATAGCGCCCCACAAAAAGGAGTGACACATATTTAACTCCGGAGAACGTGGTGGCCATTTTACTGGTGCATCATTGCCCCTTCCAATCCATCGGTTGGGATATTGATGGTGTAAGTATTGCCGAACGGCAACGGAAAAATGGGGCGGGGCATCATCATGCATATACCACATTTCCATCCGAAGTAAAAGGGGCAAATTTTTCAGAAGAATTTGTAATGTGTCTTGCAAAAAATTTAAATAAATATTTCCATCTAACCTGTCTGGAATAACAATAGGACCAATAAGGTAGCGATCAATAATACCTGCCCAAATATTTAATTTAAATTGATGCTGATGATGTGCAACTTTAATGGCATATGGATTTTCATCGGTATAAATATGTTCGTCGTGCAGATTGGTTACTCCAGATCTTGTAAAGCACGCCTCGTCAGTAAACAATATTTTTTTGTTTCTAATAAATTGACAAAATGTAAGCCGCACGGGGGGATCAGTCGGTAAAAGTTCCTGGACTTTTTGTACGTGATATGGATGTAACAACGGTTCTTTTAAAACCTTATTGACGATCGTTTTAGGAACATGTAACTCACCTTCTAAGCGACGGGTACTGGTACTTGGTTCTTCTTTAACTCTTTCCAGAATGTTCTCTTCTGTTTCCACAGTTCGAGTTGTTCGCATACGACCCCTGCCTTCAAATTTTTTCTCAAAGCTGCCCGTTTTCCGAAGATGACGCTCGATATTGGCAAATCTTTGGTGGTTTGGTATTCGACGGTTAGGAAATCTCTCCATGTAAACCCTAACACTCTGACGCCCATTTCCTTGACAAAACCCGTATACCAGGAGCATGTCAACCTTCTCAGAGTTCGTATAATTTTTCATGTTTAATGGTAAAATGAACTTGTAATTCAAGAATGTTGATCGTATACTTTAGTTAGTCAATTTCATAGACTGGTGACAATTTGTCAATAATTGTCAAATTATTAAATGCCATAGCAACAAGGTCACTAAAAAAATTATTGTTACAGATAATTTGATTTTAATTTTATTACTAATGTTATTAATTGATGTATGCAGGTAATTGTAAATATTTTTTTTCTGGCAAAACAGCTCATCCAACGAAAAATATTGAAGAGGTAAAATAGCTTCCAAATACATCCAGTCACTCGACAAAAATATATGGGTTGTCATAACGCCGTTGATATAAAAAATCAGAAGAAATGTTGACGTATTATATCACTTTTATAACACTTCCACTTATTTACAGCCGTTGACTATACTACTAGAAAACGTCATTTTATAGTATTAGTCTACATACTAAAAATCATTAAAATCGATTAGCAGGTTTTCACGTAATTTAGGAAAAACCAATATTTTTACAAATTTTTGACTCCGTTTACCGGTTAAACGAGACAATTTTGGATATAACCAAGTCGGCTTAGATCGACCTATTTTGACGTCAGGAGTCTGTCGTCAAACGTTGTACACGTATTTTCCGGACACCCTGTATATTGGAAATAAAAACGAACAATCGAATTTTTTAACTTATCGCGTTCTGCCTTAATACCACAGAATTAAGAAATAGAAAGGTATTACATTCTAGTAAAGGTTCGTATTTTCCCAAGGAAAAGAAATACCCAGGACCAGCGGCGAGCTTGCAACACTAGGCGACATCTCGTGGTGTATAAGCATAGTTTAGTCTTGTACATTCCACATACCTAGCAGTGTTTTTTTTTTGTATACTTGTGACTAAACAATCGTAGTCTTTTTGCCTGTTGCATTGGCAGAAAACATGGCTCGAGTTCCTTTGAAAATGTACATTTTACAACCCATTATCTTGATTCATTTAGCATCCTAGCTCTATTCCCAGTTAGCTATCATCTAATTTATCATTAAACATGGACTATCAATTTAATGCAGTCAGTCAAAATGAAAATATAATTGATCTATTTACCTAAATCATCTTTTAGGCTATTTTGCTACGCCACTGAATGATCCGCGACATGGAATTTACCCTTGGCCAAGCCAGATGCGGGGCGAAGAATGAAGATTGAAGATAACGCAAGTATGCTTTTTTATTCTTTTTGAAATTTTTTTGTTGGAGAGTACGACTACCACTTAAATGTTTTTAAAATAAAACTTTGCCCAGAGATGATTCTTGGGATACATGCATTAAATTGCAGTTTATGATACGTAGAGTGATATATTTTACCGAGAATCAAAATATGTTTTCAAAATGTCAATACGTTGCCAACAAGGGGAATGTGAGAAATTGCTATTGGCTTGAATATGCTGTATTATATCTTAGCCGACTTAAGTGTGTTTCCGGCAGTAATTTCGCAAAGATTCTTTCAAATTACATGTTATGGTAAAAAGGATAGTCAGTTCTATAATATTAGGTTATTTAGACTGATTTAAATTCATATATTAACTTTCAAATGCGATATCCAAGTTGGCTGTATGCTGTTGTCAGTTGGTCAATCAAAGCAGGGTAATGATTAGAAGTAATCACTCGCCACATCGTTACTTTGTATATTTCAAATATATTGCAATATTGCTAGAAGTAAAGGACTATTATTAGTATACTATTAACCAAGACAGACGCCATTATGGCCCAGAGGTCAGTTTTAAGTCGAAGCACCGAGTGATTTTAGACGCAACGGGTGTTTAAACCGTGTTAAATATAATAGTTTTTCCACTACTAACGATTTAATTTAATATTATTTGCGATTTTTCATGGATTAATTATGTAAATTTATGTTTATGTCATTTTCTTATCGATCAAGTTACCTAGTCTGCTTTTAAACTGACAGGCGGGTAATTACCAGAGTAGGCAACTGTACACACACAAGAAGAGTATGCAGTTGCCAGTTGCGCCTAACTGGTGCTTATTTAATGTTTATACGTAGACCTATAGCATTACCCTTGACAGACATAATAATATCTTCAACTGGCCTAGGTCAGTAGTGGAGCAAGAGGTAAAGATAAGTACATTACTTCGCGTCTCGTAAACGGAATGAATCTTTTCAGCCAGGTTTGTATACTAAAAATATACCCTTTGAGGATAAAATGTTAAAAAAAGAGCTTTTAAAAATGGTGCGAGAAAATAAGTCAAGTTTTAAAAAAGGTGTAATCGACGAAATGGCTAAAAACGTGGTATTGCTTTACTTTAACTGCCGATGCCGCCCTATCATTGTGAATTAAATTTAATTAATTAATTAATCGACGCAAGATGCTATTTGCTATCTAACAGAACAAATATATAATGCATTGGATAATAAAACACCTTGTATTTCTATTTTTTTGGATTTAGAGAAAAGCAATTAGAATTAATTAAAAACTATCTTAAAGATAGACCAACTAATGTTAAAATAGATAAAGGAGCAAGCTATTCAAAAGTATTTAAATATGGTGTTCCTCAAGGGACAATTTTAGGACTATTATTTTTTAATAATTTATATTAATGATTTATTTAGTATAAATTGCGATGGGAAAATTCATAGTTTTGCAGATGGTACTGCTATTTTTTTTATAGCGATATAAATTGAGACAGTCTTAATAAGAAAATTAAAAAATATTTTAAAATTATAAAAAATTGGTTTGATACTAATTTATTAACAATTAATTTTAATAAAACAAGTTATCTTCCATTTACTTTAAACCTAAATAATGTACCACAAAATATAAATAGCATCAATATAAGCGATGACATTCAAATTTTAAAAGTTAATCATGTAAAATATTTAGGAATAATTTTTGACAGTAAATTAAATTGGAATTTTTAAGTAGAATATTTGATTAAAAAATTCAGAAGTTTATTACCAATTTTTAAAACCATTAAAAAATTGCTGGATTTAAAACATCTAGAAATATTATACAAAACTCATTTAAATTACGGAATTTTAGGTTGGGGAGGAATAAACGGAGTTTAAAAATTAGAAGTATTACAAAAAAGATTTTTGAAAATTATATTTAATAAGGACTATCTTTATCCTTCAAAAGAATTATATTCAGAAACAAAAAAGATTAACGTTAGACAAATTTACATTTATAATATTTTAATATATATTTTTAAAACTAATAACATTTATATTGGAAACAAACGCTTTAAAAATATTTTTGGAAATGCTATAACTATTTAATGATATTTATTATATTGTAGTTATTTAAAATAAACTTATTATTATTATTATTAAATCCAATTGAGTTGATATGGGCACAAATGAAGGGCTATGTAGCAAGAAATACAACTACATTTAAAATATAATATATAAGTGAGATATTGAAGTACCTATTCATTAACAATTATCACCAGAGACAATTGGCAAGAAGCTATAAAACATGTAATTAAAGAGGAAAAAAATGTGAGACTTAAGCAACATGATGGAAGCAGCTCAGTCTAAAAATAATATGTTTACACTGTAACCCAAAATTTGTACTTTGCATTCCTAATGAGGGTTACTTCATATATGTATTAGTACTATATGGCGCCTCGCGCATTTAACCAACGTAAACTTAGTGAACCCGAGGTTCGTACAGTGCGCATGCACGAGAAGAAATACGAAACTAAAAAAAAATGAGGTTATGCTGCTTTTCAATCACATTTGACTTTGACAACAGGACAGGAATTTGTAAACAAACATTCAAGTTCTTGGTTTGTTTAAGATTTTGTATATTTTGATTGAGAAAAGAAAAAGACCGCAGGCAAATATATTAATGAAACTTTTATTAGATATTTAACAATTATTTTTAGAGTTCAGCTGGTAAAATATAGGTTATTGTAGGTCTCCTTGGACTACATGCAATTATCGGTAAACATAGGTAGGTACCTGGACTACCCAATTATTGTTTCCTAACAAAATTAACGTAAGTAAGTTAAACGAAAGAAACATCCCGGCTGGGTACATACCTGTAAAACATATCTTTGTTCAGGTTTTTACACCTGTTGCAAATAATGTAAAATATTCTGTTTTGCCTCGGCATCATTACAAAATCATCACACTTCACACACACACAATCAAAATTTGCAGAAAAGTAAAGATAAAGAGTACACAAAACTGTTGACAATAATAAAACCACAACTCGACGAAACGAGCTGTCAACCAAATCAAGATTTGCTAGAGATTTCGAGGTTACGTCGAGTAAAAATGCGACGTCACGTTGTCAGGCTCCAGTTATAGGAAATATTTATTTGACGCGTTCTAGTTTACAAATGGAAACAAATAATTGGATAACACTTGTGATTACCGACTCAATGCTTTTTTGCAATTTTCTACGGCACACTCTTGTGTCCTGTTCTAAAGAAATAAAAATAAATTTGGCAATGCCCTTACGGAGCATGCTCAAGAGTCGAATTAACCCTGGATGTTCTATCTCAAGTTGCTGCTTCAACTTATTCAGGGTAATAGCCATATAGATAGATAGATAGAATCGTCTTTATGTTTTACTCGGCGAAGTGCAGCATAGCTGTTTGCTTAACCGAGCATTCAAAATACAAGTTTACAATATAATAATACCTACAACTAGTTATCACATTCTTCTTCTTTCGGTGCCATGTCAGGTCCCCCTGACGTTGGCAATTACATTGGCGAGTTGTTCGCGGTTTTCAGCTAATCTGAACAGTTGTTCGGCACTGCGTATTCCTGTCCAATCGCGAATGTTCTTCAGCCATGACATCTGTTTCCTTCCAATTCCACGGCTGCCCTCTATTTTGCCCTTCATTATAAGTTGAAGCACCCTGTATCGGTCACCTCTGAGGACGTGTCCCAGGTATGATATCTTCCTGATCTTTATAGTGTCAAATAATTCACGAACAGCCTTTGCTCTATTCAACACTGCTTCGTTGGTCTGCCTAGCGGTCCATGGTATTCGGAGCATTCTTCTATGCAACCACATCTCAAACGCTTCCAGGCGATTGATTGTTGCAGCCTTTAGAGTCCAGGTTTCAGCCCCATACAACAACACTGACCAAATATAACATTTTATCATTCTTTGACGTAATCTTAGGTTTAAGTTGTCATTAGAGAAGAATGTTTTCATTTTCAGAAAAGTCGTGCGAGCGGTCTCAATTCTGCACTTAATCTCCTTATCTGGGTCTAGCTGTTCCGTGATATAGCAACCAAGGTATTTGAATTGAGTGACCCTCTCAATGTCTTGTTGTTCTATCTGCAGGGAAGCATCGGCGTGTGGTTGGCGACTGAATATCATAAATTTTGTCTTAGTGACATTCATTTTCAGACCCATTTCTCTTCCTTATCACATACTCAAAGAAAATAATATATAAAAATAAAAATTACATTCAATGTTGTTGTAACAAAAGTATTTTAAATTTCCGTTTAAAAGAATTATATGACATATTCCTAAAATATAATTCATTTTCATTAAACACTTTGGGAGCCACATATGAAAAAGATCGCTAAAATAAAGCTGTGCGATGCCGAGGTAAATTAAGCAAATTATTTTGGCGAGTGTCGCGGTTGTGAGTTGCATATCTAAAAGAAAGCTTCTCATTGAGATATTGGGGAATCCCACTCTCGAGCAGTTTATAAATAAAACAACCAAGATGTAGTTTCAACCTATCTTGCATATTTAGCCACTTTAATGTTTTTAATTTATGAGATACATGGTCACGCATAGTACTAATACATATGTATATATGGGTTACTTTCTGCCAGGCAATAGAAAACACAGTATAATGGTTACGTATATTTCTCCCGTAACAGGAAAGTAAGTAAAAGAAAAATCAGAAATGTCGACGTTTACATGCATGGCTGTAAATAAAAACAAATTCTCAGACCAATAAATCTTCAACAATGATTGTTTCTGGAAAAAAATTATAATTTATGTATAGTTATGGCGCTTAGAATACTGTATTTTTTTCTATGAACAAAGCTGACTGAATAATGCGGTAAAGCAAATTGATGTTTGAGGCTCAGACTCAATTTCATCGCCAATTTTTAGTTATTATCTTCCAAATTCAGAAAATCAACAATCGGATTTGTTACCCTAAGGATTTTGGTATTAGTTATGCTAGAATAGATACAGTTGATACAAAACACAAATCCGATGCACGTCATCAATCAGCTGATAATTGTAAATCCGTAAGAAAACACGAGGAAATTAAATTTGGGCAAAAAGTATTAAAACTTTATACGATATTGAATTTACTACAAACTTAAAGTATTCTTCTTGGATACGAACCCACTTATAGCAAATATTTTGTTTATTTAAGCTTGTAAAAATGAATATAATTATTTGAATTTTATTGGCCGATCGTTGGCAACACAAATGTAAACAATGCGGTGGCGCCAGCTTGTTCGTTGACTTGGTTTAACGTTTAATGCAAAACTAACCTTAATTGTTCTGTGGTTTCGTGTTGAACGTCTATTTTGAAACAAAAACTCCAGATCTTTTCATAAATAGCATTAAAAAACTGTTCTATTAAGAGAAACAAAAGTGCACATACATATCTCTGTCGATTACGTTGTTTACTATTTTTGAAAAATGCCGAAGCATTTAAATAGTCGGTGCAAAGAGCTGCTCTAAATTTGAATATCTCCACTGTAAGCGCAATTCCACCAACAGTTAAGGAAAATAAATTATTAGAATCACTTTAAAACAAACGGTCTAATTCAAAGAGAGTTGTAAATATATGAAGATTGGATATATAAGTTCTATCCATGACACTATTTATGGAATGTACGAAACAAGTAAGTTGTATTATTTCAAAATTATAATATTTTACATCGATTATTCATAAGTTGTAACTTTTTTTAGAACATCATGTAACTTTGACAACTTTAAGTTATAAATTAAAAGACAGATAACTGTTTGATGGTTGTCTTAACTCTTTAAGAAACCTCTTCAAGAAAATAGGCTTCGGATGGTAAAAAGATGAACTGAGGCGCGGGCTTATGGAACTTTCCCATGTAGCTTTCAAACGGCTGATATTTTTGAAAGAATATTATATGAAAGAAAAAGAAGCATTCTTGTACCAATTCGTTTTCTTGGATGAAACATGGATTTTTCCTCGGATTTTTCAGAATGATACCACTGGTCGATCTTGGCAAGATGAAAATAAAAGAAGTGTTAGATCTACTAAAGTTGATGGTAAAAGGTATTATGCAGTAAACAAATATATAAACCATGGGAAATTTTTGTATATTTATCTTGTTTTAATGAAAAAAAAACTGTGTAATTCCCTCACTCGGATATTTTGGTTACAAGCTGGCAACACTGTCAATAACTGACGTCACTCGATGGGTATGACGTGCATCGGTTTTGGTTTTGCATTAAGTATAGATAGATACCAACACCATTAACGGCATTCCTTAAATCAGGTCAGCGTAAAATTAAATTGTCTAATCTCCAAAAAGAGAGAAGGAATTTGTTTCGTTTTGAAAATGTGATTCTAATAGAAAAAACTGATGAGTTTAAATCATGCTCAATAAAATTTAAAAGCCAGACCAAATAAATATCTCGTGTAAAGCATTAGGTACACAGTCCTTTTTTTATTGTACCCGTTTGTAACTTGGGTACACTACTAGGATAGGACATTAACCAAGATAATTTGATATAAGAAGGAACGCTTGAATAGGTAACCTAATAATCGAGTTTTATAAGGTCCAAAAAACTGTTTGCAAAACCAGTGTGAAAACAACTGCAACTTGCAAATATTTATGAAGGTGTCAAGTCAACACAAAATGACCACCAAAAGACCTTTAAATATCCGATCATGTTTCGGATGATTTGTCCCATCATGAAAGGCACAGAGCAGAGCCAACGTCGACCTGTTGAAGGCCTAAGAAAAGCGCGGTACGCCGAGGGAAAGGAATTTCGCGTTCGGCCATCATCGGTGGAATGCAGTGGCCTGCTGAGATCGTGCGGCGTAACACAGGTAGCTGATGCATCGCGCGGTTTATAACCTCCCTTGGCCCCCCGCTTTAATAGATCCCCCGAGTGAAGACTCTGGCATAAACGCGGATACCATGGCATGTTAGTGAGGGCATTGACGTGCGTACATTTTTCGCTATAACACAGATTTAAACTTGGCATAACTGTTTTTGTTGTCTGCAAATTCATGACATAATGTGTTAAAGATACGAATACAGTGTGTTGAACATGTATAAAGGCTGCGCGGATATTAAGCGAAGCTACGTAGTGTCTACAACTTTTTTGAATTAACACAATTTATACTCTTTTAAAAATGGTCCAGTTTAAAATGACACGTTGTTGAGGTCCTGGATCCTGCCGAAAGCGCTTATGATGCCACGTGGTCAGTAGGGTTGCCAACTCGCTGGGCATTGGCGGGATTGTCCCGGAATCAAGATTTCTCAGATACTGTACCATATTTTTGGTATTTTGGTGCAATGTGGCAACAGTAAGCAGTGTATACCAAATATTTTGTTGTCTTTTGTTAAATTATATATATATTTTTTTTTGTTTTGTTATTAATTGTGGTATTAGGCAATAAATATATTTAAAATATAAATTCATTATTAGAAATGTCGAGTAGGGTATTTGACAAATATGTGACCGGAGAAACAATGTGAGAGGTTTGGAAAGAAGCGTGGATCACCTCAATGCACAAGAAAGGAAGCAGAACTCACTGTCAAAACTACCGCTGTATATCTGTTACCAGTGAGTGGCCTAAGTAGAGCAAAATTCTAAGAAACATAATTGAGGACAAATTGAACAACAGTCGGGCTTTAGGGCTGATAGATCAGGCTTATATAGATAACATATTTAGCCCTATCCAATTGCATGAGAAAAATACGTCAACCAACAAAATTGCACCTTGTGTTAGTCGATCTAACTAAAGCCTACGATACTGTCCCAATAAAAAAAACTATGGCAAATACTAGAAGTATCTCCCATATAGCAATTGTCGCAATAAAATAACTATATAACCAGTCATACTCTAGAATAAAACTGGAAACATATGTCTCGGATAGCTTAAAATTTATTTGAACTAGGCACTAAAAAGGGGGAGGAATGGGAATAGAACTGACAGACGATATAACGCTCTACACGCTACAGTTTGGTGACGACCAAGTAGTGACTGCACAGGATAAAAAATACTCAGTCAAAAATAAACGAATAAGGGAAATGATTGAACAGTTAAAACCACAATTCTAGAAGAAATACAACAGAAACAACTTATTTGGTATGGACACACGGAAAAAATGGCGGAGGGAAGTCAAAAACAACCTAGATTGGCGGCATTCGGAGGACCATGCCGGAAAGAAACCGAAGACCGGGAGACTGGAAAAATAGAAGAGGGTGGAAGTAGGAACTAGATGGCGTAGGACACTATAAAACGAAATATAGATAGAATATATTTGAAATGAGTATTCATGCATGCATTTTTGTAACTGACTTGTGTGTATAGTATTATTATTAAGATAGTCTTTATTTATGTTATTTGGATTCTGCTAAATGTATTACCCAATAGTAATAGTAATAAAAAGTAGTATAAAAGTAAAAACATCAATATTTTTATATTTGGGTGGCGCATAGGGCGAGAAAAAGCTATTGCTATTTTAATTCAGTTGTCTGACACGTGTTTCGACCCTTGCGGATTATTATCGAATAAAATTTAAAAAAAGCCTTAAAAAATCGATGTAATGTTGTTAATAATCAAATTGAAATACCTTCAGGTGCCAATCTAATACTTGATAGTCTAATAACTTAGGATAAATATGCAATAAACACTGTCAATAATAACGAACGAAAAAAACCATAATTATATACACAAAAACGTTTTCTTAATTTTATTACTTAGATGTAAATACCTCTATAATCACACCTGTAATTTAGTTGTACATCTGTCAATTCACTTCATCTCCCAAATTTTATTTTAATTGACATGTAGAATTTAGTATTGTCTTGTATTGAAGACTTTAATTTCTTCTACCATGGAATATCCATTTCACCAAGCATGTAGCCCATCACAAATCAATTATATATTGCTACTTTGTCTACTCCAGCAGCCAGCGCCGATGTGTCCCGGAATTAAAGTTGGCAACCCTAGTGGCAAGCTTGACGACGTTATCTCTTCATTCTATGACTAACGGTCATTATGTCATACGTGTTCTCCTACGACTTGCATTAAATTTTACATATTTCAGACTTGTGTAAAGGCTGTTTTGTGTATTTCAACCTTCCTACAAGACATATTTCAGACTTATGTAAAATGTGGATTTCGACCTTCCTACAAGAGAATAACTGTTCTCAAGCTTGGCTATAGAGTCTCGCCACTAAGAACACATACGAAAGAGTAAAAAATTAATCGTTTGTCGTTGGTGTGTTTAAAGGCATACGTGTCTCAGCGTATTAAAAGTCGATACGAAAATCGTCAACGAATGGCATGTTTCAATATTAAGAAGCCGGACAAATACGAATCATTAAACTATTGAATATGGGATGAAACAATGAGTGTTAAAATATACAATATGAAAACAATTAAATTAACCCATTTAATTTATTATGCCAGGATATCTAGATTTTTCATACAGAAAGAAAAAACAATGTTGCCTCCCGAAAAAACAGTTGAATTTACTTCTTGAATGACTTACGCGGAAAGTAATATGAATAAATGATTTATTGGTACCCGGCGAGAAATGTATTTTTCCCCATCTTAGACGCCTCTGAACATGGCGCGGCAAAGAAAGAACGGCGACAGGCTTGGTTTCTCTTCTCCTCTCTCACCCGTCCATTCTTCATGTAGATATTATGAAGTAGGCAGTAGACAACACCGGTAGCTGGTACTCAACTTTTGGAATTTTAAGTGGGTAATAAAAAAGCATTATCGATGTAACTTAAAAAAGCAATAAATATAAAGATGATGCATGCCTTAAGCTCTTTTACTAATGCATAAGGACAATGCACTTAAGTGGGCTTACATTTTGGACAAAATCCCCAAATGTAATAGGATTAGATAGTATTTAACTGCACATCGGTAAAAGTGTAGAGATATGTATGGAAACACTTTCTTTTCAGATTGCAAATTCCGATGTGTTAATGCATTAATATAGTGAATTAACCATTTTAACATGTTATTATATTAGCAAGCAGATAAATTAACAGTGCGGCAAAGATACAGGAAAAGTATATTTTTAGTAAGTACCGGGTGTTTCACCTAAGGGGGTAATCGGCTATATCTCAGAAAGTAATAACACTAGGACTTTGGGAAAAAATATATATCGATAAAAGCGGCCAAGAGAAATTGCTGGATTAAAAAACTAACCCCATCAGCTTGTAGAGGAGGAAAAGTTACTATAAGGAACTGAAAACCGCAACGTGATATCTTTTGTTAAACTAGAGATTTAATTGATAATGGCCTATTTTTCCATATTAATTATTATTATCCCTAATTTCTCTAGTTTAACAAAAGATATAACGTTGCGGTTTTCAGTTCCTACTACAAGCTGATGGGGTTAGTTTTTCAATCCGACGTTTCGGATTCGAGCGACCATCATCAACTTTTTTATTTTAAATACGGACCTGGATTTTTTATTCCACTATTTAATAGCCTTTATAAGCCTAAAATAAACTATGATGAAAAAGTCATATCATAACATTGATTTTTTGAGAAAATCCTTATTCATTGAGGAATTACGGAAAAACGCCATCTAGTGGCCACCATCAGAATCAATTTGGTATAGTTAATAGATCTACGTGTAGAGGAAAAGAAGGGCTTTTTTCAAGACCAAGTTGAATAAAATCGGTTTATCCAAAGCAGAGATATCGGCGTTTGAAAGAAAAAAAGTTTGACCTTCTCCCACCACTTTATTATTAAAAATAGAAAAAAAAACGATTCCTAACATAAAGTTGCATAATTTTATGAAGAATACAATGCTTATATTTTTAACATATTTTTATTAAGAAAATTCAAGAGAAAATCGGCATTTCTATTTTGAAAGTTCTCTCACGCCCCCCCAGCGGTCATTTTTCGAACTTGAAAATAATTTCCAGCAATTTCTCTTGGCCGCTTTTATTGATATATATTTTTCCCAAAGTCCTAGTGTTATTACTTTCTGAGATATAGCCGATTACCTCCTTAGGTGGAGCACCCCGTACATATATACTAAAAAAGTATAAAAATGGTCAAAAGACCTGTTATTTTAGTTTACAATTTGTACACCAAATAATCACGGTTAGGTATCCTTTTATTGCATAGTTTGTGCATTCTTGTGAATGGCAACCATCTGTTTAGGGAAGACATACCTGCCTTTAAATAAGGTTCCCAACATCACTCTAGGGTTAAATGTCATGTTGGTCTTTTAAGATTTTCACAGGAAGGAGTTTCTCATTGAAATGCTTAATTGTAACATTTAAAAAATACATTTTCACCCCTTTTTGGGTTCTAATTATGAGAAGACGATGTAACTAACCTAACTCATTAAATAGAGTCCAGATGATCTGTCGGGGCTTTTTCGAAAAACTCACGTGAGTACATTGAATTCTTTAATTTTTTAGCATGCTGTCTTTGTCTAGATAATACAATCAGATAAAGATAGCGAGAATACAACCTGTTTGCTTAAGAATTTCTGACTTTTATTTTGTAAACAATGAAGAACAGATGTAACAGATTAAAAAATGCCAAATACGAATTAAAATGACACAGTTTATCATACCACTTTACTTCGAGAAGCAACAAACTGCCACCAGTTGAGGTCATCTTCCTTAAATGCGAATTGGTAACTTTTAAAATGCATTTTTGTATTTAATTATGTATTATAAAACGGTAACATCAAGATTTACCTGTATGAAGTGGACTTTTGCAAATTATTAGTAAAATGTAAGTTAGAGGTCAAGCTTATTTTCAAAAAGTATCATATAACAATTAAAAAGAGTTTCTTGCAACCTCGACATTCCTGAACTGCGGCTCGTGCCCAGAGACATAAGTGACCTCTGGGTATTATTCTTTGAAAACGAGTTTAGGTGTGTAGAGATTATAGGATGGAATAAGATTGTAGAAACGTATTTTAGGAGTATGTATAATGTATATAATTTATTGTGGGCCTTAAAAGTCCGATAGTGAGTTTTTATTTTATTATGGTTGGCCTATCATGAGCTTATTAAAAACCAACAAAGTAAATGTAGGTTTAAAGCTATGAAACTATTTTTATAACTAACCTCTAACACATCTTGCGCTGTCTGTAAATAATCTCTTAACATTTCCTCTTGAATTGCTCGCCATTCTTGCCTGGGATCTTCTAGTTGTGTTGATTCTGAAAAAGAATACAAAATGGTCAAATCTACTCAAAAACTACGAAATATTAGAGAAATATTGTGCTGGTTCTTATGCATATGTCTATAACTCTAAGGTTGTTTCGGAGCTTCATTTTTTTGTTTAATAACTTTTGAACACTAGCAGATAAGGAAATTTTTGCCGTAGCCCGTAGCTTTACTTGGTAATGCCCTAGTACAAATAAAAAAATTGACTTCGTAGGATACTTAGTGGCGGGCATACGGAGATTGTCGTAGGAGTTTCTAAAAGAAAATGTGGTCGTCACTGGTGGAAATATTTTTTTGTTTATTTTTTAAAACTTTCTTTTCCCATTTACCCGTAAATAAACCTTTTGTAAATACCAGTTTTCCACTGCTTACATAGGGAAATTAAGGCAACAGGAACATAATCGAGTATAAAAGAGAAAAGGTCGTTGGGAATCGGACGAAAAGTATGCGTGAACGTCTTCTATTGCATTACAGCATACGAAGAGTTGAAAAATAAGCTGTTTCGTGGTTATTATTATTCGCCAGATAGTGTAGGTATCGACGGCACATTTGGAAAAATATAACTGAGTTCCCTTGTAGCTACTAAACAGCCCTAGTGCCCTGATATTGTAAAGACCATTCAACAATGACCAGAAAAGTCTTATCACTAATCACAGGTAACTGAGAATAGCCCATAGTCACCCTACAATCACACCGAGAATACAAGGACTCGGTGTTCTGACGTCAGAGCCGCATGACGTAGACACAGCGAGGAGTACGTGTCGCCTGATCCACCCGCTATTTTTCTCTAGTGCGCGAGAGTAAACGACGCGGTTAACTTCTTTCCTTTTTGCTCGAGTTTTAATTAAAAAGTAATAAATTGTGTGATATTCTTGTGTTGTGATGTGTTTCACCGATGGTACCGGTATACTTAAAATGCCGTATACCCGTTGGTGCTGGAATGTCGGGGAAATTATAGTAATGGACCGAAGGCACACGCATTTCGTTTTCCAACGGATGCAACCATGTCTGTTAAACGGGAAGGAAAAATTTTACTTTATCCAAGTTCAGTATAAGGTCTGTAAATTAAATTTTGCTAAAGGAAACTTATTGAATTGTTCTACAGCAAAGCACCGGATTCAAGAACCGGCGAGACTATAACGGTACCTAACCTATGACAGTGGCAACCTTTTGTCATGGACAACAGGTTGTCACTATCTGCTGACGATAGCTTTTAATGTGGGAGCACTAGGTCGCGGTCCATTATACTTACACCCGAGACAAGCAAACAACGAGAAGCGACAATATGACATTTGGCGAAATCAATGTAGTGGGAAGTAACCCGGCCAACTGTCATAAGTTTAAGCCGGCAGTGTTTCAGCTGTTAGTCCGGTAGTCGATGAGTTATCGGTTTAGTTGTCGTTTTTGTTGAAAAAAGTGTAGTGTTTAACTGTTTGTTTTTGTGAGTGTTGTGCTATTATAAAACTATGCCTGGTAATATCTGTGCGTTTCGAGGGTGTCACTCAAAACAAGGTCAAGGAATAAGCATGTTTCTATTGCCAAAGGATCCTGAACACTAAGTACATTTGCACCGCTGTGACACATTTGTTTATATTTGTTTTGCTGTATTTATCTGCTGTATGTTATTACGTGAAAGGTATATGGAAAAGACCTACCATTATTTATTATGTTATTTAAGTGAAGTTGATATTAAATGTATAAAACAAGTACCCTTTTAAGGAAAGGCGACGGGAAGGAAAAAACATCAAACTAATCTAAAAGAAATAAATGTTTTTATTTTTCCAACAAACCAAAAGAACAAAAAGAACTAAAGGAGCTTACCTCTAAAATAGCCTAACAGCGAGGCACAACCTTCCTCTCTGAAGGTGCTTTTCAAAAAGCGACCTCAAAGGCCACGAGAACTCTGAAGAAACCCCCTTCTCCTCCAACAATCAGCTGACACAAAGTTTTGTCAACGTAACATAACCCCAACAAAAAAGAAGAGAACAGAGACACACTACCAAAGATCAGAACAATACGAGAGTCTGGGCTTTTACCAGAACATAAATTAGATAATGAAACAAGAAAAATAATTCCAAAGAACTTTGTTTATACATAAAATTCCCAATAGTGAAAAATGGGCGTTCTGCGACTTGACGGGAGCCAGAAACGGAGATACGTGGTCAACCTACTCGCAGTGTCTTGTGCAATTAACCGACAGAAAAGCCAACGCACTACTAACCCCACATTGACCATTTGAACTAATTTTCTGTAAACAAAGATGACAAAATTTAATAAACAAGTTTTTGAACAAAACAACTATAAAAGATGCAGTTTGTGGAAATATGACTGTAAGAATCAAGGGTAAGTCTAACATTCCCCACAAGCTCAATAGTGGCAATTCTAAAATTGCTACAAACTTAAGACGCGATGCAGTACCTACTTAATTTCCCAACTGTTGCTCTTATTTATCTAAAACTGTAAAGTTGCGTCGTAAAGATAAACTCCAGAAACTGGGAGATCAAAATTTTGCAAAAACGATTAAAAATAGTTAAACTGAGTTTTGAAATTTATCAAAAAGCATTTTCATATACCAATTTTAAAGAGTTTCTTGTTATTTTCAACTCGTTTGAGCTACCCAATGCTGATTTAAAATAATGATATGCAAATAATTCGTTGTTTAAATTAAAATATTCTCCTGGACCTGTAATAACATTCTGTAATAATAAATTCTGATTTTAGGGTAGAAAGATTTTTGTGTGGCAGCGAAATACAAATACTTCAAAATGACACTAAATCTGATTTAAAGACACCGTTTATCTCTAATAATATGAATGCAGTGTTGTTATTTAATATAGACAGACACTCAGAAAAAAATGAGCCAAAAAATGCGATGAAAATAAAAGTTGTTTAAAACATATTTCGAACGTATTAGATTCTCTGATGCCAAATATGTCAGATAAGAGGGAAGAGAGTTTTCAAAATAATTTTGCTTTAGCAGCTTTTATATTTGAGCAACTAAAATTAAAAACCTTCAAACAATAAGTCCGCATGCTTCCAAATACTTGATACATTTTGGTGTACTTATCTGCCTGTCGATCATAAATTTATTGCACTATTTATATGATTGTTCGTATAGCAACGATTGTAATAACATGCACCGTAATTATCCTTCTAAAAAATTGCTGTGGTAAATCTAACGACCGATTAGCGAAGTCATCTAAAAGCCGTAAAGACTGTTACTAAATATGTTGTTTTGGTTTTTGCTTTGGAACTTGGGTTTTCCATAATAAAATCGAATGGGGTGCAAAGAAGGGCTCAGTTGACGACTGGCACCATCTTTCAACCAAAGGCCCTTTAAAGGTTTTAAAAATACATCCATTTTTGAATGCTACAACAGTGGTGACGTCACGCGAGAGCACCGAGTCCTTGTATTGTCGGTGTTGTTGCACCCTCTTAATACAGGGGTCGACGTGACACTAATGAAAGTCATTAAATTTACTTTGCTTAAACATTCTGAAAATGTCAACTTTGAAATTTTGTCTAGAATCATGAAAATTCGATTCAGCTATCTGGAATATTATAAGAATTCCACTATTTAACAAAAAATTGACTACGGCGCCCCGTATATCAGGACCCAGCTCTGTTTTTGAGACTTCTGGCTAAGATTTTCAGCCGTGGTGCATTATTAAATAATATTCTTCTTACTATTAAAAAACTATATTGAGATATACAGGGTGGACGTAAAGTAAGGAATAAATTCATTATCTCGGAAACTGCAATTTTTTAAAAAAATCGCTTGGACCCGTCGATTTTGTTTTTCGATCGCGCATATTCTGACATAAAATGTAGATATACAGGGTGTTCCAAATAAGAGTGCCAGAAAAAATATTTTTTTCTTAAATGGAACCCCCCGTATATTATTGCATGTTCGGATTCTTCGGAAAATTCTAAACATTTTTCATGTAGCATGTGCTATACCTTAGCCCAAGCGTTTTGGAGTTATTCTCATTCAAAACTTGTAGTCAGCATGCGTGAAGCGCAAAAAAAGTCAAGTAGTCTTTGGATTTATGACGCAAGAATCAAAAGAATTAATGTCAATAGTTATTGTTATTGTCAGTTTTATGTGTATTTTCCTAACGTTTTACTAGTTTTCAAAAGACTCATTTCGTTTTTTCATAACTAAATTACATTAAAATGCGGCTCAATGAAAAACAGCGCATAGAGGTTTTGATGATGATGGGCTACGGGGAGAGAGTTAGAAAGCAGCAAGAAGTTTGTGAGTTATTTAATCAAAAATACTCCAATCGTCCGCCAATATCACAATCAACAGTAAGCAAAATTGAGTACAAGTTTAGGCAATTCGGTCATGTAAGAGATGTCCCTAGATGTGGTCGTCCTCAAGTTGATGAAAACAATTAGAAGTCTTACTGGCAGTTCAAGATAACCAGCATGTGGTGTCTAGGCAGGTAGCAAGTGACGTGGATATTGGAAAAACAACAGTTCTTAAAATACTGCATAGAAATAAATACCATCCTTATAAAATGCAGTTCTCCAAGAACTTTTGGAAGGGGACTTTGAGAGGCGCCTTGAATTTTGTGAGCGGTTACAGGATATGTGTTTCGAAAACAGAAATTTTGTAAAAAATATAATTTTTTCCGATGAGTCCACTTTTTGCTTGAATGGTGACGTAAATACCCAAAATTATCGATATTGGTCCGATGTAAATCCACACTGGATGAGGGAAGGACACACACAATATAATCAAAAAATCAATGTGTGGGCGTTGTTGCTGACACTGCTATAGGGCCTTGCTTTTTTGACGAAAATTTAACAGGCGAGAGATACTTGAGTTTTTTAGAACAAGAACTTGTTCCAGCCCTGGCCACCCTTTTTCCTGAGTTAGAACGTCCCGATTTGCCACATCATAATATCTGGTTGCAACAAGATGGTGCTCCCCCACATTTCGCTGTGGGAGTTCGTACTTATTTGGACGATACTTTTCCAAACAGGTGGATTGGAAGAGGTGGTTCTATTGAGTGGCTGCCTAGGTCACCCGATTTAACACCACTCGATTTTTTTTTATGGGGATACCTTAAGGAAAGCGTATTCAAAAGCCAGCCTGCAAATTTAGATGATTTAAAACATCGCATCCGGCAACAAATTCGGCAAATTACACCCCAAATGGTTCGAAATGTTCAGCAAGAATTTGAAGATCGGTTAGGCTATTGTCAGTTGACCAACGGAAGACACTTCGAACATTTACTTAAGTAAAATTATTTTTAAGTTCACCAAACTGTTTTTTCGATAAACAAAACATTTTTAAAATAATTGTATTCGTTGTTTTCTCCATGACTTTTTTCCACTTTTCAAATTTTGAATGAGAATAACTCCAAAACGCTTGGGCTAAGGTATAGCACATGCTACATGAAAAATGTTTAGAATTTTCCGAAGAATCCGAACATGCAATAATATACAGGGGGTTCCATTTAAGAAAAAAATATTTTTTCTGGCACTCTTATTTGGAACACCCTGTATATCTACATTTTATGTCAGAATATGCGCGATCGAAAAACAAAATCGACGGGTCCAAGCGATTTTTTTAAAAAATTGCAGTTTCCGAGATAATGAATTTATTCCTTACTTTACGTCCACCCTGTATAGGTCTTCATTACATTCGCTTAATAAACAATGCGTTTGATGTGAACTGTCCACCGCTAAAAATTGATGCTTAATGCTCCGGTAACAACAGCATATCAGTAGACTGTCCATATAGAGTTCGGTTCCAACATTTTATACGCGAGATTAAAGAATAGACCCCCAGTTTTAACAATATTTGCGACCAATCTTCCTGTCAGACGATTGATTTAAAAAACAGCGCTTATTAGTTACCGCCAAGAGCGGTACAGGTTACTACCGCATTTTTACATATATTTTATCATATTCAAGAATGAATTCTAACAGTATTAATAAACCCATAATTTTAATAACTTACTAGGACGCCATCATACGGCGGTAAGTGGCTACACGATATCCGCTATTAAAGACGACGATAGAATAATTATTATATTTATGAATTATTTATTTGGTATTTGATTCTTTTTTCTTTCCCACGTGAACTAGTATACGTACATATATGTTTTTATACAGGGATTTTCACTTAAAACTCCCAGGATTAGGATTACTTTGAATTTGTTAAAGATAACATCAATGCGACGCCTTCGACGTACGCTTCAAAAATATAAATCGATTGCAGGGACTTCGAAAGTAGGTGCCTGCAATTGAAAGTACTTTAAATCTTAAGATTTCACCCCAATTCGATTACTTCACTCGTTTTTAAGTAATTCAAGGTTATTTAAATTTTTTTATTAATTATGCAAACGAGTACCTAAAAACTAAAATAATTCTTCACTTAATAATAATTCAGTCAATTTTGTTCAAAATTCATTCCTTCTGCGCGAACACAACTGTCAACATTTTTTAAAAGTTTGCTGTGGGTAACTATTAAAAGTGTTTGTGTAATTTTGTCGATTAGATCGGTCATATCTTCAACTGCTGTTTCGTAGACAATATCCTTAAAATGACCCCAAAGAAAAAATCTAAGGGTGTTATATCTGGTGGCCTTGCTGGCCATATTATTGGTCCGTTGCTTTCAAACCATCGATTGAGATACTGTCTGTCCAAGTGGTCCTTAACAATTTGAGCCTTATGAGCAGAAGCCCCATCCTTCTCCAGCTACATATTCGTTCTGTACTCAAAGGGTACCTCCTTCTACCAGTTCTGCAAGTTTAAATTGGAAAAAATGTAAATATCGTTTTTCAGTTAAAATCCGTTTGTAAAAATGTGGTTCAATGAGATATCCATTTAGTAAGCCGCACCAAACATTAATTTCAAAAACACCTTGATTTCCTCTTCCTCTAATTCAACGAGGATGATTTTGGGACCAATAGCGACAATTATGTCGGTTCAAGATTCCATTATTACGAAAGTGACTCGTCGCTCCATAAAATGTTGAACAAGATTATTTACATTTTGGCAATACAATGGAATTCGGAAAATCTTGCTAAGAATTCCAGTCTTGTATGGATGAAACTTGTTGTTGTGTAGAATCCTTCATGAAGGGCTTATGAAAATACCAGTGTTTTCTTTGATTTTGGCTGGTGAAGTTTTAGGATTATCGTCAACTTGCTGTAAAACTTGAGATATATTTTTATCATTTGTAGCAATTTTTCTCCTATCTCTTTTCGGTTTTACAAAGCAGCCATACTCCCTTATGTTCCTGCACAAAGCTGCAAAGATTTCGTCATCAGGATTTCTTCTATGAGGATAACGATGCCCATGCACTCTTTGTGCGTCCTTAGCATTTGACCTGCATTCACCGTAAATCAGTAACATATCTACTTTTTCTTGGTTAGTGTATTTTCATAGAACTTTATTAATTCCTATAAATGACAACGTCATAAGTACAATGTTATAATCTGTCGAGGTGTTTACCTGAAGGAAGGTAAATTATTGATTTTTGCGAGACACATGTACCTACCTACGGGATCTTCTGTGTGTTTTAAAGTTAGGATTATCAATTAACTTATTTTCTATTGATGTTTACTGATTCAGTATTGTTCGTATAAATTTTGAATATTAATCGGCAAAAGCTTTATTTGTTCGTGTGTCATGCGTTTTACTGCTGCTTGCATTGGCGCCTTTTGCCGTCTTTTTTTTTTGTTTTTAGACGGTGCTGATGAGTGCTTCTCCGCTATTTCTAGTGCCTCTCTACTGTTGATTGGGCTCGCCAATAGGGAGCCAGTCTTTCGATAGTCGAGTCAGGTCTTGCTCTGATATGTGATTGCGTTGTAAGTTCGTTGGTCGAAATGTCTGTACGCCTGTAGTAGTCGGATATAATTTTCCAAAAGAATTCGTTAATTGTCTGTATACGAAAGTCGTCGTGCAATACACGATTCATTGTGTACCCAGAAACATTTGCAATCAATTTCGGCCTGACTAAGTAGTGAGGTAGGGAGTAGATAGAGCTTAATTGACGCAATGCAAGCTTAACTCTGTTTATTGAATTTAGCCTCCAATTCAGCCTTTGGTCAAAGATAAAAAATTAATAACAATTAGGTGTTACAGTTTTTTAAAACCTTTTATTACTTAAAAACTAGTAGCAATCGAATTAGGGTAAATGCCAAAATAAATAGCAAAAGAATACAGATGGATTTATAAACTCGAAAAGTTGACGAGGTTGAAGTTATGTTCAAATTGGTGAGGTTCGATATTCGACAGTCCAGAATATGGCATTTATAAAGTCAGTAGCGAAGTTCGAAAAAGTTGTTGTTTGATTGGTTGAAATTTTTCTCCAATAGAGTGACACTGTTGTAGATTAATTCATAATTTTCGATTAACTCTAGTAACAATAAATTAGTGCCATCATTCTCTATACTATCCATTTCTAGTTTTCCAATTTCTGGCACAAAACACAATACTAAGCTTACAACAAACAGAAAATCCAAATACAAATGACGGAAGGGCGACGTAAACATCGAAAAGACATTTCGCTGTAACCACATGACTTTAAAATAGCTTCTTCATTGGTCGAAACGAACCTCTTGAACTCCGAACATAAAAATTGGTTATCTTGAACTACACGGGAACTTTTACGAACTTTGCACGAACTGAGTCTATAAAGAAAACTGAAGGTTCCCTTTAGTTTAAATTGAACTCTTATTTCCAACGCCAATTGAACCTCAACCTCGTCAACTTTTCCGAGTTTATAAATCCAGCTTACTACTTGGCAAGTGGTAATCATAATATGACATATAAATATGTATGCTCGCTTGTCATGCTTGCCCTGTACTGACGAGAACCAAAGAGTTCGAAACCGGTCTACAGGTAGCAGCAGTGTAGCATCCTATCATTAAAAACAAAGATTCATTCTTTTCTTTTCCGGTAGTTTCTGCAATCTGAGTTTGTATTTTAGTACTAACAGTGTTATTCAAAATATGCCAAATTTTGCTATATAATTCAACGCTCGTTGGGGCATGTAGCCCAGAGAATAGCTGTTTTAGCATAATTTGGTTAATCCTTATTATATAAGGTCTCAACAAGTGGCTAGAGAACAAAGTTCTCACATACATATTTATATGTCATAAATGACAAAAGTCTTAAAATTTAAAGTACTTTCAAATGTACCTAATTTTGAAGTTCGAATATATATCCGTTTTAAGGTACGAACCTATGTTATTTAGATTTTGGATTGCATTCTGTAAAAACGTGACTTTTTCACGAACTGTGATAATACTCTTTAGATTTCGCATGTCAATAAAACAACTGGGCTAAAAAATTACTTACGATTCATATGATTGATGTAATAGGGACCAATTTGACCATCGTACCCCTCTTCCCATCCTAGAGGTAATTCGTTTCCTATACAGTCTGCAAATGTTTGTGGTTTTGTATATCTAAAAAAAATAAAATAAAATTTACCAATTATTTTTATCTAAGCCTATTCGTAAGATCTTGATCAAATAGCTATTTATCTAATAAGTTGCAAAATAGGGTTTTTTTTGTACACATTGTGTTGCTAAAACAAGCTAACATACTATAAAAAAAACGTCCTCAAAGTATCCTGTTGAATCAATTACGTATGTCTTGAATTATTGCTATAAAGGTGAATGAAAAATCGAACTGTAAAGTTCTAAAGTTTTTATTTAAAAGAAGATTACATTATTGACCATTCTAGGATGAAGTCGCTGGGGGCAAAGTTGACAAATTTAAGTTATACTTTATGTCAAAGCCATGAAATTATTATTAGGCCAACGACCTGTCAAGAATGACAGTGGTTGGCACACATTTCTATGTAAACAACCGTTTGAGCTTGCGTCGAAAGGATAAAGGGGTATGTATTTAAATTAGTATTTTTACTATTTTTCAGTTTATTTTGGTGTTTATTATTTCGTGAGTGTTTTTAAAAAGCTTTATTATTATCATGCCTGTTACTTGTATTGTTGTTGGCAAATGTCACGTGGTTTTGATTGCCTAATTAAATATTTGACAACGGCCCTATTTGCTGGGGACCACAGTGACAAGTTTAGGTTATTTTTCATGTCAAAATCATATGTTCTGGAATGGTATATTGTCATTGTCATTGCATAATACAGAAATTTAAAGAAACACCTTATACAATAAAGAACCTAAAAATTCTATTCTAGTCTACTGATTGGTGAGCAGGAAATTGTTGATCTCCTGAAATTATACGTAATTCTAGTTCGTAGGTCTCTACATTTTTGCAAGGGGTTTTGAAAACTGAGTTTTTAATCCGTGGCCAGAAAAAGAAGTCGCAGGACCGTGGTGGGCAAACTGACACACCTATTACGACTAAAGATGCGTTCTTCGAAAAATTCTTTCAAAGAATTTAAATTATCAAGTTAGGTGAAGTTCTGCGAGAAGTAGCCTTATAGCATCCCTTCCTCGTCCAATGCGTTTACATAATTCATGACGGCATCGGTCCAATTAACCTTCTTTTTGAGAATGCAGAGGTTCTTCTCTACAAAGAAATGTCGGGTTAGTTTAAAAACGTCTTCATTATTATGCAAATTACCCATAAACCACTCTTGACAATTGCATTTGCTGCGGATTGCCGGTTGGTAACAATCCTTGTAACTATATTAACGACCTTAGAATTATTACAAATTTATATTATAACCAAAAAGTAAAAGTATGCATCAATAACCAACTCAGAGGAAATCGAAATAAGAAGAGGAGTAAGGCTGGGATGTGTCTTATCACCAATGCTTTTAATGCATACTGCGAAGAAATCATCCAGAAAGCACTAGAACGAGAAACATCCGGAATATGAGTCAACGGAACACCGATCAATAATATAAGGTATGCAGTATGCAGACGATGCCGTGGTCAATAACATCAAGAAAACTAATATTGAAGCAAAAGAACCAACACAAAGTCCCGGTCTCAATAAATTTAATATTTAAAACAACTAATTGGTTACATGTTTCGCCTATAAGGCATCATCAGGCCTAAAAAGAAGTCAATAATCACGCATAAAAGTAAACAAATCTACTAGTAAACCCACCTGATACACCAAAAAAACATTTAAACATTTTTTTAAAAAGAATAAAAATGTCAAAATATAAAAAAAAAAAAAAAAAATAGATAAACGTTACAATTACATCACTACATGACAGTCAGAACTTAAACTAAGAATTGTATATAAACAATAACGGTATAACAAAAAAATAAAGGTATAGGGTTCGTTAAACAAGTCCAAGGTGTATTGAACGGGGGGAAGACGCAGTCACCTATATAGAGAGCAAACTCTTTTTAAATTTATGAGAATCTCAAAAATCTAGCGGGACAAAGAAAATGTGATAGTGAACGGCAAGGACATAGAGCAAGTTGAGAACTGCACATTTGCACATACCTCGGAACATTGATAAACTCAACAATTGACTCCAACAAAGAAATTGAGAAGCGCATAGAAATAGCCCGATTAAATTTCATCGGGATGAGAAAGGTGCTCAGCGCCAGAGATCTAACATTGAACTTGAGGGTCAAGCTGTTGAGATTTTACATCTTCTCTGCATTTCTTTATGGGGTAGAAGCTTGGACGCTGAGCGCAAGGACTACCAAGAAAATTGAATCATTCGAAATGTGGGTCTACCGAAGAATTCCGAAAATTCCATGGATTGAATACCTCGGACATATCACACGAGGAGATATGCTATGCTGCAACTGATTGTGGAGGGAAAGAGAAACGTACACCTCGGGTGAACTCTTCAGAGCAGCAGCCTCCAGTCAGGATGGCAATGATGATTGGCAACCTCCGTCACGGAAATCTTGATAGACGATAAGTGTACAAATGCAGGTCACATTTTGGGATTGTATTGCAGGTTCCGTAGGATACATTTCGTTGCGGGCTTAAACGCCAAATAGCCAAATATGTGGGTGTTCATTAACAATTTTGCCTCAATTCTTCTACTTTTTGTGCAGAGGGTCACCCACTGTCTTCCTTTCTATTCACAATTACTGTTCCTTTAAACAGAGCCACAGATCTAAACCAAACTTGGCGAAACTGGTCAGAATCCATGAGTAGTGAAGAAATTCTCATTGAAAATCCTGAATAGCGCCCCATGTTGAAAAACTCACTAGCCTTCTACCATTTTTAACGTAATTTCACATCAAAAGCTTTATGTTCTACCATAATTACTTTTCTTACAATTAAAATATTCAGAACTTGACGGTTCCATTTTTATTCACCCTTAACTTATTGTACCTAGGTTACCTTTCAACCGTAACAATTCAAGAAATGTGACTGATTCCACGGTATCCTTAAATTGATTGATTGGGTTACCATGGAACGGAGTCAATATCAACAATTCTTTGTTAAAATATCCACTTTTATTTCCCAATTTTGCGAGTTGTGTGGTAAAAATTGGCGAATCTGTACCTTCCGAAGTTGAAGAAGTCAACGGGAGCTTCTGAAACGGCGTAGGTACACGAATTTCCAAAAATGGCGCGAAGTGACGAATATGTTTATGTATAACTGACACTTTTGAGAATAAATATCAATGTGAAGAAGAGGACCTTTCGTAACTAAATCACAAAAATATTATTTATAACAAACTAAATATAATCCTAGTAAATTTAAATATAATACTTCTTATTCCTTCAGCTTTACCAATATTAATATGATGATATGAATTTTAATAGTTTTCTATGATACAAGACGAAGAACATATATGGCAAATATTCTGAGTTGTGAAATTTTTCTGCACGTTCTCAAATATGTATGTACAAATTCCATACAGACTACGTGAGCCAACTTCGGTCGCTATAGTTTTTTTAGTAAAAAAAATCTTGTAAAAACAAAACCGTATTAATATTTCAAAGAAAAACTAAAGATGAATTGCATTCAGTATCCATCCATTAACCAGAATAGCCAAACCTGCTTGTGTTATACAAAATAAAATTAATTATTATATTAATCATTGCGTACGTGAGAAATTATATTAAAGAATGCAACCGCGCCATAAGGAGAACATAAACGTTTTTGATGCCCATAACGGCTGCTTTTTTACGTAAAAGAAATTCGTTACAAGCCGTACGTACACGCAACCAATGCTTTGCCAGAAATCTCAAATATGGCCTATTATAACGAAGCTATGTCTTACGTACGCTGACAAGCAATATCTTTAAAAAAATGCACATTCTTTTAATTCCTAAAATCAAATCTGCTTCGCAACAAGTTTTCTTTTTCATATTATCCATACTGAAACATTTTATCTGTCGGCATATACCAATTTAACACAATATTTGTAGTAATAAAATATTAGTGAAAGTTTCACCGGCGCGTATAAATGTATTACAGTTTTTTTCCTTAAAATGCGTATAACACGCTTGTACACTTACTTAAGAGCCTTATTTGATACTTGATAGTAGAAACAAGTTTATAGATTATGGGGCTTGTATGCCATTTTTACTGAATGCGCTAAGCCAAGTAAAAATAATAAATTTTCTGATTTTTTTCTGCTAAAGATCACATTCTTGTATTTTCACTTTAATTGCTTTACTATGCACAGTCGTCGCCGTCGCTGTAAACATTAAATCGCTCTCGTTAATCCTATTAGAAACAAAATGATTAACTCCGGCCCGTTCGAGATTTTTTAACTCTTTGAACGATCAGAGAATAACTGTGAGAACTGAGTAAACAGTACCCAGTGAGAAACCCCTACCGTCAGGAAGATTCATCGTGAACATAAATATATTTCTTTAAAAAGTTACCCTTCTGGCTCTCATCTAAACGCACAAGCTGTATGTGTTTATTAATGAACTTGTTCTAAGAAAACACTTCTACAAAAATATTATTACAAAGAAACTATAAAAACGAACTAAACGACAAGAATAAACAAGGGAAATGCGCTTACAGCAGACAAGAAACTAATAATATTAATATTAATAATAATAATAATAATAATAATAATAGTCATGCAGCGATGAAGACAGATATAAGGGAAGAGTGTTTAAAGAGAACAAAAAGACTTCTGAGAACGAAACTGAACAGCAAAAACTTGTTCAAAGCAATTAACACCTACGCCATTCGGCATAGTAGATTGGAGCGTGATGAAAGCTCCAGATATGGAAGGAAAAACCTCTGCCCGGACGACACTTGAACGAGGCAGCCCAGGATTACGTCGACAGTCTTGAGTCGAACTACTGGCTCATCACTGGACGGATGTTTCCTGAAACGGAGGGATTTCTACTGGCAATCCAAGATCAGGTCATACCAACTAGAAACTACCTGACATACATAATTAGAGACGACTCAGTACAGGCAGACAAATGCAGATACGGATGTCAAACGGCAGAAACGATCCAACACATCACGGGAGGATGCAAGATGTTTTCTGCAACAGAATACAAAGAGAGGCATGACGCAGTGGCCAAGATCCTACACCAGGAGTTAGCGGTGAAGCTACAGCTTGTCCAAAACGAGAAGATCCCATATTATAAATATACACCTGAGACAATCATAGAAAACAACTACTATAAGATGTACTGGGATCGGACTATTCTTACTGATCAGACGGTGGCCCACAACAGACCGGACCTTGTTGTGGAGGAAAACGACTTTGATAGATGTATATCAAATAACAACAACCTTCTAGTGAAGCATGTTGAGAAAATAGCGAAGCATTGAGACCTCCAGGAGCAAATAAGAAGACAGTGGAATATTGGCAGCATCGAAATCATGCCGATTATTGTTTCAACAACAGGAGTAATCCCAAACAAGCTTTTGAAAAACCTTAGAACACTAGACGTACCTCAAGATCTGTACAAAGATATGCAGAAAGCAGCTCTACTTTCAAGAAGCCGAACAGTCAAGAAGTATATGGGTAAACCAAAGAAGAATCCCACGGGCCCAATCAATAACACGGAAGGGGCCCCCACAAAGCTCAATCCTTTTGATATCGGTGATATCTGGGATGAGTGAATGTTCCCCGTAGAGGGAGTGCATGACAATACATAGTTTCAAAACTTATAAACCCTAATCTACGTAGGTATCCCTTAAATAATAAAATATTTTTCTGTCAAAGTCACCTAAACTATTTGCATTTTTAATCCTTTCCGGGAGGTCATTAAAAAGGCGAACTCCCTCGAAAAATAACGACTTTTGAAAGGATGCAGTCTTAACCGTTTCAGTGTTATAGTGTTGGCCAGAGCAAATGTTATAATCATGAAAATTTGATCTTTTTTTAAGAAAACCATTAAAATATTTTGGTAGCTGCTTTAGTTCTATTTTATATATTAGAATTAAGTTCGCCCTTCTGATGCTTTGTTCTACAGGAAGCAGTGGCGTAATTAAGGGCATGTGCGTCCCCACCGCAAAATTTTGAAAGCGCCCTGCTATTTTGCACCTGTCTGAATCCTTCACACTTACACCATAGTAAAGAATATTGTCATTTGTAAGCGTTGTTTAATATAGAATGATATAAAGGTTTATTATTTTTATCAATTTATCAAGGGACTTGAGGGCGCCCCCGGCTTTGCTGCGCCCCCCGCGATGCGGGGGCGGTTTTTACGCCACTGTCTGTCCAATTTAAATTCTGTAACATATTTCTTATTGGGTATATCTATTGCATTGGAGAATAATTCGCATAATCTTATTTTGCTGAATCTGCATTGGGACAAACAATTCGAAACGCGACAGAAGAAGCCAATCTTTTTCCCTAATTTCTTACATAGATAATCCACCTGATTAACAAAGATAAGCTGAGGATCCAAAAAAACTCCTAAATATTGTATTTCCGACACAAAGTTAATTTCACATTCAGCATACTTCTTACAATTTACTTTTGAACCTATTACCATACATTTTGTCTTTGATGTGTTCAGTTTTAATTTATTTTGACAAAGCCAGTCATACATTATTTTAAGTTCACTGTTCAAAATATCAGTTAGTTCCCTAATGTTATTTCCTGATACACAAATAAGGGTATCATCCGCAAATAAATTGACAAAAGATTTTTTAGAGCTATATGAATATCATTAACATAAATAACAAACAATAAAGGACCTAGCACACTTCCTTGCGGAACGCCCCATTTATTTTTCCTTTTAGTTGATAGTTTTATCGTCCACTCTAGTCATTTGATACCTGTCACTTAAGTAATCTTTAATCCAGTCTAATGAACTGCCATTTACACCATATCGTCGTAACTTTCACGATCGATTGTTTCAAACGCACGTTGCAAGTCTACAAATATACTAAGCACCAGACTGTCCCACAAACAATAACTGATAACCCTCAAAATAGGTCTTTAGTTGTCGAGAGACGATTGTTTCAATGATCTTATCTACAACAGGCAGTCTGCTGCATTAAGTTAATTGGCCTGAATTCGGATGGAGTTTTAGGTCTAGAAACTTTAGGTATAGGAATTATAACACTATTTTTTATTTCATCTCGTACTTTCCCAGTTTGTAAGAAGGTATTAACTAAGTAAAGAAAAGGCTATCCTATTACACAGAAAAGGTCCTTTACCAATTTGATGTTTAATGATATTATTTTTAGATCCAAAAACAATTTTTTTTAGTTCCGAAAAGTTTACAGGTTTAAAATCGGCAAAGTTATGTTTATCAACTCCATCTATATAACACTTCCAATGTTTATTTTCTATGCTATTTGAGATTTCATCTATACTGTGCGCACAGAAAGTATTAAAATTCTCCTCTATTGACCCATTATAAGTTGCATAGTCGATATCCGTGAGAACTATTTGTTGATTATTATTTCCCATCAGGTCTTTTAGTGTTCTCCACATCTTCTTTCCATCTCCTTTGCACCTGTCTATGTTGTGATCATAATACTTTGTTTTCTCAGTACGTAATAAAGAAGTAACTCCATTACGTTTAGTTTGATAGTCTTTCCAATCTTCCAACTTTTAGTCAGTATAAACTTGGTATATGCTCTGTCCCTATTACATTGTGCCTGCTTAACTGATCTCGTAATCCATGGATATTTTGTTGTTAACTGTAACTGTCAGTTCAATTCCGTCTATCAAATACAGGTGTTTGACAGCAATCTAAAATTTGACTGCGTTAACAGTAATGTATGAATTTAATTTGTTTACATCTGGCCTCTTGGTTTTGAACTGACTTCATACTATGTTACTCTTAAGTTAAAGATACATCGTGGACTACTTAAACTTCCACCAAGAAACGATAATTGCTCTATCATGTGTCTGTAATGGTCTATATTGTGTTTGTTTTATTTTCAATGAGCGGTCGCGTTAAATTAGTTACGATTTAATATGCAAAAAGGTATGTATTATGTTAACTTGAATAATTTAGAATAATTACATCGATTATTCAAACCATTTACCTGTTACGCACCTGATTTTAAACAGGTAGCATTATAAGTAAAACCTATTGAACTTTTTACACATTTACCCTAGGTTAAGAATCATGAATTGCTTAACTGTCTTTGAGCATTACATACATGAAAGTAGTTTGTAAATTTTATGAATTAAATTACATACCCTGTTCCTATTAGCTAGTGTGTCGTGTAAAGACCTGGCTATGGTGCAGGTTAGGTGTTCAGATGAGCTTAATAAAAATAATTGTATTACAATTTTGCATGGTGTTATAGATTATAAAGAAGCTGGCTAGCTATTGAAAAACACCTGACCACTGTAACCAAGAGTAAGCAACAAAATTTTGTAGTACTTGTAAATTATTCGATTTTCTATCATCATCAAGCCGACCTATAAGACTGCCAGTGATTTTCTCTAACACTGTCGTGTCAAGTTGTACAGTACTTGCAGCACTAACAAGAGCAATTTTGGGCTTCTAAGGTCTTTGGAATCTGATGGCATGACCGTGTAGTTCCCGCCTCTTTGCTCTAAAATGAATTTATCGTCATTAGAGGTATGTAGGCACAGCAAGAAACCTTAAGATACTGACTGAACAAAGGTTTGGGGTTTGTGACATACAGGGTGTCAATTGAAATAATTTAACTTTTAAGGAGGTACTTATTTTAAATATTGAGTGATGTTATTTCAAAATTCTTTCGCAGGTTTACATTTTGTCGTTTCTAAGCACGAAATGTTTTGGCGCTGTTTTACTTATCTCTTATTGTAGTTAGGAGCGATAAAAATATATTCCTAGGTATCAATTTATGCATTTGATCTATTGGTTTGATTAGTGGAAATAATTTTATTCATCTGTTAACTTTTATTTGTTTTTAAACGTTTTTGTGCCTTGAAGTTCAATTTAATCCTAAGAACTGTTCCTTTCAGAGTCATTTATATCGTACTTTCGTATATCGGTAAGTATTTATGGATATTTATTATTTATTCATTCAGTACGGGAGTGGTTGGATGATCAGTATCCGGGGTGGTGGATTGGAAGAATGGCCACCTAAGTCATCAGACCTGACATCACTCGATTTCTTTCTGTGGAGTGACTTGATATCCTTTCTTTTTCTTCTGTGATAGTAGTTTCTTAAGCCAACTCGAAGGAGCCTTTACTTCTGTTCGTTATCGTTGTTTCTTTTCGAATACATCTTGGGCGTTTTTTTGATTGCTTGATACTTTTTTGATCTTCGATGTTTGTTTCTTCACTGATTTTATTGATTAATTGTTCTTGTTTTTTGTTTTATACTTGACGTAATTCGGTTCTTAGGGTGGGAGTCAGTCTTTTGGGTAGTGTTCTTCTAGTGTCTCAAGTCTGATGTCTGCGTAAAGTATTCTTAGTGATACGTATATTGGTGCGTTTGTTATTATTCATAGTACTCTGTTTTGTAAAATTTGTGTCTTTTTAAGTCGTGTTTTATTTACCGTGGACCAAGTCGGTACTCCGTACGTTATTATTGGTCTGATTATAGTCTTTTGTATAGATATTTTTGTTTTGTTGCTTATTTTACGGTCGGTACAGAGTAAAGGAAAGACTGTCCCAGAGAGTCTTAGCCTTGCCTTCGAGAAGAATATTGCTACGGTTTTTTCTTCATTTAATTTAAACTTCCAAGTTTCAAGCAATTTTTGCAAGATTGCAATATGGTGTTGCAGACGTGATACCACTAACCAGGGTTGTCCTGAGGGAGCAGTTATTGCAGTGTGATCAGATCATATATATTATTGTGTTTGGCATGCCAAGGGATGTCAGCAGTATAAATATTATAAAGGATAGCAGCTAGGGGAGACCCTTGCGGGATTCCTGCTTCAATTTGCCTCGTCGTTGATATTGCATATTCTGTTGATATTGCAAAGGCTCTGTCCGCAAGACATAACACTATTAGCCTGATCAGGCATACCTGCCCGTATTAACTGAAGTATTATTAGTCCGTCATGCCAGACCTTATCAAACGCTTTAAAGACATCAAAAAAGCTCGAAACTCATAGTATTCAAAATACAACCAGATTCAATTGAACAAATCCAGCAAAGGATTATCCAAGAATATAGGGCTATTTCACCTAAAACACTTTAAAGGGTCCGCCAACAGTTTGAGTATCGCCTGTACTTGTGCTTACAAAACAATGGTAACCATCTTGAACAATTCATAAAGTAACACACGGGTAAGGATTTTAAAATTTATTCTTCCATAATCGTACTCTTGAGGGGATGGTTGTGACCACTCAAAGCTACAGTATTTCAATTTTAAATTTACTACATTTTCGCTTTTGAGCCTTTCATGAAATTTCTCAAACGTAGGTACTCAACTGTTTGGCAAAACAAATAAAGAAAGAACATACTTATCTAAAATTGCATAAGGAATTCACAAATCACCAAATTAGTGGGAGTTGTCATTTAAGATTTTAGGGGTAGATGCCCTGAGGGGTCAGGGGGTTGAATTTAATACAACAAATACCTCTAAAATTTTCATAGTGTCATCAGCCGAGAAATGATGTATAAAAATCCCTTTAGTTATTGCCATTGTATGTTATTTCTATCTCCATTCAGTGGTATTAGTATAAAGTTTCTTTAAAGTTTGAGCATCTTTGATAGTTTGCTAGTCAATAGTAATATGTACCCTCCCCATAGGTTTACCGCATTTAAAAGTATATTCTTAGCTAATAAAGTTAATTAGAAATAATAATCAAATGATTTTTTTCAGTTATAAATTATCACCAACTACTGCTTACAGTAGTGACCTACAATCGCAGGAGTATCACAAACAAGTTCGGCAACGTTGCACTTTCGTCCATCCTACCGTTGCGTTGTGCGGTTTTTAAATGGACGGATCAATGTACTGTGAAAGACACGCGTGTCCCTTGGTTCGACCTAAGCGTCCGTCTTTCTGTGGTATGCGAACCTCGAATACCTTGGAGAACCTTTCTGGCCGCAGAGGTAGTGGTACCCCGGAAGGAAGGTCAAACAGTCCGACCGAGAGAACTATTCAGGGACGCGGACTGCGACATTGATTTTACGATTTTCGTAGTAGAGGAAGGTAATTGGCATTGGTGCGTACCATTGGACGTATGGAACAAAGTATAATAAGAAGCTCGAATACCCGTGTATTACAAAGCCCAACATGAAAGATTAATACCTATTAACGTCGTATTGTTTGGCTAATAGAAGTAAGTAGTAAATTTTACAGTAAAAATGGCAATTCCTAGAGTTTAGGGATAATAGTTATTTGACCGGTCAAAACATTTTAAATTTTTGCAGTCTTTTATTTGAGTTGTATAATTTTCAACACATTTTTCCAACACCACCCTAGAAGAATCTACAGTTGGAAATCTCCAGGTGATCGAATTCGGAAGGACTGATTGTGCTGACATACGCTAAAAACTAGTTTAAAGACAAAAGTAACAAAGCTAAAGTTACCATCAGTAGATCTCGCATCCTTACAACCAATACAGAAATCTCTCGATATACCGGCTGAAGAGAATAAACCAATACACAGTCGCAAACGTTGAATTGGAGACGAGAGCTGGCGCCTACAACAACTACCGCACCATATCACTCATTTCTTATGCTAGAACCGGAACAGGCGCATTTTGTCTAAGGCAAAGGACCCAGCGAGCAGACGCTTAATCAATAGAAAAAAGCAGAGAGTTCTAGGTGCCGATGCTACTATGTTTCATCGACTACAAAATTGCATTTGATTGAAACTCAACAATCGGCAAGCTTTAAGGCCCAGAGAGTAGTTTGCCAAGTATCCATTTTGTCCCCTGATCTGATAAACATCTATGGGGAGGCTATAATTCGAATCCTACTGGAGGATTGGATTGGGATGGAGGTCTTTCGGTGACTGGTAGAAAAATATCGAGACACAATCCTGGTTGCTTCTATGGTGGGAGGAAATGGTGGTACTATCGAAAAGGGTCAAAACAGAGTTCGTACTAGAAATTAATACACAGAAGACCAAACTATGATATTAGTAAGTAGTATAATATAGTAAAAAAGCTGGTAAGTTTTCTCGTGATTTCCATATTGCTCTACGGGCCTGAAACATGGACACTAAAGGCGTTAGAAAAAAAAGATAATCGACAATTTTGAACTGTGGTGCTGGAGACGAATGCTCCGAACCTCGTAGACTCCAGCATCTGCCTACCTAGAGTCTTAAAGTTGTTTGGTCATATTATGCGCTGAGGCTGGAAATAATAATAATAATAATGTCTGAGAATGTTAATGGGGGCGAAGAGCTACATCGTCAGACTAAGTCCAAAACCAGACTAAAGAATCCTTTCATGGCTTCAAACAGATAGCAGAGAATAGAGAAGTAAGCTGGAAGAGAGCACGATCATGGGCAGTGAGAGATACTATCATTCTACTCTCAACATTATTTATGCATTTGTGGTTAGTCCAGTTTACCTATACCTGTCTTACCGGTGAATCTTTATTATTCCGTATCGGCGTTTTTTCAAATAATTTATAATAAGTAAAAAATCTGGAGTCGTTTTACTGAGATAGGTACATTAAGAAAAGAAACCTGTAAAAGGAATATTAAACTATTGTGGAGCAATTCACCTCACAGATGTGAATCGGAGGAGATTTTACGATTATCCAGGCAACAGCTCATTCACCAAGTTTAATGTTGTTTTGTTTTATGTTGACTTTAAATAGAAATATGTTTTTAATTTGTCCATATTTTAATGTTTAATTGCAATGAAAATATTATAATAATAAATATAAAAATTGATTGGTCAGTTCCACAACCCTAGCAATTCCCTTATCTAGATTCAATCGTGCCACGTTCTTTTTAAAATATTGATTGCTCCAAATATAATATCACATTTTAAATATGACAATCGGAATAAAATTTCTCAAGTGATATGTACCCACGGTAAAACTCAACAAAAACCTATTTAAATTCTTAGTTGAGCACATTATTTCATAAAGCATTCAATTGAACACAAATGCAAAAATGTGTGGCAAGATTTATGAAATAGTAATGCATTTATGTATTAGTTAGGTAGCTACGTAATATTAGCAATAACGATACAATTCCCTATAAACAACCTCGGAGAGAAATTCAATACTATACATTTGCTGACATATTAATATATCGCATCATTGAATGAACTGTGACCTGACCCTCAAAGTACTCCAGCCTACCACTTTAAATCACCAGCTATGAGCACGCTAAGGAGTACTTTTATGAACTAGTAGTTACTATGTATGTAATTATCGTTTCAAGCAATATGATTTACATAATTTTTCTAGGCTTATAAGGAACTTTGTTGCATGTGAAAATCCATTAAACAGATATATAATAAATAAAATGGTTAGACCGGCAGTAATTGGCCGCCTACCAGTCGTTGACCAGTTTGATTTTTAATAAAGTATAAAAAGAAATAGGCTACTGGTCGACTTGTTACAGTTTTATTTAAGTACCTATTCTGTTTGTTTTTTAATTAAGCAATCTTCTAGTTCAAAATTATGATTTCTATTTGTAGAATATAACCACATAGGACGATGTGTGATTATGACTGTACTGTCATCGGCCACATTTTGACTAGCTTGCTCGCTTTTAAATCCCTTGTGACTTCTTATGATCAATTTTCGTTGCTTTTATGGTAGAGACTTACAATGAATGTGATAAAATAAAAATATTTTGATTTTAAGTTTATAGGTAATTGCGCCAAAAAAAATCTGGGACACGCAACTTTTCTTCTCTCGGGCTATTACAAAATTTTCAGCTTTGATATTTAAATCAGTCAGTTTGGCAATATGTCAAAAAACTTTATTTATTGTCAAAGTGGTAACAATAAATAAAGTGGTAAAAATGCCTACGTTAAGTGTAGAACAAATAGTATATTAAAGTACATGTTTTATAAAGCATCATCTTATAGCACGCGTCCATGTTAAAAAACGAGCCGCTTGCGGCGAGTTTTTTAACGGGACAAGTGCTCTAACTGCTTTATAAAACACGTACTTTATACTATTTTTTCTATTTTGTATTTTTTTCAATAAGAAAATACATATTTAAAAAGAAAATCAACCCTTCAAATTTTGTAAATTTGTGTGTCTAAATTCTATGTTGGTAATACTCTAAATTTCTTTTTATCATAGTAGCCTTGACAATAAATAATATTTTCTTTGTGTCATTGTCACGAAATTTGTGATTTAATATTTCATAGAGTTGTTCATAATTATAATTAAAAAAATATGGAGCATGATAATCTGAGTTTAACTCCCCCTGAGTTAAGGGATATTGCTAATAAAACGATAAATCAACTTTTACCAGAGAAATCCCGAAAACTTTCTTTTCTCATGGATAACAATAACAGGAAACGTCAGACGTCAACAGAATAAAACATTTAAATATAACCAATGCCAACTTTTAAAAAATAAAATTCGGAGTTCGAAATGGATATATTTCGAACTCGCTAGCGCGTTCGAAATATCTATTTTTCGAGACAAAATTAGAAAAAAGCTATTATACAGGGTGTTATTTAATAAGTGTCCGATATTTTGCAGGACGATTCCTCAGTTATTTATAAAGTGAAAAGTTGATATAAGCATGTGTCCGCAAGCCCTTTATTTTTGAGATACAGGGTGTTAAAAATTTATTTTCATTTTTGTTTTTCGTAAATAGTTTTTGAAATAATGTCTATATTTAGACGAAAACTCGTATCTAGGGTTTTTTTGAAATGTGAAATTCGAATTTGATGTTAGTATGGCTCCCACTTGTAGAGTGCGCCACCTACGTGTCTTTTTACTCTTTTGAGGAGTCATAACTTTTTTATACCTGCTTGTATTCCATTTTTAAGCAAAAAAATGTATTCCTTTATCGTTTTTACATGAAAAAGGCATACTTGGTAGAAGTCGCTACGAGCAATCGTTCTCGAGAAAAAGAATAGTAAAGAAATAAATGGCATTTATTTGCATATCGCTATGCCCATATCAGAGTTTGATAAAATAGCATTTATCTCCTAAACCAAGCCGAAATCAAAAAGTTATAAAAAGGTACTTTGCATTAGCCAATAAAGTGCCTACATAACAGTGTTATCAAAAGAGAAAACGGCAGTGGCGTACATATTTTTTGTTCCTGTTAAAAAATTGTTACACCCTGTATCTCAAAAATAAAGGGCTTGCGGACCCATGCTTATATGAACTTTTCACCTTATAAGTAACTGAAGAATCGTCCTGTAAAATATCCAGGGTTGGCATGATATATATCACTGATATATATCATGATATATATCACGATATATATCAATGATATTTATAGCTCGATATATATCATGATATTTATTATTAAAAAATAAGTTTTAATTTACTGCCAAATTTTGTATGGTTTAGGTTGGTATTACGGTTGGTAACACTATTTAGTAATTTAACTGGCTTGGTACATAGTTCCTATGGTGTGGTGGAAAATAATTGTTATTGAGGATGAGGATTGCCCAAATAAAAAAGACTTCCTGTCTGGCTTTATGTGAACAACTGCTTACTGCAGTTGCGTCTACCGCGTCCATCATTTGGACTCGTGCAATCGAAACTACGCAATAGGCTTGAAAATGAAAAAGCTGGAAAATTAACGTTTTTATTTAAATACTCTAATCAAATAGAAACAAATAAAAAAGAAAATATTGATTGGATTTGGGCAGGAACTGTACCAGAAGAATTATCGGGACGTTCCATCGATTCTGACGAATCTGACGATGACTTACCATTGATAAGGCTGATGGTTATTTATATTATTTTTTTTTCGGGATTATTTTTTGTTGTAGGCATTCACCCTAGGTAAATATCTGTTGTCTAGGTGAATATCTGTTATTATTATTTTGTTAGCTTTTATGCTTGCTCCGAGGCTTGTTCTGTTTAGAAATATAGCTATCTGTATATTGATTTATTTTTATTTTGAATTAAAGAGACATTTTAAGCCAAATGAAAGTAAAGATGAATTAGTATAATAGTAATATTTTAAGACATAATAAGTACAATAAAAATCAATGAAATACTGAATTATTCGTTTGAATAAAAATTAAGTTTTTACAGTCGTCAACAAAGTACACTAGGTATATGAAAAGTTATTAAATTTTACAATGTTACGATAAGACTACACACTAATACAAGATTAAAATTAAGTTTAGGATTTAAATACAGTACAATGTGTGTATATACAGAAATGTTTTACAGTAATCAATTTTGGCAACTTAATTCTACTTTACTCTAAATTTAGTTCTGTGTCACTATCACTATCTTCATCTAAACTTATTATTAATGGTTAAACATTAGTACTCATACACATAAGAATTTTTCACTTTAATTACATTCTGTACACAGTTTTTCCAAGTGGCTGCAGAAATGTTACGTACTATGTTTCTTATTAATTCTCCCCTACTTAGATTATCAAGGTAAAATTCTAACAATAATCAAATTAACACAAAAATTAATTTCCACAGCAACGATATCATGTGGAGCTAGAATATTGTCCCAGTTTTTTTCTTTTAACGCAATGGTACATAATTTGAATTAACGATTATAAATAGTGAAAAGCCGAATTTTGTAAATTTCTGGCCAGGTACACAAGATAAGAGTAATAAATTTATATTTGCTTTAAGATTTTGTAAACTACCGTTTATCCTCGATAAATCCATAAAGGTAAGAATACACAAACCAATGAACTCGCTTTTAGAACAATCAAAATTATTTCCATTGTCAATTCAAAGAAGTTTACAAAATAATTATAATAAATATTCAATGGATGTAGCCGTTACTTGATGAAGATCCATTATAGAAACTTGATAGGAAAAATACAAAATGTATAAATCTTCACTTATATTATTTACATAAGTAAAATCAATAAAAAATAAAACGATAGAAAACAACATTATTTTTACGCGTGCAGACAAAGGTAATACAATAGTAGCTTTAGATGAGGATGATTATATATCCAAAACACTCACATTCCTAGATCCCGCCAAATTTCAAATAATGAATTCTGACCCAACACCAATATTTCAAAAATTAGTCAAAGAATGTATAAAAGACTCCAGCATATTTAATGAATCTGAAAAATATAAACTTACTGTAATGAACCCACAAACTCCAAAATTATATTCTTTAATTAAACTGCATAAAATTAATATGCCCATTAGGCCAGTGGTTTCTTACGTCACTGCACCTTCAGTGAAATTATCTACTACACTTATTGAAATCATCAATAAGCATTGTAAGTTTGAGTCAAAATTCAGTATTAAAAATTCTTATGAACTGGTTAATAAGATCAAGAACATAGATATCCCCAACAACGCCAAAATTATTTCTTTTGATGTACAAAACCTTTTTCCTAGTATACCACCCAACGATGTAATTAACTTAGTCGAAGGCTTACTTATTAAAAATAAAACAAATCCAATTATAACTCAAGATATCTTAGAAACGCTTTCATTATGTTTAGACCAAAATTATTTTGAATTTGACAACAAAACTTATGTATCAACAGAAGGATTAATAATGGGAAACCCTTTAAGTCCGCTGTTAGCTGAAATATTTATGGACAACCTCGAAAATAGAATGTTTAAAAATATTCGTGGTGGTAAATTTCTATACTGGTATAGGTATGTTGATGACATTCTAGCTTGTTTTGTCGGGACGGAACGCCAACTTCAAAGTTTTTTCAATTCTATCAATACTTTACATCCTAACATAACTTTTACTCTTGAAGTAGAACAGAACAATACGATCAATTTCTTGGACCTAACAATTACTAAAGAAAATAATAAGCACAATTTTGCTATATACCACAAACCTTCTCACACAGATATTTTGATACACAATAATTCTAGTCATCCTTATTCTCATAAAATGGCCGCTTTTAACTCTTTTGTGCATAGGCTTATCAGCATTCCGTTATCAGAGCAAAGTTATAACCAAGAGTTAAATATAATTAAACAATTAGCAATAAATAATGGTTATCAACCTTATATAATAGACCGAATAATAAACAAAAAACAATACAATAAAGCAATTAGCTTAGCTTATCCAATAGTTAAACAAAATGATACCTTAAGTTATAAAACCCTAACATATACAGGTAAACTTACACTACTTGCTAAAAAACACTTAACGAAACGAAATTTTAAAGTCGCATATAAAACTAATAATAAGTTAGGAAAACTAATCAAAAATAACAAAAGCAAAACTAAAAAAGAACATAAATGTGGAGTTTATAAACTAAAATGTGGCAGTTGTACTAAAATTTACATAGGACAAACAGGTAGAAATTTTGAAAAAAGACTTAAAGAACACAAAACAAGCTATAATAAAAAACATAACAACTCCCATTACGCGTTACATCTTAATACCGAACAACACAATTTTGACGATAATCTTGAAATATTGCACGTAGAAAACAAATCAATAAAACTAAATTTCTTAGAAAGCATGGAAATAAACAAATGTAAAAAATTAGATATTTTATTAAACGATCAGCTCGACTTAAATAGTTCCCCACTGTTAAATTTATAATCAGCCGGTATTTCCAGATGTAATCATAACAATAGTTCAATAATATAATTTATAAAAATAATTAGGAAAAGGTGTGTATTCATAATTTAAGTTTTATACCTTAATAACATAATTCTATTGTTAAGCATAAATTAGGGTACCTAAACTTGGGAGTGTGCTCTATATTGTAAAAGGATAATTTGTTATTCAGTTTCTACTATCTGACGAAGACACTGTGTGTCGAAACAATTGTTATAGTGTGGAATAAATAATATAAGTGAAGATTTATACATTTTGTATTTTTCCTATCAAGTTTCTATAATTATAATAGTATTAATAGACATAAACGCTGGGTCCATAAACATGAAAAGAAGAAAAAACTTTGATGTAACCCTGAACGCAACGTGTTCTTTTATAAGGCATCATGCAGCTGTCAAAACAATAAAGGAACAAAAAACATAAAATATCTGTCACGGATTATACGCATACCACTTTTTGTGAGGTATTTAAAATTCTTTGGTTTGATGAGGGTCTATATTTAAGTCATTTATGGTTTTATTTTCCGAACTAAATTCTTTAGATGCTTTAGCCTAAAAATATATTGTCAAGTCAAGTAGGTGTATGGGTAAAAAACACTCTAAAACCTTAAATATAGAATATAGATACATAAAATAGTGGTAGGTGTAAACATTCTGATTCTCTTACTAGTTTTTTTTAATTAATACCACACCGATTTACGTCTGTTGCCCATATCTATGACATTAATTGGTATAACCACCTAATATGGGATTAGTATCAAAAAGCGAAAAGGTGGTGATGACATAGAGTTGATCTCAAAAGTGTTCAGATATCGGAGAAGTAACGAAAAATCTTTGGTATGCTTCAACAAGTGTACTTACTCACAAGTCAACTAATGAATACGACTATTTGAAACCATTATTTTCGCCATGTAATTTATTATAATAATATTCCACATAGTTGTGTGTTGTGTTGATTCTCCTTGCATACGATAAAGAGTTGTTTTCGAAGGACCGAAGAATTTAAATTCCAATGTTGCGTCAAGACGCCCAATACTAAAACCTGAATTCATGGCTGCTTATCATCATAAAAAATTCAAAAAATCTCGCTGAGGTTACGGCAACAGCGCCTCGACCGTCACCGCATTCCGATGGTACTGGCGTCTCAGTCAAGGCGTCTCCTCTCTCGCTCTGGCACGCATCAATTCTGTATATTACCCAGGCTAAAAACGTAGTGGCGAGTCATTCCCTAGAAAAACTACGGTAGTACCATGTTTTTCTCAATTTTCTATTATTTTCGTTCAGTCCTTGAATGTTTTTGTTATAAAAGAGTTAAAGCACAAAAATGTACTTCCATGTTTCCGCAAAAGTTGTCATACCGTGCACTAGGTAACTGATAGGCATTCTGGCAATCGATCAAGAGTTTGTTTCATTGTGTTCCAGATTTACCGTGACCACTGGTTCAGTTCAATAGGATCTAATATAGTTCAAAGATGCAAACGCATAAGACAGATGGATTGTCAGGGTATTTTTTAGAGGAACTAAACCAGTCATATTAAGGTAAGGTATACCAGTCAGTCAGGCACAGTGGCAGCTGGTGCATAAGCGCTGCAGTGCTGCAGAGCTCCCAAAAAAATGAAGGAAAATAACAATAATTACATAATCTATAAAAAATATTTCATTTCACTTGTATTAATTCTTGCTCGGATTGTTTTGCCAGCTTTAGACTCGTGTGTGCGTGTGGCGGACTGTACATGCCGCGGCGATCGCCTAAGTAAAGTCTACCAATGGATTATCGTACCGACACTACCCTGTCGCTGAATTATTTTTAATCTGGGCAACACGATCGGGATCGGTGAGCTCCTTCGAACACCCGCGCGAACTCCGCTTCCCCCGTAACGGTCTAAAATAAAGCCGTGATTTAACTGGAGAGTTCGCTGCATTTAGTCCAGCGCAGTGCGGTTCGCGGGATACGGTATTGAATAGTATCGAACGAATTTTTACGCGACTGTTTAGTATATGGCGAGTTGAACTTAAAAACAATAATAATTGAGTGCAGGGGTGGTTTTTGTGTATTGCTGTGACAATTATTAACTGTGTAGTGTACTATGGAAGTGATCTTCAATTTAATTAATGTGAAGAGATTTTTTTAAATATTCATACGAAAATAGAATTAAAAGCAAAAGGTATACCATTACCAGATATTATTATTGAAAAATCCAGTATAAGTAGAGGAAAAGCTATACACGTAATTTAATAGAGACATTTATTTAAAAAATTAATGGATTTGTGGACGTAACAACAAAAATGCTTTATACTGTTTTCCCTGCTTACTTTTTGGTGGCGATAAAGCTTGAACGGAAATAGGGGTCACCGATCTAGAGCACTTGAGTTTGAAGATAAAAAGACACGAAAACTCTAAAAGCCATCTTCATAATTGTATGGAATTTGCATTACTAGGGTCAACTAATATTATGGCTCAATTAGAGTCCGCTTATTGGATAAATGTACAGAGACATAATGAAAATGTGTCAATATGTATGTTCCTTTTATCCCATGCACACTTGATAAAGAACGATTACGAACTGAACTGTCTGTTATTTATTTAAGAAATGATTGCAGGACTTTAAATGGCGCACTACCTCTTCTAAAATTTTTAATAACAAGCAATCTAGGAGATACGTTGAAGGAGCCTAGAATTATTAGAAATTGTGGTAACAACTCCCATGACAACATTAGAGGCCGAACGATGTTTCTCCACACTAAAGCGAATCAAAACGTTTCGTAGAAATTCAATGATCGAAGATCGTTCAACAGCTCTTTCCATGCTATCTATTGAAAAAAAGTTTATCTCCGAAATAGACAAGTTTAATGACAAGGTGATTACAAGATTTGCGAACCGAAAAGAACGCAGGATAGACTTAATTTATAAAAAATAGGTAAGTTTAGTATTTTTTTAAAAAATATGCTAATGTTTTTATCTAGGAATTATTAATTTTCCTACTCGACAAGCAAGATTTGTCAACAAAAAAGGACGTGGCACCCAAAAATTTTTGCGGCGCAAAATGGTACTTTAAATCTGGCAGCAATAGCAGAGACCCACTGAAACTTACGTATGAAAAACAATTAGTCGTGGAAAAGCGTGGTCGCCCTATGCCCGATTTAAATATTAAAACTGCGGGTAAGTCGTGGCAAAATTTATAATTTAAAATTTTTATAAATGGGCGTGGTCCAAAAAAAACTTTTTCCCTGTCGCGTACTAATAGAGTTCACGAGCCGCCACTGATCAGGCATCTTTCTGAGGCTTTACAATTGCGACATTTGTCTTAAGGACAGATTGTCAAAATGTTTTAGAGAACCGAATTGTTTAATGTTTCAACTTTTCGTGCAACCGTGTGAAATTATTCCTTTTTCTCTCACATATCACAGTTCCGAACGATCTTATGGCGTGGACAGGAATTTTAGAAGTTTAAGAGAATTACTCGCACGCCGTTTGTTATTTGTTACAATTTATTATTATAGTGAATGTATATACGCGCGTCGTACATAACTTTACGTATTGCCAATGACCTGGGACTATTGGATAAACGAAGTGAAGTTATGCATTTAGTTTCTTTTCTCAGAAAAAAGTTGCCATCAGTATAGTCAAAACAGTAGCAGATGCTCCTTAAAATCGCATCACGTCGAATGAATTCCTTGTAGCAACTGGAAAAGTTAAAAGTAGTTTGATACTTCAGTAAATTTACATTCTAATACCAAATGTTTTAAAGGTTGGTTGACTTGCATAATTTGGTTTTACTGTTTTAGAGAGCATTATGTTGACATCTTTACATGATTTATGTGCAGTAAGGCAGCTTCTGCATCTATTTTAGAACAACCAAGGGGCTTTATACATCGACATTGACACAGGCTCAAATTTTTCTTTAATGCCCATGCATATCTCTTAGGAGCTGTTGACTGCTTCAACTTAAAGAAAAGCACCCCAGACTTAACCCTAGGCTATTCTACCTAGGAGCTTCCTCCCTAATCTCCATTTGAAATTAACTAATTTATTTTATTGAAACAATAATGTTATTTACTTACGGATAGCGTCTATCTGTATTCTTAACATTTTGTTTATTGATAGTTAACAAAATCACACATTAATAAACAATGTTAGAAACTAGTTAGTCAGATGTCTGAAGCACAATACCCGTTAAGGACTAATTACTCGCTCTTCTCGAGTATTAAAATGAACAATTTTATAAGCTACTTAGTCAGATGTCTGAATCACAATGGCCATTAAAGACTAATTATTCGCTCTTTTCGAGTACTAATAGTATTTATTTCCCGAAATTGTTGGAAACTAACCTGACGTTTAATATGCATCGTTTAGTAGCTTTGAATTTTTGTTTAACGTTTGAAATGTTTTAGATAACAGAATAGCAGTTTTAAAATAATAATTTACATAGATACCGAGAAATCAAGAATTCTCTGTGTTAAATGTGGGCATGAAATGGAAAACGGATATCTTAAGCCTTTTGTAAATTATTCTATCAAGTTTAGGTTAGCTTGGATGTCAAACCATCTTTGATTGTCAAAAGTTTTTCAAGCAGTTCTGGTGAAGTTTTCTTGCATTTATAACCTTAAGCTGCTCTTGAATTATGAGTTTCATAATTGAGCACACGATTTCCATGATTGAAGCCTATTTTCGACTTGTGAGGTTAATGAAATTTGGGAATGCTAAAGTCTCGGCTAAAGTCAACTGGTAGGTCAACCGTTCGTACAGAAGAAATTGCTAATGACGTTCGTCAACATATGGAACAAGAGCCTACCAACCCTTTGAAACAAAAAATTGTACTGTGGGACACGCTCGTGTTTTAATGACACCCTGTATATTATGTATATATCTGTATTTTTGTAAATATTAAATTTAATTCAAGAGTAAGTTGTAAATAGTAAAAGCAGCAATTAACCGAGGTACCCTTCGTGAATCACAAAACAGATGTGCGTTTCCTTTCAGTCCAGAAGGATGGTTTCTTTTCTCGGACCAATAAAACTTTATTTGTACCATGCAATAAAACGAGCATTCCTTAAACAACACAAACTATGAGGAACACACATCTGGTCTAATAGCTTTCTCTGACCGGCCATCGGTTAGGAAAAGAAAATTGATATCTAGCGATTGTCAGAGCTAGTCGACCCGCGCCTTTACTCTCCTTAGCACTCGGCAATACTCTTCTAGAGGGATACCCCGGTTAATCTTTTTTTTATACATTAAAATTACGATAACCAGTATCCACGGTATTCGGCTTTGCGTTTATACAAAACCTTAATAGGCGTACCAACGCCAAAGTGGTTACTCCGACGTGATCTTTTTTGTGTAAGTGAATGTATTTCTTGTGGCAGTGTTGTGTACGTACATAATCATCCCGGATAACGTCGCTCTTGCTGACGCGCAAACCACCGACTGTGCTACAGTGTGAATCGCTACCCCGCTCCCGGATTTCAACTCGTCTGATCTCGAGATTTGGTTTACTATAATAGAGTTGTAGTTATAAGGCTTCAGCGTACTCAGCACCATCGTATTATGCTCCAGCACCGGCATATCCTGCTCCAGTATCTACGTACTCTGCTCCAGCAGCTGCTTATTCTGCTCCAGCACCGACATATCCTGCTCCAGCACCAGCACCTTCGTATTCAGCTCCTAGTTACTCTGCACCAGCACCAAGTTACAGCGCACCAGCTTATTCAGCTCCTGCGCCAGCGTACCCAGCTCCGGCACCAGCTTCATATGCGCCAAAACCAGGCTGATGTACATCCCGAAGCAGACAACCCATTCCAGACTACCAGGTCAGGGAGAACAGTTAGATTTCCCGATAGTTTCCAGGTCGGTTTTTCCTGAGCTTTATCACTGACAGAGGGGTACTGTGGGAACACACTTATGTTTTAATGGCACATGTATATATCTGTATTTTTGTAAATATTAAATTCAATTTAAGTGTAAGTTGTAAATAGTAACAGCAGCAATTAACCGAGGTACCCTTCGTGAATCACAAAACAGATGTGCGTTTCCTTTCAGTCCAGAAGGATGGTTTCTTTTCTCGGACCAATAAAACTTTATTTGTACCATGCAATAAAACGAGCATTCCTTCTTAAACAACACACAAACTATGAGGAACACACATCTGGTCTAATAGCTTTCGTAGCGCATTTTCCGAACCACTTGTATTTCATATCAGCAATGTTTTAAAATGGAATCTTGTTATTTTATTTATATTTTCCTGTTGGTTTTTCCATTAAAGGTTTTTTGTGACAGTTTTGATATCAAGTGATATGAATGGCGCTCTGTGAACGGTGTGTGTGCGCAGGAAACGATTCACGTTCACTCAGGAATATCGTTCCAAAGTGATGACGTTATCCACATAAAAAAAATTTTATACAGTGTCGTTCGAGGGATACTAAGCTGAACCACGTACTGGTGGGCTGCAGTGGCTCGTCGTGTATTTTTGCCATGCACCGCTCTGGATGAAATCAAGCGGGGAACCTCAGTTGAGCACTTGCCATGAAAATATTTATGGAAGAGGCTCAAGTCGCCAACCTGCCTTCGGCGTTAAGATCATAGTCACCGATCAAGCGAATGGCTTTTCTTTGAATGGAATCCAGCAATCTTAGGGCATGTTTAGCAGCAGAGCCCCAAATATGCGAACAGTACTCTAGCGATGGTCGAATTTTGGCTTTATAGAGCATCAAAAGTTGTGGGGGTGTATAGGGGTTCTCAGTTCGGAAAAGTATCCCAAGTTTCTGCGAGGCTGCCTTAGCAATGGCCGCAACGTGACTATGCCAAAACATATGACTGCCCAATAAATGAATTGCTGAAGCCAAGAGAATCGAGTGTCCCGCCATGACCATATCCGGTTCTTCAACATTAACTTTTTCAGAAAAAACCTGCCGCCTCGGCTTTTTAGCGTTAAATTCTACTTAACTACGTTAAACGATAAACGCTATTTATAGGATTTTCAGTTTTTTTCCAAAAGACAGTTAATGTAGAGTAAAAAGAGGGTGGGCGACAATATAGAACCCTGAGGGACTCTGGCATTGATGTTAAATGTGTCTGAAAGAAATCTGTCCATCGTGATTAACATACGCGAGAAGGTCTACTGTTGATCTGGACTTACTGGCGGTCACTGATAATGTTAAAGCCTTCCAGGTACTTTAATAATTTTTCGTTGATAGTCTTCTCCATAACTACCGACATACCCAAAACCAATGCGACTGGACGATAAATGCTTGGCAAGGTCTTCGTGTCTTTTTTGGCTATGAGCTGGACTCGCGCAGTTTTCCAGTAAGAAGGAAAGTCGGTGACTTACTAGACTTCTTCGCTCGATGTTACTTAGCTTGACGCTTTTTGAGCATATTTTGCAATGAGCCTTGCAAACTTTCGTTTTTAACGCGGCGCACTCAGGGATTATGCTCAGATTTACCCAACCTGGATAAGGTACAGTTTTGCTATTAGCCATTTTCATCAAATAATTACTAAATTGTATGTGAAAACCAACATTCCCTTTTTTATGCAACTGAAGTTTTGATTTAACAACAATAACGGTAACAGTAGAAAAATATGGATATTGAGAAATAAATAACTCGCCACACTTTAAAGAATGACAATAAAAGCGATAAAAATGGCAATTAAACAACAATCCTATATACTTCATATAGAAAGATTACGAACACTGAAAGGAATTCTATCTATATAACCGTATCAAATTTTATGCTAAGTATGTATTCTGACTGCACGAATAGTGTCGAGTTTCAGATAACCTTTCTGAAGGCCAGTTTAAACAATCTGTGGCCTATTAAAGCCGTGCTTTTGACTTTTGACTCCACCATTTAGATATTTTTAAAAAACGCACCGGGAAAACTTTGATGAGATGACGTCAGGTGAATATCTTTGAAGTATTTAATTACTATCAGTTTTGCAATAATACTAATATTGTATATTAGCTGACTTTAAGTAGGAAGAATAATATAACAAATATTCTTGCGCTCAAACCAGGGTTGAAAGAGATCATGATTTTTTTGAAAAACATCAAAAATCGCGATTTTTTTTTAAACAATCAATTGATTTTTTCGATTTTTTTTTCTATTATTATTTTTACCCATTTTTTACTATCAATAAGTTGCTATTTTCAACACGTTTTTGATTTTATTCCCACTTTTCTTCAAATTGTAATGAAGATGGTTCCTGTCGAAAAACGCTCCGAGCTGCTAATTCCTGTCAGAACAAGAAAACCCTCCACTGTTTATATAAAGATGCGTCCGCCCTAACTCATTTTGACAAAACGGACATAACTTTATATTAACTGCAAACATTTAAGAGGCGTTATGAACATTGTATAACCCCATGTCATTTGTTGGCATATCTTCTTGACTCAACAAAAACTCAGCAAACACTAACAGAGAGTGAAAAAAATGTTGCTTTAAAAGCTGTTAAAGAATTAGATCCAAATAGTGGTTTACTACCACTTATAGTCAAGTTTCTTGTCAGATCAGAACCTTTCACTGATATTATGTTTCATGATGATATTCTTCAGAATGTAAAACCCATAGATTGGTGGAAGTTGTAACAAAATATATCCATTATTCAAAAAGAGTTCTTTATAGTTGAACAATTAGTTTGTGCAGCTGCTTCTTCCGCATCAGTCGAGAGAATTTTCTCAACATTTGGTTTAGTCCATTCCAAACTCAGAAATCGATTAGGAACGGAAAAAGCTGCAAAATTAGTTTTCTTTGTACAATCACTACAATTAACTAAAATAAACATTATTTAGGTACAGTGGTTTTATTTTTTTATCATAAAATAAACAAATTGATTGAGTCGGCCGATACTTGGTGGAAGTCCATAACTGATATTATGGGTTAACCAGAAAAACTACTAGTTTGACTTAGTAAATTAGCAGCATTCCATAGCATGATTCATAGACTTGTAACTTTCCCTTTAAATGAAGAAAATTTTTTGAAAGAATTGAACATAATAAAACAAATTGCTATTAATAATGGATATACCTCTAACTTAATTGACCAAATTTGGAAAAAAACATACAAAAAGGCCATTGATTTAGTTTATCCTAAGATCAAAGACCCTAATAAAAAAAAATTTAACCTTATTACTTTTGTTGGAGAGCCTACTAAAAAGATTGGCAATTTTTTAAATAAACATGATATCAACGTCGCTTACAAAACTAATAATTCTTTAGGCAAATTCATTAGAAATAGTAAAACTAAAACAAACAAAAATAAAAAATCCGGTGTTTATAAATTAACATTTAAAGACTGCCCGAAGACGTACATAGGCCAAACTGGTACAAATTTTGGTAAAAGGATACAAGAACATCACAATAGCTTCACTAAACATAAACAAGACTCTAGTCATTTATTACAAAATCAACATAATTTTGATCCGAATTACAAAATTTTACATATTGAAAATAAAGGTGTCAAATTGAATTTGCTAGAATCCATGGAAATAAATAAACTTAAAAATTCCAACGTACTTCTTAATGACCAAATAGAGCTTAGTAATTCTACCTTATTAAATTTGTTTAACAATACCTCATTGTAAAAATAAAATACTTTATGCATCTTAAGCTTTATTAGTAATTCTACTTCATTAAATTTTGTATGACAACACCCCTTTGTAAAAATAAATTATTTTATTCATCTTAAGCTTTAGAAAAACCCAAATGTAACAGATTAACTAATCTACCTACCCTTATTTTATTATATTATTTAATTACCTCAGAGGTTTACATTATTGCAATTGTTAGTCATCACTCATTCGTAAATCATATTCTGAAGAAGCTACAGTGTAGCGAAACATGTCAAATAATTTTTTGTCAATATAGTGGAAGTTTACTAAGTCAAACTAGTAGTTTTTCTGGTTAACGCATAATATCATAAAATAAACCATTAATTAAAACTGAAAGTTTTTATTTTCTCTTAATTATCACTTATCAGAAATTTTGATTTTAATCATGATTTGAATTGACAAAAATAAAGTGATTTAAATCCTTTTAACCCTGGCTCAAACCAACTCATTCTTTCTTTAGGACGGAAAGCGATATTACCAACTCAGACTGTAGTAGTACGTAGAGAGTTAAATGGGTTGCTTCTAATTTCATAAATAAATAGGAATTACATAAATAAGTTCTTTTTAAATAGCTTTGCTCTAGTGATGCGTGACCAATCATACAACAAATATTTACAACACACCAGAATGATAAATGATTCATTTAAATACTATGTCTATAACGGACATTCTAAAATTGTTAATAATCCGAACATATCTGTCTACGCCAAGGCAATGATTATTTCCAATTAGTGGATACTAGAAAATACAAATAGAATAAATAAATGCGGTAAAATTGGGAAATTTCCTTTTTAGATTTATCTTCTTGATCAGTTTACAAATATTACACACCGCATCAGTGGGGTTCATAATTTTATTCATATAATACGCCAGTTTAGTCGCTATTTCTAAACAATAGATAATGCCTACTGAAAATTACGAGGAAAATTATTTAGACAAAATTCAGAAAATCTCTTAACAAATGTTTACTGGTTGGCTGTCAAACGCAGGGCCGCGCCAAGAGGGCGTGCAAGGGGTGCACCGTACAGTAGGGGGTGCAAAAATCGTACTTAAAAATATATAATATCTTTATAAGACACCCATAATGACCATAATAATGGAAATTTTCTCAAAGCAGTAGAAATGATTTCTAAATTCGATCCAGTCATGTGTAAACATATTCGTCGCATTAAAGAATCGCAACAAATTTGGAGGACAAAATACAGAATAAGGTAAAGCCTATGTTAGGCACATTTATATTAAACAAATATTACTAAACTTGAGAATAGACAAAATTTGAGATTGAATTGAACAATGAATGTCGCGTAGATACTTAAGGGGGTGATAGTGCTCGTCAAAATAGGAAAAACATGCGTTTAAAAAAATGCTTCATTTTTGATAATACAGGTCAAAGCTTTATTTTTTTTTTAGTTTTTTTCGGTTTTCTTCCATATTTTCCGAGATAATTATTTTAAATTTGGTACACTTACTAGTTTTTGGAATCTCTACAATAAAATGTCTAAATTGGCAGAGGCAGTATACAGAGTGTTACATTTCCCGAACTTTTTTTGGGATACCCTATATAAATACTGATATCATTGCTACATTTTAAATTATGAATATTATGTTTATATTCACCTAAACTAGTTAATTTGTTGTTTAAAATAATCGTAGCTGAAAAGAAAAAAAAATATTGACAATAATAAGTAATAAAAAATATACTTCAAAAAGTAGATAAGTAAAAATTTAGTTTTCTTACAAAAATCGTCGTTTGACCAGATATATATTCAGTTATATCGTATTATAGGTAAGAAACCAACAAAAATGGTCCTTCGAGCCGGATAATTTTTACTTTTTACCTCTCTGTTTCCCGAGGATGACATCCTTGCGCCGATTTTCTAATATCTGGAGCTCTCATTTTTGAATCGCTCGACTCACCATCCAATGACTCGGCCAGCTCCTCCTCGTCCAATCTTGCTAAGCGCAGATCTAGTTCTGATTTAACATTTTCTTTTTCCAGTTCGTTTTTTTTTGGCGCTGCCTCCAACTCAAATTTACGGTGTAACAATTCACTTTTCTGACTTCCTCCTTTTGAACTGACCTTTGATTATTCTTACTACTTTTGGATGCATGCGACGATCTGCATGGTACCAGACTAGATTTGGTAGTTTGAGGAAGTGTTTTGTCTTGGTGTTCGACGTCGGGAGTAGCCTTTTCCATTAGACGTTTACTTCTACGCAAATTACAATTTAAATACATGATTTTACCATAGATTCCGTTCTGTTAACGGCTAAGTACCATTTTTATTGATTTCTTACATAGAGTATGATATAGCTGAATAAATATCTGGTCGAACGACCATAAAACTGGCGTGGACTATTTTGACCCGACTTTGGTAACTAAAAAAAAAGCCACGAAAAAAGGTAGGGTGCTATTTTTACTCCTATGGTAACAAGAACAGTTCACCTGGAAAGAGCCCATGACTTAAGTACCGATGCAGTTATACATGTTTTAAGACAACTTGGATTAAGAAGAGGTTTTCCTGAAGAACTTTACAGCGATTGTGGTACCAATTTTAAATCTGCAGACCGAGAACTACAAGCATCTCTAAAAGAACTCAACAAGGACGAGATTATGAAAATTTCCAATGAATATCTTTTAAAATATTTAAAAACCCTGTATATTGTATTTTTTTATTGTCTAAGGATTTAAGCGCTTACAAAAATTCGGCACCAAAAATAGGGTTTCATTTTTTTTTTATCTTTAAGAGGGTTATCTCATCCCTTTACTTATTTTAAAAAACAGGGCGTCAAAAATCTTTTCTGCAAGCGGGGAATTGGGAATCCATAATAACAGTATTAAAAGTTGGGTAAAATGGTATCTAAAATGCTTATATCGTGTATCGTGTATCTATCAAAGGAGTTCCAGTTCATAATAACTCCAAGTTCCGAGATCGTCTTTTATTTAACACTCCAAGTTTAGAATGCTAAGTGCTGTTCTAATTGTTATTTTATATGTATACAGCATTGTATGTAAATTTGTTTGCAAGAATAAATACCAGTGTGATAATATGTTTTGCGCGACGTTGGAAATTTGCATCTTAGACGGCAAGGCGCAGCATTCTGAATTAATTTGTCAATCCTCCTTTTTATTTTCTGGAGCATATGAATTGTAAAACAGTTTTGGATATATTTTTGCAAAATGTTGAAAGATTGAAGATAAAGAGATATTGAGAAATCATATACGTTTTACTGGGTGCAGGGTATACGGATTATTTTACTAAATGGATTTTTGTCAATTATCGAAATAGAAATTTTTAAGATATTTTTTGTTCTACACTTACCGACATAAAATTTGGGACAACCAAAATTTAGATAAAATTTAATGTATGATAACTTTTTCTTCCATAGTCCGATTTCAATCTTTTTTTTTCAAAATGTAGATAATTGTTTGGGTTTTAATTAATTTTATTCAATTTTCAAAAATACAGTTTACATGTTGAAATATACAGGAAAATAAAAAAAGTATATTTTTTCTCTTAAGTTTGTAACACTCTGTAGAGTAATTTTGCAATGCAAACTACTCTGGATATGCTTTCCTACAGCGTTTAATTCATTTTTTAACATTTTGCTGTTTTATTCTTCTCGGTATCGAGATATGAATTTTTGAAATAAACATTACACTTTTTGATCAAGTCTATTTTTAATTGAAACATAAAAGTAGGGGTTTTAAAAGTTAGTACCTCGTGTTACCTTCTCTCGCTCTTATAACAGCTACTAAACGTCGATTCATTCATCGAATTAGGTTTTGGATATCCTCTTGTGGAATAGCACCCCATTCTTTTTCCAGGGCATTTCGGAGCTGTTGGAGAGTGAATAACAGAACTGTCTTCGGCGTTTCCTGATTCGTCTACCTAACATGTCCCATATATTATGTTCTATCGGATTAATGTCAGGACTACGAGCGGGCCAGCCCATAACGTTTATTCCAACCTCTTCTAAATATTGGGCCACTATTCTATTCTGGCAGTATGTGGACGGGCATTGTCATGAATGAAACCGAATTCGTTACCAATAAATTGTGCAAAAAAAAAACAACATATTCTTCCAGAATTTTTTCCAATGTACCTTCGGGCAGCTACAGTTCCTCTGTTAAAAAAACAAGTTCTGTTCGAGCGTCAAATGAAATACCGCCCCACACCATAATGGTTCCACCACCAAGCTAATCCTTTCGCTAAAATTACATTGGGCGAATCTCTTCCCTTGTCGTCTCCATACTCTTTCTCGTCCGTCAGGAGACCTCAGGCAAAATCTGGACTCGTCTGAAAATAGAACTTGCCTCCACTCTTGAAGGTTCCAGTTAATGTGTTCTTGCGAAAAAGAGGTTTATTAACTCGATGCTGTCTGAGGAGCTCTGGTCCAGTTGCCGGTCTTCTGGCCCGTAAATTGACTTCATTAAGTCTTCTTACTGTTATTTCATTGACAGCAACTTGACGAACTCTTTGGAGTTCATTTCTTATCACTACTGCACTGGTATGCCGATCTCTTAAAACTAAGACTCTAATGAATCAAGGGCGGAAGTAGCACGATTTCTTCCAGATCCAGGTCTTCTAACCAACATCATGAAGAGCAACGGCTCTAGCTGAATCTTCGGATGACAAAGGCATCGTAAAATAAAAAATAAATTCGGAATTCAACTTTTAAAAGTCTGGCACAGTGCGCACCATTTTAAAGTCAATGTGAGATAGAACACGTTTTACGCTTGCACGCTGATGACGCCGTGGCCTCTTCTTAGTTGATTTTGACTTTATAGTATATTTAAAACATTCATATTGTGTGACAAAGTAAATATATTCATCAGGGGTGTAAAATAAATTTAAAATGGGTGTGGTATCTACCGGACTGAATAAGTTTGTTCATTAATAATATTGCTAATGCATTCGTTCTTCTTGTATATTCGCGAGATGCAAATAGTCACAAAAAGCGCCACGCAATGCGCAATCTCAATGCGTCATAACCTTCGTTTGTTATGGTACATCGACCCACAAGGGACCGTGCTTGGAATAATATTTCTCGTATAAACTTAATATTATTTGTGATTTTTAAGCGTAGTTTTATTTGTCTTCTTGTAGTCTTCTAAATTTTAATTCTAGTCCTATCCCCAAAGTGGTTTGGATCATACTTAGAGGGTAGAATACAGAAGACTGTGATAAGGAAGGACAATATTAACTATAATTCCGACAGTTTGCAAAATACAATAGTAACCCCACAGGGTAGTATTCTAGGACCAATTCTGTTTATCATTTTTACCAATGATCTAGATTATGAAATTTCAAATTCTAATGCATTGCTTACTTCCTACGCAGATGATACCAACCTATTAGTGACAGCAAAAGACTCAACTAAACTGACTGACAACACGGAAATAATTTTTTCACAAGCCACCTCATGGTTTGAAAAAGACAAACTAATAATCAATAAAGACAAAACAAACTTATTACTGTTTAGAACAAAATTAAACAAGCTAGAAAAACCAGAAACAATTCAGATCAATAATACAGATTTTAACCCTCAAACTATGACAAAATTCTTAGGCGTACATATAGACGAATTTTTAGACTGGAGAGAGCAAATAGAATCGCTGGAAAAAAAATTAAATAGTATAACTTACGGTATTAGAGTAACATCAAAGTACGTATCGGCAAGTGCCCTGAGGATTCTATATTTTGCCAACTTTGACGCTTCAGCAAGATATGGAATTATATTTTGGAGTGAAAACTCAAAAATTCAAGATATTTTTGTTATACAGAAACGACTAATTAGAATAATGTACAAAATGTCATTTAGGGAAAATTGTAGAAATGTTTTTAACGATAAGTTTATTTTAACAATATATGGTCTGTACATATTTGATACTATTATGTTATTTTTTAAAGATGGAAGGGGACTGCGTGTGGGGAGGGGTCATCATTATAGCACTCGCACAACTGATGTTAACTATCCTGCGCACCGTCTGTCCATCTTTGAAAGGGGACCTTTTTATGGAGGAATTCGCTCTTTTAATAAACTGCCTAATGAACTTAAAAATGAACAAAATGTAAATGTGTTCAAAAGAAAATTGAAAAAACTTTTAGTGCAACTTGAACCATACAGCCTAAGAGTTAACGCTCTCACTTTGGTGACGTCATTTCTTTTTATGTTGATCTATGTAGTTAGAAATAAAGAAGTTTTTTATTATTATTATTAATGTAATCTATGATAACACTGGGCGACAATTTTTTTTTGTTGTAACATAGGGCTGAATAACATATTGTAGTAGAATGAACATATCTATATATCTGAATACGAAAATGGCCAAAAACAAAGTTGTAGCACGTAAGGTTTTGTTGTTACATTGAACAAACCACATGTAGAATGGTACAATTTAATTTCATTCATTAACTAGTTGTTCGTAGTTTTGCATCCATATTGTTGCCTAAAAATCCCCTCACTACACTTACAAATGAATTCCAGGCTCTGTATGCGTGGTGAGCTTTTCTATAAAATTAGCATCGTCCAGCAATTATCTGATTTGTGACCCAATAAAAATGCCTTCTTTTAATTTGGCGTCACTTAACTGAGGAAAGACTTGTCTTAGGTATTTAAATCCTTCACCCTCTTTATTCATAGCATTCACAAAGTTTTTTATTACTCCAAGTTTAATGTGGAGAGGAGGCGAAAGGACATTTTTTTGGTTCTACAGGGGGCACATACTTAACATTTTGAAATCCCGGTTGAAATTCATTCCTTTCCGGTCAAATTTTCTTAACATAATATTCATTCACTGCACGACCGTTATAACTTTTAAACCCCCACATATCTGCGATTTGTACCGGTTGTAGTATATTTTATCAAAAAGGATGCGCATCACGGGTTTCGTTCATTCTCACTGAATGGGGAACTGGTATAGATGGTTCTAAATTCCCATTATGTAATAACACTGCTTTTAAACTATATTTCGATGAGTCTATGAACAAGCGCCACTCACAAGAAGAATGCTCGATATTGAGATGCGTTGTTATCACGTGATCAGCAATACCTAATCAAATGTTTCAGCTATTTGATTAAATGTTGATATGGAGGGTTCAGAGCACAAGTGGGGCAAGTACATTTTTGCACATTTATATAGGTATTTGTTTGTACACTAGTACTTACTTTCATGGCAACAAGAGGACAAGCTTTGTTACGTAGTTAGTGCGGCTTTTCAATTATATTTAGAGCATAATGAAAGCCTGAAGACCGAAATTGATTTTAAAATGAGAAATTTCTTGGAATATTGGCAACTTGCATATTTATTGTTCGATATTGTTCGATATTATATAGATCATTAAAAATAGAAATCAGTAGTTTAAAGACCTTAAAAATCGCTCAAATTTATTACCTATATTATATTCGCATATTTTTTTCCATAACTATCAGTTATTGTAACTTTTGATTCATCATATCTCACAAATTATTCGGTACTTATAATAATTATTCACTTAATATATCAATGTCACTATCGCTATCATCATCTGTTCTAATTATTATTTGTGCTATATTGTTTATGTGGATATAGGATTTTTCTACTTTTTCAACATGTGTAACAGAATTTGCCCAACTTTGTGAAGGGATGTTAAAAACTTCAGTTTCTATAAGCTCAAGTACACTGGAGTTAATAGTAGGGCAAATATTGTTACGACGAATGGCAGATTTCAGTTGGTGCCAAACATGTTCGATGGGATTAAATACACAATGGTATGGTGGAAGCCTTAAAACTGTATGCCCTAGATTTTTTGCATAATTATCACAGAAGTATTCCTTTTGCAGTTTTAAACTTTGTAAAACCTCATCTAATTGCCTTTTGGTGTAATCTTCCTGAAAATAAATGTCATTATCATACATGTAGTTTTGGATTGTTGCTTTTGTGTCATTCGAGGAGGGAGTCTTGGTCAACTGCCTACTATGGTAGCTTGCATTGTCCATTACAATTACGCTATTCGGAGGTATATTTGGAATTAGCTTGTTTTTAAACCAACCTTCAAATAAATCAGCAGTGGTGTCCTCATGATAATCTAGTAAAGAATCTTTAATGTTTTTTGCAGACCGAGAAAGTTCATTTGGAATCCATCCGTCTTTAGATTCAGCATGCAAAATCGTAATTCGTTTACCTCTTTTTGACACAATTTTCCATATAGTTCATGTTGGATTTTTGTTAATGTGACCGTTTCTTCTAACGCTGCTTGCTTGCTGACCGCACGTTCAATGAGAGTTAAATAAACATTGTTTATAACTTCCTTAGTTTCCACAGAAAAGTGTTTTCTGCTTTTCGACGGGGTTATCTCCTGAGATACATTAAGCTTGCACATATTTTCCATGACTTACCCACGATTAAACAAACGCTGTAACACACACGAAGTAAGAATAATTACTAAGCTTAAAACTAACTAGAGTGGCTATATATACGGTCTTTAGAACATACCTAATTTGTTTTATGGGATTAACTCTCTCATTTTAAATCAGGTAAAAATCTGTTTAAACCCACCAAAGTATTACTTTAATAATGAAATTACGTCTTCCGGATTTGCAGTTTACTTTAAGACATTTTTAAGTACGGACCATAATATACCTGCATTTATTTATTCATTCATTGTTTGTTTATGGCCAATGACGATAGGATTTTCCGTGAAGTTTCTTGTGGAAAATATTATTTTAAAAATGTGGATTTATTAATTAGTTAAACTGCAATATCGCTTTCTAAATATTGAAATTAATTTTGATGCAAGTTTTGGCATAAAAGATATTCATCTTCCAAGTCATATGGATTAAAGATACAGATATAGATACTTCCGATTTTATTTATATACAGGGTGTTTCAGAAATACGGTACGTAATTGAAGAGGGTGATTCCTTATGATATTCTAAGAGAAAAAGTCCATATAAGCATGTGTCCCGTAGTTGCCCCGTTTTTGATATACAGGGTGTTAATGTTTTTTAAAAAAAAAATCGTTTCTTTATAATTCTTTTAAATATCCTTTCCCGATTTTATTGAAATTTGGTACCGTTATTCATAATGATAAGGGGCCTAATTAGCCCTGAATATATTAAATTTATTAAGTCCAGTCCCGGGGAGCACCTTAACGAATATTATTCACAAAAAAATATACGCCACTGAATTTTTTGGGGTTAACCAACTAGTAATACAAGTTTTTTGTTCCCTGAATTATTTTTGTATCTTGCTGCGTTTTCGAGAGAAAAAATAAAAACCACTTTATTGCATGTACAAAAAAATATCTATGTATTTCAAAGTTAATTAAAATCTGATGTAAAGGTAAGTTTTGATGTCTAATTTACCCGTTTTGTCAATAACAAGTAAAAAATGATGAACTTTACTAACGCTGAAATGGCCCAAATGCATTTCAATTATGGCCTAGCAAATGGAAATGCTGAAGAAACTCGGCGAATTTATCAGGAGCGTTATCCAAACAGAGTACTGCCATGTGCCGAAACATTAAGACAGCTCCATGCAAGATTGAGTGAGACTGGGAGTTTTTAACGTGGTACGGAACATCCTGGCAGACCTGCAACAGTAACCACGCCTGAGTTAGAAGAGGCTATACTTCGAGAGATAGAAGATGATCCTTCAACTAGTGCCAGGAAGGTGGCAGTGCAACTTCAAACAAGTGCATCAACTGTTTGGAGAGCTTTGCATCTTTACTAACCATACCCATACCATACTGAACGTGTTTTTACCGAACATTTTGATGAGGCTTATTTTTCAACGAACATTTGGGCGAAGGATAATCCTCATAAAATTAAAGACACAGGTCGTTTTAAGCAACAATTTTCGGTGAATGTATGGGCAGGGATCATTGGCGACTACCTTATTAGACCATACTTTTTACCACGTCGATTGAATGGAAACTCCTAAACGCAGTTTGACGTTCGGTTAGAAGACGTACCTCTACAAATAAAAACTAATATGTGGTTTGTGCACGACAGCGCCCCAGCTCGTTTTAGCCCAATAAGTAAATTTAATCTAGTTATGGCTAATTAAGCGCCTTATCATTATGAATAACGGTCGGGAAAAGATATTTACAAAAATTATAAAAAAACGATTTTTTTTTAAACTTTAACACTCTGTAGGGTAAGTGCATCAGTAATGGACATACCGCTAGTAATGGTCACCTTACGTCAATTATACCTATTATCTCGTCCTTCTTTTGAGTTTTACCAATTGTTTTTACGTTACACTGTAACGTATACAACCCAAAATACAATGCTGACATTAGCACCATCCAACGGCATTTCCTCCCTGTATCACACGTCATCAACTTTGAGCGCGTTGTAAATCAGTCGGTTTTGAACTGACAACGAGTTGTGCGCTCTTTCGACTGAAATTAGTGTTGTCAAGTCACTGTTTAAGTTTTGATATTTTTTTTGTGTTCCTATATCTTTAAAAGGTAAGTAATTTGTATTTTTTGATCAATTTTGTTAAAAAAACAGCCGTGGAAGTTTTTGATTAATGGTGACCATTACTGAAGAAAGATTTCTCCAGAAATTCATAAATGGACACGGTAAGTGTCCATTACTAAATGACGACATTATTTATTAATGGTCACCTTTATATTCGGTCTATATAGGTAGCGCTTTTTTCTTTATTACCAGTTGTCTCTTATTATTTTAGACATGGATTTCCAGAAAGGGGAAAAAATACCTTCTTTTAAATGGCAACAAGATAAAATGAACCTTGCCATAGACGCAGTAAGAAATCAAGGAATCAGTAAAAAGCTTGGTGTTCCTAGAACCACTTTAAAGAGAAGACTTGAAAAAGATAAAAAAAAGCGATTCCGAGTCTCCTGATGCCGATGATGATGATGTACCTTATTGTAATGAAGATCTGGATATGAGTGATGTTGAAAATGATATAATCAAGAATATACATGATGGGAATTTTGTGGTTGTTAGATACAATGGAAATCTTTATCCAGGTAACTTAAGTTATGGCTATTTCTCGATTCAAAAATTAGTTTGATAATTTTTATTTTTCTTTAAGTTGTGTGTGTGTCCGTGTCAGTGAGTGGATTATGTTTTAATGATCAAACTTTTTATTTGTTCTAGGAAGAGTAACAAAAGTTAACCAGGAAGGTGCAGAAGTCTCATCAATGGAGAAAGCAGGCTATGACTGGAAATGGCCAGAAAAAGAAGACCGAATATTTTATTTTTATGAAGACATTAAACAAATTATAAAGGAACCATTTGTTAAAAACAAAAGGGGGCATTATTCTGTACCAGAACTCTCTAGTTTTATTTAAAGCACATTGTTATACCTATAGTTTTTTAATAAAAATTACTCTCTTATACTTGATTACTCTTTAAATATTTCCCACTGCGTTTATTTTTAATAATTGTAGACTTAAGTATTATTTAGCTGAATAACGGGTAAATTAAACTATTGTTGCTAAAGTGTCCATTACTAAATTTTTGAGTGTTCAAAACTAGGGTCTCCGTGACCATTACTGGCGATTTTGACATTAGCATACTGGAAAATATTTTTTGGAAAAAGTTTTCTTTTTGAATATTTACTTGAATGTTTCCAAACGTATATAAATTTCAAAGTATCTGTGCGCAAGAAAAAAAATCAAAGTCAAATACTTCGTTAGATCTAACATGAATAGTTCAGAATTTTCTCTTCGGTGTCCATTACTGGTGCAGTTACCCTATATCAAAAACGAGGCAACTCGGGACACAGGTTTATATCAACTTTTTCTCTTAAAATATCACAAGAAATCACCCCCTTAAGTTACGTACCGTACTTCTGAAACGCCCTGTAGATATGGGTTCACCTAAACTTAGCCATATCCTTTTTTCCAAAAATTCATTTATAAAGTACTGTGCCATATCTTCATCATAATTTAAGTAATGTCAACGAGTATTTTAACTTTATTTTAATTTAAACCAAAACACTCCAATTGGAATGCGTCCTGTTTGTATTTGCTTTGTGTGTAGATTTATTAATTTTGATGTTTTAGAACCAGATGCCAAAATAGCAGAACATAAATAAAGCGATAAAACTTCACTGGTTTCCCACACACAACACGGTATTTCCGACGCCATGCTGTCTCTTTGGAAAATCGTCGAGAAATAATATACATTTTAACCCTATTATTAGATTACCTTTGTGCTTTCGGGAATTTGCTGGATAATGCAAATAAATACTATTTTCGTATTACGCAGATTACTCGGAAAAAATCAGTGTAATATGTTTACTTTCTTGGTAGACACGGCTTGTGGATTACTTCATTTTAAGTTATTGGAAAGAAAGGTACGTCTAAATAAATAGTTTCAGCTTTTGTAATTTTATAAGAAAAATTACTCAATTTGCACAGAATGACGCAATTGGTTTCAGCGAACGTTTTGGGTAAGCTGGCCTCAAAAGACAAATAGGTATGTTAAGTATATTAAAATTTTAAAGTTGAAAGTGAAAAAAAAAAGATAGCTTGCTTAATCCTTTGTTCTTACCAAGTGACAAGACGTTTAGAGATGACCCTGAAATACCACTGTATTAAAAAGGCATGTCGGGCGATCAGACCAGTCAAAAATTACAGATTAGTTCACAATACAGGAGGATCGACGTGCGTATCTATTACGGCAATACACGGTTAATATCACAATTAAGGGGACGATTTATCTAACCAAATCAAAGAGTAACCTAACCAATAAGAGGCGAAAGAAAGCCATTCCTGCGAAACCAAATTTATATGCGCATGCGCGAAGTTAGGGGTAAATCAATCCAATTCGCTGTGTCATATTTTGCTGTCAATCACTGTCAATCGGGTTTTGGCGTAAACAAAGCGATAATTTTGTGGTTTTTTTGTTGTACCTATTTTTTTTTCATCGGTGTTTTTAGTATGTTAGTGCGTATTTTTTATTGGTTCTAAATCCTATTATTGTGACTTGTCGGTAGTTTGTTTAAATGTCGGAAATAAAGCTTAAATACTGGTACATTGTATGCGTACCCCTTGGGTGTCCTACCAGAACCGGCGAGGAAATTTCTTTTTAGTTTTAGAACGGATACAGGCAGGTATGTAAAAAAAGAGTTAATCTAGTTGTATTAATTATAAATAGTAGGTATTTACACAATTTGATTATTGAAAGAAAATCCTTTTAAATCGACAGTGAATAAAAACAAAATTACAAGAGATCTTGCAAACAAATAATTTTGTATTAAAGAAAAGCTGGGCTTATATAACATTAGTTTATCGTATTTAACTTTGTAGTTGAACATTTTTTTAATGATCTTAAAGTGAACTGGAAGTCATCATGCTTTTTTATATACCAGTTATTTAGCTATATGAATAAGATAAAATAAGGTTACACAAAGCAGGCCTCAGTTCGAATAGTATTTGCACTAAAAGATATTGAATATTCAATTAATTTAATTATATTTTTCGATGTGAAGCCTGACTTGTTGCCTGTAACAGGACTGATTAACTGAAAAAAGATGCAGTAGACGTACATAATAATTACAGACTTTGTAAAAAACATTTTCATGAAAAGCATATTACCAAAGGTGGATGACGAAAAGATTTGTTTGCTAAAGAAGTCCCTACCATTTTCACGCAAACAGCAAGAGAATTATTAAAACCATCAAACAATTTAACATATAATCATAAAAAGCATTTAAGCATTCTTTACCGTGTAGGCCGTGTTCGGATATAAATTCTTATCCTATAATTTTACCTCATTCTTTACTGTGTAGCTGGTGGTATCAAGGTCACAGAATGTGGGTACATCAACATCAAAGAAGCCGACAAAGCCTTATCGGTTAGGTTACTCTTTGACCAAATCTAGGTTCAAATTGTCTCAAATTCATATTATAACATGATATGCCAAACTATGAATATTAAAATACATCAACAAATGCAAATTTCTTTTGTTGTTTACAAAATTAACAAAGAATTTAGACCCATTCGTAAATAATCCTTTCTTGTAACTGTTCTAAATTTTCAAGTGGTGTTTTAAAAATATTGTTCCTCAAATGAGGAATAATGAAGTCAAACTAGGTACTAGGTGATCTAGGTGGGAATTCAATGTCTGTTAGAAAACTAATCAATCTGTCGTCGAAAAAATTGCGTAAGCAGGTCATGGTTTCGGTGGATGTATGGGCGGTTGCACCGTCCTGTTGAAAATGACCAAAACGTAGTTCATCAAGTACTTGGGATCTCCGTTTCTTTTTAAGTTAGGAATTCTCCTGCGACTTCAATTGGATCTTCGCAAACTGTTTAGGTTTTATCACTTGTAGAAATTTTAAAATTGACTTTTTTTGCCTTGATTATTCGTATTTCTGCTTGTTCAGTGCCGGTTTAACATGGGTGCTATTGGGTGCTATAGCACCAGGCGGTAAATGTCTAAAAGGCGGCGCGGAGCGCCGCCATCTTTATATCGTGATCATAATGAATAATGAACGAACGTAATGGCTTTTTACTAACTTCATGAATGTTTTTTTTGTACCCGTACAACGAAAGATGGAGGAATTGTTGGTTAAAACCCCTATGGACTGAGAATAATGCCGAAAGGCAAAAATTATAATTAAATAGGGCGTGGCACCCAAACATTTTTGCAGGGCCGACGAGAGGGGGCAGACGGGACAAATTTCCGGGGTCCGGGCGTGAATCGCGAATTGATCCGCGTTAGAAATATACCTACTACAAGCACGGTAAAAAATATTTTTAAATTTAAATGAAAGGCAAAAAAAGTGGCATGCGGCACTATCTACTTGAAAAGCAAGCACTATCATCAAAATAGGGCGTGGCACCCAAACATTTTTCGCCTGCGGCGCTATTTTCTTGGCGCCTACGGCGCATTTTTTTAGCGCCTTCGGCGCATACCTGGCAACACTAGAGGCTGTCCAGTCCCAGGGCCCGTGTCGGCTCTCGGCGGCCCTGCATTTTTGGCCTGCGGCGCTATTTCTTTTTTAAAGTTAGAGGGGACGGCAGTCACGAGTAGCACCAGGCGCTACAGCACCTTAAACCGGCACTGTGATTGTTTGATTTGAAAAGTTTATATACTGCAAAATTTTGGCGCCTATTCCATTGATTGTGAATTGATTGGGTGATTGGTGGTTGATTGATAGTGCCTCACTACTATTAGTGCCTCTCTACTATGGGATTGGACCAACAGGGAGCCAGTCTTTCGGTAGTTTGTACGTACTGTTTGATCTAGATCTCATGTGGGAGTCCGTGATTAATGGGTTTGTCGATACGTGCGTACGTCGGTAATAATCTGTAATAATTTTTGTGAAAAATTCATTTATTGTCTGCATACGAAAGTCTTGATGAAGTATGCGATTCATCGTGTACCTGGGTACATCCGCAATAATTTTTAGTGCCCTGTTTTGTATTACCGTACGTCGGTAACAGTCTGTAATAATTTTTGTGAAAAATTCATTTATTGTCTGCATACGAAAGTCTTGATGAAGTATGCGATTCATCGTGTACCTGGGTACATCCGCAATAATTTTTAGTGCCCTGTTTTGTATTACCTGGAACTTATTAAGCTCCGTTCTGCTTATGTTGCACAATGAAGGTTCACCATTAGTGAGAACCGGCCTAACTAACGCCTTGTAGAGGTTGACCTTAGTCCTATTACCAAGTCTACTCCGCCTGTGAAGCAGGAGATAGATAGAGCGTAATTGATGCAATGCTAGCTTCACTCTATTAATTGAATTGCGCCTCCAGTTCAGTCGTTGATCATTATTATTATTATTAAATATAAGTCCCAGGTATTTTACCTCCTGGCACCAGTTCATCTGGACTCCGTTGACACGAAGCCTTGTCTCGGGCCTACTAACATTGCTTTTCGAAAAATAAATAGCCTTCGTCTTAGAGGGATTCAAGCGAATCTTCCAATCCGACAGCCATTTCTCTAGCTTGATTATGTGGCGCTGCATCCGGCTGACGACAAGTCGCGGCTGTTTGGTAGTTGAAGTGATTGCGGTATCGTCAGCGAAAAGATAGAGCTGCGTAAATCTATCGCGCGGAATGTCATGAGTATAAATGTTATACAGTATCGGGAAGAGAGGTAAACCTTGCGGTACTCCCGCCCTGATGTGTTTATTCAAGGAAAGTGCGTTCCCCGACGAGACAGCAAAACTTCTATTCTCCAAAAAAAGAAGCTACCACCTTGATTAAGTAGTTCGGAGCTCCGAGTCTTATCAATTTCAACAAGAGGCCATCATGCCAGACCTTGTCGAATGCTTTGCTTACGTCAAAGAAAACCGCTCCCGTGTGCTCTCTCCTGTTAAAGCCTTTTATTATGTTTGAAGCTAGTCGCGTCGTCTGCCTGACTGTGCAGAACGTTACGCACAAACACAAAGTCATTAAGTCTATTCAAAATTAGTTTTTCTGTGATTTTCCCAAGACTCGACAGCAGGCTGATCGGCCTGTAGCTAGCCGGCGCCGTAGGATCCTCACCTTTTTTATGTATTAGGATGACTTTTGCATGCTTCCAGGAGGACGGAAAGTGGCCCTCTTTGATTATTGCCTGGGATATGCTTACTATATTTCTCAAAGCTTTGTCAGGTAGATTTCGCAACGCCACATTCTTTAAACCGTCAAAACCCGGGGCTTTTCTAATATTCAATACGCTTAATATGGACTTTACCTCGTCTAAGGTGACTTGTGGAAAGGCCTGAAACGGGAAATTCATTGATTTATAAATTTGTATCGTCCTTGAGACCCTCTCATCTCTAAACGCGTCATTGGTCGGGTTTTCGCTGAATTGATCGCAGAGTTTGTCCGCGAGCAATTCAGCTTTATCTTTGGCATCGATTAAAACAGCATCCGTTTCCTGAATGATCAAGTGAGACATGGGTGCACGTGCTCCCCTGGTCAAAGTTCTCGTCATTCTATAGATGGAATTATCCTCTATAGATAGACTTTGGACCTTGTTGTCCCAGAGGTTCGACTGCCGTTCGATCAACAATTCCCTGACTACCCTAGGCCCAGCCGCCCGATTGGCCTCCGCCTTGATGCGAGGATCTCCAGTGCGATACGCCCTATTCTTTAACCGGTTTTTATTTCTGATTTGATTTTAAATTTCATGTGTCAAAGTCTCGTATTTTGAATACCTGGACGTCTTTGTAACAGAAACTTGAGCTAACGCTCGCGCTGCGTTGATGTCATCTGTGATCTGTGTAACCGCATTGTCAATGTCTAATGAGCTCTGTAGAGGTTGTAACGCCTCTACATTTTTCATTATGGTGCTGTACCTGTGCCAATTTGTTGAGGTGTGGGTAAAAAACCCTCTACCTTTTTCAAGTGGATTACCCACTTCCAAAATGACCGGTATGTGATCGGAGCTCAGATCACAAATGACCGATGTTTGTGAAAATTAAACGGCATTCTTAACCACAAAGACGTCCAAGATATCCGGAAGGCCCCGCGTAAAGCAATGCGTGGGCTCCTCCAGTTCATCAAGTAATTGCTTCACAAATTATCCACATCCCCAAAAAATTAATTATCTAAAGTCTAATATTTATATGAAAGTGGTGGAAAAAGTTGGTTGACGTCATGTTAGGAGGAGACAAAAGTCCAATGCAAATTGTTTATACGAAGTTCGGCCGATTAAAGCCACAGAAGTAGGGGTGTCAATCCCGAAAGGTTTTCTTATTCCCGGGATTTTCGAGATTTGTACGACAAATCCCGGGATCCCGAGATCTTATCCCGATTAGATGTACCGAAAAGAATCAGATAACATTAAAAAACTTTTATTGTACCTAGTACCTTATATCACAAAATTTAACAAAAAAAAAACTCCTAAATGAACTTAAGAAGTGTGTTGCAAATACCAACAAAAAAGTTTTAGTTTTATAGATTATTAAAAAAATACCGCAAAAATATTAGTGCGTCTAAAGTTTCATCTCTCGGCTCTGCAGAAGAGAAACATCTCTCAGATGCCACGCTTGTGGGCTGAATGGTTAATAAAAACTCGAGGGCTTTTTGAAGATTACTTCCCCGACTACCACCATTTGTGTATGAAGCAATTTCTTGAGTAATGATGTTTGGCAATCGCGTCTTATTACATTTTTTTGTCTGATTTTATATTGACTCTGAACAATGTTGTAATGCCTTCTGCAGTTTTACCTTAACGCTGCTTTCACACTATCAGGTTTGCCGGTCAGGTTTTAAACCTGAAGAAAACCGGAGAATTAATAGTACATTGGTTTAAATGTGGTGTTTCACATTATCAGGTTCAGGCTCGGCGACCGGATGCAGCCGGATGGGTCGACTGAAGCATCCGGCTGCCTGACGCCGGAAAAGTGGTAGTGGGGTATGCACAGCAACGTGCGCTTTTACACTTGTCCGGTTCTTGCCGTCCGGTTTAGTAAAGGGACATGGTTTAGTATTTGCCGCAACGTTATTGTGGAAGGTGCGACAGTAAATTTATAAAGAATGACCAGCGATATAGACATCCAATGGGTCCTTTTACGATTACATTGCTTTCTACGCTTTCTGTAAAATTACCACAAAGTTATAATATCATTACGATCCATCACTGATTACATCGACGAGTAGACTAAATTTATAAAACCGGACCGTCTGAAAACCTGATTGCGTTCGGATAATAAATTTTTACTTCAGGTTTCTGTCAGGTTTAAAACCTGACCGGCGAACTTGATAGTGTGAAAGCAGCGTAAGGGTTCATTTTCTGCTCTCAGAATTTCCGCAATGGGAATCAGATCCTCGTCGCTGTCGTCGCTGGTTTCTCTTCCAGATGCATCTTCATAGTCTAGCCTGATTAGAAGTTCTTCTAATTCAGATTTAATTAGAGAAATATTTGATGTTTTGAAGCAATCATCTGGTTCAGAGTTTATAAAGTCGGGATTTGTGAGATAATTGAGAATTTCAGAATAAATGGTTCTGCGTTGCTTAGTCCTTTTTCTTAATGAGTCTTCTAGATCTGTGCTGAGTGGTGTTTTAATTTTGGTTAGTTCTTTCAACATGAATTATAATGCAGCATTCGCTTTAATAAATCTATGTCGCGTCGGCATAAGGCTTTGACTGTTAATTTTATTGGCTGGAGCACTTATACAACGCCTTTGATAATCTGCCATTCCCAGTCTGAAATTGGTAACATATTTAGATCAATTAGGGTATTTTTTTATGGAATATGGAATAACAGGTCTAATCCCGGTATTTTCGAGACAGGTTTTCCTTCCGGAATCCCGGGATTGACATCCCTACACAGAAGAAAGAGAGTTAAGGCATGATGAAGCCTGACTTAAAAGCCACGGAGGAGACCAAACAGAAGGAATGTTTTGTGTGAGGTTATTTTGTAAGTTTTGCTAGGTTTTAACTTGATGGGGTGTTTGAGGATATCTTTTACAGTAAGACATGCTTTAGTACCACCAAATGGACATCATTTCCATTGTCCTCCTAGGTGTATGTATTGGACCAAGGAAATATGTAACACCATGTAGTATTTTCGAATATATTGAAAAAACTAACCTACTTAAGTTTAATATTGTGGTTCCAATGCATGATACTATCACTGTGTCCTTATGATATGATGATTCGAATGTATCTACTTTTGATGGCGACCTTCATTGATAACGACCATTCAAAATGTTAACGCAAACTGAATTCGCGGAAAGATAGCAAATTTTTTTGATAATTGTTAATATCCTGTATTTTTAAGATTAAGTGGGTACGCCATATCTTATTATTTTTTTCAAAATTAGACAAATTGTTTTAATCCCGGATTTGATGGAAGTGATTAAAAGGCGATAACTACTCAACCCCACGCGCAGTGGCTAGGTTATATTGAATTAGCAACTATTTCAAATCATTTGAAGTGGGCGTTCTAGTATTCACAAAACTATTTTACCCCTGAAGGAGATATTGTGGGCAAAGAGAGAAAATAATAATAATATTGATGTGAAATGTGGTAGCGACATATAGCCCAAAACAAATAATTACAAAACCCATAACTAAGCTATAACTATTTTCTCCTTGAAGTGTGAAGGTCATCTCATCTAAAGTTAACAGTTTCTGGCATTCTTTAAAATACCTAATTGGTACTATAAACTAATCTAAAATCCATATACGTTGTACAATTATTCCAGGAATTAAATTTGTTTAAGTAATTTAAGTCTTGTATAAACAATTATTTAATCAGTGCCATCTATTAAGAGACCAATGATAAGTTTTTCAAATGTCACGGTTGCAACGCAAACGTTATGCCGTTGTCATAGATCTTTCGGGCTACAAATCCCTTATACCTAGGATTTAAGGTCAATAAGAAAAACATGTAATTTACAACAGAAATTCCTTACTGCATTTTTAATTACTAGGTATTCGGTTAAATTAACGCTTCCACAACCAGAATTCCCAAGAATAAAACATGTTTAAACATTAAACAAATCGTTTTTCGATAGGTAAAGCTCCATCGTTAGCCCCGAATCAAAAATTTGCATTAATTTAACTCGCCTGACGCAAACCGTATTCACAGAAAGATTGTAAATATTTTTAGATACAATAAATCTAATATTTATTCTCCGATATGCGCATATTTTCAGTACGGTGGCAGCACAGTCTCATAAGGTTTTTTAAATGTAATAAAATTCTTGCATACCTTTGGCGTTTCGAAAGCAGCATACCATTCCAAATGTAAGACAGTCAAATATTTTACTTAAGCGAAAAAATTTTACGATGCTATTGGAAACTTTTGAAAAAATGTTTTAATTTATGGCAATATGGTAAATTTTGATTGTTTTTGTAGTTTAAAAGGGGTTATTTCAGTAATTACTGTTAATAGATGTTTATTTAGCTTATCAAATTATACAATGTATGAAGAAGAATTTAATAAACAACATTTTGTCAGTCCCTAAACCCAACAACTGTATTGTGAAGTTACAGATGTCTACTTCTTGTACAGATTGTTCTAAACTTTAAATTAAAGGAATGCGGTTCAAATCCTACCTGTCTCTCGGGTCAATCCATGTCGTTTTCTTGGAATTGTGGTCGATAAAATATAATTTTCCATCGTAATCGCGTCCATAATCCCAACCTTCGGGCAGAGGAATTTCTCCATTCCTTTTTCTGGGCATTGTTTATTTTTAAAATCCATTCAACCCCACTGTAACTGGCACACACACACACCACTAAGAACTACACGGCCATGTTGAATTCTGAACACATTATCAAGAACGGTCGCGGACGCGTGACGTCACAGTTCTCGGACCAATCAGATCAGTTTAACCTCGAGTAAGGAATGCGACTGACTAGCGTATTAAACATGCAACATACAGCATATGTACGCTGTATTCTATACTGGGAAGTGCAAACTATATAAAACGGACGCCTACAGTACTGCTCTTTATCGTCTATATTAATACTACCCACTGATTTGTTTTTAATCGGTCGTTAACACTGAAAAAATGTGAAGAGGAATGCGTTTTTTCCACTCCTTTTTCAAATATTTTTATAATACCTACATATAGGTAGTATCAATCGGTAAGATAACGTTTTGTTTAAACTTCGATTGTAGAATAATAAAATAACATTTTGATTGATCAAACGTTGACAAAATTAGTAGAAAATAACGAATAACTTCATTAGGTGTTCAAGAATAAAATAAATTTATATGAAGTAGTAAAGAAAGAAAATATCAATCAATACTTCTTTTATAGGAAAACAAATTAACCTGACTAAATATTTTATAAAAGCGGATTGAGCCCAATTAATACCTATACTAGGTATATATGTTAATCAGTTTTTGTCAACTGACTGTAGGTATTTAAGATAAGTATAATAATTTCTTTGAGCCGGTGTATTTGTAACAATATTATACATGTAAATATTATAGTAGAAACAAATAGCAAAATGGCTTTTATATCGGTGAAGTCAGTTTAAAAATTAAATGCTCTAGCGCCATCTTTAAGGCACCTTATCAAGGTAGTGAATACTATAAAAGATTTCTTTATGCTCACTTGAACATTCAGATATTAATGTATTGTCGTTTGATTGAAAGAGTTTTTTTTCAACAGTTTCTTTTTCTTCTTTGCCTAATTTATATTTTATACTTAAAACGTTTTTCACGGTACCTTAATAATCCAGTTTTCTCGTATCTCGTAGTACTATCAACCAGAGCTAGCCGCTACAGGAGTGGTGTTACTGTATTTTTCTCTTGAAGTAATGTTTTGTGGCATACCCTAAAATATTAAATAAAATTCAAAGAAAAATAATACTCAAGGGATAATTTAAACATACCTAATTATTTAAAATTATCTAAATACACCAACATAATCTCTTTTACCTCGTCTAAAGAACATAATAATATAGGTACACAATAAATAATTAAGTAGGTAAACGCGAGATGGCGCAAAGCGTACGCAGCTTAATTCTGTTTTTAAAATAAATAAAAATATTTAATTGTCGATAGCCGATATACCGTTCTCTCATTATCATAACTTGATCGTTACAGTCGTAGAAATAATTAAGAATCCTATTTTATCAAATATGGTTACAGTAACTCATTTTAAATAGATCACAGGCGACCCGAAATATATCCTTTCGTCCCTAAGTATTTTCAAAACTTAAAATATCGACAACACTCAACAATTGTCATAATTGTCTCTTTTTTGCGTTGCAGCCGTGTCAACAAATATGTCACAAAACAGCTGTGCAGTAAAGATTCAGCAATATTTGTGGGGTTTTCTGTTTTTCAGAGATGGATACGTCTGACAGTGAACATTTTGAAAGTGCAGATGAAGACATTGGTTCGTCGGATTATGAAGATGAACGGGAAAAATCTAAACAGTTGGTAAAACACAAAATAGCTGAGCCTGAAGAATGCGAACTGAAAAACGATGAAAGTAGGAAAAAAATTCAAGAGGGGCCAAAAAAGGAGATAACAATTATAGAAAATGTTTCTAAGGACAAATCGCCAAGTGATAGTGAAGATAGTAGTGTAAATCTAAGTGTAGTTAGTATACAAAAATGTGATAACAAAAACTCACATGAAACCAGCAAAGATGTCTTTAAAGTAATTAAAACTGACTTAAATTTAGAAAAATCTGAAGAAACCATTAAAAGTGACAATAAAAACCTAAAAACCGAAGTTGTGGAAAGAAGCTTACCAGTATCTAAAAGTAAACAAAGCACAGATACAAATCAAAGTAAAATAAAAACCGACTTGAAACAGGAACCAAATGTCTTAACTGAAACAGATGATAGTTTATGGAATGATGATGAAATTGATTGGGAATCGGAAGCAGCCAAGGAAGAATCACAAAGAACTGAAGAACAGAGTAGAAAATCAAAGAATGAAGACAGTGGATGGGACGATTTTGACGCAGATTGGGAGTCAGAAAGTCCAGTGTCTCCTGAAAAATCTTCAGAGTCAAAAATTAAAAGTGTAAGGCAAAAACTTAAATCAGCCCAAGAGCAAAGCAATAAAGAATTAGATGATATTTCACCTATCCAGGATAACCTGTGGGAGGATGGTGATTGGGAACCACTTGAAAAGCCCGAATATAAACCAAAACAAATTGAAGGACAGTCTGGTTGGGGTGGTTGGGGGAGCTGGGACATGTCTTCATTGTTAAATACAGCTACACAAGGTGTATCAACTTTAACCAGTCATGTTTCTCATGGTCTGTCAACAGTGCTTGAAAGTCATATTGGTATACCTGATCCAGAAGAACTAGCAAAAATGAATAAGCTAGATAAAGAGGGTAATGTTTCTAAAGAACCTAGAACAGAAGACATCAAGCACATATGTGATGATTCACCTGGGTTTGGTTTAGATAATTTAGTGTCCGGCATGTCTCAGTTAAGTAAATTTGTTGAATCAACAGGAAATAAAGTAATTACAGGTGGTTTAGATACCTTAGAAGCTATTGGAAAGAAAACTGTAGAAGTACTGCAGGAAGGAGATCCAGGATTAAAAAAGAAAAGAGCATTCCTGAAACTAGATCCTGGAAAACCAAATTTGTCCCAAACTTTGCGGGAGGCTAAAGAAAAAGCTGAAAAGGAACACAATGATCATCAAAACAAACACACTGAAGTTAGAAGAACCAAGAACTATGAGGCTCTGTTCGATGATCATCAAGGCTTAGTTCATTTAGAAGCCCTAGAAATGTTATCCAGGTTATGCAGTATAAAACTTAGCAATCTTAATAATTCTTTAACTGGAGATACATTAAGAGACATGCAAGAAACTTTAGAGCAAGTCAAGGAACTATGTGAACTGCCAGAAGATGATGAGGAAGAAAAAATTTCATTAGAAGAAAGTAAAGAGACTATTAAAAATGCTGTTAAAGAAATTAACATTCCAGTTTCTTATGATAAGTTATTTTCAACTTGTGAAGATGCTGACACATGGTTAAAAAATATAAATTTAGATTTCATTGATGACGTTGAGTTGCATCAACAAGGTATTGAAACGTTGGCCCAGCTTACGGCATTTGCTGTAGAACAGTTTCATAAAACTGGAGAACTGCTTATGGTTAAGGACCACAGAAGTACTGCAGATGAAGCTGATAGTTTAGTACAGTAAGTGCTTCATTCTCATTTGTTTTATGTCTCTCTGTCTGTCCCATGAACTCTCAATGTTTGCCTAAAAGTTTCAATAAAAATTAAAGTTTAATATTTGCCCTGAAATATTGTCTATGTATACTCTGTTGCTTAATGCGAGAGAGTTATAAAATGTAAATTTGCAATGACCGGACCCATTAAGCAATTTAAAGGTTGCATATTAATTATTTTAATATTAAGTAAATAAAAACTTATATACCTAGAAGAAAAAACAATATGAAAATAGATAAATTAGAATAAATATTAATATGTATAAAAAAATCCACTATGTACCGGGTGTTCCACCTAAGGAGGTAATCGGCTATATCTCAGAAAGTAATAACACTAGGACTTTGGGAAAAAATATATATCGATAAAAGCGGCCAAGAGAAATTGCTGGAAATTATTTTTAATTTAATAAAAATATGTTAAAAATATAAGCATTGTATTCTTCATAAAATTATGCAACTTTATGTTAGGAATCGTTTTTTTTCTATTTTCAATAATAAAGTGGTGGGAGAAGGTCAAACTTTTTTTCTTTCAAACGCTGATATCTCTGCTTTGGATAAACCGATTTTATTCAACTTAGTCTTGAAAAAAAGCCCTTCTTTTCCTCTACACGTAGATCTATTATCTATACCATATTGATTCTGATGGTGGCCACTAGATGGCGTTTTTCCGTAATTCCTCAATGAATAAGGATTTTCTCAAAAAAATCAAATGTTATGATATGACTTTTTCATCATATTTTATTTTAGGCTTATAAAGGCTATTAAATAGTGGAATAAAAAATCCAGGTCCGTATTTAAAATAAAAAAGTTGATGATGGTCGCTCCAATCCGAAACGTCGGATTAAAAAAACTAACCCCCATCAGCTTGTAGAGAAGGAAAAGTTACTATAAGGAACTGAAAACCGCGTCAGTAAACCAGGGATTTAATTGATTAATTAATGTTTTAAAAAATGGCCTATTTTCCATATTAATTATTATTATCCCTAATTTCTCTAGTTTAACAAAAGATATCACGTTGCGGTTGTCTTGTTTTTAAACTAATGAAATAAATTATTGGAAATTGTACTCTATTGCTACATTACATAGTTATAGTTCTCAAGTACAGAATAATATCCTGACCTTAGTTTACCCTACCAAATAACAATTAAAAAAAACTAATTAGGATAATAACAGTAGGTACCTTCCGAAAAATGATTTTTTGGATTTATAATACTTTTTCCTTTTAGGATTACTACTACTCTGAAGTCACTAATTATTGGCCAGGCTGGAAAATTTAGTGATAAACTGAGTCTAGTCAAAAGTGCCAACAAAGACAACATTAGTGAGCACATTACGAATATTTTCTACGAAGTAAGCTTTATGTTAACCCCATATTCTGTTATTATTAAAAAAAAAGATATTGAAAATATACTGGTAGACTGTTATGTTTATATTATACATATTCAACATTTTTAAAAAGTAGGTAATTTGAAAACTCCTTTATTTTACAGGCTGCAAATAGTGGAACATACATTCAAAACGCTTTTCAATTGCTGATACCAGTGTTGCAGGTTGGTGCAGTGTAAAAATAAATATACTCCTATAAATAAAATTAATAAATGTAACATACATTATAACTTTTTTTTAAATTGCAGTAAAATGTAGGTTAGGTTTAATAAATCAGTTTAATAAATATTTACTTCTTTTTTAGTGGCCTAAAACTTTGGTGTCTACTTAACAAGGAATTTCAAACTTTACAGTTCCCCTTTATGAGTTCATTACTAATACCTACGCACGTAAAGACAGAAACATACTCAAAGTCAAAAATTTCTATGTGTTTTGCAATCAGGGGAATGAATTCCAGTGGCGCGTACATTTTAAAAAATAATAAATGATAAAATTTCGTCGGAGCGTCATGTAGATACTACCTACGGACCTACCTGATTTTTTATAAATTAAATTTATTTTATAAACCCTTAAAACCTGATCCTATAAGACGACGACCTTTTCCACTAGGATTTCTTAGTCCTTGCGAAAATTCATCCATATATAATTATTATTAATACACTCATTTTCAAAAATCATGCACCAGTTTAAAATTACATCTAGAACGAGATCTAGAAGTAAACAAAGTTTTCATTCTAAAAATGTTATGTTGACACTTACCTAATTAAAGGTTATTAGGGCAAAAAGGAAAAATACCCAAAAATTTCATTGCCAAGTAACTTTATTTGTGAAAAAAATTAGAATCACACTTCACTATTTTCAGTATCTTGTATTGCCACCCATACTTTGTAGCAAGGCATAAACACGTCTGTGCATGCCTCGTATGAGGTTATTTATGTATTCTTCAGGAATGCTATTCCATTCCTCAGAAGCGGCTACAATGAGCTCCTGATAGCGTTCATAGGTGGGTTCAAACGATGACGACTCGATCTAGAGAAGTAGTCCCAGACATGCTCAATGGGATTCATGTCCGAAGAAAGAGGTGGCCACTCCAATCTGTCAATTTCATACCCTCCCGAAGAAGCTCTTGAACGGCTCGGCTTCGATGTGGACGAGCGTTATCGTCCATAAAGTTGAAATAGGGACCTGCTTCGTCTCCAATTGGTTGCACAATAGGCCGAAGGATGAGGTCCATATAAATTTGGCCGGTCATAGTGCCAGGAACATGAACCAAAGGGGTTCTTTTTCCATACATGATTCCACCTCAAAACATAACACTCCCGCCTTCAAATGGTACCACTTCTCTGGCAAAAGCAAGTCGGTGTTGTGCTCCCCGTTCTCTCCAGACTCGACATTGACGATCGTCACTAACCAATCCAATCCTTGTCTCATCTGAGAACATAACATTTGGGTATTGGGCAGTTAAGTATTTTAAAAAATTGCCTGTGAGGGTAATAGAGTTGCCACTTTCTATGTTCAAGAGTTGAACTAAAAAGTTTCTGATTAGTCGAGCCTTTTACTCCCCTGAAGAGTACGTCAACTCAAATTTTAATCTGTTGTAATAGTCTTTGAACATAATTTTCATGTATTGTTTTTTAGTCTGTGCTTAGCTATTTATGTTTTATATTATGAATTTGTAATTTTATTTTATTAGACAATTTAATATTATATCTACGATCTAGCTCTCAAAATTTATATTGACATATTGTCTGACGTGTGTAAGCATTTCATATGTGGGTAATTCCAAGATAAGTTGAAATAATTGCGTTTCAAAGCATTTTACCGGTAATGTTTAAAAATTTGCCACAATTTTTTTCCTTGTCAATCTTATTTAACCTTATCTAAAACTGAGATTAAAAAAGATCGAGAAATTTTTCGTATTTGCAAAAAAAAACGGTTATCTTTAAGGTAAATGTCATATATGTTACCAGTTACCGACATGGTCCTTCAAATTGATGAACGCGTAATATTGTTAAGATTCATATTGTTTGCTCTTTTCCGTCAGCAAATAATTATTTATGTACCGCTTTATTATTACTAGGTAAGTATTTGTGAGATGCATTCAAGGATTTGCCATAATTTTATGAAATATTAGCGTATCTGGGAACGATGTCAAATATGTTACCCAAGAAATAAACACAATAACGTGCGACGTGACAACATTGTTTTTTACCAGTCGACCAGTAAACGTAAGTTTAGTGTTTTGGGTTGATGTTGATAATAATTTTACTGTGTTTTGTGAATTTACAAGAAAGTGTTTGAAAAATATAGTACCCAAAGCAGGTGCGTATGTTTATTATAAGTCAAACATGTTACTCCAGCAATCATATGTATTTTTATAACAAATTGTATACAAACTATGCAAACATAACCTCAAATGTGAATACTTCTTTTATTACTCTGAACGCGCCGATCAGATTGAACCTGGCGGCAATTTTAAATTGTAATGTGTGAAATGTCAAATATGTTACCGTCAAATATGTTACCACTCCTTAGGTAACATATGTGACATAAGGTAACATATATGACAAAATTATTATTTATGAATAATAAATTATAAAACCTGTTACAATTTTGTTTATTTTTTATAGAATATGGCTTTAACCGCAGCAGAAAAGCAGAAGCGGTACAGAGAACGGCTTAATGCAGACCCGGAGCGACGGGATGAATTTCTTAGAAAAATGCGAGACCATGCAAGGAAACGAAAAGATTTAAAACTGGATAAGCCAATAAAAGAGTTGTCTGGACGAGAACAAAGGCGCAAAAGAAAGTATTGGCAAGATAAGCAAAGGAAATGTCGTCAAAAAAAACAGGACGAACAACGGCAATTGGATCATATTATGACAAATACGCCTCCTAATACTCCACCTCCTGGATTACCACCAGTTTTACAGAACAGTGCGTCAATAAGAGGAAGAAAAAGATTGAGAAAAGATCGATCAGCAGCGTACAGACGCATTGCGAAGTTAGAAGAGGCATTAGAAGGGGCAAGAAAGAAAATCAACAAATACAAGTCAAAAGTTCAACGCCTAAAGACAAAAGTCTCTGACACACCTAGTACATCTAAGTCTCCATTATCTAAACTAAATAGAGAACTAGCAGACCTAGTAGTACCGCAGCCAGTAAGAAAAAAATTATTATTCCAAGACGTTCTTCTTACAGAATTAAAAAACACCTACAAGTGTACCCCAAGTGAAAAAATAAAGCAAACACTTTCGCAAATTTGCAAAGGACCGAACGTGAAAAAATATAAATTTGTAGCTAAAGCTTCTAAAAAATTGGGATTTAGATCCAATAATAGTAAGAAAGATATTCAGAGAAACCGTATTAATAAATTACGCAAGAAAGTAAGGGACTTTTATTGCCGTGATGATAATAGCCAGCAAACTCCTGGAAAAAAACAGACAGTCACCTTTCGAGGCTTAAAGAAGCAAAAACGCTTTCTTTTGCAATCAGTTATCAATCTCCATAAAAAATTTTGTAAAGAATTTAACGTCAACTTGGGAAAATCTACCTTCTTCAAATGGCGCCCTTTTTACGTAGTCCAGGCCAAATTGTCAGAAAGGGATTCATGTCTATGCAAGAAACATGATAACCTACAAAAAAAACTGGATACAATAACCAGAGAAAATTTAGTTGATAGCGCAGATCTAGAAACGCTCTGTGGAACTGTTAAATGTGATACTAATTCTATATCATGTATGCTTAATAAATGTCAAGTTTGTAAGGACAAAAATGCAATAACTAAAGAAATTTATTTTAATAAAAAAGTTAAATGGTTTGTTTGGAAAACAGAAAGAAATGTAATAGAAAAAGAAGGAAAAACACAACAAATTTCAAAAACAGTAAAGAACCAAGAGGAAGGATACTTACAGGATTTAATTACAGTTTTTAATAAGGAATTTAAAGAGCAATTTTGTCCGCATGTCTTTCGAATCAGACACCAATTTAAACAAAGCCAAATATGCAAGTCAGAGTTATGCTATGATGAAGCTGCTGTTCATATCGACTTCTCGGAAAACTACATATGTAAACTGGGTACGGAAATTCAAGCTATGCACTTCGGTGCTTCTCATAATCAAGCTACTCTACAAACGGTAGTGGTTTACCTCGAAAACGGAGAACATCAGTCTTACTGCACCGTCTCTGATTCCAGGAGACATAATCCAGCAGCAGTGTGGGCTCATTTAATGCCTATATTATTGGAACTTAAATCAAAAAATATTGACGTCATCCACTTCTTCAGCGATGGGCCAGCCTCACAATACAAAAACAAAGACAATTTTTTTTACTTTAAAACGTTGTTCCATCAGATCGGTTTTAAGTGTGGCACCTGGAATTTTTCAGAAGCTGCCCATGGAAAAGGAGCACCGGATGGTATCGGTGCTGCTGTAAAAAGAATTGCCGACAATCTCGTCGCTAGGGGAACCGATGTAGGAGATGCTAAGGCTTTTTTTGAGCAAGTCCGGAAGAAAACAGAATTAATAAAAATGTTTTTTATTAGCGAATGTGATATTACAGATATGGACCATAAAAAAGATGGCATAACAATAAAGAAAATACCAGGAATAATGAAAGTTCATCAAGTTTTGTCACTGGATCGTGAAAGTACTCTTTATATTAGGGAATTCTCCTGTTTTTGTAAAAAATTACCAGTGCTGGATTTAAATTGCTTTAACTCTAAAGAAATCAAAGTCTTTGAACACGAAAACCCAACCATAAATATTGAAGCCGAAGAAATTATTGAAATAGAAAGTAACACTGCCAAGGAAGACTTATATTCAGATTCAGATGACATTCCTTTATCGGAAATTAAAAACCAAATTAGATCTTCTTTACATCCTATTACAATCGGAAACTTTGTAATATGCAAATTCACTTATAATGAGGGAACTAAACATGAAATGGAAAAACGTTTTGTGGCTTTAATTCTTGGAGTTGAAGATGATATGTCATACTTAGTCGACTGTTTAAGGAAAAGGAAAAATGAATTTGTTTTTCCTAATATTGAAGACAAGAACATTGTTAAGCCTGAAAATATTTGCTGTGTTTTATCAGATCCGAAAATTAAGAGAGGCTGTTACGATTTTGGGCAGAGTATTCCTCAAGAAATGGCACTTTTTTAGTTTCTATATGAAAAATTTGTAGGTTTTAAGCCTAACAGTTCATTAGATCGCAATGTTTAAAATAATATTAATGTTTTTCTATGTTTTAGATAAGCTTCAATTTTTTTGTCACATAAGTTACTGCCGGTCACCTATGTTACCATTTTTTAAATATTATGTTTATTTTAGGTTTGTCACTAAATTTAACATTCAGTGAGTCTTTGTAGTTCTTGGTACTTCAGTAAACAATATATTTTGTGTTTTTCTTTATTCATTTTACTTTTACATCCCATTCTGACTCTTAGTAACATATATGACTGTCATATATGTTTTCATCTAGTAATATACCATAAAATGCAAAAAAAGGAAAAAAGTGCACTGCTGATGCTAGATTTGTGATCCAAAGTGTATAATTGATAAGTATTTCAAAATATATCACGGCTGCTGACTTAAAAAAAAAAAAAATATATATGTATTAGCAAGCAACTTATCTTGGAATTACCCATGTAACTAACATGAATAAATTGATTGATTGAATGACTTGACCGTTGAGGCAAAAGCCAGTTTTGGTGACCACGAGCCTATTCTAACCGCGACCATCTACGTCTAGGTAACAACCTTGGAACTCGTAGAGGTCTTCTAGACAGCAAACCCGAGGAAATGACGTCTTCTGATGGTGACATTAGAATCGACTGGTGGTATGTATGCTGGAATTGCCTTTGAGGACTGCTCACTGTTACAAATCTATTTCTCCGAGTCACTTGAGCTACATATCGGTCTTGTCTTTCGTTTGTAACTCTTGGACGCCCGCTTCGAGGTCTACTTTCCACAGAACCCGTCTCAATGCGCCTTTGAATGGTCCAAGTAACCGTACTGTTGTTACAGCCTATTCCATCGGCTATAAGGAAGATTATTCGCAAACGAATTTCATTACTAAGCGGATTTTCCAGGCATCGTCGATTCTTCAAAACTGTTAATCTTAAACGACACGTACAAAACTGCATGTTTGGCTTTACGATTGTGATAAGAATTAATGTGTTCCGTTTTTTGGGAGGTTTTTTAATTTTTTGTAACAAAAACATTACCAAGTAAATATCGACACTGCTAAAATTCAATAGTAATAAATATTTTTTGTTTTACAGGGTGGTGCACGACTTTTGAAAATGAGTGTATTTAGATCTTGCCATACCTTCTCAACTATGTGCCCTTCATTGAGCCATGTTTTGTCGGTGTAATACAATTTTTTCCAAATATTTTCACTGCCATACAATAATTTAACTTTTTTCAATTAGTAGGATTTTTCGATTTCGTTTAATATATATAAAATTCATGTCTTTTAAAGTTCGTTTGAAAACTTTTCATGATATTTTTTTTAAATTTCAGTCATCATTTTTTTTTATTGTGGATATTTTTAATTATTTTATATAAAAATCCATGATTTAGTGAGGAATGGCGTTTCTTTCGAAAGTTAACAAAATAAGAACCATACTAAACTATACAATATATTTAAAATCAGGAGAAGCTTAAAAATAAATAAATAACAGGGTGTTTCATTTAAAAATACCAGATTATTAACTCTTGTAGAACGATTCAAAATACTTCAGGAATTTTCCAATGAGAAGAAGATTGGATGCGTGATGCGTGCATACAGCAAGGAGGTGGACATTTTGATTTAGCTTTATATCTAGTGTTTCGTTTTTTATTGTTGTTTAAAAATTACCGTTTGAAATGTTTATATGTTAATTTAAAAAAAAAATTTAAAAATTGTTTCACTTTTTGACAAACACATGCATCGATGTGTTGTGTTTTTCGATCAATAGCTCTTTTAAAAACGGAATTTTCCAGATAAGTTAAAATTAGCTTTAATCGCACCGTTACTTAAGAAAGGTAATCCGGAGCAGATTGAAAATTATAGGCCCATAAGCCTGTTACCAAGTTTTTCTAAATTATTTGAAGTAGCAATGTGTAAAATATTATTGGTAAATCCACTAAAACAACAATTTTTCAGTTTACTAAAGCAGTAGTCGATTATTTGGAGGGGCAAGGTCTAGTTATGAGAGTCTGTCTGGATTTATCAAAAGCATATGATTGTATTGACAAGGAGCTATTGGTTAAAAAATTGGAATTGTATGGTGTGAGAGGAAATGCACTGAGGTTGTTTGAATCTTACTTGTCCGAAAGAAAGCAACGTGTAAAAATAATAAAAAATGGTAGTACGTATTAGGGGATCCAATCCCGTTACATATTCCAATCCCGGGATATCGAGATTGCCATTCTTGTAATCCCGGGATCCCGGGATTGGTCCCGGGATTTAAAATTAAATAAAAAGTCTTTTTTTCAATTTTATTGGTTGAAATCAGATAAAAACAACATAAAATAAAATACATTTACACGTAATCAGGCATTAATTAGCCGTATCAAAAAAGATAAGTTGGGTACATAATTAAAAAAACAAACAAAAAGGCTGGTTAAATGACATGTATCTCTAAATATTACTTTTTTTCTTTAAGAAAATAACGCAAAAAAATTAAATTGTCCAGTGTTTCATCTAGCATAGATGAGCGAAACTTAGTTAAAATTAAACCTGCGGCTGAGAAACATCTTTCAGCTTCCACGCTGGTTGGAGGTATGGTGCACAGGATATAGTATGCTAGCTGGAGATTGGGTCCACGTTGGCCTTTATTTTGAAACCTTTCCATTTCCAATATTTCATTACCTTTGCTCGAACCGTAGTAGCAGAATTCGGAAGTTCCATACCACTGCTTGCAAACAAATATTTTAAATCGGCCGAAGTCACAAATTTGGAGAATGGAATATTATCCACCGAAACCATACGTGCCAAAAAAGCCTCTAACGATTTGTCATTTTTAAAACCGAAGTAGTCTGATATTTTTGTTTGTTTATTTTCTTTTGGCATTAATAACGCACTTTTACTTGTACATGCCAATGACGATTCCACGCACGGCCCAGATTCCTGTACATTTCTTCTTGCTTTTATATCTATTCCGTGTATTTTTAGTAAATGAGTTAAGAGACCTTTAGTTGAACCACCTTTTGTTTGCAAAATGGCTTGACATTTTTTACATTTCGCAGTATTTCTACTTACTGCCTCCGTTAAAAAATAAAACCAAACGGACTGTTGATCATCATCTTTCCTTTTGTGAGATTTGTATATTGACTCGGATGGCTTGCGTGCACTTTCGGCCATGTCTAAAAATAAAAACAAATTAATTCAATCTTCAATCATAATGCATAATCGTAATTATTTATGAATAATAATATCGATTTGTTTTAAAATTATTTAAAGAATTGAACCTACCTGCTTAATCATCGTGATTTTCATACGTAAAACACACTAGCGAACAGACAACAACGAACTTCTTCTGCACGACTCAATAAACTGACACAAAACTTAAACATTATTTCAAAAGTATCGGTTTTATTAAAATAAACCTAATTTTATTAGAGGGCACGGGGAGTCACCGGCATTTCTTGCACGGTGAATCACCGGCATTTATTGTTGCCAGCTGCGTAGAATCACTTTTATCGATCGATAAGTATTTAGTGTGAAGAAATTAATGGGCATGATTTATGGAACGACTGGACGGTGCTGTTAATTTAAAAAATAATATCGCAATCCCGGGACGGAGATTACAAACCCGGGATTTCCCGAGATTAAAAATCCGTTATTTTTCTACGGGATCCCGGATTCCCGGGATTGGATCCCCTAGTACGTATGTATCTGATATTGGGGAAAATAGGTTAGGGATTGCTCAGGGGAGTATTGCTCGTCCTATTTTACTTATAATATTTGTAAATGATTTGGATTCAATAGGGAATCAATAATCATTTAGAAAATGAAATAACGTGTTACGCTGATGATACAAACATTATTGTGAGTAGCAATTTAATATAATAGGGGATCTGGTTAACTATAGGGTGGAGATCTAATAACTAAAGCAAGTGATTGGTTTAGCTGAAATAAACTAGTTTTAAATAAAGACAAAACAAATGTTATTGTGTTTAGAACAAAGCAGTGTAGAATAGAAATACCACACCACATATTAGATAATGAGCAACTGGAACTTGTTATATAAAAACACACTAACTATGAGGGTCACTGTAAATGAGTCTTTGGATTGGTCCGAACATATTAATAAATAAATCGCCAAATTAAACTCTGTACGTTATGGATTAAGAGTCGCGGGTAGATATCTGAATGAAAAATCACAAAAAATAATGTATTTTGCTAATTTCGAATCTGTGACTAAGTATGGCATATTATTTTGGGGGAAAAGTGCTTTAGTTGAAAAGCTGTTCGTTACCAAAACTTACCAAAAAAATGCAACAAAAGTTGCAACGAAGATTAAGAAAAGCAGTGTAGGCACTGCACTACACACTCTACTGGTTTCAGAAATGAAAATTGGAAGTGCATCCAGGGAAAACACAGTTTATTATTTTTTATCATAAAATTAAAAATTCATCGCCAACTATAGACAGTCTGAACCACCAAATAAACCCACAGACACATATTAAATACTTGGACATCTATTTTGATCACAACTGAATTTTAAACTTCACCTAACAATTATAAAGAATAATAAGATAATAACCAGAAGTAATGTCTCACTGATAAAAATGAAGGAATTGATTTAAAAATTGCTTCACATATATATAAAATGTTTACTGGACCAATGGTCGGGTATGGACAAATAATTTCCAGCTCTTGCAGAAGACCTGCTGTTAATATTATAGAAATAGTCGAACGAACAAGTCTTTCCAAAATTACAAAGATGAAACACACAGCCAATTCACTGCACAACCCATTTTGCCCATATGAAAGAACAAAAATTAAACCAATTATCCATTTTTCATTTCACCGACTTACTGAAAAATTTACCAGCAAGGCAGGGAATATCAATATAATTCCATTCATTATAAACTTTCCAAATCAGTACACCAGAAAAAGACAAAGAGATTTTGAGATACTTACGAACAACGCTTTTGACCAGGGCCAACTCGAATTACTCAGAGTTCTGCCACTACATTTGATTACATTTGTAGCAATTTCGACATAGACGACTTTGAATGTAATGTTATTGTTTCAGCCGGACTTTCCGATCATGAAGCCGTGTTAATCAGGTTTCCTTTTAAACAACCGCAATGTCGTAAAAAAACAAAAAAGGGGGAGAATTTTTTGTCCTCACAATTTTTCAAATTTTAAGGCAGATTGTTCCATACGGTGGAACTACATTTCACAATTCGCTAATCCCTTACTTATGTTTCATAAACAATTGTGCTACACTTTTAATAAATGTTTTCCCATTAAAAATAAAAGACCATGGGTGACAAAGGGGATTAAAACATCTGCAAGGAATTTGCGATGCCTTTATTATATACGAAAATTTAACTTAAATAATGATACTTTTGTAAACTATTATAATAATTACAGGCGTCTGTATAAACATATAATTAGGTGTGCTAAAAAAAGTTATTATAATGATAGAATTTCTAAGGCTGGCAACAAAACAAAGGAGAATTGGTCAATTATTAATGATTTAAGATGGGCAGGCCGTTGCAGAATTCTATAAATTTAGATCCTAACATTTTGAATAATTTCTACTGCTCAATAGCAGCAAACATAACATCAAATATTTCTTGTCAAACAGATCCACTTGACTATCTAGCTGAGGTACATATCCCACAGATCTTTCATTTGTATCCTACCAATTTTAATGAATTGAAAGAAATATTTTCTCAAATAAAAAAAATAATTCTGCTGGATATCATAACATTATTTCTATTAGAATTATTGGAAAATCTTCCAGAATCCGCCCTCTGTACCCTCGTCTCGATCTTTTGAGACTGGGGAGTTTCCATCATGTTTGGGATTGGCTATATTGTGGTGCCTTCATAAAGGGGGTGAAACAGACGATCCCTCAAACTACCGCCCCATCTCGCTGCTTGCTACTCTCTCGAAGGTGGTGGAGAAGCTAGTCAAGGGAAGGCTAGTTGAATTTCTTTTAAGATTTAATATCCTCAGCTCGGTTTAGTTTGGCTTTCAAGCAACAAAAAATACCAGTGATGCAATTTTTGCCTTGCTGGAACAAATATATTTATGTATTAATGACGGCGAGGTTGCCGCAGCAGTATTTTTCCAAAGCCTTTGACTGTGTCGATCGGGAGGTGCTGCTGCGAAAGCTTCAACATTATGGGATCCGTGGAGTGGCCCACAAATGGTTTTCTACTTATCTTTCAGGGAGAGTGCAGGCGGTGAGGGTGAATGGTGAATTTTCTGAGCTCTTAAGTGTTAGTTGTGGCGTTCCTTAGGGGTCTGTACTTGGTCCCATTTTATTTCTTTTATATTTGAATGACATAACACATTTAAACATACTTGCTTTATGCTGTTTGCCGACGATTCTACCCGTTTGTGGCGTTCAAGTAGTGTCGAACTTCTGGAAAGGACCATAGATGATGATCTGTTCAGGGTTAAGGAATGGTGTGACTCAAATTCTCTCTGTCTCAATATTATAATAAAACCAAAGTACTAACTTTTGGTTTTAACAACATCAGCCTTCATATAGAAAACGATGAAATTGAAAACAAAACGGTAGTTTTGGTAGTTAACTTCTTGGGTATCTCTATCAATATTAGGTTGAGGTTTGAGGAGCACATTATTGGGCTGAGTAGCAAGTTATCATCGGGATGTTTTGCAATTAGGGTTGTGTCCACTGAATTGGGCACTTCCACGGCAATAATGGTATATTTTTCTTTATTTGAATCATATATTCGATATGGTATAGTATTCTGGGGCTTCTGTAACCAGCAACTTTTTAGTAGCATATCTTTGTGTTGCAAAAAGGAGCTATTAGGTATATGTGCAGGATGAGAAGCAGAGGCCACTGTAGACCGTTATTTGTCAGACATGGCATTTTAACATTAACATGTTTATTTATCTTAGAAACAGTTTCTCTGCTTCACAAAAAATACTTTCATCAACTTGAAAGCGCATAAAAATCACAAATATAACACGCGACAAAACCAAAATATACGCCTTCCTATACCTAGGCTCACTTTGATCAAACGGTCAATAATCTATGAAAGTCCCAAGATCTACAACCACTTGAGTATTGAGTGTAGACAATTGCCATATCTCCAGTTCCGCAGGAGGGTGAAGAGTGTTTTACTCCGGAAGGCATATTACAGCTTGGACGAATTTTACAATGAAGACTTTTAAAAATGTTTTTTTAATCAAATACCTATCTGAATTACATATTTGTTTTCGTATTTTAATTTTTTCAATTTTATTTTCATTTATTTAATTTGTATGCTGTTTTACATTTTTGACTTTGTTCTTTGTATTTGTATTTTTATGTACTTACAATTGTCAAGTATTTTTATTTTATTAATAATTGTTTACCCCTATCAGATTGTAGTGTTCTAGAAATACATTTTTTCGATTAGGTAGGCATATTTTTATATATTGTCATGCACAGGATAATAATTATGATTATAATTACCAAATTATTATATTACGTTACAATAAAATCGCTTTGTCGATGAATTCTTAGAATTTCTAACAATAAAGCATATGTAAAGTAAAACGCTTTTGAAAAAAAAAAAATTGTGATTTACTATTTTTAATGTAAGTTATGTGCTGAAAGACCTAGGCCAATAGCCTTTTGAACTTCCGTCTAATAAAGATGTGTTAATAAATAAAATTGCCACCTTATAATTTTATTGTAAATACAGATATGGAATTAATTTCTGTTTCCATTTACACTTTAATAACGTTTTAGACCCTGGAATGTGGCACCATTGGCTACTTCCCCCTCCCTTGAAAATTAGGATCTTACAAAAAGTAGGAATATTTGTATTGCGAGACAACAAGAACAATTTTGCTTAGAGTTATCGTTCGAGGGGAGGCAAGTTAGTTTTAAATATTTTACAACTATTTAAAGGAACTATGATTGCTACGGTTTCGCTTATTACTGTAACCTGAACTAACCTGATTGAAAAATGATATTATTGGGATTAGGAAACAAATAAATAAAACAAAATTCTTTAAAAAAGCAATATAAATAGAAAAAAGTTTAATATAAACATTAAACTATACTTAGGCTATTCAAACGCAAAAAAAATGTTAAACTTTGCCTCTTTTATTCCCAGTAGGTGGCTTTTGTAACTGGAACGAGTTATTAAATGACGACTGCCCAAGAGTGGTGGAGCCAAATAATAATGTGTTTGATGGTTGACCTCCACCTAATGGTGCTCCAAAAGCAGATACTCCGAATCCTGAAATTATAAGAAAAGTTCAATGAATAAAGTTAAATTAAGAAAATGTATTCCATTACCACACTACATCTGTCACCATATTAACTTGAGGTTACTGGACATCTAATGGAAATTAAGATTTTTTTGGTTAGCATTTTTCACTACACTAGAACTAAGGTTAGATATCCAGAACTAAAACTTTAAATTCCAAAATAAAGTTATAATATACTTTTTCCTTCCTAGGTGTGCATACAGTTGCGGAACTACCGGAGGGAGGGTACTTCCAAAAGATGTTAAAATAACAGATTTTATATACCAGCTCCCTTATTATAAAAGATAGAAAGATAGATGGGGTTTGCGGCTTACTGTTCTGTTATTTTATGAAACTTTTATTGCCGCAAACTAAATTTTCATAGCCCTCTCAGTTTCTGACATGCAAAGTGAATTTGAAAATTTGTCATTTTTGAAGAGGAGGATTTGTCAGAAAATTTTATTCTTAATAAAAGTTGGTGAATATTCGATAATCATATTAGGTGCACTTGGAATGGTTGCAAGTCAAACGGCGTACAGGGTAGGTCAAAAAATATAAAACTTGTACAAGAATAAAGTACCCCTATTTCAGAAAACTCAGCAAAATGTTATTAAGAAAAGTTGTTTAGAATTTAAAGTTATGCACAAATTCGAAAACGTGACTTCCTAAAATAAAAAAAAAATTTTTTTTTTGAAACAATAATTTATAATTTCCCAAAAAATTTTTTTTTTTTATATTCATCCTAAAGACCTTCATAAATTAATCAAAATCAAATCAATTTCATATATCTTTGTTCAAATTCAAGCATATTTGTAAAACTAACTTGAATTTTTAATTTATTAAGGAATCACAAGCTTCATGGTTTTTAACAAGATAAAACATTAGCAATGATAATATGCAAATTAAAAAACTCTCATTTGAAGGGCAAAATTTTAAATGTTTATTAAAAACTGTACAAATTAATTGAACATGAAATCCTACTAAAATAATCGCAGATACTTATGTAAAGAAACCAATAAGGGTTAAAAGTAAACATTATGAAAATTTGGTGGCATTATTTATTCTTAAATAATCATTGTTGTTATTTGATTTCAAATGCCTCCTCCAATACAGTTAACGTTAGCCGAGAAGGCAGAATTAGTGTTAATATGTGGAGAAAACTATAAAACAGTGCGTGAAACAGGAGATATATTCAATGAAGGACATCCAGATAAACAAGTTCACTATTCAACTGTAAGCAGAATTTTAAATAATTTTAAACAGACAGAGTCTTTAGACTATAAATTTTAATATAAAAATGAAGGTACCAAAACTGTAGTACTGAAGAAAATCAATTAGAAGTACTTCAAGCAGTTGTTGAAAACCCTAGAAGATCCACCCAAGAAATTTATGCTTATACGGGTATAAAAAAAAGCTATGTTAAGAAGATTCTTAAAAAACAAAAATACCGTGCCTATAAGCCAATGTTTATTTGCACGTTTCACAGACGACACTATGACTTGCGGTATGATTTCTGCATGTGGATTCAAGGACAAATAGAAGATCAACGTGATTTCCATAGACACATACTTTTTGGGGATGAATCCAGGTTCACAACAAATGACGTTGTTTCTTCCCAAAATTGTAGGTGGAGGTCGGAGGAAAATCCAAATTTTGTCATCTACAATAAAAACCAGTATTACCAAAAAAAAAACGTTTGGTGCGATATTATTAACGACAAATTAATAGGGCCGTTTTTTTTTTTCGTCAAAACCTGACTGGTGATTTACATTTTTTGGAAAACGAACTGACGGATTTTTTGGATAATATGAGTATACAAGAACGACATAAATTATGGTTTGTACATGATGGTTGTCCCGCTCATTCTGCTAGAATTGTTTCTGAATGGTTAAATGAGGAATTTGGTGATAAATGGTTAGGATGAAATACCGATCCACGGTGGCCTCCTCGTTCGCTAGATCTCACCCCATTAGATTTTTTTTTATGGGGATATTTAAAGCAAAAAGTTTACAAGGATCGACCGTTTAATAATCTTGGGGAGCTTGAAAATCCTATACGATTTCATTGCAGAAATATTCCAGCAAGTGTATTGCGAATATTGCGATTCACTCTTAGTCAATTTTATGATCGGACAATGAACTGCATTGAATGAGAAGGTGGAGAACAGAGACGCGTCAATAGTTTTTTTAAACATGCATAATTTTATTTTTTTCTGCATTTCAAATATTTTCTGTTTTATTTTTTTTGGATTTGTTTATTGTTAAGTTATAATAAAAAAAAAAGCGGATAAAAATTGGCAAAACCATTGGCAACATATTCAAATACGTTTAAAAACATTGTATTTCTTAAGTTTGCAATAAACGCATACATAATGCATACATTGTTTTGTTAATAATGCCACCAAACTGTCATAATGTTTTAGTAGGATTCCATGTTTGTCGATTAATTTGTACAGTTTTTTAATAAACATTTTGCACTTTAAATAAAAGTTTTTTAATTTGCATATTATCATTACTAATGCTTTGTCTTGTTAAAAAGAATATTTAGGATATTTTCAAGTTGTGTTTAATGTCGTTGCAACAACCATGAAGTTTGTGATTCCTTAATAAATTAAAAATTCAAGTTAATTTTACAAATACGAATTTGAACAAAGATATGTAAAATTGATTTGATTTTGATTAATTTATGAAGGTCCTTAGGGTGAATATAAAAAAAAAATTTTTTTTGGAAAATTATTGTTTTCAAAAAAAAATATTTTTTATTTTAGGAGACCACGTTTTCGAATCTATGCATACCTTTTAATTCTAAACAACTTTTCCTAATAACATTTTGCTGAATTTTCTTAAATGGGGGTTCTTTATTCTTGTACAAGCTTTATATTTTTTGACCTACCCTGTGCGCCGTTTGACTTGCAACCATTCCAAGTGCACCTAATATGATTATCGAACATGCACCAACTTTTATCAAAAAAAATTCCCATATGTTGCACACTTAAATGACCACACTGTATATTAATTCTTTGTCTTATCCCTCTTTTTAAGAGCTTTTTAAAAATATATAATAGTCCATATTTATTTCTTTTTAAAAAAGATAATTTTAACCTTTTTTGTCAAATTATTCATTTTTCGTATACAGGGTGTTACAAATTCGACATACGAGCATTGGAATCTCGGAAACCATAAAAGTTAGAGAAACGGTTAAATGGGGGCAAAGTTGTGCAATTCGGTGCTGATTAAAATGCCGCTTTAAAAGTTTGGCAAAATCGTTTTTATTTTTTCCTGAGTTCTTTTGAATAGCTATTTAAAAATAAATGACACTTTGTCGTTGCAACTTTTTCTCCTCTATAAAATGACGTTATTAAACTAAAGATCCGACGTTTCGTCTCCGAGCGGCCAACATCAAGTTTATTTTTTTAAATATGGACCTGGATTTTTTTTTATAGATTTTTAAACCCCCCTACCCTGAAAATGTAATGGCGGTATTACTTTCTAATAATGAATTGTTTTTGCTTATTTCCTTTTAAATTCGTATTTTACATTTGTCAGTCCGGACCTGGCAACGAATCAAAATTATAATTAAAAACGTTATTTTTATAAAAACCTTTACAAATGGGTTTCATGAAAATTTTAGTTTATTAGGAAAGCTATAATTTCCAAAATGTTCTAAAATATTTCCTTTAACCCATAGGTACCTACTTACCACCTACCTATGCACAGGTCGATCTTATGATACTTGCTATACTACCCCTTTCAATTGGCCTTTATAGCCTACGAACTGTATGTTGTATTGTTCTTCCAATTCTTCAAAGTTTGTTGATCTCACTGATAGGTGGATCGGAAATGGTGGGGCAATAGAGTCGCCAGATATTTCGCCTCTGGATTTCTTTTATAGGGGGCATTAAAAAATTTTATTTATAAAAATGACTTAGATACCATGAAGAAACTGAAAGAACGCATTAGTGATCGACCGATACCGATACCGATATATCGGCTATATCGGCCGAGAGCCGATTATCGGTATCGGCCGATGTATAAAAACAACCATAGCAGCTTAAAACATTTTTTTTTATATTTAAATTTAAAGTAATATTTCAAATAAGTTAATCTTAAGAAATTATGGTAGATATAACATGAAATAGGCATTTAATATGAATAATGTAGTTTAGGCAAATTATCATGTAAAAATATTAGTTTCTCGGTTGTTTCTGGATTCAGCCGATTCCTTTTTGCCGAATTTACGGTTCCAGCTTCTGAAAACATTTGCTCACTTGCAACACTGCCAACTGGTGCAGATAAATATATAAGAGCTTGATTATATAATAATGGTAGAATTTCTCGTTTTTCTTGCCACCAAGAAATGGGATTCGCTTTTCTTTCAAGAAGAGGATGTTTCTTATATTCTGTAATTTCAGCATTCACTTCTTCACAAATGGATGCCCTAGAAGATGATTTTGTGTCACAAGAAGATGTTGTTGGAATGGTTTTTGTTTTTGTGGAGCTCATCCCTTCTCCGGCAAATTCTTCGTAGATTTCCCAAAACAGATTTTGGCCAGATGTTCGACTAGTCTCAGGTTCAGAAGTTCGAACATACTTAGCAAGTGGTTCGTTGTCATCACTATCAATTTCTATAGAATCTATAGTTTCATTTACTGTATGGTCTTGAATGTAATCCAAATTTGTCAGGGGAACTGGAATGTTCTACAGATGTATTGTTTTCTTTTATTTGGGACTTTAGATTTGTAGGTATGTATTCGCATATAAAATCACGGTCTTTTGTAAAAAAATTGTCTTTGAAGCGAGGATCCAAGAAAGTCGCGATGGTATAATGTTTTTTTATAAATATATTCTGAAATCGTTTATTCAAGCTGTTTTTCAATTCTTCTTTCATTGTACCTACTCCTGCAAAATTAGCGTTTTCTTTGTTAAGATAGGCAGTGATAGTCGAAATAAATGGAATGACTTCAGATATGCAGCAGTCTGAAGAACTTGTAATTTTTGTTATGTCTTCAAATGGCTTTAACAAATTTAAAATGCTTCCAACTAATTCCCATTCGGAAAATGTCAAGTCTGTAAGAGTCCCATGATCCAAAATATATAAATTTACTGCTTGTTTTTGTTCAAGTAGGCGAGAGAGTAGATAAAATGAGGAATTCCAACGTGTTTGTACATCTTGGAAAAGTTTGTGTTTGGGAAGGTTTAGTTGTTCTTGTAGTTTACTTAGTTTATCGCAAGCAGTTTGAGAGTGATTAAAATGCGAAACGATTTTTCTTGATCTTGCTATTAAATCACTGGCTGAACGTTGACTTTGTATAGCATCCTGTATTACAAGTTGTAAAGAATGAATGAAGCATGCTTCATAATTTACTTTTGCCTTAACAAAACCATTCCTCATATTGGCAGCATTGTCTGCTAATACTAAGTGAATATGTTCCCTTTTTATATTCCATTCTTGTAATAAAGAATTAAATGCTTCAGCTATGGCGTCTCCTGTATGAGATCCTGGGAACTTCTTGCAGGCAAGTGAAAAATGGGATCTCTGATTTAAACTTAAACATGTTTTTTCAAAAAAATGGGATTGTGAGAGACAAAAAAGAACTGTTTGTATATTTGCACGTCCAAATATCTGTAGTAAAAGATGCTTTTCCCAACATATTTGAAATTTTTTGAGTCACTTGTGCTTTACATCTTGAGTAAATATCTGGTACAACTTTTTCTCTGAAGTATTTGTCAGAAGGAATTTCATAATTTGGAATAGCTTTCTTTAGTAGCCGAGTAAAGCCATCATCTGATACAATGCTGAATGGCTGGTTATCTAAACATATCATTTCACCTATAAGGTAGTGAAACTCCTTCGCTCTGGATGAATTAATGTCCCACTTTTGCATTTGCTTGAAAGAGTCAGCCAGTGAGACTTGCAATAGCTTAGAGTTAGAGTTAGAAGTACTACTAGAACTACTAGAAGGTCCAGCCGTTTCTAAAAAAATAGACTCAGGGTGATCAAAAGTCAAAATGTTGAAATAAACGGGGAAATTTGTTTTTAAATAAAATCATATCGTAGGTGTTAATTGTTAATGAAACGATTTAAAGTGATGAAAAAGAAAAATGTCCCCCCTCCTACACAAATTCCTTTAATTTCCCCAAATTCCCAACAAATTACTTAATTCTTCAGATTTTTTCAGTAATTTTTTACACAAATTCCCTTAAAATTCCCTAAATTCCTAATAAAATAAATCCCTAGATTTTTAGCAAAAAATTCCTGGGTGGTTTGCCAGTTTGCCCCTCAATCCTATATAATAATATAATCCTGAATGAGCAGGTCCTATTGTTGGTAAATATTTTTATAACGTGAACTGGAAAATAAAAATTTAGTACTAACCTGAGCTTGAATCAGTGCCGTTCAATTTATAATATTCTTGAGGATGTTTTTTCTCTAAATGGTATTTCATGTTTGAGGTATTCGCCGATTTTCCCACTCCCCCTAATGAAATGGTTATGTCACACAATTTACATTTTGCGGTGGATTTCTTATCTGCTGGGGATAATTAATTTATTCTTTATGAAATATTTCCAATAAATACTTTTTCCATCCATTTCGCTACTTTGCACTCCACCAAACTCCAATAGGATTATTATTAACTATTAATATTATGTCTTTGTTAAAGATTAACTAAATTACGCCAAGAAATAATCGAACTTAAAACGATCTGCTTTAAGAATGCAATACTGAATGCACGGCAATAAACGCACGGGATTCACCGAGAAATTCAAATTAAGGGGATTCACCAATGACTTGGCGCTGAGCCACATAAATTACCGCCTATTGCTGTGTTGCCAAAGTGCAATTTTTGTTTTTATTTTTGTGATTTTAAATTGAACGTTAAAGAATTATAAATTATATTACAGAATATTCAGATTTTAGACATTAATAATGTTATCAATTAAAAAAGGCCGATATGCCGATATATATCGTTATCGGCCAAGACATTATCGGTATCGGCTAAAAAAGTCATATAGGTCGATCACTAGAACGCATACAGGTTGCAGTTGGTAGGATAAGGAGAAGATCGGTTGAAAGGGCTGTCGCCAAAATTGGAAGAAGAATCGATCGTTGCATTGAGCAAAACGGCAATATTTTTGAACATTTAGAAAATTAGGTTTTATAATTAAGAAATTTATAATTATTAGAAAATTCTTATAAAATAAATTATGTTACTTATGTATGAATGTTTTAAATAAAATAGAGTGTTTAATTAATATTGTGATTCGTTGCCAGGACCGGACTGACAAATGTAAAATACGAATTTAAAGGAAATAAGCAAAAACAATTTATTATTAGAAAGTAATACCGCCATTACATTTTGAGGGTAGGGGGGTTTAAAAATCGGTAAAAAAATTCCAGGTCCGTATTTAAAAAAATAAAGTTGATGTTGCCGCTCGGAGACGAAACGTCGGATCTTTAGTTTAATAACGTCATTTTGTAGAGGAGAAAAAGTTGCAACGACAAAGTGTCATTTATTTTTAAATAGCTATTCAAATGAGCTCAGGAAAAAATAAAAACGATTTTGCAAAATTTCGTTTTTTTTCGAATAATATCGGAAGTATTCGAAATTTTAAAACTTTTAAAGCGGCATTTTAATCAGCACCGAATTGCACAACTTTGCCCCCATTTAACCGTTTCTCTAACTCCTATGGTTTCCGAGATTCCAATGCTCGTATGTCGAATTTGTAACACCTTGTAGAAGGTCAATCCCAGATAGCCATGACAGAAAACCAAATTCTGTAAATGCGTCATTACGGATTGTTGTCAAATATTACTGGAAGTTGCTTGATTTTATAAGTTTATTTTCTATTTCTGTGAAAAGTTGTTCAATGTGACACAAAATAATAAATATGAAAATATTATAAAAAATTATCGTTGCCTTAAGATTCTTATGAAGATGCAAATTGCCAAAAGTCCATTTTTGGTCAAAAAGTAGATAATGGTGCCATTTGATGGAAGACGACAAAACACATAACATTAACATTAAAATCAATTATATTGTAGGCAATTAATTCAATAAATTTTAGAAAATGTCAAAACATTTATAGTTTGATCTGTTGCTTTTTGGTGTAAAGTTTTTTAGCTCCCCTGTAAAATTACTAATTTGGGACTTAAGGTGTTTTTGTGGAAATTCGGTTACCCCAAGACCTAATTGGTGTACATATCCTTGTAATATTAAGTGCCGACAAGTCATACAGGCACATATAGTAAAATTCAAAGCCCATGTTAATAGTAGTAAAATATAATATGAACATTACAAATTAAATAGTAATACAGAACACCAACGAAAACTTAATTGAATTAGATCAATAAAACTTCAAACACACCTAATCACATACCTGTACCAGTACTAGAGGAGGGACCTGGGTACGCAGGGGGAGGACTGGTATGCTGCTGTGCTCCCACATTTATACTTCTGATGGCCAAATTATTAAAAGGCGTTGGTCCGGTAGCGACTTTTGGAGGCGAATGCACAAATGCATTGGAAACTTGGAATTCCACAGTTTTACTTAATTTATCAAAGGGGTTGTTGGTATCCTGAAGCAGATTTTTGCGGATATTTAAGTAGGTTTCCTTCTGCGATTCTACTTGACTGTGAACTGATTGTAGACGACCAGCTAGTGCAACAAAGGTCTCGTGAAGTCTTCTCATGCCCATTGAAAGATCTAAAAATAATAAAACCATGAGGACCAACACATATTATTATCATTATTTTGTAATACCTTGTGGTGTCAGTACATCAGGATTTTTATGATTCTTCACATATTTATCTGCTGCTTCAATTTGCAATTTCAAATTTTGCATGTCTCTCTCAAACTGATCCGCTAAATTTAAAAAGAATTTTAAGGGCGCTATATTGTCATATTGCAATCCTGGTGGTGTATCATGAGTTCTTTGTGCCATTTCTACGTTTTGAACAGTTTTTGCTGTGTCATACTTTAATTTTTCAGCCAACTGTCTGTTCTTTTGCAACTGACTTTCTACTTCATGTAACTGATTGTTTAAATGATCAATTTCTTGCTCCACTCGTCTGAAATCTCTTACTGAACATCGAGCTATATCAGAACTGTGCTGTTTCTGTTGCTTAACCATTTCTTTAAAAGCTTCCACTGTTTGGAGGATCTCATTAGGTAAAGGTTGATCTTTAGGTGGCACTTCTTTAAGGGTTGTAACTGTTGTATTTTTGGCTTGGTTAGTTGTTGCCACTCCACCTAATCCAACTGGAGCTGAGGTAGTTGTTGCTGGTGTTGTTAGGCTTGTAGCTGTAGAACCTAAACCTTAAATAAACTTAAAATAAAACTGTTAACAGAAATAAGCTGTACAAACATACCAAAACTTAGACCAGCAGCACTGGTTGTAGCAATACCACCTAAATTAAAACTCAACCCTCCACCAGCGGTCGCGGGTGTGCTGAATCCAAATGTGGGAGCTACACTACTAGTTGGTGTCCCAAAACTTAGGCCTAGGGCAGGAGTCGCAGTAATGCTAGTATTAGCACCTTGTCCAAAAGGAAATGATGCTGCAGTAGTTGATGCTGTTGGTAGACCAAAACTTAAACCTGCTCCTGGAGCTAGGATAAAAAAAAGTTTGGGAAAGAAAAAATAAAAATACCCATTAGGCTAGAACAAAGACACTAGATGTCTTTGGGCTAGAAAAACTGTATCTTAACTTGAAGCTTGAAGTGTATAGGTACTAAAAATATTTCATAGAATTGAGTAAAGAATGTTACATTTTAAACCTAATTTTTACCTGCCGAGCTAGCTGGTACTCCAAAAGTTAAACCTGTAGAAGTAGGTGCGCCAAATGATAAATTGGGTACAGTTGTCGCTGAAGGCGTTCCAAATAATCCAGTAGATGGAGCTGTACCAAACAATGAAGTAGCAGTAGTTGCTGGAGCTATTAATTAAGAAAAAAAAATGAACTGTAGTCCTTCTTGTAGATAAGTTTAGCCAAAGTCATAAACTCATGTATAGGTATGCTACAGTCGAGGCTGCAGTGTTTCTAAAATATTTTTAGGTACCTACATATTAGGTTGTATTTGGCATGGCCTAATTATTAAGATACTCACTGAGAGCTTACTGACTACAAATAGGTATCTACTATATTAGGTGCAATCCCTAAAAGTTTCAATGGATGATATCATATAAAATATTTGTTCTGAAGGTACACATACTGCCATTGCACAAAAAGGTACCCAGAGGTAAATAATAAGATGTCTTATTTCTAGATAATTATTACCAGATGCAGGTGTTCCAAATAAACTAGGTGTAACTCCCGGAGCCGCAGTATTGGATCCAAAAGAGAATCCTGTAGCTTGTGGTTGCTGGGCTGGGGTACCAAATGTAATGCTCCCCGTGCCAAAAGATGGAGGAGCAGCTGTCCTGAGTTAAAGTAGTATATTAAAATATGTGAAATAAATGTATTTCAGTGAGGTAACAAAAAAAAATAATAATAGCCCAAATAAAATTACTTACTTAGCTCCAAACGGAAAGCCCGTAGACATAGTGATAACTGCACAGAACTGTAGGCCACGGCCACAGAAGGAAAATTATATTTGTTTTAAGGTTTCTTAAGCACTGCACCACAAACACAAAAATTTTGAAATTCACAAAAGAAACATAACCTAATACAGAACAAAGAGAGGAGTATCTATAGCATCGGAGGCTCATTATAGTTCCGCCTGCCTACCATGGTTACCTATAAGGTCAGCTTAAGCAGTCGCGACAGAATACGCATATTTTAGGCGATGACATAGAATCAGAGTTACACAACCAATTGTGTTACTCTTTGATAAAATTTCAAAAGTTAGGCTTCTCTCCCAGTGGATGCCAAAACCATTATTGTTCTGTAGTGATTGCCGGTACCTGCATGCAGTGGTTACATTTTATTATACGAGTTGGTCTATGGAGTAAACAAACAAATAAAACGCGCCGAACCATCACAAGTTGTGATCATCTGTCCAGTCTCACATTGACTGCATAGATAAAGGTTTATAGGGGGATTGACTGTTTAAAAGTCCATCACATAGAAATAAGAGCTGTCCCCTCCTATTCTATGGTCCATCACCGCAAGCCATGGTCGACACGCAACCGACAATTCAGCAATGTAAATGAAATGGGGTTTCTTGCGCTCAGCTGTCGACGAATTTCGAGAAAACTGGTAAATTATTTAGCTTCGGTTAAAAGGATATTGAAAGACAATCCTACTTGCGAGTTTTAACATTTTGCAGATTTTTTTATTAAGGGCTTACATGTGAAGAAAATTATGCATAAAGTTGCAATTCTAACATCAATAAATATATTACTGCGTACTGCCGTACTGCGTACATTTCAAAAACGAAAGCCGAATAGAAAAATCTGCAACATGTTAAAACTCATATAAACTATTCTTTATTCAATAATCAATCACCAATCACCATGTAGAAATATTAATTACGGAAACAAGACACATGGTCATTTAGTAATCCACAAAACGGGAACGATGTTCTAGTTTTTTTTCTAACAATTTTTCAGTACACTAATCTTCGTTTTACGGACTTCGATATAAAATACGCCTTCTGTTCGACGGACGGGTATTTAAATAAAATACGCCGTCCGATTTACAGACGGCGAGTCAGAGTCACTACCATTTAACCTTTATTTTTTTTTATTCTTTAAATGGTATTAAGGACTTTAGTATTCGTTGATAATTAAGTATTTAATAAAATGAACGATTCCAGCGATGATGAACAAGGTACAAAAGTAACAGGCCCTGTAGAAAATGCCTGGGCAATGAAAATACCATCTTTCAAACCTGAAGATAATCCTCATGGACTTCTAGAGGAAAGTTGTTTTGCTACGCTTTTTCCCCAATATAGAGAGCAATATTTAAAACAAGTCTGGCCTCTAGTACAGAAATCGCTTGGAGAATATCATATAAAAGCTGAATTGGATTTAATTGAGGGAAGTATGACTGTGCGAACTACAAGAAAAACTTGGGATCCATATGTTATCATTAAAGCCAGGGATGTTATTAAACTTTTGTCTAGAAGTGTACCCTTTGAACAAGCTAAAAGAGTGTTAGATGATGATGTAGGATGTGATATAATAAAGATTGGTAAAATTACACGTAACAGAGAAAAGTTTGTTAAAAGAAGGCAACGCCTAATTGGTCCCAATGGTTGTACCTTGAAATCCATTGAACTACTGACAAATTGTTATATTCTTGTACAAGGCAATACTGTCTCTGCGTTAGGACCCTACAAAGGTCTACAGCAAGTTCGTAAAATTGTAGAAGACACAATGACTAATATACATCCAATTTATAATATAAAATCCTTAATGATCAAGAGGGAATTAATGAAGGACCCTAAATTAAAAAATGAAAATTGGGAGAGGTTTTTGCCCAAGTTTGTTAATAAAAATATTAGTAAACGTAAGCAACCCAAAAACAAAAAGGAAAAGAAGCCATATACTCCATTTCCACCACCTCAAACTGAAAGCAAGGTAAGCTAGTAGTAGGTATAACTACCTATATACTATACACTCAAAGTTCGCTATTTCTGTAATACTGGTCACCAAATCTATGAATATTAAATTTAAGCTTTGCATTGAAAAGTTTTTATATATAAATGTGTCTCACTATTACTTCAATTGACCGATTGACCCTATGCAAACAAGTATAAAAAATATAACTTATTGCGCTATGCTGGTAATCAGGGATTTTTTTAAGACTTTTATACCTATGGTAACAAATGTCTGAAATAGGTTGATAGATTTTTTTCTATTATATTTGTCTTTTTTATAGGTTGATCAACAACTGGCAACTGGTGAATATTTTCTTAACAAAGAACAAAAGAAAGCAAAGAAACAAAAAGAGAAGAATGAAAAGCATGCAGAGGCAGCAAAGAAAAGAGAAGAAAGGAGAAATCAAGCATTTGTTCCTCCAGAAGAACCAGGCTCTTCAGTTTCACAAAAGAATGCTTCTGCTAATCAAAAAGTGGATATTGCTGCTCTAAAGGAAAAAATTATGAAGGCCAAGAAAAAACCTAAAAAGACAAATTTTAAGTTGTAAATATTAAGTCATAAAAAGTATGTGATTATACAGGGTTGTCGTTATGTCTCATCTCTCAGAACTGGCTTTTAAAGAAAATACAAAATTTAATATGGGGACTATTGGTGATGCAATGGTGTCTAATATTTGCAGTGTTACCATGCGAGTTTATCCTTCCTATGATACCAGTAGCTTCATTTATTTTAAACATCCTAACGTTACCAGAACTCCCAAATGCCTCTGTTTTTCTTGGTTTTTGACATTTTATGGCAACAACTTTCCTGTCAAATGCATGGAAATGGTCTTATATTACAGAAAAATTTCAAAATCTTTTAAACTTAAGCAGCTTTTGACATTCATTGATTTGCTTTACGGTATTATATAATAAAAATATCCCCTTGTGGCATGGAGAATTTTTGGTGTTTTTTTTTCTGCTTGTTTCTGCTGATTTGAAAAATAAAAAAAAATTGCCTTTTTATCTGTTAGTTTTATTATAAACTACAAAATATGACTTTACCAGTGGCGTAGCCAGCATTTTGGGTGGGGGGGGGGGGCCGATTGTGGAGCTAAAGCGCCGCAGGCAAAACATTTTTGGGACCACGCCCAAATTTTGTAGGAATTCACCTTCTCCATGCTCTTTAGGAAACGGAGGTCTGGCCCCAAATTCGCTATATAAAAAAAAATTAAATTTAATGTGACGGGACGCTCTCAAAACCCGTTTTATTAAGTTTATTCCCATCGCTTTTCTTTAGTAAAAATAAAATAAGACCGATCTTGTTTTTTAAGAATTATTTTTTAAGTAGTGAAGGGGCGCCAGGCCAAGGGGGGCGGGAGGGACGATCGCCCCCCTGTGGCTACGCCACTGCTTTTTACCCATGTATTTCAATAAAATTTCATAACAGATTCAATGGTAGACTATATGACTTTGATTAAACTTTGTCCTATCCTCTTTGATATAACTCGTGACCAGAACCAAGTAAGAAGAGGTCACCGCGTCATCTGCTTACTGCAGAGGGGATTTATCCATCACGTGACAGGAACATTTTAATGCCAAAGTCAGATAGAACTAGAACACGTTTTTAAGCGGGTGACGCAGTGGCCTTTACTATAAGTTGAATTTAACCTAATGTCTTTGAATATAAACTATCTACAATATTTAAAAATGTCCGTTCATTTATTTAATTATTATATTTGACCGGACATTTCACAACACTAGAAGTTTTATGTTTTTAATTTGTAATTATATGAATACTCTGTGTGATTCCGATATTCTTAAATAATCGGTACATCCATGCCGATACCTTTCCTCTGAATATCGATGTTTAGCAAATGGCGATATGCATCGATCATCCTTAACACACAACCTAACCTAACCTTTTTATGTTTCTGTGATTGTAACTTGTGACATCAGTTTGTTTATGTTTACTTTTTACCCTTTTAACTTTTGTATTGTGCTTGTGCTACTTCCACCAGTCCCACCCCTTACCCTACACTCACAAAACAGAACGAAGGTACCGAAGAACAATCTGATACATTGCTTGAAAAAGAGCAAAAGCCAATAACCCTAATCCAGTAAAGAAGACCGTTATCCAACGAATTCAAGGGTCTGTTACCTTGTTATCTATAACTTATTAAATTTTACAAAATGTGAAGACTTTCAGTGATATTTTACTTAATTATGGCAAAAATTTCGTAGGTCATTGTTTAAAGGCTTAGACACGAACGTAGTAATTTAAGTTCGTGGGTTTAGGTATACCTTAACATGTCTGCTTATGTGATGGGAGTCACTTCAAGTGGAGGACTACCAGTGTTTTCAAGAAAAAAGGGTAACTGTGAAAGTGTAAGTTAAATGATAAGTTTCTAGTAAATGCCATTTGATCAAATGACTGCAAACAAGCTGCTGTTTTAATTCTACATTTAAGGTTCAGAGAACTTCTTTATATTATATTGTTGCCGTAACCCTTAACCTATCTTTAGTGGTAAATCCTTGTCCTTATATTATAATGTTATAGCTCTCATTTTCTACATTGGGATCATTAAATGGTGTTCACATGTTTGGAAAGCCACTTAATATTGAACTTTTGAATACTCTTACTGATGACTATGCTGTGGCTTGGAAAGAATTTAATGACAGGTAAGAAAAGGCAAAGTAATGGCTTAATTTGTTTTTTTATTAAAGAATGCATTGTTTAGTTGCAAACAACAATTCTTAGTTTTTTGTTTCAGTTTGGTTATTATTGGCCTAGCAAGTGGATGTTCAGTTGATGTTTTAAATAGACTTCTTAGACTTATTTATGATGCAGTAGTACTAGTAGTTGGTATAGATGAGGTTAAAAGCCAGAGGAATATTGAACGATTAAAGAGAGAACTAAGGGTAAGAAAAAACAAGTTATATTATGGCTTATTTAGAAATTACATTTTCTGAAAATATAATTAAATTTAAGTAGAAAATTAGGGATTAATTAGGTAGGTACACGCTTTTAAGTCAAAGAAATGATACAAGCAGGTATTAATTTAGTACCTAGCCCAGCCTAGTAACTAAACGCATATTAAATATAAAAAATAGACTTATCTAATACCCACTTAATAAAGATATCAGGTATAATATTATTATGTAGGTATGTTATCCTGTCTTGGATAGACTCCTGGATTCGCTAGATTGTGGAGACTCGAGCAACAAACATTCTTCTGACATTGTTGGATATGTGGAAACCATTCTTTGTCCTGAGAATCATCTAATTCAAGTAATATTTGAACAATATACTACATACAACTTTTATTACACCTAAACTCAGATTGTTCTAGATTCATTTAGTGAATGTGTTGATTCTATGTTCAGTTGCATTTTAATCAATGGAAAAGTTGCTGCTGCCACCGAAAGCTGGTGGTCTTTACATCCACATGAAATAAGACTATTATTGTTTTTGGCTGTAACAGATAACAAGGACATTTCTAGGGATATTCCCGTGTTTTTGCCATATAAAAGTCCCACTGTAAGTATGCTGGAGCTTTGGGACATTTATGTATGTTATTTTAGGTTGTTTCTAGGTAGCTTTTCGTTTTGTTGCCTGTAGCCTTATCGCAGATGTTCAAGTGTGTTGCTTGTGTGGATCAACTCCCGCACTGGTTGACATTGAGCTTTCTGCTACACAGTGTTTCAAAAACTCTACAGAAATATTAAAGGGTGCTTCTCAGTGTGTGCCAAGGAATTTTCCACAAACCATGGTTGTTGATGGTGGAATACTAGGGTAGGTGAATTGAATTGTCCTGTATGAACCATGTTATTCAAGGTGATTCCTAAATTGGTGCTTTTTTCTAACTATGAATATAAAATGAAAAGTCTATATTGTCCACTTTACAGTACCTATAACAAAATAGAATACAATTTATACATTGGGTGTAGATAGTGTAGAATGTGTCACATAATGTTTAAAATAAAGTTTAAATTTACCAACAGTACAATTTATTAAAAGAAACAGAAAAAAGAAAATATGCATTAAGATTGAATTCTACGATTTGGCGCCAGATTATCATCTTGTAAACTCCTCCAGAGTATAGTAAGACCTCGAAATCAACGGTGTTTTTAGATATGTTTTGAAAAAAAATTTTGATAGGATTTTTTTTTCAAACTTAATAGCAATATGACAAAGCAAAGCCAATACCATGAGTGGTTAGAATGAATTACAACTTAAAGCTATTAAGCTAAACTGGGAAAGGCTTTGAGTTTTCACAGTATTCAAAGTCAAATTATAAAAAGAAAAATAATAAGAGAAAATGCAGTGTAGAATGACTAGCCATGCAATAGTAATATAGTAAAGTCCGTCTATCTATCTTACAAACTCATTATAAATGCTAATTCCTTACCGTCATAATAACCTATTGTGTGAGGTGTAAAATTCGGCCACCTGATCTGGTGACTCCAGGTACGGGTCTATTTAAAGACTATTATATTATTATATTTTCTCAGTAATCCTCTTAAAATAATTAGAGTAAAATAAAATAGGTTTATTTTAGTTATTTAAATATGCTGATTTTTTGTTTTAAAATTCAGTTAGATGTTTGTATTGGTTTAGACAAGAAGTTGTTTGTTGTCAATTAAACGTGATATCTAAGAATGTTTCGTCCGTGGGAAGAATCCAGTACGCTAAGTGGATCTACGGGTCTTGATAAAAACCAATTGAAGCGTGATATTTTATCATTTGACCAAAAGAAGTAATCTTCGACGTTTACACCACCCTTCTTGAACGTGCTTTTTCAAAAATTTGGTGCAGTGAAGGACGCGACAGAGTTTTAAAATTTTAACACTTAAAATGTATTTGTTCATACAAAAAATAAAACCCAGACGCATTTTTAGGTGGTGTTATTTATTATTTTATTATAATAATCGAAGATGGTTATTACAAAAGTAAAACTTTAAAAAAATTAAAAAATTAAAACTAAAAAACCTTTTTAATACAAAAAGATACTTAATTTAAACAAAAAAAACATATAAAAAAACCTAAGTGTTATAATGCTTAAGGGCTACGGTTGTGGACGGTACATAACAGAAAATGAATTGTGAGTTTATTTATAGTCCAATGGATTTTAAATTTGGAATGGTATATAGGTAAATATTATTATAGGCCGATGCGTTGTCACTTTTTTTTTAGATGACGTAGGGCCGACGTACTCAGTTTTTCTTTCATAAACTATTAAAAAAAATTAAAAAACGTCCCGCATCGGCATGGCTATTACCATTTTCTTTATAACCAAACTAAAGGAATTTAAAAACAAAATTTTAAGTTTGTCTAAATCATTTTCCCTCCGTTTTCAAAATACGGTCGTCGCCGTCGGCTACCGACCTCTTGCGGATTTCAACTATTTCAAGGCGAAATTTACCGCAATCGCACGTTTCACGCTGGAAGGCGGAGCCAACTATGTGTGGACTGACTCAGGGATTTTGGAGCGTTTATTAATTATTTTATGCTTAAACCTTAATGTAATTTTCGGTGGTTAGTCACGTGTCTGTAGATTAAAAACGTATTTAAGAATGAGTTTAATGATGTTTCCAAAATTAGCAGTATCATAGGGTTTGCCAATGCCTACATGTTGCAGTTTTTGGTTTCATTTTCTGTAAGAAGAAATACATATTTTATAAAAGAGCTGATTTTCACTAAAAACGATAAAAGTATGTTTACATCTCGCGCCATTGTCACTTATAATAGCCATTTTGTACTCAAAGCTACTGCTTAATATTCTACGATTGTCACACAATTTCGATTCTCAGCTTGGATGTTAATTTCTAGTGTGTAATATAAATAGACAGGAACTGATTTTAGTAGGTAGGTTATAGTATAGTAGTATAGTACGGTCAATAAAAACCCATGGTTAGTTTCTAAATCTATATTTTATGTATAATTGAATATCATAATGTATATTTTTACCATAATAATGTGATATTATATTCCACTCAAATTATGCAGGTTGGTGGCCAAACTTGATCAAAGTAAGGGTAATTTTTCACGCAGAACACGATGGGCAGGGCCCCAGTTCGATCTGAGTGGGAGGTCACCCGTAAAAAGTCAAAGACACCCATTGTCGAAAATTTTTTTCTCACGAATATTGACAAAAAATGTACGTTATGTTGTTTTCGGGTTAAGCAGCTAAAAATACAACTTTTTTGTCTCTTAATATTTTTTCGTATCTTGCTTCGTTCTCGAGAAAAAAAATAAAAGCCACCCATGCATGTCGAAAAATTTTTTCTGACGAATATTGACAAAAGATGTACGTTATGTTGTTTTCGGGTCAAGCAGCTAAAAATACAACTTTTTTGTCTCTTGATATTTTTTCGTATCTTGCTTCGTTCTCGAGAAAAAAATAAAAGCCATCCATGCATGCCGAGAAAATTTTTCTCACGAATATTGACAAAAAATGTACGTTATGTTGTTTTCGGGTCAAGCAGCTAAAAATACAACTTTTTTGTCTCTTTATATTTTTTCGTATCTTGCTTCGTTCTCGAGAAAAAAAATAAAAGCCATCCATGCATATCGAGAAAATTTTTCTCACGAATATTGACAAAAAATGTACGTTATGTTGTTTTCGGGTTAAGCAGCTAAAAATACAACTTTTTTGTCTCTTGATATTTTTTCGTATCTTGCTTCGTTCTCGAGAAAAAAAATAAAAGCCATCCATGCATGTCGAGAAAATTTTTCTCACGAATATTGACAAAAAATGTAAGTTATGTTGTTTTCGGGTCAAGCAGCTAAAAATACAACTTTTTTGTCTCTTGATATTTTTTCGTATCTTGCTTCGTTCTCGAGAAAAAAAATAAAAGCCATCCATGCATGTCGAGAAAATTTTTCTCACGAATATTGACAAAAAATGTACGTTATGTTGTTTTCGGGTCAAGCAGCTAAAAATACAACTTTTTGTCTCTTGATATTTTTTCGTATCTTGCTTCGTTCTCGAGAAAAAAAATAAAAGCCATCCATGCATGTCGAGAAAATTTTTCTCACGAATATTGACAACAAATGTACGTTATGTTGTTTTCGGGTTAAGCAGCTAAAAATACAACTTTTTTGTCTCTTGATATTTTTTCGTATCTTGCTTCGTTCTCGAGAAAAAAAATAAAAACCACCCATGCATGTCGAAAAAATTTTTCTCACCAATATTGACAAAAAAATGTACGTTATGTTGTTTTCGGGTTAAGCAGCTAAAAATACAACTTTTTTGTCTCTTAATATTTTTTCGTATCTTGCTTCGTTCTCGAGAAAAAAAATTAAAGCCACCCATGCATGTCGAAACATTTTTTTCTCACGAATATTGACAAAAAATGTACGTTATGTTGTTTTCGGGTTAAGCAGCCAAAAATACAACTTTTTTGTCTCTTGATATTTTTTCGTATCTTGCTTCGTTCTCGAGAAAAAAAATAAAAGCCACCCATGCATGTCGAAAATTTTTTTCTGACGAATATTGACAAAAGATGTACGTTATGTTGTTTTCGGGTCAAGCAGCTAAAAATACAACTTTTTTGTCTCTTGATATTTTTTCGTATCTTGCTTCGTTCTCGAGAAAAAAAATAAAAGCCATCCATGCATGCCGAGAAAATTTTTCTCACGAATATTGACAAAAAATGTACGTTATGTTGTTTTCGGGTCAAGCAGCTAAAAATACAACTTTTTTGTCTCTTTATATTTTTTCGTATCTTGCTTCGTTCTCGAGAAAAAAAATAAAAGCCATCCATGCATATCGAGAAAATTTTTCTCACGAATATTGACAAAAAATGTACGTTATGTTGTTTTCGGGTTAAGCAGCTAAAAATACAACTTTTTTGTCTCTTGATATTTTTTCGTATCTTGCTTCGTTCTCGAGAAAAAAAATAAAAGCCATCCATGCATGTCGAGAAAATTTTTCTCACGAATATTGACAAAAAATGTAAGTTATGTTGTTTTCGGGTCAAGCAGCTAAAAATACAACTTTTTTGTCTCTTGATATTTTTTCGTATCTTGCTTCGTTCTCGAGAAAAAAAATAAAAGCCATCCATGCATGTCGAGAAAATTTTTCTCACGAATATTGACAAAAAATGTACGTTATGTTGTTTTCGGGTCAAGCAGCTAAAAATACAACTTTTTTGTCTCTTGATATTTTTTCGTATCTTGCTTCGTTCTCGAGAAAAAAAATAAAAGCCATCCATGCATGTCGAGAAAATTTTTCTCACGAATATTGACAAAAAATGTACGTTATGTTGTTTTCGGGTCAAGCAGCTAAAAATACAACTTTTTTGTCTCTTCATATTTTTTCGTATCTTGCTTCGTTCTCGAGAAAAAAAATAAAAGCCATCCATGCATGTCGAGAAAATTTTTCTCACGAATATTGACAAAAAATGTACGTTATGTTGTTTTCGGGTTAAGCAGCTAAAAATACAACTTTTTTGTCTCTTGATATTTTTTCGTATCTTGCTTCGTTCTCGAGAAAAAAAATAAAAACCACCCATGCATGTCGAAAAAATTTTTCTCACCAATATTGACAAAAAAATGTACGTTATGTTGTTTTCGGGTTAAGCAGCTAAAAATACAACTTTTTTGTCTCTTGATATTTTTTCGTATCTTGCTTCGTTCTCGAGAAAAAAAATAAAAGCCACCCGTCGAAAAATTTTTTCTCACGAATATTGACAAAAATGTACGTTATGTTGTTTTCGTGTTAAGCAGCTAAAAATACAACTTTTTTGTCTCTTCATATTTTTTCGTATCTTGCTTCGTTCTCGAGAAAAAAAATAAAAGCCACCCATTGTGGAAAAATTTGTTCTCACGAATATTGACAAAAAATGTACGTTATGTTGTTTTCGGGTTAAGCAGCTAAAAATACAACTTTTTTGTCTCTTGATATTTTTTCGTATCTTGCTTCGTTCTCGAGAAAAAAAATAAAAGCCACCGATGCATGTCGAAAAAATTTTTCTCACGAATATAGACAGAAGATGTACGTTATGTTGCTTTCGGGTTAAGCAGCTAAAAATACAACTTTTTTGTCTCTTGATATTTTTTCGTATCTTGCTTAGTTCTCGAGAAAAAAAATAAAAACCACCCATGCATGTCGAAAAATTTTTTCTGACGAATATTGACAAAAGATGTACGTTATGTTGTTTTCGGGTCAAGCAGCTAAAAATACAACTTTTTTGTCTCTTCATATTTTTTCGTATCTTGCTTCGTTCTCGAGAAAAAAAATAAAAGCCACCCATTGTCGAAAAATTTGTTCTCACAAATATTGACAACAAATGTACGTTATGTTGTTTTCGGGTTAAGCAGCTAAAAATACAACTTTTTTGTCTCTTGATATTTTTTCGTATCTTGCTTCGTTCTCGAGAAAAAAAATAAAAGCCATCCATGCATGTCGAAAAATTTTTTCTCACGAATATTGACAAAAAATGTACGTTATGTTGTTTTCGGGTTAAGCAGCTAAAAATACAACTTTTTTGTCTCTTGATATTTTTTCGTATCTTGCTTCGTTCTCGAGAACAAAAATAAAAGCCATCCATGCATGTCGAAAAATTTTTTCTCACGAATATTGACAAAAAATGTACGTTATGTTGTTTTCGGGTTAAGCAGCTAAAAATACAACTTTTTTGTCTCTTAATATTTTTTCGTATCTTGCTTCGTTCTCGAGAAAAAAAATTAAAGCCACCCATGCATGTCGAAACATTTTTTTCTCACGAATATTGACAAAAAATGTACGTTATGTTGTTTTCGGGTTAAGCAGCCAAAAATACAACTTTTTTGTCTCTTGATATTTTTTCGTATCTTGCTTCGTTCTCGAGAAAAAAAATAAAAGCCATCCATGCATGTCGAGAAAATTTTTCTCACGAATATTGACAAAAAATGTACGTTATGTTGTTTTCGGGTCAAGCAGCTAAAAATACAACTTTTTTGTCTCTTCATATTTTTTCGTATCTTGCTTCGTTCTCGAGAAAAAAAATAAAAGCCATCCATGCATGTCGAGAAAATTTTTCTCACGAATATTGACAACAAATGTACGTTATGTTGTTTTCGGGTTAAGCAGCTAAAAATACAACTTTTTTGTCTCTTGATATTTTTTCGTATCTTGCTTCGTTCTCGAGAAAAAAAATAAAAACCACCCATGCATGTCGAAAAAATTTTTCTCACCAATATTGACAAAAAAATGTACGTTATGTTGTTTTCGGGTTAAGCAGCTAAAAATACAACTTTTTTGTCTCTTAATATTTTTTCGTATCTTGCTTCGTTCTCGAGAAAAAAAATTAAAGCCACCCATGCATGTCGAAACATTTTTTTCTCACGAATATTGACAAAAAATGTACGTTATGTTGTTTTCGGGTTAAGCAGTTAAAAATACAACTTTTTTGTCTCTTGATATTTTTTCGTATCTTGCTTCGTTCTCGAGAAAAAAAATAAAAGCCACCCATGCATGTCGAAAATTTTTTTCTGACGAATATTGACAAAAGATGTACGTTATGTTGTTTTCGGGTCAAGCAGCTAAAAATACAACTTTTTTGTCTCTTGATATTTTTTCGTATCTTGCTTCGTTCTCGAGAAAAAAAATAAAAGCCATCCATGCATGCCGAGAAAATTTTTCTCACGAATATTGACAAAAAATGTACGTTATGTTGTTTTCGGGTCAAGCAGCTAAAAATACAACTTTTTTGTCTCTTTATATTTTTTCGTATCTTGCTTCGTTCTCGAGAAAAAAAATAAAAGCCATCCATGCATATCGAGAAAATTTTTCTCACGAATATTGACAAAAAATGTACGTTATGTTGTTTTCGGGTTAAGCAGCTAAAAATACAACTTTTTTGTCTCTTGATATTTTTTCGTATCTTGCTTCGTTCTCGAGAAAAAAATAAAAGCCATCCATGCATGTCGAGAAAATTTTTCTCACGAATATTGACAAAAAATGTAAGTTATGTTGTTTTCGGGTCAAGCAGCTAAAAATACAACTTTTTTGTCTCTTGATATTTTTTCGTATCTTGCTTCGTTCTCGAGAAAAAAAATAAAAGCCATCCATGCATGTCGAGAAAATTTTTCTCACGAATATTGACAAAAAATGTACGTTATGTTGTTTTCGGGTCAAGCAGCTAAAAATACAACTTTTTTGTCTCTTGATATTTTTTCGTATCTTGCTTCGTTCTCGAGAAAAAAAATAAAAGCCATCCATGCATGTCGAGAAAATTTTTCTCACGAATATTGACAAAAAATGTACGTTATGTTGTTTTCGGGTCAAGCAGCTAAAAATACAACTTTTTTGTCTCTTCATATTTTTTCGTATCTTGCTTCGTTCTCGAGAAAAAAAATAAAAGCCATCCATGCATGTCGAGAAAATTTTTCTCACGAATATTGACAAAAAATGTACGTTATGTTGTTTTCGGGTTAAGCAGCTAAAAATACAACTTTTTTGTCTCTTGATATTTTTTCGTATCTTGCTTCGTTCTCGAGAAAAAAAATAAAAGCCATCCATGCATGTCGAGAAAATTTTTCTCACGAATATTGACAAAAAATGTACGTTATGTTGTTTTCGGGTCAAGCAGCTAAAAATACAACTTTTTTGTCTCTTGATATTTTTTCGTATCTTGCTTCGTTCTCGAGAAAAAAAATAAAAGCCATCCATGCATGTCGAGAAAATTTTTCTCACGAATATTGACAAAAAATGTACGTTATGTTGTTTTCGGGTCAAGCAGCTAAAAATACAACTTTTTTGTCTCTTCATATTTTTTCGTATCTTGCTTCGTTCTCGAGAAAAAAAATAAAAGCCATCCATGCATGTCGAGAAAATTTTTCTCACGAATATTGACAAAAAATGTACGTTATGTTGTTTTCGGGTTAAGCAGCTAAAAATACAACTTTTTTGTCTCTTGATATTTTTTCGTATCTTGCTTCGTTCTCGAGAAAAAAAATAAAAACCACCCATGCATGTCGAAAAAATTTTTCTCACCAATATTGACAAAAAAATGTCCGTTATGTTGTTTTCGGGTTAAGCAGCTAAAAATACAACTTTTTTGTCTCTTGATATTTTTTCGTATCTTGCTTCGTTCTCGAGAAAAAAAATAAAAGCCACCCGTCGAAAAATTTTTTCTCACGAATATTGACAAAAATGTACGTTATGTTGTTTTCGTGTTAAGCAGCTAAAAATACAACTTTTTTGTCTCTTCATATTTTTTCGTATCTTGCTTCGTTCTCGAGAAAAAAAATAAAAGCCACCCATTGTCGAAAAATTTGTTCTCACGAATATTGACAAAAAATGTACGTTATGTTGTTTTCGGGTTAAGCAGCTAAAAATACAACTTTTTTGTCTCTTGATATTTTTTCGTATCTTGCTTCGTTCTCGAGAAAAAAAATAAAAGCCACCGATGCATGTCGAAAAAATTTTTCTCACGAATATAGACAGAAGATGTACGTTATGTTGCTTTCGGGTTAAGCAGCTAAAAATACAAGTTTTTTGTCTCTTGATATTTTTTCGTATCTTGCTTAGTTCTCGAGAAAAAAAATAAAAACCACCCATGCATGTCGAAAAATTTTTTCTGACGAATATTGACAAAAGATGTACGTTATGTTGTTTTCGGGTCAAGCAGCTAAAAATACAACTTTTTTGTCTCTTCATATTTTTTCGTATCTTGCTTCGTTCTCGAGAAAAAAAATAAAAGCCACCCATTGTCGAAAAATTTGTTCTCACAAATATTGACAAAAAAATGTACGTTATGTTGTTTTCGGGTTAAGCAGCTAAAAATACAACTTTTTTGTCTCTTGATATTTTTTCGTATCTTGCTTCGTTCTCGAGAAAAAAAATAAAAGCCATCCATGCATGTCGAAAAATTTTTTCTCACGAATATTGACAAAAAATGTACGTTATGTTGTTTTCGGGTTAAGCAGCTAAAAATACAACTTTTTTGTCTCTTGATATTTTTTCGTATCTTGCTTAGTTCTCGAGAAAAAAAATAAAAACCACCCATGCATGTCGAAAAATTTTTTCTGACGAATATTGACAAAAGATGTACGTTATGTTGTTTTCGGATTAAGCAGCTAAAAATACAACTTTTTTGTCTCTTGATATTTTTTCGTATCTTGCTTCGTTCTCGAGAAAAAAAATAAAAGCCATCCATGCATGTCGAAAAATTTTTTCTCACGAATATTGACAAAAAATGTACGTTATGTTGTTTTCGGGTTAAGCAGCTAAAAATACAACTTTTTTGTCTCTTGATATTTTTTCGTATCTTGCTTCGTTCTCGAGAACAAAAATAAAAGCCATCCATGCATGTCGAAAAATTTTTTCTCACGAATATTGACAAAAAATGTACGTTATGTTGTTTTCGGGTTAAGCAGCTAAAAATACAACTTTTTTGTCTCTTAATATTTTTTCGTATCTTGCTTCGTTCTCGAGAAAAAAAATTAAAGCCACCCATGCATGTCGAAACATTTTTTTCTCACGAATATTGACAAAAAATGTACGTTATGTTGTTTTCGGGTTAAGCAGCCAAAAATACAACTTTTTTGTCTCTTGATATTTTTTCGTATCTTGCTTCGTTCTCGAGAAAAAAAATAAAAGCCACCCATGCATGTCGAAAAATTTTTTCTGACGAATATTGACAAAAGATGTACGTTATGTTGTTTTCGGGTCAAGCAGCTAAAAATACAACTTTTTTGTCTCTTGATATTTTTTCGTATCTTGCTTCGTTCTCGAGAAAAAAAATAAAAGCCATCCATGCATGCCGAGAAAATTTTTCTCACGAATATTGACAAAAAATGTACGGTATGTTGTTTTCGGGTCAAGCAGCTAAAAATACAACTTTTTTGTCTCTTTATATTTTTTCGTATCTTGCTTCGTTCTCGAGAAAAAAAATAAAAGCCATCCATGCATATCGAGAAAATTTTTCTCACGAATATTGACAAAAAATGTACGTTATGTTGTTTTCGGGTTAAGCAGCTAAAAATACAACTTTTTTGTCTCTTGATATTTTTTCGTATCTTGCTTCGTTCTCGAGAAAAAAAATAAAAGCCATCCATGCATGTCGAGAAAATTTTTCTCACGAATATTGACAAAAAATGTACGTTATGTTGTTTTCGGGTCAAGCAGCTAAAAATACAACTTTTTTGTCTCTTCATATTTTTTCGTATCTTGCTTAGTTCTCGAGAAAAAAAATAAAAGCATCCATGCATGTCGAGAAAATTTTTCTCACGAATATTGACAAAAAATGTACGTTATGTTGTTTTCGGGTTAAGCAGCTAAAAATACAACTTTTTTGTCTCTTGATATTTTTTCGTATCTTGCTTCGTTCTCGAGAAAAAAAATAAAAGTCATCCATGCATGTCGAAAAATTTTTTCTCACGAATATTGACAAAAAATGTACGTTATGTTTTCGGGTCAAGCAGCTAAAAATACAACTTTTTTGTCTCTTCATATTTTTTCGTATCTTGCTTAGTTCTCGAAAAAAAAAATAAAAGCCATCCATGCATATCGAGAAAATTTTTCTCACGAATATTGACAAAAAATGTACGTTATGTTGTTTTCGGGTTAAGCAGCTAAAAATACAACTTTTTTGTCTCTTAATATTTTTTCGTATCTTGCTTCGTTCTCGAGAAAAAAAATTAAAGCCACCCATGCATGTCGAAACATTTTTTTCTCACGAATATTGACAAAAAATGTACGTTATGTTGTTTTCGGGTTAAGCAGCCAAAAATACAACTTTTTTGTCTCTTGATATTTTTTCGTATCTTGCTTCGTTCTCGAGAAAAAAAATAAAAGCCACCCATGCATGTCGAAAAATTTTTTCTGACGAATATTGACAAAAGATGTACGTTATGTTGTTTTCGGGTCAAAAATACAACTTTTTTGTCTCTTGATATTTTTTCGTATCTTGCTTCGTTCTCGAGAAAAAAAATAAAAGCCATCCATGCATGCCGAGAAAATTTTTCTCACGAATATTGACAAAAAATGTACGTTATGTTGTTTTCGGGTCAAGCAGCTAAAAATACAACTTTTTGTCTCTTTATATTTTTTCGTATCTTGCTTCGTTCTCGAGAAAAAAAATAAAAGCCATCCATGCATGCCGAGAAAATTTTTCTCACGAATATTGACAAAAAATGTACGTTATGTTGTTTTCGGGTTAAGCAGCTAAAAATACAACTTTTTTGTCTCTTGATATTTTTTCGTATCTTGCTTAGTTCTCGAGAAAAAAAATAAAAACCACCCATGCATGTCGAAAAATTTTTTCTGACGAATATTGACAAAAGATGTACGTTATGTTGTTTTCCGGTTAAGCAGCTAAAAATACAACTTTTTTGTCTCTTGATATTTTTTCGTATCTTGCTTAGTTCTCGAGAAAAAAAATAAAAACCACCCATGCATGTCGAAAAATTTTTTCTCACGAATATTGACAAAAGATGTACGTTATGTTGTTTTCGGGTCAAGCAGCTAAAAATACAACTTTTTTGTCTCTTGATATTTTTTCGTATCTTGCTTCGTTCTCGAGAAAAAAAATAAAAGCCACCCATTGTCGAAAAATTTGTTCTCACAAATATTGACAAAAAATGTACGTTATATTGTTTTCGGGTTAAGCAGCTAAAAATACAACTTTTTTGTCTCTTGATATTTTTTCGTATCTTGCTTCGTTCTCGAGAAAAAAAATAAAAGCCATCCATGCATGTCGAAAAATTTTTTCTCACGAATATTGACAAAAAATGTACGTTATGTTGTTTTCGGGTTAAGCAGCTAAAAATACAACTTTTTTGTCTCTTGATATTTTTTCGTACCTATCTTGCTTAGTTCTCGAGAAAAAAAATAAAAACCACCCATGCATGTCGAAAAATTTTTTCTGACGAATATTGACAAAAGATGTACGTTATGTTGTTTTCGGGTTAAGCAGCTAAAAATACAACTTTTTTGTCTCTTAATATTTTTTCGTATCCTGCTTCGTTCTCGAGAAAAAAAATGAAAGCCACCCATGCATGTCGAAACATTTTTTTCTCACGAATATTGACAAAAAATGTACGTTATGTTGTTTTCGGGTTAAGCAGCCAAAAATACAACTTTTTTGTCTCTTGATATTTTTTCGTATCTTGCTTCGTTCTCGAGAAAAAAAATAAAAGCCACCCATGCATGTCGAAAAATTTTTTCTGACGAATATTGACAAAAGATGTACGTTATGTTGTTTTAGGGTCAAGCAGCTAAAAATACAACTTTTTTGTCTCTTGATATTTTTTCGTATCTTGCTTCGTTCTCGAGAAAAAAAATAAAAGCCATCCATGCATGCCGAGAAAATTTTTCTCACGAATATTGACAAAAAATGTACGTTATGTTGTTTTCGGGTCAAGCAGCTAAAAATACAACTTTTTTGTCTCTTTATATTTTTTCGTATCTTGCTTCGTTCTCGAGAAAAAAAATAAAAGCTATCCATGCATATCGAGAAAATTTTTCTCACGAATATTGACAAAAAATGTACGTTATGTTGTTTTCGGGTTAAGCAGCTAAAAATACAACTTTTTTGTCTCTTGATATTTTTTCGTATCTTGCTTCGTTCTCGAGAAAAAAAATAAAAGCCATCCATGCATGTCGAGAAAATTTTTCTCACGAATATTGACAAAAAATGTACGTTATGTTGTTTTCGGATCAAGCAGCTAAAAATACAACTTTTTTGTCTCTTCATATTTTTTCGTATCTTGCTTAGTTCTCGAGAAAAAAAATAAAAGCCATCCATGCATGTCGAGAAAATTTTTCTCACGAATATTGACAAAAAATGTACGTTATGTTGTTTTCGGGTTAAGCAGCTAAAAATACAACTTTTTTGTCTCTTGATATTTTTTCGTATCTTGCTTCGTTCTCGAGAAAAAAAATAAAAACCACCCATGCATGTCGAAAAAATTTTTCTCACCAATATTGACAAAAAAATGTACGTTATGTTGTTTTCGGGTTAAGCAGCTAAAAATACAACTTTTTTGTCTCTTAATATTTTTTCGTGTCTTGCTTCGTTCTCGAGAAAAAAAATTAAAGCCACCCATGCATGTCGAAACATTTTTTTCTCACGAATATTGACAAAAAATGTACGTTATGTTGTTTTCGGGTTAAGCAGCCAAAAATACAACTTTTTTGTCTCTTGATATTTTTTCGTATCTTGCTTCGTTCTCGAGAAAAAAAATAAAAGCCATCCATGCATGTCGAAAAATTTTTTCTCACGAATATTGAGAAAAAATGTACGTTATGTTGTTTTCGGGTTAAGCAGCTAAAAATACAACTTTTTTGTCTCTTGATATTTTTTCGTATCTTGCTTAGTTCTCGAGAAAAAAAATAAAAACCACCCATGCATGTCGAAAAATTTTTTCTGCCGAATATTGACAAAAGATGTACGTTATGTTGTTTTCGGGTTAAGCAGCTAAAAATACAACTTTTTTGTCTCTTGATATTTTTTCGTATCTTGCTTCGTTCTCGAGAAAAAAAAATAAAAGCCATCCGCATGTCGAAAAATTTTTTCTCACGAATATTGAGAAAAAATGTACGTTATGTTGTTTTCGGGTTAAGCAGCTAAAAATACAACTTTTTTGTCTCTTGATATTTTTTCGTATCTTGCTTCGTTCTCGAGAAAAAGAATAAAAGCCACCCATGCATGTCGAAAAATTTGTTCTCACGAATATTGAGAAAAGATGCACGTTATGTTGTTTTCGGGTTAAGCAGCTAAAAATACAACTTTTTTGTCTCTTGATGTTTTTTCGTATCTTGCTTCGTTCTCGAAAAAAAAAATAAAAACCACCCATGCATGTCGGAAAATTTTTTCTCACGAATATTGACAAAAAATGTACGTTATGTTGTTTTCGGGTTAAGCAGCTAAAAATACAACTTTTTTGTCTCTTGATATTTTTTCGTATCTTGCTTCGTTCTCGAGAAAAAAAAAATAAAAGCCAGGTCGTGATTCGAAATTTGATAGTATTATTTACGATCTTCCAGAAGATGTAGGGCGCCAGACAGCCAAAGGGACTGTCAGAAAATAGAAAAAAATTAAAGACGAAGGGGATCAATGAAAGAAGAACTTTCAACAAAGAAAATTAGTTTTAAACCAAAATACTAATAAAATAATAACCTTATTGATAAGTCAATTTATCAAAAGGATATTAGGGAATGGAAAATTTTTCTAATTAGAGAAAAAAAGAGAATTCAATAAAACAAGAGTACAGATTATGTTTCAATGGGGCTTATTTATTAACCTTCCTAGGGAAAGCAGAAAATATTACATTTAAGCATTGCAATTCCAAGTTACGGAGGATAAATTTAGATAGTGCTTACACTTAAAAGGTAGCTTTCGTTTTACAGATTTACACTTAATAATAAAAAACAATTAATAATATCTGAACGTTACATTAAATAAACGTGGGACGGCACTGATTTTAAAAGGAGAATTCCATTTGCACGTTAGGGTTCCATTTAGGACTAAGGTTTAAAAATTAATAAATAATAAATTGTTCATCAACGTTATCAATTAAACCCACGGTTAATTCCAGTTGGATGATAAATCCACATTACACAATAATAAAAATTTAACTCATCTTTTAACGAAGCTCTCTCGGATCCAAACACTTTGCAGTCTCTCCAGTGACGCTCCTAGCTGCTGGCCGGCAATAGGGGCACAATAAAATGGCTGTGAACTGGACAACACTGTCAATATAAAATGGTCGTGGCTCCCATAAAATCGGCTTCACACCATGGAACTTCACGTTTACCGTCCACTGCCAACAATCCACCGGGATACGCTGCAACTAGGCGGATTAGGCGTCCACATAAGGATACAAACGAGATTTGCTTGTCGTATAAGAGAATTTGTGGAATTTAATGTTTTAATGAAAAAAGAGTGAAATGAAATAAAATAAGGTGGAATAAAATAGATTTAGATAGAATAGGATAATATAAAATGAGAGAAAATAGAATAGCATGAAATAAATGTAAGAGAGGATAAAGTAGAATAAAAGTCTGGGAAAATTTAACAAAGAAAAAGGCAAAATAAAAAAACTTGATGAAAAACATCCTTGATAAAAAAAGTCATGATATAAAACGGGAAAAACTTGATAAAAAAACTTAACCTTGATAAAAAGGTAAAACCTAAAACAAACAAAGTGGTGGAGGTCAAAACCACGCCACAATCAAACTGCATCACTATTTTACCTGTTGAATTGGTTTCTTTCTTGATTTGAACAGAAAACAAATCCCCCAATGGGTGTAACGCTTCACCACTTGATAAAAATTAATCCAGAAAAGTGAGAAAAGTCTGCGACACACATGATGCCTTTTATCTACCAATGTGATTTCTCACGCCATAAACCTGGCTTCAAGGGAATACTACGTGCAAAAGGCTACTACCGACCGCGATCGACAGTTTTGTTTCCTCTCTCTGGCGTCAGATCACCTGGAATGCGTAGCAATCTCACCCGAGAAGTGGCGCGCGAACCAGTACGTCGATAAAATTGATTTTTGGCACCTACTATGGCACGAAGCGGCCGGGAAAGTGGATTTTTAATATTTGATTGAGATATTAAAGAGGACTTAAATTCCAATTGATTAAGTTGGAGCAATCAAAAAGTTACACCATGGTCTTAGAGAGAGCATTAAATTTAATAATATTAACGAATTCGATCACCCCTTGGGTCTTATTGGCATTAGGGATTAGCATTTATAATGTGTTTGTAAGATAGATAGACGGACTTTAACTAGCTATATGCAATCGGGTTCCTTCTGCGACCAAACATGGGGTACATTCAGAAATTCAAATAAAATAAAGATTGTTAATTTAACAAAAAAATAAAATAAAATAAAGATGGTAATTTAGTAAAAAATTACTACAATAAGTGTTATTTTTATTGGCCATACTCCTGCGGACTCTGATTTGGAAACAATAGGGTTTTTAGTCAAGTAAGGATTGTTATCTTAATGTGTGGCCCACTGTTAATTATTTGGCGCAATTCTGCGAGGCCTACCTCCGATATTTTTCAAAATTTTTTAATTTAGAAGTAAAAAAAATAAATATTTTATTAGATTTTTAAATTCCTAAAATATTTTGAATTTTTTAAATTTAAATACTTACCTTATCTGTTTTTCTGACTTTTTGCCTTTTTTTCCCCTTTCCCTGTATTTCAACTCCACTTCGAGAATGGACTATTTCTTTAAATTATCTGTTTTTGCTTTAGAATTTGCTTAATCTTGCGAGACCTCCAGCTATGCACAGTTTGAATATATAATTCTTGTATGTATAGTGTATAGACGTCTATTATTTATTTAATTATTATTTTAAGCAATATAATTAATTGACTATAGGTATTATTAAATTTTTTTTCAGTAATTAGGTTAAGATTTTTATTTTCGCTCACAGCTTATATGTTTTTCATAAGAGCGACTTTTGTTTTATGTTTCTATATATGCAATGCACAGTTGCAATTTCCTTGGGGGTAAGATATCGCTTTTGTGGAAAATATCGAATAAACGATAAATCCTAGCTAGGGACCAGAAATGTATTACTTTACCAGAACAAACCCGAAATCAAAATACATGATAAAATCTAAAATTTTTTTATTTCCAAAAGTCCAATAAAAGTTAATCACCCAGCAGGATAAAATGATTTTATACAAAAACAAATGTCTCGAAACCGTTGATTGTAAAAAAAAATAACATATTATTAATGAAGGAAATATTTAATATTTTTTTTTAAATAGTACAATTACCTAATCATTGGTAGGCCGGGTACATTAAAGCGCCCAAAAATGTTTCAAAATATAAATTTTTAATAGTAATTTTCAACTCAACCGTACACCGGTACATTAAAAATTGGCAGAAAGGTTATATTAACTAACATTGATCTATAGAGTAAGACGATAAAACATAGTGTTATATTTTTACATTACTTTCTTTTACACCCTGTATGAAGATAAAGTCAGCACAGTAATGAGTCCAAAAGGTTAATTAATTAAATAACTACATATTATAATAGTTAAATAATTAATAGGAAATCTGTAAAAAACCTACACAACAAAAAATCTTCATCACATAATTTCTTATGTAGCAAATCGTAATTTAAACAATGCTGAATTTTAATAATTATTTAATAATAACCAGAAAAACACGAATACTAGGTATCTATAGTTGACGCAAAACAAAAATCGATGCACGTCATACCCTTCGAGTGACGTGAGTTATCGACAGTGTTGCCAGCTTGTAATCAAAATATCCAAGTGAGGGAATTACACAGTTTTTTTTTCTGAAAAACAAGATAAATATACAAAAATTTCCCATAGTTGCCAAATTTGCACAAACCATATTATACATTTCACGTCTATTATTGAGGGGAGGTTCCCGAAAAATAATTTATAATTTTGATCAAACTTTTTTTAACCTAAAAAAAAAAAAATTAAAACCCGTTTTAAAAAATAGTCATTTTTAGTTTTTCTCAAAAATCTACGAATTAAAATTTTTTAGGTATATGGAGATGTATTGAAAAAATGGAGTTTTTAAGATGGTCTATCCGACGGTCTGAACCGCATTTCGATAGGACGTTTCTTGCGCGAGTTATTAATTTTTAAAAATGGCCATTTTTGAAGTTTTAAACGTCAAAAATCAACTTCTGCGACCGATATTTATGTTTTTTTTACAGTGCGCATTACTGTGGTTTGATGTTTTCCTACGGCTTGCCCAAGAATTCTCGTGCTAATCATTTTATTTTCCTCCACGTGCAGTAAAATATCAAGATCTCTATTATCCCTTTCTTCAGCTCTATTGACATTCTGATTTGAGCATTTACAGTTATTTATTACAGTGCCGTTGTACTCAAATTTACTAATAAGGTTAATTAATGAAATGAAAGGGATAGGCTCATCAGGGAATTGAACTGAAAACATTTCAGGCACTGCTCTTAAACTGTTTCCTGTATAATACCACTTAATCCTAGTTACTTTTTCCTTAATGGAATAGCTCATATTTAGCTATAATTAAAGCGCCTTCAATGAAAATGTTGTCACTGACGCTACTTCTCGTTTTGTCAATGCCAAATAATAATTTGCTGGTGTTTGCTGTACTTATTACCTAAACTATGAAAATTTCGTAATTTTGCCATCATATTTAATTGAATAAGTTAGGATTGGCTTATTAAAATGTATTCAAACTTGGCACATGGGCTTATTATAGGTTTGTTCCAACCAAGTAAATTGGGATCACTCGTACCGATGTTGTGCGCAGGCGTGGATATTTTACAGTTCCGTGATGGTGCAAAATATAGACGGGTTGGAACGATTTTGTGAACCGATTTAGGTATCGAGTTAAATAATTATAACGTGAACATAACCTCACTATCTCCTTCGTCACTCATAGTAAAAATAAACCAAAGTCAAATTAAGGCAGTATAAAACAGAAAAATACACAGTCAAACTAAAAATCTCACGATCAAAAACCACCAATAAACAAATGGAAATGTAAAAAATATCACTAATGTCAGCCCCAGCTTACTAAAACCTTACTGCACAGGTCATCCCAAACGATTCCAATGTATGGCCAGGGATCGAAAGGACGGTTCAAGAACTAGTTCTAGAACGGTAACAAGGTTGGTTGGAACACTTAAAGAATCGTCCTATGAATCGTCAATTCACAGTTGGAACGCATGCGCAGGACCGTTCAAGAACGGTCTTTGCTGCGGTTGGAACAAACCTTATATCGTCCTCTTCAAAAAATTATAAGTAATTCAATTTTTCTTTAAAATGTACAGGGGAGCCAATATTTAGCCACCTTAAAATTTACATGGAATTTCCTATGTTAAACTAAGCCATGCATCACCCTGTGAAATGGTGTGTTTACAATGTTTTAAAGGTTGTTAACCGAAAAAGGCATAAAGGTCCTTAGGTTTTAAATGGGACTACTTAACCGCTGGGTATTATTTGCTGCAGAGGAGGGTATCAATTCAAAAAACTTTGAATGCAAATATCTCGAAAACTACTAAAGTTAATCATACTTTAGTCAAGGGGTCAGTCACCCCTAGGCGCCCCACACCACCATTTTAAATGGCACCACACCCCCTCTGTTATACCTTAAATGAAAGGTCTCACTGAGTAGTATTTAGCTGCACAAGAAAAATTGATAGAAAAGAAAATTTGTAATTTGAATAAAACAAAACTTTGTAATGTATAAAAATATTGAAATATTGAATCTTGTTAAAAATGTCGCCAATTTTTATCTAAGTTCCTATTTCCGGCAACATCCAGCTGATTTTGATTTGAAAATAGGTTGTACTATTGTTTAAAACAAAATGGAACGCATTTTGAGTATTTAATCAAATAAATTAATATTTCATTTTTTTCATTTACAATTTTAATCAAATTGCAAATTTTCTTTTCTACCGATTTTTTTTGTGCAGCTAAATACTACTCAGTGATACCATTTATGTGAGGTATATTTGAAGTATGGTGGTTTTAGTTCCCCCTACTTAAGTAACATTTATACCATATCGCGTTGTTCTAACCTTTGTAGTATTCGAGATATTTGCATTGAAAGTTTTCAAATTACCACACTGTGTAAGAAAAAGCATCAACTTATTCATCATCCCATTTTAGTTTATTAAATAATAATGTTTTAATTAATTATTACCTTCAGAGAAAAAATGATATTATCCTTATGGATATTTTTATTTTAGGTTGTTATTAATTAATAGAAAGCTTAAAAAATATATGATGTCGAAGAACCCTCAACAAAATACATCCAGAAAAACGTCCAGTAGTTCTCACCGCTTAGATATTCTACGGACTTTTTTTTATCAAGCTGTTATGAATACTCTGATACCAAATGCGCAAACTTGGCAAGAAAACAATATTTATGAAGATCAAAGAACAGATAAGCTCGCTTTGGATGAACATAATGAAGGGCTCGAAACTTATTGGTGTTCTGAGTATCACAAATGTCATGCAGTTAAGGTTAACGATAATATTTTGTGTGTTCTGTATAATTCTTCAACTCCCACTTATGCAATGAGACTTATCAGCAAGAATACTTTAAATATACTTATTTCTGATAAGCAAGTGTGTTGGTAATTATAGAGTTGTAGTACAAGGTGTTTCCTCAAATTTTGACAGCTTCTAGCGACTTTATTATTTCAGATAGAAAAAAATTGTTCAGATAAAAATTGTAGGGTATCATCCAAACAGTCCAAATTTACTACTTAAAGAAACATTTTTTTTTAATGAAACACCCTATATATTATGTGTTTATTGGGCAGCTCTTAAAATTCTTTTTTCAAAAATATATAAGTTGCTTATAGTTACTTCATCCATTGTTGAAATATCCGCTATTAAAAAATCAAAATATTTTTAATTCACTATATGAAATAAATCACAAGTAACCATTGGAAATAGTATATTAAAGTACATGTTTTATAAAGCATCATCTTATAGCACGCGTCCATGTTAAAAAACGAGACGCTTGCGGCGAGTTTTTTAACGGGACAAGTGCTCTAACTGCTTTATAAAACACGTACTTTATACTATTTTTTCTATTTTGTATTTTTTTCAATAAGAAAATACATATTTAAAAAGAAAATGAACCCTTCAAATTTTGTAAATTTGTAGGTCTAAATTCTATGTTGGTAATACTATAAATTTACTTTTATCATAGTAGCCTTGACAATAAATAATATTTTCTTTGTGTCATTGTCACCAAACTTGTGTTTTAATATTTCATAGAGTTGTTCATAATTATAATTAAAAAAATATGGAGCATGATAATCTAAGTTCAACTCCCCCTGAGTTAAGGGATATTGCTAATAAAACGATAAATCAACTTTTACCAGAGAAATTCCGAAAACTTTCTTTTCTCATGGATCACAATAACAGGAAACGTCAGACGTCAACAGAATAAAACATTTAAATATTACCAATGCCAACTTTTAAAAAATAAAATTCGGAGTTCGAAATGGATATATTTCGAACTCGCTAGCGCGTTCGAAATATCTATTTTTCGAGACAAAATTAGAAAAACAAAGTTATCAAGTGACATTACTGGCGGCATGCGACATGGAACATTTAGTTGTCAACTCGTTTTTAAATTTTGATAATATTAAGTCGCAAATTGGGTGATACTGAAGATGAAAAGAGGGAAATAATTAATTTCTTTTGTACGAATAATAAAAAAGCCGATTATCGAGTTTTTCACCCAGGTATGCCGGTGCCGTCAAGAGGCACTTTCTATAACATAGAAAGACATTTTAGGATTCACAAAAATTTGCAAAGGAAAAAAAGATTTGTCAAGATAAATGAGGACGCAGAATTACAGATTTTATTATATCTTCAAGGTAAATAACTAATTAGGACTTTAAATTTTGTAAAATTTATGACATTAGACTTCTTCCTGAAATTAATATCAATATATGTATGATCAATATTGATAGTGATCTAGTTTTTGACAAGTTGGTTGATTCGGAGATTAGTTAGGGAGCAGGCTTCGATAAGATTCCACCCGTATTTTTAAAAAATTGCAGTCCTACTTTATCTCTACCACTTAGCTTTATCTATCAAACTTCTCTAAATGTCGGTATATTTCCCACAATATGGAAATTTTCCGTCGTAACCCCTTTGTTCAAAGATGGAAAGCGTTCAGACGTAAATAATTATCGACCTATTTCCGGACTATTGTGCATGGCTAAGATCCTGGAAACCATAGTGACGAGACAGAATCTTTGCTTCATTTAAAGGTGTGTGTCATCTCAGAAAATCAACATGGTTTCTTTTCCGGTAGATCTTGTCAAACTAATTTATGTACTTACAGTGACTTCATTTCTACTGCTCTTGATGATGCTTTACAGGTTGACAGTATTTATTTTGATTTTAGAAAGGCGTTCGACCAAGTTGATCATCCATTATGGGTAAAATTAAAATTGCTTGTTATGTTTCACTATTAGTTGATCATAATATTTTGCTGCAAAAATTGAGTTTCTATGGTATTGGTGGTCCTTTACTTTCCTGGCTTGATAGCTATCTAAACAATCAAATCCAATATGTTAAATTTAACCATACTTTGTCCAAGGAGATCACTACACATTCCGGTGTCCCTCAGGGATCTCACCTCGGTCCTGTATTATTTTTGATTTTCATTAAGGACCTATCCTTTGTTTTCGAACAGTGCCATCATTTGTTTTTGCTGATGATTTAAAAATATTTCGTCATATTGCGAATGAAAACGACTGTGTCCTTTTGCAGAGTAAAGTCTCAAAACTGTATGATTGGTGTCTCAATAATAGCATGACCCTAAAGAGCGAAAAGTGCAAAGTAATATCGTTTTCAAGAAAGAGGCAACCTCTGAATGTTGTTTATCGGATCAATGGAGCACCAATTCATAGAGTTGAACTGATTAATGACTTGGGTATTGTATTTGATAGCAGTCTACGATTTAACAACCACATTGATAACATAATTGTAAAGGTATTTAAAATTACTGTTTTTGTCATGAGACAATGCTGGCAGTTTAAAAATGTCGCGACATTGAAAAAAATGTACTATGCATTGGTGCGAAGTCATCTAGAATATTGTTGTGTGGTCTGGGCTCCTCTATATCAGGTCCACATTAAACGGATTGAGCGGGTGCAATCGAGGTTTATGAACTTTCTGTTGCATAGACTGAGGATTGATCGTTCTACGCTTTCTTATAGGGATCGCTTGAGCCTTGTAGGGTTGGATAGCCTGGAGATACGCAGAATAAGGCTCACCCTGGTATTCGGCCATAAAATCTTGAACAACTTGATGGACTGCTCGGAACTTTTGTTTTTGCTTAACTTTAGAGTACCATGTCGTTTGACGAGATAGGCCAATTTGTTTTCTGTGAATCAGAGCCGTACTGACATCGGAAGGAATAGCCCTGCAAATCGTATAATGAACAATTTTAACCTATTTGTGCCACGGGATTTTAATATCAATTGTTCCACGCTTTCTTTTAAAAACAAAATTAGACATTTCATTGACGATAGGGCTGTTTGAGAGATTTAGAATACTTAGTGGGGGTTTTACTTACTGCTAGGCCCATAAGGCAAAAAAAGGGAAGACTGTGTATATTTATGACTCTCTGAATTATTGTGAATTGATTTTTTTAAACTGATTTTCTGAGTAGGTACTGTTAGTTCTTGTTTACTGTTTTTTTTTTAGAATATACCATTTGGAACTGTGTTCTGTAGTGTATTGTAGTGTTGAATAAATAAATTAGTTTAAATGTGTGTTTGTAGAAAATCCTACTTTTTCAACTGAAGATGCCAGTAGATATTTCAATAGGTCTAAAATAGTATATTATGTTACAAGGACGAAAAATGCAGTATTTCGGACGTATTGCGGGAGATTACTGGACGAGGCAAAGCCGAGGCCAGTAACCCGCATAGTCCGAAATACATTTTTCGTCCGTATAACATACGTTATTTTTTATCCGATTGTGTTTTTGCTCGGATTATAAAATAATGTAAAAATTAAGAAAACCAATATATTTCATCTTGCATTGTAATTTTTTGTCCCTTGAATGTTTGAACAATGAAACCTGTAATATGCGTATCCATGGATCTAACAAATAATTAAATTAATATTATCAACTGACGTTTTATCAATCAGGCGATAGTTTTAACTAATCTTTCGTGTTCTGCTAGTTTTAAAACCTGAAAAACACAATTAAAAATGGAAATAGACGATGATCTTATAGAAGGTACACCACCTGACATTCAAGAAACTGCCAAGGAAGTAATGTTACATTTGTTGCCACAAAAATCTAAGGAAATATATGAAAGAGCTTATTAAAAATTTATGGATTACCGGCAAGAAAAAATATACAGTCGTTCTCCGAAAACGTCTTCTTGGTCTATATGGCGGAATTATCGAAAACTATGAAGTCATCTACTCTGTGGTCGCAGTATTCTATGCTACGTGCAGTGGTAAATGTAAAACAGAATATTGATATATCTAAATACATGAGATTACGAGCATTGTTGAAACAAAAAAGTGTTGGATATTGTCCAAAGAAATCAAGGATCCTAACTAGAGAAGAGGTTCACAAATTCCTTTGCCATGCTCCAGATGACAAATACTTAATGTTGAAGGTAAATGTAACTATATAATAGTATTTTAAATTTCTGACTAACAATTTTCTTAATTACAGGTTGCTTTTATTTTTGGAATCGCGGGCGCATGTCGTCGAGAAGAACTGGCTCATATGAAAATTGATGACATACAAGATTTGGGAACGGCTTTGTTAATAAAAATTCCCTATAATAAAACAAACAAACCGAGATCATTTACGGTGACTGGAGAATATCTAAAGTATTATAGAAATTATCTGGCTTTACGTCCAACAAATATGAGTGATGGGCGATTTTTTGTGTCTTATCGCAATGGAAAATGCCATAAGCAAGTTGTCGGTATACACAAATTTGGCTCTATACCTCAGGAAATAGCATCTTACTTAAAACTGCCGAATGCCAAGGAATTCACGGGACATTGTTTCAGAAGAACATCGGCCACATTACTTGTAGATGCGGGAGCAGACATAACATCTCTAAAACGGCATGGAGGCTGGAAGTCTTCGGGAGTAGCCGAGGGCTACATAGATGATTCCTTAAGTAATAAGTTAGAGCTGACCAAGAAAATATTCAACATTCCACAATCTGACCTGCAGTCAGTCTCGACTCAGGTGTCGCAATCCGTCTCCCAATCGAGTTCAACATTGGAGAATAATATCATAACGGAGACCAAAAATAATAACACATCCTCAAAATCAAATTTACATCACCCCGTTCTTGTTCAAAATTGTACTAATTGTACATTTAATATAAATATTGTAAATAATTGAATAAAATAAACTGTTGAAAATATTTTAGCGTCCGACAAAATGTTTTTCGGACTAGGACGACAAAGGTTGCCTAGCTACCAGCGCAATAATCAATACCTTATTGAAAAGGTTACCTTTTCGTCCAAATATCTGATCTATAAAACGTCATTTTTTGACACAATCGGATAAAAAGAAAATTAGTACCACCCTTCCTAAATATGGATATCATTCAACATCCATACAAAATTTAACTGTTCAGAAGTTGACGGAGGAACAAAAAGTTAGTAGGCAAAATTTCTTCAGACATGCTTCAAAGGAAAGTATGGGATAACGATTTTTTTAAAAAGATATTATGGAGCGATGAAGCTACTTTTACCACGGCTGGGATGTTTAACAGGCGAAATAGTCATTTATGGGCATTAGAAAACCCCCGCGGAATGTGTGAAATTAAATTCCAAGGCCGAAGAGCAGTTCATGTCTGGTGCGGCATTCTCAACACTCAAGTTAAAGGTCCTATTTTTTACTAATTTAATTTAAATGGTGAAAGATATTTAGAGTTCCGTGAGAACGAGATAGAAAATTATTTGGAAAACTTGTATATTCGTCAGTATAATGACATAATCTGACATTAAGATGGAGCGCCACCCCATAATGTCTTGGTTGTTATGGATAAATGGCAGCATTGAATGGCCACCCAATAGCCCTGATTTAACAATTTTAGATTCTTTCTTTTGGGGTTACGTGAAAAACAGAGTTTATAAAGAACGAAGCGCATCGTTGGAGGAGTTAAGAATTAAAATTATAAATTGCATAAATAATTTAGTCGAGGAAAAGCCGCATTTTATTATGAATGCTATTGATAAAATAGAAGATGATTACAAAGTGCTTAAATAATAATGGCGGACATATAGAAAATTTGTAAAAACTTTATATTGTTAATGTTAAATCAAATTTTTTATTGTTTTTGGTATTAAAATTATTGATTATTTTAATGGTTACTGTGATTTATTTCATATAGTAAATTAGTAATATTTTGATTTTTTAATAGCGGATATTTCAACAATAGATAATGGATGAAGTAATTATAGGCAACTTATATATATTTTTGAAAAGAGAATTTTAAGCGCCTTCCAATAAACACATAATATATGGGGTGTTCCATTAAAAAAAGTATACAATAGGTCAAAAAGTTCACCAGTGATGCTCAATTGTTTCTTTAAGTAGTAAATTCGGACTATTTGAATGATACCCTACAATTTTTTTCTATCTGGAGTAATAAAGTCGCTAGATGCTGTCAAAATTTGAGGAAACACCCTGTACATGCCTTACATCCGAAAAACTATCCTTCTCACAGCTGTGATTGGACGATTTTGTCTTAAACTGAACAATAGGGAACTTGCACATTTTTTTTTATCGCATAAATCTGCCCAATTACATTAAAAAACATGATGTGAAACACCAGCCGCCGCATTAAATCTTTTGCTTTTCTGCCTAGTAAAACAAATAACTTTTTTTTTGCAAAATGCCTGTTTTGTTACACTGTTTTCTTATGTTTTTTAGTGTTATTATCTCATTTTAATTTTTATGCAAGTTCCCTATTCATCTCGCAAATTTGATCATTACTTTTACACCATACGATGATGATTATGGATTATTATATTAAAGTATTAGGTATTTATATTTTATTACATACTTATTAGATAATTATACACTTATTTTTACTTACCTAATATAATGTTAAATTATTTTTTATTTTTATTGTAATAATATATCAAAATTTTATCAAAGGTATTTTTTTATTTGATGATTTGGGAAAAAAATAGCATCTAGTCAAATACGTATAGATATGGGTACTTAAGAAGCCGGCACAAGTGCTTGGCAAATGTTTGCTTTCGAGTTTCTTACTATTATATTTGCCGAACAAATATACTGCGGATGATCAAATTTTATTTAAAGATATTTTTATACCGCCTCATTAAATTATCTAAACACTAAATAGCCCTAGCAGCGTTTGGTAGCCTTGTTGTTATTGCGACGTTAAATCATTGTATGAAGAAAGATATCTTCAAGCAACGGTTATACAGGGGTGTTCGGAAAACGTGGTACTTATACCGGGTGTTGCATCGTCGAGCGGGACATAGGAAATCCCATGTAATTTTAAATGGGGTCAATTATTGGCTTCCCTAATTATTTTAGAGAAAAATTCTATTTAGGTTTATTAAAGAGCACTAAAACCCACATTCAAAAGAATAACTTTAGATATTTTTGATGAGCCCGTTTACGGGTTATCGCCGATTTCTTTTTAACTATTTCTCCTTTTTATGGCCCCGTATTTGCGGGCACCAGTCAAGGTAAAAGATGACTGTCAAATAAAGTTGTCATTTTGAGGAATATTTGAACATCTTCTTAAATCGTAAAGTTCTAACAATTTAATAGTACCTACCTATTAATTAGTAAAATATTGAAACATGTAAAATGTCATAATTAACCTTGTAATTGGATACTTTATTTTAGTTTTATTCAGATTAATTTGTACTCATAAATACACCTTTAATATTTTCGATGTACGAGTTTTTATAACAATAAAGCACACATTTTAAAATGACAACTTTATTTGACAGTCATCTTTTACCTTGACTGGTGCCCGCAAATACGGGGCCATAAAAAGGAGAAATATTTAAAAAGAAATCGGCGATAACCCGTAAACGGGCTCATCAAAAATATCTAAAGTTATTCTTTTGAATGTGGGTTTTAGTGCTCTTTAATAAACCTAAATAGAATTTTTCTCTAAAATAATTAGGGAAGCCAATAATTGACCCCATTTAAAATTACATGGGATTTCCTATGTCCCGCTCGACGATGCAACACCCGGTATACAGGCTGTTATTTAAATTTAATAAGTGTCCGATATTTTACAGGACGATTCCTCAGTTATTTTATAAGGTGAGAAGTTTATATAAGCCCTTCATTCTTGATATACAGATTGTTAAAAATTTATTTTTGTTTTTGTTTTTCGTAAATAATTTTTGAAATAATGCCTATATTTGGACGAAAATTGGTATTTGGGGATTTTTTAATATGAGAAATTCAAATTTCATATTAGTTTGGCCCTTAATTGTAGGGGGCGCCACCTACAGGTATTTTTCTCTTTTGGGGAGTCACAACTTTTTCGTGCATGAATGTATCACATTTTCTAGAAGAAAAATCGATTCCTCTGACATTTTTACGTGAAAATGATATCCTTGTCAAGAGTCGCTACAAGAAGCCGTTTTCGAGATATTTTGATTTAAATTACTCGATGCATCTGTTTGTCAAAAAGTGAAACAATTTTAATAACTTAAAAATAAAAGTTAGGCTAGTAAGTATATTCCAATGTTTGTTTTGTGTCATGCCAAAAATAATATCTTGACGCATAGTTAAATAGTTTTATTTATTATTATTGTGATTATTTGTTAAAAAATGGTAAACTTTACCAGTGCTGAGTATGCTGACATACATTTTACATACGCACTTGCTAACGGAAATGCGCGTATGAGGCTAAATGATTGGATCAGGAGCACAGATTAACCTAATATTAGGTTAATCTGTGTCAGGAGCGTTATCCGAATCGCACAACACCTACTTCAAAAACGTTTTCAAAAATTCACGCTCGGTTGAGGGAAACAGAAAGGTTTGAGAATGCTACTCATCTGTGGGGTGCACATCGGACGGTAAGAACCCAAGAAACCGAGGAAGCAGTTCTTAATCTGGTAGGAGAACACCCGGAAGCGTAATTCCGAACCCCGGTTAAATTCAGAGCAACCTTGTTCTGAAATAAACTTGGGTTTGTTATTTAATAATTCCGTTTATCGTCTTCCAATCCAAACCCCAGTGCGGTGCGGACAAGGCGCGCTCGGTACTGCGTGTGGGTTTGCAAGTCTGTACGCGCTGTACGCCTTTTCTAATGCCAATGCAGTATAGAGTAAACGTTAGGTAAACGATTGTTTTCCTTTGGAAGAAAAGGTCAGTAACAGTTAAAGTAAAGTCTATATTTTTTCTTTTGTTTTACAGGCAACTCGATACCTTATTGTTATATTTACGTATTTTGGCTCTGTTAATATGAATATTTAAGGAAGCGTTGGAAGGTATATCACACCTCGGCATCAAAATAAATGGAGAGCCAATAACAACAATCAGATATGCTGATGATACAGTGATTTTGGCAAACACAATCGAGGGACTACAGTTGCTTATAAACAAAATCGGCGACGTGGGAGTGACACAAGGCCTAAAAATTAATATAGGAAAGACCAAATTTATGATATTCAGCAGGCAACCCCACAATGGCACCACCCTAGAACTTAATGGAAGCCAAATTGAACGTGTCTCTAAGTTCAAATACCTAGGTAGTATTATTACAGAGGATCTAAATCCAGACTGCGAGATAAAGTGCCGAATAGAAATTGCTCGGGCAACGTTTAATAATATGAGATCATTTTTTTGCAATGACAACCTGAATCTGAAGTTAAGACAACGCATGGTTGAATGCTATGTATGGTCGGTATTGCTGTACGGCGTAGAGACGTGGACTCTGAAGGTCAGGACAATGAACCAACTGGAGGCATTTGAAATGTGGCTTCACAGAAGAATGCTTCGTATTTCGTGGACACAACATGTTACAAACGAGAATGTACTACGAAGAGCAAACATCGAGAGGCAACTCTTGACGACCGTAAAATGCCGAAAGACATCATATCTTGGACATATTTTGAGAGGTGATAAATATCGTCTATTACAGCTCATACTAAAGGGCAAGATAGAGGGGCGCCGTGGAGTTGGAAGAAAGCAACAGTCGTGGCTCAGAAATATTCGGGATTGGACCGGCATAAGAAGGGCTGGTGAACTTTTTCGCTTGGCGGAGGACCGTTCAGCTTTTGCCATGGTGATCGCCAACGTCAGGGAGACCGGACAAGGCACATGAAAGAAGAAGGCTCTGTTAATTTGTTATTTAATAATACCCTATTACGCTGTACGGTAATATTATTTAGCAAAGTTTTCGAAAAAAATACGTTATTAATACAAACCCTGAAATTTCTCGAACATTTTTTCAGAGCCTCTTCTCCGATAATTTCTTAATAATTTTAAATAATTTTTGTAGTTTTAGAGTAAAACATTTAATTTTGCAATAGCGCCAAAGGCCATGATTAAGAATATTGCCTGTTACGTGGCTCCCCCTGTACAGTTTGATTATATATTTTTTCTAGAATTAAGAATATTCACACAAAGTTTCAGCATTGGCCCACAGTGTATACACTAAAAAATGATTTTTAAATATCATTTTAAATTACTTATCAATCATAGTTTTGTTTACCTTCGTTATAAGTATGTTTCCTTTCGTTCTTTTGCATCTACCATGTTGATTTTGATTTTTTAATATTTTGTATCTTAAAAATAAAATAATCTTTAGTTAATAATGTTAATATCACAATATATTGTTTTACTTTTATGGCATTTTATTAGACAGCAGATATTACGAACTGCGCCGACGCCGTTCTGAATTGCACTTGGGTTCGTAGTATCATGAGCACATTTAAGTTGTCCAAAATACAGTCCCGTCATAGACTAGTGTATTCTCTGTAATGCTCTGTATCGCACGTGGACTTGGAATAAGTATTTTTCATTTGCGTTGTACAAACCAGAGTTGAGTACAGAATATTTAACGTTATGTGGCGCTCTGTATTGCACTGTGGTTCGGAATTACGCCACCCGGAAACAAGCACCAGAAAAATAACGCTGACGTTAAACATTTCTCATGTTTTAGTATGGACAATTTTAATTGATAATTTGTTATATCCCTACCACATTCAAGGAGTTCAGGCACTCCTCCCTCGTGATTTTCCATTACGTATAAACTTCTGTCGTTCGTTTCTCCAATGCTTTATTCTAAATCCTTTATTTAAAAATCAAATCCTGTTTATTAACGAGGAAGCAAATTTCTCTCGCAACGCTATAAGCACTTTTCACAACAATCATTTGTGGTCAGAGGAAAACCCCCATGCGATACAGGAATCACATTTCCAAGAACAGTTCTCACTTAACGTGTGGGCAGGAATCCTTGGAGATTATTTAATAGGCCCATTCTTTATTTCAGGAAGGTTAAACGAAGAGAGATATCGTCATTTTCTTGAAGAAGATTTGCCTATTTTACTATGGAAGATGTGCCGCTTAGATTACAAAATGAAATGTGGTTTAAGCATGGCGGTGCCTCGGCACATTTTTGCATCCTAGCGCGAGAATTTTTTGATCGTACTTTCGGTAACCGCTGGATAGGTCGGGAAGGGCCTCAACCCCCTAGGTCACCAGACCTTAGCAGTTTGGATTTTTTTCTTTGGGGACATCTAAAATCCTTAGTTTACCAGACACCCATCCAAAATGAAGAGGAATTAAGAAATCAAATAATTAACTCTTGTAGAACGATTCAAAATTTTCCAAAGAGTGTGCGAATCAATGAGAAGAAGATTAAATGCGTGCATACAGCAAGGAGGTGGATATTTCCAACATTTATTGTGATTTTGATTTAGTTTTATATTTAGTCTTTCACTGTTTATTGTTGTTTAAAAATTACCGTTTGAAATGTTTCTATGTTGATTAAAAAAAAAAGTTTTTAAAATTGTTTTAATTTTTGACAAATACATGCATCGATTAATTTAAATCAAAATATCAAAAACGGCTGCTTGTGTGACTTTTGACAAGCTTACCATTTTCACCTAAAAATGATAGAGGAATCGATTTTTCTTCTAGAAAATGTGATACATGCACGAAAAAGTTGTGACTCCCCAGAAGAGAAAGAGACCTGTAGGTGACGCCCCCTACAATTAAGGGCCAAACTCATCAAATTTGAATTTCTCATATTAAAAAATCCCCAAATACGAATTTTCGTCCAAATATAGACATTATTTAAATTACAATAAATAAAAATACATTAACACCCTGTATCTCAAAAATGCAGGGCTTGCGGACCATGCTTATATGAACTTTTCACCTTATAAATAACTGAGGAATCGCCCTGTAAAATATCGGACACTTATTAAATAACACCCTGTATAACTATAGTCTATATTCTTTAGGCAGGTCCACCCTGAATTTATCGCAAGCTATTGTTATATTTGGGGATTTACTATTGTTATTGAGAAAATCTCTTAGCCAGGAGCGTGTGTATTAGGGAAGTTTTTAAATTAAAATTTTTAAACATTCCTATTCTCCTGATTTTTTTGTAACCGCTTTTTAAAATATCTAGATACAAATGCTATCCATAAGCAAATTTACCTTTTCTTAAAAATTGTTATATCAAAATAGAAATAAATAATTCGCCAAAAACGTACCATAAACGTGGTAAGGATAGCTTTCAAACACTAACATGTTGAATTGTTATAAAAGTTAAAATTGCAATTTCCGAACTTTTGTGCACGCGAATTTTTTTAACGCACTATTTAGGTCTATTGTATCGAACAATTTGTGTTCAATAGACAGAGTTGCTAAGGCCCAAAACCGTTCCTAACTCATAGATTATCTCCAAGATAATTTTTTATTAACTTGAGTTTCGAAAACGAACGTTCTCCGGTCGCAACTGGAACGGGTAATATTAAGAACATTCTAATTAGCACAGTTAAATTTAAAAAAGAGGATGTCAAATTATGTTTGGAGTACGTATTCAAGAATTCCAATTGTATCCATAGTTCTCCGAAATCACCATTTTCTTTTATATAATATACAATTTAAAAAATATCAGGGTGTTGGAGCAAAAATTCAAATATTTTATTTATAAAATGTACAGGGTGTCTAGTTTTCGCAGCACTGTACTACTTTTTTGTGAAACAAGGGATGTCCTAATCAGAATTTTTCTAGTCCTCCTTGTTTTTGATACACAGGATGTTTTTGAAAATTTTAACATTTTGGGACACCCCCCCATATTTAGGTTACCCTGTAGCTTATCAAAGAGAAAACAAATGTTCTTTTTTGTAGTTTTTTACGTAGAATCCAGTGACGTACTCAGATTTTTTCTACGTTCGACAGTCTCCGAGAAAAGAAAACAAATTTACTTTTTTTAAATGGGTCACACTATATTATATAATAAATATGTAGAAATATCTAATTAATAGTAAATAACCAGTTTGTCCTAATTTTGGCAGAAAATGTTAACTTTGAAAATAATGAAAAATACCATGCTTGTTTGTTATCTCAATTGTAATGAAAATGCAGATGAAGCATTAGAAGTGTATTTCAATAGGTAAATATACACCTTTTTGTAGTATCTCTATGAAGATTTATTAAATTTCTAAAATAATTTTGAGAGAACCGTTATATGGTCCGATGCGAGGCTCTTTTTACCAGTGCTGGTATATTTAATCGGCATAATACGAGGTTTTGGTCTCAGGAAAATCAGCATGTATTTCCACTCGAACGGCAAGGCAGGTTTGGCTTTAACGTTTCAGGTTTATTAATGCTAGGAAGCAAAATAGTTTATAATATATTTGAAAGCAGCCTTAATTTAAATAAATATTTAGAAATTCTGGAAAACGTTGTGTCGGAAATAATAGAAGACTTGCCTTAATTACCTGTCATGGCCTACTAACAAAAAATGTATATCTTTTAATAAAACGTAAATTTCGTGCTTAATACTAAAAATAGAAATAAGGTATTATATATTTCTGAAAATCTTGGTATAAACTAAATTATAAAATAAAAAAATATATAGGGTGACCCATTAAGAAAAGTATACAAGTTTTTTTTTCTCGGAAACAATTGAACGTAGAAAAAATCTGAGTACGTCACTGGATTCTACGTAAAAAACCACTAAAAGCACATTTGTTTTCTCTTTGATAAGCAACAGGGTAACCTAAATATGGGGGGTGTCCCAAAATGTAAAAGTTTCAAAAACATCCCGTATATCAAAAACAAGGAGTACTAGAAAAACTCTGATTGCGGCATCTTTTGTTTCACAAAGAAGTAGTACAGTGCTGCGAAAACCGTATCCTTCTTCTTTACTAATAACGGAGATACCCCGTAAAACCATCGAAAACTGGACAACCTGTACTGTAATACGTACTCCGAAGAGGAACTCAATGATGGAGAGCTCTAGTTCAATACAATGTGTATTTTGGTTTAGTAAGTAGGTATACATATTTAAAAATCCACAGAAAACTATTCCGCACGCCAATTTAAATCAACTGCTAAATTATTACTTCCCTGTCCATATTTGTAGTGCTGTAAAATTTTTAAAAATATGTACGTACGTATAATGTATATCTATACCTTCCTAGCTATAAACATTTTATGGCCAATCTAATCCTTCTCATGTTTGAGACCACCTAAGGAAGTTAATTATTTAGAATGCAGCACCTGGCGCAAAAATTTAAACCGGCCCTATTTCCTGCCATTCCCGCTGCCTCGACGCCGACAGCGTCCAGCAGACCGGCGCATCACAAACACGGCGTTACCGGCGCCACTGTCCCGCGACGTCGCTCAATAATGAAACGCATCGTTCCTGCTAATCTAGTTCTCGTCTACCGTACATCCTTCCTCTTTGTCGTTTTCATGCATTGGCGCTCGAAAAGAAAAAGGAAAGCAGACTGAAATCATCGACAATTTACCAACACCCTTACCAGCAGAAAACAACAGTATCACGTTGATTTTTAATGTCGGCCGAGTTAGTATCGCGGCGCGATTCAATCATTTCGGAATGAACGAGTGAAATATCGAGGCTGTTGGAAAGAATCGCGTTGATGTCGCGAGTACTTTTTTATTAAGACTTGATATACACTGCATTGAAAATTGACAAGATGAGGCGTAATGTGAAGATTATGCTTGTTTTTACTGTTGTTTGGATGTTTGTTATCATTTATTATCTTCCAAGAATTACAAATGATAACAATAAGGTAATTTTTTTTAAATTCAATTATCTACCCACAGCCCTTTTTTTTTTAATTTGCCAAACATTGGGGCTATTTTATTGCTTATAGTTTATTATCTACCATGTTTTCGTTTTCGTCATTAAAAAAAGGCATGTGTTTGCTATCTTCAGCTTATATAAATTCGATTTAGCATACCCCATTCCTAAACCGGTTGTTTCTTGGCGAAGTTGACACTATTTTTTTCTACTCTGTTTACCTACATTTTTTTATTTGCCGATTCCTATACAGCACAATCATGTTTTAGAAATATTTCGTATCAGTTTCTCCGAAAGATTTTAAATATTCCATAAATATTCCGAAACATTTATGATATATTGGTGAAATGTTTCAGAAACCCAAAAATGGATCATAAAAGTAATATTTCATTTTATGTTTTTGAAACATTTCATAATTGCATTTCTGAAATATTTCAAAAAAATTTCTTGTAATATTTCTGAAATTATATAAAATGGGATAATATATCATTCAATATCAAAAACATATTTATTAAAAAAATATATAAACTATTATTAAGTAATAAATATGAATATACACTGAGCGAAATATCGAGTTCACATAACTCAAATATGAGTTATCCTAGACCGACGCGTGTTGCTAATAGGGGACAGCTCAGACCTCTGAATTACGACAACTAAATCGAAGATATTGCATCAAATCACTGTTCATGAGTTATAATAGCCCTGAAGATGGGTTGTTTTAGCTAGCTAGCTTAGCTAATCGTAACTGGGTTTGACGAACACATGCGACGTGGGCTGCAGCAATTCATTGTTTAAGCTGCCAGAGACCAATATGGGAATTGTGATGCGTTACTACTCGGGCTAGATTAATTCATGATTCGAGCTATCAAAACTGGACCTTTCAGTGTTGTTCTAGCTTACTTAACGAGTATATATTTAATCTGTCCTAAAGTTGGAGTATTCTCATTTTCACGCACCTGTATGAGAACAAACTCTGAACAAAAATAAAAAAAGATCCCTCCGATCAACGATTGCGCGGATAGCAAGTCCAATTATGTGGACGACGCGACGTGCACAAGGTACTAATAACAACGGGATGAAGTTACCGCGCCAAATCGGCACGAGCGCGAATTCGGAACTTTCCGTGATCTTTCAATCGGTGATTTACCCTCGACATAGGTTTTTAGAGCACTCTTTATGACTTATTTCAACTCAAAATAATGTACACATGGTAATGAGTCAAAATAATGCACGTCTGGGTCAAAACGGCACTTTAAAATCAGTTAGTAAGTTTTCCCAATCGAAAAACTGAGTTCAGGTAACTCATAAAATGGTTACAAAATAAAGGATTGTGGTAATCCTAAATGTGTTTCAAATGTTGATATTTGTGTGTTGAGGCGAACCAAAAGAAGCCGAGTTATTGTAGCATTTTTAAATAATTTGTGATAATTCGTAGGCTCAGTTTGAATAACATAGAAACGTGCGTTAAAGTAGCTCTAATTGTGTAACTCACGACATCCGTAAACCATTTTTGTCAGTGTACTATAGAAAAAAGAAAGTGTACAAAATAGGATGCTTATTTATCTCTGAAAGTCTTCTTTACAGGGTAATTTAATTATTAAATTTAAAAATTAATAATTTTAAGTATGAATCATAATAATATTCTGTGGGTATAGAGGTGCACTTATAAAACACTTTTCGTCACAGCTCCCGCTCGTAGTTGCAACCTATCCTCTTTGGTTGCAACATTACCAATTTTTAACTCGCTGACCCTGTGTTGTTTGTCGTGCCTGCTTTAGCCAATCTGAAGAAAGAAATTTGACACATTTGATGAAAAGCATAGAAATATTTTACATATTCCTACGATTTCAGCATTTATAGATAATAGACAGGGCTTAATTACCTTATCTCATAATTGAAAAATAATATAAAATACTGGTCACATTATCCACTTTTTCAAAGAAAATAATATTCTAACCTTAAAAGGGTTACTGATCTCGCGAATTTACAACGGTGCAGTTCGTGTTTTATAAATACCCTAAGAACGGTGGCGACGAGCGGGAACGTTGACGAAAAATTTTACAAATCGACGTTTATCCCTGATAGAAAAATACCAACCCCTAATATATCAAGGACGCTGCGTATATCAATGTTTGATACATAAACACTATTAAAAATATACATATATTCCACTATAAAGACAGGAAAGTTTATATTAGGTATAGGTATTCAAAGTTCTTTACATTTTACAGGACAAACAAAATTTGCCCTGCGACAGCCACAGTGCAACAACTTTTTACCGGAGTGAAGATGGCAGCCAAAGATAGCAGCCAAATTTTCCGGAAATACCCGAGCGTCAAAGTACCATCCACTATTGCATATACACTGCTCATTCTAATTCTATTTAAATAAAATAATAACTATGTTATCTATAATTACTTTTCGTAGATTGAATTCAATTACCACTTATATTTTTAATATAATTTAAACATATTGTTTAGTGACATCCTCTTGCACTACCTTGGATCAAGAGAAAATATTTAAAAATATTATTTTTGCGATTTTCTTGAGAACTGTACATACTATCAAGTTCATATTTTGCAAAGAGGTGTAGGAATATACAAGGAATTTTTTAAACCAGTGACGTCCTCTTGCACTACCTTGGTTCAAGAGAAAATAATTTAAAAATATTATTTTTGCGATTTTCTTGAAAACTGTACATACTATCAAGTTCATATTTTGCAAAGAGGTGTAGGAATATGGAAGCAATTTTTTAAACCAGTGACATCCTCTTGCACTACCTTGGGTCAAGAGAAAATAATTTAAAAATATTATTTTTGCGATTTTCTTGAAAACTGTACATACTATCAAGTTCATATTTTGCAAAGAGGTGTAGGAATATGCAAGCAATTTTTTAAACCAGTGACATCCTCTTGCACTACCTTGGGTCAAGAGAAAATAATTTAAAAATATTATTTTTGCGATTTTCTTGAAAACTGTACATACTATCAAGTTCATATTTTGCAAAGAGGTGTAGGAATATGAAAGCAATTTTTTAAACCAGTGACATCCTCTTGCACTACCTTGGTTTCAGAGAAAATAATTTAAAAATATTATGTTTGCGATTTTCTTGAAAACTGTACATACTATCAAGTTCATATTTTGCAAAGAGGTCTAGGAATATGCAAGCAATTTTTTAAACCAGTGACATCCTCTTGCACTACCTTGGGTCAAGAGAAAATAATTTAAAAATATTATTTTTGCGATTTTCTTGAAAACTGTACATACTATCAAGTTCATATTTTGCAAAGAGGTGTAGGAATATGAAAGCAATTTTTTAAACCAGTGCCATCCTCTTGCACTACCTTGGTTTCAGATAAAATAATTTAAAAATATTATGTTTGCGATTTTCTTGAAAACTTTACATACTATCAAGTTCATATTTTGCAAAGAGGTCTAGAAATATACAAGCAATTTTTTAAACCAGTGACATCCTCTTGCACTACCTTGGGTCAAGAGAAAATAATTAAAAATATTATTTTTGCGATTTTCTTGAAAACTGTACATACTATCAAGTTCATATTTTGCAAAGAGGTGTAGGAATATAGATGCAATTTTTTAAACCAGTGACATCCTCTTGCACTACCTTGGGTCAAGAGAAAATAATTTAAAAATATTATTTTTGCGATTTTCTTGAAAACTGTACATACTATCAAGTTCATATTTTGCAAAGAGGTGTAGGAATATGCAAGCAATTTTTTAAACCAGTGACATCCTCTTGCACTACCTTGGGTCAAGAGAAAATAATTTAAAAATATTATTTTTGCGATTTTCTTGAAAACTGTACATACTATCAAGTTCATGCCCCAAATAAAAAGAAAACTTTAAAGTTTAGCCGTTTTCTATTAAATGACCGCGTCGTATCTGGTGCGCCACCCGGTATAACAATATTATTACGAAAAATGTATCACCTTTGAAAAAGACACATAAACCAAAGAAGGCGAATAAATAAATGTCAAGAGGGCTCTTAAATTTTATTAGCCTTAATGGCGGTCGCCCGCCTTGCAACGGATTTCTAATCAATGGGCCTTTCATTTAGGTGAAACATTAATTTTCAAAACTAATACTTGAAAATCAAATTTTAAAACATATTTATTATTTTATTATTGTACTGCCTTTTCAGTGTGCCTGCATTTATCTTACCCATTTGCCCAGTGCAGTCAGTTCCTTTAGTTTTAGGGACAATTGCGTTTAACCCTGTGGTGCTAAATTGTATGATATATGGTTTTTTTGTATTTATAATTAGTAATATATTATTGTCTACAATAACTGAGAACAGCAGCTGAAAGAATGGTAAGGGACATATTTTTAAATTTACTTATTTCTCATATAAATTTTGATCTAAAATGTTGGATTTTTAATTCAAAAACGCCTTTTTTCTTCAGTTTTAAATTCGGAAAATGTTAAAAATAAAAAAAAAAAATAAAAATAAATTAAAAATCCAACATTTTAGATCAAAATTTATATGAGAAATCGGATAAGCTCATTAAAAATACGGCATCCCATTTAAAAAAATATCAAAGTGACCCCTAGTACTTTTGTTTGATGTTCAATTGTTTTTTGCTGAAGATATTCGAATTCGCGGGAGAAAATGACTTAAGATGGCTATTTCAGTTTTTTTATAAAAGTACAGGAAAAGTCAAAAAATCGCCTTGTCTAGTCTTGGTTGGATAACCCTGTACAGTTTTCAAGAAAATCGCAAGAATAATATTTTTAAATTATTTTCTCTTGACTCAAGGTAGTGCAAGAGGACGTCCCTGGTTTAAAAAATTGCTTCCATATTCCTACACCTCTTTGCAAAATATGAACTTGATAGTATGTACAGTTTCAAGAAAATCGCAAAAATAATATTTTTAAATTATTTTCTCTCGACCCAAGGTAGTGCAAGAGGATGTCACTGGTTTAAAAAATTGCTTCCATATTCCTACACCTCTTTGCAAAATATGAACTTGATAGTATGTACAGTTTTCAAGAAAATCGCAAAAATAATATTTTTAAATTATTTTCTCTCGACCCAAGGTAGTGCAAGAGGATGTCACTGGTTTAAAAAATTGCTTGTATATTCCTACACCTCTTTGCAAAATATGAACTTGATAGTATGTACAGTTTTCAAGAAAATCGCAAAAATAATATTTTAAAATTATTTTCTCTTGACCCAAGGTAGTGCAAGAGGACGTCCCTGGTTTAAAAAATTGCTTCCATATTCCTACACCTCTTTGCAAAATATGAACTTGATAGTATGTACAGTTTTCAAGAAAATCGCAAAAATAATATTTTTAAATTATTTTCTCTTGACCCAAGGTAGTGCAAGAGGATGTCACTGGTTTAAAAAATTGCTTCCATATTCCTACACCTCTTTGCAAAATATGAACTTGATAGTATGTACAGTTTTCAAGAAAATCGCAAAAATAATATTTTTAAATTATTTTCTCTCGACCCAAGGTAGTGCAAGAGGATGTCACTGGTTTAAAAAATTGCTTGTATATTCCTACACCTCTTTGCAAAATATGAACTTGATAGTATGTACAGTTTTCAAGAAAATCGCAAAAATAATATTTTTAAATTATTTTCTCTTGACCCAAGGTAGTGCAAGAGGACGTCCCTGGTTTAAAAAATTGCTTCCATATTCCTACACCTCTTTGCAAAATATGAACTTGATAGTATGTACAGTTTTTAAGAAAATCGCAAAAATAATATTTTTAAATTATTTTCTCTTGACCCAAGGTAGTGCAAGAGGATGTTACTGGTTTAAAAAATTGCTTGTATATTCTTAGACCTCTTTGCAAAACATGAACTTGATAGTATGTACAGTTTTCAAGAAAATCGCAAAAATAATATTTTTAAATTATTTTCTCTTGACCCAAGGTAGTGCAAGAGGATGTCACTGGTTTAAAAAATTGCTTCCATATTCCTACACCTCTTTGCAAAATATGAACTTGATAGTATGTACAGTTTTCAAGAAAATCGCAAAAATAATATTTTTAAATTATTTTCTCTGAAACCAAGGTAGTGCAAGAGGATGTCACTGGTTTAAAAAATTGCTTCCATATTCCTACACCTCTTTGCAAAATATGAACTTGATAGTATGTACAGTTTTCAAGAAAATCGCAAAAATAATGTTTTTAAATTATTTTCTCTTGACCCAAGGTAGTGCAAGAGGACGTCACTGGTTTAAAAAATTCCTTGTATATTCCTACACCTCTTTGCAAAATATGAACTTGATAGTATGTACAGTTCTCAAGAAAATCGCAAAAATAATATTTTTAAATATTTTCTCTTGATCCAAGGTAGTGCAAGAGGATGTCACTAAACAATATGTTTAAATTATATTAAAAATATAAGTGGTAATTGAATTCAATCTACGAAAAGTAATTATAGGTAACATAGTTATTATTTTATTTAAATAGAATTAGAATGAGCAGTGTATATGCAATGGTGGATGGTACTTTGACGGTCGGGTATTTCCGGAAAATTTGGCTGCTATCTTTGGCTGCCATCTTCACTCCGGTCAACTTTTTGTACCTCTAGTTCTGTCCCGGAGGGAGACGATGCCTTACCGTATCTTTTATTATTCTATTAATGTTTTTGTGATTTAACAATTTTTCATTCTTCTTCGGTCCTTTTACTGTTCAATATTCTAATTCACTACAGTAACAACTTAAGTTTAATAAATAAACTAAAGCTGGGAAAATCATAAAATGAACATAACCTACAATAATTATTATTATACCTATTATTAAAATAGAGACTTACCTCAGTTTCATTATCCATAATATAATTATTCGGTGGTAGCACAGTCCACACACAAGTAATAATTGTTAATTGCACATTACACAAACAAAACATAAAATAAGGGGAACCCGGTGAGAGGAACAGGTTGGTTTTTCTGCATCTGGTTCGTCAAATATCAAAGGCAGGGTATATCAACTGTCATTTTGGGTGTAATGAATCTGATCTGAAAATAAATATTCTCGATGAAATATTTTATAGAACTGTATCATTTACTTCATGAGAAAGAAGTATTCTCAGGGCACAACAACCTAAAGCTAATTTTCTACATATCAACATATTCAAACATAAGAATAATTTTGAGTAATGTAAATTCTTACAAATTTTATAAGTTTGAGGTTGTCAATTTCATTATCAGATTATCAAAAATAGTACCTATTATTTAGTGAACATTTAAAAGTTAATATATTTGGTTTTAGAGATATTAATCTTCATTATTTATTTTAATTAATTCAATACAATCATTACTATGCCAAAGTATTGTTGTATTATCAGCAAACATGGTAAATTTACCATTTATAAAAATTGACGCAAGGTCATTTATATAGATTAAAGGGACAGAGAACGGAACCTTGAGGTACTCCACAATCAATTTTATTATTTTTCCCACCATTTAACAATACTACCTACTTGAGATTTTTCAAATAAATACCGCACGAGTCAAGATTATTATCATCAAAGTGTGCTTTGCATCTATGCTTAGCGGTAGAGCTTAATACCTATTGGGTGTCAGTAAATACCAGCGTTATCAAATAATCAGTTATTTCGTCATCTTTAATAGTCGTTAGTCGTTATAAGTAATTTGATTCATCGCTAACTTTCCCATTTTATTGAATGATTCACTGAATGGTTTTACGGAACAGCATAAAAAAGCGTTGTTGAACCGTATGTTTGAAACAGGGTTAGAGTAAATGGTGAGTGGCAATACAATCAGCGTTTGCGTATAAACGATTTAATAATATGCCATGGTTAACACAATCAAAAGCTTTAGGAATCTCACAAGATATCGCTGCGGCCATCTCTCCTTCATTAAGTTTTAGATAAGGATGCTCAAGAATTTTTTATTTTTTTTATACATAAAAGAGTCCAGTCTTCCACCTAAACTTAATATTTATTATTATTATTATTATTAATATTGATTATTATTCACATTACTTTGACTCCATTGAAAGTATGGTCTATTTCTTTATTTTAATATTAAATATTATGTGAAAATTAAATTTTTAAAATAATTAAAATAAATTGTCAAATAAAATTTTGGTAGTTAGTGGCGCGGTGGTCAGTAAAGTATAGTATTTATTATTCTGGCAATTTTGCGTCACCTCAAGATGTTAATAATTATCCATAAAATTTACTTAATATTTAATGTTTAAAATAACAGGTAACTAGGTATTTATTGTTTCAAAGAACATTTACATAGGAATGCATTAGTTATTATTGATTTCTACAAACATTAGCAGTTTATAACAACGTATTCTAATAGGAAACAATTAAAAATCTTAAGATTATTAAACTAAATACTCAAAAATAGTCGTTTGAAGATTGAAGTCAGTTAAATTTTAATGATTTGAGATAATGACAACAATAATCACAACAAAAGCGTAAACCGCAGTGGCGTAAATACGGAGGGGGTCGGCGGGGTCGGGAGGTTGAGTTGATGGGGGGCGACTCAGGGATAGGAAAAAATGATGGCCTTTAGAGCAAGGTTGACATTATATAAATTAGCGATATATATTATTGATATATATCACAATATTTATATTCTGATATACATATATTATGATATTTATACAAATTCTCAAAGTGGAGTTGAAATTATAAGGAAAAGAAAGAAAGTTAAAAAGTCTTTCTCCACTAATTTAATAAAAGAGCAATCAAAGTCTACATGTTTCGAAGGTAGTGACCTTCATCCTCGGGAGACAAAAGAAATGTTGCTGTTAGTGTTAGCAGTAGAGAGAAAATTATAGGTGGAAGGTGACGTTGATGGAGCTTTAAAATTTGTGAAATGTATTAAGAAATTAATGAAACTTGATGAACGCAATCAGCATACCGAAATGTTAGATACAATTTAGTTGAAATATATTGGTACAAGGTTTGTCATATTTAGTAGCTTATGAAGGAAAATGATGTTCTTCCTATGAAGGTTTTTATGAAGGGATATATAAAGAGGATTTGTGGGACATTCTAGTTCATATCAAGACATTTGTTAAGTAGAATGGAAGAAAGATTTTGTTAGACTTTAAGTGCAATTTCCATTCTGTTGAAGACACCTTTATAAAGGTTTAATTTCGAAAAGTATTTTTCGAAAAGTATTTTTAAACCTTTATAACAAAATGAAAATCGCTTTAGACAGTTCAAATTTAGCATAAACTGGAACTGGATCTTAAAGAGCAATGACGTTAAAAAACATTGTTATCGAAGGAGAGGCTTTAGATCCACCACATTACCTGGCTAATATGGTTGACCATCGATTTTTTGGTAAAAGTTTGAGTAACCACCAAAGAGAACAAGCATATACTTATTTAAATAAGATTAATTCAGATTTCATTCCATTTGTAATGGCGATTTTAGCTGAATCTACACCATTGCCAAAATATGTGTTTGGATCTAAGTTTAAAAATACACCACCTATGGTGTGGTGGAATGAAATTATTATTGATGATGCAAGTTGGCCAAATAAACAAGGCTTTCTATCTTTATATGAACAGTTGCTTAGTGCAATTGCGGTTGCCGTATGTCTTGAGAGAACGTTTTTATCAATTGGAATGATACAATCAAAATTACGTAATAGGCTTGGAATCGAAAAAGTATTAAAATTAAGATTTTTATTTAAATACAAAAATCAGACAGAACAAAATAAAAAAGAAAATATTGATTGGATTTGGAACAATTCAAAACATACCAGGACTTTTGCCAGAAGTATCATCGGAACATTCCATCGATTCTGGCGAATCCGACAATAACTTGCCATTAATGAGGTTGATATAAATAGGTTAGTTTTCGTTTATTGTAATAATATTCACGCAAATAATTTGTATTTAGTTTTAGAATTTCTATTAATTTATTTTTATTTTGGTTTTTCGTAATTAATTTTTGAAATAATGTCTATATTTGGACAAAAATTGGTATCTAAGGGTTTCTTGAAATTCGAATTTGATGTTAGTATGGCTCCCACTTGTAGAGGGCGCCACCTACGTGTCTTTTTACTCTTTTGATGAGTCATAAGGGATTAGAGCACTTTACTTTGGGTCAATTTTAAATTTTACAATTAGTTTATTGGCGGGGATCTGGGTAAAAGAGTAGGTACCTACCTTAATTTTTTAGTTATTTTTCGTATTTTTATCATTATGTTGCGTCAAATGATACGAGTAGGCTTTGCTTCGTTCCATGCCGGCAACCACATTTGTTTTCTCCGTAACATTTGTCTCCTGTTTAACATCTTTCAAATAATATCCTTTTTTACATTACATACTTTTCATAATGGCTGAGTTTACCAATCAAGAAATGGCTCAAATTCATTTTATGTACGGTTTGGCAAATGGCAATGCGCTAGAGGCAAGACGTTTATATGCAGAACATTTTACTAATAGACGAGTACCGTGTTCTGAAACATTTACAAGATTGCACCTCAGGCTAGAGGAAACAGGTAGCTTTGCAAAAAGCAAAATAGGCGGCCGACCACTTACAGTAAGAACCGTACAACTTGAGGTAGAGGTCTTAAACATGGTGAAAGAATCTCCATACACTAGTACGAGGAAAATCGGGAACGAGTTGAATGTGAGTTACAAAACAGTATAGAGTATCTTAAAGGACTATTTACTTTATCCTTATCACGTACAGAGAGTGCAAACCTTGTTGCCTAGAGACTTTCCAGCTCGAGTTAATTTTTGTAACTGGTTTCAAGAAAATTCTTTAAGGGTCTTACATTTTTCGGCAAAAATACTATTCACAGATGAAGCGAATTTTTCCAGGCAAGGCATCATAAATTTCCACAACTACCATATTTGGGCCGAAGATAATCCTCATGCTATCATCGAAAGAGACAACCAGTATACATTTTCTTTTAATATTTGAGCAGGGATTATTGGAGATAGCTTAGTTGGACCGTATTTTTTTCCAAATCGACTTACTGGTGATGACTATTACAACTTTCTTAGAGATTAATTGCCAGAATTAATGGAAGCAGTGCCATTAAGAACGAGAACTTTAATGTGGTTCATGCATGACGGCGCTCCCCCTCACTTTGCAGTACGTGTTAGAAACTATTTAGATCAACAATATCCTGCTCGTTTAGATAGGTAGAGGAAGACCGCCTCACCCATGGCCACCCCGTTCGCCGGATTTGAATCCATTGGATTTTTATTTCTGGGGTCACCTTAAACAACTCGTTTATACTACTCCTATTGAAACTGAAGAAGACCTTCGACTGCGTATTTTTGATGGTTTTAATACGATTCGCGCCAGTCTCGAAATTTTCCAACACGTAAAGCCGCAAACACACTGAGCTCACGTCACGTCACATTACGTAAGCTCACGTGCTATTACGTTACAGACAAAAAGTGTGAAGCGTTGTTTTACATAGTATGTTAATACATCAGAACCACACTGAAGTCATCTCATGCGAATTACGTTACATCCCCAACGGCACGCGTGCTAGCATGTGCTTATTTTCTGCAAATCCACACTTTTCGTCTCACGTGAGCACTCGTTTAGGCGGTTTTGTAGAGAGCTGGTGTGTTGTTGGTGAATTTATGTTTAAAAATTGAGGAGGTTTTGATAGAAAAAGTAAGAGAACATGCTGGTTTATATAATCACGGATTGCCTGAATATCGTGATTAACATATTCGCCAAGCCGCTTGGGAGGAAATTGGAAAGAAGTTAGAAATACCAGGTAAGCACATTATTTTCTTGGTTTTTGCTGTTGTTTCACTGAGTGAAGGCAAAGTTTACAGAAGAACGATAAAGGCAACCACAGTTTTAAGTTCCTCTTCCCAGTCCGAAGAACTGATTGAGCTGGCGCTTTCTATAATTTAAAATTTACGCAAAATAAACAAACAACACAAACACAGTGAAATCAAAGAAAGACTGCCCGAATTCATATATCAATTTGTATACCACATCATAAAACGTGATGGTAGTGTGTTTCTAGTATGCTCTCACGGCTAAATCATGACAACATGATAGCACGTGACCTCACATGACGTGAGCTCAGTGTGTTTGCGGCTTAAGAGACAATTTAGCACGTCGTGTATATATGGGTGTTTACTGGCTCACAGAAGACATTTTTAGCAATTTATTTGACTTTTGTTCATGTGAGTTCATTATTAAAAGTTTTTAAGTCAGTTATTAAAATTATTTTTATTGCTTTACTATTTTTTTTTAACACCCTGTATTTCGAAAAAGAAGCGACATGCGAAAAACTTTTATACCACATATTCGTCTCAAAATAAGGTGAGGATTCACCTCCTTAATTTTTTCAGTGAGGTTAGGAAACACCCTGTATATCCGATATTTTGATATTTATATAAATATCATATTTGCCAACCTTGCTTTAGAGGACCTACTACTTAGTAGATGAAAACATTAATTAAATTTTTGTTGAGTGAATTCCTAACGAAATTTAAGCCTGGTCACAAAAAAACTAACCTGAACAAACTATTGCCTCATCTATGGTTGGACCCCCCCGCAAAACAAAATCCTTTGCTACGCCACTGGTAAAACACATCTACTATAAGTGGTTTTTAACTACAATTGCGAATCTCTAATTTGAAGGTAAGCTTATGTAATTTAAATAATATACAGTATAATTAAATAGGTACAACCACTTAACAATGCAAACAAATGAAATAAAGAAAGAAGTCTTAAAATATTCTTCTATATTGCTGTAGGTTAAAAGGCACTAAACCTTCCACGAAAAATGGATATTTCATAGATGAAAGTTTCATCGATCGGAGTTAGGATTGGATAGGTTGGATAGGGAAGGTGCGCCCAAGAGTACGCACGTAAAACTTGTTACATAATAAAGAATACATCTTAGCACATAACGGATTTATCTGTAGCTGCCGAAAGAATGCGGACAAAAAACGTTTAATGATTTACCATTAACATACCGTTACTTAATTATATTTTAATATTTATTAGCAAGGAAACCCTGGAATTAAATATATTTATTCAAAATAAATAGTCATATTAAATTTAACACACACTTATTATTATTAATTATTTTAAAGCAACCGTCATTTTTTTTTAAATCATAAGCAATTGGTTTGCGATTTTGAACATTTTAAAAGTGTTTTATTTTCTGAAACAAAGAGGTAAAACTCTAGAGTTTGCCTAAAATTTACTTTTACTTGCCGTTCACACTTCACATGATCGACGAAGTTGGTATAGTAAAGTTTACATTATATCGTTGACCTGATTAAACCACATTGTGTAGGTCCCAACATCTTCAAATATGTGGGTGTAGGGTTGGCTTAAAAATATAGCTATATAGAAAGACATTTTAAACCAAATGAAAGTAAAGATCAATAAAATTGTTATAATAATAACATTTTGTTACAAAATAAGTACAGGGTGGTCCACGTAAGATGACGGATTCTCGGAAAGTGCAGAAAAATTAATGAAATGTTAATACATTTTTTATTTTATTATATTTTCATGTATACAGGGTAAGTCGTTTGGTTGGAGTTGATACTAACTCTCGTTTTTTAAACGGAACACCCTATATCTTATAATACTTCTGAATTCTGCATAAAATAACAGTTTTTTTTTAAATAACTGCATTATAAGTCTAAACTTAATAGTGTTCGAGACTTTAGAGAAATGACATTTTTGAACTTTGACAGCTTCTAGCTTTCTAACGCTACTTCTTAGAGCAAAACAGCTTACATATGTCCCTATCTAACTTTCTTATTATATTCTTATATTTACACTATTGGACAAAAGTAGAGCAACAAAGTGCTTTTATTTCTTTGAATTTAAAAAATTAATTATATGATTGTGATCCCAGCTAATTTTAATGAAATATTATCCCCGCAATATTAGTAATATTTCACAATATTTTGGTACACTTTAAACAAAATGAAGGTAGAGAAATATTTATAATTATAAAAATCGACGAAATGAAGTGCGACAAAAGTAAAGCAACAAATTGTGTCAACAGTATTTTATTTTACATATCACGATAAAAAAACATTAAACACATTTAATAATTACAATAGGTAAAAGTATTATGTTAATAGTTAATAGAATATCCATTATATTTTATTACTTGCCGACAACGTCGCGGCATTGAGGCAATCAGTTTTTGAACAGTATTTTCGGAAAGGTTTGTCCAAACTTCATTGATTTTATTTACCAATGATTGTTTATTTGGAAATAATTGTGTACGAATTCCACGTTCAACTTCTTCCCATAGATTTTCAATGGGGTTAAGGTCTGGGGATTGTGCCGGCCACTGCAAAACCCGAACGTTATTTTCTTGAAACCACTCTTGAACAATTCGTGAAGAGTGTTTTGGATCGTTATCCTGTTGAAAAATAAAACGCAACGGCATTTCCCACTCTGCATAAGGCAACATTACATTTTGCATTATATCTCTATAGACAAATCGATCCATGGTGTCATTAATGAAGTTTAAAGGACCCACCCCATTCCATGAGAAAAACCCCATTGAAAAACACTGCCTTTGCCATGCTTAACTGTGGGTGTAACGTATTTAGGATTAAACCTTGTATTGATTGGCTGTCTTACCCGCTTCATTCCATCAGAATTGAAAATTTTATAACGCGTTTCATCGCTAAATAAAACTTTTTTACAGTCGTCTACTGTCCAATTTAAATGTCGACGTGCAAATTCAAGCCTAGCCATTCTATTTCTTGCCGAAATAAGGGGCTTTTTAGCCGGGCGTCTATATTAAATAACTTTGCGTCTACCAACCTTCTTTGAACTGTCCGTGGACTAACCATAATTTCGGGAATTTCAGCAATAATTCTAGGTGCAGACATCCAAGGATCGTTTTGAGAAATTCTTTTAATTTTAATTTTTTATTTTGGATACGCTGTATCTTGGTAAAACAAACCGTCTTGAAATTGTGGCTTGTATTGTACCTTCCAAGTGTGCATTCACTACTCTCTGCTTCAATTCTTTCGAAATTGGAATACCTCTTGGCATGATTAATACAGCACAGAAAAATTAATTAAACATAAAATAAACTCTGCAAAAATAAGTAACCTTTACTTTCACTAAAACCTTTCTTTTTAGGAAAATATTAAAATGTTGCTTTACTTTTGACGCATTACAATACTGTATTTGAAAGTTTACGTCAATATCAGTTCATTTGTTTTGATTGTTGGAAAAAGCTGTTGCCGCCGATACCAGCAGCCTACTTCGATATTTAAGACACAATGTATTTAATAACGATATCATGCATTTAATATTATAAAATCGAGATTTCTTTCATTCTTCGAAAATGTTGCTCTACTTTTATCCGATAGTGTATATTATATATTATATTATTATATTCTTTTTAAGTGCTGGTATAATTTCTAATATTTTTTTTTGGTAGCCCATCATACTCCCTTGATGCCTGATAAATATGATTATATAGTTCTTTATTACTTCTTATATTGGCTATGGAAGATATTACCTCTAGACCTTGTGTTCTGTGCATGAATATCTTTCGGGCGCACAATGTTGACATTTGATTTTTGAGTTTTATTAATTATTTTATAGATGATTTTACACTGTTCAAACCTCAATAACTTATTTAATTTTACTCGACCTGTTGACATTATATTTTTTTTTGTGCAATTTTTTATGATTTCTTTTTTAAATAAATAAGAAAATTCTATAAATACATTGGTCTACTGGTTTAGTATAGATTCCCTAGAACCTCAACAAATTTTACAAATATAATTTCATATACACAATACACAACCATATTGTCACTTTTATATCCAGTTTAGTAAACAACTACAATTTTATTAAATACATTGTTTAATTTTTATGTAACAGGTTTTGCACTAACAAACCAGATGTTGCAAATGTAATTAGACACACATACAATACAAAGGAAGTACGTATACATTGCATCTAAAACAAAATCATTCTGTTCGTTATTATTTTCTAATGAGAGGTTTTTTCTATAGGTATTTAAAATTATATAAGGTTGGAAGCTATGCACCTTTTTCTGTTTTATTAGCAAAATAGTTATATTTATACAGGGTATCTGTAAAAGATCTTTACAAAAACCTACCACATATTCTTTAGACCAAAATTAGCCAATTTAAGTAAACTTACCTTAGTACAAAGTTGCTTAGTTTGGGTGCTAGACGGCGCTGAAGTGACAATTTTTAAATCGTTTTTCTGGATTAATTCAAAAACTGCTAATACTATTTTGCAGAAATTCGGTACGTTGGCATAGCTTTATGGGGCAAAATACCCATGTCACAATTCTGATTAATATTAGTCCATGGGCGTAGAACCTGGGTTTTTTACTAATTGCTTGTTTCAGATTTCTATGCCAATTGAACAAGAGGGGTTTGGGCACAAAATTCAGATGAACCAACTTATTTGCTACAAAAAAGTACTATTGATAAGACTCGATTCCTCTGACGGTTTTCGAGAAATTTGCATTTTATTACTTAATACGTATTAGTTTTTACAAAAAAAGAAAAAAATAACTAAATCATAAATTGAAATAAATAGAAATATTATAAAAATTGCTCAAAATGTCCACCCTTTTCATGAATATACAAAGATTTATACGTCGAAGAAAATTAAAACACACTCTTTGCAGAACTTGTTCATCGCCCTTAAGAATATTTATTGCATCTTGAATGCGTTGCCATAGTTGTTCTGCGTTATCTGGAGTTGTCCTGTAAACCACTGTCTTAAGATGCCCCCATAAGAAATAATCCAATGGATTTAAGTCCGGAGATCGTGGTGGCCAATTTACAGGGGCATTTCCTCTACCAATCCATTTATTTGGGTACTGCTGATTCAAAAAGTTTCTAACATTTAATGCAAAATGTGGTGGAGCTCCATCGTGCATAAACCACATATCTCACCGAAGTTGTAAGGGTAAATCTTCTAGCAGATCTGGCAGCGTATTTTGTAGATGTTGCAAATAAATTTCCCCGGTTAATCTTTCTGAAATAATGACAGGACCAACAATGTGATTACCAATTATTCCAGCCCACACATTAATTCTAAACTCATTTTGAAAATGTTTCACCTTGATAGCATGTGGATTTTCATCCGCATAAACATGTTAATTATGAAAATTTGTAATCCTTCTTGTGAAGCATGCTTCATTGGTAAGCAAAATATTGTTGGCAAAATTGGGATTCTCTTCTCTCTGCCTATGAACAAGCCGACTAAAAACCAAGCGCATTTCAGGATCATTAGGTAAAAGATCTTGAACTGACATCTTATGGTATGGATATAGCAACTGTTCTTGAAGTACTTCATGAACAATATCTTTGGACACTCCTATATCCCTACCTAGCCTACTGGTGCTTATCTCTGGATCTTCTGCAACACGTTCTAAAATGTCTTCCTCGACTTTAGGTCCAAATATGTACATTTTTCAAAAATTATTTACGAGAAACAAAAATAAAAATAAATTTTTAACACCCTGTATCTCAAAAATGAAGGTTTGCGGACCCATGCTTATATGAACTTTTCACTTTATAAATAACTGAGGAATCGTCCTGTAAGATATCGGACAGTTATTAAATAACACCCTGTATATGTATAATGGTGGCACCTATTTAATTGTCCACTATTGGTATCTTGCAAACGGGAACTTCGATGAAGTTGGTTAAATTAAAGACAATGTGCAATTTTTAAAGCTTTTTTAAGGTCTACTAACTGCGTTGTCTAATTGCTTTTGATTGTTGAGATACAGGATAATTTGTTAAAAACGTCTAAAATTAATTCCTTTAATAACTCAAAAGGTTTTAATTCTACAAAAACGTTCTTGAAATAAAAACGTTGTAGTTTTTTCTTCTCTCCAAAATATATAATTGAGATATCATGCCTACTTCATTTTTTTAAATACGGACCTGGATTTTCTCATTTCATTTTATCCACAATAAACAAGAGTACCTTTTTTTAGTCTAAGGTTAGTCTAAGATGCAAGCTACCCAGATTTATTTTTTTATGTCTTCATCATACAGGGCGTTAAAAATATAAGCATTAAGTTGTAAAGCTTAGTCCACCCCTGGTAAACTAAAAAAGCTAAGAGGCCCTTACTAGTGTTCATCACATTAAATTTTATTAAGTACATACTTCGAAAGTTAATTAAGAAAAACCGATCTCCAGCGACGTCCTTCAGGGGCACATATTTCCGTAGGGAGGGTCTGTTAGAAAAAATTTTATAGGAACTTGTCATCTTATTTTTTCTTGTTCTATTTGAATCCGAGAGATGTCCCACATTTTCCTGGACACCCTTTATAAAATATACGCCGAATCTCTCATTCTGTAGTTATGTACCGGGTGAACAACTAAGAATGATCGCCGGCTATATCTCAAAATCTGGCAGTCGTAGAGCTTTCAGGCAAAATATTTTTTAGTAAAAGTGCCCAAGAGAAAATGTTGGAAATTGTTTTCGAGTTTGTAAAATGTCCGCAAGGGGGCGTCATAGTCATGACCAGGGCAAATATTAAGATTATCTTCGTGTTTTGACTGAATAAGAGGTACCGAAAACATCTTAGTTTTAATCCTTACATATTTCGTTATAATTTTTATTATGCACAAATTTTTATATCTAGTGAAATAAAGTGGTGAGGGGAATTCAAATGTTTTTTTACATAAACTACGATTACTCCCATTTGGCATACCCGATTTTAACAAACATGGTATCATTTAAGAGAGGAGTATTTTATCTACAAATTGCACTTTTGTTATTATATCCTTGAATTTTGCCTTCGCCGCTAGATGGCGTTAACTGAAATATAAGCCAATATTAGGCTTTTTCGCAACAAAGTTAAATACAATGATAGGCATGTTTTAACAGGATCTGATAGAGAATTAAATTCCTAACATTTTCGTAAAAACTTCATATTTTTATCTTTTATAGAATTGGAGTTATTGACCAAAATAAACTAATATAACGTATTCTTCCGTTTTAAGGGCGTTTTCTAGCAACCAGTACCATTTAAATTAAAAGTAAGCTGTGAAAAATAAACAAATGACGAAGCATTCGATATGATAGGCGTTTATTTCGAATGCATGCGAAATGAGACAGTCGCTTCCAGGGTTTACGCCATACAATTTCCTGAAAGAGTGCATCATACGAGCGGGGTTTTTCGTAGGCTTGCGGAAAGGCTCAAGACCACCGGATCTTTTCGCCTTCCTCTGCATAAAAGGCAACCCAGAGGCCGAACGGAAGAAAATATTATAAATGTGTTGGCGTATATTGTATTTGATCCACATGTGGGGACCAGAACCCTAGCTAGAGAGTTGTGAATTTGCCTGACTACGGTCGTAAACATATTAAAAGATCACAAGTAAGTTTTGAAAATTTTATTTTTTTTTCTGTGTAATATTCGAGATATTGACAGAAATATTAAAAAATATATGTTTTGAGAGTAATACAGCTGAAACTAAAAAGGTGCTGATAGACTGGCAAGAAAATTCGCGGAAGTCACAGTGTGTCACTAGTCTAAACGGCGTCGTCAGTGGACTTAATGAACGTCGCGGAAGATTTTTAGACTAGTGACACAGTGTAACTTCCGCGAGTTTTCTTGCCAGTCTATCAACACCTTATAAGAAACAAAGAGTTTAGTCCAAGCAACCCTACTACGGAACGTGCGCGTGAGTTGTTCTCACACTTGCCACATTATTTTTTAGGATGCATCCATATCATATCGTTCTTCACTAGGCTTTACTAGCTGAAGATTTTGATCGCCGACTAGACCATTGCCGATGGCTATTAAATATGGTAGCGGAAACCCCCGAAATGCTGTCTTATATTCTATGGATGGACGAGGCAACATTTAGAAGCGATGGTAGTGTGAACCTACATAATATGCACTATTGGTCCAGGACAAATCCATGTTGGATGCAGGAAGTGCAGTATCAAGGTCGCTGGTCGGTAAACGTGTGGTGCGGCATTCTGGGGGGTAAAATTATTGGACCCGTTTTCTTTCACCAAACTCTCACTGGAGAGGTGTATTTAAATTTTTTAGTAAATGAACTGCCGCTTCTCTTAACAGATGTTGCTTTGGATGTTCGCCGTGACGTTTTTTCAGCACAATGGGTGTCAGGCGCATTTTGCTATAAACGTCCGGGAGTTCCTAGATCGGGCATATCCTGGCAGGTGGATTGGACGGGACAGTTTATTTCCCTGGCCAGCTAGGTCACCAGATCTGACCGTACTAGATTATTATTTGTGGGGGAGAGTCAAGGATATTGTTTTTGCAAACCGGCCTACAACGAGAGAAAATATGATGGAGAGAATTACATCGGCGTTAAGAAATATATCCGTTGCGGAAATTGAAACTGCTGTTTTATCTACGCGCGAGAGGTTGCAGGCTTGCATTACCAATGATGGACGTCATTTTGAACATTTGGGCCGTCATTAATATATTTTTCATCAAATCTTCAGTTTGCGTTTTAAAATAAGTAAATCGCAGTATAAATAATATATTTCAAAAAGTGAACATATATAGGTAGGAGTTTAAGAAAATATTTCTATCGTTGTAGCTAACACTTTTTGTAACTGTCTATTCATATTCGAAATAAACGCCTATTATATCGAATGCCTCGTCATTTGTATACCGCATATTAATAAAAAGAGTTTTCCTGGACACAATAAAAACCAACGATCTCAGTGAAAAACCAACTTATTAGATATTTTGACAGCGAGCCATTTTAACACAGTATATTTCCAAGAAGTAGTCCATTTTCTGTGGCGAGATTATTAAAGAAAACAACATGTATGACATTTTCCAACAGATTTACGTATGGTTCATCTGTCAAGTTTTCTTCTATAAATATTGGCCTAATGATCTCATTTCCAAGAATGCCTGCCCACACATTTATCTTTTGAGGATATTGGGTATGATCTTCCCTAAATAAATGTGGATTTTTATTATCCCAATATCTGTAATTATGTTTATTCACGAATCCATTCAAGAAGAAAGTTGATTCATCACTGAAACATACATTTTTAACAAAATTCCGGTCGACTTGAATCACCTGAGCCATTGTTTCGCAAAATTCAATTCTTCTGTCATAATCGTCTTAGCTGAGTTGTTGAAGGATTTTTATTTTATAAGGAAAAAACTTATTTAGTTTCAAAGTTTTGTGAATGGAACCTACTGAAACGTGTGTCAATTGTGATACTTTCGGAATTGACGTAGATGGATTCATAGCGAAATGACCTAATATTTCAGTTTGCGTACCTTCATCTAGAACCCTTGTTTGCTTATTAACTGGGTTGCATACGGAGCCGGTTTCCTCAAACTTCCTTACCAGCTCTATCGCATACCTGTGACCTACATGTTTGTCAGGGTGTATGTCGTTAAATCTTCGAGCTGTGCTGCGAGCACAACGATTTTCAGCGCCATACATGAAAATTATTTCTGTCCTTTCTTGGATAGTATACAGTATACACCATTTAAAAGTTAATTATTAAACCAATTTTTTGTTAAACCATAAATAAAGCACTTGTCAGTGGTAGTCGAAAAGTCACTTTTATAAATTAACTTGTGACTGTTTCGTTTCTGTGAGGACGGGTATAAGCCGCCTACGACCGTCATGTATTTAAAGTTTGAAAATGTAACAAAGCGAATTCTGAACATAAAGTCGTATTTAAAATGTTTCGATATTTTAAAAACTGTTAGATTTATAAATAAAGTACATAATAGTAATACAAAAAGTGTTTATTATTTGTTGGGGAATCCAGAAATACGCAAAAAAATTATGGGTTTCCATTGAAAAAATATAAAATGACATACGTCCAGCTTTTATGACGCATCCTGTATAAATAAAAATATGATAAATTTACCCCCTTAAAACAAAAGTTGACATGAGTAGAGGAAAACGGAGAGAGCGAGATCAGGTGGTGCTGGTGGTGCTGGTGGTGCAACTAACCCAGGTGGTGCGGTGGTGCGTTTTACGATCTAACCCGGGTGGTTCGGTGGTGCGTTTTATGATCTAACCCGGGTGGTTCGGTGGTGCGTTTTATGATCTAACCCGGGTGGTTCGGTGGTGCGTTTTATGACCTAACCCGGGTGGTTCGGTGGTGCTGTTTACAAAATAACCCGAAATTAAACCCGACTTTTTACGACCTAACCCGGATGCTTTCGCGAGGCGGCTTCTCATCTAACCCTAACTTGATCCTTAATATTTATGAACTGACCCGAGATAAAACCCGACTTTTTACGACCTAACCCGGATGCTTTCATGAGGCGGCTTCTTATCTAACCCTAACTTGAACCTGAATATTTATGAACTGACCCGAGATAAAACCCGACTTTTTACAACCTAACCCGGATGCTTTCGCGAGGCGGCTTCTCATCTAACCCTAATTTGAACCTGAATATTTATGATCTGACCCGAGATAAAACCCGACTTTTTATGATTTAACCTTAGTGAAACGCCGCTGTTAAAGCGATATAGTAAAAAAAACTCGATTAAAATTTTATCTTGTTCGCTAGACCAATTAATTTCCAAATATTATAATTAAAACATACAATCACTACACTGGCGCACCGTCAAAAATCGTGCTTGCACTATCCCAACGTACAGAGCGTCCGCTTCAGAAAATACGGTGCCGTATTTTTTGCGCCGAACGCTCTGGAGGAACACACTCCGATTTGCAAGTACATACACGCTTTGTCGCGGCAAAGCTCGCCGTCAAATTACGGCCACTCTTTTGCGGTACCGCTTTGTAGGAAACCAAAGCTTTAGTGAAACGCCGCTGCCCCAGAACTCTGTCCATATTCCTCTACTGTGTTAATTTATGCGGGTAATAAAACCGACAAGGGTCGGATCGGCCTGCATACTTATAGAGGTAAAAAAACCGCTTTAGAATGTTTTTGGTATATCTTTTTTAGATAATTTTGGGGGAAATAATTTGCCTGAGATGCCAATTAAAAAAGCCTACATTTAATTGTATTTTAGATTCTTGAATTTTGTACATGGATTAAAAATCTACTATTTCTTGAAATTGTATACATTATGTTAGATAATTATTAATATAATGTTATTAAGACTTTGTAAATATCTGTAAAAACTGTTCTAAATCGTGTCATTTTTGAAAATTGTATACTGAGTGTTTAGAATTTAGTAAAAAATTAAAAAAATGTTTTAATGTTATTAAGACCTGTGAAAATTTGTAAAACTGTACAGAATTGTATTATTTTCTGAAAATGATATACTGAGTGTTTAGAATTTAGTAAAAATTAAAAAAATGTTTTAAATTTGTTAAATCATGTGAAATCTTGTATAAAATGACTAGAACCGTTCTTAATCATGTCATTTCTGAAAATTGTTTACTGAGTGTTTAGAATTTAGTAAAAAATTAAAAAAAATGTTTTAACGTTATTAAGCCCTGTGAAACTTTGTAAAAAATGACTAAAACAGTCGCAAATCGTCCTATTTTCTTAAAAGTGTATACTGAGTGTTTAGAATTTAGTAAAAATTAAAAAAAAATGTTTTAAATTTGTTAAATCATGCGAAATCTTGTATAAAATGACTAGAACCGTTCTTAATCATGGCATTTCTGAAAATTGTATACTGAGTGTTTAGAATTTAGTAAAAAATTAAAAAAAATGTTTTAACGTTATTAAGCCCTGTGAAACTTTGTAAAAAATGACTAAAACAGTCGCAAATCGTCCTATTTTCTTAAAAGTGTATACTGAGTGTTTAGAATTTAGTAAAAATTAAAAAAAATGTTTTAAATTTGTTAAATCATGTGAAATCTTGTATAAAATGACTAGAACCGTTCTTAATCATGACATTTCTGAAAATTGTATACTGAGTGTTTAGAATTTAGTAAAAAATTAAAAAAAATGTTTTAACGTTATTAAGCCCTGTGAAACTTTGTAAAAAATGACTAAAACAGTCGCAAATCGTCCTATTTTCTTAAAAGTGTATACTGAGTGTTTAGAATTTAGTAAAAATTAAAAAAAATGTTTTAAATTTGTTAAATCATGCGAAATCTTGTATAAAATGACTAGAACCGTTCTTAATCATGGCATTTCTGAAAATTGTATACTGAGTGTTTAGAATTTAGTAAAAAATTAAAAAAAATGTTTTAACGTTATTAAGCCCTGTGAAACTTTGTAAAAAATGACTAAAACAGTCGCAAATCGTCCTATTTTCTTAAAAGTGTATACTGAGTGTTTAGAATTTAGTAAAAATTAAAAAAAATGTTTTAAATTTGTTAAATCATGTGAAATCTTGTATAAAATGACTAGAACCGTTCTTAATCATGGCATTTCTGAAAATTGTATACTGAGTGTTTAGAATTTAGTAAAAAATTAAAAAAAATGTTTTAACGTTATTAAGCCCTGTGAAACTTTGTAAAAAATGACTAAAACAGTCGCAAATCGTCATATTTTCTTAAAAGTGTATACTGAGTGTTTAGAATTTAGTAAAAATTAAAAAAAAAATGTTTTAAATTTGTTAAATCATGTGAAATCTTGTATAAAATGACTAGAACCGTTCTTAATCATGACATTTCTGAAAATTGTATACTGAGTGTTAAGTATTTTAGTTGAAAATAAGATCATAAATCATCTATACAAAACAAGCGCCCCTTATGGATTTGAACGAAAATCATAGATTCGACTATTTTCATGAAAAATAAATCTAAGTACGGAATAATGCAGGAAGATTATCTATTTTCTTGGTTTAGAAAGTGATGTAGTTAAGATTTATAACTTAGGAATAAATAAATTATTATTAATCTTTTCGACCTATTTCTCTTGCATATTTAATTTCTTTGATAGTAAGAACTAATCTTTTTATTTTACAAAGTAAAAAAAAAAGCTAAAGATCGGCGTTGTCAGTCAGGTATAAGAACTGATTTAACACGATGGTTTTTGTACAAACGTTCACATACAATTGTATGCTTTTTAACCGATTGTGTCGGAAAAAATGACGATTTATAGATTAGATATTTAGACGAAGAGCTAACCTTCCCAATAAAGTATTGATTATTGCCCTGCTAGCTAGACAACACTTTTTATGTTAGTCAAAAAAAAATTTTTTTTTCGGACGCTATTACAGATTTCATCGTTAACTAACAAACATTAAGACCAAAAAATTAGCGTGCAAGATGAAATGTATAGGTTCACTTCATTTCTACATTATTTTACAACTCTCAATCGCATTAAAAACAAGATCGAATAAAAAATAACTTATGACATATGGACGAAAAATGTTTTTCGGGCTATTTAGGTTAGCGACCGCATTACGTCTGAAATACTACATTTTTCGAGCTTATAACATAATTTACTATTTTAACGTTAAAATAGGGGAAATGATGTATCGAAATGGGTACTTTTTTTTTTGTCGGTCACGAGATTATAGTTTCTTTTAAAATGAGCTCTAATATTTACAACACAAATTATCCTTTAAGCCACATTAGTTTAAAACTCGTCTGTCGCTTTCCCTCTATTGTGAGTTTGATTAAAGTATAGCGTAGTATATATTTAGATGAATTTCGTAAATGTTGAATACTTTCAAAACTGAAAAAGCCGCCCTTTGCAATAAATATCTCCGTAGAGTTAGGTACCCTGCAGATTAAGGGTATTTCAGCGGATAATCATATACAAATTCAAATACCTCATTTGTTTCGGAGCAGTAACCATCAACTTTTACACCATTTAAAACAGCTTCTTTACCATTAGCAGCATGTAAGATGTTGATTTTTCTGTGATTCTCGGTCCAAAGTAACCAATCTATGGCAATTTTGCTCTGCCTGTTTCTCCATCGGTATCCATTTTTGGTATGATTCCTATAGTATTAGGCTTCAAAAAATTTCTTCTAAATATTGTATTGCATGCTGAAGCAATAGTTGTAGCTTCAGTAAATGGACATACATTGGTAGTTTGTATAAGTTGTTCTCTAAACTTTAAACATGATTGCGCAAGGATTTCGACATCCGATACGCAGTAGTCTACCAGATCTCTTTGCATATCGAAACCATCATTTTCATGTTCTACAAACCATTTAAGAAATTTGGCTCTGTCTTCTTCTTTCATACTATCTGAGGAGTAATATTCAATTGATGGTAGAGGTCCTATATAGTTTTCATTTGCCTTTGTATTAAATAGGTGCGGGAAGTAGCCTTTTTTAAAAATATCCTCAAGTCCAAATGCCTTTGGTAGTTTGGCTTAAGGCATAGGGAAATAGTTAAGTGAGTCGATAAATTTTACATTTTCAAGTTGTATCGTAATTATTTTGGTACCTCTCATGATTAACTCAGGTGTAAAATCTATCTTTGTCATAATGTAGTTTAATATAAACTGGTGATCAAAAGCCTGACTATTATGGGCTATTACAATAATTTCTTTAAAGTTTTTCCTCATTTGTAACAAATGGTTAGTAAATGTTCCCGCTGGGTCTATACCTCTGACTTTTTGTAACTTTAGACCACATTTTTTTACAAGTATCTGCTTCAGAATCCATGCACTCATCGCAGTATTGTTTGAAAACACAGAGATTGACTTGATGTAAAAACGTTGAATTTTCCAATAGTTTGTCTTGGCTCGTCTCTAAATCGTAGAATACAAAAAAGATCATCTTTAATCTTAGGTTTTCCCTTATCAGGCCGAATATAACATAGATGATCCTCGGATGCATGTTTATTACAAATTTTACAATAAATTTCACCACATGCATGTGCTCTTTTGGCTTTAATGGTTTTTAAACAAATAGAACATAGTTTAATTTGTTCGCATACTGTAAATTTGCCTGACGAATAATCCTTTTTATGATTTTCGTAACAGTTTTGACTTCTAAAAAATCATAGACAGTCCTGGCATTTAATTTTTATTGCTATTTCACAAGCAGAGGCTTGCTGACATGCCTGACAGCTTCCACCACATCGGTGCTCATTTTTGTGATCATATGGGACGTAACACTTTTCACAAAAATAGTTAGAACAAAAAGCTGCTGTCAGCGATGTAATTACATTAAAATGGCTTTTGTAATGTAATAAGTTCAGCCGTTTATTGCTTTCAGTTGAACCTTCAAATATAATATTTCGTCCTTTTGATCCATAGCTATAAACAACTAATTTATATTCTTTTAGATGATTTTGAAATTGTATTAACTCGGGAATTCCACCTCCTGCCTCAGGAATGCTAATTTTAGCTCTCTCCAACAATGATCTTGTTCTTTCGGTTTGAATTTTACTAATATCTCTTCTAACCTTACTGAATTCGGGATCTCTTTTATTATGGGCAATGGCGACTACCAAAGCACGTGGTAAACACAGGTTATCGGTATTTTTAATACTTATAATACCTCGTCGCTTGTCGCATTCCTCGTGAAAGCTGTTATAATTTTTTCCTCTTCCCCCACCAACAGGTAATCTAACAGTTGTCACACTAAGACAAAATGATTCTGTATTAAGACCTGCTGAGTTTGACTGATAAATGCCACTTATAACACTCCAAACATCTTAAAAGGTTATGTCTTTAGCTGCTTTGAAGCGAATCCAACCTTCTCCTCGGTTGAAGTCTTTAGAGCAAAAAACTAAAAGCCACACGATCTAAGGGTTGTAGGCCTTCTGTAGCGTTTTCCACCCAACCAACTGGTTCAACTCCCTGTGGAACAGGTTTTAACTTAAACTCTAGAGTGCGTCCTGTAAGGTTAAATTCTCGTAACTTTTTAACAACGTCTTTAACAATAATAAACTTCTCCATCTTTCTTTTTTTTTTTTTTTGTTGTTTTATAGTCTACTATCTACCTACATAAAAAAAAAAAAAAAAAACAAGTATATTTTCATATTTTTATCGGTCTTAAGTTCGATTTCAAAAGCACACTCCCACTTTTTGATAATTTCACAGTCTAAGCACATAGATCTTATATTTTTTATTTACGATCAATTCATCTTTATTCGCCAATCGTCTCAAACGAGTCTGCTTTTGAAAGTAATATAGCCTTAGTATTCAGAAAATATTAATGATATCGGAGCCTAAAACATCCTTAACACTAAAAAATCATTGTGTTTCCTAACAAAACCCATCATCTTGTCTATTTAGCTTGCTTTCCTATTGTTTAGCAGGTTAAATAAAATTATTATTTCGCTCTTTTTGTCTGTACTGAATCGTTAGGGGAATACGATTCTAGTCCTATAAGAGAGACAGTTAAAATTTATGTAAGCAATCAGAAATCCTACACTATGAGCTACTTAGTTAAAATTTCATATTTCCTTCCTGGATCAGCTAAAATTTGTGTTGTGTCGGTCAAAATTTATAAAATACGAAAAAAATGCTAGATACATTTTTATCATGACTTTCTATCTAATATCATCTTATTTCAAGGTATAATTCGGTTGTCAAAATGAGAATCTAAAAAATCCTCGTGTTTCCTCACAAAACCCATCATCTTGCCTATTTAGCTTGCTTTTCTATTGTTTAGCAGGTTAAATAAAATTATTATTTCGCTCTTTTTGTCTGTACTGAATCGTTAGGGGGATACGTTTCTAGTTCTATAAGAGAGACAGCTAAAATATATGTAAGCAATCAGAAATCCTACACTATGAGCTACTTAGTTAAAATTTCATATTTCCTTCCTGGGTCAGGCAAAATTTGTGATGTGTCGGTCAAAATTTATAAAAATACGAAAAAAATGCTGGATGCATTTTTAGCGTGACTTTCTATTTAATACCATCTTATTTCAAGGTATAATTCGGTTGTCAAAATGAGAATAAAATAATTTTCCCATGGTTTATGTCATCTTAAAAAAGTCAAAAGGTTATATTCTGTAGAGGGTCAGATACATTCAAATTTAAAAATTTTCTCCAAGAAGAATTTTAAGATAGTATTATAGTAAATAAAAATTCTATACCTCCAATATTTCTTGGAAACATATCGTGTTCTAGCGACATAACCCAAAAGTACCTCTATTCAGAAACGCATCGTACTTTTCTTGTCAAACTTGACTTTGTTGTAATGTTGTATGCAGAGCACTTTGAAAACAAAAATTAGATTAGAAACCGCCGCCTCTTAAGGTATACTTTTTTAGGTCTTACATAGGGTACACTGGTATACAGAACAAATGTCATCTTTAATTGTCTCATTGTCCCATCCATTACATTATTATAATCTTAAAGCACCTGTTACCAGCATTATCTGTTTTTATGGTTTTCATAAAACATAGCGATTACCGATGAAAATTAAACGAAAACTTAATAAATAACTTTTTTTCAACTGAAATAGACTGATTTTCGATGGAAAAATGATACTTATAACTAAAAATGAATATAAGACATATACGCAATGATATTTAGAATAAATCAATCTTTTCTAAAATTACTATGAAATATTCACAAAATCGTTTCGTTATAACCAAAGTAGCAAGGCTTGCAGATTTCGTATAGAGTTCAAACGCGATACTGGGATGATCTTTTTTTTTTATATTTTTGTAGGATAATGCACCACTACGTTGTAAGTACTTGAGAGAGGACTTTCTTGAAAAATCCTCAAATTTCTCTGCAATTTTGTTCCTTCTAGAGTTAAATTCACACAGAAAACCCCGTATTCTTATCTTTCAGGTTGGTATATTAAAAAGGGCTTATTAGTATGGTTTAGAAAACAAGCAATATTAATTAACGGATGTTTTTTCGTCGTATGAAGAGTTGAAAATTTTTTTTTTCCACTCCAATGGTTGCGATGCAGAGAGTCGGGTTTCATCATAATCTTTCAGGGTAGCTCAGGTTTGATTGCATGTAGAGAGTCGGGTTTCATCATAATCTTTCAGGGTAGCTCAGGTTTGATTGCATGTACTAAGGTTAGTGCTCCTTGCAATCGGTTTCAGGTTTGACGCGCCCCCCTCAGGTTTGTTCAGGTTTCTCAAACACTTGAGAAACCTGAACAAACCTGAGGGGGGCGCGTCAAACCTGAAACCGATTGCAAGGAGCACTAACCTTAGTACATGCAATCAAACCTGAGCTACCCTGAAAGATTATGATGAAACCCGACTCTCTACATGCAATCAAACCTGAGCTACCCTGAAAGATTATGATGAAACCCGACTCTCTGCATCGCAACCATTGGAGTGGAAAAAAAAAATTTTCAACTCTTCATACGACGAAAAAACATCCGTTAATTAATATTGCTTGTTTTCTAAACCATACTAATAAGCCCTTTTTAATATACCAACCTGAAAGATAAGAATACGGGGTTTTCTGTGTGAATTTAACTCTAGAAGGAACAAAATTGCAGAGAAATTTGAGGATTTTTCAAGAAAGTCCTCTCTCAAGTACTTACAACGTAGTGGTGCATTATCCTACAAAAATATAAAAAAAAAAAAGATCATCCCAGTATCGCGTTTGAACTCTATACGAAATCTGCAAGCCTTGCTACTTTGGTTATAACGAAACGATTTTGTGAATATTTCATAGTAATTTTAGAAAAGATTGATTTATTCTAAATATCATTGCGTATATGTCTTATATTCATTTTTAGTTATAAGTATCATTTTTCCATCGAAAATCAGTCTATTTCAGTTGAAAAAAAGTTATTTATTAAGTTTTCGTTTAATTTTCATCGGTAATCGCTATGTTTTATGAAAACCATAAAAACAGATAATGCTGGTAACAGGTGCTTTAAGATTATAATAATGTAATGGATGGGACAATGAGACAATTAAAGATGACATTTGTTCTGTATACCAGTGTACCCTATGTAAGACCTAAAAAAGTATACCTTAAGAGGCGGCGGTTTCTAATCTAATTTTTGTTTTCAAAGTGCTCTGCATACAACATTACAACAAAGTCAAGTTTGACAAGAAAAGTACGATGCGTTTCTGAATAGAGGTACTTTTGGGTTATGTCGCTAGAACACGATATGTTTCCAAGAAATATTGGAGGTATAGAATTTTTATTTACTATAATACTATCTTAAAATTCTTCTTGGAGAAAATTTTTAAATTTGAATGTATCTGACCCTCTACAGAATATAACCTTTTGACTTTTTTAAGATGACATAAACCATGGGAAAATTATTTTATTCTCATTTTGACAACCGAATTATACCTTGAAATAAGATGGTATTAAATAGAAAGTCACGCTAAAAATGCATCCAGCATTTTTTTCGTATTTTTATAAATTTTGACCGACACATCACAAATTTTGCCTGACCCAGGAAGGAAATATGAAATTTTAACTAAGTAGCTCATAGTGTAGGATTTCTGATTGCTTACATAAATTTTAGCTGTCTCTCTTATAGAACTAGAAACGTATCCCCCTAACGATTCAGTACAGACAAAAAGAGCGAAATAATAATTTTATTTAACCTGCTAAACAATAGAAAAGCAAGCTAAATAGGCAAGATGATGGGTTTTGTGAGGAAACACGAGGATTTTTTAGATTCTCATTTTGACAACCGAATTATACCTTGAAATAAGATGGTATTAGATAGAAAGTCATGATAAAAATGTATCTAGCATTTTTTTCGTATTTTATAAATTTTGACCGACACAACACAAATTTTAGCTGATCCAGGAAGGAAATATGAAATTTTAACTAAGTAGCTCATAGTGTAGGATTTCTGATTGCTTACATAAATTTTAACTGTCTCTCTTATAGGACTAGAATCGTATTCCCCTAACGATTCAGTACAGACAAAAAGAGCGAAATAATAATTTTATTTAACCTGCTAAACAATAGGAAAGCAAGCTAAATAGACAAGATGATGGGTTTTGTTAGGAAACACAATGATTTTTTAGTGTTAAGGATGTTTTAGGCTCCGATATCATTAATATTTTCTGAATACTAAGGCTATATTACTTTCAAAAGCAGACTCGTTTGAGACGATTGGCGAATAAAGATGAATTGATCGTAAATAAAAAATATAAGATCTATGTGCTTAGACTGTGAAATTATCAAAAAGTGGGAGTGTGCTTTTGAAATTGAACTTAAGACCGATAAAAATATGAAAATATACTTGTTTTTTTTTTTTTTTTTTATGTAGGTAGATAGTAGACTATAAAACAACAAAAAAAAAAAAAAAGAAAGATGGAGAAGTTTATTATTGTTAAAGACGTTGTTAAAAAGTTACGAGAATTTAACCTTACAGGACGCACTCTAGAGTTTAAGTTAAAACCTGTTCCACAGGGAGTTGAACCAGTTGGTTGGGTGGAAAACGCTACAGAAGGCCTACAACCCTTAGATCGTGTGGCTTTTAGTTTTTTGCTCTAAAGACTTCAACCGAGGAGAAGGTTGGATTCGCTTCAAAGCAGCTAAAGACATAACCTTTTAAGATGTTTGGAGTGTTATAAGTGGCATTTATCAGTCAAACTCAGCAGGTCTTAATACAGAATCATTTTGTCTTAGTGTGACAACTGTTAGATTACCTGTTGGTGGGGGAAGAGGAAAAAATTATAACAGCTTTCACGAGGAATGCGACAAGCGACGAGGTATTATAAGTATTAAAAATACCGATAACCTGTGTTTACCACGTGCTTTGGTAGTCGCCATTGCCCATAATAAAAGAGATCCCGAATTCAGTAAGGTTAGAAGAGATATTAGTAAAATTCAAACCGAAAGAACAAGATCATTGTTGGAGAGAGCTAAAATTAGCATTCCTGAGGCAGGAGGTGGAATTCCCGAGTTAATACAATTTCAAAATCATCTAAAAGAATATAAATTAGTTGTTTATAGCTATGGATCAAAAGGACGAAATATTATATTTGAAGGTTCAACTGAAAGCAATAAACGGCTGAACTTATTACATTACAAAAGCCATTTTAATGTAATTACATCGCTGACAGCAGCTTTTTGTTCTAACTATTTTTGTGAAAAGTGTTACGTCCCATATGATCACAAAAATGAGCACCGATGTGGTGGAAGCTGTCAGGCATGTCAGCAAGCCTCTGCTTGTGAAATAGCAATAAAAATTAAATGCCAGGACTGTCTATGATTTTTTAGAAGTCAAAACTGTTACGAAAATCATAAAAAGGATTATTCGTCAGGCAAATTTACAGTATGCGAACAAATTAAACTATGTTCTATTTGTTTAAAAACCATTAAAGCCAAAAGAGCACATGCATGTGGTGAAATTTATTGTAAAATTTGTAATAAACATGCATCCGAGGATCATCTATGTTATATTCGGCCTGATAAGGGAAAACCTAAGATTAAAGATGATCTTTTTTGTATTCTACGATTTAGAGACGAGCCAAGACAAACTATTGGAAAATTCAACGTTTTTACATCAAGTCAATCTCTGTGTTTTCAAACAATACTGCGATGAGTGCATGGATTCTGAAGCAGATACTTGTAAAAAAATGTGGTCTAAAGTTACAAAAAGTCAGAGGTATAGACCCAGCGGGAACATTTACTAACCATTTGTTACAAATGAGGAAAAACTTTAAAGAAATTATTGTAATAGCCCATAATAGTCAGGCTTTTGATCACCAGTTTATATTAAACTACATTATGACAAAGATAGATTTTACACCTGAGTTAATCATGAGAGGTACCAAAATAATTACGATACAACTTGAAAATGTAAAATTTATCGACTCACTTAACTATTTCCCTATGCCTTAAGCCAAACTACCAAAGGCATTTGGACTTGAGGATATTTTTAAAAAAGGCTACTTCCCGCACCTATTTAATACAAAGGCAAATGAAAACTATATAGGACCTCTACCATCAATTGAATATTACTCCTCAGATAGTATGAAAGAAGAAGACAGAGCCAAATTTCTTAAATGGTTTGTAGAACATGAAAATGATGGTTTCGATATGCAAAGAGATCTGGTAGACTACTGCGTATCGGATGTCGAAATCCTTGCGCAATCATGTTTAAAGTTTAGAGAACAACTTATACAAACTACCAATGTATGTCCATTTACTGAAGCTACAACTATTGCTTCAGCATGCAATACAATATTTAGAAGAAATTTTTTGAAGCCTAATACTATAGGAATCATACCAAAAAATGGATACCGATGGAGAAACAGGCAGAGCAAAATTGCCATAGATTGGTTACTTTGGACCGAGAATCACAGAAAAATCAACATCTTACATGCTGCTAATGGTAAAGAAGCTGTTTTAAATGGTGTAAAAGTTGATGGTTACTGCTCCGAAACAAATGAGGTATTTGAATTTGTATATGATTATCCGCTGAAATACCCTTAATCTGCAGGGTACCTAACTCTACGGAGATATTTATTGCAAAGGGCGGCTTTTTCAGTTTTGAAAGTATTCAACATTTACGAAATTCATCTAAATATATACTACGCTATACTTTAATCAAACTCACAATAGAGGGAAAGCGACAGACGAGTTTTAAACTAATGTGGCTTAAAGAATAATTTGTGTTGTAAATATTAGAGCTCATTTTAAAAGAAACTATAATCTCGTGACCGACAAAAAAAAAAGTACCCATTTCGATACATCATTTCCCCTATTTTAACGTTAAAATAGTAAATTATGTTATAAGCTCGAAAAATGTAGTATTTCAGACGTAATGCGGTCGCTAACCTAAATAGCCCGAAAAACATTTTTCGTCCATATGTCATAAGTTATTTTTTATTCGATCTTGTTTTTAATGCGATTGAGAGTTGTAAAATAATGTAGAAATGAAGTGAACCTATACATTTCATCTTGCACGCTAATTTTTTGGTCTTAATGTTTGTTAGTTAACGATGAAATCTGTAATAGCGTCCGAAAAAAAAATTTTTTTTTTGACTAACATAAAAAGTGTTGTCTAGCTAGCAGGGCAATAATCAATACTTTATTGGGAAGGTTAGCTCTTCGTCTAAATATCTAATCTATAAATCGTCATTTTTTCCGACACAATCGGTTAAAAAGCATACAATTGTATGTGAACGTTTGTACAAAAACCATCGTGTTAAATCAGTTCTTATACCTGACTGACAACGCCGATCTTTAGCTTTTTTTTTTACTTTGTAAAATAAAAAGATTAGTTCTTACTATCAAAGAAATTAAATATGCAAGAGAAATAGGTCGAAAAGATTAATAATAATTTATTTATTCCTAAGTTATAAATCTTAACTACATCACTTTCTAAACCAAGAAAATAGATAATCTTCCTGCATTATTCCGTACTTAGATTTATTTTTCATGAAAATAGTCGAATCTATGATTTTCGTTCAAATCCATAAGGGGCGCTTGTTTTGTATAGATGATTTATGATCTTATTTTCAACTAAAATACTTAACACTCAGTATACAATTTTCAGAAATGTCATGATTAAGAACGGTTCTAGTCATTTTATACAAGATTTCACATGATTTAACAAATTTAAAACATTTTTTTTTTTAATTTTTACTAAATTCTAAACACTCAGTATACACTTTTAAGAAAATATGACGATTTGCGACTGTTTTAGTCATTTTTTACAAAGTTTCACAGGGCTTAATAACGTTAAAACATTTTTTTTAATTTTTTACTAAATTCTAAACACTCAGTATACAATTTTCAGAAATGCCATGATTAAGAACGGTTCTAGTCATTTTATACAAGATTTCACATGATTTAACAAATTTAAAACATTTTTTTTAATTTTTACTAAATTCTAAACACTCAGTATACACTTTTAAGAAAATAGGACGATTTGCGACTGTTTTAGTCATTTTTTACAAAGTTTCACAGGGCTTAATAACGTTAAAACATTTTTTTTAATTTTTTACTAAATTCTAAACACTCAGTATACAATTTTCAGAAATGCCATGATTAAGAACGGTTCTAGTCATTTTATACAAGATTTCGCATGATTTAACAAATTTAAAACATTTTTTTTAATTTTTACTAAATTCTAAACACTCAGTATACACTTTTAAGAAAATAGGACGATTTGCGACTGTTTTAGTCATTTTTTACAAAGTTTCACAGGGCTTAATAACGTTAAAACATTTTTTTTAATTTTTTACTAAATTCTAAACACTCAGTATACAATTTTCAGAAATGTCATGATTAAGAACGGTTCTAGTCATTTTATACAAGATTTCACATGATTTAACAAATTTAAAACATTTTTTTTAATTTTTACTAAATTCTAAACACTCAGTATACACTTTTAAGAAAATAGGACGATTTGCGACTGTTTTAGTCATTTTTTACAAAGTTTCACAGGGCTTAATAACGTTAAAACATTTTTTTTAATTTTTTACTAAATTCTAAACACTCAGTATACAATTTTCAGAAATGCCATGATTAAGAACGGTTCTAGTCATTTTATACAAGATTTCGCATGATTTAACAAATTTAAAACATTTTTTTTTAATTTTTACTAAATTCTAAACACTCAGTATACACTTTTAAGAAAATAGGACGATTTGCGACTGTTTTAGTCATTTTTTACAAAGTTTCACAGGGCTTAATAACGTTAAAACATTTTTTTTAATTTTTTACTAAATTCTAAACACTCAGTAAACAATTTTCAGAAATGACATGATTAAGAACGGTTCTAGTCATTTTATACAAGATTTCACATGATTTAACAAATTTAAAACATTTTTTTAATTTTTACTAAATTCTAAACACTCAGTATATCATTTTCAGAAAATAATACAATTCTGTACAGTTTTACAAATTTTCACAGGTCTTAATAACATTAAAACATTTTTTTAATTTTTTACTAAATTCTAAACACTCAGTATACAATTTTCAAAAATGACACGATTTAGAACAGTTTTTACAGATATTTACAAAGTCTTAATAACATTATATTAATAATTATCTAACATAATGTATACAATTTCAAGAAATAGTAGATTTTTAATCCATGTACAAAATTCAAGAATCTAAAATACAATTAAATGTAGGCTTTTTTAATTGGCATCTCAGGCAAATTATTTCCCCCAAAATTATCTAAAAAAGATATACCAAAAACATTCTAAAGCGGTTTTTTTACCTCTATAAGTATGCAGGCCGATCCGACCCTTGTCGGTTTTATTACCCGCATAAATTAACACAGTAGAGGAATATGGACAGAGTTCTGGGGCAGCGGCGTTTCACTAAAGCTTTGGTTTCCTACAAAGCGGTACCGCAAAAGAGTGGCCGTAATTTGACGGCGAGCTTTGCCGCGACAAAGCGTGTATGTACTTGCAAATCGGAGTGTGTTCCTCCAGAGCGTTCGGCGCAAAAAATACGGCACCGTATTTTCTGAAGCGGACGCTCTGTACGTTGGGATAGTGCAAGCACGATTTTTGACGGTGCGCCAGTGTAGTGATTGTATGTTTTAATTATAATATTTGGAAATTAATTGGTCTAGCGAACAAGATAAAATTTTAATCGAGTTTTTTTTACTATATCGCTTTAACAGCGGCGTTTCACTAAGGTTAAATCATAAAAAGTCGGGTTTTATCTCGGGTCAGATCATAAATATTCAGGTTCAAATTAGGGTTAGATGAGAAGCCGCCTCGCGAAAGCATCCGGGTTAGGTTGTAAAAAGTCGGGTTTTATCTCGGGTCAGTTCATAAATATTCAGGTTCAAGTTAGGGTTAGATAAGAAGCCGCCTCATGAAAGCATCCGGGTTAGGTCGTAAAAAGTCGGGTTTTATCTCGGGTCAGTTCATAAATATTAAGGATCAAGTTAGGGTTAGATGAGAAGCCGCCTCGCGAAAGCATCCGGGTTAGGTCGTAAAAAGTCGGGTTTAATTTCGGGTTATTTTGTAAACAGCACCACCGAACCACCCGGGTTAGGTCATAAAACGCACCACCGAACCACCCGGGTTAGATCATAAAACGCACCACCGAACCACCCGGGTTAGATCATAAAACGCACCACCGAACCACCCGGGTTAGATCGTAAAACGCACCACCGCACCACCTGGGTTAGTTGCACCACCAGCACCACCAGCACCACCTGATCTCGCTCTCTCCGTTTTCCTCTACTGACATGTTTTGACATTTTTTATCAAAGTAGTTAGTTCTACCTAAAACCGGGGTGGCTACTTTTGAAATGAAAACCCTGTATGTATGTACCGGGTGAACAATTAAGAATGATCGCCGGCTATATCTCAAAATCTGGCAGTCGTAGAGCTTTTAGGCAAAATATTTTTTAGTAAAAGTTCCCAAGAGAAAATGTTGGAAATTGTTTTCGAGTTTGTAAAATGTCCGCAAGGGGGCGTCACAGTCATGACCAGGGCAAATATTAAGATTATCTTCGTGTTTTGACTAAATAAGAGGTACCGAAAACATCTTAGTTTTATTCCTTACATATTTCGTTATAATTTTTATTATGCACAAATTCTTATATCTAGTGAAATAAAGTGGTGGGGGGAATTCAAATGTTTTTTTACATAAACTACGATTACTCCCATTTGGCATACCCGATTTTAACAAACATGGTCTCATTTAAGAGAGGAGTATTTTATCTACAAATTGCACTTTTGTTATTATATCCTTGAATTTTGCCTTCGCCGCTAGATGGCGTTAACTGAAATATAAGCCAATATTAGGCTTTTTCGCAACAAAGTTAAATACAATGATAGGCATGTTTTAACAGGATCTGATAGATAATTAAATTCCTAACATTTTCGTAAAAACTTCATATTTTTATCTTTTATAGAATCGGAGTTATTGACCAAAATAAACTAATATAACGTATTCTTCCGTTTTAAGGGCGTTTTCTAGCAACCTGTGCCATTTAAATTAAAAGTAGGCTGTGAAAAATAAAACAAATATACTGTGTTAAAATGGCTCGCTGTCAAAATATCTAATAAGTTGGTTTTTCACTGAGATCGTTGGTTTTTATTGTGTCCAGGAAAACTCTTTTTATTAATATGCGGTATACAAATGACGAGGCATTCGATATGATAGGCGTTTATTTCGAATATGAATAGACAGTTACAAAAAGTGTTAGCTACAACGATAGAAATATTTTCTTAAACTCCTACCTATATATGTTCACTTTTTGAAATATATTATTTATACTGCGATTTACTTATTTTTAAAAAAAATTTTAAATACGACTTTATGTTCAGAATTCGCTTTGTTACATTTTCAAACTTTAAATACATCACGGTCGTAGGCGGCTTATACCCGTCCTCACAGAAACGAAACAGTCACAAGTTAATTTATAAAAGTGACTTTTCGTCTACCACTGACAAGTGCTTTATTTATGGTTTAACAAAAAATTGGTTTAATATTTAACTTTTAAATGGTGTATATACTATCCAAGAAAGGACAGAAATAATTAGCACAGCTCGAAGATTTAACGACATACACCCTTGACAAACATGTAGGTCACAGGTATGTGATAGAGCTGGTAAGGAAGTTTGAGGAAACCGGCTCCGTATGCAACCCAGTTAATAAGCAAACAAAGGTTCTAGATGAAGGTACGCAAACTGAAATATTAGGTCATTTCGCTATGAATCCATCTACGTCAATTCCGAAAGTATCACAATTGACACACGTTTCAGTAGGTTCCACTCACAAAACTTTGAACCTAAATAAGTTTTTTTTTTAAATCGACCGGAAAGCAACCACTTTCTACTCAATTTTTTAACCGGAAAATGTCATTTTATCGGTCTAGACCAGAAAGTCATAAAAGAGGGACCGGTAAAGTACTTTACCGGTCCCTCTTTTTACTTTACCGGGCCCTTTTTTTACATTCCGATCAATATTTGAGAAAACGAACCAAACCCATAATAAGTAGGCTTTGACTTGATTGTTTCTTTCATGGCGTTTCATGGCAACGAACTGTCAAATTTGATACTGCTTATTAAAAATTGTGTTTAAAAGTTAAAAGTTAGATTATATTATGGAAATGAATGTGGTCTTGCGTCGATTTAAAAAAAAAATATTGTACGTTACACAACCGGAAAGTACGTTTACAGGACTCGCAGGCTTCCAGGACTCGCCTGGCGGCTCGCCCTGGAAATTGCCTGCTTCGTCCTGTAAAATAGTACTTTCCGGTCTTGTAACGTAATATACTATTTCCTTATAAAATAAAAATCCTTCAACAACTCAGCTAAGACGATTATGACAGAAGAATTGAATTTTGCGAAACAATGACTCAGGTGATTCAAGTCGACCGGAATTTTGTTAAAAATATATGTTTCAGTGATGAATCAGCTTTCTTCTTGAATGGATTCGTGAATAAACATAATTGCAGATATTGGGATAATGAAAATCCACATTTATTTAGGGAAGATCATACCCAATATCCTCAAAAGATAAATGTGTGGGCAGGCATTCTTGGAAATGAGATCATTAGGCCAATATTTATAGAAGAAAACTTGACAGATGAACCATACGTAAATCTGTTGGAAAATGTCATACATCCTCTTATTACCCAATCTTTGGAAAGTCAAGTTGATCAAGGAGGGGATATGGAACTTGATGAACAAAATTTGTATTTCCAGCAAGATGCGCTCCCTGTTAGGACATGGTTGAATGAACGATATCCCGGAAAATGGATAGGTAGGAGAGGTCCTGTGAAATGGCCGGCGAGGTCCCCAGACCTCACACCTCTTGATTTTTTTCTGTGGAGATATTTGAAGTCCCTAGTTTACAAAACTGCGCCCGGGAGTATTCCCGAATTGAGAAACAGAATTACTGAAGGATGTAGGCTAATTAACCGGCAGACTTTTCAATATGTTCGCAAAGAATTCGAGAATAGGCTCTATTATTGTTTAGCCAATAACGGAGCACATTTTGAAAACTTAATAAAGTGAATTCTGAATGTTAAAATGTATCGATATTTTAAAAATTGTTAGATTTGGCTATAGGATGTGTAATACAAAAAGTGTTTATTATTGGTAGGAGAATCCAGAAAAACGAAAAAAATTATGTTTCCATGGAAAAAATACAAAATGACATACGTCCAACTTTTTGACGCACCCTGTATAAATAAAAATATGATGAAAAATTTACCCCCTTAAAACAAAAGTTGCCATGTTTTGACATATCGTATCAAAATAGTTATTTCTACCTAAAACCGGGGTGGCTACTTTTGAAACGAAAACCCTGTATATTGTTTGTGAATAAGATTCATTAAAGGTTACAAATTAATTACGCTCCCTATACTCATTTGACAAAATGTCTGCGCCGGGTATCCATTGCATGACCTCTTTTGTTTCGTTTAGGCTTATTAAGTCAAAATATTATTTTTATTAACAGTGACATAGATTTTAAAGTTATAGTCTATTGGTGTAATATTATACAACTAATTGTGTGTTAATCTAGGTATATATTGCTTATTATCTTAATTATATATTTTTACCTGAAGCGAGTTAAAGAGAAATGGTTATCTTCGCACAAAAATATATTTTGCCAATAAGCATAGGTTTATATTTTTGGCCCAATTTCAGTGGCCAAACCTTGAATTAGTAAACAACTTATAATAAGCAACGGATTTTGGTAAATGTAGCGTCATTCATATAAAACTTTTTACTTTTACTTATAATGAAGATGATGCGTATAAATAATGTTAGCTAATTTTGTACATACTAATTAGTCACTTTTAGCAATTAATTATCACACAAATTGGCACATCAAATTATTAGTAGTATGGGAACAAAACCAATGAAATTTTCTAAAAGTTAGTTATGAGATGATTTCATTTAGGCATTTATAATAATTAAATTTCACCATTCGAAAAATTATTATTTGTATATTAAATACTCGTATGTTTTTATTGTTGAATTAAATCAACTACACTTTTTTCAGAAAAAAGTGCTACATTTCGGCTGAGTACTATAAAGGAAGAGTAAAGTAAAACAATTAATTTGAATTTAAAAAATAAATAAACTTTTCCAATAAACCTGCGGTACTAAGGCAGAACCCGATAATAAGTTAAAAAATTCGACTTAATGTTAACAATACAACTTCCTTGTTTCTTGATATTTTTTCGTATCTTACTTTTTCGAGAAAGAAAGTTTTTCGGCATGCAATGAAGTGACTTTTATTTTTTTTCTCGAAAACGAAGTAAGATACGAAAAAATATTAAGAGACAAGAAAGTTGTATTTTTAGCTGCTTAACCCGACAACAATGTAAAATTTTTAAACAAGTCAGTGGCGTACATTTTTCTTGTCAATATTATTCGTGAGACTGCCCCCGGAACGCCACTGGAACTCATAATTATAATTTAGTTAGTGCTAACTTAGCGTTTTATCACAACGAACAACACTGCCAAGTTTCACCAAAATCGGCAAAAGGATCTTGAAAATATTAAGTAATGAGAATTTTTTTTTTCCATCTTTGACACCCTGTATCTTCAAAACGAGACTTTCTAGGGCACATGTTTATATGAACTTTTCTACTTCAATTTAATTCAGGAATGCGCCCTTGGAATTACGGCCTATTATTAAGTAACACCCTGTACAGGGTGTAACATAAAGGTTGGGAATAAATTAAACGGTGGATTCCTCAGTCAAAAATAATAGAAATTTTTCATATAAGGATATGCTCTACGGGATTTCGTTTCCAAGTTACAGGGTGTTGAATTTTTCTTAAAAATTTAGTTTTTGTTTAATATCTTTTGAACGCTGGCAGATAACGAAACGAAATTTTAGCAGTAACTTCACTTGATAATACCCCAGGAGAAGAAAAAAAATTGTCTTCCTGGGATACTCAGTGGCGTGCATACGGATATTGCCGTAGGGTTTTTTAATGAAAAATGTGGTACGCCACTGGTAGAATTATTTTTTTGTTAAAATTTATGAATTTTCCTTTTATTCTAAACAAAATTCCCCTCCTGCGGTTTCTTTGTATCTCTTGCCATTTTCCCGTAATTAAACATTTTGCAAATATCAGTTTTCAGCAATTTCAGTACCTAACAGTAATAAAATCGAGTACCTACGTTGTGATCCAGTGTTTACAAAATGGCAGAAACGACATTGAAACTTTTAGATTTTTGAAACACCATACTAATATGTAATTTACAAAAATTAAAATACTAAAAACTTAGAAATTGAAAACAATTATTTTAATAAAGTATGTAAACCAACACAACAAACAAAATTACAAAAGGTGCTGAAAATGTTGCCCCTCAACTTTAATACATTTTTCAATGCGTTTTCTCACGGATTGTCTTACTCGTCCAAAAATTCCAGGCATCTCTCGAATTTGCTGACAACCCATTTCAACTCTTTGACGAAGAATCTGTACGTTAGGAATGGGAACGGAATAAACCATGTTTTTTAAGTGCCCCCATAAATAATAATCCAATGGATTAAGGTCGGGTGAACGAGGAGGCCACGCTCTTGGCCCTCCACGACCTATCCATTTATTGTGGTACGTTTCGTTGAGGTATTCTCTAACTTCTCGCCTAAAGTGAGCTGGAGCGCCATCATGCATAAACCACATATGCTGTCGCGTTTCAATTGGAACCTCTTCTAATAAAGGTGGTAATCCATTTTGAAGAAAATCTAGATATGATAATCCGCCTAATCTATTTGGTAGTACTACAGGACCAATCAAATAATCGCCAATTATTCCTGCCCAAACATTAATAGAAAATCGTTGCTGGTGCCGGGATTGTATGATTCCATGAGGGTTTTCGTCAGCCCATAGATGGTTATTATGAAAATTAATTATGCCATCCCTTGTAAATCCAGCTTCGTCGGTAAATAAAACGGATGAGTGAAATGAATGGTTTAAATTGCATTTATTTAAGAACCATGTACAAAATCTAAGACGTGGTGCATAATCCTCGACAGACAGAGCCTGCACTCGTTGAACATGGTATGGGTACAATAAATTATCATGTAGGATTCGTTGGACTGTCATATGGCTTACTCTTTCCATTCTTCCAATTCTTCTAGTACTAGATTCAGGATTCCCGTTGGCACGGCCATAAATAAAATGCATATCTGCTAATTCTTCAACTGAGTAATCCATTTTTAATAGGTTTATTACTAAAATTAAAAAGCCTAAGCAAAATTAAATAACCTAACTGACAATGACATTTTCAGAAAATACCGTGGTCCAAGGCATGCTCGATTTTGTTCCTATTACCCTCAATTTCCTATGTAACCTGTGGAAAAACTGATATTTGCAAAATGTTTAATTACGGGAAAATGGCAAGAGATACAAAGAAATTGCAAGAGGGGAATTTTGTTTAGAATAAAAGGAAAATTCATAAATTTTAACAAAAAATAATTCTACCAGTGGCGTACCACATTTTTCATTAAAAAACCCTACGGCAATATCCGTATGCACGCCACTGAGTATCCCAGGAAGACAATTTTTTTACTTCTCCTAGGGCATTATCAAGTAAAGTTACTGCTAAAATTTCGTTTTGTTATCTGCCAGCTCTCAAAAGATATTAAACCTAAACTAAATTTTTAAGAAAAATTCAACACCCTGTAACTTGGAAACGAAATCCCGTAGAGCATATCCTTATATGAAAAATTTCTATTATTTTTAACAAAGGAATCCACCGTTTAATTTATTCCCAACCTTTATGTTACATTTAGGTACATTCAGTGACGAAGAATATGATGGCAAAACCCGATATGGTTCTGAAGCTCCTGTAAAATGTAGGATAATAAAATAAGATTTCGATAATAACATTTATTAGACAAATTGGTTTCTGGCCAGTGGCGGAACTTCAAATTTTGCCCCCCCCCCCCCCCCCCCGCGCAAAATTCAATGGAAGGCCCATTGGAAATAAAAAATTAAGCGCCATAAATTTTAAAAACGTATGTTTTTATTAGGTATAACAAATAACAAGAACAGATTTTAAAATTCCTTACAACGAATTTTAGCATTAGCAAAGTTTTTAATGACATCTTTTAAATCTAATTTTGAGGCCTCATCAGCTTCAATAGCCAAAATTGCAAGACCGCATAATCTCTCTTCTCTTATTGTTATGCCCTATATTTAATAATTAATAGTTCTGCTAGTTCTTTTCCCGATTTAATTTCAGAAAGTTCATCTTTAAGAATTGACACCAAGTTTATTATTTGAACAGGAAATTCTTCTGAAATATCATCTTTGTGATGGGTTACTAAATTTTCTGTGCATTTAAAAACTTGATCTTGTGAACTATCTTTTTGGATTTAAAAATTCGAATATTTCACAAACGCTATACAAGCCGCTGAATCTATTGTTTAGCTCTCCACAAACTACGTCAAACACTTTCAGATATACATTGATTCGGAATATATCTGCGTCGCTATCAAAACGATGGTCCAGAGCCAGTTCATCATAATGCCGCTTAGTGCAAATAAAGAAAACTTTTAAAGTTAAAAATGATTTTTCATTATTGTTAGAGATTTGCAGCAGTTTTTCCAAAGAGCGCCCTTGCCCCCCCCCCCCGCACTGCTCCCTTTTGCTGTATGGTAGTTCCCCCCCTGGTTCTGGCAACTCCGCGCACGAGCCAAACTATTGTTAATCGGATCATGGCACAGTTTCAATCCGTCAGAATTGGTTTTACCGGTCGTTCGAATATTCTAGCGCATTGCAAATTGCACGTAGTTTGTTTTTGGTGTTTTGCCGCTCTTACATCTTTGTATACTACGGTCTCAAAATAATTGGCAAAACTGTTCATATAACCATTAACGGTGTGCGGCGAAAATAAATAATATTGATTCGCCCACCTTTGGGCTAAATAAAAGCAATCCAAACCGCTTGGGAAGATTCTGCATAAATAGGTCATTATATGTTGCCAAGTTTTAATAGATTAAGGGCCTTTTTACCCTACGGTACCTGTTTTACTTAAGTTGGCAACGCAGGTAGGAAAAACCCGTGTCTAAAGGCGCTCGCACGCTTTCGCATCGCCTCTAACCAGCACTCAGTGTCATAGGCAAATTGCAATGAAGAGGATATTAGCAATTTAGTTTTATTATTTTAGTGTTATTCTGGTGGTTATTTAAAACAGCAAACATTATAATGCAGGCGAGTTCTTCAAGTGATAGTAACCAACAACTTACAAAACGACGTCATTTAAAACCTGGGGAGCGTACAATGGTAAAAAATGTGTATGAGGGAATTCTAAGTACACACAGTGGAATATCATTCACTGATGCAGCAGAACTTTGTGCCACATTAACTAAGACATCTTGCCGTACTGTTTATAGAACTATCAAGGACAATAGGAATACTAAAGTGTCCGATCAGAAGGAAAAAGAGTTTTATTGATCAGCAAATAAAGTTAGCCATTCGTCGAAAAGTACATGCATTTTTTTTTCGAAATTAAAAAAAAAATTTTGCCGAAATTGAGAGGGATGAAAATATGCAAAAAAATTTCACCAATAGTTCTAATGCGTACACTACGAGAATTGAATTTTCGATTCTTAAAACGAAATCGCAAAAGTCTGTTGGTGGAAAAGGAAGAAATCGTATTGTGGCGTAGAAAGTATCTAGAAGAAATACAACAATATCGCTGTGCAGGGAAAATAATTTACTTTACGGACGAGACATGGTTAAATGAAGGACATACTGTGAATTACATTTGGCAAGATGTCAACATTAAAGATGCATGTAACGCCTTTATCAATGGACTGCCCACTGGATTGAAAGCTCCTTCAGGAAAAGGTCGTCAGTTAATTATAACACACATCGGGAGTGATTCTGGTTTTCCTGAAGGTGGGTTAAACGTGTTTGAATCTCGTAAAACCGGTGATTATCATGAGGATATGAATTCGGGAGTGTTTGAAGATTGGTCTAAATCCATCTTACCGCTTAGCTTTGCCAACTTCTTCTTCAAGGAAAGATTGTTGACTGGCTCGAAGAAAAAAATATTGCATTTGGCGAAAAAATGCTAAAAGTGCAGTTGCTCAATCTTGCAAGACTTCACAAGAAAAAATATACGAAATATGTAGTGGATGAAATGGCTCGTAAACGAGGTGTTACAATATTACGTTTACCGCCTTACCATTGTGAACTAAATCCAATCGAGCTTATATGGGCACAGATTAAAGGCGAAGTGGCGCGTGAAAATAAAACTTTTATATTAAAAGATGTTAAAGAACTCTTAAAAACGGCAATAGCGAATGTACAAGCAGCAGATTGGCATAAATGCGTATTATATGTCGAGGACGTAGAAAAAAAAAATGTGGGACTTAGATGTACGCGTTGAAGTCATGGCAGAGAACATATTATTATAAATCCTGCATATGACAGCAGTAGCGACAGTAATGAAATGTTTTCATCGTCAGATCAGTGAATAATCGCTGTAATGGTAATAATGAATTTAAAATTGTAACGTATTGTCATTATAACACTTTTTAATGTCCGCGTGGAATATAATTTGTTAAATTATTATGAATTAGTGTTCATTAGGTAACAATAGTTAGGGAGTTTATAAACATTTATAATTTAGGTTTAGGTTTTGCCTTTTATCCACTATTATATGTTTCTATTATTATGTAATATAATAAAAACATTATGAAAATAACATATACCGTTGCTTTGTTATTCTTTTGGATTTTATACCTGCGTAATTTAGTTTCTCTAATTACTTCATTAGATCACCAAATGTAAAAGCTTAATTTATTTTTCAGCTTAATTTATAATATTATATTTATTATAGTAAATGTAACTATATTATAATAATAAACAAAAAATTCTTATTTTTTTTGAATTATTATTATTTAAAATGACACGCCTCTGGAATTGGCGTTCCCCTTACGTCTTGCACACCCCGGTAAAAATAAGTCACTGCCAATTATCTTGGTACCGGAGTATAGAATGTATGGAAATAGAAGGGCCGCGGCAAACATGTATTAAGAACAATCGCCCAATCACTGCCCAGTATTCTTTAAAATTAAATGTAGGTATCGAAACAATATGCAAAAATATGTTCTAACCATTTTAGAGTGCATTTTTATCTAGGACACCCTGTACATCTCATCCTATAGGATTCTAAAGTTCAGGTTACTCTCGTCAAAATAGAGGGAGGAAGTCAAAAATATGAATAAATTTCGGTATCCCCCTATTAGTTTACCAATGAATATATTTCAAACCGTTTTTGAGATACCACTTTGTAAAACTCAACCTGTATAGTAAGGCAAATTTGGTTTTGGATATCACAGATATGCCACTGATTTTTTTTTATCTGCAATCTGCACTAAAATTATCTACATTTTCAACCACTTTTAAATTGGACAATTAAACAATCGAGCGTCAGCTGCCTAAATATTATTGCCTACAATGACCTTCCTATGACGAATTTCATACTCGTTGTTTTACATAAATGGAGAACCAGTGAAACTGAAAGTAACTATTTTACAATATCAGAATAATCTGATTGGAATGTTAATAAATTACAAAGGATGGGAATGTGTGCCAATAAGTTGCAATGTATGTATAATAATAATAATAAATTAAGACTTATTTATTTCTCTAGTTTAGGTAATCGACAAAACTTTATTTTGAAACATTTAACTCTGTATTGTGTTTGCTCATCAGGTCGTAAAATAGTAAGTACATAGGCACTTATCAAAGAACACACATTCGCATAAGTATAATAATTCAGTGAGGCTAGTTTCATTCTGACGGCATTGATACAATTTCTTTTGAGTCAATCGCGTCCCTATCTTAAAAAAGGGGTTACATGCCTAAAGTCGCAAGAAAATTTAGTGAAAAATAGTGCCATAAAAAAATTGATTTGAAAAGAGGAATGACAAAAAGAAAGTACAGTAATGGTTATACAAAATAGATATTTGCTATTATCCTGGGATTTGTCTACTGAAAAAAGGCCGCTTCATGTTCTCCATGTTAAATCGACCTTGCAATATTCAAACAAGTTCTTGTAATGTAGCGTTGTCAGGTGAGTTAATATGTTTGTCGAATAAAATTGTTTAGAATCGTTAAAAGTTGTATAGAATTTTAAACAAAAGTATACTCATTTTCATTGCTTTTTTAATGCCAATAAGAAGTTTATTGCACTGTTTCTGCCGTTATCTGGTGGAATTCCATGATAAATTTCAAGAAAAGTAAAACACACTGCTCACTTATTCCACAATAGTCTATCTTCAAATGGTGAATGGTGTGAAGTAATAAATGCTCAATAAATATGAAAAACGCATACCTGGGTATCAAAAACAATTTAAACAACATCCCTTAACATCTATTGTGTTTACATTAAAGGATCCAAATATTGAGCATTCCTTAGGTAGGTCCACCCTGAATTTATCGCAAGCTATTGTTGTATTTGGTGATTTACCATTGTTCGCAGGTACAATCCCTTATTCAGGAGCGTGTATATTGGGGAAGTTTTTAAATTAAAAATTCTAAACATGCCTATTCTCCTAAATTGTATTATCTATATTATATTCGTAGGTATTTATAACATATGAAATTATTTAAAAAATCGTATTAACTAATAAATAACAGTGGGTGGTACTATTTAACATAACATAATTACAAAAACAAGATATAATATACAATCTTACAAACAAAGCATTTTCAAAAATTGAATAATACTTTGTCGTTATGGCTTAATCATAGTCCGATTCGAAAGACGAACTTTTATTAACATCGTTTATAATAAGCGGTTTCCCCATTTCTTCGATTATTATGGCTGCTTGCACATTTTGGCTTCTTCTTCCATCACATGATCGATACACTTTTTCCACTTTTCCGCGCTGATTTTACCCATAGCTTCATTAAAGAGTCTTTTTAAATCCACCATTTTATAAGTCGTGTTTTTTTCTGGCGACATCTGTATTTATTTGAGCCCATATAAGTTAGATCGGGTTTAATTCGCAGTGGTAAGGAGGGAGTCTGAGCACAGATATTCCTCGTAACTTTGCCATTTCATCCACTACATATTTTTTGAACGTATTTGTATATAAGTGGGCTAGTACCAATAGTTCTTTTTTTAGGGAATCGAATGAAAATTCTATTTATCTTAAGCTTGGCCATTCTGTTATTTCACTTTTACGCCACGCACTTGTCGGTCAATTTTCCGTCAGCCTAGAGTGATAACTTGCATTATCCAATACAATTATTGCATCTTTTGGTATAAGATCCAACATTTGCTCGAACCATTCTTCAAAGACATCGGCATTCATATCTTCGTGATAGTCTCCTGTATTTTTAGATTGGAACACCTTTAACAAATTGAAAGAAGTCGTCCATATTCTCAAAGAGACCTGATTTTACAAATCTATGGGGTTGGTAGACACAAAGTCTCGGTCTCAGTAAAACATATATTAAATTAAAAAACAATTACACATGTTTCGCCCAACACGGGCATCATCAGTTAAATAATTGACGGTCACCAAATGAACATATTATACAAGGAACAAACAACCACAAACTCTAGAGTCAATGATTGTACGTTGTTAAAGATGTTTGTGGTTGTTTGTTACTTGTATAATATGTTCATTTGGTGACCGTCAATTATTTAACTAAGGTCTGATGATGCCCGTGTTGGGCGAAACACGTGTAATTGTTTTTTAAATTAATATATGTTTTACTGAGACCGAGACCTTGTGTCTACCAACCCCATAGACCTTTAACAAAGCCTTCAGAACTTTCAATATTGGTTATGATAAGTCGATGTCCTTTTCCAGATGGCGGTCTTAATCCTGTGAACAATCCTTCTAAAAAAGCTTGCCTTGAACTTTCAATATTTTAATCCTACCAAAATTTAGTCACAGTGTGACCTTCATTTAGCCACGTTTGGTCTAGGTCTAGGTAAATAATTTTTTTTGTTTCTTTTTTGGTTTTTCGAATGCTTCTTAGGTAATTTCTTCTCCAACAGACGATATCGCTTCTGTCTATTAAAATTGATTGCTTATTATGTTTTTTCCACAGAAAACCCATCTTTTTTAATAGTTTCTAAAGCGTATTTCTACACATAAATGGTTAGCCCTGGTCTTCTCGGATTGAGGATAACGGAATTTCTTTTTTTTTAAATAAATTATGAACTGTCGCCTTATTCTCTGCATTAAAATGTCATCCAGCTCAGGTTTTGGTCGTCTTGGAGAACTTTCTGGAAGTTTGACGCCAACACTTTTTTCTTTTTTTTAAATTTTATATATTGTTGTTTTCCCAACGTCAAGCATATCTGCTGTAAATTGCACTGCATTGTCAACACTCAAATCCGCATTCTTACTTTTAATAGAATCGTAACAGTTAAGAATTTTTTTTTCATTTACTCTACATGGACCGACTCTAGGGCGTTTAGGCAATTGTTAAATATTTTTCATATTTAATTAAAAAAACACACTTCACACTTTGACTAATTTCACTGAGAAACAAACACCCAATGTAGGTACCTATGTATGTATATAAATAGGTGTATTATTCCAACAGAGGTACTCATAAAGGCATAATAATCACAAAATTAGCAAACAGGTAACCAGAATTAGGTACAAAAGAAAAGGAATAAAATGATTAGAGCAGAAACGGAATAGGTATCTACCTAAACTCTAATTAGTTTTGATAAAATTGCTATGTAAGATTCCAGGTAAATGGTACGGCTGTACATAATTTGAAGCAAAAAATGTAAAATTAAAATTTAGTGTCGATACTTGTACTAACTCTGCAAAAATTTAAAAATTCAGGCCTATTTAAATCTATACATGCCGAAAAATCTTGCACGCCGATGAAGAAGACGGTTTTGATTGATTTATTACCTTGTATCATTTAAAGATAGACTATAGATTAAAAACTCAAACAAAATTTGCAAAATTCAACTAGTTTCCCTAGCATGGTTGCTTTTTCAAGAATGAATAATTACATCTAAAATACAATGAGGTGCAACTTTCGGGGTTTTTTGGTAATTATTGTTAATAAGGCATTAAAATAAATCTAACAATGGGGATCTATTTAAGTCTGTTTGGCAATTCAATAAACGGTGGGAATTTTGAAGCTTATTAATTTCAAGGAATTCCAACTGGTCTAATTTGGTTCCTTTCCTTTTTTGTAACATTTTAAAGTATGGGTCAAAATTCTGGTTGATTTCTATTAAATGATTAGCATAATTGGAATTGTTTTTTGACTTGATGTAGCTTGAGTAATGTTCTTTTATTCTCTTCGAGAAACTTCTCCCATATTGGCCTATACTGAGCCTCCCAAAAGCCCGCATAATATTAATATCAATTAAAGGAAAACGATCTAGGAAAAATGCTCGGACCCGTAAATTATATTATTTTAAATTGTGCATCTTTTGACATAAAAAAATATTATACAGGGTGTCTCATAGAACAGTTGTCACGTCTTTGACAATTTTTTTAAATGAAATGCCTAATTTTTTATTAGGTTTTCAAATTCTACGAAAAATTCTAAATATTTTTTATGTAGGACTTGCTATCCCGATTTTCAGCTGTTTCCAAGATATTGACATTTAATTTCTTTTTATTAAAGGTAATACTTTTAGTACATATTGTATTTTATATTAGAACATGTTAAATAAATCAGGTATCTTACTGTCATCAACTATCCTTAATTATGTCAATACTGACTTTGACTTAAGTAATTTGTTAATTACCTAAAAATGTTAACAGAAAAGCAGCGCATCGAAATTTTAATTATGTTGGGGTGTGGGGACAAAATAAGAAGTCATGCTGAGGTTTGTACTTTGTTTAACAAAAAGTATCCATAAAACCAAATTACTCAGTCGACTGTAAGTAGAGGGTATTCCCTAAATTTGAGGAGCATGGTACAGTTAGAGATTTACCTATAGAAGCGGTCGACCACTGGTTCTAACCGAGGATAAAAAAATTGATTTAATGTTATCGCTTACTGAAAACCCCCACTCTTCAGTTGTTACTTTGGAGTTAGATAATGAAGCTATTTGTAGTACAGTACATCGATTTTTTAAGAGCGAAAAATTACATCCTTATAAACCTCTTCTTGTACAGGAACTATTAGAAGATGACTATGATAGACGGCTTGAATTTTGCGAAGAAATGATGATAAGGATTGATACTAATAATGCCTTTTCAAGTAATATTTTATTTTCTGTTGAAGCTACATTTTGCCTAAACGGGCAAGTTAATAGACAAAATTATCGATTCTGGTCTCATGATAATCCGCGATGGTTACTTGAGATGCACACTCAATATACTGGTAAGGTTAATGTCTGGCCAGGCATAATAAATAATAGAATTTTGGGACCTTATTTTTTTCAAGAGAACCTTACCGCTGAACGTATGGTTTCAACAAGATGTTGCCCCTCCACAATTTGGCGTGGAGGTCCGAAGGTACCTAGATGAACCCTTTACAAACCGTTGGGTTGGTCGTAGGGGTACTATTGAGTGGCCACCTAGGTCGCCGGATTTAACACCGCTGGACTATTTTCTTTGGGGTTATTTAAAGGAAAGAGTGTACCGAAACAGACCTAACAACATTAAAAATCTCAAAGAAAGAATAAGGACAGAAACAAATAGAATACCTCCTGATTTTATAAGGAATGCAGTAAACGGATTTTACCATCGCCTAGGGGCGTCTCAGGTAGAAGGCGGTGGAGATTTCCAGCATTTGTTGCGCTTTTAAAATTTTCATTTTAGTAATACATAACAAATTTTTATGAATAACCTTTTTGTTTCAATTTTCAAATTAAATGTCAATATCTTGGAAACAGCTGAAAATTGGGATAGCAAGTCCTACTTAAAAAATATTTAGAATTTTTCGTAAAATTTGAAAACCTAATAAAAAATTAGGCATTTCATTTAAAAAAATTGTCAAAGACATGACAACTGTTCTATGAGACACCCTGTATAATATTTTTTTATGTAAAAAAATGCACAATTAAAAATAGTATATTAAAGTACATGTTTTATAAAGCATCATCTTATAGCACGCGTCCATGTTAAAAAACGAGCCGCTTGCGGCGAGTTTTTTAACAGGACAAGTGCTCTAACTGCTTTATAAAACACGTACTTTATACTATTTTTTCTATTTTGTATTTTTTTCAATAAGAAAATACATATTTAAAAAGAAAATCAACCCTTCAAATTTTGTAAATTTGTGTGTCTAAATTCTATGTTGGTAATACTCTAAATTTCTTTTTATCATAGTAGCCTTGACAATAAATAATATTTTCTTTGTGTCATTGTCACGAAATTTGTGATTTAATATTTCATAGAGTTGTTCATAATTATAATTAAAAAAATATGGAGCATAATAATCTAAGTTTAACTCCCCCTGAGTTAAGGGATATTGCTAATAAAACGATAAATCAACTTTTACCAGAGAAATCCCGAAAACTTTCTTTTCTCATGGATAACAATAACAGGAAAGTCAGACGTCAACAGAATAAAACATTTAAATATAACCAATGCCAACTTTTAAAAAATAAAATTCGGAGTACGAAATGGATATATTTCGAACTCGCTAGCGCGTTCGAAATATCTATTTTTCGAGACAAAATTAGAAAAATAATAATTTACGGGTCCGAGCATTTTTCCTAGATTGTTTTCCTTTAATTCATATTAATTTTATGCGGGACTTTTGGGAGACCCAGTATATGTTTTCGGACAGTCTTTACAATGTAATTGGTAAACTCCAGACTTATCATCATTTTACAATCTAGTTTCATATTTTTTTATGAAATTACCTGTCGTGTTGTTGGTTTTAAATGCAATATTTATATTAAGTTTTTCAAGGAATTTAGAGATGTTTTCGCTGGCTTGTCTGATATAAGTGATTAATTTAAAGTTCCTTGTATTTTTTTTGGTGAAAGGAAAAATCATGTTGATGACTTTTTTATATTGTTTCTTGTTTAAAATAGTGTCTTTTAGTTGGGTGGTGTAACCGTTGTTTCTAGCTGTTAGATTGATTATGTTTTTAAGAAATTGAAATTGTTCATTGGCACTGTAGTTAATCTATGGATCATATTATAGAATTTTGCATGTTTGTGTTGATTACGATGGCAAGATGAGTTATGCATAATAGTGGTGTCTGTGTGTGTAGGTTTATGGAAAATGGAGAAAACATGTTTATTGTTTTTTCTTGTTATTGTTAAATCTAGAATATTCTATCGTGAATTTTATGTTAGGGTGAATCATCATCATCATCAATCAGCTTATCGAAGTCCACTGCTGGACGTAAGCCTCCCTTAATAATTTCCATTGTGTTCGGTCTTGTGCTGTCTGCATCCAATTGGTACTGATGCGTTTTATGTCGTCGGTCCATCTGGTGGGGGGACGTCCTCTATTTCTCCATTCAAGGATTCGTCTTGTCCATCTAACATCAGCAGATCTCGCAATGTGTCCTGCCCAGTTCCATTTTAATACAGTTATTCTCTCTACGGCGTCTGCAACTCCTGATCGTCTGCGGATTTCAGTATTTGGTATGTGATCCTTGAGAGAGATTCCTAGCATTGATCGTTCCATCGCTAGTTGCGTAATTCGTATTTTCTTTATTGTCCGTTTAGTCATTGTTAGGGTTTCGGCTCCGTAGGTAAGGACTGGAAGGACATACTGGTTAAAAACCTTTCTCTTTAGGCAGTTAGGCAGCTCTGCCTTGAATACATATTTGAGATTCCCATATGCAGCCCATGCGAGCCCTATTCTTCGAAGAATCTCTAGGGTCTGATTATCTCTTCCAATGGAAATCTCGTGTCCGAGGTATTTAAAGGATGTAGTTTCTTCCACCCTGGTACCGTCGATGTACAAGCCCTCATCAAGCACGAGGTTTGTCATGATCTTGGTTTTGGGGCAATTTATTTTAAGTCCTACTTTCTTTGACTCTTCATTAAGATTTTCTAATATTGAGATGGCATCATCCAATCGATCGGCTATGAGGACTATATCGTCGGCAAATCTTAGGTGATTGAGTCTTTCACCGTTTATATTCACACCTAAGTTGTCCCAGTTTGTTTGTTTGTACATGTACTGGAGAACAGTATTGAAAAGTTTTGGTGAGATGGTGTCACCCTGACGTACACCTCTTTCGATATTGAATTTGTCCGTGTTGTCATGGAGTCTGACACATGCAGTAGCATTCTCATAAATATGTTTGATAACTGTCGAGTACCGATAATCTATTCTGCAGTCTGATAGAGCCTTCAGCATTGTGTGTTGGTCTACTGAATCGAATGCTTTCTCATAATCTACGAAGATAAGTACTAGAGGTTTATTGTACTCCACACATTTTTCAATAAGACTCTTCAAAACCTGGAGGTGATCATTTGTACCGTAGCCTGCTCGAAAACCAGCCTGTTCTCTTGTCTGATACGAATCTAGTTTATGACATAGTATTTTCGTAATTATTTTAGTAAAGAGCTTATACACGTGTGACAAGAGATCTTATGGGTCTATAGTTCCCGATATTCGTTATGTCGCCCTTTTTGTGTAATAATATTATAAGTGCATTATTCCATTCCGAGGGTGGAGTTCCTTGTGAGAGGCATGCATTAAAAAGAGTTTTTATAGCCTGCAGCAGCTTGTTCCCTCCCATTTTAATTGCTTCGATAACCAATCCGTCCTCTCCTGGGGGCTTGTTGTTTTTCATCTCGGAAAGGGCTCCATTTATTTCGCTTACTGTGATGTCTGGGTGTGTTAGGTGTGGGGTTAGGGTGAGTATTATCTATAAAATAAAAAAAAAGTGTTAGTTGTCTAGCTGTACCGGTAAAACAAGCTAAAACATCGTCTACGTATATCTATGCTAATAAATATCTTTGTTGAAAAAAATCCATACATATCTCTGCTAATACTGGACTCAATGAGTTACACATAATCAGTCCTTCTCTACTAGAATAGATCGTTTCGTTAAATTCGAAATAATTTTGTTCTAAGCATGAAATATAACAGACACTGTTCCATTTAACCCCCGAAAAGAAATTTGTCGAAAGAGCCCTCCTCTGGTCGGGCTCTATCGACAAAAAGAATCTCATGGAAGCTTTAGAGAACACGCTATGATAAAAAAATACCTGTAATTTTGATGCACTTGTGCAATTTCTTCGGAAAATTTCCTTCATTGTCAAATGTGTCGTTGTATATCGTTTTATCTTCATTACTACTGAGAATTTTTAAATATTTTTTTATATTCTGCAAAGTATAGATAATAAATGAATAAAAAAAAATAGGTTTTTTTGAAAGTTCCGGAGTTAGGTGCTTGCCTCTTTAAAAGAAGAGTTGCCACTTAATTTTAGCCAAATTAACTGAATCTACGATATAAAAAAATTGACCCTGCGATGATCAATCTAACCGATAGTAAGTAATCTCAATATTTGTACCATTGTCTGAGGGTTAGTTATTTGAAATTGATAATAGGAAACAAACTATTGGAAATTACAATAAATATAGGACAAAAATGGGTTTACCTCCTAGAATCGTGTATACCAAGGCGATGAACTGCAATAACATATTGTGCAGCTGTAGTCTGATTTCTATAGGAAGCTTTAATTCTTAAGTGACTGACAACGGCTACAAATCAAATCATCCTCTCGAATCTCCACCTATAGTATTACAGGGAAAGGTTTGAACAATATTACAGCATAACAAAACACTAACTCACAAAGGGTTTGGACAGTGTGCTCAAGTTCGGAAAATAATGTTCCAAAATGTATTTGCGATATATTCGAATTTGTAATTCAACAATAATCATAAGTTCCTCCCAAGGGTACTGATCGGGTATAAACATGAATGCATTAAACAATACTGATGAGGGCATACATAGAAGCTGAATTATCTATATAGGGTGAGATCATCAGAGAAAGATATATTTGATATTTAGATATTGGAAGCATCTCCTGCAACTAGCCAGCCGAAGACCTGGCAAGACTGGCTTCAACTAGACCAAGACTATTGGAGCAGTCAGGGACTGAATCAAAGCAAGCATTTCATATGTAATCCCAACTATAAACCTAACCTGAACTAACCAAAACTAACCCAAACCTATACAAAACAACGCTTAATCCAAAAGCAATACCTATATGAGAGTTGTAGAACCTCTGATTTACCGGTGCTTGATGATTTCCATGCAAATATAATTATTAATAAAAGCCATCCGTTTGTGATTATAATAAATCAAATTAAATCAAGCAGTGGTAACGAGAGCACTCTTTACATAAGTACCATCATTGTAAAACATAAGAAGCAAATTAACCTAGATTTAGATTACAATTCACACCGAAGAAGTACCTGGGTTTCCAATTCTCATAATATATTTCCTTATGGTTCAGATTAAGTTTTATAATGATCAACAAAAATCGTTCTCATTAAGTATATGTTAGGCAGAATATTTCAGTAATTATCAACTGTTCTTACAAACCCTATTGTATGTAAATTATATAATGATTTTAATTGGGTATTTTTTCTCTTATTGTTTTGGGTTTGTTGTGTAGATGCTACGATATGCTCTGAATATTGGCCGACTGTGGTCGCCTATAAGCATCAAAGCGAATCCAAGGTATAGAAAAATAATTAATAGAGAAGATATTGCAATATACAGCATGCCCCAGTTTTATTAGAACGTCCCTAGTTGTTGGTAAGTCCTAAAGGAGCTTAACCATATCAAAACAATTTTGATAAAATAAAATTCAATGCCATGTGGATGCCCGCTTCATAAGAAAATACTTCGCACCCAATCTATTTTTTTAAAGTATAGATTTGGTAAGGCAAGGTCTGAGTTAACTAGGGCTTTGACCAAAAACACGTCAATTTTAATATCGGGTGGGATGGAAGCTCTGTCTCAACGCGGATAAAACCCAGGCCATTTTCTTTTCAAAAACCCCATTAAGCCTCGCAGAAATAAAAGTAAAAGTTATGAATAGATCAAAATCATGGTCACCTCAAATCAAATATCTGGGTATATTTTTTGATAAGAAAATTACCTGGGAAGGCAATGCAACTGATAGAATGTGAAAAGCGCAAAAGCAATTGTTCACCATCTACCCTCTAATAAATAAAAATAGCGCAATTAGTCTGAGAACAAAAGTTACTCTTTATAAAACAATAGTGAGACCTGTACTTACTTACGGTATACTAGCCTGGTGTACCGTAAGTAAGACAAATCATCTCAAGATACGAATAGCGCAGAATAAAGCACTAAAAATAATCACAAACATGCCGAGATATTTTCCAACGGACTTATTGCATTTAGACAAGAATGGAAACAACAAAATAATTATTTAATAAAATAAGGGTCGTAATTAACGCCCGGTAATTTAATACAATTTGCAGATTAAAAAAATTATATATGCTCGATAAAGAAATCAAACTGTAGTATAAAATAATAAGAAATGCCTGATATTTATTATAAAATGGCAATATAAATATACAATACGTACGCTAAATTCTGTTCGGTATGTTAATGAAATGTGCACTAAAAATATATATAAATGTTCGATAGTTTGGAAATATAAAAAAAATGTGAAAGTAGTCGACCGAAAAGCACAGTGAGAGTGACAAGTGAGGTTATGTTTCTCTAGCTGTTAGTCACTCGACAAAAATTGTAATAATTATAGACTTATATTGGTTAAACAGGCGCTAACACGGCATCTAATCCACCTTTTTGGTTCCAATTCAGTATAATTATTATTTTAAGAAGCATGTAAATTTTATATCGGGCATTCATTATATTTATCGAGCGTTTATTACGTTTATCGAATAATTATTATTTTAAGAAGCATGTAAATTTTATATCGGGCATTCATTATATTTATCGAGCGTTTATTATGTTTATCGAATATTTAGTTTCTTGTCATGCATTTGAATAAATTACCTGGAAAATATAATATGCATTGATATTAAAATATCAAACATATAATTTAATCCCATAAAATAATAACCCAATACCATAAGCGCGCCCAAAACTCGACAAACAGGCTAATTATCGAGTCACACATAAGATCGACAGATAGAAACAAATACAAATATCCGAAAGATTGGCTCCCACCCTGACAGCGACCGCTGTAGTAAAGATTCTAAACAAATCTTCAAAATCTCAAAATAAAATATTTCTCTGACTAATCAAAATAAGTAAACAAGAGATCACAAAATTCCAACCATTGTAATCAAATATATATCTCTAAGAAAAACAAGAGTATTTATGCAACTCAATAACTACCCCTTAAAACAAAGTGAATGAATATCGAGTGGGAAGTTTAATTACATACCTCTACAGCTCCAGCCAACCTCACTTTGAAATGTCAAATGTCACAACCTACCATCACTGCCAAGGGCTTTAAACTACCAATCCAATCGTGCCAAGAAAAGTGAAATCGGGAATCGGTTTGTGGGTTAGGCGCAAAAATGTAATAGTAATGCAACTAATTTATTTAGTTTGAACAAACTATTCTATTAAGTGTCGAATATGGGCGCCGTTATTGGTCTTCAATACGTTTAGGCAGGGTTTTATAAACTTCAAGTGGCACCAAAGGAAATAATCAAGAGGGGTCAAGCCGGGAGATTTTGCTGGCCACTTCTTGCACCACGTCTGCTAATCCATATGCTAGGGAACCGTTGGTTAAGTCACCCTGTAAGTGGTAATGTGTAGGGGGGGGGGAGCTCTATTTTGCTGAAAATGCAAATTTTCTTCATTGAGTTCCAGAGTTCATCCACTTGATTTTCCAAAGAGTGAACAACTAAGAATGATCGCCGGCTATATAGTGCCCAAGAGAAAATGTCGGAAATTGTTTTCGAGTTTGAAAAAATGTCCGCAGTCATTACCAGGGCAAATATTAAGATTATCTTCATGTTTTGACTAAATAAGAGGTACCGAATACATCTTAGTTTTAATCCTTACATATTTCGTTATAATTTTTTTTATGCACAAATTTTTATATCTAGTGAAATAAAGTGGTGGGGGGAATTCAAATGTTTTTTTACATAAACTACGATTACTCCCATTTGGCATACCCGATTTTAACAAACGTGGTTTCATTTAAGAGAGGAGTATTTTATCTACAAATTGCACTTTTGTTATTATATCCTTGAATTTTGCCTTCGCCGCTAGATGGCGTTAACTGAAATATAAGCGAATATTAGGCTTTTTCGCAACAAAGTTAAATACAATGATAGGCATGTTTTAACAGGATCTGATAGAGAATTAAATTCCTAACATTTTCGTAAAAACTTCATATTTTAATCTTTTTATTCTTCCGTTTTAGGGGCGATTATGGTTTACATATTGGATGTGTTTCGCACACATTAATTATAAATGAACAGACAGTTACAAAAAGTGTCACTCTAAAACAAACGAATAAAAACTCGACGCTACCGCCATGTGTAAATTAAAAAAAAAAAAAAATTGCATTGTACTAAGCTACCCGAGGGGCAAATTTTCCTCACCACTATAGCGTTTAAAAAGAAAATAAAAAAAAAAATTCGGCCCACCCTAGTCTATATAACTAGACTTTCCCTCGATATTAAAATTGACTTGTTTCCTTTGTCAATTCTTATTTCTCCCAAAATCAAGAGATGATTCGCTTTGAAAGGATTTATAAATTATATATTTATTTTTGTTTTAATTACCTGTTACTACCATCTGATCTACAGAGCTTAACTTTAACCCTAATACATGTTTTATGGCAAATTTGCGAGTTTTATAACTATCTAACAACTAGGAGATAAATACAGTATTGATGTTGTAGCAATTAATGAGCATTAATTTACTCGCAGCAATAAACAACGAGCATCAAAGCATAAACCATAAACCACATTCGTCCCATGCATCTGGGAAAATAATAACTTTATGGCACACAGTTAATTATCATTTCCTTACTACTCTTGGCTTTTAATTTGAATTAATTACATTTTTAAAGTAATGTACTTATCTTTTGTTCTTGAAAAAGAAAACTAATCGCGTTTTCAATTAAAAACGCCTTTTAAGTAATTAGGTAGAATCGATTTGGGGAGATTATTCAAAACTAGCTTTCCACCAAACGGGAATATCAAACTAGGAAATATGAAAACCGTAGACCTTAAACAAACTTTTTTTGAACTCAAGAGAAAAGTTGAAATGTTGATGTTTACAATACAAGTTTTACAGTTGTTGTATTGATCCTGTTGATGGGATGCTCTTTGTTGAAAAGGTGGCGTCATCGATTGGGTATTTTAAATAGAAAAATATCTCTTTATGGCAAAGAATTTTTATGCCAAAACTAGAGGTCGGTAAAGTTCTTTTCGCGGAAAATGGTTCTGATTTAATGACTGCTAAAAAATAGGTTCAAAGTGCGGTCGTAAATACCTACCCGTGAATTCCAAGTATTCATTTTCGGTGCCAGAAAATAATGATTTCTAGGTAAGGTTGAATTAAAATAAGATTATTTATTAATAATGTTAAGAAATTCCCATATAGCAGGTATTTTGAGAGATTGAATGTCAGTCTTTATTTCTCACGAAAAGTGTTCAATTCTATTGCAAAATCATCTTACGAAATATTATATTATACGTATACAACAGCATTATGTGGCGTCCGTGGAAAAACATTGACAGAGCTTCTTCAAATGTTTCGGTGAAAACCAAAATTCACATATACACACATACACATCATGCGAGTTTAATTACTTAATTTCCTTAGTCCCACCCTTTACTACACCTTTATACTTTACATATTTATTGTCCACACAATGGGCTCGACCCTTTAGTTTTATTGCGGTTAAAAGATCAAAACCATTTATTGTGAAAATATCTTTACCTTCTTATCTCAAAATCCAATTTTATTTAATAAAATCAACCTTTATTCAGAAAATTATCATATCGATACCAACAAACAATTGAATAAAAATATAACGTGACATAAAGGTATACAAACTACAAGAAAACTCTAATTGTTATTAAATTGTTGTAGAACTGTAAAATATTTGTCATTATAAAAACTTAAAATTTATAATAAGCTTACATTTTAAAATATATTAAAATCAATATCCGTTTTTTTTTTTATGATAAGGCACAGCACTGCAGGATAAATCCTTTATGGCGCTCTGGGAGCGGTGCGTGTGCGCAGGAAACGATTCACGTTGGTCTTGAATCTTTGAAGATTATAGTTGTTGGGGAACACGATCTCAGGGAGGTCGTTCCAGAGTGATGACGTTCTCCAGATGAAAGAATTTTGAAACAGTGTCGTTCGAGGGACACTAAGCTGAACCACGTACTGGTGGGCTGCAGTGGCTCGTTGTGTATTTCTACCATGCACCGCTCTGGGTGGTATCAAGCGGGCAACCTCAGTTGAACACTTGCCATGAAAATATTTGTAAAATAGACTCAAGTCGCCAACCTGCCTTCGATGTTCAAGGCTTTCCAGGTTGTTTGTCAGACTATGGTCACCGATCAAGCGAATGGCTCTTCTTTGAATGGAATCTAGCAATCTCAGGGTATGTTTAGGAGCAGAGCCCCAAATATGCGAACAGTACTCCAGCGATGGTCGAATTTGCGCTTTATAGAGCATCAAAAGTTGTTGGGGTGTATAGAGGTTCTTTGTTCGGAAAAGTACTCCAAGCTTCTGCGAGGCTGCCTTAGCAATGGCCGCAACGTGGCTATGCCAAGACATATGACTATCCAAATTAACGCCCAATAAATGAATTGATGAAGCCAAGGGAATCGAGTGTCCCGCCATAACTAGAAATTAAATTAGTTAAAATCATTCATTTATATTGCTTAAATTCTTTAGTCGTATAGGATTCTATGTTTGAAATTAAATTAAAGATTTTTCGTTTGAAGATTCTTAAGTTGCTTTCTACCCTTAACTCATTGGGCAATTTATTAAAAAAATTTACACAAGAACAATTCAAAAAACTTGTCAACATCCCTCTCCTCGCTACCCTTTAGATATCCAAATTTCAAATATAGTTTACGGCAAATTTTAAACATATCATCGTGAACTCATTAACAGCTGGCTAATAAATTAGACAATTTAATGAAGGCCACCAACAAAAAAATTGTAATTAACGGGTTAAGAGTGGAATCCAATTTGCTTTCGTGAAAGTAGTAGTTTGCTGTCTATACTAAATTACACGTTTTAAGTGATATACATTAACTAAACGATGATAATCTATATTTTATATTGACAAGGGGCATACTATACAAAATTAAGGCATTGATTACTGATTAGACAGTTTCAAATAATATTAAACGTCAGTTAATCTAGTATGGTTCTCTAAGTATGTCGCTACACTCACAATAAATAATTTTAAAAAATCTCAGTAGTACCTATCCAGAATTGTGAAAGATACTTTAGAAAAGATACCAGTTACTTTATAGATATAGATTTAGTTTTTCATAAATATATCTAGATACTTAAAAGGAATATTTACTTTTTAACAAAAGGTAAGATACTTTTGAAGTAAATATAGATACCCAAGATCGACCAGGTAGTGAAAGCATTATTAATAAGTTCCATAAAAAAGTATCTAGTTTCTAAGAAAGTATATAGGAGAACCTCTTGTACCTCTGGCCATATAATTTTTCTTACGTATATCTTTAAATCGAAATGTCCTTAAAGTGTTACTTAATGCAGATCAGAGATCCAATGTCTGTTCTACACACAAACACCATTAAAAAGACAAAAGAAAATTCTTTGCACATTTTACATTACCTACCCCAGCTTGTACCTATAGCCGGCTCGTAAGTAAGTTTGTTTTATTGTTGTTACATAATACTGCCTAGCGTACAAAACAAAACACTAAAGAAGTTGTAAATCTTTCATATGTATAAAAAAAAAATCGTGGTCTAGTATTTTTAACAAAAAGATCTGTGAAGTTATTAGCTCTTTATTTATCAATAATTCTAATCTTAAACTAAACATTTAAAAATGTTTTTAGCTTATTCAACCTTAGTTCCAAAATTCACAGAAAACTCAAAAACCTGACAGAACCATCAATACAAGTAGGCGCGGATAACTTCATTATAAAGTCATTATTGGAAATTTCATTATTTTCAGTTTCATATAAAAACTTATTTTCAGAGTCAGGTTTTTTTTTCATATATTTAACAACACTTTCTTCATCTCTTATATCCATAATTTTTGCTATGTAATAATGGACTCTTTTTTTTCTTTAAGTTACTTTAACCAGCCTTTTTTTATTTCCATCGTTTCTATGTTCTCTTCATTTTCAGTAGGCGCCCAATTAATGTCATCTTCAGAAGTATCACTATCTAGGTTTTCTATGACATCGTCGGAAGAAGAGGATGTCTCAAAAACCTTTCTGGTGACTTTTTCTGCTATTATGCTGAGTATATGTAATTCCAACTAACTCGGCTACATCTTAGGTCGTGATTGACTTTCCTGGATGCATTTGAAGCCAGTTTGAGGAAGATTCATTGTAAAATTTATTAAATGGACCAAACACGCCTTGGTCGAGAGGTTGTAGCTTATGACTGGTATAGGGAGAAAACGTAAATAAAATCACTTCAGTTTTTTTTGCTAAATCAATAGCTTCTATTATTATATGGCTCTCATGGTTATCCATAACTCTTAAACCTGTCTTCCAACTGAGGGTTTGACGTGGCTGAATGAAATGTTTTAAGAAATCTAAAAACTTTTCCGAACTGGACCAACCACTTACGCTTGCCATCCCCAATGTTCCTGGGGGTGCCCCTTTTAGCATGTGTTCTTTAAAATGCACCCTAGGAAAAATTAATGCTGGTATAATTGAATTTCCCTGGGCCGTTTATTCAAGCAATAATAGTTGTGTTAATACTCCTTTCGTCGGAAGACATGCTACCAACTTGTTTAATACCTTTCATAGCGATAACCTTTACTGGATTGTAGACAGTCGGAATTCCACTTTCATCCAGATTATAAATCGATTTTTAATGCATTTAAAAGATCACTTTTAGAGTGAAACTAGTGGGTGGCCAGAGGTACAAGAGCCCTACAGGTACTAAGTAAGTGATATGGTAACTTTTTCATTCAACATTTCAATCATCAGTGTAAGCAGAATAGTTGATGACGAGAATGTTCTTCTTGTTTCCGCGATATTTGTAATTGTGACCTCGAGAAGAAAAATCCGAAAGAAAACGCGATTCTGGGTCGACCAAGTCTAACTATTAGTTATAATAATCACATAACTTCCATGACAACAATTGTTCCAACAATGATACCCTTAAAAGTTATCTTGTAGTTAGAGATACCAGGGCATTATTGATTTAGGCCTTAATGGTTTAATAAAAACAGATATTGAGAAATTAAATCTGGAGTACAGATGTGATGGCGGATTCCGAAATTTCTGTCGAATGTCGCCCAGTCAGTTTAAGATCCTGTTGCAGTTGGTTGAGCCGCGAATCAGCAAACAAAGCATCAGATTTTTTCTCCAAATCGACTTGCTCTAACTTAACGGTTTTTAGGTACTGGAGATTCATATCACTCACCTATGTATCTTTTTAAAATATCTAATTATAAAATAATCTAATTAGTGATACCCAGACCAGAGCCGTTCCAGAAGCTTGCACAGCACTTGTAGAAAAAATAACTTCGGGAATATCATTAGGTTTTATCGTTATATTGTCAAATGTTGTTGTTGTTGGCATGACCTGAAAATGTTGTTCCAGGTTTTTCTTTTTTTTTACCTTTAAGTATACGAACACCAAAAAAATTTTCAGTGTCCTTTGATAGATATGTTTTCAATGTATTTACAAATGGAATGATTACGAAAATACTTTAATTTTTGTAATTTCCTGAAAAGGTTTAAAAACAATAATAAGATTCTGTTCAAGTTTCCATTGATTAAAGGGAAGATCTGTTATTTCAGGATCAGGATTCTCAGCAATATAAGGTAGTGGCCCGCTTTTGTTCTAGAAGACGCTGTAATATATAAAATGTAGAATTCCTCTCCACATCTTGTACACTTTTTTGCGAGTTAATCATAACTGTTCCTGGATTACGTTTAACTTGCTACGTGCTAACTAAGAGTGACTAAAATGACCCACAATTCTCTTTGCAATGCTTATAGTATCCAAGACAGAACGGTGGGATGTAAATATCGGTATATGCCGATAAATCGGTGTCGGCAAAAAAATCCGTATCGTCCGATCATTGGTTTAAAGTTTAATATGTATCAATAATTAAAACAAGATTAAATTAAACGTGTTAAATTGCAGCTCTAGCAAATGAAATGGTATGTTTAAACACCCGACAAATTCACAAATTGTTTTTTTCTGTTATAAGCTGTATTTAGACTCTGTCATTATTTTGTTGTTGATCAGCACATTTTATAGCAAATTGTTTATAAGTTATAAAAAACTTTATAGCCTTGAAATCCTCTTTTTAAAAAAAAAAAATTGGGAGGAAGTCAATCGTAAAAGTCTCCATTAGGTACTTGTCTGGTATTGTGTTCAATTGCTCGCTGTTTGGTATAATTGTGTTATTTTATAACAAGAACATGTGAAGGCACAGAAATCCGACCCATTAATTGGTATGCATTCATTGCTGTTGACAACAGTTTTCGATAAAGTGCTTTAACAAAATTACCATAAATATTGTTCCTGTTTAGTATGCATAGAGTTGTAAGTAGTTAAAATATTTATTTGTTAACACGCTTTAAATATTTCTGTTTTTTTTATTTATACCGTTTAAAATTTTTGTCTTTAACAGAACAAAGTTGTCCACTGACCCAAAAATCAAATCCCTATAGTTCATACTTAAGACACGCAGTCAGCCAAAAAATTATTGCCACTTATATTTTTTGGTTCGTTGCTTCAGCCGTTATGAAATTATTCGAGCACAAAAAATAAATTAATTTTTGTTTCAATAATAGGATACCTAACAGTGGCGGTCTTCCTCATCAACTTAAATTCTTAATTATTAATAAATCAATTAATACAAAGGCAATATGAATTTCAAGAAGCAGTCCATTCTTTCAAAGGGGATGAAGGAAAGTAGATACTGTCTTCCTCCATAAATTGGGTATAATAAAACAAGATTTATCCGTACATGTTTCACCTCTATAAACAGTCATCTTCAGGGGTTAGTAACATAGATCGAATTAAACAGTGATGTTTGATTGAAGATGCAGAAACATAATCAATTGACGAAGGCTCTATTTAATAGTTACAAGTTGTTAAAATTCTTGGAAAGTACAATCACAACTATTAAAATATTTAAAGATAGGGATTATTCACATAATATACTAGAGTGGTTATATTAAGATTCATACTGAATATATGGTAATCACAATAGAAAAATGTTCTTATTTAAATAAAACATTTTATAACATGGTTCCTTGATTGAAGATGCAGAAACATAATCAATTGACGAAGGCTCTACTTAATAGTTACAAGTTATTAAAATTCTTGGAAAATACAATCACAACTATTAAAATATTTAAAGATAGGGATTATTCACATAATATACTAGAGTGGTAATATTAAGAGTCATACTGAATATGGTAATCAAAATAGAAAAAAGTTCTTATTTAAATAACACATTTTATACTTAACATGGTTCCACATATGCACCCTGAACTCTAACACCCTTTGGGTCGCATTGAGGTGGCGGTGATCGCACTGTCATCAGCGAACAGATGTAGTTCCGCTTGTAGATGATGCGGAATATCAGATGGATAAATTACACAGTAGGGGGGGCCATAGGTGAGGCTTGCGGGACCCTCGCCCTCACTACTCTTGTGGAAGATGTAGCATTTTCAGATGACACCACTGAACTCGAATTCGTCAGTTCGGCATGCCTCGCCTTATCAACAGTAATATACCGATAGAGGAGGCGTCTTATCGGTAATACCGATGTTTTTAACAAGAAATCGATTTTCTGACAAATTTTTACGAAATGTAATTTTTACTTATCATCTGATATGATCCCGAGAGCTTTAGCTCGAGGGTCTTATCTTTGATTATAAGTAAAAATTACATTGAGTGAAAATTTTCTTGGAAAATCGAGTTTCGAGTGAAAAACGAAGGTATGAAGATAAGAAACCGCCTCTAGAGGTGTATTTTATTGGATAATTTACTGAACATAAAAATGAAGGCCGTCTGATAAAGGTAAATATACAAGTTAGAGGTGTTACTAATTTTTTATTTAAGTAAAAAAGCTACAAGCGTCTTTTCGAAAGCGTCTTTTCGAGCTAGCGGTAGTCTTATCGGGTAAGACGACCGTTACCAAGGTGGTTGCTATGAAAATGAGCGTTTTGATTGGTTCAATAAAAGTGAGGTGAATTATCAACTTAAGTGTGAGGCGGTCGTGCCAGCCCTTGTCGAACGATCTAGAAACGTCTGAAAGGACTGTTCCAGGTTCCAGTCGACATGCGGTTGTTAAAACCTAGTATATTGGTTGCCATTCGTGTTGCTTGGCGCACCGTGCAATGAGCAACTCTAAATCCGAACTGCTCAGTTGGTATAACGTGGTTGTGTCCTACGAAATCGGTAGTAAACCGAAGTAAAAATTATTTTTAAAATCCTCATTCCTTTCTGAGCAAATCTGGTCTTTTCATTTTGTTTCGTTTGACGTATGGTTTTCGCATAAAAAAATAAAATTCATTAATTTGCACGTTGTTAGACCACTTACGAGAAGAAACAATTTATGTAACTTTAAACAATAATTTATTTAAGAGCATCATTTTTAAACGATAAAATTATGAAATTATAGTAATCTAAATACATTTTGGAATGCTAACACAAAATTACCCTGAACGCACAAAGAAATAAACTAAATAATATGTTGAAAATGCCCACCTCCTGCAAATATGCATGCCTCTGCTCTTTTTCTCATGGACTCACGACTCTTCAATGTTTGGAAAATGCCGGGACTATTTCTAATAGTTTCGCAAGAAACTATGATGCGATTTCTCTTCGAGAAACTGCCGGTAATTATGCCCATTCAACCTCTCATGAAGAAAATAGGGTCCAATTAAATAATCACCGCATATTCCAGCCCACACGTTAACGGAAAACTGCTCCTGGTGACGGAATTCCAAGATTGCATGTGGGTTTTCCTCAGCCCAAAAATAATTATTGTACAAGTTTTGGATGGCATTTCTAGAAAAGTTGGCTTCATCGCGGTGAATAAAATTTCAGTTTCAAATAATGAATTTTCAATTACTTTTTGAAGAAACCGTTGGCAAAAGTTCATCCGTAATAGGAAGTCGCGTGGGAGTAGAGCCTGAACACGTTAAATATGGTAGGGATATAATAAAAAGTCATTGACAATTTTCCAAACAAGAATATGTGAGATATTCAAATTGTTTCCAATTTTTTGTATTCGTATATTCGGGATCTTCCTCGACTGAATTCAAAACCGCTACCTCAGTTTCTGGTGTTCGTACAGTACGTTGTAATCCTTTGAGGTGATTGTCTGGTTCAAAACATAACCTCCTATGAATGTTTCGTGCATCCGGAATATTTCTATTTGGAAAGCAGTTTTCGTACAACCGCCTGGCTTCCAGTGCGTTACCATCAGCAAGCCCATACATGTAATGCATATCTGCAAACTCAGAATTCGTGAAGTGGACTATGTTTTTTTTTTAAATACGTAACAACTTGACTAAGTAGACAACTGTCAAAACTGTTTATGTTCACGAAACAAAATCTGCTTCTTACCTACTAGATAAGTTTTTAATCATTGATAATACCCAAACTCATGACAACGCGCAAATGAATAAATTTTATTTTTTTATGCGATAACCATACGTCAAACGAAACAGAATGAAGAGACCAGATTTGCTCAGAAAGGAATGAGGATTTCAAAAATAACTTTTTACTTTAAGAAAAAGCAGTGGCGTTTTCTTTAAAATAATTCGGTGCAAATCCCGCACGAACGCCACTGGCCAGAATAAAAAATCATGTTGTACAGCAGAAAATGCCTTTTGATGCATAGAAGATGCGTACCATGTTTCACAAGAATATACAGGGTCATACCAAAGTATCATAAAAAAAAGGTTTTTTTTTCTCAAAATGTACCCAAGAATAACCTAGATTTTAGATATTAGCATGTTTTTAAGAAACACCCTGTATATTAGTTTCTCAACTACTATGCTAAGGCATGATAATATGCTTATAGGCCTGTAACTGACAGCCAACGTTAAATCTTTACCAGTCTGGAAAGTAATATTTTTTAAGTATAGCTTGAGCTATTTTTACTACGGTCATCAATGCTTTTCTGGTAGATTCTTGACAGCTTTATTTTTCATATCGTCAAAACCAGGCGCCTTTTTCGGATTTATTGCATTTACAATAGAACGAACTTCCTCCAAAGTTGATCTCGGAATATTCTGATCAGCCGATAACCTGGGAAGCGAGAAGTTATGCATTTTAACAACAACAAGAAACTAATTTTCAAAAACTATAATTAATATAAAAGTAAAAGTGCTTTTCAACTTGTTACTATTTTTTTGTTAAACTTAGAGATTGTTATTAAAAAATAATTAAACAACATTGCAGATATTCATTATTATGCCATTAGCAGTATAGCTCATAATTTTCATTCTAATACTATATAATTTTAAAGAAAGTGAAGATCATAATGTAATGGTGTAGGTATTATTTGATACTGTTAAGGGGCATTGAAAGTAAACAAACATTTTTATAACTGTGTTTTATAGTAAGTAAATAATGGGGTTTAAGAAAGTTAAGTTACCTAATAGTATATGAATATTATTACTTGCTAATTGCTTGTTTAGATAGATAATCCCTAGTATTAGGAGTAGGTAAATATTAAATATTCTTTGACATAGGCCCGATTTTGACCGGCAGATAGACTTAAATTTAAACTGGAAAGGTACAGGAGCGTTTTTTTTTTATGATAAGGCGAAGTACTGGAGGATTAATCCTCTATGGCGCTCTGCTAGCGGTGCGTGTGCCCAGGAAATGAATCACGTCGGTCTTGAATCTTTGGTGATAATACTCGTTGGCGAACACGGCCTCAGGAAGGTTGTTCCAGAGTGATGACGTTCTCCAGATGAAAGAATTCTTAAACAGTGTCGTTCGAGGGACACTAAGCTGAACCACGTACGGGTGGGCTGCAGCATCTCGTCGTGTATTTCTACCATGCATCGCTCTGGATGTAATTAAGCGGGCAACCTTAGTTGAGCACTTGCCATGAAAATATTTGTGATATAGACTCAAGTTGCCAACCTGCCTTCGATGTTCAAGGCTTTCCAGGTTGTTTGTCAGATCATGGTCACCGATCAAGCGAATGACTTTTCTTTGAATGGAGTCTAGCAATCTCAGTGTATGTTTAGGAGCAGAGCCCCAAATATGCGAACAGTACTCCAGCGATGGTCGAATTTGGCTTTATAGAGCATCAAAAGTTGTTGGGGGTATAGAGGTTGTTAGTTCGGAAAAGTATTCGAAGCTTTTGCGAGGCTGCCTTAGCAATGGCCGCAACGTGACTATGCCAAAACATATGACTATCCAAATTGACGCCCAATAAATGAATTGGTGAAGCCAAGGGAATCGAGTGTCCCGCCATGACTATATCCGGTTCTTCAACATTAACTTTTTTAGAAAAAACTGCCGCCTGGTTTTTTTAGCCTTAATTTCTACCTGGTTGCTGTCACCCCAAGACAGAATTTCTTCTAGGTCTTTGTTGAGATGTGCGACCTCTTGCTGCATATAGATATGTGCATTGGCAGTCGATGCTCGAGCATCCAAAGTAAAAGATGAAACAAGTGTGCTGTCATCAGCGAAGCTATATATAGGATTTTTAGTTCTTTCAAAATATTGCTGATGCATAGAAAATAGAGGGTGGGGATAATATAGAACCTTGAGGGACTTAATGAAGTAAAACGAATTCTATCTCACTTTGACTTTAAAATATTCCTGTGTCGTGTCGCTCTACAGTGCGTCTATTTTAAGACGGGACATAGGGTTTTACATGGTAAATCTTAAAGCCTATGTTGTATGTATGCATATTTCTATTGAGAACTACAAGTTAAAATTTTACACAAATATTTCTTGAGGTATCATACCCAAGATAGGATCATGTTTGTATTACTTTACTAACGCAAAATATTTAAAAATATCATTTTAAGTTATAATATCACGCTGTTCTGCCTAGCCCTGTATATTAAGTTAACTTAGGTATTTTTGACATAAGCTGGTATGTGACATTATTATAATATTAGACAACTTGTAAATTATACAATTTTGATGATTATTTAGGATTTTCGTTTCAATTAAGTTTAATAATTCTCCTAAATATAATCTGCAACAATAAACTTGAAACTCATATGAACTGTTCGAAGTGCCCTCCATTTACAGCCAAATAGTGCCCCAAACAATCATAAAAATGCTTTCTAACATTAGACAACTGTCACGCTGTGATGCTGTGTGAAGCCTCGATTATTCTGTTTCTTAATATATCTGCATCATTTGGTCTTCCTCTTACGTTATCAAAAACGTTTGATGTGAGGTATCCCCAATAGAATAAGTCCAAAGGCGTGATATCCGGGCTTCGAGCGGGCCAAATCGTCCTATCCAGCTGCCCGGAAACACATTATTTAAGTACTCCATTACAATTATTGCGCTATGAGCTGGAGCTCCATCATGTTGAAATATAATTTCCTCCCTTCTGTGGGCTAGCGCAGGACCTACTTCCATATGTAAAAGATCCATGTATCTTTCTTTGGTAAGTGTACCGTCTATAAAAAAAGGACCAATAATCATATTTCCTAGAATGGCTGCCCATACATTTACATTTTGTCGCCACTGGGTTTGCGTTTGGTGCACCACATAGGGATTTTCTTGCGACCATATTCTAACATTTTGCTTGTTCACTGTTTTATTAATATTAAAGGAGCTTTCATCTGTAAACAGTATGTTATCAGCAATACCTGGGTTATTATTAATTCGATCCATCCATTCTTCACAAGACTGCATCCGTTCAAAATAATCATGCGGTAAAAGTTCCTGTACGTTTCGAATTTTAAAAGATTTGTATTTTTCTTTCTTTAATGCGTTGTAACAACTGCTTCTAGATTTGTCGAAGCGATCAGCAAGGTGTGTCAAATTGGATGATGGTTGTTCTTCTATCGCCATGCACAGACCCATTCGGAATTATTCAGTTAACACAGAGGAATTTCTTTTCCATTTTTCATGAGAATCATCAAGAGTAGTCATGAACTTTACATGCAATCGTTGTACGGTCGACTTGCTGGCAAAATTATCAGTAACTTCCCGATATGACATTCCTCTTATGCAGTTTGAAACCATTTCAATTCGTTCTTTTACGGTGTAGACAGACATGATAATTTACAAAACCAATTTCATGAAAGTCACGAAAATACTAACAGCGGTGTCATAACATTTTTCATTATTTAAGGTAGTTAATTACATAAATTACAAGGGGGTTAAAAAGTGTAATTTTACCAAAATGAAAAGGTTTCTTTTGGTATCTATTAGAGCTTTTTTGCACAGATTGTACTATAACTTATTTCCCCATCTCGAATTTTGTCTACTCTCAAGTTTTTGTAACATTTGTTTAATACAAATGTGCCTAATATAGGCTTTAAGATTTACCATGTAAATGTCCCGCGTTAAAATAAACACACTGTAGATTGATAAATCCATGTCGTAAGCAGGTGACGCTCTGTACTATTCTAGTTTGAATTTAAGTGTACTAGACTCATATTGTTGATAGTTAAATTGTAATTATTAGTGTTCTACTAGCGGATCCCCGGCAAGCATTACAATGCCACTCATCCCGTTGCTCGTTAGTTTGGTTTAGTTCAGGTTAGTTTAAAACTTTTGCGGGCGTACCCACAACAACTAACCAAAGTTTGATCGTAATCGGATAATGGTATAGGAATGCATACGGGACAAGGAAAGAAAGAAACAAACATTCATTTTTATATTTTATAAATTTTATATCATCGCATTTATTTTACTTAACATAAAATGCAATTAAATGGCCACAATATAAAGAATTAGAATAGTAACAGTATTTTAATGGATCGGATTTATAAAAAATATATTAATAAAATTAATTGATTTTTAAATGGAATCAATTAAAACTAAGATCTCAAATTTAATTAGTCGGAGATGGGTTGGTTCTATTAAAAGTATTTTGTTAGATAAATAGATATGTTTACCTACTTTATTAATGCATCCATAAATAAATATATTAGCATAAAATATATATCATTTAGAGTATACCTATTCTTATACAAACTTGGGTTTATACAGAAAAAAACCCTAATTATGTCCTAAAATAAAAACATTTATTTTTTACACATATTTACTTTCATAAGCTAATTGCATCTATCATCATCACACAAATTTGACCGTAAAGTAAAAGGAGAACATCATCATAATTCCAGAGCTATGATAGTGACGTAATATTCTGTAAAGAAATGTATAGCAGGGTTATTCTCTTTAGTTTAGTGCGTTTCATTGTTATCACAGATCGTTCTTAAAAAGTAATACAGTAAAATCTCTCAATAGCGACCACCCTCGGGGAATCAAATGTTGGTCAGTTAACAGGGGTGGTCGGTTAATGAGAAAAATTAAAACAACCGCATTTTACAGTGTTTGTTTATTAATAAGTATCTACATGTATATAGATAATTTTAAATATTTTTGTTTAAATTTATCAGAACTAAAATTAAATGAGATGAAGCCAACTTACCAATATGTATATACTGTACGTGCATAGTAATATATATATATATTATATAGACTAGTGAATATTGGGGAGTGCAGAAAATGAAAAAGTACTCTTTAAAGTTATTCCAAGCTTTCGGAAATCATATATTTCATTTCCATCCTCAGGGAGAAACTTTGTTGCGATCGTTCATACAGATGTTCATAAAATTAATAAAAGACATGTGAGAAGAAAACGTGTTGAAAACCTAAGTCAATTACAAGTAAAGCCAAAGTTTGGAGACAATATTAAAACCATTGTATATGGACGAAGAAACACACAATTTAAAATAAAATGAAAATTAGATGCTGGCATTTTGAAAAACCGTTACACAATTTTAAAATTATGGAAATATAAACACATAAAATGGTGACACGAAAGTCATGTTTTCCCGCTTAATATTTCCATAATTTTAAAATTGTGTAACGGTTTTTCAAAATGTGAACATTTAATTTTCATTTTATTTTAAATTGTGTGTTTCATCGTCCATATACAATGGTTTTAATATTGTCTCCAAACTTTGGCTTTAGTTGTAATTGACTTAGGTTTTCAACACGTTTTCTTCTCACATTTTTTTTATTAATTTTATGAACATCTGTATGAACAATTTTAACAAAGTTTCTCCTTGAGGATGGAAATGAAATATATGATTTCCGAAAGCTTGGAACAACTTTAAAGAGAACTCTTGCATTTGCTGCACTCCCCAATATTCACTAGTCTATTTCTCAACTAGTCAGCAACGACTACCCTCTTGATATATTATATTACATATTATACAATGCACTATATGTTTGCTTTGAAATTCTTGTTTTTTAAAATAATCAGAAATGAATGATTGCTTCATATTTTTTATTTTATTTTTATAAAATTCAGATTCTTTAATAGCAATTGAGAAATATTTGTAGATTTGTCAAAATTGTTAACATTATTAAACAAGCCTCTCAAGTTTGCGCAGGTTTCAGATAGGCTTGATATTTTCGACACTGGAGCAAGTTCTGGTTCTCCTTCCTCTGTCTTAGAGCTGGGAGTAGTTTTATCCGTTTCTTGGATCTCTTCAATACACTCGATAATAGTCAATTCTGCACTTTCTGTTGGCAAATCGTTATCAATAGAGGCAAATTGTTTCAAGTTCATAAATGTGTCCTTAATGTTAGGAAACAGTTGTGCGAGCGGAATATTATCTTCTTCTTCGAAGTCGTCAATATTATGGTAATATTATTTTCGATTTCTTGAAGAGGACAACCACTATCTATACATGTTAAAAGCCTCTTAATAAGCATGTTAAAGTTTTGAATAAAGTCTTGGTCCAAAGGTTGGCAAGGTGAGGTAGTATTGGGTGGAAGAAAAATAAGTTTGACGTTATCCAGTGGAGGTTTAGGATGAGACGTTGCATTATACAGAAACAATACAACAAATCTGTGAAGCCATGTTGTCATGATGTCTGCTGTCATGCACGCTTTCTTGTTCAAGACCCATTGGAGAGGTAACTTATCGATATGTGCGTTCTTAAAACATTGAGGATTTTTCCTTTTATCTATTATAAGTAGTTCTTCCTTCTCACCTTCCACATTTGCACAGAACAGAATTGTAAATTGTTGTTTTGCTGTTTTTTTTTTCCAGTACAATTGTCATTTTTCAATGCATATGTTTTTGTTGTCAATGCACGATAGTAGAGACCTATCTCATCTGTATTAAATACGTTACTTGGGGATAATCCTTTAAAATGGTCAATTGCCTTTCCTTCCAAGCTTGAAGGTAATATCGTGCCGACGGCGGAATTTTTCTAACCATCCATTTAATGCCTTGAAGTTATCTAGTCCTAGACATTGAACAGATTCGAGGGCTTTTGCTTGAATTATAGGCCCGGATATTGGTCAGTGCTTGTTTGGCGCCTTACAAAACCTATTAAAAACAACTGGGTCCACTGCCAGTCCTTCGGTTTTGGGAAATTTTCTTTTTTTTTCCTCACCCCTGCCACCTTCTTGAAACAGATTTCTAACTTCTATTTTATTTTGAAGCAACATAGTCAATTGAATTGATTCGGCTTTTACTTGGTGGAAATCCATTGTTAATTTAAATAGATGGTAAAATAAAAAATATAATTTTACACTTTCCACAGATTTTTATTTTGACTCGACATATGTTTCGCAACACAGTTGCTTCTTCAAAAGAGTACTATTGTATGTAGTATTGTATGTATGTATGTATATACTATGAGTATTGAGTAAATAGTACTCTTTTGAAGAAGCAACTGTGTTGCGAAACATATGTCGAGTCAAAATAAAAATCTGTGGAAAGTGTAAAATTATATTTTTTATTTTACCATCTATTTAAAGCAACATAGTCACTTGGGTCTTACCCAGTTTAAATTTTTTAGCCAATTTAATTATTTATCTTGTTTAATTAATGTCTAGGAGAAAAGCATACATCAAAAATATTTAATACAAACACCCTAATTCTATCTTTTGCTTTTATGGTGGTTACATCTTCTCTTTTCAAAAAACCAACACCCTTCATGGCTGAATCCCATCGTTCTTGATACCGAATTGTCATTGTCCTGATATCTCGATGGAACCTTTAATCCTGCTCGTCGCAGACAGCGCCCGAATTCTCAGGAAAAAATGATAAATGGGAATGGAGAAAGTGAATTTTTAATCACTTTCGGCAACCAAGCGATTTGTAGGACCGCCATCAATGAGAGGCATCCAGAAAAAAACGTCGGGAATGAGTATGTCATAGAATTGGTGCGTAACTCTGAGGAAAGTGGATCTGTATGCAACAACAAGAAATGTACAAAGAATGATATACGGTCAATTCCCTGCAGAGCCAACTTCTGCTTCTATCCGAAAGTCGCCAAGGTGACGAATATTTCTATTAACTATAAACCGATTAAGTGTAATTGAAGAGAAAGAAGTTTTGTTGTTTTTTATTGCTGCATATGCCAGGGAGGTTCATCTGGAGCAATATGCTTTACTGTTCTTTCGATCAGTTGTAATTTTCTGTACCAGATAAACACAAGATTCGGTTTTTGTAATTTGTATGTTGCCTATCCCTATATTGATTTTTAGGCCAATTTGTTTCTCCGTTACCTTTGTTAACATTATCATTCATCTTGATTCGTCGCAATCAATACCACATCGTCAGCGAATCTTCGGTGGTTGAGATTGACTTCATAATCTTAATTAGGACTGATGAAAGCCCTGTTAGGAGTATAGCAAACTTCACACGAAAATTGACGAGGGTTGTTTTTTTGTTAATAAAGCAACGCATTTTTGTGCTGCTCTGCATCGGTGAAAAATTATGTAAAGTGCTTTACTTTGATGTTTTCGGCGGAACAAGGAATAAAGCACTGCCAATTTAAGCAGATTTTTAAATTCAAAAAGGGCTGTCACTTTTGTTTTAGCAAAAACTAAAGTTGTTGTGTATGGCCAGCGAAAGATTGTATGAGACGAAAAGGGGAATCTCAGCATAAGAAGCAGTATATTCTATGTAAAGTTAGGAACTTTATTATAATTTTCCATCTCCCTTGCTTCTATCCTTACCTCCCCCTTCCTCCTCTTTTACTCTACACATTGTATCAACCCCTTCCGCCGGCCCTGATCTTTGTGGTAATGCCTTTAGTTTCCCAGTGAAACTCTTTAGACATGTCTTCGAGTGCCATCGTGAATTATTTGGTGTAATTGTATCATCCTAACTATTTTAGCTTTCTTTGTGTTCTCTCAGGAAACTACCGTGGATGTAATATGATAATATAGGTGTATAATATATACGAGGACACGAAAACGTTCTTAAATATAGAATAGCCCAGCTACAGATGTTATTTAGTATGAAGGACGCGAGATAAACTTTAGCGAAATAAACTCGAGAGAATGTAGACCATTAAAATTCAAATGAAAGGAGAATCTTAATTAGTTAAATAAAGACGGTAGGTACATTTGTTTTACAGCTTTATTTTTGGGGATTCAATTTTCTTTCAATCTTCAGTCTACTGTATAAATAAAAGTTTAATTTTTTTAATTCATTACTTTCTAGTTTTAAGGAGAAATAAAGCTGAAATACGCACAAGACATATTTTCTATTAGTTTTTATAATACTTCACAACAAACAATAAAGTTTTATTATTTGAATGGTTTCTTATCATTTATCAAATATTATATAATAATGGAAAACTATAGCCTGGCTGGTTAATTATATTGATGTACAGGGTGTCCGGAAATAACGATGACAAATTAAAAGGTATGATTCTGCATAAAAGATATGGAAAAAAGTTCCGCAAATGCTTCCATACGAAGCTACGCAACTAGTACTGCTTAATGTTACTCCACACTTAACTGATTTTATTACCTATATAATTAACCAGTGCCTTTTGACTAGCTGTTTTCCTAATTGTTGGAAATCAACGAATATTGTATAAACATATATATTTCGAAGCGCATAACCAAGACTATACAACCTAGCGGACGAATCCCTGCAGTGCACTTCCCATGAAAAAAGAACCAAGAAAAGTCTCACGTTTTATTTGTGTTTTATGACAGCATAATTCCAAGCCCAAATTCAATATAGTCTGATTGGTGTGACAAATCATAAAATGAGTTTTTGTTGGATTCAGGATTCAGGAAAATATTGTTGTCTATAAACCAACTGCTCAACTCCTTAACTGCTGCATCCGCCGGCATCCCTACTGAAAGGCTACAACATTACTATACAGAGTGGCAAAAAAGTCGCGCATAATGCCTGTAACTTTTATATTTTTTATATATACGAAAAAGTGACCTTTACGAAAGTTGTTCAGTAAATTATTCCCCACATTTCTACCTGCATGAATTTTTTCTGTCATTTCTGGTTTGGTTGCCATAGAGAGTAACTTACTTTTTTTAAATGGAACACCCTGCATATGATTGCATATTTGGATTCTGCTGGGAAAACTCTGAATTTCTTGTACTTCGAATTTTTATTTATTTAAAATTGTAGCAAACTTCATAATAACAAAATAAATAGCCTAGAAAATTGAACAACTTAACATGGGCATAATAAACAAGTGAAACCTTTTCAGTGGATCAGGTGTTTAAAATGACCACCATTTTCTGCTGAGCAGAGCGCCAGTCGATCCCTGAACCCGTCTACAACGTTTAAAAGGAAGTCCTCTCGAATGGCCCGAATTTCAGAACTAATTATGACTTTTAAAGATTCTAAGTTATTTGGACGGTTAACGTAGACTTTGTTCTTTAAGTGTCCTCACAAAAAGAAGTCGCGCGGGGTTAAGTCCGGGGATCGCGCTGGCCAGTCAATAGCACCTCTTCTGCCTATCCAACGTCCTGGAAATTCTTCGCTTATGTATTGTCTAACATTTGCCGCAGTATGCGCAGGTGCTCTATCTTGCTGGAACCATACCTGTTCGTTTATACCATCATTTACACCCGGTAAAACCATTCTGCAAGGAAGAATTATGTGATTCCTGAGGAGGTCCAGATATTTTTCGCCATTCAAATAACCATCTATGAAAAAGGTCCCACAATATGTGCCCGCCCAAACATTACCTTTTTCCGGCCTCTGAGTATGACCTTTCGAAACCAGTGAGTATTCTTAGCAGACCAATAACGATAATTGTGTCTATTAACAATGCCATTTAAATAGAAAGTAGCTCCATCCGAGAAAATTATATTTGTTGCAAAGTTATTATCGTCATTGCATCTTTCCATCATCAGCTCACAAAATTCAGCTCTTCTATCAAAATCGTCTTCGTTTAACTCGTGCACCAACTTTATCTTATAAGGATGAAACTTCTCCTGCTTAACAATTTTTTCACTGACTGATGAGACACATTAAAATACATTGCCATTGGCCTGGATGATTGTGTTGGATTTTCATGTATTGAGAGCATGATATCCAAAGCTTTGTCTCCCCCGGTTGCTGTTTTAGGTCGACCTGATCTAGCGGCTTCCCTAACACTGCCTGTTTCTCGGTATTTCTTTACCACTCGACACACCGTGGACTGATTTATTGGAGGCCTATTTGGATATAATTCATTGAAAAGTTGACAAACCTGATCTTGCGATCTCTTCATATTTCCGTAACCGCTCATTCAGATGAACCATAGTGCAAACAAATTAGAAATCAGACAACAGAAAATTAAACAGGAACTTAAAATTGCTACCTCTTAGGTGGCTGTCATGAAAACATCTCGACTCAATTGGTGAGGAATAATTATAATTAGGAAGTTTTTCATTTTTGAGCTGTCATTATCTCGGACACGCTTGCAGATAGGTGAAAATTTAAAATACAAAAAATTCAGAGTTTTCCGAGTAGAATCCAAATATGCAATCATATGCAGGGTGTTCCATTTAAAAAAAGTAAGTTAGGCTCTTGGCAACCAAAGCAGAAATGACAGAAAAAATTCATGCAGGTGGAAATGTGGGTAATAATTTACTAAACAACTTTAATAAAGTCACTTTTTCGTATATGAGGTAATTCGAAAGTTAAAGGCATTATGCGCGACTTTTTTGCCACTTTGTATAATAGATCTTTTGGTAGAGGGTTTACAAACAACAAGAATAGTACAGGCCCCAAAACCGAACCCTGAGGTACACCAACGTCAACCCCCCAAATCTTCTGAATTATCCTCCCTTCCTGTTTGGTCCTCAACCTGACTGTCTATCAAATCTCAAAAATTAAGAATTCCAACTAAGTTGTCTTTCTCTAAAGTCATAGTATTTCAGCGTTTCGAGGACCATCTCATGACCGACACAGTCGAACGCCCTGCCGAGATCACAAAACACAAAATATCCTCACAAGGCGCTTGCCTGCCTCAAGACCCTCCACTACTTCTTCGAAAAATGTAGATTTTCAAGCCCTAAACCCGTGCTGGCTTGCAGATATTATATCATTGTCATCTACACTGTGGCTCAAATTAAAGGAGTACACTCTTTAATTGTGAATATTTTTTTTTTTCATTTTGCACTGATTTAATTTATTTTTGGAGTGATGATGAACTGAAACCGTCTCAGTAAAATTTGTAATTTTTATGAAATTATTTTGAACAGGGCCGGTTTGACAGTTTTTTTTCAACCAACGTGCGCTTATGTTCGTTGCAAACGGAAACTGATTTATTTAAATTTCAGATAATACGTTTTTTTTGGTAGTTGAGCTATCGAAAATTCTCCAGTACTTATATGTCTCATTGTGAAAGATTTTAAAATTCAAGAAATACATTTTATTATGTTCATTGATGTACTAAAACATTGCGGATATTTGAAGTCGTTTGAGCCATGATCACAGCATCCATGACCGTTATTAAAGATCAGAGTATCCATGACTGTTATTAAAAATCAGAGTATTTATGACTGTTATTAAAACAATAAACAATGGTATTTTTGATGTGTTGTACGCTTCGTGCAGCTAATTCGTACACAATGGCAGTCTTAAGTGAACAGGATCGAATTCTTATCGGGGGTAAGTGCACACGTGCATCAAAATTACCGATAATTTTCGAATGAAATGTGTTTTTTTATAATTGCAAGAGTTTGTTTTCATATTTTCGCGAAAAAGCCCGACTCCGCAGGAGGAGGGCATTTTCGTAAAATATGAAAACAAACGATTGCAATTTGTAAAAAAAACACATTGAATAAAAAAATTATCTGGTTATTTTTATGCACGAGTGTAATTTATTTGAATATTTCCCAAATTAATTAAGAACTCGAATCAAGTAAATTTAAATATTTTATTTAACAGAAAATAGGTACTAACAATAAAATTAAAATGCTTAAAAATTACAAGAATTGCAATGAAAAGTACAATTATTGTAATTAACAATATTTTGCTTTGAATTCGTAGACATGGTGGTTGATGCAGTCAACGAGCGAGAGCTTATTTCGGCGGGAGACTCTCTTGAGCTTGACGGTTGGTCATTGTCCCGCATTTTTTCAATCAAAAGCATATGGTGGTTCTCATCCATCTGAATGTAAGGCGTCAGTGACTTGGTATTTGAGTGTCCACTTAGTTTAATTAACTGTTGTTCTCCAACACCTTTTTTGGCAAGTTTTGATACGGCGGTTGCTCGTAAGCTATGATTCGTCAGTTTGATATTTTTATTGGTGAGGCCTGACTTTTCAGCTTGTGTAGAGGTCCATTTATTCATCAAATTTCGTCCAACCGGTATGCTTTTGTACCATTTTCCTGATTGCCAGAAAGGATTCACGGTGAGAGAAAGTCGCTCGCATTTTATTGCTTGCCTTTTCTGCATGAATTTCTTATATAGTCGGATAGGGCAGATGTTCGGGTTTACTTTATTCCTGACCAACCATTTCGAGGATGCGCAGGGCTTATCTCCTCCTTGAGTAGTCTTGGTAAAAAGCGGATTGTACTCTATTCGTCCCGTCTTCTGACCCGCGTGATCCAGTTCTTCTTTAAGATAGTTTGTTAAACACCTTGGGCCTTCTCCTCCACGCCAGACCAGCTCGTAGGATAAAACAAAAAACATCTTTTTTTGCAAACCGTCGGGGGTTTCCTCGTCGCAAGTCTTTACTATTTTGATGAATTCGTCGTGCTTTAGAAAAACTGAGCTTTGTTTTCTTTTTTCCGGCTCCTGCTGTAGTTGTTTCCGCTTAGCATTTTTGGCATCACGGGATGATTTGAACTGAATGTCACTGAATGGGTTGAAAATAATATTGTAATCTCTGTGATACTTATTCATCAACAATTTAGCGGTAACATTCCATATAGTTTTGACAGTATAATCTTTATAGTCCTCACCATTTTGCTTTTTTATATTAAACGCCCAGTCCTTTAAGATATCTGCCAGTTTTGAAACATTATTGTTTTCATCAAGAACGTGCCCCCTTTCCTTGCAAAAACACATGAACTGCCGCCAAATATAGTCGTGAATTGATGCAGTATTCTTTGGAATGGCTTCTGTTATTTTCTGCTCTATTTCGAGGATACATTCTTCGCCAAAACGAGACATATTTGTAGTAAAATTACGTCTACGGAAAAGTTCAATAGCGTTTTTACAAAAAAACAAAAAAATTTACGTTGCCACGGGTTATCCCAATGCAAAGAGATAGTTATTAACAATTCTTGACAAAATGAAAGGAAAACATTCGTTGACATTGACTTTTTTGTCTGCTGTCACTCAATAAGATGACGTTAACTGTCAGAATATTACATTTTTTGACGTTTGTTAACAATAAAATCCCGCTTGGACGTTTCGTCAACAATATAAACTTGCGATGCAATTTTCGATTTCTGGCAGTGCTGTTTTCAATAGTAATATGTTAAGTGCATGTAAAATTGCTGAAAATCATGCATGAAGGTTTGTTGCCCTAGAAACAGCTTGAATGCATTTTTATTGTTATTTACCAAAAAGTGCCTGACCGAAGGGAGGGCACTTTTTAAGGTAAATAACAATAAAAATGCATGAAAGCTGTTTCTTTAGGGCAACAAATCGGTGATAGAAAATCATCAAATCAAGATTGAACAAAATAAATTGTATTTCTTGAATTTTAAAAATTTTCACAATTAGACCTATACTGGAGAATTTTCGATAGTTAAACTACCAAAAAAACGCATCATCTGGAAAAAACCTGTCAATCCGGCCCTGATCAAAATATTTTGATAAAAAATACACATTTTACTGAGACGATTCATCATCACTCCAAAAATAAATTAAATCAGTGCAAAATGAAAAAAAATATTCACAATTAAAAAGTGTTTTCCTTTAATTTGCGCCACAGTGTAGATAAACGACATCTAATAAATGACTTTAGAATTGAATAACTTGCTGCGGTCAAAGCAGCGTCTTTTTGTAGTACGCTGAATAGGGGTGGCATAGTTAGCATTTCTTGATCTTCCATGACTAATTAAGGATTTTTTTGGCATTTCATTACCATCGGCTCTTAGACTATTGTAGGCTTTCACATGAACTGTTGTAAACCGTTAAAGGAAAAACAAATACGTTTTTATTTGAAATGATTTACAACCTTTCATGACACATGTGACTATACTGCCTACTTATATTCTCGTTAATGTATAAAGCACAGTATGTATATCTTTTACGATAATTTAAGTATAAAGATGTCCAAAACGATTAACAACATGTTTAATATATATACGATACCTATACATTTGGAATCAGGAAAAAAACTTTAAGCATTTTCGAAAATATTCAGAGTATTGTTATCTCAAGACCCACTAGAAGTACCTAGAAAAAAGTCAGTTAAGAAATTATTTTATTTATTATAGTCTATTATATTTTTAAGTATTAATAGGTTTCACGAATAAAAAGTATAGAACTGCTATAGCGACGCAATTGAAAATGTTTAATTCATATTTCCAAAACAAACACCTTGCTCTAGATCAAAGGGTAACCTTTTTTGTAGGGGGCTGAATAGAAAAATTTTGTACTGACCAGAGGTAATAAAATAATAAAAGGACAAAAGTAAAATTAGTAAACTTCAATAAACAAATAACTTCTTGTAAATGAAACAATGCAGTCTTCCTCCACAGTTTAATGATTTATATTAAACATTAAACATCAATCATTCATTACATCTCAATTTCAATACAATATACACCAGTTCGTACACCAAGTCTGCAACCTTTGTATCATCCTATGAGTTGTACTCATTAATTTGAGACCACTTACATTTCTGCTAAACTCGATGTTAGGTAAGTCCTTCTAAAACTTTAATTTATATTCATTGTTTGTTCTCAACTTTGTACCTTTTAGTATCCCCTGAAGATGAGTAGTTAAGCACTTGAAACATGTCGGGATCTTATAATTTACGTTAATCTTTAAACTGTGGAGGAAGACTGCGTTGTTTTTTTTACATTACATTGACTCCACTGAAAGTATGGACTATTTTTTCAATTTCAAATAACTTCTTATTATCCCACAATATTACACCTTTAACGAATAAGAAACTTAGGGTTGTCTTTCTTTACCAAGAAGTTCAATAATTGGTGGAACCGATGTTGTTGCTACGCGTTTAGTTCTTCGTGAACTTTATATTGGAAAAAAATGGCCACAGCAATAAGTACTGCCGAAGAGATACGTCATTTCTCACCTTGTGGTATCTTTCATGTATAGAAGCGTGAGCAAAGCTAATTCCACCTTTTGATCAACTGCACACACCTTTTTGCCTATCCCAGAGTCTTCCCCCATCCCAAAATGCAAAAAAAAACAAAGAAGAATAAAAGTAAACAATTTTTTAACCCAAAATTGTATAAAAGGCATTTGTTACTAAATATTTTTCAAAATTTTCAACTAAAAAGGATTGTCTTCTATCAGTAAAAATATGTTTATACAAAGGGAACCTTCTTCAACATCTGTAATCGGATAATACTGCAACTTAGGTAGTAAAGTATAGGGCCAAGATACAACTTCGTTGGATGGTTTACCTTCATAAATGCTATTTACTACAGTTAAGTATTTAAATCTTTCGTTCTTTTTTGCAGTTACATCCAATTTGTTCCTTACTTGACCTCCTGCTTTAGCGGGAATGTTGTTACATTTAGCGGAATAATTTCCAACAATACTAGTTGAGTCTCTTAAACTTATATTTCTACTCTCTAGCGGGGATACTATGTCCGGTATAAAACTGAAATTAACCTTAATAAAAACAAGATCTTTAACTACATTGCACTTTTTAACAACTCTTTACTTTGCACAACAGACTGCTAATCGTCATCTAAATCCAAAATTAGTTCTTTAATGACTTCGAAATGTTCTGCGTAGAATATTGCGGCCTTAATCCATGTTCCCCACCGGGTAATTACAGGTTCTGGAGGTAAACTAACTCCTGGCAATCTCTCCTTATACATCTGCAATCTTAGAGGTGCTTTCGGAAACACTTTTTTACATTTGAAATTAATTTACTTACTAAAGGATATTCAGTTCTGACGGTTTCTGCGACTCGGTTTATTCCATGTAAAAAACAAGTCACATATACCATATTGAGGTAAAAGATTCTTAAGTTTTGGCCCACTTTTACGATATACGGTGCTGCATCAGACAAAAGCACTAAAAATGTCTTATCTGGGACTAGATTTGGTAAGAAAAAGCTCGATAGGGACTGCTGAATAAATCGGGTTACGGTCACAATATTAGTTTTGTCCAGCTGCTTAGGAGCTATTAAATATGGGCTTGCTGCTTTATGAAGTGCTCCAATCATAAGATGTGCGATATATCTGCCACAACATCTGCGCTTTCATCAACAATAGTGTAAACATTTTTATCACCCAGTAAAGCTCTAATTTTATCTGAAACGGTTTCGTATACTGAATGGACATTCTTCTTTCTAAGCGTGGATTCATCAGAAATAGTTTGTTGACAATATTTTTGCAAAAATCTTCTAAATTGCGGGTTTTGCAATTTTTTTATAAGAATATTTGCTGCGACCAAAGTCATAAAAATTTCCTTTCCAGATTTCGATTTTTCTCCAACATTTTAAAATTCGTTTTTTACACTCAGCTGAACTGGCTGAGATTTCATTTTTTGTACCTTTGATTTATGCAGCGGTGTTTTCAAATGTTAATCGATTTGGAACTTCTTTTCACAAACAATAATTTTTGCATAAGCTTTACTGAAGACTTTTTCTCCACTAAACTCTAACTCTGGGAAATTTTTAATCCACGAAGACGTTTTCGCCACTTTAGACATTTTGAACACAAATTTGAATTTACTAGTTCCACACTGAAAATACTGAAATCTTTCGACAAACTAAAACAGAAGTACGTATAGCAACCCGATATAAATACAGTTTGTTAAGCAGATAATAATAAGGCATTATTAAATGACAGTAAACAACAACAATATACCTGCGAACCCCGGAAACCCCCAATAAATACCTTGTGTATAACTAAAATGTAAATATTAATTATATAATTATCTTTAGATTGGATAATCCCTGAAACAAGTACCGGACTGGACATTAAACCTATAAGTCTACGAGTTTTCATGACCGGGCGTTTTTTAATAAGGCCAAAAACATAAAAATATGCTCATAAAACTATAATTTTGGAAAAATATGCATTTTATTATAAAATTAACAAAGTATGCAAAAAATTCATATATATGCACTTTGCATATATTCCGCTCTACTAATGTGTTTTCTCTGCTGACGGATTCCGATAATTATTGAAGGGACAGGGACCAAATCTACAACCTTCCATGTGTTTATTTTTACTTATAATAGTATGTGCGTCAAAATGAAGTGGAGCCATATACACTAAAATTTTGTAACACTCTGTATTATCTTTTTTAAATTACCTGCTAGTCGGTATACATTAAGAATTCCTGAGTTAGAAACAAAGGAATGCATTCATGCACGGCACAGATTTAAATTCTATAATTTAAAACAATTTAAGACATTACCACATTAAAAAAAAAGAATCAAAAACAAAACTATTTTCTACTTTCTCGTTAATACGGAGCCTGCTTAGGATGTTGCGAATACATGAAATTTGTTTGTTTTGTCCGAATATGGAATGAAATAATATGGTGCCATTCTTTAAGGTATGCACATAATATGTAATGAGAATGCTGATTTGGCTTCCGATGCGCTAAAAGAATATACTAATTTATCATGATTTTTTAATGGGATGCAATTGCATCCGAAACTATACAGAACTGTTTGAAACAATCATAAATAATCAACACTCTTGAGGTAACCCGGAACCGAAAGTTTCCTAAATATTTCACTCATACAACGTGTTACCATGTAACGGGCACTGAATAAATAAGTGGAAATTTAAAAAATTGTAGTGACAATTCTACTCATAAATATAAAATGCCATATAAAACGTAAAAACTTGTAGTTTGCTATTGAATAAAAAGGCAGGAAGAGGATACCTACTGAATAAAAAAATCGTATATTTTTCTGTTCCTTTTAAAATTACCATGGTAACGATGTATTAGTTTGACTTGTTTGTCATTATTATTTACTAAAACGTCTGTCAATCGGTTCCGTCAGCAAACTTAAAGTTCTTGAATGTACAAAATTAGTAGGTATGTCGCGATTTGGACCATTAACGTGGAAGAAATAAGTAGCGAGATTGAAAATTCTGTTCCCACAAATACAAGATGAAATAGATCTTCAATATGAAATCAATTCAGCACTTTTTGTAGAAAAATATTTCCATTTGCACGTGATCGAAGATGTAACCAGAATACTAATGGACTGTGGCTTTAACATAAAGAAAAAAATGGAGAAGACTATAAAGAGTATGTAGGTAAAACCATGTGGAACTGCACAGCTGAAATGGTTCGAAATATGCATTTTGAAAAATTTTATCCTTCCACGGATGCATTTTTCAAAAAGGCCCGTGAAGCACGTAATTCAAAAAGTAAAAATTACAAAGTAACATTAAAAAGGCAAAAAAGAAAGTTCAGTGACCTTATCAGAAATTGAAACTTGATACCAAGATGGCTTTAATTAATATGGGGTGAAAATACAGGAGGCCCGAAAAAGTATACTGGCAGTAATTAGCTAATAAGAACCAAAGAAAGATTGTATTAGCAAATTTGATGGAACAAGTGAACTCACATCTTAGGTAACACATTCTTCTAATTTGAAAAACCGTGAATACCATAGAATGATATAAAAACATGCACAATTGGACAGCATGAAATCTTTAAGATGACGAAAATTTCGGTAGAACATTAAAAACAAATAAATAACAAACCACTCCTATTGCTCAAGGGCCGTTTCTCATTTAGCTGTCTGAGAAAAACGTTACGCCGCAATTAGAGAAAAATATTTTAAATGCTGTAGATGACACTACATCAACGAGCACTCAATTACACTCACAAAATTATCAGCGCAGTTTAATACATCGAAAACAATAGTACATGAAGTTCTTCAAGAACAGCTGTTATATCCAGATCATTTGCAAAAAGTACATGAACTGATTCCTCAAAATTCTCCTCGTAGAAACGAAATAATCTAAACTTCATTAGCATTATTCATTTCACGCATGAAGCAAGGTTTACCAAAGATGGTATCACTAATCTACACAACACACAAGTATGAGCTGATGAAAATCCTCATGCCGCATCATCGACATCAGTTCCAATCAAGCAATATCTGGGCAGGAATCAATGGTAATTTTTTGATTCGACCATTCGTATTGCCGGAACGCTTCAATGGCCAACTTTATTTGAAGTTCCTCCAGAACGCTTTTCAAGATTTGATAGAGCACTTGCCACTTGAAACCCGCCGAAACATGTACTTCATGCCCGATGGGGCACCACCTCATTTCAGCGTTGGTGTGCGGGAGCACCTGAATAACCTGTATCCAAACCGAGGACCTGGCCTCCTCGATCTCCCGACTTAACGCCGTTGAATTTTTACCTGTGGGGCCACCTGAAAAACTTGGTGTATTCCACTCCGGTCGGCACTAGGTGGAACTTCTACAAAGAATCACGTTTCATTGTGATGTGATAAGGACCAAGGCTGGGCTATTGTGGCGGGTACAGCAGTCCTCAATTCGTCGTGCCCGCCAGTGTATCAGACTTCACGGAGCCCATGCTAAACCCTCTTACGAAGTTTTATAATTTCGTTAAGGTGCCTCCTATTACATCACTTCGTTTTTTTAAGTTTTTGTATTTTTTCGGATTAGACAACTTAAAATGAAACTTTTATGTTGTTTAAATGACTTTCGTATTACACTTTGTTGTCGAGAAGCAAAATATTTGTTTATTTGTTTATTGAAAGTAAAACCATGAAATCGTTTATTTTTTTTTTCTCGAAAACGGTTCATTTTATCGACAATAAACAAGCGCACCTTTTTATTAGTCTAAGATGCAAGCTATCCAAGTTTCTCGATCATACAGGGTATTAAAAATTTAAATGACCAACGTTCAAGTTTTAAAGCTTAGTCCGCCCCTGGTAAACTAAAAAGGCTAAATATGTTTCAAGGACACTATTTTAAGAGGTCCTTACTAGTGTCCATCATATTAAATTTTTATTAAATTATATCAAGAACTTTGAAAGTTATTCAAGAAAAACAGATTTCCAGCGGCGTCCTTGAGGGGCACATATTAATATCTCCTCTAAGAAAAAAATTTATAGGACTTTGTCATCTTATTTTTTCATGTTTTATCCGAATCCGAGAGATTTCCCATATTTTCCCGGACACCCTGTATATAGCCCGCTAAGAAACTAGTCAAAAATATACTACTTAAGTCTAATTATTCTTAATTGATCCCTATTAAAGGTCGCGTTTCGTTATTCATGCTAGCGGATGTTCTTTGAAATGCCACGTGAGATAGTAAAGCTACTAACATTTAAAATCGTGTGGCGATAAACAATCTAAACGTTTAATGGCAACTGACAAGACTTGTCATTATTTTGTTACTTGCCATTTCACAACTAACGATTAAGTTGAAAATTAAAAATAAAAAGTTTTTTGTATACTTTTTGCGAATTTTGATTAGCAAATATTCAAAAATTAAATGCTGAATAAGACATGGAAGTGTTAGTAGCAGTTGTGTAAAACAATTCTGATCTTAAGTTCAACGGAACACCGATCAACCCGTGAACTACGTTTGTTCGTTATTACGTTGTTTAACATAAACTGAACTTTGGTTCAGCTGAACTGTGATCAGTTTATGTTGTCACTAGCAATGTTTAGTTATTTCTGTACTCAGCATCAGTACTATTTTTTTCAAACTGTCATAAAATTGTGAAGAAAGTCAATAATATTTATATCTTATTTTTTCATGTTCTATCTGAATCCGAGAGCTTTCCCACATTTTCCTGGACACCCTGTATAATACATTTGTACTTAAAAGTAGCAAATAAACTTACAGCAGCTATAATATGTAATATATTAATATATTATAGCTCTTATAATCAACAAATATCTCACGGCTATTTGTTGATCCGGAATCTTATCTACATTCACTTAAAACGTCAAAACGTCGGCAATTTTGTAAATTTTGGAATCGTTTTATTTATTGTCCTTAACCCCCTAAAAGAACGCTTCAAGTAAGAATTTACGATGCTAATCGTTTTAACATTACATTATTTTAAAGGTGTAAAACCTCGACATCGTCACTGTACCACAATAACTTGCGTTAAGCAATATGAAATTATTTTTGTAATTTTATACATTAGGGTTGTATTTTATGGCTAGTGAAAGGAATTTGCACAAATACGTGCAATGTTGGAGTAGGTAGGTAAGTATTCTTCTTCTAGTCTGATTGGTGAAAGTTCAAACGCATTATAAAGATTGATATTAAATTCATTGCAAATGGCACAGCTGGAGTAGTCGTGACCAGGGAGATGTTATGCAATTTGCAAAAAGATTGCCTAATTGGTCAATTTTTTTAATTGAAGCCATGTTCATTTTATTTTATTCACAAAAAAAAATACATCAAATATAGAAAAATGTACTGGCTGATTAGGGAAAACTCCGTTCTGTCGATGCCTCAACTATACGAGCAAACACTTATACCAGTTTAAACCTCGGGAGCTGCATCAAAGAAATTTACATAAATATCATTCGAAAATTACAAAATAAAATATTGAGGAATATTGTTGATGCTCCTAGGCAGAAGAAACAGAGGCCTCCATTGGAACCTAAAAATGGAAACGGTCAACAAACGGCAGTCATAAGAAAATAATTCATTATGATTCATTCAATGATTTTTCTGCTAGAAAATATGATACATACATGCACGAAAAAGTTGTGACTCCCCAAAAGATAGAAATACCTGTAAGTGGCGCCCTCTATAATTAAGGGCAAAACTAAGATCAAATTTGAATTTCTCATATTAAAAAATCCCCAAATACCAATTTTCGTTTAAATATAAACATTATTTTAAAAATTATTTACGAAAAACAAAAATAAAAATAAATTTTAAACACCCTGTATCATAAAAATGAAGGGCTTGTGGACCCATGCTTATATAAACTTTTCACCTTATAAATAACTGACCAATCGTCCTGTAAAATATCGGACACTTATTAAATAAGACCCTGTATATAAATATAGATAATATTTAACTGAACTAAGACCTAGATAACAATATTTAATTTTATGCCTAATGCTTATATTACTAAATATTATCTAATAGAAAACTTAATTACTTATTTGAAAAGGTCTTATTCACAGGAGACATCGAGGGCAATAATGTTCGATTTAAAGGACGATGGACAGCTCACAGAACTGCATTTATTGAGAGATCTTTTAGTTGGAATATTATGAGACATCATAATAAAGTACCAGATGATATTAAGTCATCCAGTCGAGTTTCGAAGAAAAATTAAACTTCTTCTTAAACATAACGGGCTTTAGTATCGTGCAAACATTATTTTATATCATCTTTCTTTTTTAATAAAGTGCCGATCTCGACTGAATGATTTGAATTTTATTGAATTAGCCGATACTTGCTGGAGATCCATAATAATAGGATGTTTTTAGGAAATAATGTAAAATATTATTTACATACTTTTCTAAATACTGGAGAAAAGTATGTAAATAGTATTTTACATTATTTCCTAAAAACATCCTATTGAATGATTTGAGTCTACCGATTGAAGCAAACTTGCCAAACTTCACTCGATATCGACCTAAATACTTGATTTTGTCATTTTTTTTTCTTTTCTTAACTTTGTTTATCTATTTTCTGTTTCTGTTAATTTGTTTATTTTTATCTTTATTTTTACCTTTGCTTCCAAGTATAAAAGCACGCACCGCCATGAACTTCCTCTTCTTTGGAAAAATATTGGAAGTATATGTAACATAGTAATATTGTATTCTTTAATATTTTCCAAAAAAATGCATTTATATTTTATATTATATATAGGCGCAGTTATTTTTGACATTATTTTGGCATTTTAAATATATAATGTATTTCATATCTGCTGTTTAGCTCCTTTTTAGACAACACTTCCTCAAACTAGTGTCTAAAGAATTATAGTAATGAACAGCATTGTAAGAAAAACTCCTTTGAAAAAATGCAGTTTTATGACGGGGTAAAATCAGGGTTAACTTACTCATCTGTTCTATAGGACAGTTTATGACGCAAGTAAAGAGGAGCATCCAACATAAGTACCCTGTAGGTAAAACTGGCAGGATAATATTCAAATGTATTTTCCATGCTAAGCCATTGTAAATTTCGTAAGTATACTCCAATATGATCATACTTTCTAACGCCATTTATAAATCTGACACAATTATTTTGAAAAATTTGAAGCCCCTTTTTCATAACCTTGTCCAGGCCAAAGTATTAGGCCATAATAAAATAAAGGCAAAATAATATGCACACATTTGTTTCGTGCTTTAAAGTTTAGTATAATATATTTATTATTTAATAGGGTTTTTTAAATACTAAATATGCCCTTCTAAATAATCCATTAACGTGCTCTTTGAACCATAATTCGCTATTAATCACAACCCCCACATTTCTGGCCTTATTAACAAAACTAATGTTTGATTATCAAGGGTAATGTTGAGGTCGACAATGAGTGGGGTATAATCTCTTTTAGGGCAAAATAATATTAGTCTTCTGTGAATTACGCCGGAGATTGTGACACTGATAGAATTTACTTACGCGCTCCAAACTGTGATTTAGGTTAATACTCTGGCAATGCCGGTATCATCAGACCTAAAACTTAAGTAGACCTGAGTATCGTCGGCGGATGAGTAAGGCGGATGATTAAGGCCAACATATTTTAACTTTACGAACAATTCAAGATTTACAGAATCAAACGCTCTCGATAGATCCAACAAAACAAGCACACTTGCCTTTCTCTCATCTATCGCTCCTATAACATCATCGAGTATTTTTAATAAAGCAGCATACTAGAGTTTTTGTTACTGCGGTTCGGTTCTGTTCTCAAGAACCTAATTTGCGTATCGCTATTTTCGAAACGTATCTTTTGACTTACAATAAAGGCTGTTAATTTATAAATAGACATGTGGTTCAATCTTTTAGACGGCCTTTCGGAGACGAATTTTTTTAAAATAGGAATTATTTCTAAATTTCTTCGTTAGTTTTGCCGGTTTTACTGCGAATAGAAACTAGTTGAAGTTTTATTTAAATTAGCATAATATTTTACGTCGTAGAAAAATAGGATTTTATTTATGAACTTTAAATAAAAATTGCAAGCCTGTGGCATTTTTCAATTTATTGATCAATTATTTTATTAAGAATTAAATTTTACCGATTACTTGTTAGGTGTAAAACACTTGCTTAAGGAATTTTTACACATTTTGTGGAGACAACCTGTAAAAGAAAATTATTTTTCTTTTTAAGCTTTTTTATTTCAAATTTGAAGTTGCATTACAAAAAAATGCATTTTATTGCATGACTCAAAAGCACGATGCTCAATAATCATTGTATTTTGCATTTTGTATCTTAATGAGCGTTAACAAAAGTGCTAGTTTGCTACTTTCACCAATTTCGTATCTTTAATAATAGCAATGTTGCCAATCAGAAGATACTTAATTTGGATCAGTCTGTATAATCCTAAACGTAGATACATACAAAATGTTGAAAAGCTGCGACCAAATAAAATATGTGACTGTTTTTTAGATCGATTGATCGTCAATGATGTTATGTAGGTTGAGACGCTAAATTTAATTTTGGTGTTGCCCTGAGTGCTTCTATTTTTAATCTAAGTTCTATTTTTAACCAGAACGGACGAACAGGTATATAATAATTAAGAATAGATCGGGAAAGATTGTCGGTAATTAATGATATTGTAGGTAGGGGCGCCCGGCCCGTAGTTAAGCAACGACAAACGGCGCAGGGGTTACATAAGCTAAATAAAGAATATTAATTATTGGACGGATTTCTTTCAGACATATTTAACATTTAACATCAACGCGGGAGTCCCTCAAGGTTCTATTTTGTCGCCCACCCTCTTTTTACTATGCATTAACAATCTTTTGGAAAAAACAAAATCCTATATGTAGCTTCGCTGATGACAGCACACTTGTTTCATCTTTTACTTTGGATGCTCAAACATTGGCTGCTAATGCACATCTCCATAAGCAGCAAAAAGTCTTAGGTCTGGGGTGACAGTAGCCGAGTAACTTAACGCTAAAAAACCCAGGCGGCAGTTTTTTCTAGAAAACTTAATGTTGAAGAACCGGATATAGTCATGGCAGGACACTCGATTCCCTTGGCTTCATCAATTCATTTATCGGACGTCAATATAGATAGTAGTTGGTATAGTCACTTTGCGACCATTGCTAAGGCAACCTCGCAGAAGCTTGGAATACTTTTCCGAACTAAGAACCTCTATACGCCCCAATAACTGTTGATGCTTTATAAAGCCCAAATTCGACCATCGCTGGAGTACTGTTCGCATATTTGGGGCTCTGCTCCTAAACATATCCTGAGATTGCTAGATTCTATTGAAAAAAGAGCCATTCGCTTGATCGGCGACCATGATCTGACATACAACCTGGAAAGCCTTGAACATCGAAGGCAGGTTGGCGACTTAAGCATTTTACAAATATTTTCATGGCAAGTGCTCAACTGAGGTTACCCGCTTGATTCCATCTAGAGCGGTGCATGGTAGAAATACACGACGAGCCACTACAGCCCACATACGTGGTTCAGCTTAGTGTCCCTCGAAGAAAATTTATCTGGAGAACGTTATCACTCTGGAACGACCTCCCTGAGGCCGTGTTTCTCCAAAGATTCAAGACCAGACAGACACCAGAAAGTTCTGGAAGCTAACCCTCAGTGTTAGGATTCCCTTACTTCTTCAGCAACGCCATCCTGATTTCATTACGAAATAGTACTAAAAAGGGAGATGAAAAAAAATTATTTAAAACATTAAAGGGCTGAGAAACAGCTTTCCTACTAATGGTAAACGTGTTTTGGTATACATATTCAGTCGTTTTAAGGTGAATGTTGTGCAATCTATGAAGCTATAAGAATATTTATACTACCTAGGGGAGATGGGTTCAGTCATGGTCTTAATCTAAGCTTACATTTACTTAACAAGGATTTCCAATTATTCCTTTTATCTAAAGAGGGTTTACTGAAGCAGTCAGGATTCTGGGATATGCCAGCCGCTTTTTTGAATTTCCCCTTTCACCAATGTTCTTCCTTGAGTATAATGCTTACTTCTGACCATTGCGAGTGGTGGCCGTGGGTCCAGCATGATCTGCTGCACCGGATCAGTTTGTTTCTCCTTCCAGTGTGAGGTTTCGATGTTCTTTGATCCTTGCTTCATGGGGTCGTAGGTTCCACCAACATAGGATTGTTCGCACTCGCAAGGTATTCTATACACACAATTCTTCATGTCTATTTGACTTCTAGGCTTTGTCTTCGTCAGGTGGCTTCTTAGGGAATCTTTGGAGCTAAATACTTTTGTATTGTTGTCCTAATCTTCGAATTTTGTCGGGGACTCCTTTGACATATGGCACATTTATGGAGGGTGCAGCCTCGGCGCCATCCTTGTGACGCTTCTTGATGACCTGGTCTACTTGTCTCGTGGGTCCTTTTTGAGTTGTTGTGAAAGAGCTTCCTGGGAGTTGCAGAAAGTGAATGCCCTCTCGATAAGTGTTTTTACTATTCCATATTTGGTGCTATTTAAATGATTTGAGGCATAATTAAGTTAATGATCTGTATGGGGTTCCTTCCTGTATACCGATGTGTGGATGGTATCGCTATTTTTCTGTACAATGATGCCTAGAAACGGCAGTTTATTGTTTTCTTTTTTTTCCCATGGTAAACTTGCTTGTTGGTGTTAAGTCAGTCAAGTGATGTAAAAAAGCTTGTAGTTCGTTATCGCTGCCATTTGAAATAATAAATTTGTCGTCTACGTAACGCAGCTATAGTTTCGGTTTCATATTCAATTGCCGGATTTTTAAACTATTCCATGTAAATGTTGGCGATTACTGGAGAGAGAGATGATCCCATCGATAGTCCGTTCAATTCCTTTTCTTGGAAGGAGGAATTATTAAGGAAGTATTCCAGTAGGTCCAATATGGCGTGATGGGTAGCGATGATCGTTCCTAAAGGGTTTGGTCCTCCCTAAGTTTCCTTCGGATGACCTGAAGTGTGTTCTTAACTGGGACGATTGTGTATAGAGACTTTCGACATCGAAGCTGACAAGTCGATCATCTGGTTGTATTTTCGTTGCACTTATTATCTCAACGAAACGCTGCGAGTTTTTCATGCTTGAAGAACTGGAAGCAGAAATCTGGATAGTTTGTATGCTGGAGAATTTCTGGAGCTTGTAATGGGTCGTAGAGGCATGTTGTGCTTGTGTATTTTTGGTAAACCGTATAAATGTGGGGGTTGGCGTTTGTGCTTCTTGAGTGAACGGTATATTCTTTCTTCAATGGTAGTAGTGGGGTCCTTTGGGATGCTCTGGTGGTTTTCTTCTTTCAAGACTTCTTTGATTTTTGGTTGTAGGTGGCAACATCCATCACGACGCGACGGTCGCGTTTTCTTTATCTGCAGGTAGACTCTTGATGCTCGTATAGCTTTCCTATATTGGGATGTAGTAAGCGTATTTGATCTTATTGAAATTTGTTGAATGTCACATCAAAAAACTAAGGCAGACCTTAAATACATAGAGGTTGATCGGTTGATGCTTTTAAGAATAATAATTGAAACAACTTTTCCATGTTTAACCAGTTCAGTTTATGAATTTTTGGAGAAATATTGTCGTATTTCTCTTAAAACCAAATATAAATCTCGATCAGTTGTTCTGCACCCTGTTTACCCTTTCGAATTAAACATGGATAATACATGATCATACAATAAGATAGCATAGACAATATATATATAATATGCTTCACACAACCTTTTTCGTACTTGAAAATTAAGACAGTATTTGTTTGCATATAATGTCTTTTACACATTGTATGATTTTTTACTTAGATTTGAAATAACATGAATCATGATTACTATATTATCTTAGTTTATTGTCAAATAGTACCCCTAAATTCTTGACAGTGTCCGTAAGTTTAACACGTTCGTCATTCAATTGGATATTAATATTGTTACGGCTTGGGGGTAGTTTCCCAGACAGCCTGGAGAAAACTCAGCATGTCTCCGTAGGGGTGTCGACATGGCCGGCACTATCGGCTTGGGGGCTCCTAAGACCTGAAGGGCTTTACCCGGGCTACGTCTTCGGGAAAGGTGGACGGTTAAAGGACCCAGGAGAGTTGTTCTTGCGTCTATAAGACGTATGGGCGCTCCTGGTGGTAATCAACGAAGATCAGAAGAGAGGCCTGGAGTATGTAAGACACATGAGCGCTCCTGATCGTAGGGGAGGCGACCAGTCAGAAATAAGAGGGAGCCGTGTCCACCCAATGTTCAAGTATTTATACACCGAAAGTGCCGACAATTGTTTAATTGATCTTGACATTGGGTGGCACAGTGGTCCGCGACCTCAACGCACAGTGGCCTAGAGGTGTAAAAAATATAATTATAATGTGGAGCCCGTCATTCTGTTGACAATATATTCTTTTAGAAATACAGAGCACCCGTCATGTGCAAAAAGTAAAAATTATGTCATTTTGCATTTGATTTAGGGTTATATTTAGTACTATATTTAAAAGTCTGTGTTTATATTTGCTTTAATGTCACTAAGAGTTCATTTTGGAGAATGATGGTATCTTACCCATATCAAAAGTATACAATATAAATATAAGGGAGCCCTAATATTAAGCCCTGCGGTACTCCCGACTCTACATCGTCACCGTCTTGATACTTCTGAGCGTAATCTCACATGTTGTCGTCTACTCTATAGGTGATTTTGAAAAAATGTTTTGTGAGTCCAAAGTAATAAAGTTTTGCAAGCATAAAAGTATGATTTACGCAATCAAACGTTTTGAAGTAATCAAGTAAAGTTAAGACCGTTGCCTTGCCATCATCCACACTCCCAACAGTTAGATCATTAATATGCAACACATTTCAATGTGCTTTATAGGAATCCGAGAGATTGTCCACAATTTCTGGTGCACCTCATATAAATAAAACTCAAATATTATTTTAGAAGTTCATTTAACCCAATATTTTGAAAAATAATTTTCATTTAATCATGTTCTGTATCTGAGTAGGAGACTGGCTTCGGCGTGTTTTGCAGTTCGGACGGTTGTTAGAGAATTAGGTATGTCGACTGCAAGAGGTGTTTACTATGCACTGGTTGAATCGGTAATTCGATATGGGGTCGCATTTTGGGAGCTATGTAATCAGGGACTGTTGGAAACAATATTTATTTTGCAAAAACGTGCAGTGAGATAGTTATGTAAAGCTAGACACAGGGACTCCTGCAGACCATTGTTCATATCCCAAAATATATTAACCTTAACCTCCCTTTTCATATTGGAGACAGTCAGCCTTGTCTTTAAAAACACATATAGGCTTTTGAAGACGAAACCTAATCATCATACGCGACAGACCCACGACTTACCATTACCCATACCACACTCTATCTTTACTAAAAGATCCTTGATATATCAAAGTCGGAAAATATTTAATCACCTTCCTACCGAAACTAAAACTTTGAATTCCATAACTCTATTTCGTAGAACGGTAAGGAAACACCTGTTAACTAGGGCATATTATAGTTTACACGAATATTTTTCCTCCAGCTTAATTGACTAGAGATTCTGTTTGTCTCTCACTTTTTTACCAGGGTTATTCTCTTGAGGAGTTTTTTAATGACAGCTTGGCTTGACCAGTGGTTAGTGTATTTATTGTATACATTTTGATTATCTGTCAGCTGTGCTGTTTATGCCTTTATTTGTTCATTTTTTTTAGTGCTGTGTTATATATTTTAGTTATTTTATGTGCTTTGTCAACAAAATTTTATATTTTATGACAATAGAGCTATTTTGAATTGAATTGAATTGAATATTGTGGGAATAAATAAATAACCGTATATTTCAGATCAGCAACGAGATCGTATCAGACTGTATTCCATTACTTTGTTTCAGACTGAAAACCGAGCATTGAGACTGAAAGATGAATTCCTTCCTGTAGAAAGTTTAAGTCCATCTGTTCCAGCCTATATTAGCAATAACCCCGAAGAACTATCCGTGGATCCAGGTTTTCCAATGGCTGTACAATACACGCAAACTACCGATGGAAGGTACGCTTATTGTATATTGTATTAGTTAGAAAGAAGCGATAGAATACGCTAAAAAGCGTTAAACATGATATAAAGACTTGAAAACATAAAACTTTGGCATGTCGATCCAAGGGTTTTATTTGCATTTTCTCTTAGGCTTACCTATAGAAATGCTTCAAGTGTATTTGAACTTTTCGTTTTAATTAGGTAATTAAAAAATCTATTTTTTATGATCTTCATATATCGAGACTAGGATTTTGAAATGACCTTCCTTTTACTTACATTTTTTTCTATAGGTCAGTTACAGATGTATAAACTCGACATTGTTTACACTTTTAAGAGGAGAATTTAACATGATAGTTTGGGCAAATAGTGACAACTTTTACTTGAAACTTATTAACATTAGACTGTTAATAATAAACGTCGCCATTTCAAAATTAGTTTAGAAACTTAGATTTTTGGCATTTGTACTTACAATAAAACAATCGACGATTTTTCGAGATGTGGCTGCTTTTTAAATTCCACGGTTGTGGTATTCCTTATTGCCTATAGAAAAACTAACCCAATGGGCTACTCCTTGTCTTATACAGGGTGTTACAAATTCGACATACGAGCATTGGAATCTCGGCAACCATAGTAGTTAGAAAAACGGTTAAATGGGGGCAAAGTTGTGCAATTCGGTGCTGATTAAAATGCCGCTTTAAAAGTTTTAAAATTCCGAAAACTTTCGATATTATTCGAAAAAAACCGAAATTTTGCAAAATCTTTTTTATTTTTTCCTGAGCTCATTTGAATAGCTATTTAAAAATAAATGACACTTTGTCATTGCAACTTTTTCTCCTCTACAAAATGACGTTATTAAACTAAAGATCCGACGTTTCGTCTCCGAGCGGCCAACATCAACTTTATTTTTTTTTAAATACGGACCTGGAATTTTTTTAACCGATTTTTAAACCCCCCTACTAATAATGAATTGTTTTTTGCTTATTTCCTTTTAAATTCGTATTTTACATTTGTCAGTCCGGTCCTGGCAACGAATCACAATAATTGTGATAATTAAAAACGTTTATTTTTATAAAAATCTTTACAAATGGGTTTGATGAAAATTTGAGTTTATTAGGAAAGCTCTAATTTCCAAAATGTTCAAAAATATTTTCTTTAACCCATAGGTACCTACCTACCTATGCACAGATCGATGTTTTTTATGATCCTTGCCATACTACCCCGTTTCAATTGACCTTTATAGCCTACGAACTGTATGTTGTATTATTCTTCCAATTCTTCAAAGTTTGTTTAAAGTTGATCTTACTGATAGGTGGATCGGAAATGGTGGGGCAATAGAGTCGCCAGCGAGGTCGCCAGATATTTCGCCTCTGGATTCCTTTTATGGGGGGCATTAAAAAATTTTAATTATATTAATTTATAAAAATGACTTAGATACCCATGCAGGAACTGGAAGAACGCATACAGGTTGCAGTTGGTAGGATAAGGAGAAGATCGGTTGAAAGGGCTGTCGCCAAAATTGGAAGAAGAATCGATCGTTGCATTGAGCAAAACGGCAATATTTTTGAACATTTAGAAAATTAGGTTTTATAATTAAGAAATTTATACTTATTAGAAAATTCTTATAAAATAAATTATGTTACTTATGTATGAATGTTTTAAATAAAATAGAGTGTTTAATTAATATTGTGATTCGTTGCCAGGACCGAACTGACAAATGTAAAATACGAATTTAAAAGTAAATAAGCAAAAACAATTCATTATTAGAAAGTAATACCGCTATTACATTTTGAGGGTAGGGGGGTTTAAAAATCGGTAAAAAAAATATAAATTTGATAAATAAAAATAAAGTTGATGTTGGCCGCTCGGAGACGAAACGTCGGATCTTTAGTTTAATAACGTTATTTTGCAGAGGAGAAAACGTTGCAACGACAAAGTGTCATTTATTTTTAAATAGCTATTCAAATGACCTCAGGAAAGAATAAAAACGATTTTGCAAAATTTCGGTTTTTTTCGAATAATATCGGAAGTATTCGGAATATTAAAACTTTTAAAGCGGCATTTTAATCAGCACCGAATTGCACAACTTTGCCCCCATTTAACCGTTTCTCTAGCTCCTATGGTTTCCGAGATGTCGAATTTGTAACACCCTGTATAGCCCAAAAAAAGCCGACAGGCTTTTTACTAAAAATTTCCGCTTTTAACCAAACTATTAATTAAATAATTGATTACGACTAATTTCCTAATAGAGCTGTTAAAGATACGTTGTAGTTACTTAGTACAGTAAAAACTCTGTTTGTAACCGCCTCCATAAAGTGATCATCTGCGTTAAACGGCCGGTTATGAATTCCTCATATTTAAAAATGGAAATCCCATTATTTTATACGCCTCTTTACCGACCCACCCAATATTTGAAGATGGCGGGAAAAAGGAAATGTCTTTCTTTGAGCGAAAAATTGAAATAATCGAGGAAAATGAAAAAAAAGAAATAATCGAGGAAAATGAAAAAATTGGTTTAAGTACCAGGAAATTGGCTGAAAATTTTAAAGTGGGTAAGACCCAAGTGACTATGTTCCTTCAAAATAAAGCAGAAGTTAGAAATTTGTCTCAAGAACGAAAATTTCCCAAAACCGAAGGACTGATACTCCCAAATTATCAAAGATACTTTATTATTATTTTATATCTCGTACTCTTTACTGCCTTTTCCATCTATAAACTGGAGCAATTATTTTAAAACTATTTCTTTGTATTATTTTTCTAAAAGTATGTCTGCTGCGACTTCTCGTCAAAAAGAATCACAATTTACAGCCCGTTGTGTCGCCATAGGCTTTAGCTCTCTCAGCCTATAGGCCAAATCGATTTCATCGATCAAACATATTTTTGTTTTCCTTCAGGTTATCTTGGACCTACTTTGATGAAGCCGGCTATATCTCTAGAGGCAGCTTAAGGAAGGGAGAAGATCCATATATTAGAAATAAATTTAATCAAGAGGCCAGTGATAGCTTACCAAGCAATAGGGAGATTCCGGACACAAGAGATCCCGCGTAAGTAAATTTATATTATTTAATCATGGAATAATTTCTATATCTGACAATGCATTTCCTTAATGTGCCCACTCAAATGAGAAAATAGTTATTTTCCTAACAAGTGCGGAAAGTGATACTTTCCTGCACGCGACCGCAGTTGACGCGAATGATGCGGAGCGGAGTTCGGGCAAGCGGTCAAGGGCGGGAAAGACACTTTACGCATGAGTTGGAAACATTATTTTTTCTACGACCGTCTATACAAAAAAGTATAGGTACCTACTTATTTTTCAAAAACTATTTTATTTCAACATTTGGTGTTAACTGGTAAGTGCATAAAGATGACGTCGATGGGGATGGCATCAAAACCAACATTTTTTTGTTTGAGAAACGACGTTAACTTATGGAAGTTCCCTATATCCAAATTTTGTTTTATTTTTACTAAACTTTTTACCATCGAATAGCGGGACCATAATGTATTAGATTTCAAAACCTTACTTAGGTCTGAAAAATACGCCAGAAATACCTCTTCCTTATAGGTTTTCGCCCCTTTCTCCTTACACCATGTAAAATGTTCGTATTGCTTTTCATACCTTAGTCTGAATTTGGCAGGTAACAGCTCGGAATTTACTTTATCTGCAGCCTTCAAAATGGCTTTGGGAAGTTCTTCATCGGATGAATCCATTAAATATTGCCTTGATTCGGTTTAATTTAGATAAAGACGGTATACTGTCACTTCGAATACGCTTTGAACAACTTTGACGTTTTATTTATTTATTTATCAAAACATACATAACAGGCAAAGCTGCCCAAATAGTACATACATACCTAAATGTAAAATATAACAACAACAGTTTGCAAAATGTATTATAAGTTACCGTAGAAGATGTAAGAATAAGAAAAGCAGCAATCCATTCTCTTGCATGTTGGTAGTTATTCAAACTTACAATAGTAAAGAGATACTGTCCCTAATAGAATAATAGCTCTCTACAAATATATTGCAAGCAATTTAAAACCGCAAAAGGTCATCAGGAACAGTCTCAAACAGCCTATCAATTCTATTTTTAAAAGTAATAGATTTACAATCGAAATTAAAATTGTGTGGAATAAACCTATTGTGCCATGTCATAAACCTATTGAGAACTTCGTTCTTGCTGACATCTGTTTGGTTGTGTTGCAGAGAAAATGTTTCGAGTAATCTTGTTGTTCTTGAAGAAACTCTAAAGTTTAATAGACCAAGTAGGCCAGGGCAGTCTATTTGGTTTGTGATAACTTTATGGCCGAAAGAGAGAGTGTGTTTAATTCGGCGCCTTTCCAATGATTCCAGACCTAAAGTATTTAAACGCTCATTGTGTGTAAGTGTCGCTTTATCAATTTTCAATTTATAAAGTAAAAAGTTGGCAAACTTTATTTGAACTCGTTCAATTCTGGCAATGTGGGTCCTATAAATAGGAGACCATACGATGCTGCAATAGTCGAGATGACTTCTGACCAAGGAAAAGTATAGTGATTTAAGCACTTCGATATTTCTAAATTCGCCACATTGCCTCATGATAAAACCTGCCATTCTAAACGCCCTAGAAATCACCCAGTCAATATGCTGTATAAACCTCAGCTCACTATCGAACAAAACACCAAGATCATTTACTGTTGTTACGCGTGTTAAGTCACAGTTCCCAATTAAGTAGTTATGTAAGACTGGGACCCTTTTTCTTGTAAATGAAATAACTTTGCACTTTTTAATGTTCAGTTGCATTTGATTGTTAGTACACCACAGATTTAGGCGCGTGACATCCGACTGAAAAAGAATACCATCATTGGCATTATTGATTACCCAGTAAATTTTAAGATCATCTGCAAAAAAAGAAAGCGACAATGTTGAAGGTTACTGCCCAGAGTGCCCAGGTCGTTTATAAATATTAAAACAAAACTGGACCCAAATGGGAACCTTGCGGTACTCCAGAGTGGGCAATGATCTTCTTCGACGTTACACTACCCATCTTGACAACTTGCGTACGACCTTCGAGGTAACTCTTAAACCAAGTGAGTAGTGGGGGGCAGACTCCATACAACTCTAACTTATAGAGTAACATTCGATGACTAACGTGATCGAATGCCTTCTGAAAATCAAAATATACTGTGTCGACCTGTAGACTTGCATCTAGGTAGGAAGCCAGAAAATTTGAAAACAAACTTAGGTTAGTATGACAAGATCGACCTGGAAAAAAGCCATGTTGATATGGTGATATTTTGTTCTGGAAAGCTTTAAAGAAGACTTTGGTAACAATCTTTTCCAAGATCTTCGCCGCACAGCTCAGTCCAGATATGGGACGATAATTAGTTACATCATTTCGGTTGCCACTCTTGAATAAAGCTGTAACATTTGCAAATTTCCACGAGGATGGGAAGACACCAGTAGTGAGTGATGAGTTATAAATGTAACTAAGAGGCACTGCAAGGGTATTTAAAAGGAATATCGGAGGTATCATATCTGGCCCAGCACTCTTATTAACATCCAAACCAATCATCTTGTTGAAAACAATGCCACTATCAACACAGATCTTGTGAAGATTAATTTCGCTAATAACAGGAAGCTGTATGTCTTGTTGAGTGTCGCCACATTGAACATAAACTGACTGAAAATATTCAGAGAACAAATCAACCAATTCAGTAGGGTTGTTAGAAAGAGTACCATTATAATTCATTTCCCTTGGATATCCCACAACCTCGCGCTTTGATCTAATGTAGGACCACAGGGAGTTAACGTTTCTTAAAATATTAAGCTGGGTAAACCTATTATAGTCGGAGTTAATAGATGTTTTAGAGTTTCTTCTTAATTGTTTATACGTAGTCTCGTCTGTCGGGAGTTTAGTTCTATTGTATTTATTAAATGCAGTATTCTTTTTGGAGATCAGATTAATAGTTTTTTTTGAGAAATAAGATGGGTATTTTAAAGTGCTTAGTAACAATGACACGCATTGGTTATCATAGCAAATGCTATCAAACCCCCTTCACGGGTTGGTTTAATAGTTGTTTTGTGATATGACTTTAAAGAAATGTGCAGGGTTCTATATATTATTATATCTTTATTATTTTATATTTTGAAAAAATTAAAAATACAACAAAAAGCTAGAAAAGAGGTAGATTTTATTAGATGGACTATTTCGTAAATATCTATTTACCTATTGTAACAATAGTTATAACTTCCGAGGTAAAAAACTGTCTCATAAGGTCAAAATATGCATAATTTTACTTTCCCGCACTAGTGCGGGAAAGTGACACTTTCAAAACTAAAATGCGTGCGGGAAAATGGGTTAAAACGCACGGTCGTAGAAAAAGAACGTTTAATATCAAAACTACTGACAAGGGCATTAACTCTTTAAATCCTAAAAACTAACTGGGACTCATGACAGGCCTAATCTTGATTACTATACCTTGATCTGTGTCGTGTGTGAAGACCAACCCATCTCATGCTACTAACGAATGTGCGGCACTAACTTGTTGGGGAACAATGTCTCCGGAAAGTATTACTTTTATGACGTGTCTTTGGTTAACATCTTTGTTTAAAGAGCTATTTACTCCATTATTGACATAATAACTACACTCATTAAAGTTACATAACTTGTCAGAGCAGGCCGTATACCAATCAGTCAGAGCCTTTAAACAAATAGAAGAAGAAGGGCTACACTCATTGGTGAGGGCGGCGGAACTTTCGGTCCCATATTGGGTAAGGTACCTGCTAGAAATTTTAGGTCAAGTAATCTTGCAAGAAATTTCGGCCCCGAACATTGCAGGTAATGCGAATTTAACCAAAAAGGTGGATTAGATGCCGTGTTAGCGCTGTTTAACCAATATAAGTCTATAAAAGGGGCAAACAATTAATAATAATATTCCCCGGTGAACTTGAAAAAGGCGAATTGGAACCAAAAAGGTGGATTAGATGCCGTGTTAGCGCTGTTTAACCAATATAAGTCTATAAAACCGCATTAGCCGAGTTGCAGGTCAAAAATTGAGTTAGTTCAGGTTAGTTGCAGTTTCATTTTATAAATGATTCAAAACACAAAAGATCATAAAAAAATTAAAATGTTATAACGTTAGACCATTGGGGCCGAAAATGCCTGTAATAAAAACATGACCCTTCCATCCCGGGGCCGAAAGTTCCTGTCAAAATCGGGCTGCTACCTGGCCGGGGAAATTTCCTACGCCCCTCATTGGTGGGGGCGGCGGAACTTTCGGTCCCATATTGGGTCAGGTATCTGCTAGGAATTATAGGTCAAATAATCTTGCAAGAAATTTCGGCCCCAGATATTGCAGGTATAGCTCATTATCATTTAAGTACCCACACCCACCCGGGGTAATTCCCGACCCGGTACTTTAGGTATGATATAATTAAATTCTTATAACAATGACACAAAGGGTATTTATTTATACTTAAAGATCAATTATAATCATTCCTTTTCAGTTCTTGAAATTGTATATTTTATGCAATCTTTTAAAAATGAGTTTAATAAAAAGTGTCCGTAACCGAGATTTACTTCTTGTAGAAAACTATACGTGTTGTAAAAGCAAAGAACTAAAAAGTGCGGTGAAGTATCGTGGCGCTGCATCCAGAAGAATTCTAAATGCGTAGCAAATGTGGTGACAAATCGGTTCTGACGTTACAATAACGAAAGCTGATTTAGCGCATAATCATGGAATAGATAAACGCAAGATACAGAGAAAAGTAATTATCAATGCGTGCAAACGAAAAGCTAAAGAAGATTTAACAGAAAACCTGCTGAGATTATTTGACGAGCTATTGCTACAAATTCTTCAAATGATGTGACAATCTCAGACATTGAGGCTATTCGAAAAAATATTTACAACTGTCGTCGGAAATTGCTACCAAGTTCATTACCAAAATTAATTAAAGAAGTTCATAGTGCAGTGAGTGCTTATTCTCTTACAACAAATACTGGTGAAGATTTTATATTTATAAATAGTCTTAAACATAATATAATTATTTTTTCATGCAAAACAAACATTCGTGCATTATGTGAAATGGAAAAATTGTATAAATGTATATGTACGGAACATTTTCATACTGCACCAAATATGTTTGTCAATTATTTACCATACATAGGCTGGAAATAGAAATTATATACCGTTAGTATATTGTTTGTTAAGAGATAAAACAGCGGCCACATACCAAAATATATTTTTTCTGCTAAAATCAAGAATATTTAAAATTTTCAGATTGTCGTTACATCCTGTAGAAGTCTTTGTAGATTTCGAAAAAGCAATTAATCTCGCAATGCTAAGTATTTTTCCACAAGTACAAATTAGTGGCTGCCGTTTTCACTTACATCAAAGTTGGTTTAAAGAAATGCAATTACATATTTGGTTTGGTTCACGAATTTAAAAATTAAAATTCAGATATTGGAAAATGGCTGAGACATACATTTGGTTTAACATATTTAGCTCCAGAAGAAGTAGAGGACTGTTTTGTATTTGATTTAATAAGCTATAAGCCAAATATCTAAACCTATCTTATACCGGTGAGTGCAAAAATGAAGAAGTCCTGTATGTCATGAGAGAGGAAATTATTCCGATTGTTCATATCCTTGATGATATTTTTTCATGTTACCTTTTTTATAGATATCTTATCATAACCAGTTAAAAAATGTCATGCATTCCAATCTTCTTATACACATGCTTGCTTACTTAGTTCTCCATGCAAACTAAGAAAACATAAAAACATCCAATTAGAATTTGTATAGTCCGCCTCCATCTCATAGAATGAAAGAGGGAGATATTTGAAATTTTTTAATAGAACATATTCCTTTTTCCACAAATTAATTATAAATTATTGTTATTATTTGGGTACTTAATAATATGTAGTAATATTTAGATAGTCACCTTCACATCATGCTAACGATTAGCAAAAACTCTCTACTGCGACAATTAGCACCCGCGAACGGATTGAATTCTCATTGAAACATTTTTATAAGTCCGCTGTTTACGGATACCTCGAATGAAAGGCGACGAGTTGAAAGTTAACTTATCTCCATTTGGTAAGCGAAACAGATATAAATTAAAACCCGGCCACAATATTACGGATGTCGTAATGGTAATTTGCTACTGAAAGGGAAAATTTATCGGAATTTCTCGTTTCGCTCTACGTTATCTTAGATTTACTAGCATGTTTGTTTTTAGTGCTTTTAAGAAGGAAGAATACCGTTTAAAATGATGATGCGGCATTTACTTATTAATGGAGCTATGGTTGTATTAAACCATGGGAACGCGAACATCGCAATTTTACTTTTGAAAGAGAGAGTCGTCTCTAAGTTTTACAGGATATATCCGTATCCGTTAGTAAGCCACTAAATGTAATTGAGACAACATGCGTGTTTACAGCTTTATTTGAAAGTTATTTTTGATCAATTTTTTTTAACTCGTCACTCTTGACGCTAGAGTTTGCTGGAAATTATTATTAATTATTAATATTTGAACTTAAATTAGTATCTAGAGGCTTCTTGAAATGCGGAATTCGAATTTGATGTCAGTATTGCTCCTACTTGTAGAGAGCGACATATACAGGGAAATTTTTTTAAGTGTCTCACCCGATTGGCGATTTTCTTGCTGACTATAATAAAAAACAAATTACATGTTTCTCAATGATTTTCGATAAGGAAGCCGAATTTAATGTCAAAAAATAAATAGATTTAAAAATTTGACAGATGAGACGCCATCTTGAATTTTCTTGGCAATTTTGAATGGCAACCCCCATAAATAACCCCAGGATTGAATTGCATTCGGCGATCCGATTCTAAAACTATATAGTTGTTGATACTTATCTTCAGTCGTTTCGGAAATACGGGTGTTCCTAATTTGCCTTCATCGATTTTGTCTTTTAAGTGTCTCACCCCTTTAATAAATAGACCATAGACCTTCTTAGCTGAACACCCTAATTTTTTCACAGTGACATAATTTCCCGTGAGCAAGCGATCTACGCTATAGTCAAATTCGACAGATATCAAAAAGTGACAGATACGACGCCATTTTGAATTTTTTTAAATGGCAACCCTCATTTATAACTAGACGATTGAATTGCATTTGGCGACCCGATTCTAAAACTATACCTATAGTTGTTGATATTTATTTTCAGCCGTTTCGGAAATACGGGGGTTCCTAATTTGCCTCCATCGATTTTGTCTTTTAAGTGTCTCACCCCTTTAATAAATAGACCTTCTAAGCTGAACACCGTAAATCTTTTCACAGTGACATAATTTCCCGTGAGCAAGCGATCTGCGCTATAGTCAAATCCGACAGATGTCAAAAAGTGACAGATACGACGCCATTTTGAATTTTTTTAAATGGCAACCCTCATAAATAACTAGACGATTAAATTGCATTTGTCGATCCGATTCTAAATGTATATAGTTGTTGATACTTATTTTCAGCCGTTTCGGAAATACGGGCGTTTCTAATTTGCCTCCATCGATTTTGTCTTTTAAGTGTCTCGCCCCTTTAATAAATAGACCTTCTAAGCTGAACACCCTAATTTTTTCACAGTGACATAATTTCCCGTGAGCAAGCGATCTACGCTATAGTCAAATTCGACAGATATCAAAAAGTGACAGATACGACGCCATTTTGAATTTTTTTAAATGGCAACCCTCATAATTGTACATTTATCTTGTTTTTATGAAAAAAAAACTGTGTAATTCCCTCACTCGGATATTTTGGTTACAAACTGGCAACACTGTCGATAACTGACGTCACTCGAAGGGTATGACGTGCATCGGTTTTTGTTTTGCATCAAGTATATGCCTGTATTACAGTCGGGATGTGCATATAACTGTTGTAACTTTTTTAATAGGATTGTCGTTTGTTAAGTATTTTTTCTTATGTTATTGTTACTGTTAATGAGTAAAAGAAGATATTATTATTTCGTGACTGACTGTTTCACAGTATTATTGTTAAATATTTTTTTAAATGTTATTATGAATCAATGTAAAATAATAATACCACAATTAAAAATAGCTCTCTTGTAGTCTGAAGAGGGTTTAAATTAAAATAAACCAAAACGTCACAGAAAACAAATATTGTTTTTCTATTCCAAAATTGACCGAAAACCCAGGAAATTAAAATTAAATTGTTGAACTAACGGTGAGGAAAAAAATATATGAAAGTTATTATGAATGTTGATAAATAAAAAAAAAATTCTGTTTTTGTTTTCTGCTTCCTTCAGAAATGTGCACCGAAAGAATATTCTTTTTCTCGAGAGCGGTTGCTCGTAGCGACTTCTACCAAGTATTCCTTTTATAAAACAATATCTTTAATTTAATATGCGATGATTCACTGGAGAAGAAAGAGAAAATTGCTTAAGGTTCTTGAACCAAGGTATGGGAAGCTCGAAAAGTTTTCTAAATTGACATAAAAAAAGTATAAAAATCAATTGGAAAAAAATTTAGGTATATTTTAACTCCGCCCTCCCCTATTTCTGATGCTGCTTGTTAATTATCGAAATTTTAGGGACACTAGCTCGATTTTGCCTATAAAGTTTACTCGAATACCTAAACCTCAAAGTTTGTATGTTCATTGATCTTGAAAATATTAAGAGAAAACATCTTCAGAGTCTACTCTTTGCGAGGCTGTAGTTTGGAGTTGTTACATGACCTTTTGACCCAGTTTTCACCCCATCTACTCCATCTCTAATTATTGACCATACCTTCTAGGCTAGGACACCCTGTATATGATTATAGTTATTTTTTGCGACGTCTTGTTTTAAAGCTTTAATATATTGACTTATTTTCAACTAGAATCGTTCTTTGTCACCATTCTAGGTAGGTCTTATGAATAAAGTATAAGATGTCATTAATATTTCATTAGTGTTATAAAACGACAAAATTTCAATATATTACATATTATAGCTGTTGTAAGTTTATTTGCTACTTTTAAGTAAAAAGGCAGTATTTTCTTATGCTAAATCACAGCACTGCAGAAAACGATTCACGTTGGTCTTGAATGTTTGGAGATTATACTCGTTGGGGAACACGCCTTTAGGGAGGTCGTTCCAGAGTGATGACGTTCTCAAGATGAAAGAATTTTTAAACAGTGTCGTTCGAGGGGACACTAAGCTAAACCACGTATGGGTGGGCTGCAGTGGCTCGTCGTGTATTTCTACCATGCACCGCTCTGGGTGGAATCAAGCGGGCAACCTCAGTTGAGCACTTGCCATGTAAATATTTTTAAAATAGACTCAAGTCGCCAACCTGCCTTCGATGCTCAAGGCTTTCCAGGTTGTTTGTCAGATTATGGCCACCGATCAAGCGAATGGCTCTTCTTTGAATAGAATCCAGTAATCTCAGGATATGTTTAGGAGCAGAGCCCCAAATATGCGAGCAGTTAGTCGAATTTGGGTTTTATAGAGCATCAAAAGTTGTTGTGCCCTAGCAATGGCCGCAGCGTGACTATGCCAAGACATATGACTATCTAAATTGACACCCAATAAATCAAATTGATGAAGTCAAGAGAATCAAGTGTCCCGCCATGACTATATCCGGTTCTTCAACATTATGTTTTTTAGAAAAAACTGCCACCTGAGTTTTTTTAGCGTTAAGTTACTTGGCTACTGTCACCCCAGACCTGAGACCTCTTGCTGCTTATAGAGATGTGCATTGACAGCCAATGTTCGAGTATCCAAAGTAAAAGATGAAACAAGTGTGCTGTCATCAGCGAAGCTATATAAAGGGTTGTTGGTTCTCTCTAAAAGATCGCTAATGTATAGCAAACAGAGGGTGGGCGATAATATGGAACCGTGAGGGACTCCGGCGTTGATGTTAAATGTGTCTGAAAGAAATTCGTCCATCGCCACTCGCAGAGAACGGTCTTTAAGAAAGCTTAACAGCCACTTTAGTTAAAAGCCCCTCATGCCATACTCGGTCAAAGGCCTTGGAAATGTCCAGTGATACCGCCCGGGACTCCCCATGATGTTCTATTACGTTGTTTCAAACGTGAGTAACATAAGCGAGAAGGTCTCCTGTTGACCAACACTTACGGAATTCATACTGGCGGTCGCTAATAATGTTGAAACCTGAACCTGAAAGCAATGCGGCTGAACGCCAGTTGTTTGGCAAGGTCTTCTTGCCTTTTTTGGGTATGAGCTGGACACGCGCAATTTTCCAGCAAGAAGGAAATATTCCTTTCCTGTAAGATAAGTTAAATAGCCTACAAAATACCGGCGTCAATTAATCAGCGCATGTCTAAATTACGATGACTGGAATTTCCTCAGTATATAAATATAACTGAAGTTTTCCTGCTTTTTTAAATACTATTCTAGTTTTGTTTATACTTATCTTCGTGCAATTATAAGGTTATGTGCATGATAAATCAAATTTTGTAACGGCAAATTAAATAAATACATTTTGATTGTTAGTTTAATAAAGTCGCTTTCGTTTTTATTTATTTTTGATAAAAACCCTTTGAATATTTTCAGTTTTGAATATTTTACAGGTATTTTTGAAATAATAGGGGTACCCAAAATTCTCTGTGGCGAAGATCAAGATTGAGACGATATGGATACTACAAATTTTAAGATAACTTTCGAAGTGAAATATTTTTTATGTTAATAGAGGTAAACGCGATTTTTAAGTGGTTCTTCCAAATTTCAGCGGCAATAGTTTGCTTCAATGGCGAGATATAAAATGGAATAGGAATTATTGCATGCAGGGTGTTTCTTAAAACCGTTACAATTTTCCCAAACTTCATTGGTTCCGCAAACTTGCATTTTTTCAATTCGTCTAGTGTTTATTTTCGTGTGGTGAACCAATACATAAAAAAATGCCAGTCTTTGGAAGCAATGAAGTTTGCAAAATTGTAATGGGTTTAATAAACGTCCTTTATGCAGCAGTTTCTATTTTATTTAGATGTCACGGTCGCAACAAATTCTTGCCGATGAAATATGAAAAATAATTTATTTCGAAAATTATGCGAAATATTGGTAGTACTGATCCGTTTCGTCTGGCCAGCAGTTTACTTCTGCCAATATTCAGCAGACCTATTTTTTTTAGATGTAGACGAAGATCTTGGAAAACAGAACTACCACCTACTAGCGTAATAATTACATTCCACAATGAAGCAAGATCAACACTACTAAGAACTGTCGTAAGGTAGGTTCAAAGTTAAATAAAATAAAGTTATTTGTTTTATATAGGTATGTAGATCAAATTGATATTTTCAGTGCATTTGCAATACAGTATGTCTCACTTTTCATGACTCCCATATTATAGCTCCATCATTAACACTGCGATTTTTGAAAAGTTTGGGTGGAAGGTAAAGTCTGTTCAGAGATATAAGAAAGTGACTAACTGATCCTTATTAGGACAGACCCGGGCCAGCTATAAAACTGAAATATGGCCGAACAGGTCCGTATTTTGCTTAGAATTTAATCATGATTTGTAATAAAAATAAGTAAGACATTAAATAATATTTCATTTGTTTAAATGTGAAATTACAAGTTATTTTATTATTAAAAATTATATTTGTGATTACAAAAATATACAAATTATTCGGTACTTATAATAATTATTCACTAATATATCAATATCACTATCGCTATCATCATCTGTTGTAATTATTATTTGTGCTATATTGTTTATATGGATATAGGATTTTTCCACATTTTCAACATGTGTAACAGAATTTGCCCAACTTTGTGAAGGGATGTTAAAAACTTCAGTTTCTATAAGCTCAACTACACTGGAGTTAATAGTAGGGCAAATATTGTTACGACGAATGGCAGATTTCAGTTGGTGCCAAACATGTTCGATGGGATTAAATATACAATGGTATGGTGGAAGCCTTAAAACTGTATGCCCTAGATTTTTTGCATAATTATCACAGAAGTATTCCTTTTGTAGTTTTAAACTTTGTAAAACCTCAATTAATTGCCTTTTGGTGTAATCTTCCTGAAAATAAATGTCATTATCATACATGTAGTTTTGGATTCTTGCTTTTGTGTCATTTGAGGAGGGAGTCTTGGTCAACTGCCTACTATGGTAGCTTGCATTGTCCATTACAATTACGCTATTCGGAGGTATATTTGGAATTAGCTTGTTTTTAAACCAATCTTCAAATAAATCAGCAGCTGCTTGCTTGCTGACCGCACGTTCAATGAGAGTTGAATAAACATTGTTTATAACTTCCTTAGTTTCCACAGAAAAGTGCTTTCTGCTTCTCGACGGGGTTATCTCCTGAGATACATTGGGCTCGCACATATTTTCCATGACTAACACACGATTAAACAAACGCTGTATTACACACGAAGTAAGAATAATTACTAAGCTTAAAGCTAACTAGAGTGGCTATATACACTATTGGCAAGCATTTATCTTACATGCGGAGGTTTTCAGTGTGATAAAACGGTATAGGCAAAGGCTCGAGAGAAATAAAGACAGACAAAATCATGCTCTAGCCGATTCCCCTTCCACCGACCAATACGCTTTTATGGTAGAGGGGAATACTAGCGGGCACGGTAGGTGGGCGACGGGCGACGGCAGTATCGTATCAGCCAGATATTGGAGCAGTAGTGATTGTCAATCGCATTTTGTGCGATGTTTTACGACGTCGTTTTTTTGCGGTCATGTTTATCACTGGTAGTTCTATTAATACATACAACTAACAGTAATTTTAAGGTGTTTAAATTTTTATCGGCCTTAAGCATAAAAGTAGAATAAAACCTGTTATTCTAAAAAAAAATAAACTCATGAACATTTTAAAAAATAAATAAAATTAATGGTAATTTTAATTAAAAAATAACTTTAAACAATAAGTATTCTTAAAATGGTATAAAACTAAAAAAGTCATTTTAATAAATGCTCGAAGACATTGCCTTGCTGGGCTTCGCAATACCCGAGCCGATCATAAAACTCCGTCCTAACATTCGACAATACCTCCGGTGTTATGGAATTAGTAATGTCGAATATTTTTGCTCTTAAGTCAACTAAATTTACAGGCCTCTCATGTGGATACCTGTAAATTAGTTGAGTTAAGTGGCCCCACAAAAAAAAGTCGAGGGGAGTCAAATCCGGTGACCTTGCCGGCCATGGTATGGTACCTCTGCCACAAATAAGCCGTTCAGGAAATGTCATACTCAAAAACTCCTGAACTCGCCTTGCATTGTGAGCAGGGCAACCATCCTGCTGAAACCAAATTTCTTCGAAATTAACATGCAAGGCACGCACAGCTGGTATTATTTCCTCTTGCAGCATCTGCAAATATTTTTCCCCATTTAAGTTGCCGTCAATGACAAAAGCTCCTACAATATTGTCGCCCAAAATACCCGCCCAACAGTTTAATTTTTGGGGATATTGTGTCCGCAAAGGCGCACTTAAATGTTTATTTTCCCGTGACCAATATCTGGCGACTGCAGGATTATGATAACCATGAAGAGAAAATGATGATTCATCCGTAAACACAATATTTTTTTAAAAATCTTCATTTTCATCAATTTGCCTTCTCATGGTCTCACAAAACTCCATTCGCCTCATAAAATCATCTGGAAAAATTTCTTGGGTAGTTTTCATTTTATAGGATTTATACCCATGCTTTTTTAAAACATGTCTAACTGTGCGGTCTGGAATGCCAATTTCTTAAGAAATATGGGTGCTGGAACATGGCTCACTTGCTGCCACAAAAGCGCATACATTTTCGTCCCTCTCGACTCTTTATTCAGGAATAGGACGGGCTTGTTGATCCTCGTGATAGCATTTACCACATTGGTTAATGCACCCGGATTTTTTAAAACGATTATAAATATTAATAATCGTTTGGCGGGAAGGAACCTGTTGATCAGGGTACGCAAATGCAAATTGCCCAACAACACCTTCGGCACTTTCAGCTTTGGAATACCATAAAACTATATTAATTTTCTGTTCACGCGAATACATTTCTTTTAAATATTAATTTACTCCTTTCTATGCAAAAGACTCTGTGAATATGAGCCTTGCCGTAGCCGCCCCCACCAGTCCTTACAAGTCTTGCATAGTACCGCCACCCGCGAAAGCAAAGGGCAGGGTTTCGATCAACCAGTAAAAATGAAATTATTTATGTTGTCTTTCCCAATAAAATATTAAAAACTTAGGTTCGAAAAGTCTACGTGACAACGTCGCAAAATCCAGCAGTTCCGAGGCCGCGCGAAAGGAATACTCTCGTTTGTTCTCGTCGTATTGGAAGGGGAATAGGGGAAATCGCTGTCGTTCTCTTTTTAATCTTAGGCATTTTATAACCATACTATTCTATTGCATTAAAATTGGCCTGCAAAGTTTTACTTTGCCGATAGTGTATATACAGTCTTTAAAACATAATTTGTTTTATGGGATTAACCCTCTCATTTTGAATCGGGTAAAAATCGGTTTAAAATTACCAAATTATTACTTTAATAATGAAATTACGTCTTCCGGATTTGTAGTTTACTTTAAGACATTTTTAAGTACGGACCATAATTTACCTGCATTTATTTATTCATTCATTGTTTGTGTATGGCCACCGTTGTATAATCCCATTAAAAGGCAAAGTGTAACTTTCTTATATCTCTGGACAGGCTTTACTTACCCTTACCCATCAGGAGATTGTGGTACGGTAGAATATTTAGAATTCCACCAGTGGCGTCCTTGTTATTAAGAAACCATCCCACACCCCAACACTAAATTTTAAAAGTATGGTGTAAAGGGGTTTCACGTTATAAGAAAATAAACTTTTCACTTTTTACAGTGCTAATGCTATTAGATTTTCTCAACATTTACCTTTAGAACGTAAGTTGGCCATGACAAAGAAACGCCTAATAATAATTCAGAATTACTTTGAAGTGCCATTTCACATTATTTCGGTGTTCGCACAAATTTGTAGGTACTGTAAAAAGTGAACACTATACTTTTGAAATTCGGTATTGGCGTGTTTTTAGTAACGCCGAGTAAGATTGTAATATTATTTTACAGCTAAAACGATGCCTAATATCTTTTTTTCGAAAATTAGTTCCCGTTTTCTTCATAACTAGGAACGCCACTGGTGGAATTCTACCGTGCCACAATCTCCTGATGGGTAAGTACCTTCCACCCAAATTTTTCAAAAATCGAATTGTTAATGAAGGAGCTATAATATGCGAAAGGTCATACTGTATTATAAAAAAATAGTCTAACCTTACTAATAATGTTTAGATCGACATCGTAAGGATTACAGAATAGGCGGATAAGTGGGACATCGTTCGGTATAATTTGATGCCTAATAGTTTCATTTTTATAACAATTAAATTAGTACACATTTTGTTTTTTTTTCTGGTATTTCAAAGTTATTGCAAAACTTGTATAATGTCAAGGTAGACTTAGCTGTGACATTAACCCAATACTTTTACTGCCGGTTAGATGAAATAAAATCGCACTCTCACTTTTAAATAAATACCTAGCGTTAATTACGAAAGAAAAGAAACACTCTTTTTTTTTTAGTAGGTGCAAATCCATGTTATCATTATACAAGGTGTTCGGTAAGTATATGGCATACCCCAAATTTTGACAGATATCATTTTACAGAACTGAAAGCTGATTTTTTAAATCCTGTGGTCATTATTTTTTAAAAAAGGTGATCTACATTTGTTTCGATAAAATTAGCCGTTTTCGAAGAAACTATATTTTTTATATAACGCAATTACAGCACCTGATGAAAATCTCATCAGTTCACATCGTTTCGTATTGTAGCCGCTATAAGCGGCAAACGCCCGAATAGTCAAATTCGTGTCGCTCCAAAGTAACGTTATTTTGGATCGTTCGCGATTGTAACGCTTCAGACGTGGAACCGTTATTTCCATCACTAAGAAATAGAGAAGAGCGGTTTCCATGTAAAGAGAGATAAACATAAAGACATTTCAAACAGCGCTCCAATTGCTGGTGGCTGCTGAAATAATAAATTAGAATACTAGTTGTTTTATTCCGTTAACAATATGTTATTGACAACACTTATCTAAATTGTCTGATTGATTCAGTACATACGACTTAAGTAATGGAGGCTTACTTCTTTACTTAATATGCTGACATGCATCTAATTTATGGACAAGCACTCGGCAATTATGTGGAGGCGAGAAGAATTTATTCTGATACATTTCCCGCATCGTGGTGAAGAAGGGCCTCCAAGGAGAGCAACGAGCCCTTAAGAGGAGGCAATTTAGAAATGAGATTGCAGAAAATCCTTCTAATAGTGTAAGAAAACTGTCGTTCCAAGTTCGTGCGACAAAGTGGGTTGTTCATGAGACCCTTCGAGAACTGCTACATCCTTATCACGTCCAGAAGGTACATACCATGCCTCCCGCTGATTATCCTGTAAGAGTCAACTACACAAGTTGGTTATTGCAACGAATTAGGCAAAATCATAACCTTACTAGTGTTGTTTTGTTTACGGACGAAGCCGCTTTCACCCGAGACGGAGTAATACATTGCTATAATTTGCATATTTGGCATGAAAATCCCCATGCAACAGTACAGACAAAGCACCAACAAAGATTTATGGTTAACATGTGGGCCAGGGATTATTGGGAATCATCTCATTGGACAGTCCTTTATTGAATGCAGATTAAATGGTGCCATATATTTGCAATTCTTGCAACAAAACACATACGGTTTATTAGAAGATGTGCCCTTAGAAATCCGATGTGATATATGCACAGCGGTGCACCGCCCCATCTTAGCAATTTAGTTCGTCAGCACTTATGAAATACCTTTGGTAATCAATGGATAGGTCGAGGTGGGCCTAATTTATGGCCACCACGGTCGCCCGACATGACTCCATTGGATTTTTTTTATGAGAACAAGTAGATCTCTTACATTTTTAGCATTTCTCCGTTAAAGTTATTTCCGATATAACTCCACTCCACTTCTTCTTTACAAGACTTTTCACAATTCCCCTTGAAAATAAAGAATTTAAATCAGAACTCAGCTTACTTAATTAGACAAATTGCTACTAACAATGGTTTCCCTCTTAATATAATTAACAAAATATACTGTAAACATTTGATCAGACATCTCAACAAAAACCTTCTATCTACTGACAAAACTGTCAAAAAACTTTACTCGTTACCATATTGGGGACCAATTTTATATAAGCTCAAAAACCATTTTAAGTCTTTCAACATTGAAATCGTTTTTAAAACCCAACATACCTTGAAAAAATATTTAACGAACTCCAAAGATACTGTCCCAATCTCCAACAAATACGGAGTTTACAGAGTTTCTTGTTTAACAGAAGATTGCAATGCATGCTACATAGGACAGACCGGACGTAAGCTTTCGGTTTGAATCAGAGAACACTGTAAAGAAATAGAAAAGGCTCATACTCAGAATCTCTTTCCATCAAATATTAAGTCTAGTTTCTCGAGACATGTCCATACTAATCAACACAAATTTGATCCTCAATCCGGTGTCGAATTCTTACGCCTTTTCAACAAAGGAAACAAACTTGATCTCCTGGAAATTCTTGAAACTAACAAAGCTTTAAACAATAAAAATGTCAGTTGTCTCAATGATCAAATCCAACATACACCTACACGTTTTTTTTAATGCCCTTAATTTCAATCACTAAACAAATAACTCTACCTCTCTATTTCTATTTTCTGGTCAGTGTAGTTGTGTAATTTTTAATTTTTTAACTAATAATTTAATAAATAATGAACAATTTAATTACCAGGTTATGTACAGCCATCTGTGGTAGACTTTTCATGTTTAGTCACAACCATCTTTCAAAAACAAGAAACTAGCGACAAGAATGTTATACTTAAAACCGAATCCCTACCACGATGTAACTTATGTGTATCGTGATCATACTGACATTTCCCATCTTATAACTTCCACCATATTGTTCTTCAACTGTCAACTTCCAACTGTCAATCGATACAGTACGAGAACACGTTGTCAGTTCTCTTTTAGTTGTGTTTGTCTCCCTGTTCATCTTTAAGGGTATACAAATCAGAGATTTTTATTTTAATTTTTCTAACAAATTTTAATGTTTATTCTTTGTTCAAACGTCTATTAACTGCCCTAAACAATGGGATTAATATAACTACGGGAAACTGGACCTTAGGTCTCCAGTGTTAAAATTTTACAAAATGGAGTAAGTACAGAACTCATCAATAAGTTTAAACGATTACTAATTTAAAATTTCTTTTCATTTTACAGATTTTTACTTAATTGATAACAGATGTTTTCTTTCTTTCTCCCTTTCTTTTAATACAAATTCATAATATGAATTAGAACTTCGAAAGTCTTCTTTATGTATCCTTACTTGAACCTGAATAAGAAGAACATGTATTTCTTTATGACCTTCTAAATTTCACAATTATCTTCGAATTTATTGCCTCTATTAACAAAATTTGTTGTCAGTATGTTGATTGCATTTTCAAAAAATTTTTAAAGCTCCATCAACGTCACCTTCCACCTACAATTTTCTCTATAATGCTAATATTAACTGCAGTACTATTTTTTGTCTCCTGAAGATGAAGGTTACTACTTTCGAAACATGTAGACGCGCTTTCATAAAACTGAGCCTCTGATTGCTCTTATTAAATTACTGGAGAAAGACTTTTTGACTTTCTTTCCTTTCCCTATTTCCGAAAGGTTCCTCTATGCAGCACACTTCGATTTGGCAAACAAGAGGTAACAAATCTTTCACATTTCAAACATTCTTGCGTTTAAGTAATTTTCGAAATATCAACCCTTTCAATGGTTCTTTTATGTGGCACTCTTTGATTTGAAAATGTATTACAATAAATTATTCTTGCATTCACACAATTGTCGAGTACTCGTACATAAGGTAATAATGGCAAATTTTGTTACTTTGATGCGAATTATTATGTTATGTTGTGATTTAATTAGTTATTGTGTTCCAATAACTTATGTTAATAAACTTGATTATTAAATAAATTTCGAAAGTCAGTGCTTCTACTGTATTATGGTTTTTGTCCTTATGACCTACATGAAATATTAAAGTTTCATTAAATTATACATGGCGGCTCAAAATGTAGAGCCGAACAGGTAAGTCGCTGGATACCCCTTTGAAGCTCTGTATCTTAGTAAATTAGGGTTATTTTGATGTCCCCTATACACTCTCGAGATTATGCCATATACTTACCGGCCACCCTGTATACAGAAAAATTATACGAAATATTTATTAACGGTTTAGTACAAAAATGTGCAAATAAATACAAATTTAAAAATATTTTAAACGGGTTTTATATTTGGAAGAGTTTGGTGTTCCTGGAATATTAGGGTAGGTTCTTCCCGTTGACCTAGAATCACCAACGAAGATCTCATTCTATGTGGAATTAGTATTATTAAATTTTAAAGAAAACAAACGATTTTTTTTTTCGTCTAGAATGAAATGATCGGAAATGGAAAGCCTGTTTTGCCATTTCTTATTCTTTCTACAACCCTACAAGATTAGTGCTTTTTAAGTCTTTGTAGAACCTAGAAACATTTTAATTTACTTACTTACTTACTTACTTACTTAATTTCTTTATTTCAAATTATGCGGCAATTATAATATTACTAATAACTAACCACAGACACAAAATTAAATGACGTCATACTGCACAAAAATATAGACCTATTCACTTCCATACATATTATTGCCTACTTAAATTATTAGATAATAAAACACCTTGTATTTATATTTTTCTGGATTTAGCAAAAGCCCTTGATACGGTTAGCCATAATTTACTATTAAAAAAAATTGAGAATATTGGATTTAGAGGAAAGCAATTAGAATTAATTAGAACTATCTTAAAGATAGACGAACTTATGTTAAAATAGATAAAGAAGAAAACTATTCAAAAGTATTTAAATATGGTGTTCCTCCAGGGACAATTTTAGGACCATTATTTTTAATATTTATATTAATGATGTATTTAGTATAAATTGCGATGGGAAAATTCATAGTTTTGCAGATGATACTGCTATTTTTTATAGCGATACAAATTGGGACAATTTAAATAAGAAAATTAAAAAAGATTTTAAAATTATAAAAAATTGGTTTGATAATAATTTATTAACAATTAATTTTAATAAAAAAAATTATCTTCTTTTTACTTTAAACCTAAATGATGTACCAGAAAATATGAATAGCATCAATATTGGTGATGACATTAAAATTTTAAAAGTTAATCGTGTAAAATATTTAGGAATAATTTTTGACAGTAAATTAGATTGGAATTTTCAAGTAGAATATTTGATTAAAAAATTAAGAAGTATTGCCAATATTTCTGGATATAAAATATTATATTATGCATCAGTCAAAACTCATTTAAATTACGGAATTTTAAGTTGAGGAGGAATAAACAGAGTTTTGGTTAAAAAGTTAGAAGTATTACAAAAAAGATTTTTGAAAATTATATTTAATAAGGACTATCTTTATCTTTGAAAATAATTATGTTCAGAAACAAAAAAGATGAACGTTAGACAAATTTACATTTATAATATTTTATTATATATTTTCAAAAATAAAAACTTTATACAATTTAAAGACCATAACCATAATACACGTTATAAAAATGAAATATCCATAAAACCTAAAATAAATAAGTCCGTAGGACAAAATTTTTTTAAATATTTATGCTTTTATTTAAATTATTATTTACCAACAAACATTAAAAAAATGATTTCACTAAAAAAATATAAAATTTAAATAAAAACATTAATATTGGAAACAGACGCTTTAAAAATATTTTTGGAAATGCTATAACTAATTAATGCTATTTAATATTATTGTGAATCAATTATATAATTAATCTATTTCAGAAATTTAATAATTTATCGTCAAGAAAGTAGCATGGAAATATGGAAATATTCTTAAATATTCCTAATTTTAAATACTTTTAAATAAATAAGATTTGCCCCTAACAAGCACGTCTTCTGGGAAGTTTATTAATAAGTTTATAGAAAAATAACATATACCTATTAACTAACTTTACATATTTCTAAAATCATCCAGATTATAGGGCTTTAAATCCAGTAATAATTTATTTATCTCAGTTTTAAAATTGTTTTCCCTATCCATTCTTTTAATTCTGTCAGGTAATTTATTGTACAACCTTAAGCACATATACTAATAAGGTGAATTTTCTATTAAAGTAAGCCTATGCCTCGATAATTAACATTAACAGTTCTAGTGGTCCGCTGATGATTTATTGGGCCTTGAAGACAATTTTTATTTTTATAGAAAAACATTAGGCACTAGTAAATGTATAATGCATATACAGTGAGCTCAAAAAGGTTGGAATAAATTCGTTTAAAATTCAGGTGATTATTTTCTAGAAAAACGCTTGGACATGTCGATTATTATTTTTAATTGCGAATTTTTTTAAGAAATGTGTATACAGGTTGTCTCAAGAAGAACATATACCGTCAACATTAATTTTTTTAAATAGAACACCCTGTATATTATATTATTTTTAAATTCTACGATACATTCTAAACACTTCTTTTATAACATACCATATCTCCAAAATCAACGGTTTTCGATATATTAACATTTTAATATTTTTCTGAAAAAATGCTGAGATCCGTGGATTTTTAGTTTTAATTGCGCATTTCTTTATTATTATTGTAACCTGTTACCTGAATTAATTTATTTTAACACAGACATTTACTTCTTGTCAAAAATTCTTCAAATTGTGTAGATCTATCTAACTTCAAGTAATTCTATAAAAATGACGCGGTTAAGTGAAAAAGACAGAAGTGTATCCCTTCCCCAAAATATGATTCCGTATTTAACGCGAGCTTCAAAGTTAGCTATAATTGGCAGATACACGAATACCATAACAAATTGCATTTAGTTTTTGCAAAATACACTTGACACGATAGGACCAATCCAGAAATTCATTAATTTGTACACCCAGGAACTTAGTATTTCCAGAAAAATGTAGATAAAATGCGCTTTAGGGACGGACAACCCTGATATTTTCCTGATCGGCGTTTTTTCTGTTAATGTGGCATATTTTGATAAATTAAATGGGTACCCAATGAATCAAAATTATTACTTTGGGTAAGATTATAATGTTATATTTACTAATTTATATTTCGTATTTACTACTTTCGCCTAAACACTAGAAAATTCAAAAAAACAACCATATATCACAGCGTGTTTTGTGTATCATGTCATGATTTAAATATTATTCCGCGAAAGTTAAGATACAATAAATAAGTCTTAAGCCGGCTACGGACGATGAGCTATAATATAATATATATTATAGCTCACATAATATAAAAATATCGCTTTGCATTAAGAAGTGCAAGCCGCCGCGCATTGATGCTATAATATAATAATATATCTATATCCCGACTATACCAAGCGATATATTTCATGTCAGAACGAATATGCTTTCCGAGCGATTTTTAGTATATATATTTCCCCCCTCTTGCGTCGCGCTGCCCGCCAAGAAAGCAAACCGGCGTTGTTTACATGTTTTGACGTGTTTTGATAAGATGTGGTTAGAATCTTGGTGTTTCTTTTTGGTTACTAACCATAATTGCTAATAGATTGTCGCTTTCAGCATCTGATTCATCGTCTGATGAGCTATCAATGGTATCTAGCAATAACGAGTCATTAAACTTCACTCTCTCCATTTTCGCACCTACACCATATAGTTCACTGGATCAGTCTACTATTTTGAAAAATAAAAAATATATATATATTCTAGTCCGCTGCAGTAATAATATAATATAATATTATAGCTCACTGCCGAGCTATTAATATATATAATATTATCGCTCATCGTCCGTAGCCGGCTTTAACTCACAGAAAATATAGGTACTTAGATCTAACAGATTAAAATTACCCTCGTTAAATTTACTCGATTTACATGTTTCGTTTTCCTAAACAGTCTAATATTTAGCTTGAGTGGTCCAATTTTATTGTAAAACAATGCGGGTAATGCCTTAACCATCATGAAGTAAGTAAGTAAAAGTGAAATAAGATGCCGGAACAAAGTGACATAATAAATATTAGACAAAGTAAAGTCGTGAGATTGTTAAACAACAAGTAGGGCGCGATCTTGTGGGAAACTCGATGTAGCTGAATAGATCGATTTAGATAGAGTACGTGCATTGAGATCTGAAAAAGATGCAAGAAAACTGTTACATTTAAAGACTTTAAGCAATTTTACAAGATATTGACAAAAGTGCAGTCTCGATTTTATATCCAGAACTCTTTGCCAGATCTCTATGGCCTAGCTAAATATACAGGGTGTTTCTTAATAACACGCTCATATTTAAGGAGGTTACCCTTGGGTCCATTTTGAGAAAAAAACTTCATACGTCCTAAAAGTCTTAACTGTTGAACTACAGAGTGCTAAAGTTTAATAAAAAAACTATTTGTTATGATAACTTTGGTATGACCCTATATATCTTTGTGAAGCGTGGTGTACATCTTCTATGCATCAAAAGGCATTTTCTGCTGTACAACATGATTTTTTTGTTCTTGCCAGTAGCGTTCCTGCGGGATTTGCACCGAGTCATTTTAAAGAGAAAAGTGATACGCCATTGCTTTTTCTTAAAGCAAAAATTATGTTTGAAATCTTCATTCCTTTTTGAGCAAATCTGGTCTCTTCATTTTGATTGGTTTGACGTATGGTTTTCGCATAAAAAAATAAAATTCATTCATTTGCACGTTGTTATGAAATTGGGTATTATCAAGGAATAAAAACGTATCTAGTAGGTTAGAAGCAGATTTTGTTTTGTAAACATAAACAGTTTTGACAGTTGTCTACCTAGTCTAGTTGTTACGTATTTAAGTCATTAAAATTATTAATATTATTCAAAAAACATGGTTCATTTCACGAATTCTGAGTTTGCAGATATGCATTACATGTATGGGCTTGCTGATGGTTTTGCGAAAAGGGAAGTTTTGAACCAGACATTCATCTGAAAGGAGTACAACGTACTGTAAGAACAGCAGAAATTGATGTAGCGGTTTTGAATTCAGTCGAGGAACATCCCGAATTAAGTACACGATAGATTGGAAACAATTTAAATGTCTCACATATTCTTGTTTGGAAAATTCTCAATGACTTTTTATTATATCCCTACTATATCCAACGTGTTCAGGCTCTACACTCACGCGACTTTCCATTACGGATGAACTTTTGCCAATGGTTTTTTCAAGAAGTAATTGAACATCCATTATTTGATACTGAAATTTTATTCACCGATGAAGCCAATTTTTCTAGAAACGCCATCCAAAACTTTTACAATAATCATTTTTGGGCTGAAGAAAACCCACATGCAATCTAGTAATCCCGTCACCAGGTTTTCCGTTAACGTGTGAGCTGGAATTTGCGGTGATCATTTAATCAGGCCCTATTTTCTTCACGAGAGGTTGAATGGGCATAGTTACCGGCAGTTTCTCCAAAGAGAATGATGAAAGATGTTCCCATTTTAGTAAGAAAGTGACAGTGGTTTAGGCACGACGGGCCGCCAGCGCACTTCAGTGCTGTGGTGCGCGAACATTTAAACCAAAATTACAATAATCGCTGGATAGGTCGAGGAGGACCACAGGCATGGCCACCTAGGTCCCCGGACCTCAATAGTTTAGATTACTTTCTGTGGCGTCATCTCAAACCTTGGTTTTCAGCACACCAATTTATACTGAAAAGCAGTTGGCAAATCGCATCATAGTTTCTTGCGAAACTATTAGAAACAGTTCCGGCATTTTCCAAGGAATACGTGTGTCCATAAGAAAAATAGCAGAGGCATGCATATTTGCAGGAGGTGGACATTTTCAACATCTGATTTAATTTATTTCATCTCGCGTTCAGGATAATTTTGTGTTAGCATTCCAAAATGCATTTAGATTACTATAATTTTATAATTTTACCGTTTAAAAACGATTCTCTTAAATAAATTATTGTTTAAAGTTACATCAATTGTTTTTTCTCGTAAGTGGTCTAGCGAGCAGTGGCGGCTCGTGACGGAAGTTTGTGGAGGTTCACAAGCATCAAGCATGGCAAAAAAAAAGAACGAAAAATTTGCGCATATCTCCGCCCACCACTACCCCTTCCTTTTATTTCGCCCCTCCGTTCCAACCACAAGATATTGTGTAGTTAAGTGTCAAATTTACGAGTAAAAGGCTTTCCTAATTTTTATGTTCTTTTTGTACGTAGATATGTTAATGAAACAAAATATAAATTTAAATTGAAAACTTACCAATATACAGCATACTTGGGAAGCAGTAACTAGAAAAGTCAACAACGACAACATAAAAAAACTAAAAATATTTTTAAAAAACAGAACTGATTAAACACAGTGTCTAAACAAAAAATGCATTCTTCTGTCTTTAAGTTTAGCAAATTTCTCAGTAAGTAAGTCATTGAAGTTAGGAGTATCTTGCAAAATTTTTTTCTCTATCGACAACATTGCCAGGGCAGAAAGTCTCTTTTGATTCATAGTACTCCTTAAAAACGTTTTTATTCTTTTTAGTGTTCAGAAATTTCTTTCGGCTTCTGCGGTTGTCATAGGAATTGTAACAATTATTTGTAAAAGACAAAATGTCGCTGAGAAAACAGCCTGTAGATTATTCACAATTATAAACTTTAAATAGTGTACAGCCCCTGATAATTTTCTGAAATCTGGTCTTTTATATATGATTTCCAATTCAGTGTGTAGTCTCGTCTTATCCAAAAATGGATATGCTCGAGCCATTTATTTTGTCAAGGTGATTGGTTGGAAAATTGAGCTCATACTCAGGAAAATTGTCGGGCAAAAACAAAAGAGACCCACTAAGATGACTTCTTCTTCTTCAAGTGCCATATCAGGTCCCCCTGACGTTGGCAATTACTTGGGCGAGTCTTTCTCGATTCTGCGCCAATCGGAACAGTTCCTCTGCGCTGCGTATACCGGTCCATTCACGGATGTTCCTCAGCCAGGAAGCTTGTCTTCTTCCCACTCCTCTACGTCCTTCCACCTTTCCCATCATGATCAGTTGCAGGATTCTGTATCGCTCTCCTCTGAATACATGTCCGAGATACGAAATTTTCCTGCATTTAACTGTATTCAGTAGCAAACGTGTTGTGTCGGCCCTGTTTAGCACCATTTCGTTGGTCTGCATAGCTGTCCAGGGTATCCTCAGCATTCGCCGGTGTAACCACATCTCGAACGCTTCCAGCCGATTAATTGTAGCGGCCTTAATTGTCCAGATCTCTGCCCCGTACAGCAACACTGACCATATGTAGGTTCTTACCATTCTCTGACGTAATTTTAGGTTCAGATTATCATTGCAGAATAGTGGTTTCATTTTTTGGAACATTGTTCGGGCTGTCTCTATTCTACACCTTATTTCTCTGTCTGGATCTAGATGTTCGGTGATATAACATCCAAGGTACTTAAACTGGGTTACTCTGTCTATATTTTCCGTATCAATCTGTAGCGCAGCATCAAGGTGTGGTTGTCGACTGAAGACCATAAATTTTGTCTTGTTGATATTTATGTTGAGCCCCATTTCTTGTCCTTCTGCGTTTACATAGTTTAGTAGATGTTGCAGGTCCTCTAGTTTGTCACTTAGAATGACAGTGTCGTCGGCATATCGTATCGTATTTATATATTCTCCGTTGATTTGTACTCCCATTTCTTGTTCTTGGGTAGCCCGTTTAAAGATTTTATCTGAATATATGTTAAAAAGCAGTGGTGACAGTATGCAGCCCTGTCTGACGCCTCGTAGAATTTGGCTTTCTTCTGTGAGTTTTCCGTTTAGTCGTACTGCTGCTTTTTGTCTCCAGTACAAATTTTCGATGATTCTGACGTCCCTGCTGTCCACCTCCATGTTCTTTAAGATGTCTATAAGCTTTCTGTGTTGTACTCTGTCGAAGGCCTTCTCGTAATCAACGAAACACACAAAAACGTCCTTGCGCTGGTCACGACATTTTTGTAGGAGTATGTTCAGAGCAAACAGTGCCTCTCTAGTTCCTAAAGCGTTTCTAAATCCGAATTGAGTTTCATCCAAATCTGCTTCACATTTGGATCTTATCCTACCGTGAATAATTTTGAGAAAGACCTTCAAGGTGTGGCTCATAAGGCTTATTAGTCTATATTCGCTGCATCGTTTTGCTCGTTGTTTTTTTGGAATTGGAATGAATACGGACTTCAGCCAGTCTTCCGGTATGTCTCCAGTCGTGTACACCGCATTAAACAGTTTGACCAAGATTCCAATGTTTTCCTCTTTGATCATTTGCAACAGCTCCGTTGGGATGTCATCAGGTCCGGTGGCTTTTTTGGTTTTTGCAGATTTTATTGCAAATAGAACCTCACACTTGAGAATTTCTGGTCCTCCGTCTATATCAGCGTGGTCGTCGAAAGATGACTATTGAAAGAAAATCTGTCTGTCATTTGTATTAAAATAGTATCGCATACTTCTTTCGCTGCAACTACTTTTGCCAAATATGGGTCTTTTTGCGCCTTTTACTTTGCTTTGTGGTATTCTTGTATACATTTATGCATTATGTAGCTTTATTAGCACAATAGAATTAAAAGAATAACAGGACTGAGGGCAAAAGCAGGAGATCTCCTGTTAAAACAGAAGGTCTGGCAACACTGCATGACATTCACAAGCTATGCCGTGCTTATGGAGGGCTTTACCGCGGTACACGGATCAGCAAAACATATAAAACGATCCCTCAAAAACCATCCGGAAACAAGGCGGCCGCATGCAGCACAGCAAAAGCGTGCTCATTTGAGAGGAATGAAAGCCCATTTATAGCCGTGCGCTAAAAAGAGATGGGGACGACAAGGTGCATTTATTACGGGAAGCGAACCATATGTCTATGAAGCGAACCGTCCATATCAAGTAGCGATAGCCACGGAGCACACTTTTCCTGCGATAAGCATTCGGGATTAGAGACCTGCTACAAAATATTTAGTTAGCGAGACGATAATTGGTTAGGTAGCTTATAAAATCATGTTAGAATTGCTTTGTAACTGACATTGTATTGTAAACTAAATATGTAATTTATAGTGAATATTTGTCGATGTGGGGCTGAATCTTAGGGAGGCACGTGCTCAAATGTTCCTATATAGGAGCCGCCACTGCTAGCGAGATGCAAATTAATGAATTTTATTTTTTTTATGCGAAAACCATACGTCAAACGAAACAAGATGAAGAGACCAGATTTGCTCAGAAAGGAATTAGGATTTTAAAAATAATTGTTGTTTTAAGAAAAAGCAGTGGCGTATCACTTTTCTCTTTAAAATGATTCAGTGCAACGCACGAACGCCACTGGCAATAATAAAAAATCATGTTGTATACAGCAGAAAATGCTTTTTGATGCATAGAAGATGCGTACCACGTTTCACAAAAATATATAGGGTCATACAGGTCATACATAAATACGCTACTGCTTGTATCCTACATGAAATATTGTTAGTTTAGATGCCGTTGTATATTATTCCAAATGAATATAACGATTTTTTAAATTTAATTTTCTAGTACATTTGTGTCAACTACGTCTCTAATCTCTTATTTGATCTTTATGCATGAGAATAAATTAATCGATAAACAAACCATTTATAAAAAAAATATTATGTTGTAATACAAAAGTCTCCTACACATTCGCATTTTAATTACCAATATGTTATAAGGTTAATAGGTTTATATAACTTTTTTATTTTCAGTGTACTGAACAGAAGTCCAGAGCACCTTATTCATGAAATTATATTGGTGGACGACTACAGCGACAACCGTAAGTAATACATGTAATTACACTGGGCGACAAAAACACTTTTGTTGTAACATACAGCTGAATAGGATAGTGTAGTAGAATAAACCTATCTGAATATGAAAATGGCAAAAAAAATGGTTGTAACGCGTAAGGTTTCCTTGTTAAATTAAACAAACTACATGTAGAACGGTAAAGTACTTCCCAACATATTTCGTTTGGCCTAATGACTGCATTAAACCCCTTATAAATTCAGCTTTCGCTTTCGCAGAGACGTATTAACCCACATTTATTTTTAATGCCAGTTTATAATAACATAATAGATAGGTACATTACTTGATTTGTTATCAAAATTAATAAACTGTCTAATTAAGGTTTTAGAAACAACTTAATTATTAGGATATTTCTCTTCTTTTAAGTTACAGGTGCCTGTTTATATAGCTTATATAAATAGTAAACATAATATTCAAAATAGATTAGTAGGTACCTATCTATTTTACTTTGAAACAGTGTGTAACAAGCTAATATTAAAAGTATGTGGAGACCTTGGGAATCTTTAGCTAATGCGATATTTAGCTACCCTAAACATTCCAGAAAACATTTATCTCCTGACGCCAAAGTGATCGTGAAAAATGTACGCGAATCGTTATTAAAGAGCGGCCACCCTAAAGTAATTGCGATTAAAAATACCAGTGAAATGACGAAAGTTCCATTATCGACGGTCGAGATATTATGCTAAAAGGACATTTTAAAAGAAAAGTTCGCAAAGATACCGGAAAAATAAGACAAATTATTATGGAGCCTTTTACCTAAATGCTTGCAAAAAGTTGCCCTTTTCCGCACGCAAACTTTTTACAATTGTTTTGTACTTATAATAAATTAATATACATATAATACAAGTAATGGTAAAAATAAACATAATAAACCTTGCTACTATAAGGTATTACGATGGCTTTTCAATTAACTACAAAATCCGTTCCTGTGCAAAGCAGTACCCCTTATTTCAGTAATATAAACAGTGATGCCAGCTAGGGCCAGGTAGATTTCGCTGGTTGGCACGCTCATCGACAGTTTTATATGGGTTATTTTACCAAGAAATTCTTTAAAAACGTAGGTTTGACAATTGAACAGGTAACGGGGTTTCTTTGGGTGTTTACAATATAATAAAAGTATTATTGCAGTTATTAGGTCAAACGAAATATGTTCGGATGGACTTTAGCATTTAATATTTGTTGAAAAAATGATTTTAGAAGTTTCGTAACCCTGTGTATCGACTATATTTATAATTAATTAATTAATTAAATAAAATATTTATTTTAAACTATAATTCTATTATTTTCTTTAACACATCTTCTCTCTTCAGAATCCAACAGTAATCACCCATCATCGCTGGATCTTGATGGAACATTTCACTCTGCTCGTCTCTGACCAAATTCTCAGGAAAAATGAAAATGGAGAAAGTGAATTTTTAATGACATTCGGTAACCAAGCGATTTGTATGAGCCTAAAATTCATTAAGTAGTTGTTCGTAGTGGTGAGCTTTTCTATAAAATAACATCGTCCAGCAATTTTCTAATTTGTGGCTCAATAAAAATGCCTTCTTCTAATTTGGCGTCACTTAAATGGGGACTTCTATTTAAATCCTTCACCCTCTTTTATAACGTTCACAAAGTTTTTAATTAGTCCAAGTTTAATGTGAAGGCAAAAGGACATTTTTTGAGTCTACAAGGGGCACATACCTAACATTTTGAGATCCCTGTTGAAATTCCCTTCTTTCCGGCGAAGTTTTCGTTACATAATGTTCATTCACTGCACGACTGTCCCACAAACAAAGAAAACAGCAATTTTGTATATTCTTCCTAAAGTCCCAATAAAATTGCTACAACTTTTAAATCCCCACATACCGGTTGTAGTTTATCTTATATAAAAGATGCTCATACTTTCATAGGCTTCTTTCATTGTCACCGAATAAGCAACTGGTATAGATGGCTTCAAATTTTCATTATGTAATAACACAGTTTTCTAATTATATTTCGATTAGTCTATGAACAAGCGCCACTCACAAGGAGAATGCTCGATATTGAGTATACACGCACGAATTTTCCATATTGTAAAATGCAGAAAACGTAGCATTTCTTTTCCGAAAAGTCGTAATTTTTGTTTCTTCTGCTAGTAAGTTCTCCTCCTTAAGACGGGAACCAAGAAGTTCTGACTGCTGCCTTGACAACCCCAAATCATACACTAAATTATTTAACTGACTTTGAACAATCAATAGTGGCTCGCCGGAACTGGGACCTAGAGTAAAAGTGGGGTCGGTACACTGTTCTTCGGAATTGCCTGATGATGCATTATTATCTCCATTATCTCCCAAAACGGTATCTTGCCAATCTAAGGCGCAGTCGGTACTGGTACTGCATTGTGAGGAACAGGTCTTATGGCAGTTTTCTCATGCAAAAATAACAAAAAATGTCAAAATGATTGGTGGGTTCTCGCAATACCATTGGAACTGCAAAAGGCATATTCTTTCTCTTCCTTTTCATCCACTGCACCAATGACACACTACAGCTGACACGGCACACATGGGGAACTCACTGCTTGTCTTGATCTTCGATTAAACACCAAAATACGTTAAATAGGTTTTTTTCAGATATTCAGAAAATGGTCTGGTTTGTGATTTCACCAGAAATTCTCACAAATATAACAAAACTTGTCAGGAGAAATTTTGCAACTGCTGCGTGTTTCACTTGACATTTTCGTCGTTGAAAAAACTTTCTTAACTACACAGAACCATTCAATTCGAAACTCAAAAGAAGACTGAATAAGCGTAGTAAGGTGAGCCCACCTTGAAGGAGTTATCAGGGGCCAGAGGTATACACCTAAAGGAGTTGATATTGGGGGCGTTTGTGTCGGTACGGGGCACCTATGTCATAGTCGGAGGCTTGTCTGATGAGCGGGTTGGAGGGGTGAGGGTGGCGGTGAGGATTTTAGTTCCTCTTTCATGGAGATATTGGGTGAGAGGGGTACGTTTGATGTCTCGGTGTAGATCTACGTTACGGATGAACCATGGGATGTCCATGGCTGTGCGAGTGTAACGATTTTTAAGGGATTAGAGCCGGTTAAGGTTGGTTGGGGCTGCGTATCCCCAAGCTGCTGAACCGTATGTGAGGGTGGGGTGGATGATTGAGTTGATGAGGAGGAGTTTGTTTTTATGACTGAGGGTGCTGCGTCGATTGAGCAGTGGGTATAATTGGCTATAGAAGAGCCTGGCTTTGTTGGCGGTGCTCTTGATATGGGGGCGCCAATGGAGGGTCTATCCAGGTTGATCACGTCGAAGGATGGCTGCCATCTACGAGCAAAATGAATGGTTTGGGTTTTATCGGGATTTAGACAAAGTTTTCAGTTTACACAGTAACTGAAAAAGTCGCTTGCTGCATTTTGCAGTTTTCGCGTGACTATGCGTGAACTCAGTGACCTTACGACGGAGGCGGTATCGTCAGCGTAGAGGGCTAGGATGTTGTCGGGGGCGTTGGGGATGTCGTGGATATATATGTTAAAAAGATGTGGGGAGAGGACTGCGCCTTGGGGGACGCCGGATTCTAGAGTTCGCGGAGGTATAGAGGGAGTGGCGAATTTTGCGCCGACTTAAGTAGGATTTTATTAGACGGATGAGATTGGAGGGATAACCAATGGCTGTCATCTTGTGAATCAGCCCATCGTGCCAGACGGTGTCAAAGGGTCAATGTCGAAGAGGAACTAAATAAGAAAATAAGTTTAATGCTATATAATGTTTTGTTATCCATTCTAGATTATCTTTCTGTTTTAAAATGCATCCCTTTTAAATTACCCCTCATAAAATTAACTTCCTGCCAATATAAAAAGGTCTAATAAACGAGTCCATTGAAAAGTTGTACGCATTAGGGCTTTATGGATATTTTTTCTAAAGGTATTCGTTACGTGCATTATAAAAATATTGGGCTGAAGTGTGTTGCAAAAATTGTGTCGGCCAGTGTAGTTTATGTCAAATACTAGTTCAAGAGCAAACCTACTTTACCCACCCACACACACTATATTAATAAAATATTTATAAATTATTATGAAAACACGTTTTTAGCTGCTGATGGCGAGGAACTTGAGAAAATCCAAAAAGTTAAAGTAATAAGGAACAATAAACGGGAAGGTCTGATGCGCTCCCGAGTTCGGGGTGCCGATGCTGCCACCTCCTCGGTGTTGACTTTCTTAGACAGTCACTGTGAATGTAATGCTAACTGGCTAGAACCTTTGCTGGAACGAGTCGCAGAGGTAAGTTTAAGTGTCAAGTACTATGGTCAGATATTATTTGTAAAATAAAAACATAAATAAACGTTTTCGGATAAGTCAGCTGTTCAATTGAAATTTTAATTAAGCAATCTCTGGGATATTAAACGTAAAAACAATAATTCGCAATAATAGTGTCAGACATTTGAATAGACCATGTAATATGGTAATATAAGCTTGATGGTTTGTAGCATCATTAAGATTTTAATGAACTCTGTTACTACTTCGTCATTATGTTTAATATTTTATTCATAGCTCACTTCTTTCTAGATTCGTTACATTGATGTCTTAATGTTAAGAGGTGTAAATAGATGGTTTAGATGTGTCTAAATATGTTATTCTATTTTTTTTTTAATTTTGTTTAGTAATAGTGCAAGACAACAGTTTCACATAAGGACCACAGATAATATTACTAGCTAAATGTTTTGTCATTTCCACAATACAGTGTAGGCTCGAAGTTGTGACTAGGTGCCTTAATTATTGCATGTACGAAGTAATGTTAATCGCTTTCCCTGAGTCGTACGCTTGTTCGCAGTTTTTAACAATATAGATTTGTGAGAGTTACAGTACCAGAAGTGAAATCAATATAATAAAAAAAACATTTAATGTCGTCTTTTTCATTTCGCATCCAAAGGGGACGAGAATGACAAGAACAGGACATTTTAACGCTGACTTTTTTTCTAAATAAAAGGTGGATTGAATGCTAGTTAGCGCCAATTTGACCAATGTAATTCTAATTCATTAGTATATAGGTTCCTCAAAAAAAAAGTACAGCGTCAAACTCGTACCGGAGATTGACAACTGATGCGACGGCAAAATAAATTAAGATGTCTCACACTCAACAAAAAACTCGCGGAGAGAAGCAATTGTGTCTTGTGTCGTATGTGATGTTGCACTGTGAAAATAGCCATACTAAAGTTCATCATGGTGTAGCCGTTGAATAAATTCACTTAAAATGTTATATCTGTACCTCTCTCTCTGTATTGACGGCGAAATAAAAAAAAAATGGACCTAATTATTCTTCAGCCATCGCCGCCCGTTTGACTTGCTGCCCATATACGCCGCACCCCTGGCATCTCCGGGTTGGAACGGCCTTGCTAGCGATGCCCGTACCATATGGTTAAATTTTCTCGAAATATTGCAAGACGTGTCGTATTGACCAACTGTTTATTTGTTTTAGGATCCAACAAGAGTTGTTTCTCCTGTTATTGACGTAATAAGCATGGACAACTTCCAATACATTGGAGCTTCAGCAGATTTACGTGGTGGGTTTGACTGGACGATGGTATTTAAATGGGAATTTTTAAGTTTTTCACAAAGAGAAGCTAGAAGACAGGATCCCACCAAAGTAAGTCTAAAACTAATGGATCATATTGTAAAGTTCCTGGTTTCAGTTTTTTTAATTTTATTTCAATAAAGAATGAACATTTTTGATGTACTTCTCGATTGAAATTATTCAGTTCTAAAACTGACTTTGTTATCCTCGCCTTCTATATCCGCTATGAAAAATATTGTTGATGAAATTTTGTTAACTATAATAGTAAAGATTATAGTGTTAGAGGGTAACTATACAGGCTTTTTCCTCCTTCGACATTCCTTTAAGGGGCTGAGAATCGTTGTGCACGTAGAATCGCCATATTATAGTGTACAATAACAGAAAAACGTCGGTTATAAGTATCACAGATCACAGAATTGGTGCGTAATTGTGAAGAAACTGAGTCTGTATGCAACAGGAAAAGTAAATAGGCAAGGGGTTTGGATGAAGCTTGCCAGATCGAGCTACTGGGTCAATTCACTGTAGATCCAACTTTATATTCGTCATATCGTGGGTTATGCAGACGACCTGGCTATAATGACCCAAGGCAAATACAACATGACAGTAAGAGAGAGAATGCAAAGGGCTCTCAATATGGTGGGTAGGGCAGGAAGGACTTAACGTCAGTCCTCAGAAGACTGTCATTATCCCCTTTACAAAACGCAGGAAAAAGGAGGGATACAGGGAGTAAACATTCCACTGTCGGAAGAGGTCAAATGCCTAGAAATAACTTTAGACCATAGACTGACCTGGAACAAACACATGGAAAAGACGATCCGGAAGTCGGAAGTAACCTTGGCAGTTACTAGATGGATGTACGGAAAAGTATGGGGAGTCTCACCTAAGCTGGTGCGTTAGCTGTACACCAGGGTAGTGAGACCTGCAATTACGTATGCAGCACTGGTCTGGTGACCAAAGACACAGCAGAAAACCACAATATCAAAGTTAGGAAGCCTACGAAGACTGGCCTGCTTGAGCATCACAGGGGCCATGAAATCGACCCCTACATCCGCAATGGAAAACATCCTGGACCTTTCTCCACTTTATTTGGTGAATAAAAGAGGCGAGAATGGACTACAGAGTTTTACGTCACTTTCTGGGTGGCACAGAACTGGACACGCACTTCTATGCGATATCATAAGGGGACCCGAGTTAGAAATGAGATTGGATATCGCTATGACATACCATTCAAGACCGTAATCGACTAACGGGATGCGTGGAACAATAAAACACCAGATACTCCTGGGGCAATAATCTGGTACACAGACGGCTCAAAAACCAAAGACGGTACCGGAGCAGGGATACACGGAGTAAGACCGAAGAGAGATGCTAATTTCTCCCTGGGTAAGTCTCCCACGGTGTTCCAAGCGGAAATCTACACCATCCTACAGTGGGCGTATGAAACAATAGGGGGATTTATCTTAATAAGTGGATCCACATATACTCCGACAGCCAAGCAGCCCTTAGAGCGCTAACATGCAATAAAGTGACATTCAGACTGGAATGGGAATGCCAAGAGGAGTTAGTGGCCCTGGCGAAAGCCAACAAAGTAATACTACACTGGGTACCAGGACATGAAGGTATTACAGGAAACGAAAAGGCCAACGAACTTGCAAGAAAGGGGTCGGAGAAATCATTCATTGGTCCAGAACCGGCATTCGGACTCCCAAGGTGCACAGTATGAGATGTCATAAAACCATGCATGGACAAGGAATCAACACAATATCTACTGGAACAACTGACAGGGATTAAACCATTAGTAAATCTTTCATTCGAGACCCAGACCCGAAACTAACAAAACAACTACTTCTGATGAGCAGAAATCAGCTGAGAATTAGCACAGGAATCTGACAGGACACATGGTCGTTAAGAAGCACCTGCACCGTATGCAACTGTACAACGGAGACCTAAGCTGCAGGTTATGCGGGCGAGAAAGTGAATCGGTACAGCATATTATTTACCACTGCAAGTCATTGGATCGGAAAAGGCAACAAATACTCGGGCAACCAAGTCTAGAATCAGAGGATATTCCGACACTCTCCCCAGTTGACCTACACAAACTAGTGTAAGAAACTGGAATCAATGAGTGGGTGTAAGAACAAACTAGGGTGAGCACAATAGGCCAAACCTGACCGAAGTGCATCCGGCACTTGGACGGACTCTCGGAAGAAAAAAAAACTTTCTGCTCCGAAATTCGCCAAGCTGACGAGTATTTCTACTGGTCCCGTGCACAAAATTTTAAAAAATAATAAGTTTTTTCCGTGGAAAAAACAAATTTTACACGAACTGAATGATGACGGTTACGGCAGAAGGATGGAATTTTGTGAATCAATGTGCCAAAGGATTGACGAAGACCAATTCCCCCCAAAAAAGTCAACGTTTGGGCAGGTGTTCTTTGAAACGATGGGGCAGTCTTTCTAACAGAAAGTGGTTACTTGTATTTGAATATTGAGGAAAATTAAGTGGATGAAAGTGGCGCCCTGAAACTCAATAAAGTAGATTTGCATTTTCAGCAAAATAGATCTCGTCCGCACTATGCATTTAGAGAGCGGCTTAATCAACGGTTCAGTGGCAGACGAGGTGGCCACCAAGATCTCAAAAATAGAATATCACTGGAATGCAGACGTATTAACAATTTAAAGCGCACATTTTGAACATTTGATAAAATAATTTGTTCAAACTATAAATAAATTAGTTGCATTACCATTAAATAGACAATTTAATGTCCATGTAGAAATCGATAGGTGGTAAAGTCCATTCGAACATATTTCGTTTCACCTAATAACTGCAATAATAGTTTTATTATAGTGTAAACACCCAAAGAAACCCCGTTACCTGTTCGATTGCCAAACCTACGTTTTTAAAGAATTTCTTGGTAAAATTACCCATATAAAACTGTCGATGAGCGTGCCAACCAGCGAAATCTACCTGGCCCCAGCTGGCATCACTGTTTATATTACTGAAATGAAATGAAATAAGGGGTGTACTGCTTTGCACAGGAACGGATTTTGTAGTTAAATGAAAAGCCATAGTAATACCTTATAGTAGCAACGTTTATTATGTTTATTTTTACCATTACATTACCTGCATGAATTATTGTTATTCGGTTTCCTTTATTTGCAGGGGCTTTATTTTGCCATTTTTCAGTTAAATCAACCCATCCCTTTTTGACAGTCTCATGAGTGCTAAACCACGTTTCATCCAGATGAACTATTGAATTTTTTTTCGAATCTAAACTTTTTTATTTCTCAAAGATAGAGAAATCTCATTTCTCTTAATCTTCCGGACTCCATAATAATTTGTCTCTTGTTTATTGTCTTATACTTAAATCTCATCTCTTGCCAAGCGCGGTAAAGACTTGTCCTGCTACATGATATCGTTGTATCGTCAGTTATTGTTAACCGTGTTTTTAAAGAATCTAACCTGGGCACAACATTTTCACGATACCTTTGGTATATTTTCCTGGGAATCACATCTTTCTCACAATCATCTACGCACTTCATTTTTCCGGTATCTTTGCGAACTTTTAAAATGTCCTTTTAGTATAATATCTCGTACCGTCGATAATGGAACTTTGTCATTTCACTGGTACTTTTAATGGCAATTACAATTAGGGTGGCCGCTCTTTAATAAGGATTCACATACACTGTTCACGATCACTTTGGCGTCAGAAGATAAATGCTTTCTGGAATGTTTAGGGTAGCTAGATATCGCATTAGCTGAAGATTCCCAAGGTCTCCACATACTTTTAATATTAACTTGTTGCATACTATTTCAAAGTAAAATAGATAGGTATTAATCTATTTCGAATATTATGTTTACAATTTATATAAGCTATATAAACAGGCACCTGTAACTAAAAAGTTTTGAGAAATATCCTAATAATTAAGTTGTTTCTAGAAAACCTTAATTAGACAGTTTATTAATTTTGATAACAAATCAAGTAATGTACCTATCTATTGTTATTATAAACTGGCATTAAAAATAAATGTGGGTTAATACGTCTTTGCGAAAGCGAAAGCCGAGTTTATGAGGGGTTTTATTGCACTTATTAAGCCAAACGAAATATGTTGGGAAGTACTTTATTATTAAACATTTTAAAGGGAGGTTGGCTGGAAGTGTGAAGGTGAATGGAAATTTTATCAAATATGTAACTAAAATGAGGTGTTTTTTTTGTCAAATCTTATTTCCCTCAGAACTAGGGTGGTTCGTTTTGAAAAGTTAAACCTGATATTGAAATATACGTTATATTCCTTTGGACCCAATTTTCTTTGAAATTTAAATGTATGCAGATATCCAACATAATATATCAGCCTTTCCGCGAGCAAGAAAATAAATTACACATTGATTTTTCAGGAAATAAAAACTCCGATGATAGCGGGCGGCCTTTTTGTGATAGACAAAGCCTATTTTGATAGATTGGGAAAATACGATATGCAAATGGACGTTTGGGGAGCTGAAAACTTCGAGATCTCGTTTAGGGTTTGGCAATGTGGTGGCAGTCTGGAAATTATTCCATGTAGCAGAGTACGTATATTAGACTAGCATACAGAATGAGATAAACGACTTTTAAATTTTAGTTTCATAGGACTGATATTTTTTACCTTTAAGGTTGATAATTAAGTTGTAACTCTAATTCATGAGCAAAACACAACGGGCCAACAACAAGTTTTAATTTTCACGTCATCTTGTAGGTTGGTCATGTATTTAGAAAAAAGCATCCCTACACCTTCCCTGGCGGTAGTGGAGTGGTATTCGCTAAAAATACCAGAAGAACGGCCGAGGTTTGGATGGACGAGTATAAAAACTTTTATTACTCTGCAGTGCCTTTGGCGCGAAATGTCCCATTTGGAGAGTAAGTTTATTAATTATTGATAAATAAAATGAAGCTATTATGCAGAATTCTGCAACTCAGCTGCCTTGGTCTCTCTCTAACATCTCTACTATTTTATGAAATGTTATATAATCTATACTTGATCGGTCAGTGCCAGATTCTTACCGCTTGTATATCCTGAACACAGAAAGAAATATTAGGGATAATCCCAGGAATTTCTGGAGGTACATTCAGCAAAAAAAGAACACTTGTGCTATCCCTGGGGAAATGTCATACCACGGGGTACAGTTTATTATTTTTATTATTATTTAACATGCTTTTTTGTCAAGAATACATTACATATTATAAATTTAAAGAAGTCATCCATATTCTCAAAGAGACCTTTTTTAAATTAATATATGTTTTACTGAGGCCGAGACTTTGTGTCTACCAACCCCACAGATAATTACATATTATAGACAAAGCAACTAGTGCTAAATTTATCCTACGATCTAAGACGATGTCAGAAGGAAATAGATCATAAATAGACAAAATACGACTCAGAAAAAATAGATATTAAAAAGTTTAAAAAAATAAAAACAAACGTAAAATTAAAAAAAATAAAAACAAACATAAAAAATAGACCAAACAATAATTAAAAATAGTTAAAAAAAATAGCTTAACTTCAAAAAAAATTATAATAAAGTCCACAAGAAGTGTTAAATTTCATCCCGATAGTACTCATCCAGGCTGTAATACGCCTTTTGTGCCAGAAGGTCTCTCACCGCTCTGCGGAAACGCACATAATCCAAAGATCTATACTCCACTCTCAAATGATTATACACTTTAATGCTTTCGTAAATTAGAGAGCGCGTAGTCAATGTCGATCTAGGAATTGGAAGCCGAAGGTTAGAGGTTTGCCTGGTGCTGTATACATTTTGAGGATTGTTGCTTAAATATCTCTTATGTATTAAACATACCGTTTCTAAAATAAATAGGCATATAACCGTTAAAATACCAAACTTTCTAAATAATGGCCGACAATGGTCCCGATATTTTGCCCCACACTTATACCTAAGCGCTCTCTTCTGAATAACGTAAATAGAATTTGCATTTGATTGCAGAATGCCCAAAATGCAATACGATATCTCATATGGGACTCAAGCAGCGAGTGGTATACCATCTTTGCCGCTGAACAACCTAGTTCTTGTGACACCACTCTAATTGCAAAGCAACCCGATGCTAACTACTTATTTAATTCAATGACATGTTTTTCGAATTTAAGCTTGGAGTCTATAAATAGTCCAAGAAATCCTATGGTTGCTTTACTTTCAATTTGTTTGTTATCCAAAACAAGATCATTATAGTCAAAGCCAAAATATTAGTTTTCTTAACATTCAAACAAAGAGAATTAGAGTAGGACCAAGTTTTAATTTTTTGAAGATCTTGATTTATCACACTCCTCAAGAGTCCACCACTGCTTGAATGCCACAGAAGAGTGGTGTCATCCGCAAAAGGTGTAAACTGGCCACTAATTGCTATACTTGCAAGGTCGTTTATATACAATAAAAATAAGAATAAGAATAAGATAGGGCCCAACACAGAACCCTGGGGCACCCCAAACTCAATACTAGACAAACCAAAGCATTTTCTATCAATGGACACAACCTGCGATCCACAAAGATATGATGAAATCCATCCATGCGCCGTGTTACGAATGCCATTAATTTAATAACCCGAAGGATATTGTTTCTGCTTTTGCGAACAACTTCGAGAGTTTTTATAGTCCAATTAATGATCCCCACAACCCTTCAACTCTGAATCTAAACCACATGGAAATATCCCCACCCACTGTTACTGAAGCCGATATCATTGAGATAACGAAAGGCCTTAAGCCAAAAATGTCAAGTGGTCCTGACTCTGTTCCAAGTTTTTCAATTATAGATACTATAAGACTATTAAGAATGAGAACAGAGGACAAGTCGAAAACTATAGACCCTTTTCGCTTATTTGTGGGTTTTCAAAAATTTATGAAATAACCTTATATCGACACAATAATGCATAAGATTGAACCGCTCTTCAGCCCTATAATTAAACACACAAGTTAACTTTTAACGTACCGTTTCTATGACAACAACTGAAAAAAGCCTTCTTGTTAATTTTTCATTGTGGTTGAAAAACAGTTAATTTTGAAGTTAGCGTCTAGAGTTAACTTGTGATCATAGGGCTGCATATCAGTTCGTCAGCATGGCTTCTTGGCGGGTAGGTCAACGACCACCAACCTGGCTTGCTTTTCCAATTTTGCATCTAAAGTAGTTGATTTTAGAGGCCAGGTTGATGTGCTCTTTACCGACTTCATGACTACAATCTTCGCTGGATATACCGCCGTAAATTCAGGATCCTTAACTCGCATTTAATACTCTCTTTAATTTCTAGCGTAAATGATCGCCTGGAACTTCGCAGGAACTTACAATGCAAATCGTTTAAATGGTATCTTGATAACATTTATCCAGAACTTACAATACCATCGACTATACCACGTCCAGGGGAAATCCGACAAGGGTCATACTGCCTGGATACCTTAGGGCATGTATTAGATGGTACAGTCGGTATTTATCAATGCCATCATACAGCAGGTACGAAATGGTTGTAGGAATTTAACGAATTTTTTTCGCAAAAACTATATCTTCTTTGGTTTTTAGGCAACCAAGACTGGTCACTCACCAGTAATGGTCTCCTCAAGCACCAAGATCTCTGTTTGACTTTAGTCAGCTTTACGAAGGGATCTCAACCAGTTATGAACATTTGCGATGGCTCCAGTCTCCAAAGATGGCAGCTCATCAACCCGGGTGGTCTAATAAGACATACGAAGTATCCGCTTTGTTTGGACACCCGGTATAATGATATTAGAGGACTTACGACCGAAAGATGTAACAGTGCATATGAAACTCAGAAGTGGAGGTTAAATGTAATTTCGTAAAAAAGCTAGGATATGTTTTAGAATGTATAAATTTGAAGACGAGCTTAAAGTATGAAAGATAGAGAAAACATTTTTTAAATGACTGACCAAGGTTAAGTCTGTCGTAGCGTTGGGTATTGCTGACAGGGTCTAGTAGTGTCTCATACGTTAGTATAACTACTGCTTGACAAGTGCGTCGTAGCGTTAGACACTATTTACCTGATAAGGTCAAAATTGTAGGAATTAGTTATTGTACAATAATAACTGTTAAACAAATGACGTGATAGATACCATGGGAATAATCATAAATGTGGCTGCTTGTTTAGCTCCTTATAGAGGTTGTGTTTAGAGCGATTTAAAGAGTTTAATGTATAGGTTTTGCCCAGGCGATGAGCGCGAACTTAAAGATTTGTAAGATATTTTAAACGAGTGTAGACATATTGACGATATTGTAACCACAAATAGCTAGTTATATCACTGCCAAGCAATTTTCCATGTTATTCTAGTGCTGCGAAGGGGCTACTCTTCAATAGCTGAGGAATATAATGATGGTTATGGAAAAGAGAGCGGAATTGTTAATTAAAAACGTTTATTTGTAATGCTGGTTTTAAACCGAGAATTTCTCCGTGAATTAATCATGAAGTCGCTTTGTCGCGAAGAAATTTTAATAATGTAAATTGTTAACTTTGACCTCAAAGAAATACGTGGAGTTTAACGTGCATTTATTCACGAATTAGCGCATGTTTTATTTTTCCATTCAAGAAAATATTTGATTATTTAATTAATTAACTATTGTCTTTGCTTTTACATTAAGCACACTGGGGAATAATTATTCGTCATTTTTATAATAGACCCACAAGTTTTTAACAACACGTTGAAAACTAAACTAAATAAGTTCGAATTAAATACGAAAAAACTTCAAGAGACTAAAAAGCTATTAACCAAAAAAAAATTAATTAATTTCGTATTTTAGACTCTTATAAGCGGGACACCGCAAAAAAGTTTAGAGGGAAAAAAGGGGATATGACCCCTGAAAAATTATCTCCATGTAGATTCTCGCGACCATTGAGCATGTCAATTTGAGCTAAGTATCTTAAAAAATGCAGGAGCTATGAAGAAAAAATTGAAAAAAATTTTGAACTCTCAACATCCTGTAGATCGGTAACGAATTACCTCGTTCCGTATGTACCGGGTGTTCCACCTAAGGAGGTAATCGGCTATATCTCAGAAAGTAATAATACTAGAAATTTGGGAAAAAATGTATATCGATAAAAGCGGCCAAGAGAAATTGCTGGAAATTATTTTCAAGTTCGGAAAATGCCCGCTAGGGGGCGTAAGAGAACTTTCAAAATAGAAATGCCGATTTTCTCTTGATTTTTTTTAATAAATAACATATGTTAAAAATATAAGCATTGTATTCTTCATAAAATTATGCAACTTTATGTTAGGAATCGTTTTTTTCTATTTTCAATAATAAAGTGGTGGGAGAAGGTCAAACTTTTTTTCTTTCAAACGCTGATATCTCTGCTTTGGATAAACCGATTTTATTCAACTTGGTCTTGAAAAAAAGCCCTTATTTTCCTCTACACGTAAGTCTATTAACTCTGCCATATTGATTCTGATAGTGGCCACTAGATGGCGTTTTTCCGTAATTCCTCAATGAATAAGGATTTTCTCAAAAAAATCAAATGTTATGATATGACTTTTTTATCATATTTTATTTTAGGCTTATAAAGGCAATTAAATAGTGGAATAAAAAATCCAGGTCCGTATTTAAAATAAAAAAGTTGATGATGGTCGCTCGAATCCGAAACGTCGGATTAAAAAACTAACCCCATCAGCTTGTAGAGGAGGAAAAGTTACTATAAGGAACTGAAAACCGCAACGTGATATCTTTTGAAAAATGGCAGATGTAGCCTTTAAGCGACATCTAACTTTTGGAAGTGATATCTTTTGTTAAACTAGAGAAATTAGGGATAATAATAATTAATATGAAAAAATAGGCCATTTTTTAAAACATTAATTAATCAATTAAATCTCTGGTTTAATGACGTCCAAGATGCTCGAACTGTCTTCCATCATTTTGAATGCATAATTCCAATCGTTCCCTCGTCGACAAGACAGCTGTTTCTATTTCCGCTCTTGATATGCTTCAAACAGCGTTTAAGATCCGTTGAATCATATCCCCCTTGGTATAGGTCTTGTAGTAAAAACGAGATCCTTAATTCGACCCCATAAATAGAAATATAGGCAGGTTAGATCCGGTGACCTGCAACAAGAGCGTAGGTAGGAAAATTTGTGATTATTAGTAGGTAGCTAGGTGACCTACTAAGAACAACATGTTAACTTTACCTCGGGGGCCACGGAAATAAGCTATTGATTGATTGATTACTCTTAAATAACTAGGTCGGCACTTACGTCCTGACACCGCAGCCTTTTACAGACTTATTGTATCCCCTAGTTATTCGTTACTAGCCCGCCCACGGTAATTTTGCGTCTGGGTAATGTCAGCCAGACGGGACCTACTGTTTATCGTGGGATCCGAACCACGCGCAGTCGCTTTCCAACTAACCATCATCCTGATCCCCCCACAGAATCACACTCCTACAGCAGCCTGCCCACACAGCCCGTAACCGAGGCAAGTCTCGGGTTAAAGATCCGCTGCTATAGGAGCATGACCCTGCGGTTTCGATTCCGATAAATCGTTAGTCAGAAGTACCTGCACTCACACATACAACAACCAAACCCAGTACTTTTTTTATTTGAGCGTACTGTAGCGGGATTTGAACCCGCTCGACTCGAGCAGCGCGAAAGCAGGCTCACGCCGTTTCCGGCGCTTTACCCACTTCGGCTATTCTTATCTATAGGCGTTTCCTGATAGGTGGATCGGGAATATGATAGAAAGAAAATTTCGAAGTAATTCATGAAATAATTCACAAAGAAATTCTTAATGCATAACCATAATAAAAGTCGGGGTATAAGCAAAAGGTGTTCGAAAGACGATTGGACCGAAGGGTCCCTAGACTTGTTTCTACGTAAACTAGTGAACATAACAAATCAAAAATCATTTATTTCATCAATCAAAAGTATCGCTGATAGTTTTCGAGATAAATCGTTATTAGGGAAACTTTTTATACAGGCTGTATGAAAGTTTTTACAGACATGTAATCAAGGACTTTTCATCAAGACGATGGCCATTTCATTGTGGATAATTTATGTTAGAGAGATACAAAAGTGTCTGATTCAAAAAGAAAATATTAGCTATGCACTAGAACGCAGATCTAATAAAAAATTTGAGAGCTCTCGATGTATGTCAACTCTCCTACTAAATCCCATATTATTATATCATTGGCAAATAGGTCCTTTCTTCAATGATGGAGTTCTGCTTAATAGGAAGAATTAATCCGTTTTATTGCGTGGCTATAATATTCTTTGTTTTAGGGCATGTTTTTCAAAAATGCAATTGTCCTTGCGCCATCATCATAAACTTAATTAATATGTACATATACCTGTAGATAGATACAGAATAGAAGTTTTTATATAAAAGTTAAGATACGCCACTGGAAATGTTATTAAATATACAATATGTAGTAATTACATGTATGTATGTATGTGTATTTGTTTGGTAAACATTAGAAACAGATTATATTCCAGATACAAAGTTGCAAATGGTTATATTTCATTAGTTAAATTAGAAATTTTATAAATAAATGAGTCGAACCTAGTCCTAGTTAAAAAGGGTACAATGATAACACAGTAATATTTATTAAAGAACTAACAAGAATTTATAAGACTATAAGAACAAGGTTAAAAGTTGTCTTTTCCGTTTTTTTGCTAAATATCACACTATAATTTGACAGACATCAATTTACCTAAACGCGACAAGTGAATGTGTTGGTTAATTTAATTTCATATTAGCATCAATAACAAATATCTTAATAATATATATGACAAACTCATTTTTTTGTAAAAACATTGACACATTTATAGCAGTAAAAAAATCAAATTAAATTTTATATTTTTCCATTCAGATATTTATTTTTTTATATATAATGATTTTATTAGACCAAAAAAAAATTCATATCTGAAAGTTCTTGCGTTCTTATTACCCGCGCTTATAAATGTGTCAATTTTTTTTTTTTCATGTCTTACAAGATGTATTGTTGGCGTTAATGCCAGTGGCGGCCCGTGAGGTAGGACTCTGGGACTCCGCCCTCGTAAGCATTTAACGAATCGCACTACCTGAACTTCAAACTCTAAACCTAAATTAATTTCTTAGCTTCCATCCGAATCGATCAAATCGGATGAAAATATTTTTCCGGTAATTGGGAGGTTGCCTAGATGCCCTCCAGTAATTTTCATCCGTTTGGGAAATGTTTTTTTAAACCGCTGGTCAAAATTTGGAAAAAATATTATAGCCGCTCACCGCCGAGCGCCAGACCCCTACTCGACAACACGGATTCGAGAACGACACTCGAACTATACAAAAACGTGCTTTTCATCCGTTTGGGAGTTCCAAGGCATTTTTGTCGCCGCGGCTCTAACTATAATGTGTGCAGTAAATATTAAATTTTAAATTGTCTTATGCAATTCTAAATATTCCAAAATATCTTAGAAACTGAAAGAATTAGGTGTAGGAAGCATAACAGTAACTTTGCTCTTATTTGATACTTAGAATCCAAGAATGTCATTAAATAATTTAAAAAATATATCTTTGATATGGTTCTTTTTTTGGGACATATAGAAAAGCACGATACGTAACTTAAGGGGTCGATTTTTAGTGATTTTCTAAGAGAAAAAGTTCATAAGAACATATGTGCGGAGTTGCCCTGTTTTTGATATACAGGGTGTTAAAGAATTTTTAAAAAATCGTTTTTTTATAATTTTTTTAAATATCCTTTTTCCGGTTTTATTGAAATTTGGTACCGATATTCATAATGATAAGGGGCTTAATTAGTCCTAACTAGATTAAATTTATTAAATCCAGTGGGGTCCCGGGGAGCATCTTAACGAATATTATTGACAAAAAAATGTACGCCACTGACTTTTTTCTTATTTTGATATTTTTTTCGGATTTGCGAACTTATTATACAACTTTTTTGTTTTTTGAATTGTTTTCGTATCTTGCTTCGTTTTCGAGAGAAAAAATAAAAACCACTTTATTGCACGTACAAAAAAAAATACCTAGGTATGTATTTCAGAGTTACCTAATTAAAACATTCAAATTAAAAATATTTTTTTTTTAATGTGATTATGAATAACGGTACCAAATCTCAATAAAATTGGGAAGAGGATATTTAATAAGATTATAGAAATACGATTTTTTTTAAACTTTAACACCCTCCTGTATATCAAAAACGGGGAAACTCCGGACACATTTTCTTAAAATATATATATAAGGAATCACCTCCTGAAGCTACGTACCGTACTTCCGAAACACCATGTATATAATATATTTCAAAATAACTTTAAATTGTTACCATCCAAATAAAAAGAAACTTTTAAAATTTAGCTGTTTTCCATTAAATGACCGCGTCGTATAGGGTGCTCCACCCTGTATATTGCAACGTTAACGGTTGACGGAGAGTTTTCTATGGCCTTTTTCAGTAAATATAACATTTTTCCACATTAAAAAAAAGCCATCCGGAAGCAAAACTCACGAGCCGCCTGCAACATAAGTACTCTTTTTGTGTGAAGGATTATTTAAATTTAGTTAATCACAACCAAGCACAAAATCACGCACAATCGAATTTCATGTAGTTATCAGATAGGTGCTTAGTTTTAATTTTTGCGTAGATTAATACGTCTATACCAGGTAAAGGTTTAATGGCTGCTGACAAAAACTCATTATTTACTTGCAACGGAATTCACGCACGAGATGACAAGGCGAGAGCACGTAATATAGGAGTGGTAACATATTAGAAAACAAATTTACGTTCGCGTTATAAATAAGGTGGTTGTACCCAATATCGGCATGCACCTTGAGATATTTTTTGTCTTTGGAAGGTTGAGGAAAATATTTATCACTGTCAGGTGCACTGCTAAATACCTTTTAAATAAGGTCTTATATTTTAACGAATTTTGGCAGATATTTTTCTGAAATACAAAAATATGCTTAAAATACACTTTCTCCCATATATTGACACTCTTAAACCAAACACGTACCTACCTAATACCGACCCATACGAGGATCTAACATCGTACGAATAATTCATTACACAAGTCCGTAAACTTAAGTAAGTAAAAAGTAAAATACCTTTTTGAAAAGAAAACCAACATAGTTAACACATACCTATATTATGGAATGGAACCTAATTTAGTGATATAATGACTAGAGTCATAAATGGTTATAATTATTGGGTACTAAGTCTTTGCCAGTCGGAAATAAATTAAGTTTTTAAAACAAATTCGGCAATTTCTTCGGGTGTGTTAATTGTTTTGCACAAGGTCTCCTTCTTCGTACCAGAAGATACATTTTTTGTCTGACCATATCCAGTTAGACCTTTCTTCTCCACATGATTTGTTTCGTACTTCATAGTCATAGTTTGGTATATCCAAGTCTAAATTGCCCATTGTATCTTACGATAATGTAATCCCTTACCCTATAGGAACTGGTTTTGTCTGATAGACTTGTCGGATCTTGTTGATTGTTTTCTAAAATATCATTTACATTGTTAACAACCTTGGTTTTTTTCATCTCTCTCATCTTGCTTTCTTTGCCTTTATTCTTGTTAATTTCTTTACCTTCTGTTTCACACACTTCTTCTTGCCCCCTTTTCGTTTAAAGTATTCTTTCCATTCTTGTGATGTTACAACGGCCGACATTTTCTGCCGTAGTTTTCTTTGTATTTTTTTGCACCTCCGGTCAGTATAAGAGTTGAACACTGTCCAGTAGCTGTGTTTTCGTGACGGGAACCCCATATGCTGCTATATGGAACATCCACTGAACTTGCAATACTTCTTCTTCGGCAGTCAGTATATACTGTATCATTGGCGTCCCTCCTTTAACTTTATCAATTTTGGAGGTCCGCGGAACGCCAGCCCTTGGGCTGCAGTAACATTCATTACAGACTTTACTGCTTCTATAGCCTGCATCATCACCTCTTCAGAATACTTGAAGCCTCTTCGTCATGGTTTTATACTTACTGAAAATAAAAGATAATATTTATACAGTCCCAATTTCGTAAGACCAGTATTCATAATAGGCTTGTTCCAACCAGCAGTCCGGGACTAGTTTTTAATAAATAGAGTCTACCAGATGAATATTGCATATAGACCTCAGGATGCCTCGATAAGTCCTACAAGTGGTTGATTGTATTTGACAGTTTGAAACTGTTAGGAACCGTGTCCCATTCTGCGAAAAAATAAAAACACAATTCTATGGCATCCCACGGGCTCTAATATCGACGCTAGTGACCATAATGGTCTCAAGGGTCTAATAAGCATGTATCTATTATCGTCATCTTAAAATTACCTAACTTTTTATGGAAAACTGTAAAATTCGCAAAAATCATACATATTTAACTATTCTGAAATATTTTAAATCTGTCTTACATTATTTTCTATTACAAATTACTTTTGATCGCATTTATAAACTTACCTTGCCTCTCAACACCAAACACAGCGATACACCTTCGTCGACGACCAACTGACAACTGAAAATTATTTTATGATGGTATAAGGATATTGTTTTTGTTTAGATTAATTAACATTACTTAGGAATCTAGATAATCTGATTTTTTAGAAAAAAGTATTCTGAGATGCTTGAATTGTCGATAATAAATAAATATCTGTCGATATTGGGTACAACCCCCTTATATCGTTTTTGCCGTTTTATAATTTTGCATACGATGGCTCATTTGGCTGTCCGCTTGCAATGGTGGTAGCGGGTTCCTGCTAATAGCATCCAGATTTGTTGGTTCAATAGTAAGATATTACACCTAGACGGTCAAGACGGACACGGATATTATCTTACATCGCTTGTCATTTAATATAAATGAATAAATCCCAGGGCTATTATACTTTAACTGGAATAGACTATACCACAAATAGTTATATTTAACTGTATCTCAATCCCTACCTGTAATCTTAGATTGTATCCTTTTAACTATTTTTATTGACGGCCAGTTATACTTAAAAAAACTTTGCAAATATTTTGTTACGTAAACACAAAGATAATATTAAGTTATGCCACAGATTACCTTTAACCCCCTTTTAGTTTGTTTTACCTCAATGCACCTATAGCACTCCTAACAATCCGATAATATTCGTATCTATGACCACGTTTAATCAATACTTCAACCTGCACTTAATAAGAAAATATGTCAAAGCCGACGACAATTAAAGATGCTATCAAAAGATGGGAAGACAAGCATCCAGGTATTATAAAATAATTTTTTATCATAAAATCTAAATCAAAATTCATATTTTAATCAATACGTTTTAAAGGTGAACAAATTAGCGAGGCCGTGGAGGTTGGCTTTCAATTCCAATGGCCGCCCATAGAAAAAATGGACAACTCCTTGTCAGTTCTGACAAAATGTAGAAAGTTGAGTTTGTCTACGAACATGATTGAAAAAATTGCTGGAATAAGCGCCCTTAAGAACCTGAAGATATTGTCTTTAGGAAGAAATTATATAAAATCGTTTTCTGGGTTGGAAGGAGTAGCAGACACTTTGGAGGAGTTGTGGATTTCGTACAATTTTATCGAGAAAGTCAAAGGAATACAAGTTCTTAAAAGATTAAAGGTACACGGTGATCATTTATAATGTCCTCCCCCCCCCCCCCCCCTGTTAACTTGTTTGTTTCTTGCATTAGATAAAAATGTTAAATATAAAAGTTGTACAGAATAATGTAAGCTATTTGCAGAATAATATATGAATATACAGGGTATTGCAGAAATGAGTCACAGGTTAAAATGTTTTTTCTTTAAATGGTACACCCTATATATTGTTAGCTTTTTAGAATCTCCTAAAACTTCTGCATATTTTTTTTTATAACATGTCCTATACCTAAATATAAAAGTTTTCGAAATAATCGCATTTTAACTAAGCGGCTACATTCAAAAATAAATATTCTAGATTTCAGTAAAGTTCTTAGGTGGTTGTGAATTATGCGGTCACGGAGCAACAAAAAATATGTTTATTAGTGACAGTTACCGACATATTAAGTAAATATTATATTTTTTTGATAAATATGCCTTATTCAGAAAGGGAAAAACAAGTAATTTTGCAAACATTTATTAAAGGAACTGCGTAGAATTAATCCCCCGATGCACGTTCCAGACAAAAAAACATTCCATCGAATCTATGAAAAGTTTCAATAAACATCTAGCCTAGCGAGTAAGAAGAGAACAATGGAATGAGACGAAAATAGTGATTTAAATATACTAATAAAAGTTGAAGAAAATCCAAACATTTCTATAAGAACAGTATCGAAAAGTTTAAAGAAAGAGCTTGATGATTTAAAAAATACCTCTTATGGAAGGGTTAAAAATACTCTTAAAAAATGTGGATATAAAGCTTTCAAAATTAGGCCTGTAACAAAATTAACGCAGAGACAGCGAGAAAAAAGGGTTCAATTTTGCCAAACTATGTTGGAAAAAATTTATTTAAATTCTAGTTATTTCGGAAATGTATTTTGGACCCACGGGTCATCATTTTCAACAAGTGGCATGATAAACAGAAAAAATAGCAGACAATGGGCCACAGTAAATCCCCACTGCTACAGGGAATTTAAATTTCAAGGTCGTCAAACTATCAATGTGTGGAGTGCTATTTTAAATAACAAAATAATAGGTCCCAATTTCTTTAACGGTACTTTAAATGGAGAAGGTTATTTGAATTTTCGCCAACACGAGCTAGAGGACTACTTTGATGAGCTTCCGTTGGAACAAGAGCGAAGCATTGTCTTCCAACAAGATGGCGCTCCACCTCACAGTGTAGTAGCTGTTACAAACCACCTTAATCGAAGGTTCAATGAATGGATTGGATGGACTGCACCAATACAATGGCCACCTAACAGCCCTGACGCCGATGGATGTATTTTTATGGGGAACGCTAAAGGATCGAGTGAATGCAAATACAATTAAAAGCACTGAACATTTAAAAGAACTTATTAGAACAGAAATTCAAATTCTGAATGAAGATCATTCCCAATCTATCACCGCCGCATTACGAAGGTTACGAAAAACGTATATCAAATGTATTCAAGAAAACGGTGGCCCAGTTGAGCAATTTAATTTGTTTTTACCACAAGTTCTTCTTTATTGTTGAGATTTTAATTTTAAAAATTATATTTTAAATTTTGTATTTCATATACTTTTAGTAGTATACTTAAACACTATTTTCGTCTCTTTCCATTGTTCTCTTCTTTCTCGCTAGGCTAGATGTTTGTTGAAACTTTTCATAGATTCGATGGAATGTTTTTTTGTCTGGAACGTGCATCCGGGGATTAATTCTACGCAGTTCCCGTTGAGCCTATTTAACGCTATTGGTTGCTTTAATAAATGTTTGCAAAATTACTTGTTTTTCCCTTTCTGAATAAGGCATAATTATCAAAAAAATGTAATATTTACATAATATATCGGTGACTGTCACTAATAAACATAGTTTTTGTTGCTCCGTGACCGCATAATTCACAGCCACCTAAGAACCTTACTGAAATCTAGAATATTTATTTTTGAATGTAGCCGCTTAGTTATAATGCGATTATTTCGAAAACTTTTATATTTAGGTATAGGACATGTTATAGAAAAAATATTCAGAAGATTTAGGAACTTTTATATTTAACATTTTTATCTAATGCAAGAAACAAAAAAGTTAAGAGGGGGGGACATTATAAATGATCACCGTGTACAATATACAGGGTGTTTCATTACTATTGCGACAAAAATCAGGATGAGTTTCCTTGCTTAAAATTATGAAGAAAAGTCTCTATAACACTATGACCAGAAATGCGTCGTTTCGGAGATACAGGGTGGTAAAGTTTTATTTTTATTTTTGTTTTTTTCTAAACAATTTTTGAAATAATATCGATATTTGAACTAAAATTGGGATCTAGGGTTTTTTTTTTGAAATGCGAAATTCGAAATTGATATTAATATGGCTTCCACTTGTAGAGGGCGTCACCTACATGCCTTTTGACTCTTTTGAGGAGTCATACTTTTTTTCACGAGCCTCTATTACATTTTTAAGCAAAAAATAGTTTTTTCTATAACTAACCTGAATCTCCGAAACGAAGAATTTCCGGACATAGGTTTATAGGAACTTTTTTTCAAATCTTTAAGCAAGGACACTCATGGTCAATATTTTCGCAATACTAATAAAACACACTGTATAACGTACATAGTATAGGTATCTCATTTTTATAGTATCAGCATCCATAGATCAAGAAACAATAATAAATTTCCAAAGAATTGCAGTGCCACATTCCACCATAGGTTTATTTAAGTTTGGAAAATAATAATACCTACTTATACTTATTTAGTAAATTTTTTTTATTGTAAATATTATTATCACTATCGCTTTGTGGGGTTACCAAGATATTTTACAAAGTAGTTATCTAAGAATAGGTACAATTTTTGTCCACACCTCGATAGGCTTAAAAAGGCCTTGTAAGTTAGGTACCTATATACCGACGTAAAGTCCATCCGAACATATTTCGTTTGACCTAATAACTGCAATAATAGTTTTATTATTATGTAAACACCCAAAGAAACCCCGTTACCTGTTCGATTGCCAAACCTACGTTTTTAAAGAATTTCTTGGTAAAATTACCCATATAAAACTGTCGATGAGCGTGCCAACCAACGAAATCTACCTGGCCCCAGCTGGCATCACTGTTTATATTACTGAAACGAAATGAAATAAGAGGTACTGCTTTGCACAGGAACGGATTTTGTAGTTAAATGAAAAGCCATAGTAATACCTTATAGTAGCAATGTTTATTATCTATCTAAACTTTTTTATTGCCCTAAGGTACAGAAATCTCATTCTTCTTAATCTTTCGGACTCCATAACAATTTGTCGCTTGTTTATTGTCTTATATTTAAATCCCATCTCTTGCAAAGTGCGGTGAAGACTTGTCCTGTTGTCCTGCTACATGATATCGTTGTATCGTCAGTTGTTAACCGTGTTTTTAAAGAATCTAACGTGGGCACAACATTTTCTCGATACATTTGGTATATTTTCCTGCGAATCTTTGTCACAATCATCTTCTTACTTCATTTTCATACTTTCATCTTTGCGAACTTTTCTTTTAAAATGTCGTTTTAGCATAATATCCCGTACCATTGATAATGGAACTTTCGTCATTTCACTGGTATTTTTAATGGCAATTACTTTAGGGTGGCCGCTCTTTAATAACGATTCACATACATTTTTCACGATTACTTTGGCGTCAGAAGATAAATGCTTCCTGGAATATTTAGGGTAGCTAGATATCGCATTAGCTGAAGATTCCCAAGGTCTCCACATAGTTTTAATATTAACTTGTTGCACACTGTTTAAAAGTAAAATAGATAGGTACTTATATATTTCGAATATTAAGTTTACTATTTATATAAGCTATATAAACTTAAAAGTTTTGAGAAATATCCTAATAATTAAGTTGTTTCTAGAAAACCTTAATTAGACAGTTTATTAATTTTGATAACAATTCAAGTAATGTACCTATCTATTGTTATTATAAATTGGCATTAAAAATAAATGTGGGTTAATACGTCTCTGCGAAAGCGAAAGCCGAGTTTATGAGGATTCTTATTGCAGTCAATAAGCCAAACGAAATATGTTGGGAATTACTTTACCTATATTTTATTTAAGGTATTATACATCGGTAACAACATGATAAAAGAATGGGCTGAATACGTAAAATTGCAAGAGCTACCTTGCTTGGAGGACTTATTATTTGTTGGAAACCCTTTATGTGAAAGTATGGAGGAATCAGTTTGGAAAACTGAAGCCATTAGACGGCTTCCACACCTCAAGAAACTGGATGGGGAGCCTGTAGTACACGACGACGAATAAAGATTAAGAGTTAATATAGGCAGATACCTACTTAACCCTGTGCTGAATATTTGTGTGTACTCGTTCACTTTAAACAAAATATTTGCAATAGTTGGAAAATCATGTCAGTATAAATATTACATTGTATGAGTTAGAATACAACCACTATCCAGAATAAGGGCTCCTATGACCGGCTTGACTGGTATAATTTTACAGGGTGTCTCTAAAGGATATGTACAGGGTTAATTTTTATATTTGCGCACCCACCTACAGGGGTTAAAATAAATGACAGAAAAAACTCAAAATACAAAAGTTGCATAATTTTTCCCTTGTTATCTTTTCGACTTGTCAAAAAAAAACAAGTTTTCTTCTTTTAAACCAGAACGAAATCTCTTTCCCCTGATTTTAGAAATATATAACGTGTCGACATTTCTAGTTCAGCCGTTCTTGATATACTTATTATTTGAGCTTACAATTTTGATAAATTGAATTGATAATAATCGAGCTGTCGAGGCCTTCCGCATACGTGACATATTTGTCGCTTTACGTTAAATTGAAATTCATTTTTTATACTTTATGACATAAAGTGAAGTAAATGACTTTATGTTTTCTATACCGGGTCCGCCAACGAAGCGGGGACGGCAGATTCAAAAATACTCAAACAGCATGAGGTCTGGAATTAAAAGTGGCATATTTAAAAAAAATTTTACATTATACAGGGTGGCTCAAAAAAGTGAGGCGAACTAAACTTGTATTTTTTTAAATGGAACACCCTACATCTTACACTATTTTTGAATTCAACATAAAATAGCAATTATTTTTTTAATGAGTGCATTATGAGTCTAAATATAATAATTTCCAAGATATCGACTTTTTAAAAATGTAATTTTTAAACTTTGACAGCTTCTAGCTTTTTAACGGTATGTCTTAGAGCAAAACGGCTTACATGTCCCTATCTTACTTTTTTATTATCTTCCTAAAAATGCAATACAAGTACCATATTTCCGGCTTTCAAGTTGTATCCGGTATAACAAAGATTACAGTTTTGGGCAGATAATAAAAAAGTAAGATAGGGACATGTAAACCGTTTTGCTCTAAGACGTACCGTTAAAGAGCTAGAAGCTGTCAAAGTTGAAAAATGTAATTTTTCAAAGGTCGATATCTCGGAATCTATTAAGTTTAGCCTTATAATGCACTTATTAAAAAATAATTGTCATTTCATGTAGAATCCAAAAATAGTGTAAGATATAGGGTGTTCCATTTAAAAAAATAAACTTTTGTTCGCCTCACTTTTTTGAGCCAGCCTGTATAATGTGACATATTTTTAAAAAATGCCAGTTTTAATTACAGACCTCATGTTGTTTCAGTATTTTTGATAAGTTCTTCGATAAGGATGTAATCTTCCGTCCCCGCTTCGTTGGCGGACCCGGTATATCCGCCACGACTTCCGACCATTTTCTAATATCCTCTCATTTTGTGATGGATCGCGTTCGAAATAAAATCTGGGTGACCTGTATTGAGCATGAATATTTCTTGTTTGATCCTTTGTCTCAACATTTATATATATTCTGAGGTCTGTCATAATAAAGTCGGTTTTTTAAATCCCCACAGAAAAATATCCAACGGACTTAGGTGAGGGCTATTAGTCGGCCATTCTTTACTGAATGTGTCAATTTAAAGTAAATCGACAGATATGTCACGTTGAAGTATGCGAACTAAATGTTGACATGTTAAAAATTTTTGAAACCACGGGAAAGAGATCTTTCGTCCTGGTGGAAAATATATAGGGTGATCCGTTTAAGAAAAGAGAACTTGCGATTGTTTAGTGGGTGGGTGCGCAAATATAAAAAATAACCCGGAACAAAATGCTATTCTAAATTCCTAGGCTGAATTATGAGGATCAAGCTTACAAATTGATAGTTTTGGAAATACAAGGCGTCCAAATTATTATTTTAAAAATTTTTGTTCCAAATATATATCTTAATAATAGCAGATTTTACACGAAATTTGGTAGTAAGTTTTTTTTTTGCAATGCCGCGAAATTCAGGTCTGATATTAGTTTCACCTACCTTTCGGAGGGCGCCACCAGGGCAGCACTTATAGCATATATCTAAAGCTTTATATCTTTTGTGTGCCTTGGTGTCTTAAATTTCTAAAAAAAAAACTTATTTCAAGACAAGTTTTGTTCAAAAAAGATATACTTGCCTGGTAGTTTCTTCTCGGAGCAACCGTTTTTAATATAATTTAATTAAAAAATGTATAATTGAGGAGGTTTCAAGCAAAATCTGTTTTCTGGTATAATTTTTAAAACTTTCAGCTGATTTCTTATTACTTATTGTTGGACTAAAATATCAAATTGGCAAACGTTATTGAAATCATATTGTTATGAAATTTATGTAAATCGCCTTAAAAGTTTGGGCATGTGTTATTTTGATTAATTGGGGTTTTGCTCGAAACATACCAAGGAATTGTGGTATTTTGGACGGATTACCATATGAAATAATAAAAGAACCAAGAATATGATTTGAGTACAGTTTAATTTATTAATGACTATTATTTCTTTTTATTTTAGTAAAATTAAAATTTTACTAATGGTAAGTTATTAAGTAAACTTAACAAAAATTAAAAACTAAAAATTTAACAACACTAGTATTCTAGACGTGCATCGTCGTCCTCTAAGCAACCACATTCATGGTCATCCTCTTGCTCTATAGCGGTAGGAACATTTTCGTCAACTACAATGTTCTCTTGTACCATGACCAGCTTTCGTCTTTCCAGTTTTTATCATAAAGGAAAGATAGTAGTTCATTGACGTATTTTTTCTCAGCAGCGCTAATCGGATAAATCAAAGGAATTTCACCAGTATTACGAATTTTCTCCCAATTACAGCTTCTCTTAAGCAGTATCTGCTTCGCAAGGTCTGGTTGACAACGAAAATATTCGTTTGCCGTCATAGAAATGATCACACGCCCCTTTTTGAAACTTCTTTCTCAATAAACAAAAATCTTTTCTTCCCATTGATCATATCAAGTTGTTGCAAATAAGTTTGAAGCCCCTTCATATTTTTCAAAGTCCGATCAAGTTGTTTGACTTCTCCAACTTTTCCGAGCTTCTCAAAATAGTCTTCTTTATTCATAATGGTTGGTTTTTTTCATAGCACCTTTCAACACGGCCAAACCACCTGTCTGCAGGTAAGTACCTATGGCCTCTTACGGGGAACGTTAAAGAGCTGTTCTTAAGGCCGATATCTTGTACGATGAAGTACATAATGGAGTGGGGCACTTGATTATTTTTATTTTGTCCTCCACACCTGTGTGAAAATAATCTTAAGTGGATGATTCGGAACAGTTCAATGCTTTGTAAATAGCTAATGAAGTTCTTCTGTAGATCTACGTCCTGCCTGTTCTTCAGTCCTGACGAAGAAAACGGGATGGCTAGTTGTTACATCCGTGATGAAAAGATTATGAAGTCCAAGCTGCCTTTTATAAAATGATTCTTGGATAGGTGTTCGTGGAGGTGGTTGCATATCAAAGCAAAGGGTTAATTCACCGCCATTAGTTTCTATTAGGAGCCCATAAAAAGCTTTAAGATTGTGTACTTGTTTCTTTGTAATGTAGGTTGCTATGTCCGGGGGGACGGACTTTTTAATCTTATTGTCCATCATGGTGCAGTACCCGCAAATGTCTAAGGCCGGTGATTTAAACCCGATATTGAAGTCGCCATAAAATATATTAAGGAACATTGTAGCAGACACCCTCAAAGAGGGGCTCACAGAGTCATTGTATGCTTTATGCAGTTTTCGAATACAAATATCCTTTGCAAGTAAAGCTTTTTAGACTTTAAACGATTATAGTGGCTGTCTTTTGTATCGGTTGACTTGTAACTTAATACGCGGTCTCCACCTCTATTTTCAACAAAATGAGAATCACTGGTCAACAGCTTTAACATATGCCTGATTCTCTCTGCAGAAAACTTAGTGAGATCTAGAAAAAATCTTTTGCATACCTTTATACTGCCTTGTGTGATGGAAAACTGAATGATGTAGAAAATGTGTCTTACGCTTTCTTTTGAACCCTGATTATTCTCAGAAACCAACACAGCACTTTCCGACTCACCCATTGTACCCAGAAACCACTTTAATGTTCATTCAAAACTAGCAGGTCCTATAAAAATAACTAGTTAATATTGTGGAGTATGAAAGCGAAGGCTAAATGAATGTAAACAATGCTAAAATGTCAAACAGATGAAAAGGTTCACGTGATTTGAATTCTCATATCCTATTGGCTGCTGTGGATATTTGTACAAAAAGAGCGGTGGACATGTGCGGTTTTGCTTAAATACAGGGTCCTGCAATAGTGCGTCAGGCTTCCATAGCTCCTATACGAATTTAGTTAGGAATTTCATTCATATGCTAACTTATACTGTATCATACGGGGTACTTCAGGAAAATATTTTTTTATATACAGGGTAGCCCAAAAAAGTGTGGACATAAAAAGTTTTGATTTTTTAAATGGGATACCCCATATTTTTTTGCATATTTAGATTTATGCTATTGTCCTTTATAAATGCCTAAAATTTTGTTTGATTTGCTTTTTTAGTTTAAGAGCAATCAATTAAAAACTAAAAAAAAACATATTTTGCAGTCGTGAAAAAAATATCAAAAAAACAATCTAAAATTAGTTTTTCAACCACGGTATGAAGTGAGTTTAATGACAAGAGGTTTAAAGATACTATGAATCGAATAGTATTTATCTATTTTATACAGGGTGTTCATAATATGGTTTCAAAAATGACACATTTCAAACCTATTTTTCTCAACTTTTCCAAATGGAACACCCTGTATATTATTTCGGTATTTTATATAAAATACACAAGCAATTTTTTTTTGTAGTTGAAGCATATAAGTTATATCCAGCCGTTTTCGAAATAAATGCAAATTTCATAAATTATGTTGATTAAACAGAGTTTATTTTTAAAATTAAGCGTAGGCGACTACACCTACTAATAATTATAAAGTATAGCAAATGTTTAAAATATCTTCCATTTTGATCTGTGCAGAAGCCAACATGTTTTTGAAAAGGTCTGTTTACTTTCCTTTTAACATTTCAATTGAAATACCAGCAAAAAGGTTCATTAGTAAGTTTTATCCCTAAAGCCCATAGTAGGCTTTGAAATAAAACATGGATTCTTATACTTAGTTTGACAAGTTCTTTAATTCATTTTAAAAAGGTGTAATATCGGGCGAATAAGTTATAAGAAATTAAAATGAATTTTAATAAAGATGAGTTGGTCGATATGATTTTTGTACTTGGCGAGAGCGAAAAAAATTGCTTGTTAGCAACTAGAATTTATGCGTCACGTTATCCAGAGAGAAGGCGCCCGGAAGAAAAAAGTTTTAAAAGATTATTACTAAGATTTGTTGAAACAGGAAATGTTGTGTATACAAAAGAAGAAAGAACAAAGACGGCTACTAACGAGGAAAATGAACTTGCGGTGTTGTTGACAGTCACAGAAGATCCACACGTAAGCCAAAATAAAATCGGTAACGCAACAGGTATAAGTGAACGATCTGTGCAACGGATTTTAAAAAAGCATCGATTCCATGCCTATCATATTCAATTGCATCAAGCGCTCAGCGATAGAGATTTTCAAAATCGATCCGAATTTTGTGCCTGGGCAAGCACTAAAATACAAGCGGATCCAATGTTTTTCAAGTATGTTTTATTTTCCGACGAAGCAACCTTCCATAACACCGGTAGTGTAAATAGACATAACTTTCATTATTACTCCACGGAAAATCCGCGATATATGAGACAAATCGATCACCAGCATCAGTGGTCATTAAATGTGTGGGGTGGAATTGTTGGTGAAACTATGATAGGTCCTCATATCTTTGAAGGTCATCTTAATGGACCCATGTATTTAAACTTTCTACGCAATGATTTACCAGGTTTATTGGCAAACGTTCCGCAATATACAAGAAATAGGATGTGGTTTCAGCAAGATGGTGCTCCGGCACATTTTTCACGGGAGGTAAGAAATTATCTTGATGATACCTTTCCGAACCAATGGATCGGTAGAAATGGACCCACGGTCTGGCCAGCTAGATCGCCGGATCTTACAAAACTAGACTTTTTTTTATGGGGACACGTAAAACAAATTGTTTACAAAGATCCACCTACAACTGCTAATAATATGCAGCAAAGGATAAGAGACGTGTTTGCGAGCATTTCCCCTGAAATGTTAAGAGAAGTAAACAGATCTTTTGAAAAGCGTGTTGGCTTGTGCACAGAACAAAATGGAAGACATTTTGAACAATTACTGTAGTTTTTAAATATTAGTCTAGTCGCCTACGCTTAATTTTAAAAATAAACTCTGTTTAATCAACATAATTTATGAAATTTGCATTTATTTCGAAAACGGCTGGAAATAACTTATATGCTTCAACTACAAAAAAAAATTGCTTGTGTATTTTATATAAAATACCGAAATAATATACAGGGTGTTCCATTTGGAAAAGTTGAGAAAAATAGGTTTGAAATGTGTCATTTTTGAAACCATATTATGAACACCCTGTATAAAATAGATAAATACTATTCGATTCATAGTATCTTTAAACCTCTTGTCATTAAACTCACTTCATACCGTGGTTGAAAAACTAATTTTAGATTGTTTTTTTGATATTTTTTTCACGACTGCAAAATATGTTTTTTTTTAGTTTTTAATTGATTGCTCTTAAACTAAAAAAGCAAATCAAACAAAATTTTAGGCATTTATAAAGGACAATAGCATAAATCTAAATATGCAAAAAAATATGGGGTATCCCATTTAAAAAATCAAAACTTTTTATGTCCACACTTTTTTGGGCTACCCTGTATATAAAAAAATATTTTCCTGAAGTACCCCGTATGATACAGTATAAGTTAGCATATGAATGAAATTCCTAACTAAATTCGTATAGGAGCTATGGAAGCCTGACGCACTATTGCAGGACCCTGTATACGAGTTTTTGCAATGCTATTTTACAAGGATTTGTGGGGTTTTGTTTAAATTTTAAGGCTTTACACAATACAAAATAATTTATAAGTTAAGAAACATTTTATGAATCTTGTGACTTGTGGGATTTTGCTTGGAACCTCCTCAATTGCGTCATTGTCTTCCTTCATAATTCTTTATCCAGGCTCCGCAATTTTTGTTAATGAACTCGAAGAAAAGCCCGTCGGAGTTTGTGTTTAGGTTGAGGAGACGCAACTTTTTTGCTAAAAAGATTTTGTAGAGACACCCTGTATAACCTAAACAATAGGTTCTACCCGCATATTATTTATAAAAAGAACTTAACATTTTAGACATGGCCTTTCACTAACTCATACAACTATTAGTTGTTGACCCCAGTTACCATTACTATATTATATACTTTGTATTATGTATAAAGCGTCCGAAATCTGATTTAAATAAAATGGGTTCAAATTCGTTTCATATCCTTAAACTTTTAATTAACTCAGACGCAGGACTCTTGCTTATCTTTTCCTATATTATAAGTATTTTTTTGTCGAGCAATTATTGTGATACCTTTAGATTTTTAAAAGTCGTGAGAGGTTCTTAGAAGATTTAAAGGCTTGATTGTTTTAAATACTCTTTTTATTTCTTTAAATTTTTATATAAATATTTAATGACAATTTTTAATAATAAAATATTCATATTTTAACACGTGCTTAATTTAATCCTTTTAATTTCCTACAAAAAGAAAGTGAAGTTGTTACAAGCGGAGGAGACGAGTTCACTCCCAAAATATAAATATTACCTGACTGCCAAAAAGGTGATGGTTGAATAATTCACTCCCAGATGATTTTATACCGTAATTAGAATAAGTATTTATGATACCTTAAAATCTAAACACTGTTGCCAAGTCATTCTTTTCGCCAAAGTTATTTTATTTCTTAAAATAAAACAGTAGCAAAGTAAAAAAAACAAAATTAAAAAAAAATAAAATTTTATTATGTATACAAACTTTATAAAAAAAATCATAAAATTCCGATTCCGTACAAAAATTCCGAAAAAAAATATGATATAAAGATTTTACTTATACAAATATATACAATTATACATATACAAATAGTGGTCAAAAAGAAATATTTTTTATAAATTGAAAATTGGTAAGGCGGCCGTTCTGTAGTTTCTTTAAATTATTTTCTATAAAGTTTTTTCTTAATACTATTTTCCGATCGTATACTTTCGCGACGGTATTAATACTTTGAAGCTTAATATAAGTATCTAGTTGGAAATCTACAAGAACATTTAAAAATTGATTAAAATTTGGATGTGCATTGTAAAATGATGAATTATAACGAGAATGAAAAGACTCGCATGCATTTGTTGTCCTTTTCAAAGACGACGAGTTTTCAGCCCAAATGTGAGGAGGAAAAGCTGATGTTTCTTCTATATAATTTTCAACTAAATAGTCATTAAATTTGACCAACTTTTCATTTTCTGGTTGAATTGAAACGATATCTAGAGCAAAGCACTCCCCAACGTCTTCTGCTTTTAGAAATGGTAAACCAAATATATAAGTTAGACATTTAGTTACCTCTGTTTCTGCACCGTTTTTTAACTGATACTCTTTGGCAAGACCTAACTGTTGAATTTTTCTAAACCAACTTTGACCCAGGTGAAATAGGCATCCCTTAATTTCAGTAGTTGGGAACATTTCCCGAATCGCTTTATGTATAGCTGCTTCAAAATCTGCAGTTATGATTTTTAGGAAAAACTTGTGACCGGTTACAGAGAGGTATGCTTCTTTGAAATAATGAAAAGCTAATTTATATGAAGCAGTGTTTTTATTTTTTAAAAGAAAGAAAACGAGAGGAACATAATGACCGTTTTTGCAACCATGAATGGTAAATAATTGTAAAAAAAATTTCGGACAATATTCAAAAGTGCCGTTAACATATAATTCCGATATTTCTGTTAAAGCAAGAAAGTTACTTTTACATGAAAACATGATTACATGATTTTTTTCGTCATTTTTTAGAAGAAAACGTTCACCTCTATTTGTTTTTGTTTCTACAGAATTTAGTAAATTATGAAATTCAAAGATATCTTTAGGAAGTTTTAATGCAGTTTGAGACCTAGCAACATACATATTTTTTCTAATTCTTTCAACGTCAAAAGTGGTAATAGTTTCACATTGGGATTCTCTTAGCTCCATTTTGATTAAGCCCATTGGTTTTGCCGAAACATCTTCTACTGCTTTCATTTTCACTGAATTGCTTATAGTTTGCCTGTTCAGAATTTCTTCAGATATTTTGTCATGGTTGTGGAATAAACAAAATTCTATCACTTCAACACTGTCTGGTTTAGTTTTAACAAATGCCTTGCACGGCGGTTTCCGGGCCTTTTGCTAACAACTTGTGAAAAGAAAATTTGAAACCGTGTCTTTGCCTTCTTCACTTTTAACTATTGAAGCCTCCATTGCAAACTTTTATTACACACACTATAAATGACTTCGTTTTAAACAAATTTGGTATGTTCAATTTGGTATGTGCAACTAATAAAGAATCACACTAAGGGTTTATTATTTCTATTATTTAACTCCTCCCCCAAATATGAATCAATTTGCTGATAATCTCTTGTTAATTATAGTTAATGTTAATTAAAATAATGAGTTCTCTAAATTTGAATCAATTTGCTGATAATCTCTTTTTAATTATAGTTAATGTTAATTAAAATAATGAGTTCTCTAAATTTTGCAATTAGTTATTCTGTGATTTATTAATATCTTTTACATAGTACGTTTTTTCTTTCCTAAGAAAAAATAAATGACTAACTCACCGTGCTCTCATGGATAAAAATACTATTTGGCAACAATTTATCAATTTCTGAAAAGTAATACCTTTTAATCCTCCTTTAATGCATATTCGCTTGGGGAATGAACTCGACCTATGTTGGGAGTGAATTCGACCCATGGAAAAACCACCTGGTCAGGCCGGGAGTGAACTCGTCCCTGCCCGTTACAAGTGCAATAATATTTCAAATTTTGTGTTCGTATTTTACCTGATGGATTAAATATACAAAGTGATTTACTGCTTTGACTAGAAAGTAGTAGTAACTTTGATACTTTAAACGAAACACCCTGCATATTCATACAATAATTAGAACAATCATTAGTAGTTTTTTAACAAGTTTCCTTATTAATTTTAGTTATATTTTGAAAACTTGAAGATATTTCACATTCATTTCTCTTGGTAGATTACTTTATACAATTATTTACCTACAGCTATTAGGTTTATGACTTCCATAATATATTACTCTACCAACTGTAGTTGGACACATTGTATAGAAAAGTTCAGGGTTATTGGCCACATTTTGGCCAATAGGTAACTTCTTTATTTAAAGTTTTTGATATATGGTTTAAATATAACATTTATAGGTCCTTTTGAGAAGCGCCAGTAAAAGTTGGTTTCGGATATACAGGGTTCCCCATTAAGAAATGCTAGAACAATGTAACTTTTTTAAACGGAACACCCTGTATATTTTTGAATTTTTAGATTCTCCAGACAATTCTAAGTATATTTCGTGTATATTATCCTTTACCTATTAACAGTTTCCGAGATATTCATGATTAAAAATCGGATTTTCGGACTTTTAAATTGGGCTATTATTATTGTTTTTATTATATCACCTAGGAATCATATTATGACAGAAACAGAATTAACGTAAAGATGGGCTATACAGAACAAGAAAAATTTGATAATTTACAGTTTTACGTAAAGTGTAATAAAAATAGGCGTTTGGCAAAACAAAGATACCAAAGAGAATACAGAAACCGTCAAACACCAACTGAAAACACTTTTGTTAATGTATTTAAGCAGCTACAAGACTTTAAAACATTGCAGAGGAAGAAGGCTTATCGTGGTGTGGATGAAAATGCAGAGCTTATGTCTTATTATATTTCCAAGGTAAAATTTTAACTTGATATCTTTATTTTTCTTTGTTATTATTTATTATTTTTTAGAAAATCCAACACATTCCATTCCCACTGCTGTTAAAACTTTGGATATAAAATACTGGAAAATACAAAATACGCTGAAAAAATATAAATTCAGACCTTTTAAATTCACCAAGGATCAGTTTTTAAGCGAAGATAATAAGCGGGAAAGACTACAATTTTGTCAAATTATACTGCGGGAGCTGGAACGAAATCCAAATTTTTTTTCTCGAAATTGTGTGGACCGATCAATCGAATTTATCCACAAGTGGGATCTTTAACAGAAGAAATTGCCACTATTGGACCCAAACGAATCCGCATCAAACAAAAATTATAAAGTCGTCGGGTCGAAGATCCATTAACGTTTGGTGTGTTATAACAAATAATATTATTTTGGGGCCTTTACTATATGAAGGGGGCTTAACGGGAGAAAGATACCTTCAATTCCTAAACAACGAAATTGAAGAATATCTGGAAGAGATCCCTTTAGTTCACGTGAACAGGTTGATTTGGCAACAGGATGGGGCTCCTACACATAACATTCAAAATGTAACGAATTATTTGAACCGTAAATATCCTAGATGGATAGAAAAATATGGAAACATCAAATGGCCGCCAAACAGTCCAGACCTTACTTTAATGGACAGGTTTTTTTTTGAGGTACCATTAACAATCCTACATTTCCAAACATTGAAGTCTTGCAGGACGCACTTATGATCTCAATTAATGCTATAAAAAACGATCCACTTATGGTAAGCGATACAGTAAAGAACTTAGAAAAATGTTACCGACTTTGCGTTAAAAAAAATGGAGGCCATTTTGAGCATTTATTAACGAATTAGTTAATTTCTTTACTTTTCAGTTATTTTATTTCGCCGATTCGTTTAACTTTTTATTTATTGTTTTAGTAGGCTTCGTTGTTTAATTTAATTAAATTGAAATAAATAATAAAAGAAAATCCGATTTTTAATTATGAATATCTCGGAAACTGTTGAAGATAGGCATAAGGATATTATACAAGAAATATACTTAGAATTGTCTGGAGAATCTAAAAATTCAATAATATACAGGGTGTTCCGTTTAAAAAAAGTAACATTGTTCTGACATTTTGTAATGGGGAACCCTGTACTTATATCCAAAACCAACTTTTACTGGCGCTTCTCAAAAGGACCTATTAATGTTATATTTAAACCATATATCAAAAACTTTAAATAAAAAAGTTACCTATTGGTCAAAATGTGGCCAATAACCCTTTACATTTTATAGATTACACTGGTCTGCGAGAAAATGCCGCTTTTAAAAATAAATGTGGTGTTTAATTAATGTCTATATGTAGAATTCAAAAATATCACCAGTTTCTTTCTATCACGTAAAATATCCTGAATTTAGCATATTAATAATATTAATAAAATAAACAAAAATCGTTATCTTTTGGTGTGGCTATGGTATGGCGGGAACAACGTAATCATGTAGACGATTGCTACTTTTGTTTCTGTAAATAACGGGATTTAATAAACAAAATAAAAAATCTATGCAATATCCGGACATCCCTTCAGCTAGAAAACCATTGCCCCATGGAGATGAAATTCCAATTCCAAAGGTTCCCGTCGTTCTCGAGGATGTTTGAAGTTCTTCTGGGTCAGATGATGACAAAGATGGATACGTCTCCGATCAAGATTACCACTCCACAATAGAGTCTGACAAACACAAAATATTTACACAAGGAGAGCTAAATGATTTAGTGCAGGATCTAGGACTTTCTAAAGAACGATCTGAGCTATTGGGTTCCAGGTTGAAAGAGAAAAACCTACTAGCTTCTAATAGCACATTTTATTGGTATAGAAATCGAGAAAAAGAATTTTCTGAGTATTTTAAGAAAGAAGGGTCTTTAGATTATTGTGATAACGTTAAAGGCTTTATATTAAATTTGGGTCTTGATATATATGACCCACGCGACTGGCGTTTATTTATTGACTCGTCAAAGGGAAGTCTAAAGGGCGTTCTACTGCACAATGGCAATAAGTTGGGTTCTGTTCCCGTGGCACATTCAGTTCACATGAAGGAGACGTACGAAAATATCGAAACACTTAAAAAAAAACAATAAAATATGAAGAACACTTGTGGTACATAGGTGGCGATCTTAAGATTGTAAGTATGATCAGGCAGGCTTTACAAAGATGCCATGATTTCTTTGTGAATGGGATAAAACCTCGTAATAAGCATTGGACAGGTGTAAATTAACTTTCCCAAACAAAAATGACCCCAGGAGAGAAAAACATTCTTAGAAAGAATTTGGTTTCACGTGAAAAAATATTACTGCTACCCTTGCACATAAAGTTAGCGTTGATAAAACAATTTGTGAAAGCTCTTAATAAAGATGGTGCCTGTTTTCGCTACTTGTGTACAAAATTTCGATTTTTATCAGATGCCAAATTGAAGGAAAGCATATTTGTTGGCCCACAAATACGAGAGTTAATGAAAGACGAGAACTTCGAAAATGCCCTGTAACCCATTGAAAGGGAAGCTTGGATTTCTTTCAAAAATATTGTCAAAAATTTCTTGGGGAACAAGAAATCCCCAGATTACAAAAATATCGTGGTAGCAATGCTCACAAACTTTCAAAAACTTGGCTGCAACATGAGTATAAAATTGCACTTTTTGCTTAGTCATTGCAATTATTTCCCTGAAAATCTTAGTGAGGTCAGCGAAGAACAAGGAGAGCGTTTTCATCAAGATATCAAAGAAATGGAAGTTCGATATCAGGGGCTGTGGAACGTTAATATGATCGAGGATTATTGCTGGTTTTTAAAACGGGAGAGCTTGACAGCCACACATAAAGACGAGAACTTCGAAAATGCCCTGTAACCCATTGAAAGGGAAGCTTGGATTTCTTTAAAAAATGTTGTAAAAAATTTCTTGGGGAACAAGAAATCCCCAGATTACAAAAATATCGTGGTAGCAATGCTCACAAACTTTCAAAAACTTGGCTGCAACATGAGTATAAAATTGCACTTTTTGCATAGTCATTTGGACTATTTCCCTGAAAATCTTAGTGAGGTCAGCGAAGAACAAGGAGAGCGCTTTCATCAAGATATCAAAGTAATGGAAGTTCGATATCAGGGGCTGTGGGACGTTAGTATGATCGCGGATTATTGCTGGTCTTTAAAACGGGGGAGCTTGAAAGCCACACATAAGAGAAAATTAAACCGACAGGCGTTTCTAACAAAAAAGAAACACAGGAGTTAATGGGTAAGAAAGGTTCCTTTTATCCTATTTAAAAATCTAAATATCATTTTTATTACCTTTCAGGTCAACAGAAACGTAAAAACCTTTTTTCATGTGACTAAAAAAAAAACCTTAGCAAGTTTGTTTAAAAATTATTGTAGTAGATGTGGTGTAATGTTTAAATATCTATTTTGAATTAGGATCACCGATTTTAATTTTTATCGTATCATTGAAGATAAAGTCATTTTTATATGATATTTTTATTAATAATTATTAACATCATAAACGTACTAAAACCTACATAAAACCTTAGTTACTCATAATACATTAGTTACCATAATTTAATACGTTAGTTACGAAAGCATAATACGTTAGATACCAAATAATATTAGAACTATTTTTCTTGAACATGTAAAACAATATTTTGACAGTTTTCAAATTTGATGGATACACCTTTGTCTTTAACGTCCACGATCTTAGGTATGCCCTCTGAAGACTGATTAATGACCGAGAAAGCACTCCTTTCGATTTCGTGCGGTTTCCCAGTGCCTAATCCACTGCCGGAAACATCGCCGATTTGAATTTTGCGAGCAATGGAAACTTTCTTGGTCACACTTTCTTCTAAATACCCTCTAGCAACCTTCGCCGATTCCCATCCACCAAGTTCTTGTAGGTCTAATATATCTCCTCCAGCATTAACAAGAAAATTTGCCGAAGATCTTCTAACGCAGTGACCAGTATACAAATTAGGATTTTCAAGTGAGAGATACTCAGCTATTTTTTGAGGTATTTTAGAGAAGAAATGAATGCCGCAGGGCTGTACCGTACATTTCCCTCTTCTATATGATACAAACAATCTTTGGTGAGTGACATGGTCTGGCCTTAACATTGCGTACTTTTTAAATAAAAGCACAGGATTGACTTCGCCGTCAAATATCACAGCGAAAATACGTTTCTTGTGGGTTTTTGAGTCGGGAATAGTAACAATCAGCTTGTCCTCTAAAACGTCAACACCTTCCGTGGTCATCTTCGCTAATTCATTAGTTCGACAGGCTCCTCCAATTCCAATTAAAAAAGCCACTTTCATCATTAAAAACTTCTCGTCTGAGGCAGAACACACAAATTCGTTGACTTGTTCTCTTGTAAATACTTTTGATTTTTTTGCTCTATATCCAACATTTTTCTTCTTGATGAAACGTATTAAGGCGCCGTATTTGTCGATTTCCACTCTTTCCTTCAGTTCTAAAGTCGCTCGTAACATGGAATATTTCAGCCATAAGGATGAAGCAGAGTATTCCTCAGAGAGTTTTGCGAAATACACCAGCAATACCGTTTCTTCTGCACCTTGAACATGTACTTTGTTTCGCCACTCACAAAACTGCCGATATTCTTTTTCATAATGGATTTTAGATTTGTCCGGAAGCAAGTTCAACCTTATAATGTTGGCTGCAGCTAATATATCGTCAGGAATATCAAAATCTTGCATGATTTTAATGATGACTTTTTGAAATGCCAAAATGAAATGACAAAACACCTTGTTTTTATTTTCGCATCGCCGTTGTCAATGATACGATAAAGCTTTGAATATAACGAGATTATTAAGCGGTTTATAATAGTTGAGGACATTGCTAGGTGACGAGGCGACATTATTATGCGATTTATACATTATAAATCGCATAATAATCTCGTTATATTAATAGCTATAAATATTACAAGAAAACCCTACGTGCTAAAAGCAAATGGAAATTATATTTGAGTTCAGTATTTCATGTTGATATAAAATCACCTTAAAAACTTAAAAGCAGCGGCAATTTTTTTTTTGCAGAAAAGTGTTATTATACTAATAACAATTATTGTAATCACAAAAACACATCAATAATAAATAGTGTGTACATATACATACAGGGTGTTTCAGAAGAAGTACGGTACGTAACTGAGGGGGTGATTCTTTATGATATTCTAAGAGAACAAGTTTATATTTTTAAATATCCTCTACCCGATTTTATTGAAATTTTGTACCACTATTCATAATGACAAGGGGCTTAATAAGCCCTAACTAGATTAAATGTATTAAGTCCAGTGGCGTCCCGGGGAGCATCTTAACGAATATTATTGACGAAAAAATGTACGCCACTGACTTTTTTCCAATCTTGATATTTTAGATTTACCAACTAGTAATACAACTTTTTTGTTCCCCTAATTGTTTTCGTATCTTGCTTCGTTTTCGAGAGAAAAAATAAAAACCACTTTACTGCATGCACAAAAAAAATCCCCATGTAGTATAGTTAATGAAAATATGAGGTAAAGGTGAGTTTCGATGTCTACTTGACCTGTTTTGTCAATAATAAGTTAAAAATGAATAACTTTACTAACGCTGAAATGGCCCAGATGCATTTTAATGGCCTAGCAAATGGAAATACTGAAGAAGTTTGGCGAATTCATCAGGAACGTTGTCCAAACAGAGTACTGCCATGTGCCAAAACATTTAGACAGCTCCATACAAGATTGAATGAGACTGGGAGTTTTAAACGTAGTACGAAACTTCCTGGCACACCTGCAACAGTAACCACGCCTGAGTTAGAAAATGCTATACATCGAGAGATAGAAGATGATCCTTTAACTAGTGCCAGGAAGGTAGCAGTGCAACTTCAAACAAGTGCATCAACTGTTTTGGAGGGTTTTGCATCTATATCAACTATACCCATGCCATATTCAACGTGTGCAAGCTCTGCTTTCCCGGGATTTTCAGCCAAGGTTTGATTTTAGTAGGTAATTGCTGCATACAGTAGCACATAACAACAATATTTTACCGAACACTTTATTTACCGATAAGGCCTCTTCTTCAAGAGAAGCCATTATGAATTTTCATAACGAACATTTTTGGGCGGACGATAATCCTCATAAAATTAGAGGTCGTTTTCAGCAAAAATTTTCGGTGAATGCATGGGCACTGGACAGGGATCATCTTATTGGACCATACTTTTTATCGCCTCGTTACTAAACTCCTATACGCAGTTTCTATCTGAAATACTTGACGTTCTGTTAGAAGACGTACCTGTATAAATAAGAACTAATATGTGGTTCATGCACGATGGCGCCCCAGCTCAATTTAGCCTAGTTGCTCGTCAATACCCGACAATACTTTTACCAATTGCTGGATGGAGGCGCAGGTCCCCAAGGTTGGCCAACTCGCAGTCCCGACTTGAATCCTCTTCTAGACTATTATTCATGGGGGCACCTAAAGTATCTGGTATACAAAACGCCTGTACTAGATGAAAACGACTTAAGAATTCGAATTATTGAAAGTTGCAATGCGATACGAAATAATGCAGGCATTTCTGAACGTGTAAGAGAATCAATGGTGAGATGATTGCAATCGTGCATTTTATCAGTAAGTGGCTATTTTCAACATTTGCTTTGATTAACTGTTGCATTTTTTTTGTATCATTATTTAAAAAAAAAATAATTTTTAATTTAAATGTTTTATAATTACCTTTGAAATACATAGGTTTTTTTTTTGTAAGTGCAATAGTGTTTTTTTTTGTCTCAAAAATGAAGGAAGATACGAAAACAATTTAGGAAACAAAAAAGTTGTATTATTAGTTGGTAAATCGGGAAAAAAATATTTAAATTAGAAAAAAGTCAGTGGCGTACAGGGTTTCCTCAAATTTTGACAGCTTATAGCGACTTTATTATTCCAGATAGAAAAAAATTGTCCAGATAAAAATTGTAGGGTATCATCCAAACAGTCCGAATTTACTACCTAAAGAAACAATTGAGCATCACTGGTAAACTTTTTGTCTTATTGTATACTTTTTTTAATGGGACACCCTATATGTTATTATAGCAAATTAGTAAATATTTTGATTTTTTAATAGCGGATGTTTCAACAATGGATGAAGTAATTATAGGCAACTTATTATATATTTTTGAAAAGAGAACTTTAAGCGCTATCCAATAAACACATAATATATAGCGTGTTCCATTAAAAAAAGTATACAATAAGTCAAAAAGTTTACCAGTGATGCTCAATTGTTTCTTTAAGTAGTAAATTCGGACTGTAATCGGAACAATTTTTTTCTATCTGGAATAATAAAAGTCGCTAGAAACTGTCAAAATTTGAGGAAACACCCTATACATCGTCTTGTCAATAATATTCGTTAAGGTGCTTCCCGGGACGTCAGTGGACTTAATAAATTTAATCTAGTTAGGGCTAATTGAGCCCCTTATCATTATGAATAACGGTGCCAAATTTCAATAAAATCGGGGAAAGGAGATTAAAAAAAATTATAAAAAAACGATTTTTTTTTTTAAATCTTTAACACCCTGTATATCAAAAACAGAGCAATGGGTGAGGTTTTGCATTTTCTAATTCTGAGGACAAATTATTACCCAACCTTGATATAACATTTTTTTAAAGTTAATTTATTAATTTACTATAGATACTTAAACATAATAGGTCAAACACTATTCTAATGAACACTTAGACAACGGATATTGTCCATTTAAATATTAATTTTCATTAAAATAAAAATATTAAAAAATTAATAACCATTTGAATGAGCGCTCCGCTTCCATTTCCCCATTACATTACATTCTTCCATTACAAATTTAGTTTGGTTGCTTGCGCGCCCACAGCACCCATGAAATCGGCGCCAATGTTTATCATTACCTATCTACTCTGTAATGGCAAAAATAATTTGTGCACACACCACCCACTGCACTACACTAACCTATACTGACTTAAAATACCGTCGGCCAAAGGCAAATAAGGTTTGCAGTTAATAGTGAATGAGACCTCGCCAAGGGAATAAACATATATATTCTAAATATTACGGAATATAATGAGATCTCTCATACAATTTGGCATATTTAAAAAATATAATTATTCCACTATAAGACATTTAACACAGTTAGGCCAAAAATATGCTGGCTATTACAATATCATATATTACGTAGGTATATACATACAAGCTATTCCTTATTTCCATTTATTTTTAAATCTCCTCTTTGTTTAATCTGGCTAATAGATGATTCTTCCAGTCTTCTTCTGGAATATTCTTTGCCCAATCTGGAATTGCTTCAGATGGGAGCATAACATTTGACATAACTTGTTTTACCAAATCTATTTTCTTCTCTGTTAACTCTATGTCCACGGGGGTAGATTTTGACCACACCTACGTTAATTAATAAAGAAGGCCTGAGAAGGACAAAAAGGAGGTCTAATAAATAATAAATTATAAACTTAAATCTTAGTATACTTATTGCACACGGCACACATTTATCGTTTTTTTATTGATGATGTTGGTGTTTAGTTGCTGATAGTATCAGTGATTTGAATTACTTAGTATGTATTTATTGACACATGTAAGAAACCAGAAGCTGCGGTGCATGCTGATAGATATGTCACACAATTCACAGTAAGTACACTAAGGACGCCAAGCATTTAGTTGGTAATCCAATGGCGGCAAAACAAACAGTACATATTATTTATCTATATCAATTTGCATTTTTAATGACCCACAAACTATCAGTGAATAACCGTTATACTATTGAAATCATTTTGTAACTTGTAATCCAGGACGTTATAGTGGATTACTCGTTAACACGCCACCATCGAATTAATTGTATTACTTTTCAAGTCGTCCTTATAACTATAGGTCCGACAAGCCGACCCTACCATAAAAAAAGAACTTCAAAATTTCAGGCAACCAAACATTCATATATAATATATTTGATAACTTTACACACCGTCAAAAACGACAAAAAGATTTGCCGGTAAATTTAAGGTTTGTTCCAATCCGACCAAAAACCGTATCAGTACGTACAGTCCACCGAACGGTCGACAACTAATTTACCTAATTTACCACTGCAACAGTCGATTGCCAAGCCAAGTTCAAAGTTTAATTGACAGGCTGGAAATAATCGTTCGGGTATAGAATAGCGGATTGGAACAAACCTTTAAATAAAGTAAGGTTAGCTAGTTAGTTTTTGTTATTATTCGTTTGTTATTATACTCATTAATTATCGGTTGTTTGTTATTATTCTTAAAAGAAAAGAACTGAATTAGTGTAAAATAAGTCAGAGTGAGTTTGGTCTGTTGAAAAACAAAACTTTTGTTTTGGTTCATAGGTTTCTTAGGACAGGGCCTTGGGCAAGTGTTTTAGAATTAAAATAAAATATCCTGTTTGGACGCACGCACTACGCAATGACATGAAAAACCAATTTGAAACTGAGGTAAATAGGGATCTTATTCATTGTATTTTCGTCTTCTCTTTCATTTGATGAACAAAGTAAAATAAAAAAAACAATGGTCGTCCCCTCGGACCACCTTTTTTAAAATAGAGAACCAGTTAGAAATGCCAGGCTGATCCGCTAATATTTGTAAACTGGGAGAAATGTAGTATTTTATTTAGGTCTAACGTATAACAATTATTTATTGTAAAACACCGCTTCAGTAATTTATAATAAAGAAATAAATAAATAGGTAAATAAATTTTTATTTCAAGAGACCAACATTTACACAACTCAATTTCAGCCACAGACAACTGTGGAAGAACGACTATTTAAATTTATAAGTACAAAATATATTAACCAAAACCAAGTTATAGTTAAGATAACAAATCACATGCCATATACTCATGAACATTGTAGAAAACACGAAAAATCAATAAATTATATACGATTTTCTTAAAAAGTACTTTGCTCGCAATGTTTTTGATTTCCCTAGGCAACTTAATGCACAGTTTTGTTCCCATGTATATTGTCATGTTTACCTACAATCTGTGTAAAATAAGCGAGGCTTTTCGTGTCTAAAGTTTTAACGGGCTTTAGAATCTAACTCTCATTAAAATATCACATAACTCTATATATTTTATTAGTAGTTATGTTATTTAAAGAAATAAAAATAATATACCGACGCTGGCGCAGATCCAGGGAGGGTTATGGGGGGTCATGACCTTCCCCCCCCGAAAAAAAAAATGATTTTACATAATATTATCATGAATAACGAATGTTTTATTTACAATTTCTCAAATCTACATTTTTGCATAGAAATAAAAAAAAAATGGAAGTGAATTTAAATAATTCATCATACATCTGTTTAATGCAAATATTAAAATAGTAGACAAAACCGAAATTTGGGCATGGTCGCCAAAAATCAGTGATTAAACTTGCAAAAAACCATCTGTCCATGAAATAAGATAAACATTTTATCAAAAAAAAAAAAACAGAACTGCAAATTTAATTAAAATCCTCATTAAAACGTAAACAATATTAACTAAATTAACAAATCACAATAATTTGGGGTGTAACTTAAATGTTGCGGTGTTGCCATGGTCTTTTAATAAACTGAAATATAGAATATTTGAACTACAATAAAATTGACCAACTTAGTCAACTACATTTTAAAAAACCATTAGTAATTTATTACAATGGTACTGTACGACTGTACCTAATTGTACAAGACCTAGGTACATGGGTTAAAAGAGAGCTAACCAGCTTCTAATCGTTTTTTTTGTTTTAAATTCGCAATTTAGCAATAATACCTTCCAGGGCAACAGCGCCTCAACCAGCTTATGAAACGAGCAGCTGTTTTTGTTAAGACAATCTACTTCATTCTGTTTTCTTACAAGTTACTATGTTTTTTAGCATTCTTCCTTGTGAAATTCTTCCCTTAGTTTAACAAAGAAGTGTAAGTATATTATGAGTTCTATGAATAATATTTTATTGGAAATAGCAACATTTAAAGATTACATGAAAAATACCCTACCAGCGAGTTAATTTAATAATTTTTTTCTCAAAAACTAGGCGTTACTGAAGAAAAATCATTGAAAAAAATCAGCGACCTCCACCTAGGGTGTATGCAAAAAATTAGCGAAAAATTCGCTGTTTTCAGTGTTCCAAATAATTACCATGGATTTTACCGGCAGAACACATAGCAAGTATCTGTTAGTATTGATTTTATTACTATAACTTCAACAAAGACAACTCAGTAAATTTACTTGTTGTGTTAACGACTAGGAAATGAATAGTATCTGCGGATAAGTAAATGCTAATTCAGAAACATAAATTTCAGTTATAATAATTTGTGACAGGGGTTAGGTATACCTAATTACCAAAAATACATAGGAGGGGGTGATTGTGACATACTTAATTACTTACCTCTTCAACTAATGTTGCCTCAATATCTGATACATCTTGTAAAGGTATGGTGCTAAGGCCTATTGCCCCAGTGATTTCATTTTCCTCAGAGTCATTTTCATCATCTGACTCTAAAATAATATTTAAAAGTTATCTAAACAAATTTTTGTTGAAAACTCTTTCATCTCGCCTTTCATCATGGCAGGTAGGTATAGCTTGTTATAATTTTTCTTTCGGTTAAAGCTTCTTATAAATTTTAAGAGAAGTTAAATACAAATTGAAAATATTGACATAAAATAGAGGTCTACTGATTTACCATTATTTGACCCATAAAAGGGTTCTCCGTCATTGGGGTTTTGGGAAAGGGGCATATAATGCCCCAATCTGTCTTCCTCGTTTTGTTCTAAATCCGAATCAGAATCATCGTCAGGAACGGGATGTTCTAATTCTCTGTTTGGGGAAACTTCACTGCTACTTGGTGAATTATTTGCTAAACCTGTATCCTTTCTCCCCATTTTAACAACTTTGATTTCGATATAGGTTTTTTTTTTAATTCTAACCACAGTGAACACCAAAGAACTTAAAAACAAACAACACAAGTACTGACAAAACACAAACACAAAACAGCTGATTTATGACAAGCGGCAAGCATCTAAGTTTAGTACTGCATAATAAATGGCGGAGCGGACTAATAACAGACGGGTGCTGCGTTACAAGGACTGTTCTTACATTCGCGTATAAGCGAGACATCAGAAAGTTCTCGTTTTAAACGGTAAAATTATTTGTCGGTTCATTTAATGTCAAGTTCTGGATGCCTGTTATATTTTCATCTTATCCTTGCTTTCTTTAAAAATTTTCGTGATTTTTGTTGTTCTGTATTTGTTTTAGCGAATACGTTCAAATTGTTGTTGAATTGAAATAGTTTATACCTTTCTTTAAAAGGAAGCAATAGTTTGTAGCATCGCACTCTTTATAAATAACTTCTTTAATCATCAACTGACTTCACCATGAAATGACTCTCTACATCACGTTCCTCAGCATGCATTTCTATCACCCTTGCAAAGGCATAAAAACATCCATTTCCCAATCAATTTTCACATCATTCTTGTGCAGAAAATCAATTCCCAAAAGTACGTCTAGGTCAAAAGAACCGCATTCCATCACCATAAAATTATGCGGTACCATTACATCACACGCAAATGTCAGTGGCAAAATAACTTGCACCAAAGTAGGTATCGAGTTACCTTAAATATCTACTAAATTACTCTCACTATTAGTCCATGTGAACCCCTTCGAAATATCGGGCGTTACAAGGTATACAACTGCCCCTGAATCTATTAATGCTAAACACTTTCTTCCATTAACACTAATCTCTATGCTGTTACATGGTCTTGGGGTTCCATCAATGAGCAAGTGTATATATACCTAGCTGTGACGGCGTCTTTCTTTAATCCCATCCTGCTTGATTGGCAGTCGCGCCTCGGTGTTATGGGCTGGCTGCGCTGAAGTTTAAATTACACTGTGATCTCTGCTGAGGTTGGCTGTTTGCAGGGCATGATCTTGCAAAATATCCGCAGGTTGCTGACAGGAAAAATAAATTTGTCTGCCTTTGTTGCTAGCAGCTGTTCTTTCGGGACAAGATTTAACGAAGTGTCCTGGCTTGTTACACCCATAACAAGTTACATTAGCTGCTTGACAAAAAGCTTTTGTGTGGCCAGTTCTTTTACAACGGTTGCAAATATAATTTATTGGATTGTGGTGTGTATATTGTGATTTCCTTGACGACCTTGACACATATTTTCATAATTCCTATTTAAGGTTCCTTGAGGACTGTTATTTCTTCGATAACGGGAATCGTTGTTACTTTGATTGTTAAATACTGGAGCACTCACGTTTCTGCACCCACGATTACTTGGTCGCAACAAATTTTCGATCGATTCTTCTCTTTCAGCTAGCTTTAGTGCTTTAGATAATGTAGAAGGATTTCGTGAAAGCACTCGCTGTTTCGTCGGCATCAGAAGTCCCAAAATGATCTGTGTAATGATGTCTTGTTCCAATTTTTATATAATTCAATATCAAGAACATATTTATTAAAAAAACATAAACCATTACTAAGTAATAAATATAAATATTTAAAATAGGATGCTTATTTATCTTTAACATTTTTCCTTCAATTGGGCCCTGAAAGTAGAAGTTTAAAAATTAATAATTTTAAGTATGAATCATTATAATATTATGTGGGTGTAGAGGTGCTTTTTTAAAACTTTTCGCCACCGCTCCCGCTCGTCGATACCGTTCCCGTCGCAACTTTCGTCCTTTATGAATGGGAAGAAAGAAATTTGACACAATTGATAAAGAAAAATAGGTACCTATTCAACGAAGTTTGCACTGCCATAGGCACAGTGCAACAATTTTTTGTACCTGTAGTTCTGTCCTGGAGGGAGATGATGCCTTACTATATCTTTCATTATTCTATGTTTTCGTAATTTATAAATTTTTCATTCTTCTTCTGTCCCTTTACTGTTCAATATTCTAATTCACAACAATAACAACTCAAGTTTAAAAAATAAACTAAAGCGGGGAAAATCATAAAATGCACCTAATAGAGACTTACCTTAGTTACACAAACAAAACATGAAATAAGGGAAACCCGTGAGGGAAACGGGCTGGTTTTATATAGAAACTGTATGACAATTTTATTTGAAATATAAGTAAAAGCTGGATTTATAAACTCAAAAAGTTGGTGAGGTTCAATATTCGACAGTCCAGAATATGGCACTAATAAAGTCAGTAGCGAAGTTCGAAAAGTTGTTTGATTTTTGTTCATGAAAATGTTTACAGATTGTAAATTATTATTTTCTTTGTTTATAATTTTGTTTGATTCCAAATAAAAATTGAATCGTTTTTGAGTTTCGTGCTGTGGTAAAAATGTTATATCATTACACCCTGTTTGCGGCGACATTGTCGTTTTACGCGGCTTATAGGAGAAGGCGTAGCAATCGCCGCTTTATAATGCTACCAATAAATGTGAGGAGAATAGGGGCAGGTGGATATGATTATTTTAAAAGTATGAGGTCTTGGGATACACCACAGTTTTATTAAATATACAAGAATGTATGTAATGTTCCAGTTTTTAATAAATTATATTATTATATAATATATTACTTTTATAATCTCTATGGCATAAGTTGTAGATAAATTCATAATTTTGGATTAACTCGAGTAACAATAAATTAGTGTCATCATTCTCTATACTATCCATTTCTGGTTTTCCAATTTCTGGCGCAAACACAATGCAATACTGTTTGTTGTAAGCTAACAAACAGAAAATCCAAATACAAATGACGGAAGGGCGACGTAAACACCAAAGAGCCCAAACGCGACAAATAAAAGACATTTGACATTTCGCTGTAACCACATGACTTTAAAATAGCGTCTTCATTGGTCAAAACGAACCTCTCGAACTCTGAACATAAAAATTGGTTATATCGAGCTTTTCGATACTTACGAACTTTGCACGAACTGAGTTTATAAATTGAAGTGAGTGTTCCCTTTAGTTTAAATTAAAAGTCTTATTTTTAACGCCAACTGAACCTCAACCTCGCCAACTTTTCGAGTTTATAAATGCAGCTTTGTCAAGCGTAGTTGCAAACTTGCGGTTTTCATAATGGTGAAGTTAACGGAACAAGCAAAAATTGAAATTCTATGCACGCTAGGGTTTGGTGATAGAACACGTACTTGACGTACTTAAAAATAGAAACAGCTCAATTATTCAATGAAATCCGTCATGATTGTCCTCCCATATGTCAAAGGGTGATGAGTATAATAGAGGCTAAATTTAGAGAATTCGGTCATGTTGGAGATTGCCTAAATCTGGGGCGCGTTCATAGTTTTCACCAAATTGGTAAATATTACCCAGGTAAAATTTAACCGACGTCAATCCAGTTGCTATATCTACAAAACAAAAAGATCTACTCACTGTGAACGGCTCGGGCATGCGCCGAGAGCAACCCGAACAAACGTCAAATTATATTTTGCAATTTTGAAATGCGACAGCAACAAAACTCTTTTGAGCAAATTGTGGGTATCTTTTGAAATCGACATTCTCAAAAAGTTTTGGCGCGCCCAAAAAACTTTTATTTCAAAAACAACCTAACTCTTAACTTTCAGGTGTTTCACCATAAACAATAAACAATACATTTGCGCATGCCGGACAAACTTTATCCGTCTCCCGACTTGGTTAAAAAGTTGTTTCGTTCGGTAAAAGTTATCCACAACCGTGAACAGTATAAATGTTACCCGGTACAACCGTGAACGAATTTTCCTATCGCCGTGTGCAATCGGTGTGCACCCGACGAACGTCCGACGTCAATCGTGAATGCGCCCCTGGTCGTCCTGCTCGAGATGAAAATGAACAAGTTGACGTGTTGCTTTCCTTGGAAGAAAATCCATATACTCTCCTGTCGCACATTGGGGCTAATTTATACATGCGGAAATCCGTTGTTCATCGAATAGTTAAAAAGCATAAATATCGCCCATACAAAGTTATTCCAGTGGATGGGTTATTTGAAGATGATTTCGATAGGGGAAATGAGTTTTGTGAACGCATGCAAAATATATTGTGCAATCTAGATAATAATTTAGCAAAAATATTATTTTTTCCGATGAAGCTACGTTCTGTTTGAATTGTAATGTGAATGCTGTCACTGTGCGTACATTTTTGGATGACACCTTTCCCAACCGATGGATAGGAAGGAGAGGACCTATCGTATGGCCATCTGGACTTCTTTTGTGGGGTTACCTCAACATAGGACTGACAGGCACAATTTGTAGGAGTTGAAAGGGAGAATCCGAAAAGAAGTGTGTGCCATAACTTCGGAAATGGTTGAAAACGTGCAAAGAGAGTTTATTGGTCGCCTTGGATATTGTCAAGCCGTAAATGACGCACATTTTCAACATTTAATTTGATTTGTTGTTCTGTTCTTTTTAAATAAACAGGTATTACTTATTGATATGTTCAATCGTAATTTTTTCGATAACTATTGAGTTTAGGTATACCGGGTGTTGCATCGTCGAGCGGGACATAGGAAATCCCATGTAATTTTAAATGGGGTCAATTATTGGCTTCCCTAATTATTTTAGAGAAAAATTCTATTTAGGTTTATTAAAGAGCACTAAAACCCACATTCAAAAGAACAACTTTAGATATTTTTGATGATCCCGTTTACGGGTTATCGCCGATTTCTTTTTAACTATTTCGCCTTTTTATGGCCCCGTATTTGCGGGCACCAGTCAAGGTAAAAGATGACTGTCAAATAAAGTTGTCATTTTGAAATGTGTGCTTATTGTTATAAAAACTCGTACATCGAAAATATTAAAGGTGTATTTATGAGTACAAATTAATCTGAATAAAACTAAAATAAAGTATCCAATTACAAGGTTAATTATGACATTTTACATGTTTCAATATTTTACTAATTAATAGGTAGGTACTATTAAATTGTTAGAACTTTAGGATTTAAGAAGATGTTCAAATATTCCTCCATTGACTGCTAGACAATAACCGAGGCGATCATAAAATTCTCTTCTTACATTCGCTAATTGGTAAACTGAAATTATATTGCATTCGGCAGAAATAGCATTTTTTAACTCGTCTAGATTTGGGTATTTTTTATCTTTGTATAATATATCCTGTTTTTAAATGGCCCTAGAGAAAGAAATCATTTGGCGATAAATCAGGAGACCTGGCTGGCCAATTTACTGTATGATTTAAGCCAATAACATTTCCATTAAAAGCACGGTTTAAATATTCCCGGACAGCCAGGGTACTATGTGCCGGGCAGCCATCCATTTGGTACCAAACTTCCTGATTTTCCCTGGCGGCATCATGTAATGTAGGTAAAATATGATCTTCAAGTAGTTCCAAAAAATATTCTGCATTTAAATTTCGTGTAAGAAATAATGGCCCGATAATATTTTCTCCGAAAATCCCAGCCCATACATTAACTTTTTGTGGATATTGCGTCCTTGTTTCCACAAACCTGTGTTGGTTTTCTTTGCTCCAATATCGATAATTTTGAACATTGGGTTCATTGTTTAAGGTAAATGTGCATTCGTCAGTGAAACAAATGTTTTTTAAAAATTCCCTATCCATGTTTGCTCTTTTCATCATACCAAAACAAAACTCCTGTCGTCGTATTTCGTCCCTATCTCTTAGCTCTTGGTGCTTTTCATATTTGTATGAATAATATTTATGTCGTTTCAAAGCTCGTAACGCTGTGGTGTGATCTAATCCTATGTCATCCTCAAGTTTCCTTGTGCTGATCTTCCCATCATTTTCTTCCACGCACAATAAAACTTGCAAGTCCCTATCATTTCTTGCATCTCTTCTTTGTTCCTGCCTTTCTTCACATCTGCAGTTATTTATTACAGTGCCTTTTGTCTCAAATTTCTTGATAGTCCTTTCGACTGTAGATTTTGCAGGTATCGGTCTATTCGGATACAGAGCAGCAAACATGTCTGACACATTTTGATAACTATTTCCTTGATAATGCCATTTAATCATCAATATTTTTTCTTCAGAAGTGTAATTCATGGCTAATATTTTCGATGTACGAGTTTTTATAACAATAAAGCACACATTTTAAAATGACAACTTTATTTGACAGTCATCTTTTACCTTGACTGGTGCCCGCAAATACGGGGCCATAAAAAGGAGAAATAGTTAAAAAGAAATCGGCGATAACCCGTAAACGGGCTCATCAAAAATATCTAAAGTTATTCTTTTGAATGTGGGTTTTAGTGCTCTTTAATAAACCTAAATAGAATTTTTCTCTAAAATAATTAGGGAAGCCAATAATTGACCCAATTTAAAATTACATGAGATTTCCTATGTCCCGCTCGACGATGCAACACCCGGTATATGTTTATATAAGAGAAAACACGTTAAGAAATAAGAATCGACGGGTCCGAGCGTTTTTCCAAAAAACACACCGCTGAATTTAGACATTACTTCTGGGACTCACTGGTTACTAATGTAAATGTAAAAATCTGAAAACCGTTACTCGGAGCGACATTCACAAAGTAGGGTACACCTTTATTACTGCGTAAGATTAATGAGAAAATTGATATTTTTAATAAAAACATAAATAGGCAGAAAAGTTACACTTGTTTCTATCTACCTACAGGGTGCCGCAAAATCACTAATTTTGTGTTAAAATTTTGTGTGGTTAAAAAAAAAGTTAATTAGGAAAATCGAAAATAAAATTTTGGACACCCTGTATCTAGGTTATTATCAACTTTTGAAGTAAGCTAAGTTTGGTCGAATCAAAATGTTTTTACTTAATTAATTAATATTAAAATTATTGTTTCCTCACGAAATTAACGTAAGTAAATTAAAAAAAAAGAAAAATAAAGAAAGAAACATCCCGTCCGGGTACATACCTGTGGAACAATAAATCTTTGTTCAGGTTTTTACACCTGTTGCAAATAATGTAAAATATTTTGTTTTGCCTCGGCATCGATACAAAATTATCACACTTCAAAGTAAAGATAAACAGTACACAAAAGCCGTTGACAATAATAAAACCACAACTCGACAAAACGAGCTGTCAACCAAATCAAGATTTGCTAGAGATTTCGAGGTTATGTCGGGTAAAAATACGACGTTGTCACGTTGTCAGCCTCCAGTTATAGGAAATATTTATTTGACGCGTTTTAGTTTAGGTTATAGTTGATAGTTGCCGGGGAGTTTTCGAAACGTTTAAAAGCCACTATTAAGTGACTGTTACTATTCGAACGCCACTAAAGAGTCGCAGTTACTTAAATATTGTAACTTTATAGTTGCAGCAACTCTTAATAAGGAATATGCCACTTTAAAGTAACTACCGTCTAGCCGGCTATTTTTGAATGCAATAAATCGTCGCCATATTGCATACCTTTAATTATTTTTTTTTAATTTTCTCTATATAAATAAAACAAGTCAATATTTTATTGCGTTTTTCTACTGTACTGTAAAGCCCAAATAAAATAACTTGTATATTCCAGTAGCAGAAGTAATTTTTATTTTTTGTTAATTTTTTTTTGTCACATCAATTAAAACAAAGGACCTATTTTTAACAAACAATGATGCATGCCTTTAGGTTGTGGTTAGAAAAGTATAGGCATTTTAGAGTGGTGGCTACTAGGCAGCTACGTCGTGGCAAAGTAGTTCCCGCTACTGTTCTGCGACTAAAAAGTATTCCAATATAGTAACTACCTAAATAAGTTCCAGGACCTACCCGAAAACTACGAAGCTACCTCAATATTGTTCTCCATCTTGGTGGCCATTACGTAGCTGCTACTTGGCTACAACGTGGCCGCCGAAAGTGGCAGCCAGTTACTTTCATGGTGGCTGTTACGTTCCTGCCACTATAAGTGTTAGTTGGGACTTTCCAGCAAGATTTTTGCTAATTTTATCATTGCTCTAATTTTTGTACGCCACACTCTTGTTTTCTGTTCTAAAGAAATAAAAGTACATTTGGCAATGCCCTTACGGAGCATGCGTAGAAGTCAAAGCGACCCTGGATGTTCTATCTCAGGTACTGCTTCGACTTATTCAGGGTAATAGCTAGGATTGCCACTTCCTTACCAACGATTCCGGGAGTCTAATGACCAAAAAAAAAGTTGAATGTGAATACGTTTATTTACATACAAAATAAACAAAAAATCCATCAAAGGTAACATAAATGAAAGATCCTTCGGCATAATAGTTAACAAAGTTTCAGAAAATACCTATAATCAAAGCATACAAAATTTCACACAATAAAAGGGTTTCTATTTAATTTTAAATTTGTATTTTTATTAGATCGAACACTTTTTAAAATATCTGGTCTTGCACCAATGAACTCGTGAAAGTCCTTGCAGTTCATTGTGAAATTAATAAAAGTTTGTACCTCTACTTTAACATGGTCTTCGGTAAGACGATTCCGTTCCTTGGTCCATATATCGTTAGCCACACTGAACACTCTTTCGCAATTAGAATTTGAAACCGGCACTGAGAGAACAAAACACATAATTTTTTTTAGTTTGCGTCCAATGTCTCCTTCATGTTTAGAAAAAAACTTGACCCATTTCATGTCCACTCTCTCTATTTCCGCGAGAAGAGGTTGAACTTCTCTTAAGACGCTAAAATCTTCATATAATTTGTCCACATTTACTTCTATTTTCAGGAATGTCACCAGTTTATTTAGAGCTGTCCACTCGAATGGCTCTTTTAAAGAGAGAATACTCATTTTACTAAAATCCGAGTTTTCAAAGTCATACCATTTTTTAAGGTAATTTAGGCACCTTTCAAAAAAATGTATCTGTCTCTTCGAAAAACCTAGTTCGATCAATCTCACTTAATTTAGCCAAAATGTTACTCGCCAGTTGACCATAAAATTTGTCTTTTCTTCGATTTTTAATCTTTTGACGTATTTCAACTATATAATACTGTGTAGTTCTGTACAAGATACGAAATAACTTTTTAGGGTTTTTATACCGCATACAAATATTTACATAACGTTATGCAGAAAATAGCAGTAACATAAAGGAAAGGAGTATTCATCCTGAAATGCTTTTCAGATTATTTCACTGCACTCGTCCTCTCCGTCCTCGATAAAGTATGCCCTCAAAGCTGGCCAACTAGACAACAGGCGCTCTATTGCCGGAAGCAAAGACAACAATATTGTCGGTACATGGCTCAATATTTCACGATATTCCAAACAAACGAAATCGTGGAATTGTTTTAATTTCTCCGTTCGTTCTATAGTCTTTGTACGACTCACGTTTGTAACAATGAGCTACACTAAACTTTGACCTGTGTCTTCACAAGCCGACTGGTTCAAATTTGCTTTACAATTGGAAAATAAAATTCTTTTTGAATTTTACTACATTATCATTTATTAAACGATTAAATACTCCTACAGTATATACCCCGGCATGGGTATGACATTTGACATACAAACACCTTTTAACTTGGATGCGTCAAACAACCACTTTACTACTTTCAATTACTTTTAACTACTTTTAGCATCTCTTGACGTGCCAGCTTTATCTAAGCACGGAGCGCTTCTTATCTGTTTAGACTCTCGAATGACACTTTAACACTCTTTACTACTGTTAACTAGGTACTCTTAATTACTTTCACCAACTTTATTTTAACGTGCCAGCTTTATCTACACACGGAGCGGCGGCAACTTAACTTGTTCATATTCCGCTTGACACTGGTTTGTTTACAAAACAAACAGTACCTATATATCTTACCGTATCCCAACACCTTGACCAATCAGGTCTTAATACGTTGAAAACTAAGATGGCGTCGTCCCACATCACGCTACTGTTGTTAGCCAATAAGAAGAGAGACTCGTTGTTACTATGCACGTGGCGTATGTCGTACTTAAATTTGCGTGTTAGAGAATAATACAAAATAGCAGACAGTTTTTCATACATGAGGATTTAACTTGAACATATATTTTTATGGATTTGTACAACGTTGCCACTACTTTAATATGCGGTGTTGCCAGTTATATTGCATGTGAATATAATGTACTTTTCTCTATTTTTTTAGCATTTAGGTGTTGAAGAAACACATAATAAGTTAGCATGAATGCGACGTTGCTGCTTAGATTAGTATTACATTACATTATAATTCCTAGAATTTAGTTCCGCGCTTTTACTTTAATTTTGTACTGGGTGACGACAGAAATATGACGTGTGTCCCAAACAGACTTTTAAAACTAGTGATTCCACGTCGAACTTGATGCCTTTCAGTGCAAATTTGGTACAGTTATGTAGAATATGGCATTTACAATTTGCCTTTAAAATGTCTCTATTTTCAGTAAATAATAAGGAAAGTTTGCATGAAAGGTGCAGCGTTTTGTAAACTGAATTTTCGGGAGAAATTATTATGAAACCCGGGAGATGGGAGACCGAAGTTTTTTAAGGCCCGATTCCACTAGACTCCCGGAAAACCGGGAGAGGTGGTAACCCTAGTAATAGCCATAAAGTACTAATACATATTATATGATTAGAGTAGGCAAATACGCTCTTAAAAATTATAATAACCTTATGGTTAGTTAAAGATATAGGGACAAAAAATCCGAACACGTTAACAAAAATGCGACGTCTAAAAATATACTTTCATCTATAATCGTCAACTTTTGCAGAGTGACAGTTCAAATTACCGATAAAAGTTTATGGCTTTGACAATTTCTTTAGTGTTGGGCGGCCCTTTAAAAAGATATAAATTGACTGATATAACGCGAAGACGTCGGCGTCTTGATTGTCTTTCCAAGTGCCTCTCGATATAAAACTGTCGTAAAATCAACGAGGTGGTTTGGAAAATATTGGAAAGAAATCATTAATAGAGATGCAAGATTAAAGTTGGCTTTAAAGTCACCAAGACTATATATACGGAAAATAAATACCTAATCTTTAATATGAATCACAAATTTAATATTTTAAGTAAATTTTGACGATGTACTCCTTTAATTAAGTGCTCCTCTAAGCAAGTATCGGCTTTAAATTAATTGTCAGTTAAACAATAGAGTCAGAATCAATCATGTAGGTACGGTACAATGACGTAGGTGACGGCTGAGAGATTGTTCAGTATTGTTGTTGTAATTTTTTACCGTTTCTCTCTAAACTTGCCTGTTGTCATTCGGATAGCTGCGTTGCCACATTTACTTTCCTTGCGAAAATAATTCCAGTATATTATGTTCTTCGGAATCACTGTGCTAATTTTTATTACCTTTTGGCTCTAGCGGTGTAGGATAACGTCGCGTCTCAAGTGTACCGAATTTGAATGTTTCGCAACTTCATTCTAGAATCATTAAATAACTCATTCTGGTTCCAGAACAACATGAATTTTTTATGGAACGGTCAACTACTACTAACTTAGCTTTATTTAGGGATAACTTCATTCCGAATATAGAAAAGAAATTTCAAATCGACGTAATTTGCACCGATTTTTTTTAGTTTGGGGTGTCCAGTTTTCGATGGTTTTACGGGATATCTCCGTTATTAGTAAAGATCGAAAGATACGGTTTTCGCAGCAGTCTGCTACTTTTTGTACAAACAAAAGATGCCGCAATCAGATTTTTTCTAGTCCTGCTTGTTTTTGATATACGGGATGTTTCTGAAAGCTTTACATTTCGGGACACCCCCCATATTTAGGTTACCCTGTAGCTTATCTAAGAGAAAAAAATGTTCTTTTTATAGTTTTTTTACGAAGAATTCAGTGCCGTACTAAGATTTTTTTTATGTTTAATAGTTTGTGAGAAAAAAAACAAACTTGCTTTTTTTAAATGGGTCACCCTATATATGTTTTAATAACATAATTTAGTTTATAACAAGCTTCTCAGAAATATATAATACCTTATTCTTACTTTTAATATCAAGCACGAAATTTACGTTTTATTAAAAAATATACATTATTTGTTAATAGGCCATGACGGGTCCCAGTAAACACAAGGAGAACATTTACATTCTTAGAATGTTCTCTAATATGTCCATAAAGTGATAAACATTCTAAGTATATTCAGAGCACGCATATTATTTTCATGATATTCTTAGAATATTCTAGAAATGTTCAAATTAAATGTACTTTCGCAGAATATAAATAGAATATCCTTGGAACTGTACTTGTGGAATATTCTTGGAATATTTCTATTAGAATATTCTTTATATATCTATTGCATGAATATTCTTTTTGATAATGTTCTTAGAATGTTCTAGGAATGTTCAAAATAAATATATGTCATTTGCATTTTGACAGTATGACGTTCTCCTATGCTACCATTTTGGTTTGTTTTGTTTGGCGTGTTGGGCGTGGAACCTGTGCTTCGTGATTTTGCTGGAAAACGTCGATTTCCGAATTTCTTGTTAGATTGAATAGATTGCGAAATTTTTGTGAATTGGTTTAAAGCGACTGTTAAGGGGTAAGTTTAAAAGCTAAAAGTATATCTGCATGATCTATCTAAAAAACCAATTTTACCCACTGTTTCCATATTCGCCTGTTTTTCTCTTGTTAAAATGTATGTTTTTAAAGTGCCAAGCATACGTTGAAAATACCCAGAAGCAAATAATGGATAAAAAAAAAACATCTACGTACATAGTATCAAAGAGGATACAAACCTAACCTAAATTTGAGTAAGTCCGGTTTTACAGCAGTGTCACCAGAAGTCGTAGGGTTATCAATCGAGATAACCATTTCCTCGGACTTGGAATTTGTAATGCTTAAAGTATGAGCTATGGTGATGTGATATGACAGAGGCATTGACCCTGTCGACCCTTATATTTGTTTACTTGATAACCTTTAAGTGCTCCAATGATGCTCTCACTCCCTCAGTGTGTCAATATTTTCCTAAAGGTTTTGTTTATTATCCACTCTTGTTCTACTCTACTGATGAAAACTTGTGAGAGCTACAAAATTCTCTTTATTTTTAATATTTTTAGATGCAGTTAAGATGCACTTCCATCACGCAATGGAAAATGATGATAATTACACAGTTTTAAAATTGTGGCTTGTAAAAGCGAAGGAAAGAAAAATGAGGAAGTCAAAATTACCTAGCGATCAGTTTGTCGGCACAATGCCAGAACCACAAGTGAAATGAAGTTGAAATGTCACTTATTATAATCATATTTGTGAATATAATTTTATGTTACCTATCTCACTAAACCCTCGCGGTAAGTTACTCATGTTTGCATCAATCAGATGGACACTTTTAAATGCTTGCATCTGACAAGGTAGTATTAACAACTGTATTGCAAGTCACCACAATATTTAAATAAACTTTTATAAATTTACTTGTTGTTAATTGGTGTTTGCTGTACCTAAGTTAACATTAGTTAGGTACTATGTAGTAGACTTGCAAACAAAACGACGATTAGTTTGCTGTTTGCAACATACCTGCAGGAAACTTGATGCAAGGAAAGTTGCAAACTTAATACAACCTTACCTTGCTTAGTGGGATTGAAAGCTTCAATGTCATTTGTCTCAACTTATATGTTTTTACCTTATTTCGTTGTATTTTTATAGCTGCTTTGATTACAAAAAAAAAGATTTATCATTTAACTCATATGTGCTAAAGAATGTTATAGTTAATGTACCTAAATTTTATTGTTTTTTAATTATATTTTTTGTGTTCTTATAACTAATCGATTCTTTTCACATTCCGCCTGTATCGCGTTCCATGTTATTTGGGATCGTTAACACCACTGACGATAAAGCAAAGATAGACCATGCATCTCATTCATGTACGTAATTTTGCGCCGAGCCTACAACTCACTGTTTATAAGAGGACGATAGCATGGGCACGCTACTACGAGGTTGAATTAGCAGTGGCGTATCACTTTCAAAGCATTTTAAATGTTGTGTTAAAATTATCAATAATATCATTTCAATAACAATTATATAAAAATAGGTGACCATGGTACAGGCCAAATCGTTTTCTAAAAACTGGCAAGAGCATTGCTGTATTTAGAATGAAAATAAAAAGTGATATTTTGATAGACGATGACGACATGCGAATGAATTCGTGGCTTCCAAAAATTATAAAAATATGAGAAAAAAGTGCCTCAGGTTAACATTAAACATATAAATAATAACAATATTTTAAAATTACAATTTAGTCAAATAAGTACGTCGGAATTTGCTTTCTTACCTAAGTGTTAAATAATACTTCACCTGGGGCAAATTGACGTATAACTCGTAGGCTGGAGCCTGAGGGCTCAAACCTATATAGAGAGGTGGCAACCTTAATAGTATTACATATTGCCAAAGATTACATATAATACTAAAGTGGAAGAAAGATTACAACAATAAAATTTGTTTTATTTCGTTTATAATACATTGTAACGAAATTTATATGCACTATAACTATACAAACCGTTCTATGATGTCACTGCAGGTATTACAACCAAAAGTTATATGCGACTTAAACCCCATTCGTGTGTCTTTAATAACTTTAAGCCTTCCTAATTGACAATGCAATGAATGATCCCACTGTAATGATATTGCAATGTTAATGATATTTGCATAGCCTCCACTACCAATACTTTTAGGTCTATGGATTGACTCCCTAAAAAGAACCATTGAAATTTAATACAAACTTATTAATTGGGAAAAAATTAGATTTTTAAAAAACTGTTCTAGACAATTTGTAAGAAGGGTGCATTTTTGCTTACATTTCCATAGCCTCTGATGGCACATTGCCCTCTGCATCTGACTCTTTGTCTGTCTCTGAAGGAGTACCTTTTATAGGACGTGATAATTGTTCTAATAACTTTAACCTAAAAAACAAGATAGACTATAAAAAAACTAGACTTAAAATAGAAACCTACTTTAAAAAATCCCGAAAAGCAATAAATATTATTTTTGATTTAAATCAACATTCTTGTAGTTACTTTTGCTTGCCCAGATATTTAAAAGCTGAGCATAACACCATAAGTAAGTTGATTACTGTATCGAGAATGTGTTATATTATCTACATTATTTCATACAAATGAGCATTTTTAGTGCCTTCTGTTTTTTTCAAATCTTTATATTTAGGTATTTCTTTGTCGTGTCTCTTAATAATAATTGTAAGCAAATTTGTTAAAATTTTATTTTGAAACTGTAAAACGATATAGAACGTTATTCTGAAATATCTTATTTGGTCTACAGTCTAGCCCTTATCTGTTTTTAGCCTCGAAAATGAGAAACTACTTAGGTGTTACTTATAGTTTTTCCAAAAGTTTTATTTCACCTGTCTTCCCCCACCCGCACAACTTTTTTCTTTAAAATATAAAGATTAAAATTGGTCAGAAACTACAGAAACCCCTACTTTTTGGAAGTGGTTAAAAAAACTTACAGATCATTTAATTTTTGTAACAACATACCTCTTTGGAGGAGTCTCCTCTATGGTCGAATCAGAACTGAAAGAAATGGGATTCAATTTATATGTAAGAAAAAAATGTTAGTTGCTATATTATTGCTATACCTATATTCTATTAAAATAATTTCTCTAATCCACAATATAAACGTCTAATATCACATATTTTGTAACTTTCTCAGGTAGAGTTAAAGGGACGTTTTTTTTTACTAAGCCTGACACGAAGTATAGGTCACCCGAAAGTTTACTGATAGCTGCAGAACAAAATGTGTTTAAAATCTGTGTGTGAGTAAAATATAAAAGCACAATAAAAACCATCATCCTATTTAAAATATTAAAGCTGACAGCTACTTTCCCTATAACCACACAAGATAGGAATTTGCAAATCTTTTAAAGGAGGCATTTACACAAATTAAAACATGCAAAGTTTTAAGAGGAAATATTTAGTAGTTTATTTAAAAGTCTTAATGGTTGTTCCTATTGAATTTTCCCATACAATACTCATTCATAGAATTTCACGTACCTTATATTAATTGACTGATTTCTCCCTACATAGAATGGCTTCGGGTTAACTCCACTTTTTAAGTACTTCACTCCGTTTTCTTTAATACAAAAATCGTCCTCATTAAAGTGCTTTGAACATACCAAAGATCTTTGTGGTAATGGTTTATCTTCTTCAAACCCGACTAAAGTAAACCATTTTTTTCTATGTACGGGATCACTTGGAAACCTTAAATATAATAATAATTGAAATCTATTTTATTGATTGAACATTTTCCTGTAACAATGTATAAATACTGAACAATTTGTACATTAGTATGTAATGTTTAAAATAATAGTAGGTAAATAAATGGTAAATAACTTGTAATACAAGGACACTTATTTCATGCCCAGTGGTATCTCAGGAGAGGCCGGCGGCTCTTTTATACCATAAAAAAACTAAAATATGGAGTTTAATAAGATAATGAACATAAACCTAAACTTTTTACGCCGATTTTATAACAAGTACCTTACAAATTAATATTCTTCATTATTGTATTTTTAATTAATTATTCTACAATTTTTGCCAATCTAACCTATTTAAAACAATAGTGACTTTGTTGTTTAAAGCGCAATTATTTATAATAGCCCTGTTAAAATTAAATTAATATTCTGTTTGACATCGACATTAAAAAAATACCTTCATGCACCGCTACTGTTGGTCGAATTATCAATGAAATATTTATCTCATAAATACTTACTTATGAAAAGAAAATCCAGGCACTGAATCGGTTATTTTGCAAACCTGACACTGTCTCACCATATTGTAAAATTATAATTATCTCACAAAACTATAAATCACAATAATCGCACCACTAAATTAATTTATAAAGCCGAAAATGCTTTAAAATAATTATAGTGTCAAAATTGTGACATTTATTTTCTTATTTTCGCCTGCTACCGCTAGGAGGCAGACGTTGCCACATTTTGCGGACTCTACACCAGTGTCGAATAGTCCGAATTATATAGCTACCGTTCTAGCTGTAAAATTAATTTTTGATTGACTGTCACTACTGCCAGTCAACAGGTTTTCTTAAAACCCGCATTATGCGCGGCCATAGCACTAGTAAATACCAAATTGTTACAAATTGAGTCAATTTAAGCAGAAATAAAACCCAAAAGGGGTAAGTTTTGGACTCATCGGCAACAATGTACAAATATTTTTAGCGTGGAACTCGCATGGAACCTGCCGGTGTTTTGCATCTGACCTCTCGTCTGCTTGTTATGATAAAAGAGCATGCGGCGTCCATCTTTGCTTTATCGTCAGTGGTTAACACTCTGTCGCACATCTAAAGAATGCTCTTATTAAAACATAAGCCCAAATATTCATAGACTATTCTATGAATATTCCTGATTCTTCCCCAGAATATTGCCCTTAAAATGCAGTAGGAATATTTTTGTTCCTGTAAGGATCCCTTCCCTACTGGTTCTGAGGGATGTTCCTAGAATATTCTTTGGTACGTTCATTAAAACATTATCTCGTACATATGAGGAATATGCCAGGAATTTCTCCAAAAAATATGATAAGGGCTTACTAAGAATATATACGATTTCATATACTATGCACATTCATATCACGACACCTTGCTGTAATCTAACTATAGCATGTTCTATGAATGTGCATAGACCTTTTATAGTATCCTCTTAGAATGTTCCAACCTACTTGAGTAATGTTCTTAGCATGTGCTATGAAGGTGTTTGTGTTTAGTGGGGTATTTCAAAAAACTGTTACTGGTATAATAATTACTGCCGAAATTTATTTTGGACTCCTTAATCTAATTATTAGCAGTTATATTTCAGTAAAAATAATAACAATGCATAAATTGAGTTGTGTTTTACTACGTAAAACATTAGAAAGAAAAGCTGAAAATGTATCGAACCTTCTCATAAATATTGCTCAAATTGTTCTTCATTATGCTTTAGACATGTTTCACACAGTTCTTATTAGCCTCAATGAATTTAAAATAATAAAAGCTCGCGTTTATAACTCCCTAAATGTTCTTTCAGTGATATTTCTTAAATCTGCAATGGTTTGGTATTGCATAGAATAAATTTTATTTTCAAGGCATCCCCACAAAAAGGAATCCAAAACCGACAAGTCGGGTGACCTTGGTGGCCATCTTACAGGTCCATAAGTTCCAATCCAGTGGCCTGGGAAATTATTGTTTAAGTAGGCCCTGATAATTAGTGCATTGTGAGCGGGTGCTCTATCTTGTTGCAGCTGCAAGTTATTCAGAGCCGCTAAGGGCACTCCTTCTATTATTTCCGGCACAAAGTTTTCCCGAATTTCCAATTATTTATTTGCATTAAGGCTGTCTTCAAATATATTATAAATTATTTTGCTTCCTAGTATAAAACATGAAACGTTAAAGCCAAACCTGCCTTGCCGTTTGTGTGGAAATATTACATGCTGATTTTCCTGAGACCAAAACCTCGTATGATGCCGATTAAATATATCAGCACTGGTAAAATCAGTCTCATCGGACCATATAACGGTTCTTTCAAAATTATGTTCCCTGTTGATATTTTGTAAATATCAATTACAGAATACGGCGCTGTGCATCACCAGGATGTAAGTTTTGTACCAGGTGGAATTTATATAACTTAAAATTGTGTTTTTTTAGGATTGATTGAACTCTTGATTTAACTACTCCGACCAAACCTTCGACCGTTCTACAAGAACTAGTTGAACTTGTTCCAATTGAAGCTAAAACATTTATTTCATCAGTCTCGCGGTCTTCCTTCTTGTAGATTTTAGGCCAAGATTTAGAAAATGAACCCTGTTCAATTAAACTTGATTTCATCCTTAGAAAAATTCTTTTATCTGGCTGTCGTCTTTTATTTTCATAGAGATACTACAAAAAGGCATATATAGGTAATATACCTATTGAAATACACTTCTAATGCTTTATCTCCATTTTCATGGACATGGACATAGCAAACGAGCTTGTCGTATTTTTCATTGTTATCAAAGTTTATAGGTATTTTCTGCCATAATTGGGACAAACTGATTTTATACTATTAATTAGATATTTTAAAACAACTTAGAGAATCTGAATACTCCAACAGAAACTAAAGAAGTTTTTAATATGACATAAATGACTGTGTTCTTTTCTTTTTTTAAGAACCCGTCATGGTCTACTAACAAAAAATGTACATTTTTTAATAAAACGTAAATTTCGTGCTTAATATTAAAAATGAAAATTAGGTATTACATATTTCTGACAAGCTTGTTATAAACTGAATTATATTATTAAAAAATATATAGGTGGACCCACTTAAAAAAAAGCAATTTTTTTTTTTCTCGGAAACTATTAAACGTAGAAAAAATCTGAGTACGTCAAGGGATTCTGAGTAAAAAACTACAAAAAGAGCATTTGTTTCCTCTTTGATAAGCTACAGGGTAACTTAAATATAGGGGGGGGGGGAAGTGTTCCAAAATATAAAATTTTTAAAAACAAGGAAGACTAGAAAAATTCTGGTTGCGTCATCTTTTGATTCGCAAAAAAGTAGCACAGTGCTACGAGAACCGTATCCTTCTATCTTTACTGATAACGGAGATACCTCGTAAAACCATCGAAAACTGGACACCCTGTACAGGGGAGTCAACCATAGAGTAAAGTTTATAATAAAAGTTTAGGAGAATGTTAAGATACATAGTATAAAATTGTTTTTGAATATACAGGGTGGTTCAAAAAAGGGTGGCGAATATAATATTGTTTTTCTAAATGGAACACCTTATTTTTTAATTTATTTTTAGATTCTGCATGTCTATTCTGGTTCCTGCTCCTGTCGACTTTGACATTCCGAATAACATCTGGTTTTAAGACGATGTTTTTGTCTCCTCATATTGCAAAAGTTGTCCGTGAATATCTAAATGTAGAATTTCCAGGCAGCTGGATTGGTAGCAGGAGCCCATTGAATTGCTACCCAGGTCTTCAGACCTTACGCCCTTAGACTACTTTTCATAGGGGTACTTGAAAAGCAAAGTTTTTAGACGATAGTGGCAAATTTTGAGAAGTTAAAAGCACGATTAAGACGTGAGTGTAGGTTAATTTCTCCCGAAGTTATTAGAAATGTTAACAACGAGTTTTTCTTCCGTTTAAGACATTGTCAAATAATGACTGGACAACATTTTAAGCATTCATTACCAAAATAATTTTAAAAACGAACAGAAGTATTTTTTTTTGTTTAAAGTAAGTAAAAATTTGAAATTTGGCAGTTAGGTATGTGTAACTTAATAAGCTGTTTAAAAATAGTAAATAAAAAACTAGGGTTGCCATTTAAATAAAATCTCGATGACGTCATATCTCTAATTTGGGACACACTCTATCAATATTTTTTAGATAAAAAAATACCACACCTTAAAATATCAATACCCCTGTCCGAGCCTTTTTCCAAAGAAATACCATACTAGCCTTACTAAATTTATTCCAAGTTACGAACTCGCACCGTATAAATAGGTATGCGTTATACTAGGATGAATTGACATTATATGCTCGATTCAACGAGTATTGACACTAGGTCAGGCTAGGATAAAAATGGTGACGATCGTTCCCCGATCGTTTAGTTCTGCAACCAGACGCTGATGGCGCTATTGTAGGGATTTTGTTTTATAAGGTTTTTAATATCCTAACGTTGTTAGCGTCAAAATATGTATTTAGAATGAGCGTGGTGAACGTTCTGTATCCTTCTCTCTCTGCAGTCAACCCTACCAGCTAAGGTGCGATAAAGATAAAAATATGACTTATGAGCTGATCCATAATAAAAATATCTTCCGGAGTCGGACCCAAGCGACATTGACATTTTACTATTAAATTTTTAAAGGAAGCGGCGCGATGTATAAGTTTATAGACCATTTCAGAACATATGATTTTGACAAGAAGTATAACCTAAACTTGTCACTTTGCCCCCCAGCAAATATGGCCTGTAATACAAATATGTAATGGTAATTTCATGGCTTTGACATGAACTTTAACCTAAATTTGTCAATATTTGCCCCCCAGCGACGTCATCCTTAAATGGTCAATTCTGCTAAAATGATGATTTATTGTTGCGTTCCCGGATGTAAAGTACAAAGTGGGAAACGTGTGAAAATGCACAGGTTTCCAAAAAGCGACCAAGTTAGTTTTTTGTTGTTTCAGCAAAGTAATAAAAAGGGTGTATCGTGAAGAGCCAAAAAGGCACCTTTATTGCGCCTATACTGTATACAAAGTATTGCTCTCTAAAAAAAATGTATGCAGGACACCTTCTGATCCTGAATAATCATAAACACTACTTATATACTGATTTTCTTAGAGTTATGACAGTTTACGATCTAAGCATAATGTCCGTGTATTTTTAAACGCATAAACTTTGGGTAAATGCTATTCAAAATCCATTACTTTGTGGCAAAGACAAGATTGGCAATATTGGCATTCAAACAACTTGTAGAGTTTGTCACACACATATGTTGGATATTATCAGAAAATTGAGCATGACAGAGGAGGATCGTGTTTAAAACTGAATGCTGTTCCTATGTTAAATCTTTACAGCACAATCTTAGGTAAAACTTGCCTTGTTTATAATTTATGTAAATGTCTAATATTAATAAAGCTTGTTGCCATATCAGAAATATCTTTACAACGTTCCTTTTATTCTCCCAAAATGTATTGACTTTAATTCAAAAGGTTTGCGCTTCTAACTTTTCCATCAGAGTTAGAAGGGCGATAATTTGAATTCAAAGTTGTAAAGTTTAAATTTTCAGGCGTGGTGCCGACCCCCCGCCCCTCTCCCTCATTGCTACATTTAGTTTTTCAACCAGTCACGAATGGCGCTATTAGTGAACCAATTTAGTATGTTAAGTTACCTATCTATCCCTACCATAAGTGCCTCTCCCTTGTCTATGCACTAGGTGACGTGCGTGACAGAAACAAATAATTATCTCTACGAAAGACATAAGACCAAACTGTTCTTCTAATTAGTATTTGTTTCTTCTTCGGCATGCTGTTACATCGATCATCTTTGCATTATTGCTGATTGAATACAATTTATTATACGAAGAAGTTTGAACATACTGTAGTAGAAAAACCGTCTGGCTGCTCGTCATGACAAATATAAATGATTCATGCAAATATTTGAACCCAACATTTATGTTCGGTTAACTGAGAAATGAACAAAAGAAAAAACACAAAAAATAGACACAAAACAATATAATCGCATAATCTCTTTTCAGCATCCACTTGTGTATGTATCGCTTTAAAATTACGATTTTATGCGCGTTTCAGTCTGTTCCGCACTTTCTGTCCAAACTGTCCGCATGTGGACAACGGCAAAACGGAAAGTAAGATAAATTGTAAAAATTACACTTATTTCCGTGTCATTGTTAAATGAAATAAAACCGACTTTGATATATAAGGTTATTTGCGTCGAGCAAACGGGTTTTTTGTTTACTGTGCCGATTTTAAATATTACTCATATATACGAGTAGGTTACTATTATTTAATCTAATAATATTCATATTTCTTCTATAATTTATTTTATTCAATACTTACATATAAAGTGAACATTATTAGTTCGATTTTAGACTAATAAAGTAGCTTATAACTCACACGTGGGTTATCACCATAAGTCACTAGTGGGTTATGATTATAACTCACTGGTGGGTTGTGGTAAAATATGCATTCATATAAGGCTTTGTCATAACTGCCTCTTGACTTGTGGGGAATAATAATGAACAGGCAAGATTCGCTTCTTTTTGAATTTCGGCTGAAGTTTCTTAAATATTTTGAAAAACTACCCTCGAAAATAGCAAAATAATAATTTTTTTTACTGCCTTCAAATCTTTTTTGTTAATCAATTCCATAACAACAAAAATCACCTTAGCCTACTTTTACGTATCAAATTTGTCATTCAAAAATATGTCAATTATATTGTAATACAGGTTTTTCCAGCTTACATTGAAACAATATAATTTTCTATTTTTTAATAATATCTATTAAGTGTTGGATAAAGTTTTGTATGGCACTCGTGTGTTATAGTATATTACATAACAAGAATGGTAAGAAGCCTATTACTAATTCGAAAGAGTGTGTAATAGGCTTACCACTCGAGTTGTGTACTATACTTTTTCTACGACTTCATATTATTTTTTTTATAAATTAGAGCAAGTGTTACCTATATAAACCTTAGGGAAAAAATACAAATAATAGGCTTTATTTTGCAAGAAAAAACAAACGAACAAACTTTATTGAAAATGTTACAATTTACAATGTAGGTACAGATGGAAAATAAAAACTATTTATTATTATAATTAATGGTAAAATTTTGACAATTTTTTATTATAATTGGAGCAACTGATTTCTCCATTAGATTGGTTCATGTCATGATATTTGTTGGAATAAATTCTGTAGTTTCTTCCTGGTCTGGCAACTTATTAAATGTGGATGTAGATGCTGAATGATTTACGACGGAGTGCAAGATTCTGTTTGAAGTTATAGTTTTATTTAGAATGGATTCGTCTACATAGTTTTCCGCCACAGTGGAAGATTTCCAACCGCCATGTCTCTTTAAGGCCATTAAGTCACCTCCAGCGTCGACTAAAATTGTAGCGGAAGTTCTTCGGAAACAGTGACCTGTGTACAAAGCAGCATTGGGCAGTTTTAAATATTCTGCAATATTTTTTGGCACTGCTCCTAACTTATTAATACCGACTACCTGACGTGTTACTTTGCCTTTTTGAAAGTTTAAGAAAAATTGTTGAATGTTGGTGTCCTTAATAAGGTTTCGAAGTTCTATATAGTTTTTACATATGCCATAATATTTTCCGGAAATTATAAAGGAACGTGGTATTTTTGTCTTCGTATCAGGAATCTTGATAATAAGAGTGTTTCCAGTGTTTTTTATATCAGTAATTTTTATATTCTTTAGCTCTTGTTTTCTGCAAGCTCCAGAAATTCCAAAAATTAAAACTACTTTCATAAATAAAAAATCTTGATCCGGCGCTTCATTTAGGAATTTATTTACATCGATTGCGGTGAGTATCTTGAATTTTTTACTCTTATAGCCATCTGATTTTCTCTCTAAATTAGTGCGTAGCATCGAATAAATCGCCCAAAGTGAAGAGGGTTTAAAGGTTTTTGTTAAATTATCGAAATATGCCAGTAAAACATTTTCTAAGTAGGTACTCACATGGTTATCAATACACCAGTCAATAAATTTTTGATATACTTTTTCGTACCTCTCCCTGGATTTTTCGGGTAATAAATTATTTGCCGCGGCAGCAGCTTTTAATGCAATTTCTGGTGGCGTTCCCTCAATCTCAATATTGGAGTCGCTCATACTACTAACTGCTAACCACTAACTATGTACTAACCAAAAATAATATTCAAATTAAAAATTTTGACGTTTAAAATTGCCTCTGTTAATACAGACATTGACGTTGCCAAGGCGACGCATAAAAAATGTATTGAAAATTTTCAGGATTTTGACGGCTCATGGCCAATGTGATGGCGCAACTGTTACGTAATATATATATTACGTTACTGTCCTTACGCACAGCTTGGCTTATAACAATATAGTGTGTGTTATAAGAGTTTTACTGATACAGTAGACAGTGCGTAAGTAGGTTCTTATTAGTATAGGAGTAGAAAGAGTCATATAAGTCACCTAGAAATTAACTCTCAAAGTCAAAGTCAAAGTCAAAGTCAAAGTCAAAGTATTTATTGGTGCTATCGCAAGGATGCTTATACAAGTCAAACATACACTAGATGAAGATAATTAAACAGCGCTATTACTTATACCTATCCATGCAACAATAAAACAGAAACACTAATTATACCAAAACTGACATATGCGACAATGCACAGATCGATACAAAGGAACATTGGAAATTTTAAAACATTTTAATATCTATCTCTAAGGGTGTAACAGACTCTTATACTAACCACGACAATTAAAATTCAATACTGTTGCAATTAAAATCATAATATTCATTAACCGAGTAGAATGCATTTGTACTAAGAAAACGTTTTATTTTTGTGAGGAATACTCTTGATGGTAGCTCCCTCACATGGATCGGAAGCTTATTAAACATTTTTGGTGCATGATAGTTAAGAGCAAATCTAGATTTAGCAATTCTATAAAAATCCAGGAAGACATTGTTTTGATTTCTGGTGTTATAACCAACTCTCGGGTATTTGTCAAGGTTTTGCTTAATCAACCTGAGCCACTGAAAAATATATAAACACGGCACGGTCATTATGTTTGCCTCCCTGAATGCCCCCTCTGCAATCCGCTCTATAGTTAATGCCCATTATCACTCTCACCGCTCTACGCTGCAGGCCAAATATTCGATCGACTCCCGCGGCGTCTCTCCAAGCCAGAAGACCATAGGATATATTCGCCTGGATGAGAGCGTAATATGTCAGTACCAGCACATCCCTGGTGACATTTCGCACGAGGCCGCGCAACACGAAAACATTGGTGGAGAGTTTATTCGCTAGAGAGTCAACATGTGGCTGCCACGAGAGCTTCTGATCCAAGCGGATACCGAGAAACCGCAGAAAAGAAGGATTCTGAGTTCCCACGGTGGTGCTGAGACTATAGAGGAACCTCTCGGTCTTGGCGACGTTCAGACTCAGGCCGTTTGCTCGAAACCAATCGGTACCGGTAGACTGCGTGTCGTTGAGACAGCTAGAGGCATTACTTAACTACATCCCTACCCGCACGAACCACAGTCGTGTCATCAGCAAACAGTATGAAGTTAGCCGAAGGATCACTAACTGTTAGATCATTCATATATATGATGAATACTATTGGTCCCAGGACCGATCCTTGCGGCACTCCACAGTTTATCTCCCTCAAATCACATCGCTGTTTATTGTAATCGACCAATTGGAACCGGTCATTAATATAGGAGGCCAATAGTTCAAGTGCTGTTGTTGAGAGGTTATAATATTTTAGCTTATCCAATTTTCCTATTGAGATGGCACCTAGGTCACATGGAGGCTATATGAAAAGATCTTCAAAACTAAATCCCAACGTACCAAAAAAGTAGGGGTTTACTCATTTCGCACATGTAAAACAACTCCAAGTAACATTTTTTTTTGGAAAAACTGAATTTATGAGCTATTCGAATTTTAGCACTCACCTTATTCGACTTATTTTATCAAATACTGAAAGTAGCCTCTATCTTCCACTTGACATGCATCAAGTCTATGGTAAATATCTACCGCATGACGAACACGTTTACGTAAATTATTGATGTCCATCCTGATTCTACCATTCAGATCCTCAATGTTGATCTACTCTGATAATGATTTGATATTCAGTTGTTTTTTTGTTTACGCATTCTAATTGTTCAAAAAACTTTTGTGTCACGCGTTTCTTCGCATTTCTAAAGTTAAGCAAGATATTTGCCTTGGCCACTTTTAGTGGGATCACCCTGTATATAATATGCAAACCGAAATGGAAAACGGACTGGACTTTTAAAAGATTACATCTTTCCTCTAGAGATTGGATAATGGTATCCATAACAGCAAAGAATATGTCAACTTTGATGTGCGTCATTTATAGGCTCATCTCAACCTTCATACAAAAATTGGTTCAAAGGCCGCCCTCCAAAAATGGCCGCCCCGGGCGACTGCCCCCTCGCCCGGGCCCTTGCGACGGCTCTGCATTCTTGCACTGAGCGGACCTGCTGGTCCTTTATTTATGCTGTGACTAAGCGCTCGCCTCGGATTTAGTAATAACTCCGTCTTCCTTGCACATAGTCCAAGCATCTCATACATTTCTGAAAGAATCGTGGCTGGAAAAATAATTGAAAAACATATTTAAAAATTGAAAATCCTCAAATTCCTGTATTCTTTCAATAACGCCTATTTTGATCTGCCGATAATAATATACTCTCTCAAAAATATATTATTTTATATAAATATATCAACGGAAGTCTAATAGAATGTTATGGCTTAGTGGCTTAAAAAGTTTGGATTTAGTACATATTGAATAAATTTATTATCCATTTAGTAATAGATTCAATCTAACTCGACAAACTTTGGCGACATAAATAACTTTTAGACAGGGATTACTTAATAAATTCAATTTGGGAATGGCTTAATTTAGTAGGCCGAGTTAAAGAGGTTTTTAGCAATTTTTGCATTTGCTTTTATAGCTTTTACCTTGAAAAAATAAAATTCTGAGAATTTGGTACAAATTACAGGCATTGCCTTTAAATTTATACATTAAATTCTCGATATCTTTTTAAGCTTCAATTAAAGAGTTTTTTTAGGGTTCGGTTTTTAAATAATGTTAATTTGGTGAACGATGTACCGGCTGTCAACGAAAATATTGCCTGAAGCTCTAAGGTTTATGGCTGCGCATAACATCGTACCTTGCCGACCTTAGTGGGACACCCTATATATTTACATAAAATTTCGGCATAGAACATACATGTATTAGTACTAATCGCGTTAAACCAATGTAAACGTAGTTCGGCCGAGGTGTCTTGTCTCGTCAGGGTCATTTCCAACAGTGCGCACGCGCGAGAAAAAATAAATAAACGTTTGGCTTGACAGGAAAAGAATGAGGTTATGCTGCTCTTCAGTCACATTTGACTTTGACAACATTAAAGTTTTTAGTTTTTTTAAGGTTTTGTATATTTCGATTGAGAAAAGAAAAAGAACGCAGGTAAATATATCAATTAAACTTTTATTGCATTAAAATAAAATCATAATAACGGAGAAGTGAAATCAACAAAAAAAAAAGCGAAGGTGATTAAGAAAATATATAAAAGTAATTATTTATACCAAATTACATAAGAAATTAATTCAATCCGGTCCTGCCGAACGCTCATCTCATTTCACGCTAAGATGATAGCCTACAAGATACCGACGTCAGAGATTAAAATGCAATCCTAGAAACGAAGGTGTAATAAAAAAAAAATCGAAGGAAATTAAGAAAGTATATAAGTGATTATTTATACCAGATTATATAAGAAATCAATAAAATCCGGCCCTGCTGAACGCTCATCTCATTTCACGCTAAGATGATAGTCCACAAGACACTGATACAGGGAACTCAAATTAAATCATGGTAATCGAGGAGAACTATAGAAAAAGTGAAACTGAAACTGTGCAACCGGTGCTCAACTCATTTCACGCTAAGGTGAGGACCAGTGAGTGAGGGAAAAGGTGGAAGATATCAATCCAAAGAAATAATAACACTGAAATATTAGGAATACTCCGTTATCAACAAAATAAAAGAATATACACGTGACTAGCAAATAAAAATAGTACAATTGCTGAAGGCTGAAGCAAGAAGTAATTTGAAGCTGATAGACTGAAGGTCTCAGGACTTCAACAAGCAACCCGACTGAAGGTCATGGTGCTACGCAGAGTTATTCTGCGCCCACTGCTGCAGGGCTTAAACAAGCAACCTGACTGAAGGTCCTAGTGCTTGGGCACTTAACGGGCTTTTACCGCCACTGTGTTCCCAGTGCAGGATTATTCTACGCCCACCTCTGCAGGGCTAGATTTGATTGATTTCTTATATAATCTAGTATAATTAATCACTTATATATTTTCTTAATTTCCTTCGATTTTTTTTTATTACTCCTCCGTTTCTAGGATTGCATTTTAATCTCTGACGTCGGTGTCTTGTAGGCTATCATCTTAGCGTGAAATGAGATGAGCGTTCGGCAGGACCGGATTGAATTGATTTCTTATGTAATTTGGTATAAATAATTACTTTTATATATTTTCTTAATCACCTTCGATTTTTTTTTGTTGATTTCACTTCTCCGTTATTATGATTTCATTTTAGTTTTCGATGTCAGTGTCTTTTGAATTATCATCTTAGCGTGAAATGTGATGAGCATTCAACAGGGCCGGATTTGATGGATTTTCTTGTTTTACTTTCTTATAAATCATTACTTGTCTCTAGTTTTTTAATTTACGTTGGTTCTTTTTTTTACTACTACCCCAGGAAACCACTATACCCGGATTTGACTTACTACCTTACCTTGACGTTACGTCGCTTTGCTTAGTTTATAAGCCTTGCTGGAAGTCTGATTACAGACTATTATTACCTAATTTGACTTGATTTAGTTGCCATTTGTTTGATGTTTTCCTTTGCTTTGCTTTTATTGTGTTATTTACCTTACCTTGATTATTACCTTGCTTACCTTGTTGCTATTACTTTGCTTTGATTATTAGTTATCTTTGGGTACGTTTTTTTGCCTGGGTCAATTGGAAAAGTCTCGATGTCTTTTGCCAATAGGGTTGTTACTGGATTTGCACCTGGACTCAAATCTTACCTTACCTTACCTTTGCTTACGTCATTGTCTTTTCATTATTCTTTTATCTCACTTGTAGGTCTGTTTTTGCGTAGGTCATTTGTCAAAGTCTCCATGTCTTTAGCCAATACGGTTGCTACCGGATTTGTACCTACTGTCCAAATACTTACCTACTTACCTTGACTTACCTTTTTCCTTTGTATCTTTCTTCTGCCTCCCTTCATTTTTTTCCCTTATGGTAACTAATAACTTAGTGTTAGCTACTTTATATTTACAGATTTTGTCCTATTTATATACAGCCTTCTTTTTTTTCTGTTATACAAGAGGCTGAGGGGCAGTGGGTGCCCCTGGGTGGCGCTTTGCCGTCTTTTGTTGGAACGTTCGTTCTGCTGAAGGCAGATTTGCGGGCAGAGTTATATTGTGGGGGGTGGCTGTCTGATCCCTGATTCAGTCTGCACATCGATGCAGCACAGGGAGGGCGAAACTACTGCTTATGACCTCGTCCGCAGGTCTCGTGTGATACGCCAGGCCAGGAGCAGTGCCGCCTTTCGGAACACCCTAATTAAATTTTCCGGTTGAAGGCTGTGGTACATTTAGTTGTCATCGGCACGTTTGTATCTTTTAGTTTGGTGTGTACTAAAATACACTCCCTTTGACTGGTGGAACATCTGGGTTACAACTATTATTTTTTTTTTGTTGATATTGATTGTCTTTATTTTTCCACCTTTCAAGTACTGCTATGTATTTGCCTTCCTTGGGTCTTTCTTGTGGGTGCGAGGTTGTACCGCGAGTTTGTTTGTATACGCAATGCTAACTTAAGTCCGATATCCATCGAGTTCGCTTTTTTGGACCTCTATACCGTACAAACAGCTCGGGGTCACGTCCTTTCCTCTCTCGGAGTCTCCATGGGTTGTCAGCTGCGGAACAGTGCTTGAAATTATTATTAATTATTTTTATTACTTACTTTATTACTCACTTTTACATTATTTGTAACTATATTAAATAAACATTCCAGGGAGATATGTGATTTAAAATAGGAGGATAATGTAGCCTGCTTGGTCAAAGACAACGAAAACAGAGACCGTTGACCTTAAGTACGTATTTACTTTTATACAGGGAACCAAACATCGTTTTAAAAAGGCAAAATACAATTTTTAAAAGACACAATACAAGTCAGACATGTGATATGAGGCATTAGATTATATTAATTCATCTGTGACAAAATCGGATTGTCACAACTCCCCCTCTCCTAGGAAAGGAGGGGAATTTCCTAAAGGAAATTGACCGACGATAATCAAGCACAAAAAGCCTCATTAGCTAAGTAAAGCAAATCAAACAATAATTTAAGTATCCATACACAAAAAAAAAGAAATAAGCAGGGACCGAAACACTCCAGGAGTGTTTATTAACATATATTTTAGAATTCAACAGGTAAAATATAGGTTTTTGTAGGTTACCTTGAATTACATGCAATTTTCGGTAATAATAAGATAAGCCGCCTTGGGGCTCCGTATCTCCATGAAGGGACACTTTAGGTATTGTGTCGTATGCCTAATTAGGGTTATTTTGACCTTCAGTTGATGCAAAACAAAAACCGATGCATCAATCAGCTGATAATTGTAAATCCGTAAGGAAACACGAGGAATCTAAATTTGGGCAAAAGTCTTAAAACTTCATGCGATATTGAATTTACTACAAAGTTAAAGTATTCTTCTTTCATTCGAACCCACTTGTAGCAAATATTTTGTTTATTTAAGCTTGTACAGATTAATATATGTAATTTGAATTTTATTTGCCGATATTTGGCAAAACAACCTTAAACTAATTTGACGTTTCGTGCAAAACTAACCTTACTTGTTCGTGGTTCCGTATTGCTGTCCGTCTATTTTTTTAACAATAACTCCAGATCTTTTCATAAATAGCATTAAAAACTTTTCTATTAATAGAAACAAAAGTGCACATACATATCTCTGTCGATTACGTCGTTTACTATGTGTTAAAAATGCCGAAGCATTTAAAAAGTCGGTGCAAGGAGCTTCTCTAAGAAGCTATTTTCAGGAAGAACTTAACAATAATAGCCTAGTGTTACCCTTGACAGCAGTACAGAGAAGTAAATTTAAAGAGTACGTTAAGGTCTAGATATTTTATTTCTACTTTACCAATTTTTAGCGTGTAGCAGCTGCCCTAAATTTGAATACCTTTACTGTAAGCGCAGTTTTAACGAAAATAAATTATTAGAATCATCTTAAAACAAACGTTCTAATTCAGAGAGAGTTGTAAATGTGTGAAGATTGGATATAAGTTCTATCCGTGACACTATTTATAGAATGTACGGGGCAAGTAAGTTGTATTATTTAAAAAATATAATATTTTACATCGGTTATTCATAAGATATAACTTTTTTTAGAATATTATGTAAGTTTGACAACTTTAAGTTAAAAATTAAAACACAGAGAACTGTCTGATGGTTGTCTTAACTCTTCTTTTTTTTACATCATCACATTTTATTTGTTTATTCCAATAGATATTACATAGATATTACATATTACATACGAAAATACAGTAATACAGCTTCCTATACATACAATACAACTGCTTAAGTTTATTGGAGAAAACTTGTAGGCAGAAAGATTGTAACCTATAAAAAAGAGTTCCTAGCATAAAATTACCATTATATTATTTTGATAATATCGACAGTAAAACTAATTAAATTCACAATACAAAAAACATACCTCATTACATAATTATTAATAACAAACAATCAACAAAAAGGTACAGCACCCATACAATAGCCAGGTCAATTCCTGAATATAATCATTTCATAAATAATAGTATAAGAACAAAACGGACAGACGATGCAGATTTCTCCGATTAATCCTATTATATTTAGTTATTATACCTACTATATAAACATTTTTTCATAAATCTCTAATCCTAGTTCCAAAATCCATGTTTTTATTAATTTTTTATATTTTTTAATGAAGATCTCCTCCTTAATTTCCTTGGAAAGGGAATTGCAGAGCTTTGGTGAAGTGTACAGAAATTGTCTTTGACCTACTGTTTGAACTTTGTACAATATTTTGAGAATTTCACGTGTTTACAACAACAGTAAAAAAAAACAGAAATTTCTTCCTTGACAAGAACAAAACTTTATTACGTAATTATAATTTTGAAAGACTTTAAAACAGTGTTGTTTACTTCAATAAAACTAAAACCTATCTCTCCGTCGTAACGTGACGCGAAGACGAAAACATCCGTTCACCCCCTTTCCCCGGTGGTGCGTCTCAGGCATCGAGATACACCAGTGGCGGCATCAACAACGTTATCACAACATACCGCCCCCTTTGAAGGGCACTAGTCCTTCAAGAAAAATGTTTAGTTTATTCGTCTTGCCCGGGTAACACGCACAGTTTCACTATTGGGCGTTTAAACGTTCCCGAAGCAGTTTTTAGTGTCACAGTTCGGATAATTCCGTCACATCCAGGATGAATGTGTGTTATTCTACCAAGACACCATTTTAAGGGTGGAAGACCATCTTCTTTAACTAAGACAAGTACACCCGATTTTAATAGTCGTTGTCTGGTAGAATCTTCTTTCCATTTAACTCGCTCTTGTAGAGTAGAAATGTACTCTTTTGACCATCGAGACCAAAAGGATTGTACCATTTGTTGTAGCAGCTGGAACTTTGATAGCAGATTCTGTTTGACATCTTGCAGTTGTTCTTGAGGGACCGTTGTCATTGGCTCTCCAATTAAAAAGTGCGCTGGAGTCAAGGAAGTTGGATCGGAAGGATCATTAGATAAGGGATATAATGGTCTGGAATTCAGACATGCTTCCACTTGTGCTAGTACAGTTGAAAACTCCTCAAATGTAAGAGGTGTGTCGCCAATAACTCGTTTTAAATGATGTTTTACTAATTTGACCCCAGCCTCCCAAACACCTCCAAAATGGGGTGCTCTGGGTGGGATAAATTTCCACTCAATACCCTCAGTACATAAACTGGTTAAAATAGTTTGGTTATTATTTGTAAAAAATTCAGTCAGTTCCCTGTTAGCTCCAACAAATGTAGAAGCGTTATCAGAATAAATCTGTTTCGATTTTCCCCGCCTAGCAAAGAAACGGCGCAATGCTGCCAGAAAACATTCAGTAGTCAAACTGCTGACGACTTCCAAATGTAAAGCCTTTGTGGAGAAACACACAAACAGAGCCACGTAAACCTTAATTGGTTTATAGTTTCTTGTTAATCTGTCTTTCATTATAAAAGGACCAGCATAATCTAAACCAGTAACCAGAAAAGGTCTTGTTGGACTAAGTCGCGACTCGGGCAAATCTCCCATTTTATGATATTCAGGCTTTGCATGAAATTTAAAGCATCGCACACAGTTATGTACTGTAGTTCGAACTAAATTACGACCCGACAATGGCCAAAAACGTTCACGGATTGCAGCTAAAAGTGCCTGTGGACCAGCATGTAATAATCTGAGATGTTCGTGCCTGGCTACGAGTATTGTAAAATGATGTTTGTTAGGTAGAATTGCTGGATGTTTTTTGTGATATGAAAAGTTGGATTTCTGGATTCGTCCGCCTACACGAATTATACCAAAGTTGTCCAAAAATGGGCTTAAGCTCAAAAGTTTGCTTTTATTGTCAACCTTTCCATATTTAATCAGATTATTATAATCAATTGCAAAACTATCCTTTTGTATAATACGAATAATATATGTAAGTGAGTCATCTAATTCAGTTGATGATAAACACTGTAAATTTTTGGTTTGTCCATGTGCAAATGTATTGGTCTTAAATCTTAAAACGTAAGCAAAAACACGCTGAAGTTTCAATAACGAAGAATATCCTTGAATAACCTGTAACAAGTCATTAGTTGGCCCAGCGGTGCTCAAAAGAGTAATACGCAATTCAGGAATATTAATGACTGGTTTGTAAGAATTAGAATAATTAGGCCATTTCTCATCACAACTTAAAAGCCACAATGGACCATGAAACCACATGAATGAATCCATCAAAACAGAAGGAGTAATACCTCTAGACAAGATATCAGCAGGGTTGTCTAAAGTACTAACATATTTCCAAGAAGTTGGTGATGACAATGATTGGATTTGTGAAACACGATTTGCGATAAATGTTTTTAATAAACTAGGTGAAGTATTTATCCATGCAAGCACAATAGTAGAATCACACCAGTACTGGATGGTATCAAAATTAATCTGGAATGATTGTTTCACCTTATCAACAAGCTCTGCCAGAAGTACAGCACCACAAAGTTCAAGACGAGGTATTGTGACTTGCCTAATTGGTGCTACACGTGTTTTGGCAGTTAAAAGGTGGCAATGATAATTTCCAGAATTATCAAGGGAACGAATAAAAACACAGGCACCATAAGCCGCCTCTGATGCATCCGAAAACCCGTGTAATTCTACCGAAACCGGGTCTAAACATATAACGTGTCTAGCTATTTTAAGTTCATTTAGCTTAGAAAGTTGGGTGTAATAAGTCATCCAAGTTGTGTGTAAGTCAGCTGGAATAGATTCGTCCCATGAAAGTTTTAATTTCCACAACTCTTGGAGTATTATTTTTGCGGTAATGGTCACGCAAGAAAGTAAACCCAAAGGGTCAAAAACATGAGCAACAGAAGAAAGTATAGTTCTTTTTGTCACTCTTTTGTGTTGTTCCAATGGCAACATAATATTATATTGAAGAGTATCAGTACTTGGATTCCAAATCAGACCAAGTATTCGGTTACTCTCATCTTCTGCTATAGGGAGTAGTTCAATAGAATTGACAGAAGAAACGTCAATTGGGATATTAGATCGCCATTTTTGTAAAGAAAAACCATGTTTATCGAGCAGAAATGAAATTTCATTTTTAATTTGTTGTAGGTCTTCAACAGTTGACGCTCCAGTCAACAGATCGTCGACGTAAAAATCATGAGAAATAATTTGAGAAGCTTTAAAAAACTTGTCGGCATATAATTGCGCAATTTCATGCAACGAACGAATAGCAAGAAATGGAGCCGAGCTAGTACCATATGTTACAGTGTTTAATTCATAAACAGCTACCGGTATATCAGGCTCTGGTCGCCAGAGAATTTTTTGTAGACATCGGTAGTCCTGTCTTATAAGTACCTGCCGATACATTTTAATAATATCAGCACTAAGAACGAAAGCATGTTTACGAAATCTGAACACAATTGAGACAAGATCATCTTGTAAAGTGGGACACATGAGAACTAGTCTTGGCTGAACCGTCAAAAACTACGCGAAGTTTCGTGGTAGAACTACTATCTTTGATGACAGCATGATGGGGAAGAAAATATCCAGAGTCATCTGTGGAATTATCGCATATCGACATATGGTTCAGTGAAATATATTCGTTAATAAAATTAGTGTACCGAGTTTTAAGATCATAATTGTGTTTAAATTTATTTTCAAGAGAAATGTGTCGTTTCATGGCAACAGTATAAGAGTCACCAAGGTTAGAAATTTCACCTTTTAAAGGAAGAGATACCACGAAGCGCCCAGAATCATCAGTGGTAGTGTTTTCTTGATAATGCTTTTCACAAGCCATTTCTTCAACAGAAAAATACTTGATCTTAGGCAATTCTTCCAGCTCCCAGAACCTTCTCAACTGTAAGTCCAATTTATCATTGACACTAAGATTACAATGTGTATTTGAAAGTAAAGAACAATTTGTTAAAGAAATAGGACCAGACACGACATAACCTAATTTGGTTTTCTGAAGAATGGGTTTACCAGAGCCAAGCTTAATTTGACCAACACAGATAAGATCCCAAAAAGTATCAGCCCCTATAAGCAAATCAATAGGTGACGATGTATTAAAATTTGGATCAGCTAACATAATAGATGTAGGAATGTTTAAACTGCTTGGGTCAAATGAAATTGCAGGAATTTTTCCAGTTATAGTAGGCAAAATCAAACAAGATAATATCTTGGAATAATTATTTACATTCGAATTTATTTGTAGAGAAGTCGAGTGTAAAACTTTAGAATTAACCATATTTATGCCAGAAACAGAAAAATCAATATTTTTCCTCGGCAGCATAAGATCATTGCACAACCTCTCAGAAATGAAATTACTTTCTGATGCATTGTCTAAAACAGCACGAACAAGGTGTATATTATTATGTTTGTCACAAATCTGAACAATAGCAGTAGAAAGAAGTACTTGTGTAGAAGTAGTATTGTCAGAATTGTTAACAGTTAGTGATAATGGGTTATGTGATGGTGTTTATTCGGTATTGGTTGTGTTTTGTGTAGTGGAGTTGGTCAGGTCGCTAGAATGCTGAGAAGTGGTACGCGTAAAATGTAATAGTGTGTGATGTACACCCCCACACCTTCTACAACCTGTAGATTTACATTCTTTTGTTGGATGATTACCACACAAGCAGTTCACACAAAGTCGTAACCGTTTAGCTTGGTTAAGTCTAGCAAACGGTTCCAGTTTCAAAAACTGAGGACATGAATAAAGTGTATGCTTTTGTTTACATAAATAACACGTCAATGAAGTACCTGTACTCGTGGTAATAAAAGATTTGCCAGGTTTTTTTATCACGCAAGGACCCCTCTGATTACCAGCATCAAGAGTCTCAAGAACATGACATTTGTTTTTAAGAAATGTAAAAAAATCTGTCAAAGTTGGCAAAGCAACAGAAACATTCTTTTGCTCCCAATCACGATGTGTAGAATTATCTAGTTTGGTTATAACTAGATGTATTATCAATGGGTCCCATTCCACAGTTTTTATATTTAAAGATTCGAGTGATCGAAGGTGATGTTGCAAAGAGTCAAGTAATGCTCTCAGTTCCCTATGCGAATCCTTATAAACAGCAGGTAAACCAAAAATAGCTTTAATATGGCTGTTTACTAAAATGTTTTTGTTTTCAAATCTTTCCTGTAATAATTGCCAAGCTATTGTATAAGTCGCATCAGAAACTTCAAGAGCAGCAATAGTATCTACAGCAGCACCTTTAAGTGACAAACGAAGATAGTGGAATTTTTGAATATTACTTAATTGTGTATTATTGTGAATAACAGATGTAAAAGTGTCACGAAAGAAAAGCCACTTATCGTAGGCCCCATCAAAAGTAGGCAAGTTTATTGGAGGTAATTGTATATTAGCTAAAATCGGACGTGTACTCAAAACTGAAGCAACCGAATTGGCAGAAAAATGTTCGTCAGCGTCTGAGACTGAATGTTTTGCGATAAACTGTTTAACCGCACTAGTTATATAAAAAAATGAATCTTCAAACGAACTTCGTTCATTTGAGTGTAATGTGTCAGCATTCGTTTCATAAGATTTATCTGCAGCTTCAATGCTAAGTTGGGCATCGTTAAACTCATCTAAAAGAGATTCAGCCCTTATTAATCTAGACTGAAGCTCATCCAAATTAATTTCTTCAATTGGTTTATCTTTTATACCCGTAAAATAATTCGAAAATCGTGTAAGGGCACCTTTAGTGACTGTCCGTTTCATCTTGGCTACATCAGCCATTCTTACAAATTGAAAGCACAGAAAATATCCGTAAACATAAACCAAAGGTGTACGTAATATAAAAGTATAGAACTACCAGTAATGTAAGCGAAAATTTACTAACGTTATTAAAATACAAATTATAAAAACCAGTCTGTGAGCATTGTCAAAGAAACACACCACATACGTAAGGCAAAAATGCAAAACATCAATGTAATTAATCACATGAATATAGTGATTCTGCTACATGACACAGCGTATAGCAGGTAAATGGAAATTTCCCACTTGGCAAGAAAACGTGAATTTCATGTATAATTTTACGTCAGACTGAAAAACGTTAGAATACGAATAAACGTGTTTTCAATGTGTAAAACACGCTTAATGTTACGGTGTTCTGACGTTGGTAAAAATAACGTTACTAATTTTAACGTTTTTATAACGTATTATATTCGACACAATTCTGCGTTTTTGTAACATATTTTTAACTTATAAAACTAAATTTTTCCTCAGAAAAGTAGCGTATTATTTCATACTTTATTATTTGGATACTTATATAAATAAACAACAAAACATTCAAGTTATGAACTTTTATTTTTTCAGGTTGCCTTAGGTTACCGTATACAATTTACAAATTTTAACTTATTTTAATTTAAAATCTAGTAGCTATATAGTATAAGTTTTCATTTTTTTTGTTTCTTCAAACGGTTCGCGGCATACCTGAAGTGGTCCATTATTATTTTTTCCATCGAGTACTCAGTAGTTTCTCCAAACTGAACTTGCGCTATTTCTAAATTAAAAACGAAACATTTTTTAAATATTGTTCCACCAACCTAATTGCACGAGATATTTACATTACATAAGAAACATTTTCAAGGGTCCACAATAGTAAAGAACTACAATAATTATTTTTTGTAGAGGTTAAGGTGCAGAATCTAGAGAACTATTCCTAATTAATTAAAGGAAAAAATAGAGTGGCGTATCTTGTTCTATATTTGGAATTAACTTCAAAAGGCTGGTATTTTTGTTACATTAAAGGGATTCTTTTAGCATTTTTTTTTGTAATGACAATAAAATTCACGAGACGCCATTTTGCCCTTCAAACGTTTGTGGTAAAGAACAAAAGAACTCGTGAAATATATAAAGAATAAACAACAGTTATTTCATAAAGACTAAACCATAAAATTAAGAACAACTTACGCTTAAAATAAACGAAAACTCACAAAACTTAAAAGAGATTCGATGCTATCCAAAATTTTCACCAACTGCTCCTTCCACTATTATACAACAACACAACGACACAACGTCAAACGTCTATGACAGACGTGACAATCGCCGATCGCTGGGTTTTAGGCGCGAAATTTAAAAATGGTAAGATAAAGTAAAAAATAGGTTACTTATTTCGACGTTATAAAACATAACGCAAATTGAATGTTTTATAAGTAACGTTACTTTTATTTACATAAAATTAATGTAAAAATGTAACACAAATTACAACGTGAACAAAAATTACATTAAAATAACAGTATTAGAAAAAATACACGTTTTTAAAACGAAGTTTTTGGTAAATGGAAATAACATTACCATTTTCACGTAAAAATAACGTTTTTTCTCAAAATATGTCAAGTGGGTTATATCCCAATAATATCTTATTCAAAAAACAAATAATATTATGTAGGTGTAAATAGAATTTATATCGATGCAAACCTCAATATAAACGTACTAAAAATGTTGAGAAAAGTTAATATAATTAAAAACCCATATTAAGCATGTAAGAAACTAAGAAAACCATAAAAAAATATCTAGTTTGATATGGTACTAAACAGCATAAACTGTGTAAAACACGTATAAACTCACATGTGTACGAAATCAATGCTTAATAAGTAAAAAATTAACAAAAGTATAATGAATTTGCTAGGTAAGACAGCCTATACGTATGACGTATGAGTGGAGCAACACCACATCGTAAAACGGTGTATCAAATCAAAATATAAAATGAAATACGTATAGGTGAACGTAAATTCTAGCAACACATGGAAAAATGTCTGAGATGGTTAGTTTCAAAGGGCAATAAAATAAAAAGGAACGCACTGACCTTGTTTTGTCACTGAAGTCTTCCAGCCGTCAACATCTAGGTAGGTACGTTGTTTTCACAGGTAACTTACTGCTATCCCGGATCGAAGGACCAAAAATATGTTTGAACTTTGTACAATATTTTGAGAATTTCACGTGTTTACAACAACAGTAAAAAAAAACAGAAATTTCTTCCTTGACAAGAACAAAACTTTATTACGTAATTATAATTTTGAAAGACTTTAAAACAGTGTTGTTTACTTCAATAAAACTAAAACCTATCTCTCCGTCGTAACGTGACGCGAAGACGAAAACATCCGTTCACCCCCTTTCCCCGGTGGTACGTCTCAGGCATCGAGATACACCAGTGGCGGCATCAACAACGTTATCACAACACCTACTGTTTTTGATTTAAAGTTAATTTTAAAATGCCCTAATTGTTTATTTCTTGTGTTATAATTATGAGTGATTTTAGGTTGACAACCCCTGTTTTTATGTTGGTAAATTAATAAATTATAGCAATATAAGTTGTCTTATTGAGAATAAATTGGCTCCTTTAAATAAAAGTTTGGTTGAAGACATTTTTTTCTTATTAAAAATAATTTTTAAGATTATTTTTTGTAGATTTTCTAGCGGTTTTATGTATGCCCTTCTCGCCCCACCACAACCCAAACTTCCATAATTTAAAATTGACTCTACTAGTGCAGTATATATTATTTTTAAATGTTTTATTTCCATAATCGGCTTAAGCTGTTTAAATTAATACACTAATCCTCTCAATTTTTGCATTATTGATTGGATGTGATAATTCCATCGCAAGTGACAATCTATATATATTCCCCGATATTTAATTTTTTTTGTTGATTTTATAGATATCCTATTATTTTGTTCTTGTATATCAATCGTTTGATAGTTTGGTAAATTGTTTAAAGGAAGTTATTGGTAAAAAATATGTTTTTTCATAATTTAGAGTTAATATTTTACTATCGAAATACTTTTTTATTTTTTGCATATCTCTTTCCACCTTATTCTTTAAATTTAACTACGAAGAGGCTCAATAGAAAATAGCAGTGTCATCTGCAAAACACACTACATCTCCCTCGGATTCCTGTCTGAGAATGTCATCGATATATAAAGTAAATAGTAATGGTCCAAGAACTGTACCCTACGGTACCCCATATTGGCCAAGTTCGCTATTGCTGAGATAGTTTGAAATCTTGACATATTGTTTTCTACCTATAAGATAACTTTTCATAAGATTAAGACTAAGACCCCTAAAACCAATTAACTCCAGCTTTTTTAAAGGTTTGTTATGAGCGACCGTATCGAACGCTTTCGCTAAGTCCAAGAAGATTACTAATGCCTAATTACTAAGTAATACTTTTTATAGCGTCGTTTGTTGACTTACGTTCTTGGAATCCGAATTGGTTTTTAGATATTAATTGAAATTTGTTTAGAAAGTCTGATATTCTTTTTTTGAGTATTTTTTCTAAGATTTTATTAAAATTAGATAACAAAGAGATCGGTCGATAATTCTCCATGAGCTTCCCTCATTAAATTGGGATATTCGCCCTGTTCAAAAACTTGATTAAAAATATAAGTCAAAGGTTGACTAATATAGTCCTGAATTATTTTGATATTATTTGATTTAAGAAGCGTCTTAAAAAAAATATACTTCGGATGGTAAAAGGATGAAATGAGGCGAGGGCTTATGGAACTTTCTCATGTAGCTTTCAAACGACTGATATTTTTAAAAGAGTATATTAAAGAAAAAGAAGCATCCTTGTACCAATTCGTTTTCTTAGATGAAATAGGGATTTTTCAGAATGGTACCATTGGTCGATCTTGGCAAGATGAAAATAAAAGAAGTGTTAGATCTACTAAAGTTGATGGTAAAAGGCAGTATGCAGTAAACAAATAAATAATCTTTGGAAAATTTTTGTAAATTTTATTGAATTAGCCGATACTTGCTGGAGATCCATAACAATAGGGGATGTTTTTAGGAAATAATGTAAAATACTATTTACATACTTTTCTCCAGTATTTATTAATACAATTTTATATTAATGTGACATGTTTCGCTACATTGTTTGATAAAGCTACAATGTAGCCAAACATGGCACATTAATATAAAATCATATTAATAAATACTGGAGAAAAGTATGTAAATAAAATTTTTGTATATTTATATTGTTTTTATGAAATAAAAACTGTCTAATTCCCTCACTTGGATATTTTGGTTACAAGCTGGCAACACTGTCGATAACTGGCGTTTTGCAAAGAGTATATATGCTCCCGAGAATATGCCATATACTGACCGGACACCCTGTATCTGTAAAATACCTATCTGTAATATATATAGCGTACCAACTAAGTGGGGGTAGTTTGTGCTTATATTATTATGTCATGTCATGATTAACATGTTGATGAAGAAGTAAATAAAAAGTCAGTCATTTTCAATGCAATCTGCATCACATGCATACAAATTCTGAAATTCATAATTTAGATGAAAAGTATTGAACGCAAGTTATTTTTTTAATTAGGTTAAACTAATTTTAATAGAGGCAGTTACGGCCGTTAATAAATTTGTTTATTCTGACCCGACTTATGCCAAGATACTCCAGATTTGTAGGAAATTAGTCTCGAAAGCCTGTTAACAGCGGTTCCAAATAAATTTTGCAAATTAGGTTTGTGTATACGGCAGATGTTATCTATATATATAGACAAAGCGGTAGTCTTTAAAAGGATACATTGTGTAAATTTAGGCCATAATAAATAAGGCTCCTGTGCTGCAAAATGGGTTTAGCAGAATATAATGGACGCCGTAAAATTTTTTCTAATTGAATAGAATATGAATTTAGAACAACAAATTGTATTATTAAAGTACAAGTTTTATAAAGCATCATTTTAGTGCACGCGTCCATGTTAGAAATGCTATTAATTTCCGTTTTGATTTTCAATCGATCGAAAAAAAAATACTTGCCATTTTCTGATCTCACCGAGAAATAATAAGCTAACACTCTTTACAACATCAGAAAGTTTCAATCGATTATAAGTGGTGTGGTTGTCATGAAGTAATTTTTATTTTATTTTTTTGAAGTTATTGACCTTTCTCTAACAATAAATTTTCACTTTTATTATAACTTATGTAAAAAAATTCATTTATTTTCCCATTTGTACGGCGACTTTTGCTTAACTCCAATATACTTTATTGGGACACCCAGCGTGCCAAAGCCACTTAAAAAAGTTATTATGAAATATTTTAGATGGAAATCTTCCTTTATTTTTTTAAATCTATAATTGACTCTTTTTAAAAAATCAAGACAATTGAGAAGTAGCTATTGAGGCACATAAAATAAATAACGACTTTTTGGGACATCCTAAGTATGTGAATTTTTGAATTTAAAGAACGCCCGTTACATTTTTCCCTCCTGTATAAAATAAACACAAAGAAAGTAGTCAAAGGGACTAAAGACATTTAGATAGAAACTAGCTTTTTAGCTATCCACTCAACCAGACCAGCGAGGTCTTAGAGAAGACCAAACGCTGGAATGAAACCCGCATAAGCAGGTATCTAATGTCAGGTGACGCTGAAAGCCAATTATTGTCGGTTTCTGCGAACCGAAAACGCGATATAAATAAAAGATGTTTGTCCCTTTTCTTTCCGTTCCGACCCAATCCTTGGACGCGTTTCGCCGTATTACGACTCCTTGGCAAGGCTATAGAGTCTAACGGAAAGGAAAGGGACCTTACAGTGCAGGGGTATGAAGGTTTTCATTGGGCGTACGCCAACGTAGGCATTTTAAGGGGACCCCGATTTTTGGTAAGGGACGAGGTAAAGCGTCAATCAATATCTTATCTTATTAATAAGCGTGACCCAATGGTGCTAGTCTTTACTACTCCAAGACATGAGTTCAGAGTGGTACAGGACTGATTCACTTCCGTCGGTCCATTCAGTTCGTAGTCTGGTCAGATAAGCATGTCATTTTGTAAAGCTGTTGTTGCTGTAACTAATTTTTGTTCTAATTACTCCGAGATCTGATTTTAAACTAGCACTGAGTTAAGCGAATTGTTCATTATCGATTTTTACTAGGAATGCTAAAAAATGACAATTTTACCATGGAATTTTTGTCGCCATTTTATATTGATTGGTTTTGTCCAGGCTAGAATAACTTAAATGGTGAAGATCGTTCCCCGTTTGCCTAGTTCTTCAACCAGACGGTGATGGCGCTACTGTAGGGGTTTTGTTTTATAAGGTTGTTCATATCCTAACGTTGGTAGCGACATAACATGTATTTAGACTGAGCGTGGTGAACGTTCTGTATCTTTCTCTCTCTGCATTCAACCGTAGGTACCAGCTAAGGTGCGATAAAGATAAAAATATGACTTATGCGCTGATCCATAATAAAAATATCTTCCGGAGTGGGACCCAATCGACATTGACATTTTAAAATTAAATTTTTAAACGAAGCGGCGTGACGTATAGATTTATTAAGTTTATTCTGCTAAAATGGTGATTTATTGTTGCGTTCCCGGATGTAAAGTACCTACAAAGTGGAAAACGTGTGAAAATGTACAGGTTTCCAAAAAGCGAGAAGGTAAGTTTTTTGTTGTTTTAGCGAAGTAATAAAAAGGGTGTATCGTGAAGAGCCAAAACGGCACCTTGCGCCTATACTGTATACAAAATATTGTTGCTATCTAAAAAAATATATGCAGGACACCCTTTTGATCCTGAATAATCATAGACATTACTTATATACTGATTTTCTTAGAGTTATGACAGTTTACGATCTTAGTATAATGTCCGTGTATTTTTAGACGCATAAACTTTGGGTAAATGCTATTCAAAATCCATTACTCTGTGGCAAAGACAAGATTGGCATTCAAAAAACTTATAGAGTTTGTCACACACATTTTGGATATGACCAAAAACTTAAGCATGGCAGAAGAGGATCCTATTTAAAGCTGAACGCTGTTCATATGTTAATTCTTTACAGCACGATCCTAGGTAAAACTTGCCTTGCTATTATATTAATTTATGTAATTATCTACTAATAATAAAGCTTGTCGCCATATCAGAAACGTTGTTACAACTTCCTTTTAATCTCCCAAAATATATTCAAAAGGTTCGCGCTTCTAACTTTTCCATCAGAGTTAGAAGCGCGAAAATTTGAATTCAAAGTTGTAAAATTTAAATTTTCATGCGTGGCGCCGACCCCCCCATCCCTCGCCCACAGTGCTACATTTAGTTCTATAACCAGATACGAATGGCGCTATAAGGAAACCAATTTAGTATGTTAAGTTGCCTATCTATCCCTACCATAAGCGCATCCCTAGAAATAAGAGGCATCTCCTTTGTCTATGGTTTTGTCGATGTTATGTATCGGCAAAATTTGGTGTTATATCGTTTTTATTAATATTGTTTGTAATTTTTACCGTTCCTTTTTTGCGACATGGAAGGCAAGTACAGGAATCGCCAGAAAACAACTCGCGTATTGTGTCCTTTTCCCCTTGATGCCTTAAGGTTAGGAAATCGTCATCCTCTTTATTTTAAAACTATTTGGTAAGTATGTTCTCTACTTTACGTACATGAATCTATACCTAAATAAATCTGCTTGTATAATAACCCTATCTGTAGTTTAAAATGCTGTTGCTTCTTTCTAAAGTATGTTCGAGTGCTTAGTCTGCATGCAAGATAAAGTCGAAGCAAATTTGTTTCAACTTTAGATTGGTTTGCTGAGTTCATGTTGGTGTAATTGAAGAAGGTAGGGTAAAGTTACATGTGTATTTAATTAGCTTTTCTCTAGTTTTTTTAGATTTGCATGACCAAGAAAGCTCGGTGGGTGTATTACAATAATTCCTTGTGTGAATAAAGTGAATTTCATCATTTATTGTTAAAACAAGTCAAGTGACATTTTCTGAATTTAAAAATAAATAACCCAAGTGCAACACTTAGGGCTGTTTGTGCACTAGATGGTCAGAATGTGTTTGCAAGCTAACTCGTATAGAACCTGTGATATTAATTATTTTTGTTTTCTGCAGAGTTTTACCAGGCAAGGGAAAGCAGCCACAGAAAAGTGGATCCAATGCAGACTGCCAATCTTTGTGTCAGGTTTGATAAAAATTCTGGTTAGTTCATTGTTCATCATTGTTTTTTATTGGAAAAATGTAATTTTGTCTTTTTCCAATAAGACTATATATTATGTATAAATTAGTAATTTTTTCCCTCGTTTCAGGAAGCGTATTGATCAATCTGAGTAAAAGCCTATCAGACTGAAACTCAGCGACAGCTACTTACACCTACTATGATGGCTGCGCAAGGCCCTAAAATGATATACACCTTCCTAGAAATGTGCTTTAGGTTAGTTCATTGTTGGACATTGTTTCTTACAAGAAGAATGTAATTTAAAGTGTAATTAACTCATATTTTGTATAAGCCTAAATAATACTTAGTATATTATAGTAGTCATTTTTTTCCTTATTTTAGGAGACTGGTATAGACTAATCTAAATATGCCTAGCAGACTGAGATATCGGCGACAGCTACCTAAAATGATGTACACCTTACTAGAAATTTACATTTGTGTAGGAATATGTTTGGGTGTTTCTATATGAGGGCTGCACAAGGATTAAAGTCATGTACACTATCGTGATACTGAACAATATTGAATGATACCTACCTACTTAACTGAACGTCAAGATGCACATCCTAATGATATTTGCGTAACCCTTGGCTTACTCTTTGCTAAAACTAAGGTCCTCACTACTTTCATAAATGATTTTATAAACTTTTAAAATATTTAGTTGCTTATTCTGCATTTTTATTTACAACAATTTATTTATTTCGTTAATATATTAAGTTAGGTGTATAGATTTTTATATTATGTTTCATTATTTAATTTTTAGTATTTAAGTTGTTTTTACCCTCAGGACGTATTTTAATTCATTTTTGTTGATGCCATCAGCAAAAATGTAATTAAAATGCGTCTTGAGGGTAAAAATAACTATAATACTAAAAATCAAGAAATTTCAAATTTCCCGCTCTGCTTTTACTGTTTCATCCCACAATCCGACTGATCGAGACAATAGTTCACGGAACCGAACCACCAGTTATAGACTGCGCTGCCGTCGGAACAGATGGTTTGAAATGTCCTTATGTTGTATCTCTCTTTCCATGGGAACCGCTCTTCTTAAACTTTTGAGTTCTGTGTTACAGTGCTTTTCAACACAGAATGTAAAGATACATGTGCGAGATGTTGCACGGGGCGACAAGAATTGGGCCTGACGGAAAAAAAGGGATAAACATCTTTCTTTCAAATTCAAGTAGAAAACTTCATATAAACATATTATGTCCTAAATAGTCTGGTTGTCAATATTTTCGGTTTTTTATTAATATCTCGAAGATCCTTTTGCCGATTTTGGTGCAATAGTAGTATTGTTCGGTGTGACAATACGCTAAAGCCAAATTCGAGCGATGAACCAAACAGATTGGTTTATACCATTCTTCAGATTGGTATTAACCACTACATTCGAGCGACCTTGGTAGATGTCTTGGTTATGTTTCCGTGACGTCATAAATCAGCTGATTTACGCCAAAGTTGTCACCATTAATTTTGTGGTATTAACCTTACTCCGGAGCAGTTGTCGAACCGCGGTTGATAAAATTTGACATTTCTAAATCGGCATAAACGGTCAAAATTGCATTTTTTTTTTGGGGTAGGTAAACCAAAATGTGCGACAAATGGGGGCGAGATTTCAACTCAAAATCAAAACCTCTGCCTAGAATTTAGGTTAAGTGTTTTGTGGTTAAAACCATTTCATTTGAGCGGATTCCAAATGGTCGAGAGCTGTGACGTTATTATAACTACCCCCACCATCTATTGTGAATAACCACACATGAAAATCGTAGTTAAAACCAATCTGTTTGGTTCATCGCTCAAATTTGGCTTAAGTTAGCACTAACTAGATGATGATTATGAGTTCAAGTGGCGTCTCGGGGGGCAGTCTCACGAATAATATTGACAAAAGAAATGTACTGACTTGTTTAAAAACTTTATATTGTTTTCGGGTTAAGTAGCTAAAAATACAACTTTTTTATCTCTTGATATTGTTCCGTATCTTACTTCGATTTCGAGAAAAAAAATAAAAGCCACGTCATTGCCTGTCGAAAAATTCTTTTTGATATAAAGAAACTCATAACGTACTATTATAGAAGAGCTGACTTATCACAAAGTGCATATATATGCATTTTTTGCATATTTTGTCAACTTATAATAAAATGCATATTTTTCCCAAATTATTATTTTATGAGCATATTTTTATGTTTTCGGCGTTATCAAAAAATTGAAAACTCCCGGTCATGAAAACTCGTAGACTCATAGGTTTAATGTCCAGTCCGGCACTTGTTTCAGGGATTTTCCAATCTGAAGATAATTATATAATAATTAATATTTACATTTTGGTTATACACAAGGTATTTATTGGGGGTTGCGGGGCTTGCAGGAACACTGTTAAGGGTTATTTATTGTCATTTAATAATGCCTTAGAATTATCTGCTTAACACACTGTATACATATCGGGTTGTAATACGTACTTCTGTTTTAATTTGTCGAAAAATTTTAGTATTTTCAGTGTGAAACTAGTGATTTCAAATTTGTGTTCAAAATATGTAAAGTGGCGATAACATCTTCGTGGATTAAAAATGTCTCAGAGTTAGAGTTTAGTGAAGAAAAAGCCTTCCGTAAAGCTTGTGCAAAATTATTGTTTGTGAACAGAAGTTCCAAATCGATCAACATTTGAAAACACCGCTGCATAAATCAAAGTTACAAAAAATGAAATCTGAGCCAGTTCAGCTGAGTGTAAAAAACGCATTCCAAAATGTTGAAGAAATATCGAAATCTGAAAAGAAAATTTTTCAAGAAGACTTATGCAAGGTTTTGGTCGCAGCAAACATACCCTTAAAAAAATTACAAAGTCCGCAATTTAGAGGATTTTTGCAAAATTATTGTTAACAAACCATTCCTGACGAATCCACACTTAGAAAGAAGAATGCCCATTCAGTATACGAAACAGCTTTAGAAGAAATTAGAGTTTCACTGGGTGATATAAATTTTTACATTATCGTTGATGAAAGCACAGATGCTTGTGGCAGATATATCGCACATCTTATGATTGGAGCACTTCAAGCAGATAAAGCAACAACCCCATATTTGTTAGCTTCGAAGCAGCTAGACATAACTAATAATGTAACCGTAACCCGATTTATTCAGCAGTCCCTATAGAGCTTTTCTTACCAAATCCAGTCCCAGATAAGAAGTTTTTAGTGCTTTTGTCTGATACAGCATCGTATATGGTAGAAGTAGGCCAAAACTTAAGAATCTTTTACCGCAACATGGTACATGTGACTTGTCTTTTACATGGAATAAACCGAGTCGCAGAAACCGTCAGAACTCAGTATCCTTTAGCAAATAAATTAATTTCAAATGTAGAAAAATTGTTTTTAAAAGCACCTTTAAGAGTGCAGATGAATAAGGAGAGATTACCAGTTTACCACCATAAGGCCGCAATATTTAGTAATAAATGCCTTTTATACAATTTCAGGTTAAAAGATTGTTTATTTTTATTTTTCTTTTTTTTTTTTTTTTTTTAATAAACATCTTTTTTAGAACCCAGTGTATTTCTTTACCCTATTTTATTATAATAAATTAAGAAATTTCGCATACCAGTATGCATATTTGGTCAAGGAAAATGCATATAGCGGCATATTTTAAAGGCAAACAAGGCATATATATATGCGCATATTTTGGCTGAATTTAAGTGCATATGTTCCGCCCTTTACTTATCACAAAACGAACCGATCACCCAAATCGCATACACGCTCCACGCAACACCAAATACAAATTCCCGAGAGATTGGCTATCTCCGTAAGATAACAACAATATAGCGAACAAAACAATAAAACAACAACTAACTAAAATCAAGTACAAATAAACGCGAAACAGTAAAACCATAGAAAAACTAAGAAATCAAAATCATCAAAGAAGGTCACTAATTTTAACCAAACCTAACGTAATATGACATATAAATATGTATACATGCGAGAACTTTGTTCTATAAGGTCTCAGCAAGTGGCTAGAGAACAAAGTTCTCACATGTATACCTACATATTTATATGTCATATTATGATTACCACTTGCCAAGTAGTATTCTTTTACTATATTGTGCCTAACGTAGAAATACCCACAAGCAACTCGATCACAAATATTAGGCACCAGTCTAACTTGAAAGAATACCTTTGATGTCTCCTGTTCGGGAAGCCTTTGAATATATAGTGAACATATTATTCAGACTTCAGCAACGAGTAAACAAGCAATTTTAAGCAATTAAAGTAAAGTAATTTTCAACGAGATTGTAGGGTTTTAAAAGGTACCTGTTTTATAATGTGCCAACTACATTATAAACATCGTTAAATAGCGACCTAACCTGTAAAAACACCCTCCCGAAAATATTTACCCTTCGCGGTTAAGTAGAATGTTCCGACATTAATGGCTTTGAAAGTTTGAATTTAATACATACTGAATAAATTTATTATCCCCTTAGTAGTAGATTCAATCTAACCGGCAAAACTTTTACGAAATAAATAACTTTCAGACAGGGATTACTTAATAAATTCAATTTGGAAACGACTTCATTTGGTAGGCCTAGGTTTAACCGGTTGGAATAATTTTTGCTGTTGCTTTTATGCCTACCTTTTAAAATTTAAATTGTGGAAGTTTCGGTATAAATTATTGGCTTAAAACTTTTCAGTTAGGCATTTATTTGGTTCGTACCTGATATTTCAGAATCGCAGGCGGGAAGAAAATTGTTTCTTGAAGTTATGCTTGGTTTCACCATAAAAAGCACGTTATATTGTAAACCGCTTGCTTCTTCCATATTTACCTTTAATATATAATATAAGCTCTCTATATACGTTGTGGTTACTTTTGCCCCTAAAAATTATTCGCTTGCTGCTTTTTGCTTAATATACAGGGTCAGACTGTATGAGGTAAAATAAACCTAATTTGTCATAGAAAAGGAAGTGCCCTTTAACGGGAGCTATTTACGTATTCGGCTCTAACCTTTTTTGTACCGACATGTATAATTTAACATTTTATGAAGGTCATAAAGATGTATAAAACCATACTACACTAGATCTTTTACAGCGTCAGGAAGGCAAAAACGGACTTGTCACCACACTCGTTGGGCCATACTTTGGACAGGTGTCATTTTACAGAACTGAAAACTACTTTTTTTTAAATATTCTGTTCATTCCCCTATGACAACGGCAATCTGTTGTCTTGGACAACAGGTTGTCACTATCTGCTGACGGTAGCTCTTTATGTGGAAGCACTAGGTCGTGGTCCATATACTTATACCACCGTCCAAATATAAGAAGTCCGCTCACTTGCTCTTGCCGCTGTAAATTTCTCCCCTGCCGACGCCCTACCCCGCGCCCAGCGAGTCAACGCTCAAGCGGCGTTCGGCTGGGGATTAGTTTTTGCAAGTGCATACTTTAATCCACAGCACTCTCAGCGAAGAGTTTTCGTATGCTGCCACCTTATAATTAGTATAATATTAGCTTATGATGGAGGCGAATCACCTTAAGAGTTTTTCTTATTGTTGTGTTGATGATTGTTTTTCGTTATTTCGGTGCCCTAAAGATCCAATAAGGTAAGTAAAAAGGATTGTTTACTTCCTTTGAGTAAGATGCAAAGTTGATTTAGTGGGACATATTACACACCATGCCGACGTTTCGTTAATTTATGTTAACTATGAATTTTCATGTATGTATTGATTATGCTGTCAAAAAGGTATATTTAAATAATAGTAATTTACGTAACAAAGTTCCGAAAGTAATATTCTACGGGATGAGTAGGAACTCGGGGGCGAGCCGTAGGCGAGTCCTGAAATCCTGCGAGTTCACTTTTGGATCGTGTTACGTACAATATTTTTTCTGTAGTTGTTTTGTATTTTAAAAAATATATATAATACGTGACAAGCGCTGTCATAATATAGTGCAATGTTCATGTTATTGTCAAAGCCGTTTACATAGAAACCCAAAATCGTCCCGAAAGTAACAATAATAGACCCGAAAGTAAAGAAATCGTATCGAAAGTGAAAAAAATCGTTCCTAAAGTAGCTACTTACGGTACGATTTGTGTTAAGTATTTATTACCACAACTCCCTCGTATAAAAATATTCAAGCGGCCAAGCCACCGTTCCTACTGAATGACTCCCGTATCTCCCTGGTAGGCGGTTCTCGGTGTGATTCGAGGTCACCGCCGGCGTTTTCAATACTTCAAAGAAGTGATCGGACTTCTTATATTTGGACGGTGCTTACACCTTCCCTCCGTCTTTGGTTTGCCTTGGGCGCCACCTGGTTTGATCGAAGTCCAAACCAGGAAAAGTATACCGTATATCAGTTCTATTGAGAAATCTATGCAATAAATAAAACCAAAGTTTTCCCACACAAACAATAAAGTTTCTATTGAATAAAAGGTTACTTAACCAAAAAAAGGGTTTGTGCTAGGTTAATTTTTTGATGTCAAATCGTTTAAAATTTAGATAAGTTGTGTAGTGAATTATAAAATGAAAAGACAGCCTTTCCGGACGCAAGGATTTAAGATAAAATTTATGTATAACCTCGGGGAAGATTCTAGAACCTTTTAAATCTTTTGATGGTGTATGGTTATAAAAGGGTTACCTTTGTCAAGATGGCTTTACATTAAAAAATTATAAATTAAATTTTAATTAATTAATTGAAACAAAATAGTAATAATCTGAAATGGCTTATGGTGACGGAGAACATTAATTAAATTAAAGAAATAGCATTTAGATCACTTTTATACCACTCTGTGTTCGATCAATCGATCAGGACGGCCCCATGTGGTTATCTCTGGTTGGTCAGGTGGAAGTTAAAGGTAGCTCGTAGGCTTAGTTGGAGAACCTTAGGTTGTTATGTGGGCCTTAAAATCCCATGTGATATGGTAAATCAATTATGTGGCTTAACCTACATAATTGCCGAACGGCAGGAAAAACGGCTCATTTGCCGAAACCATCACAACCCCTAAAAATAATGGAAAAGAGAATTACCCACTGAATTCCCACAAACTACAAACCAAGAACAAAAGAAATTAAAGCAGCTTACCTCTAAAAGGGGGGTGAGACCTCGTGGTATTTAAAAAAAAAATGGCCCAACGGCGACGGGCTCGACCTTCTTCTCTGAAGGTATTTTAAGAAAGTAAAATGGAGACCGCAAGAACTCTGAAGTAAGACAAACCCCCTTCTCTAGAAAAATCGGCTGACTCAATGTTGCCAACTGAACATAAACCCCAACAAAGGAAAATAAGAAAAAGAAGAGAACAGAGACACAACATAAAGGATCCAAACGATCAGAACGAACAAGAGTCTGGGCTTTTACCAGAACCTAAATTACATAAGGAAATAAATTAAATAATTCCAAACAACTTTGTTTACGCATAAAGTTGCCAAAAGTACAAATGGGCGTTCTGCGCTTTCACGGGTACCAGAAACGCAGATATGTGATTCAACTTTACGCGGCGGTGGCTAGCGCCATCAACCCACAGAACAGCAAAAGTAGTGCGTTCGCCCCATATTTTGGCTAACGTTATGCAATCAAAGATGATACAACCTAATGAACAATTTTAACAGTAAATAGAAAGGAATGCACTTTGTGGAAACATATCTGTTTAAATCCAAGGCAGTCTACCTTTCCCACAAAATAAATAGTGGCAATTTTAAAATTGCTACACCTCTTTCAAAGAGGTACTCTACATTTGCTTCAATAAAATGGAACATTTTCGATGAAAATAAATTTTCTGTAGTAATATATTAAGGGATAGGGAAATTATTGAAAATCATTCCGAAGATTTTTTGCCGTGGAAATCGCTCGAGGGCTTGCCCGAGAGCGATTTCCTAATGGCAAAAAATCTGAGAATGATTTTCTGATTATTTCCCAATCCCGAAATGTATTTTGAAAATTATTTACCAAATAAAAAACTAACGATTTCTGACGGGTGAGATTTTCACTTTTGACAAGGGTGATTTTCACCGGAGAGCGGGAGATTATCGCTGGATTTCTGACGGGTGAGATTTTCACTTTTGACAAGGGTGATTTTCACCGGAGAGCGGGAGATTATCGCTGAATAATCAGGTGAAAATCAACCCGCTTTTATAATGGATGAGGTAAATAATCTGTAAAACACGTTATTCAAAGGATAAATCAGAATGCTACAATAGAGCACCCGTCGTTTTTATTTAACCTACGTTACAATACGTTATTGACAACACGTTTCCAAATTTTCTGATTGATTGAGTACAAAAGACTTAAATAATGGAGGATTATTCATCTATGATGCCAACCAGACACCAATTTATTGAGGGTGTAATGTGGTCTCAACAAAAAAAATTGAAATTTTCACTACTCCACATGCGTGTATTCTGAGAATTCACATAACCGGTGGAACCAGGCTTCATTAGAAAAAATGACAGGTATAATAAACCATTTCTTTCCAATAAATTTCGAGTAAACCACTGACAGTAATTTCTGCGTCTTTCAAAATCTTTTTCCGTCCTCACGTCTTTGCAAGTCCTATTTTTTTGTAAATTTTATAAATATTTTATTTCTACTGTAAATATTTGCCTAAATACATAAATACGCAGTTTCACAATGGTATATTGCATTCACAATTATCCGTTTTTAAAGTTACTTGCACATATTATTTTACTATATATTTTTTTTAACCCACCTATCTATTCCATACCTTCCTTTATTTTACAATATATTGCATCGTCCCTCGTACCTACCCAAAAGTACCCATTGTGCTCGATACGATGTGACCACGTATGGAAGAGGATCAGTCGAAAACTCAAGTCGAAAGAGATAGATAGAGACGAGTACTGTGCCGTCGCGACTCAAAAGGGGTGATCCTATCCATTTTATCCTCACGTTATCCAAGGTTAGTCAATATTTTACATTTTTACATTTCGTAGATGTTACTCATTTCATTGGGGTTGCGGGGCAGAGAGGGTGATCTCGAGTCGAGAAAGAGCGAACCTAAATCAGCAAAACCTAGAATTATTAATGTCCAGGGTGGATTAAAACGACCCATTAATTGGCCCTTCTTGCCGAATGCAATCTTTCAATACCTAAAGGGGTGATCCTATCAATTTTATCCTCACGTTAGCCAAGGTTAGTCAATATTTTACATTTTTACATTTCGTAGATGTTACTCATTTCATTGGGGTTGCGGGGCAGTGAGGGTGATCTCGAGCCGAGAAAGAGCGAACCTAAATCAGCAAAACCTAGAATTATTAATGTCCAGGGCGGATTAAAACGCCCCATTAATTGGCCCTTCTTGCCGAATGCAATCTTTCTCGATCTGCGGATCGCATTTTCGGTTTCTTAACCTTATTGGAATGCTTGCACTTTATAGGGAAACAAATTTAACTGTAATAGAATAGTCCTGTGTGTTCCATAAGATCTTCCCACTTCATGAGACGGGCGTCTTAAACGTTCGGTTGGCGTATTTTGCATTATTTCCCGAACGTTTTCCCCAAGTTCTTTTGTTCTTACAGATGGTCCTCCAGCTCCGTTTTAATTTTGTATAGAACCTGTTTGCCAAAACAGAGCCACGGTTCTTCTTAGGCAATGATAAAATCCCCAGCAAGAAATTTTTCGCGAAAATCGTTCATCGTGCCAACAACATCTTGACGATAGAAGTTCGCTCCGCGACCGGGTTCCACGCAGCCGATTCTGTTTTGAAGGCACAAAAATTGTGCTGTTTATCCGCTCTGTAACAAAAATTCTCTTTGTGCTCTTTAGCAAATAAGCTGTTTCTCTCTTGTCAAGTTATAAAAAATTTTCGTGTGTGTAACGCAATGCTGAATTATGTTTCTCTAAGACTTCCTTAAAAAAGTAAAGTAGAAGAAAGAAATATAAAAAATCCCGCAGATAAAGACAATTAGGGATGGTTAAAACAGAGATTTTTTAATAAAAGGTATAACTTGTTCCAGTTTTAAAAAGTACCTGTTCCAAGAAACCTGTTTCAGTTCCGAGCTGTTCTAAAACGCAGATAATTATATGCTGGCGGTTGACGGTATTATCCTGTTGCGATCACGCGGTGTTTGTTGTTTCAGACAAGGTTGCCGGTTGTCGCGCTAATAGCAGAGAAGCATTTAGTGTAGAATTAAAATATTCGCTTTTAGGGACTCCGCTATTTTCTATTTATTTTCATGTTGTTGTATTTACTATTTATCTTTTATACGTCGAACCTACGTAGTAAATCGTGTTGTGTCGACTGTCTATATTAATGTCGCCGATTTAAGTAACTAAGTAAGTCCAACAGTTTTTTTCTTAATTAAAATGTATAATGGATTTAATTAAAATTTAACAATGCCGAATAAAAGTAGCCCAGTGTGAAATGTGCAAATTGCAAATATCTTATAAATATTTGATAACAATCTTAAAAAAACACCATTCTTTTCGGCCAACGAATGCCTTCAAATGGCATCCATCCTGCTTCCATCAGCCCATTCTGCTTATTTTTTTGTATAGGTTAGTGTGTTATGAAATCGAAAGCACTTTAAAGAACGTACTATTTAAATGCTTATATTATATGAGCGCAGAACTACCGGTTTTAACATAATCACGGTACAGTCCAACTTTATCATAAAAGTTATAAACCATGTAATTATTAATTTATGCACTGTCACTATTTGACAAATAAATGTTTTTTTACTTGATTTGATTTTTGGGCAATTAGGTAAACTGTATTTAGTTATTTATTATAAATTTTGAGAAATTTAAGTTCCTATACTTGGCACTTTTCGTTGTTCACTCCAGTTAGTCTATAAATATGTGTTTTTATCATTATGGTTCAACCTAATGTACTTAATAGTTTTACTATTACAATAACGATTTTTTTTATTTGTATGTTTTTTTTTTATTAATATTTCTATTGTGTAGGTACTAATGTGTCCTGATACTATGGACTTTATCCAAAGAGTTTTTATTTTATATTCATTCAATGTTATGAAAAGTAATAAATATGTTTCTATTTTTTTATATTTTCGAACATCGACAACATCGCGCGGGTCAAGCCACGGGTTCTCGTTTATGCACCGAGCGCCGCAGCAGACGAGGTAAAATGAGATGGGCGGTTATTGAAAAATAACCGGTTTATTTAAAAAAAATATTAACCTTCAACAGTTAACCGTCAGTAAAAAACCGGTTATAATTTATACAATCACCAAACGGGATTCCTAAAAACGGTTTTGTGCATCAAAAACACACAGTTGCTATTATCATATTTAATAGAAAACAAATAATAAATATTATCAATTTCAAATGTTCCAATAATTTTCATAGAGTGAGCCTAAAAAGACCAATTTATTGGTGTGGCTTGGTGTTAGTCTACTCCTGTGATCAGTAGCTTGGGTCTTAGTTCTCTTAAAACTAGATGGAGATGCTTCTGCCTCTGATAATATATTTAAGCATTTTAAACATGAAGGATGCTTGTGAATCAAATGGTTTTTTAAATAGTTGTTCCTCCACCGGCTTTGTAAATCTTACTACACAAATTACAAACACACAACCCATTACCTTTTCTTCAAAAAAACTTCCATACCTCACTTTTAATTTAAGAAGACATGGTCGAAATTCGGGATGACGAGATACGAGATGCACTGCCACTAAACTAATTCCAAATAAAACCATTAAATCACAATACGTAAAAATAAGTATTGACCATTTTCATATGACGTCACAGGGTCGGCGGCCATTTTGCTTGGATGGCAAACAAAGCAAATAAACACAAGTGTTTACCAAGTTTTCTTACAGTTTACCTTGACTCTTGACCGTAATTTAAGATCTGTGTTCGTGTAAAGTGCCCTAAATAAAAATGCCGACGTGTTGTTTAGTGGTAAATTGTGGGATGAGGGGAAATAGGGACAATGTACGTTTTTTTACAGTTCCTGCAGTTCCTCAAAACGCTGGAGAAAACCTCACTCAACTCTCACAAAAACGGCGTGAAATGTAGATAAGGGCTTTAAAAGGGGCCCCTTAAGTGACAGCTAGTTAAAGTATGGGAGAATTTGCTCCAGACATTTTATAAGTGGTAATATTTGATTTTGGTATGATGGCCTATAAAATGATCTGATGTAAACATTTGTAGAAGCTCCAGCTGAATTGGTAAACAAAGACAACCCTGATGGGGTACTTTAATCCAAAAGTAGAAACTCAGACTCGAGTTAACAGAAATGAGAGATCTCAGAAACGCAAGCGAGCAAAGTTTCAGGTAGGTGAATTATTGTAAATAGTAGGTAGTACTAGGATTGATTGTATTATGATGTAGACATATATAGTGTTGATTAAGGTTGAAGTTTTTTTTATTAAGTTATGTATTCTTGTAGATAGAATAACAGATTGAGGCACCAGACGAAGCTACTCCGGGAAACATTTTCTGACATCGAAAGCTTTCTACTCGTCTGATACATTTTTTCCTGGTGATGAACTTAATTTTATAAAACGTTTTCATTTATTAGATTGTATTGTGTACTATTTTAATGGCAAATTTTAAATTTTTGAATGTATTAGTTCAGTATTTTTAGTATATATTAATTTGAGTTTTATATGTTTAAAAAACAGTACACATCATAAATAAACTACCTATATGAACATAAAACTGTGGGTTTAGGCCCAAATGAAATGGTAACAGAGTTATTCAAAACCAAAACCTTATTATAACTTAATCTTACCTTGCCGACTACAACATAAGCATTGGGATTTACTTCCTTTACATTAACATTTTGCACCAAACCAGATTCATACAATTTGAATGCTTGCAAGCCTTTGTATGCCTTCAGCTGATGGCCAGTGTAAAAACTATGCGTTAATATAAGGTAGTTTACCAAGTCCATCATTGCTACCTCTGGCAAAGACATTAAATTTCCAACATCAGTCTCTCCAAGTAGATAAGGATCAATATCACCAATAATTTTAAGTTTGGCATCATATCTACATTTAACATCCCCACTAAGAATCTTATAATATTCATTCTTTCCATATTTTATCATGAATTTTAAATTTTACACAACAGAATCACAATGTAAACAACAAAGGTCGAAGCACACACAAGGAAGTTCAAATAAGAATTACGATGGGAATACAGTCGCAACACGAAAAATTATTTTTAATTTTAATTATTAAGTCCAGGTAGCACAGGTATAGATACTTTTTAGAAATGGTCGTAAATGAATCCTTAAATTACTTGGAAACTTATTAAATTACACAAAAAAAGTCTAATAACTCATTAGCCCAAACAGGCATAAACCTTTGTTTGCCATCCAGGCAAAATGGCCGACCTGTCAAACCCACGTGTTTGAAAATGATCAATTCCTTTTTCTAGGTTATGTATAATATTTGCTGTTGCCACTCGTCTTGCTGCAGTGTTGTCATACTGTTTTAAGTGTTTTGCGGTTTCGCATATCGAAATCACAAAATTTATCTAGATCGAAGAAATTTAAAAATTTTTAAAAATAACCGACTGCCGGTTATGAGTAAGTGACTCAGGTTATTAGGTTGAAGAGGATGAAAACAATAACCTGAAATAACCGATTATTTAAAGTCAGGTTAATCGGTTATTTGAATAACCGGTTGTCTTTTCCCATCCCCAGGTAAAATATTCGACTCGCAAAACAGATAAGAGGTTATCTGACTTGACTGCTGCTACAGAACAGTACAGGTGGAACGGCAACAAGTAAACAAGACGACTGCGAACCGCGATCGCAGTTAGTTAACTGTTTCATCGGAACAGGAAAACCTATCGATTCATCATGTTTTAAAAAAAATAGATCCTGTTCTAAAGCCTCGTCCCTACATGCAATGCAGTGTGTTTAATATCAAAATATTCGTATTTATAAACTAAAGTAGATCCTTAAGTTTAGTAGTTAAAAGTGTTGTGTAAAATCCTGTCTAAAACTGATATCTAAATAAAGTAAATAGATGCTAATTATTATTGGTAAATAGAGTTTTAATTGAATCTGACAAATATAAACGAACCAGCCTTACACTGTAGCTATTACAGTAATAATGACACAGAGAACCTTCTCGGTTCAACAATATAATTGCATTTTAGAAAAAGGGAACAACTTGTTTATTCTAGCCTAAAATATATCTTCTGAAATCAAACTGTAATGCCACAATCAAATCTCATCAAAGCTTTAATATTTATTTTATAATGGTATGTCAGATTTCTTGAATACCCCTAATAATATATTATTATAAAAGTCTATTTTGCTGGAGGATTAGGGAGACAGTTAGTTCATAGATGGGCCATGTTCCGAATCTTTAACGTTGTTGCCACATTTCTCTTACGTTTATTTTTCTGTGATTTCAGGGAGTTAGCATGCATATCCACCAACAAAGCGATCTAGTCGCTCCCTTAAAAATGTAAAATAGCGTTGTATTTTTTGATTCCGCACATAAAACTGATTGTTAGACTTCCAGGGAAAGCATATTATAACATTATTTTAAAAACCATCTAAATCAGAAACTTAAGTTTAATTTACCCCTCTTTTCCTTTACTAGCACGGTTATTAATCTTTTGAAGGATATAGCAGGACCTTGCAAAATTATTACTATTAAATTATTATTATTATTATGTATTACGGGGAATTTCTGAAGTTCTATGAACTTTTTGCCGTACAAGATATAAAGATACCTAAGTTAGCCATGGTACCAGTTTTCCTATAAATAAATTTTACTTAGTTTGTAAAAGTAGAGAACAGAAATCTAAAAAACAATTAAGGGAGACCATTTTTTAGAAGTCGATCATTTGGGCCCCTCGATCTATCTCAAGAGAATCCCTAGGGTGTATGGAGAATTACATGCGATAGCCCATTAACAACCATCCAGATAATGTTTTCTCGAGAACTAAGCAAAGCCACAATGCACGGGCTCTATTCAGATTATTAAAGGAAATATATACAGGGTCGTTGGTATGTATGGAAACGGTCGATTATTTCTTATAGTAAAACAGCTAGCAACAAATATTTAAGACAAAAGTTGTAAGGTTCTGTAAAGCCTATTAGAATTAGAAAAAGATAAGTATACAGGATGAGTCAGAAAGTCGTAGAGGAATAAAGTTACCTTTTTTTTTAACAGAACACCCTATATCTTAGAATATTTTTGGATTTTACATAAAATTACAATTATTTTTCATTAAGTGCATTATAAGTCTAAACCTAATAGCTTCCGAGATATCGACTTTTAAAAAATGACATTTTTGAACTTTGACAGCGTCTAGCTTTCTAAGGGTACGCTATAGAGCAAAACGGCTTAAATGTCCCTATCTTACTTTTTTATTATCTTCCCGAAAATTCCAACTTTCGGTTAAACCGAAAGTACTATATTTCCGGCTTTTGAACTGCATCCGGTTTAACCGGAAGTTGACACTTTTAGAAAGAGAGTTAAAAACTAAGACAGTTCAAACATCCATCCGAGTCTATTAACGTTTACAATCTAGCAAACCTCATGTATTCGCATTAACCGAAACAAAGGTCAGATCATCGATTAGTGCGATCAGCTATTTATATCCTGATGTATACGACTTCCATCGCCGATTTAGGTGCAACTTCGTTCTTTGCTCCTTGATCGCATTGATATTTCTGGTCAACGAGAGGAGTCACTCAAGCTTGATTTAAATAAATTTAAAGTATCAACTCAGATAATTGCTAAATTCATATGCTGCGTTTATAGGCCGACAAGCGATACCCAATATGGAGACTTGTTCTCATCAATTGCTTATACTATCGACTCTTTCTACACTCACCATCATCCTTGGCGGCTTTAACTTTCATAATGTCAACGGGCTCAAAAACTCAAATACAAGCGACGAGTAAGGTCCCCAAGCTGAATCCTTTACCATCAGCTCTAGCCTCACTTAACTCGTAAGCGAACCAACTGGGATTCCAGATTGAGATGGTGATTTTGTTGAATCGTCAAACTTCGACGTGTATACGGTCACCGTTAAGCCTTCGTTACGCACGTCTGACTACAACCTGATTTCGATACTAGATAAACTACCAATTAGTGTCGAACATCCTCATAAACCATGCAAGATCTGGCATTATACATTAGCTAAGTGGGATGACCTTAAAGACTTTTTAAACCTTTTTTTACCTCTGACGATCTATCCATATGTGCTAGAGAAGAATCGAATGCCATCACTTATTCACCTGGAAGCCCTTACTCCATGTCAAAAAAGTGTCCTTCTAACGGCAAGCCTTGGTTAACCAAAAATTGCGAGGGAGCTGTTAAATCAAAAAAATTATTTCTACCGACAAACCCTACCAATGAAAATCGTACCATCTTTGTTAACGCTTAAAACCGATGTAAGCAAATGACATACCAAAGCAATGAAGCATACAACCAGAGGATCAAAGGCAAACTTCTTGAATGCCCTAACAGATCAAGATCATTTTGGTCGGTAGCTAAGGCTAGTCAGAACTAACCTGAACTAACCTAGACTATCACTTGATTCTAGGGGAAAAGATGGGAGAGGGGGGATAATATGGAATAGAGGCCTTACATGGCTGCAAGGCCTCTTTTTAGAATATGGACACCCATCGAACAACGTTTCATCGAGGTAGATAATGGGATGATTGCCTAATCTGTACGTTTTTTTATAGATTATAAATAATCAAACCACCAAAGTCGTTATCATTGTGATTCCATTATCATTTGTCTTTTATTAATGGTTCGATCTCTTTGTACACACCATATATTTTTCTATCAATATGGTCTTTGTCGCTTCCTTCAAAATCCTTGCGTTTATCAGCACCACTTCGTACTTCTGTAATTTTTGCGTTGTCACAATATCTTTCACTGTAGACAAAGGGGTGTTCGTTAATGAATACGTTTTTACAGCAGCTGCATTTACATTAAACCCCTTCTTCAATAAAGTTATAAAAACCAGACAATAAAATTTATATTTTATGGACAACCATAATAATCAAGCTTTATTTTATTTAACAATAATTTCATTATGATTAAAAATTCTTCAAAAATATTTACAGTTCTTGTAAATTTGCTGGGTTTTATTACAGGTAGTGTCGATAATAGTTTATTGCAGAAAAAAGTTAACGAAAGAACGTGCAACTGACTTTACCCATGTTGGCTGTGGCTATAATAATATATTATTCTATGATAGACATTTGTTTAACATAATGAAACAAACCATTTCTGTTTTCTATTATAGTCAATCGGCTTCTCGAGTAATTTTCTATACATTCACTGCATTATCTCGCAATAAATCGTGCTGGCTAACAACCAATTTATCAACTTCTATACTGCCTGGTTCCTAATTGTTTATTGAAAATTCTGGTTTATCTCCGCGGTCGATGATAAATAAGAAAAATAAACCCTATATTTCTTAATGGCAAGGCTAGTGTACCCGCTGCTTGTTTAGCTTAATAGATGCAAATAATTTTAGCTAAATAAAGTTTTTTTACAATACATTTTAAAGTCTATTTTTCATTACGAAATTTAGCCAGAAGATGGATGGAATATACATAGTATTTTAGAATTACGCTGGTATTAATTAAAATATTTCATTTTAAGTGTACATATATAAAAGGAATCTATACTCCTAAATTGTTATGCCTATTTAAGTACCAAAATTTCTGTCCAAATATGTAGTATTTGTAGTATTAGAACTAATTTATCAGTTTAAGAAATAGTTAAACCAAGAAGAATTATAAGTATATGTGATATGAATAGAAGAAAAACTTAGGCAAAAATATTAGAATATCTTTTTTTTTCTTCAGTTTTGTGATAGGTGAGAAACACGGTAAATTTAGTTATTTGGCCTTCATTTATTTCACAATTTTAGTTTACATGTGTACCGGGTGAACAACTAAGAATGGCCGCCGGCTATATCTCAGAAACTGGCAGTCATAGAGCTTTCATAAAAAATTATTTAAAATAAGAGTGCCTAAGACAAAATGTTGGAAATTATTTTAGAGTTTTTAAAAGTCCGCAAGGGGGCGTCATAGTCATGACCACTAATATAATCATATAAATTAACTCTAAATTTTAACAAGTCCTCTTACATGCTGTATGCATTGCGTGAATAATAGTTCGACACTGTCAAGTTCGATTCGTTAGTTTCAGTCAATTTCTAATTTTATTATATATTACATAATTTTTGCTATCTTTAACAAGTATAAATGATTAGCTTTCCAATGTGTACAAATTATGACAAGGCTCCCACCATATTTGTTCTCTAATATCTTGAATTGTTCCCTGAACTTTAATTGTTTACACTGTATTGCTGAAGATGACCTTCACTAAGGTAGAAGCATGTCCTCCATTTATGAGATCACACACGTACCTTTTCACCTTCTGGTTTAAAGTTTTCATTACATATATAACAAATAGTGCTATTTTTAAAAGTTAGTTTCTCTTCACTTTTTAAAGGAATCATCGGAACTACATGTTTTAAATGATTAATAAAAATTCTGTGAACATGACCTACAATTCGTTCACAAAATTCCTCAGCAGCATTCAAACCGAAAAAACTATCCATTATTGATAAGGAATCATCATATGAACACATAATAAAATAAGCGAGGGCGTATGGCTCATGTATTTCTCGTATAAGAATATTTATCATTTTCAGGCTGTTCATATATTAATGGTTTTCTAAAACATTCAAAATCTGCATAAATAACAAATGGAACTTTTAATTGTTTTTCGAAATTTTCAAACTGCAAAATGTTTTCCGGAATATGTTGACCATATTTATTAATTTTTATTTCTGTTGTGGGTACTTTTGTATACACATAATTACAATCATTCATTTGATGAATTTATAATATTTCCTTTGAAGTAAAGTAAATTAAACATCCATCACAGAAGTGTTTTTTAAAATATGATTTATTAACCTGGGTTGACAATAAGCGTGACATATCCTTTATCCCACAATAATGATTATTTTTACCATCAGTAAACAATAGCAAATTAATATGTGAAGGGAGCTTTTTTTAAAGTGTAGTGAAGAGAACATACTATTTTATATTTAAATTTATTTTCCTCATAACCGCTTTCTAAACCGTAAACATTTACAGATATTTGATTTAGTTTCTCAAATTTCTCTATATCTTTTAGTTTTACAGGACATTCTATTCCTCCAAAATTTAAAATATTATTAAAATTTGGATATGAGCTTGGTTTATCACTATTGTTTTCTGCAGGAAACAGTGCACCTATTATGCTCCATGGGAAACAATATTCATCATTGTTCTTAACATTTATGATAGCTTTTTTGTTTCCAATATCTTTTGGTAATGGAATATATGAAGACGCTCTCATTGGATTATATTTGTTAATGTTAAGTTCTAAATGTAAAATTTGTTCTAAAGCCCAATCCATTTTCTGTAAAAATAGATACTTTTTCCTTAATTTCAGAAAAAAACGTTTTATAAATGTTATTCAAATCACTTGTGGTGCATATATTCTTATTCGTGGTGTTAAATGATATAATTTCTATTATCTCTTTTGTTTTGCAACGAATACTGTCCAAATAATTCAACGTTTATTTCAATACATCTATGTTTAACTATCTGTTCCGAAATTTAACTAACAAACTTTTGTTTCACTTCATCAAAAAATTCTTCAATATCTACATACTTTTTGATGCAAGAAACATATAAGACACAATTCTGTTTTTAAAAGCTGAACTTGAAATTTTTACATTATCATCACCTTTAGTGAACTTAAGTCACTTTTCTTTTATGTATATTTCATCGTAAATGTGCACTAAGTTTTTTTTTTACATGCTATGTATCACAATCTTTACATCGTGATAAAACTAGTTTAGGAATTGGAGGCTTGCTTTCTATTTCACCTTTATTTGAATGTTCACTTTCTTCTATTCTGGGTTTCTTTGTTGTTTGATTCTTTGTAACAGTCTTTCTTTTTTTGCGAGAGGGTCTCATAGGACATGCTTCCCTTTGATGTCACATTTGATTAATTGTTGAATTTTTTATCACACTCACTACACTTAAACATTTTCAAAACTTATTCTTCTACAACCAAACCTTCCTTTTTTATTAAATGAGATAGTTTATGTCATTCCAATCCTATATTTATTATTTTTAAATAGTCTTTAAAATGTTTAGCATTTATGCTGTCTTGAAGGAAATTATTGCACAGATCAATAGCTTCTTCATACAAAACTAATACTTCAGAGTGTGACACTATATATTGTTTATTAATGAGAATATGTTTTAGTTTTAAAACCTTTTCTTTTATTATATTCATCTGCCGATATAACCTTTTTATTAAAATCCACTAGCTCTTCTGATGTTTTACACAATCTCAACTGACAACAATACGAACAATATAATATAGTAGCATGATTTTTAACAATTTTTTTACAAACGAATCAACGACATCTCATTACGCTACTAAATGATGTTATGGTAATTTGAAACCATACAGGATATATTACTGACTGCTAAGATGTTTGTTATTGTTTTAATTATATGTAAGAGATTGTTGGGTTATGGTGGGTAGAGTGGAGAGAGGATTTTGGTAGGAATAGTGGTATAGTGGTACTATGGGAGGGAGTAGTGTGAGTGGAAGGGGGTTATTTGGATTTGGACTTTGGGATTTGGACTTTGGACTTTGGATTTGGACTTTGGGCTTTGGACTTAGCCACCGATACATACACTACTCACATTCTCATATGTAGAGACCTCTTCCTCTTTCAACTCTTTATTACATTATTCTGTGGTTCGGATAGATTTTTATTCTAACCTTTCTAGAACTTTAACCACTTTTTTTTTAACCTTTCTATTACTTACACAAATATGATTGAAAACATTTTAAAAGGATACCGACCGATTTAGGACAATAAAAATGAAAAAATTGCATGTTTTTAACAAGTTTTAAAATCCGTTCAATGTCTATTATAGCCTAACTTGAAATTTCAACGGTTATCGATATCGCAATCGCGGGAAGTCTACGATAAACAGCCCGTAAATTTATTTACAAACCTCCGTGTATGCTTGAAAATAACGATTGTACTACGAGCGCACTTAACTTCCGAGAATATATACAAAACTGGCTTTCAAAAGTAATTTTCGATATACTTTGTTTACCCTCGGATTAGATTAAGCCGGAAACAACAATTTGTTAACTTTTCTGCTAATGGAATCCCGGGAGATTCAGTTCAAAAGTACGAGCCATACATGACTCATAAGATATATTAATTAGAGATTGAAACATGATGAAGGTATAATAAGATACATAAGGAGCTTTGATAAGCATATTATGAGCTTTAATGCAATAAAATAGGCTTCTTGCCTTAATTTTATTGCATTATAGTGGGCACCACAGTCAATTATTATTGAGAAAAAAAAGTACGCCACTGCCTTTTCTTTTAGTTTTTTTATTTGTTCAGATTAAGCAACTACAAATATAACTTTTTGGTCTCTTCTGTTTTTTTCATATATGGCTTCGCTTGCGAGAAAAAAAAAATAAAAATCACTTTAACTCATTCTAAAAGCTGTCCATGGACAACATAAAATAACAACCAAAAGTAAAAAATAAACAATTTTGACCTTACAGTAAATGAGCAAAATGTCTGATAAAATCAACGACTGATTTCAATAGGTTTACTTTTATTATCACATTTTTGGCTTACCACATCTGCTATTTATAACAAATTATTGTCAAGGCCAAATGAAGTACCTACCAACTAGCTTTGGAAAACAGCTGACAGTGATAGTAATGTCATATTATCAGTAAAATTCAGAGTTGTCAATTAGCAATGATTCCATCATAAACAATTTTATCAACGCTGAAATGGCTAGCATGCCCTTTATTTATCGATTAGCAAATGGAAATGCGAAAGATGCACAAAGAATTTACCATGACAGATATCCTAACTATTCTAAAGAGTGATCCCATGTGCTAAAACATTTAGAGCGCTACATGCAAGATTATGTAAACCTGGGAGTTTTAATAAAAATACAGGTGGTGGAAGACCAGAAACTGTAACAACGCCTGAACTAGAAGAAGCTATAATTGATGCGATAGAAGAAGATCCTTCAAATAGTACCAGGAAGATTGCACTGTAGCTTGAAGTCAGCCCAAACATCGTTTGGAAAGTTCTAAAAAGAAACCTCCTGTACCCATGTCACATACAGCGGGTCCAAGCTTTACTGCCTCGGGAGTTTTACCCAGATTAATGTTTTGCAGGTGGTTGATTCATAGGATGGCACACAAAAATAATTTTTTACCAAATATTTTAGTTACGGACGAAGCAAATTTTTCACGAGATGCTATTATAAACTTTCACAATGACCAGTTTTGGGGCCGACGAGAATCCCCACGTTATTAGAGAAAGTAATTTTTAGCAACAATTTTCGCTCAACGTTTGGGTAGGAATTATTGGTGACTACCTAATTGGCGCATTTTTTTTTACCGCCAAGATTAACAGGTGAATCCAACACGGACTTTTTGTGATATCATTTACCCATTTTATTAGAAGTACCCCTACATGTAAGGGTCAGCATGTGGTTTATGCACCACGGAGCTCCAGCTCATTTTAGTGTTCTTGCTCATCAGCATCTCGACATCACCTGCCCTAATCGCTGGATTGGACGTGCAGGACCTCAAAATTGGCCAGCTCGCAGTCCTGATATTAATCCTCTAGATTTCTATTTATTGGGTCATCTGAAGGCTCTTGTTTATAAAACTCCTGTACTAGATGTGAATGACTTAAGGAATCGGATAATTGACAATTGCAATGTCATAAGGAATATTTTAGGTATTTCTGAACGTGTCAGACAATCAATGATAAATCGATTGCAGTCGTGCATTTGATCAGGAGGTGAACATTTTGCTCATTTACTGCAAGGTCGAAATTGTTTATTTTTTATTTTTGGTGGTTATTTTATGTTGCCCATGGATAGCTTTTAAAATGAGTTAAAGTGATTTTTATTTTTTTTCTTGCAAACGAAGCCAGATATAAAAAAAACACAAGAAATCAAAAAGTCGTATTTGTAGTTGTTTAATCTGAACAAATAAGAAAACTAAAAGAAAAGCAGTGGCGTACTTTTTCTTCTTAATAATAATTTACTGTGATGCCCACTGAGACGCCACTGGGCCTAATAATTTTAATCTAGTTAGGTCTAAATAAGCGCCTTATTACTTTAAATAATTGAACCAAACTTCAACCAAATCGGTTTAAGGATATTTATGACCGTTTTTTTTTTTAAACTTCAACGCCCTGTATCTCAGAAACGAAGCAACTCCGGAAATATGTGCATAGGAACTTCTTTTCTTAAAACAACCTTACGTATCACCTTCCGAAGTTTTGTACCGTAGTTAGGAAACAGCCTATATATATTATTTGGCATCCCTCAAAACGGCCAAATGAAAAGTTTCAGTAAACTAACACAATCAGTAGCGTGCGTATGTTGCAGACAAGAGCGCAAACCGACTTAAATTTTAAATTTTCGAGGAAAAGTCATTGTTTATAAGAATTTTTGGTTGATGAAAAAATAGGATTGTCGATGAAAAAAAAAAAATTTATACAGAGTGTCCAAAAAGTTAGAGATTAAAATTTTTTACAACAGTAAAGTACCCTTATACTAAAGGTTTAAGCAAAATGCTATTTAAGAGAATTGTGTCGAATCATTACATCTTCTAAGATATTACTTTCCATTAACTTTGGATAGCAATAATAATTTTGCTTTAAATTTGCGTTTCACTGGAAGATTTGGTAGTTGTACCTTTGATGTTGAATACCTTCAAGTATCACAGTTCGAAAATTGCATTTCATAAGTTTGATTATCTACGTTAAGTTTTCGGTTTTAAATTGTTAAAATACATATGTAGACTCTCACCTTAGACATTAATTAATAATTTAATTACCTGTTGATTGTCAATAGTTCACTATGTTTAGTTTCAAACCTTTATTGATGTTTATATTCCAGTAATGTTTTGTATCTTGTAAGACATAGCCAAGTGGATTGATTTCTTCTGTTCTTTGTTTAATACTACCTGCAGACAGGTTTTATTTCAAATATTTGTTTTTGTTAATTAGTAAACTTTTCAAGTTATCAATAGAAATAACTTCTTGTATTTTAGTTGTAGGTTAAATGTCTCGGCTATTAAAAATCAGCTGTTTTTAAGAAAATCGATAATAGGTCAGTGTCAGACTGACAGTTTCTGTGCATTTTCACGGCCACGCCTGGTTAATTTTTGCAGTCGTGATTGGTTGACTTCGGTCGCCGTTAGTTTTCTATGTTATTAAAAGAGGTTAGTTTCCATACATAGGGTTGACTAATTTTTGTCATTGTTTTGTTTTGGTAACTATGTACGTTCAAGAAAAATAATAATCGGCCTTTTCGACAATGGACACTGGAAGTTAAAGCACGTTTGTGGAAATAGCTCCCTAGGTTTAGTTTTTTTGGGTAGGGCAGGCTATCCACAAATGTTTTAAAAAGGGTATGGCTTTGTAGTTTGTCTATTCTTTGGGCGGAATGCCGATTTAAAATGCTTTAATGAACTTTAACAGCGGTCATAGACGCCATTTGGTAAATTGGAGCCCTCGTTAGTTATCTGAGGGTTTTTTTTGATAGGGGCTTAAAGCTCAAACTGGAGTGCTAGTTTTCTTATTAGACTCGCCTGGACGTGGGACATACCGGTTGCCAGGTAATGGAATGTTTGGAGACTAGCAGTATAGCGGTATCCATGGGTGTTTTACTTTAGGAAATATGGTAGCACGTAAAGTTGCAGCTAAGTATCGTTACCCTGTAATAATTTCTCTTTAAAAAGTAGTCAACCTAAAATCTTAATATTTTGCATTTGCGTATTGTTCGTTATACAGTGTCTTGGTAAAGTTTTGCGCCCATGTTATGTACAGAGCTTGTGCACTGTAAACGTGTAGCGTATCTCGACATAACGTTAAGACGTCACAAGAGTCTCTAGTAGTTTAAAACGTTAGGTAGTCTGTTACAGCTATATTTGTTGTAAATATAGTTACAATTTATAAAGTAAATATTTTTGTTTCCCGGCTAAAGGCCATTCGTTTCCTCTAAATTTAACACTTGTAACCTTGACATTTTAATATATCTTTGCCTGAGTGGCTAGTATGCTTATTGAGTAACCACAGGTACTCGTAAGATTCTGTATTGTACTTTAAGAATGCTCTTATGGTAGATTTAGTTAGTTGTGAGAGGTTCTTGCACAGACCTTGCGGAAATTTCAAGTCTGGGCAGGTGTATTTTGATTCATATATCATCATGTCCTGGATGTAGGTCTATGTGGCTGCCAGATCAGACTGAACAGTCATTGATATTATGGGTTAACCAGAAAAACTACTAGTTTGACTTAGTAAACTTCCACTATATTGACAAAAAATTATTTGACATGTTTCGCTACACTGTAGCTTCTTCAGAATATGATTTACGAATGAGTGATGACTAACAATTGCAATAATGTAAACCTCTGAGGTAATTAATAGTACATTATTTAACGAGCGTATAATAAAGGCTATATTATACGAGATTTTAAAACACGAGCCGAAGGCGAGTGTTTTAAGGATTCGAGTGTAATATAGCCATTATACGCGAGTCAAATACTATACTTTATCTACGACTATTCAGTATTCAAGAAGTTAGAAAATGGATTCAGAGCAATACATTTTATTACAATAGGATTATTATTAATGGTATTTCTTAACTAAAAAATACAATTCAACGATGTTAACCATAATTAAACAAAATACAATTGCAGCCCGAATTTCTGGAGGGGTACTTTGGATTTCGTTTTCGTCATCCGAAATCATGATATTTTACTTTGAAATCAACAACAAAATGTCACAGCGAAACTTAAATGACTGAGGAAAAAAATGATTCGTTTACTTGTCAATCGGTTGCTATGGTATTAATACCATTCACGCCTGCTTAAACTAGATCTGGTGCGTTTTTATCGTAATTCAGGTAACTTTGTTTTGTTGGGACCGTGGAATATGAAATCTCATATTCCACGGCTGTGGAATATGAGTAACTATGGTAATATGAACCACATTATATATGTACTAACAAACACATTATGCTTCTATTATTAAATAGTCGTAGATAAATAATATAATAAAATAAGGGTAGGTAGATTAGTTAATCTGTTACATTTGGGTTTTTCTAAAGCTTAAGATGAATAAAATAATTTATTTTTACAAAGGGGTGTTGTCATACAAAATTTAATGAAGTAGAATTACTAATAAAGCTTAAGATGCATAAAGTATTTTATTTTTACAATGAGGTATTGTTAAACAAATTTAATAAGGTAGAATTACTAAGCTCTATTTGGTCATTAAAAAGTACGTTGGAATTTTTAAGTTTATTTATTTCCATGGATTCTAGCAAATTCAATTTGACACCTTTATTTTCAATATGTAAAATTTTGTAATTCGGATCAAAATTAAGTTGATTTTGTAATAAATGGCAGGCATAATTAGAGTCTTATTTATGTTTAGTAAAGCTATTGTGATGTTCTTGTATCCTTTTACCAAAATTTCTACCAGTTTGGCCTATGTACGTCTTCGGGCAGTCTTTACATGTTAATTTATAAACACCGGATTTTTTATTTTTGTTTGTTTTAGTTTTACTATTTCTAATGAATTTGCCTAAAGAATTATTGGTTTTGTAAGCGACGTTGATATCATGTTTATTTAAAAAATTGCCAATCTTTTTAGTGGGCTCTCCAACAAAAGTAATAAGGTTAAATTTTTTATTAGGGTCCTTGATCTTAGGATAAACTAAATCAATGGCCTTTTTGTATGTTTTTTTCCTTAAAATTTGGTCAATTAAGTTAGAGATATATCCATTATTAATAGCAATTTGTTTTATTATGTTCAATTCTTTCAAAAAATTTTCTTCATTTAAAGGGAAAGTTACAAGTCTATGAATCATGCTATGGAATGCTGCTAATTTATGTTGTATGGGGTGGCAAGAAGTATTAGGTATTGTAGTATCTGTATGAGAAGGTTTGTGGTAGACAGAGAAGACATGTTTATTATTTTCTATTTTTATAGTTAAGTCGAGAAAATTAATTAAACCATTTAATTCTTTTTCTATAGTAAATTTGATATTATTATGTAAGCCATTGGTAAATTCTAGAAAAACTTTTAATTGTCTATCAGTACCTAGAAAACATGTAATGACATCGTCGACGTACCTAAACCAATAAAGAAATTGTTTAAAAAGAGGGTGATTACTTATTTTATTTTCCAAAAAATCCATGAAAATTTCTGCTAATAAGGGGCTGCCCATAATCAGTCCATTTTTGCTCGTATAAAAATTATTATTGAATTCAAAATAATTTTGTTCAAGACAGACAGAGATAGACTCTATTATTTCTTGTTTTTTAATGATATTGATATTTTGTGAACAAAGAAGTTGCTCAATCAAGTTAATAGTTTTTTTGGGTGGTATGCTAGGGAATAAATTAGTGACGTCAAAGGATATTAACTTTGCATTATTAGGTATTTTAATATTTTCTATCTTTTTAATAAGTTCTATTGAATTTTTTATTCCGAATTTAGCTGAAAATTGTGTATTTAACTTTCAAGAAAATACTGTTGTATAAGGAAAATCGAGTGATTAAAGATATGGCAAAATATAATCCCGCTTAGCTAAAGACACCGAAAGGAAGGTCATTAAACTTAACAGTTTTAAAGCTAAAATTCAAATCAAATATGTGATATAAGTTACTATTAATAGGCCAGTTCTAATGATTTAATAGTGACAAAATTAAATTGTCACAATTTTATGAGCGATATTATGGTTACAATATATTCTTTTATGATAGGCACTTCTTTAAAAAAATGTGTAAAGAATTTCTGTTTTAACTTTTTTTTATACTTTCAGAATAAAATTGTAAAGTTTATTTCCTGTCCATAATTAAATCATAATTAATCCACGTTAAACTTAAACCACCATATTAATAGCCCCAAACCCTTTCCAATATATTTTACCTGTAGTAAAACGATGCCGTAATTCCCATGAAACAATTAAGTGCCAACCATTGTAGCAGTTGATAAATTTGTTGCTTCTGGCACGATTTATCCCAGGGAATCTAGGAAATGTATGGAAAATTACTTGCAAGAGTCCATTAACAACGGTGTATTAGACATTCCTGGAAATTAAGTGTGTACACGAAGGATATGATTCAGTTTATAAACATGATAGAGGAATGTTTTGTATTATTTCTTTATTAAATGCAGTAAAATGAAATTACTTTCGGGTATTAAAATGCATAGCTGTGCAAATAAAAGTCTATAACCGTCTTAATGGTTTAAGATATATTACAGTTTACAAAAACCAAGAATTTATTTTCTTTTAAATCTTAGTTTACAAAAAAACGTCTCGCTTCTACTAAATGCGATACACATTAGTTAATTGCACCTTAACTAATTACCCGAATATTAGGTAATTGCTTGCACCAATTAACATTTTATCATTCTCATGGGCACTACATTGTTTTCAAATATATTAGGATTACTTACTCTTAAGTGTAAATCGAGAGATTTCCGGCATTGGAAAATGTTATCAAATTTTTACTTTTCTTTATAAAGGCTAGTGTTAATTTGCCAGGTAACTTTTGTTATTGTCAAAAGTCATTCCACCCAAACTTATTTATTTAAGATATGGAACCATGCTTACTTAGGTAAACGTAATACAAAAACCAAGATAATTCATAAGTGAAATATACAGTGTGTCGCAGATCTATTGAAGGATTTCGGAAATAGTTCAATGAAACTTGTTTACAATATTATTGTAATTATTAGCGACCTAACTTAGAATTCTAGCACAGTGTTAGTGAGTTAAGCACAAAATGAAACAATTCCTATTACTTTAAGTTTGCCGACGTATCGAACTATATTGGGTCTCTCTCAAGACTATTTAAAAAATCAGGAATTTCTGACAATAGGTACTTATTAGGAAAATAACACTAAATACCATTTTCTCCATAATATGCCAACAGGGGCCCACAACATTATCTTATTAGCTAAAATATGCATTGACATGCATCAATAGCACAATGGAACAGTTCTCATTGTGCTATTGAGTTTTTGCTTAGATGGCTGTCTTCTTATGTCAGCAATAGAACCCAAGCTGTTAAAATTGGTATGTTTATGTCGGCTTTTACCGAGATCACTTCTGGAGTGCCTCAGGGGTCCCATCTGGGGGCCTCTTTTATTTAATATTTATATCAACGATATTGTCAGCTGTTTTAAATCTTCTAATTTTTTAATATATGCCGATGACTTAAAGGTTTTTCACTCAGTTGCTGATCCTTCAGACACGTATCGCATTCAGCATGACATAAACAATCTTTTTTCGTACTGTTAACGTAATTGCCTCTATCTATATCTCAAAAAATGTCATACAATCACGTTCTCTAGAAATATAAATAAAATTTTTTCAAATTATAGTTTTAACGATATACCATTAACTAGAGTCTCTATTGTAAAAGATATAGGTTTTTTTTTTTAGTGTAAAATGTTATTTGAGCACCATATTCAGCAAATCACCATAAAAGCTTAAAAATCACTAGGATTTATTATAAGAACCTGTAGGGGCTTTAAGCAAATATAATCCATTCGTACATTATATATGGCATACGTTAATAGCGTACTCTCATTTGGATCGGTGATTTGGAATCCTCAGTACGATGTGTATATTGGCAAAATTGAAAAAGTCCAAGAAAGATTATCAAAATATTTATGCTATAAATTTTATTTAAACGGGAATTCTACCTTAATTAAACGAAACCTAAGATTATTATCACTTGAGGATAGAAGGCAAATAAACGACATAAAATTTGCTTATAAAATTTTTAACAATATGATTGATTCAACCCCAATTATTAACTTATTAAATATCAACGTTCCATCCTATAACACGCGAAATAAGATGTTTTTCCACATTTAATCAAGTAATACCAACTATCACTCCAACTCGCCTCTGCATCGTTGCTTCAAATCGAATAATACGATATGTAATTTGGTCCAACTGGATATCTGCTTTTAATCCCTAATGGCCCTAACAAGTGCACTAAAAAAGTTTTATTCTCACCATATACAATAAGATCTATTTTAATAACATTTATTTATTGATTTCTCCATTTAATGTTCAATTAATAATCTTGTTTATATAATATATTAATATTTTCATCATATAACGTAAGATCTATTTTAATAATATTCATTTGTTGATTGTTTATTTAATGTTGTTTACATGTAATATGTTAATTTTTGATACTACTACTTTGATATTACTATTTATTGTTATTTAGTGAATACTGTTCCTGGGTTTGTCCCGTTTTGTATTCCTCAATGTGAAATAAATAAATAAATAAAAATAAATACTATAATTTTAGCCTCTGGCTCTATCCTTCAAATAATAAGTTCTTATGTTTAAAAATTCTTGAGATATTTTGGTGTACTTATCTGTGTGTCGATCATAAACGTAGACAATTTTTTCGCCTTGAAACTAAATGTCAAAAATATTAAGGTGGAGCTTATTTGGAACATATTCAAAGCAGAATTTTTGTTATCTAAAGATTGCTGCGACGTTAACAGAAAAATCGAACCAAACTGATTACTCAACTTAACAAGTGAAGGGCTCACGGGAATAAGGGGGAATGTCAATTTTTGATATTTTTAAGTTTGGCGACGCTGCATGCTCTTTTCAGTGCGATCTTTTTTGCTATCTACGTTAAATTGCAATAAGGCGAATGGTCAAGATTTTATTAAGGTTCTAAAGGCTGAGACACAATCAAAAACTTAAGGAATAAGGAATATGATTTAAGATTTAGGCGTTAAGGAATAAGAGTACAAGACAGAATTAAAATCTTAGTACCTAAATTTAACCAATCCGGTTACTTAAAAACGGCGCGATTTTTAAACTCTAAACTAATGTCCTAACCCCACTTTTTTGTTTACAAATACTATTTTTTAAACTTTAACAAACTCGCCGTGAACTCGCCTATACTTTTAAAAAATATGGAGGGCTTGCCAAAAAAGTCCTTAACTCTTTTGAGTAGTATGTTTGCAATGTCGGCAGCGTTTTATTATTACCTTAAGAAACGGAGATCAATAAGCAGGTGGCGCAACAGGAGATGGTGAGTTCGCCCTATTAATGTCCAAAGAGAATTCTTAGGAGACTTTATTGATAGAATGTAATCGTGAAAGTTTTGGTCATACATGACTTACATGAAACTCTTACTTTTATTAAAAACCAAAGTGAAAAACTGAAAATACAATTTTGAGGTTATTAAATTGTCAAAAGTCAAACCTAACAAACATGCTGACTTCTGATTGGTTGATTTCCTATTCCTTATTTCTTAAAACCAACAAATCGGTTTTTTAAATCTTAAATCTTATTCCTTAATTCCAAAAATTTGATTGTGCGTTGTTTACATATGACAACATATGTTCGTTCTTAAATCTTAATTCTTATATCATAAATCTTATTTCTTATTCCTTAAGTTTTTGATTGTGTCTCAGCCTTAATAAACACCGTACAACGGTAAAAGGGGGACCGTCACAGCAAAACAGCGAAAGAAGGGGGAATGTCTCCACTGTATCACATTTTATGATTCGTGGCGGAAAAGTTTCACGCCCATCGTGTTAGTACATGTTTAGCTATTCGACACGGTACACGTTTTGTCTTCCAAGTTTTCGTGGTTGTGTGGGTTTTTTGTTATTAAAGATAGAAACAATGGAGGAAACATCTCTGGATAGTAAAGAGGACAGTAAAATAACAAAGGCAAGTAGCAAGAAACGAAAAATAATCGGTAGAATGAGTGAAGTAAAAAAAAAGCTCCTTGCATCAACGCATGAAACTGGAAATAATTGCAACTGTGTGCGATTAAAATGTTTCGAAAATGTTATTCAAAGAGACAGGAATATTATAATAAAAACCTTTAATAAAATGACCGTAAATGAACAGATTATTTAAGCGGACTTATTAATGTGAGTACAGTTTTTCAACGAAGGCCTAGGCAAGCTGAAGAAAACGCTCGACTTCATGATTGCGCATATTCATACTTAGTGCTAGTGTGCAAAGAGGACGGTAGCGTGAAGATAACCTGTGTGCTATAAGGCGTTTTGTGCACTACATGGAATTTCCAAAAAAAAAGTTGAAGTGATTCAACGATATATTAAAAGGAGTGTTAAACCCAAAGATGGCCGTGGTCAACATGTCAACAAAAAAAAAGCCGTTTAAGTAAAGACACCTTTGATACTGTTTGTACCCATATTGCGTCGTTTAAAGGACGCATGAGCCACTATAGTCTTAAAGACTCAAAGCGAACCTATCTACCTCCTGAGTTAAATGTTACCAAGATGTATAATATGTACAAAAAGAAGTACCCAGATAATAAACTATCGTACGAAAAATACCGTAAAATTTTTACTGAAAACTTCAATATTAGTTTTGGTTATCCTAGACAGGATGCTTGTAGTACCTGCGATCAATTTGCTGCAGAAGTTCGTGGGATTGAACAAGGATTGAAAAACTATCCTGATGGTAGTTCTGAGAAACTTCAAGCTGAGAAGAAGTCAGAAAATCTATCAACAGAGAACAAACTCCACCTGCTGAAGGCCAACACTTTCTATGTTCGAAAACGTCAATCACGCTTGGATAGTCGCAAATCAATTAATCGAGAGTCTATTGCAATGGACTTCCAAAAAAATCTACCTGTGCCAAATATTACCACTAATGACGTTTATTACAAACGCCAGTTAACATTTTGTATGTTTAATATCCACGTCCTTTCCACTGCTGAGTCGTACTTTTATGCATATGATGAAACTGTTGGTCATAAGGGAGCTGATGAAGTTTCCTCTTTCCTGTTTTATTTTGTAATGCAGCAACTAGGTCCTGCCGTAAAAGAACTTGATATCTTTTGCGAATCGTGCGGCGGCCAGAATAAAAACTGGACAATGTTTCGTCTGGTCCATAATTTGGTTCACTACGCCAAACGATTGGACAAGGTAAAAATGCATTTTCCAATGCGAAGACACTCATACCTATAGTGTGATAGTAACATGGCTAATATTAACCAAAATAAATGAGTTGAGTTACCAAAAGACTGGATTGAAGAATTCGAAATTGCTCGGGCTAAGCCATCGCCTTTCCATGTAACTGACGTAACTAGAGAACTTGTTCGCGAATGGACCCAATTCTTAGACCAGCGCTACTTTAAGAAATTACCATTTAAATCCAGGCCCATAAAGGAATTAATTGCTGAAAAGGAGCACCAACGCATGTTGAAACACAGATCCACATACCATGGACATTGGGATAGTTCTGTGGTTAACAAGCCACGTTCACTTTTATGCACTAATGATCCTGAAGTACAACCAGGAGAATTCATCCTTCCTGAGATTGCACAACAAGGTAAGTTATATCATCACTTTAAAAACAATAAAATTATTAGATAATCTTTTCTTTTTTTTTACAGAACGTCTGCCGATAACACACGAAAAGTTTACGGATCTGCAGCACCTTAAAAGATTCTGTGGAGAGGAAGCACGATTTCCGATCTCCCAAGAATGGTTCCAAAACCAAAAACTCCAAAACAAAAGATTCCAAAGCAGCAAAAAATCATTAGTACACCCAGGCCTTCGAGAGAAACTCCAAAACTTCCTTCCATTCTCCCAAAAAGGGGACCAAAACGCAAAGTTAAGAAGTAATTTGTTCAGTTGAACCTATGATTTATGCTTGAATACTTTGTTTATTTCTTTTTCCATTATTTCACCATATTGTGCCTTTTATAAGCAAATAATAATAGTTACATAAATAATTCCGACATACCTAACTTTTGACAGTCCCCCCTTTTTGCTTAAAAAAAATTTGTATTTATTTTTATTTATATTTTTGTAAACACCTGAAAAATAAATAAAAACAGGTTACAACATAACAATCGGAAGTACCAATGTATCGACAAATACACAAAAAATCTTATAATCACATGCCAAATATTTTTTAAAGTAGCTTAGATTAAAAGATAAAAGTTCATTTTTCTCAAAACAGTAAAAATTGACATATCCGCTTTTCCCGTGAGTCCTTCAAGTTTAATCTAGTTAGGGCTAGTTAAGCCCCTTATCATTATAAATAGCGGTACCAAATTTCAATAAATTTGGGAAAAGGATATTTAAAAAAACTTTGACACCCTGTATATCAAAATCGAGGTAACTCCGCACACATGTTCAAATGAACTTTTTCTCTTAAGATATCATAAGAAATCATCCCCTTAAGTTACGTACCGTACTTCTGAAACACCCTATGGCACGTGATAATAAAATAATTTCGTTTTTTTGCATATTGTATTTCAAGTTTATTACTTTGCATATAAAAAGGGAAACTATTGTGTCTTATTAAGTAAATATCGCTGACATCGTATATCTTCAAGTTGGTATACACTCATGTTTAATTTACTCATCAACTATAAAGTTTCAAATCTAGTGCATCAAGTTTTCAGTTGTTGATGAAAGTAGGACAGGATTCCTTGGGTACAATTAGAATCAGCTATTGTTAAACTTGATGAAAATGTTATTTTCAGGTCGATTTATTCAAGAGTAATCCTGGCTGTATAGAAAATTACTCGCTTAAGCCTCTTTACAACAGCGCTAATTCCAGAATTACGTATCGCACTTAGGCTGATTTTAAACTGTATGACTAAAACTTTTTCAAATCTAGGGTAGCAACAATTTTTTTCATTTTTATTTCCATTTGTTTTCTACATGGTTCAGAAAGAAAATTAACAAGACGTTGATATGGAACTGTTCTTTTCGCGGATATTTACATCTTCCTCAAAGATGCGTTCGCTAAGCAGGATAAATAAGTACGCTTTGGTACAATATTAATTATTCCATTGATTATTCGTATGTATCTTCATTTTCGTGTATGTCGATTGCTGAATCACTCGATATATTCCATTTAAATTGAAAATTAGCCAGATATTAATAAATTAGTTTGGGTACATTTATCAAGAGTATTTTAAAAATACCAATATAAGACACTTAATGCCATGCTTATGGTAGAGTAGAGTAGATACTACATTTACTTTTCTAAGTAAGTGGTAAGAATAATTTATTATCAATCAGCTTTTTAAATTGACTTACGCCAGTGTTTCTCAACCTGGGTTTCGCGTCAAGAGGCCAATAAAACATAAACAGTAGTAAATAGTATTGCCCCACAAAAAAATATGTTTTATTTTTCTAATTTTCTTCATTCAGGTATCGTAACTTTGTCTCTTTTCTATTCTTTACGTACTGTTGTGTATTAATAGCGCATATATACAGGGTGTTTCCTAACTACGGTACGAAACTTCAGAGGGTGATACGTAAGGTCGTTTTAGGAAAAAAAGTTCCTATGAACGTATGTCTGGAGTTGCTTCGTTTCTGAGATACAGGGCGTTGAAGCTTAAAAAAAACAGTCATAAATATCCTTAAACCGATTTGGTTGAAATTTGGTTCAGTTATTTGAAGTAATAAGGCGCTTCTTTAGCCCTAACTAGAGTGGAATTATTAGGTCCAGTGGCGTCTCAGTGAGCACCACAGCCAATTATTATTGAGAAGAAAAAGTACGCCACTGCCTTTTTTAAAGTTATTTAGTTGTTCAGATTAAGCAACTACAAATACAACACTTTAGATTCTTGTCTTTTTTTCACATCTGCCTTCGTTTGCGAGAAACCAACCAACCCAAAATAAAAAATAAACAATTTCGACCTTACAGTAAATGAGCAAAATGTCCACCGTCTGATAAAATGCACGACTGGTTTCAATAGGTTTACTTGTATTATCACATTCTTGGCTTACCACATCTGCTATTTATAACAAATTATTGCCAAGGCCAAATGAAGTACCTACCTACCTGCTTTTGGGAGCAGCTGACAGTGATAGTATTGTCATATTATCAGTAAAACTTAGAGTTGTCAATTAGCAGTGATTCCATGATGAACAATTTTACTAACGCTGAAATGGCTGACATGCACTTTATTTATGGATTAGCAAATGGAAATGCGGAAGAAGCACGGGTAATGTACCAGGACAGATATCCAAACAGAGTAATCCCATGTGATAAAACATATAGAATGGTACATGCAAGATTATTATTATTTTGAAGCTGGGAGTTTAATAAAAATAAAGGTGATGGAAGACCAGAAACTGTAACAACGCCTGAACCAGAAGAAGTTTTACTTGATGCGATAGAAGAAGATCTTTCAACTAATACCAGGAAGATTGCAATACAGCTTGAAGTTAGCCCAAAAACCGCTCGGAAAGTTCTATAAAGAAACTTCCTATGCCCATATCACATACAGCGGGTCCAAGCTCTACTACCTCGGGATTTTCACCCAAGATTAATGTTTTGCAGGTGGTTGATTCAGAGGATGGCACACAATAATAATTTTTTACAAAATACTTTAGTTACGGACGAGGCAAACTTTTCACGAGGTGCCATTATGAACTTTCACAATGACCATTTTTGGGCCGACGAAAATCCCCTTATTATTGGAGAAAGTCATTTTCAGCAACAATTTTCGCTCAACGCTTGGGTAGGAATTATTGGTGACTACCTAATTGGCCCATTTTTTTTTACCGCCAAGATTAACGGGGCTCCAGCTCATATTAATGTTCTTGCTCGTTAGCATCTCGACATCACCTACCCTAATCGCTGGATTGGACGTGCAGGACCTCAAAATTGGTCCTGATATTAATCCTCTAGATTTGTATTTATGGGGTCATCGGAAGGCTCTTGTTTATAAAACTCCTGTACTAGATGTGAATGACTTGAGGAATCGGATAATTGACAACTGCAATGTTATAAGGAATACTCCAGATATTTTTGAACGTGTCAGACAATCAATGACAAATCGATTGCAGTCGTGCATTTTATCAGAAGGTGGACATTTTGCTCATTTACTGTAAGGTCGAAATTGTTTATTTCTTATTTTTGGTTGTTATTTCATGTCGTCCATGAATAGCTTTTAGAATGAGTTAAAGTGATTTTTATTTTTTTTCTCGCAAACGAAGCTAGATAATATGAAAAAAATACAAGAGACCCAAAGAGTTGTATAAAACCAAAAAATAGGCAGTGGCGTACTTTTTCTTCTCAATAACAATTGGCTGTGGTGCCCACTGAGACGCCACTGGACCTAATAGTTTCAATCTATAAGGGGGCTAAGTAAACACCTTATTACTTCAAATAACTGAACCAAGTTTTAACGAAATCGGTTTAAGGATATTTATGACCGGTTTTTTTTTAAACTACCTTAGTTAGGAAATACCCTGTATATTGTAGCAAGAAACTAGGCTCAACTCGACAACGCCCGCGATATCAGTCACTATTTACGCCAAAAATAAACATGCCCTAACAGGCGCGTGAGAGATGGAAAGAAGTTCCTGGCACTGTCTCTGTATCCTGCAGGGAAGCTAGTTGTCAATCGCCTACTTGACAATTCGAGATCCCCTAAATCGGCTTTTAAGCGCCAGCATTCCTGATAGAGAGGATAGTTAATAAGTAATCCTGTTTATCGCTAGTGATCAAGCAATAATAAAGCATAAGTATTATATTTATTTATCATACGTAAAACCACAAGAGCTTTTTTTTATCGGATAAACTTTTACGAAAACTAGATTGCTTAGAAATTTAACGAGAACAAATGAAATGATAAAAACGCTCCAGCTTCGCTGCCGCGTTCTTACCGTTTGTTCGAGTATAAATTGCTAAAAAGTGATCTAGTTTCAGTTTAAAAAATAAAAGTTTATCCGACCTCAAAAAAAAGATCGAGTGATTTTTAGCTAGAGAAATTCACGAATTTTGGCATAAATAACCGTTATGTCCCTTTCAAAGTGTAACGCCATGTAACGCTGTCGGTTAGTCACATTGAAAAGGGGCACGTGAGGTGGTCCTAAATGGGGTTGTTCAATGAGACACTTTGGTATGCTGCATTAACGTATATTGCACCCAGACTGACTATTGCTAGGCAGCCTAGATACCCTCATTAGAATTATGCTGACAATACAATAATATGTGGAACATTAAATAACTAATATTTATATATTATAATGTATACTCTAAACAGTAAGGTGTACAGGGTGTTTAAGTTGTTTATCGTACCATAAGAGATAATATAAGTTAACTAATAGAGATTGCACTACATCTTCCCCTTTTTTGAAGAATGAACTTCATTCTGGCCACAAATGAAGGACATTCTGACATGCTATTGTGTCTACTTTACTTTAAATTACAGCTCTTCTTTACGTAGAGTTCTTGATTTTAAAATATTTGGCAAGCTAATTTTATTTGAAGAGGTAATGAGGTCTTTAAAGTTATTCCTATGCAATTTTCACCAAATATAGCTAATATATTTTATTTTTATTTCAGTTTAAAATTTTTTTATTGATATTTCCACATAGATATACATACACCATAATACATTTATTAATAGATATCTTTAAATTCGCAGTAGTTAACACTATATTGATATTTATTTTTATTGAAAGAAAGGTTTTATTTAAAGAAAGGTTGCAACCTATTTTTGTGTACACTAAATTCTTTACCTTGATCACTTGCTATTTTACAATTTACTCCGTCTTCTGTAATAACCGTAAAAGGACCTTTATACCAAGGATCAAATTTTGTTCTGTTTTCATTACTTAAAATAACTTGGTCTCCGGGCCTTAAATGCATTTCTTTCGAATTGTTAGCTGTGTCATAATAAATTTTTCGCGTTTCTTTAGCTTTTGAAAGCATTTCATTTGCGCGTTTATGAGCTAATTGAAGTCTGTATCTTACTTCTTGATAGTAAGCATCAATGTTATAGGCGGGATCTATTCTGGTACCTAAAAGTGCTTCGTCAATATCCGCCTTACGTGCAAACACTAGCTCAAAAGGTGTGTAGTTGTGGTATATACTTGGTGTTGTATTATAGCAAAAACTGTAATAACGTATCCACTCATCCCAATCTGTTCGTGTGTCGTTAATGTACATTCTAACGTACTCGTTTAAAACTTTATGGTTTCGCTCACATCCTCCGATCGTTTGACTGTGATATGCCGTAGAGAACTTGTGGTTGACTTTTAAAAGGTCGGTTAATTGTGCGAATACTTCATTTTTATATTCTGTGCCCATGTCAGTTCTAATTTCTGTCGAAGGGCCATATATCAATATACATTCGTTCATTATAGCTCTTGCTACCGTATTAGCTTCTTTATTTGGTATTGGCACTATTATTATATACTTTGTCAACTCACACTGAATTGTTACAGAGCGTATAAGTTATTATTTATGGTTTTTGTAAAAGGACCTATTGTGTCTATACATGTAATATCGAATGCTCTTTGCGGTGTCGGTGTTATTACCATAGGTTCCACCTGCGTAACTTTCTTTTTATTTAGTTGACATTTTCTGCAGCTCTTTACATATAAGGCGACGTCTCGAGATATTCCTTTCCATCTATACCTAGTCCTGATTTTCTTTAAAAGCTTTTTCTGACCGCAGTGTCCTCCGGAGAGTGGGTCATCATGAAATTTTTCTATTATCTTTATCTTTTCTTCCCTGCTATTTATTCTCTGTGGGTCTTTATATAAAACAATAGATATGTTTTTCAGTTTTAAATTGGCAACTTCTTTTAATTTGTTTATAGTGCACCTTTTAAATATTTGGTCATTTAAATTTAATTTACAAAATTTTATTTTATGATCATTAGCCATCATATCGAGCTGAGATAGTATTTTCTCTAGTGAAAAACTATCATTAATGATCTGGATTTGTCTTTCAGCGCTGAAATTTCCCCTTTTACCCAGCAGTATCCTAAGATAATTGGGTCTTACTTCAAATTTTAACATGGGATATTTAATAATACTTAAATTATCTAACGTTTCGTATATTGTTGGGCATTCTGTTAAGTCATTGTTGCTTTCAATTTTAACTTTCAACTGTCTCTGTTTTTGGTTTGACATAGATCTAGTAACTGCTAACGCCTGGACTGGCTGACTTTGCAATTTTTTTTAGATCAGTTATTGATATTCTTGACAGTGCATCTGCGCCTACATTATCCTTCCCTTTTATGTAATGTATCTCGAAATCATATTCTTCAAGATCTAACCGCATTCTCGTCAATTTTGATGATGGGTTTTTCATGGAAAATAGATAAACCAGTGGCTTATGATCCGATTTTACAATAAATTTATTTCCGTATAAGTAGGGCCTAAAGTGTTTTATTGCAAAGTGAATGGCCGTCAGCTCCTGTTCAATAGTGGACTTGTTAGCTTCACCTTTGGTAAAGGATTTGGATGCATATGCTATTGGCAACTCATCTCCATTAAAATTTTGCGCTAAAATAGCTCCACAAGCTTCCTTAGAAGCGTCTGTCGTTACTATGAACTGCCTGGAAAAATCTGGATATTGCAAAATTCTAGGATCTATGAGAGCATGCTTTAAGCTGTCAAACGATTTTTGGCATTCATTAGTCCATATAAAGTCTACATTTTTTCTAGCTAGTTTGTTTAATGGTTTTGCTAGTGCAGCAAAATTAGGAATAAATCTTCTATAGTAATTACAGAAAGCTATGAAACGTTTCGCTGACTCAGCGTTTGTTGGAATCGGGTAATTTTTAATAATTTTGTATTTTGAGTCGTCCGGTAGTATACCGTTGTTCGTAATTTTATGTCCTAAAAAGGTAACCTGTTGCTGGAAAAAAGTACATTTTTCAGGGTTTAGTTTAAGATTAAATTTTCGGCAAGTTTCGAAAACCTCTCTTAAGTTTTGTAAGTGATGCTGTTCAGAACAGCCTACCACGATAAGATCATCCATGTACAGGAATGCTTTTTCTGGGGCAATTCCCGCGAATGCCATGGTCATCATTCTTTGGAAGCTATTGGGACTAACTTTTAGACCAAATGGAAGTCTAGTGTACCTATAAGCTCCTGAATTTGTGCTGAAACTTGTTAAGTCTCTCGAGCTCTCCCTTAGAGGAATTTGATGAAATCCTGCTTTTAAATCTAACGTTGAAAAATATTTTGCTCTTCCTAGCTGATCCATAATGTCATCAATTCTTGGTAGAGGGAACTTGTCGGCCAATAACTTTTTATTGATAGCCCTAAAATCTGTCACAAGCCTCCACGACTTCTCACCCTTAGGTGATTTTTTAGGCACTAATAAAATTGGACTATTATATTCTGACGCGGAAGGTTCTATTATCTCATTTTCTAACATCTTCTTTACTTGCTCGTTTATTTCACTCGTTTGTGAATGTGGGGTACGGTAATTCTTTATGTATACTGGCGTTGGATCCGTCAGCTTAAGCTCTTGCTTATAAAAATTGTTTGTTGTCAGTATATCATTTTTTAAGGCAAAAATATCTGTGAATTCTTCGCAAAGTTTAATAGTCTTGCTTTTTACAAAATGTGGTATATCCTGATTTAATTCTTCCAATAAACCGTTTCGATTTCCTGCTTGAGAATCGTTTTTGTAAATGGAGTACTCGCTTAGGTTCGTAGTTTCTATATTTACATTTCTTATTACGACGCTTTCTAATGTAGTGTTAAGGATTCGAATTACTGGACTTGACCTGGATACTATTGACCCAGCAAGGAATACTCCTGGAATAATTTCCTTTTTTGAAATAACTGCGTCCTCCTTTAAGTTCTCCAGTTTTTTACATTTTCTTAGAATTTCGCATCTAGGTGGCACAACCAACATATCCTCCTGTGGACTATTGTAAATTGGCAACATCAGTTCTTGTATCCCATTCCATATAGTCATTGTCCAGTTGCCATAATCCAACTGGCACTGGTGTTTAACAATAAAGTCACGCCCCAAAATGCCATCAGCCGGAATGGGAAATTCTCTATTGACTATATGAAAAGTATGTTCTACTGGGTATGCATTTTTTATAATAATCTGTGTTGTCGTAGTCCCTAACGAATGCACTAATCCGTCTGTTATGCCTCTTATTTGGCTTGCATTTGACTTGTTTACTAATTGTTTTGGATTTACTTTTGTTCTCTTAATTAACGAGATATCAGCCCCTGTGTCCACCAAGAAAGTGATAGTTTCCATTCCACTCATTTGCGAGGTAACCACTACATAATTAGAAAGAGACAGGTCCATGTTAAAAATTTTTACAGATCCTCCATAGAACCCAGATGGGGATCCTGTTGGTTTTCCGAATTATCTGGTGTCTCATAACTTCTTACATAGCTCGTATTTCTTGGGCTTCTCTGAGAATAACCTCTATTAAAATTTGACCTAAAACCACCGTTTTGATTTTGACCTTGATAATTTTGACCTCGATAATTTTGACCTCGATAATTTTGACCTCGATAAGTTTGACCTCGATAATTTTGACCTCGATAATTTTGACCTCGATAATTTTGTGCGTGTGTAGAGCCTGTCTGGCAGTTAGGGTTGCCATTGTTTGAACGATGGTAATTACTTAAAAAGTTATTTCTACCACGATTGTAATGTCCTCTATGTTGTCTTGTGAACAACACTGTAGGTGAAGTGTCCTCTGAAGTTATATTAACGAATTTTGTTAACGCCTCTTGACAAGTCACAAATGTGCCTGCCTCCATAACTAATTTTATTCTTTCTGACTGCGCATTAGTTTTAAGCGCTTTTACCGTTGTATTCGTAGCATAAGATTCGGCTACATTGATTGGAACGCCCTCGCTGATATAAGCTCTTTTCAAGCTTAACGCTAGACTCTCTACTTCAGCTGCATATTTGGCAGGTTCCTTGTTGTGTTGCCTTAGCGATAAGAGCTTTGCCGACACAAGCTGTGCATTTTCTGTTATTATACCCCTTTTTAACTTTTGAGATATCTGATCCAGTGAATCTCCCTCTTCAATTAAGTCCCGTGCCTTTCCTGACAGCCTTGTTTTGACAAAAGCTACTGCGTTCAGTGTATTCCCTTCGCAGTTAGTTCCTAATAAGCTTAACGCGTCTAAAAAGGACTGTAGCCTATCTTGCGTACCGTCGAATACTTGTGGCAAGATTTTACTTGCAAAGTCGAAAAATTCTTTAGCTGACGTAGCCATCTCACTTAATTCCTCTTTAGGTTGATTTTTCTTTATTTTTATTTCGGATTCTCCGACTTCCGTGTCACTTGTTTCCGAAGAGCTTACTTCTCCGCTGCTAATAACAATTAAATCTTCATCAATTATTTCTGGATTTATACATTTCGTGCACGAGGTGGGTACCTTATAAGTCACTTTTAGAACCTGAAAAGACCTAATAACTTTGTCACGAATGTATGCAAATAATTTCTTTACCGTATAATACTGTGTTTCATTAAACTTACTATAAAGAACAACTACTATTTTAATAAATTGGTTATAATAATTTACTAAGTTATCCCTAACCTCGTTACGTATGTCCTGAGACTTTGGTACTCTTACCTTTAAGACCCGTTTTGCCTCGCTTGTAATTAATAGTTTAATTTGTTGAAACTTGTCAAGGGTCCCTTCCCAGTTATCCGACATAAAAAGGTGTAAAGGTTGTCATAAAAAAATTTCAAAATCATATATTACATTTGCATTTTAAAGGTATACTATTAAGAAATGCGTATGTTAACTATTTTACTATTAATAGCCTATATTGTTGATTTCGGTAATACCCATTTTTTTAATTGCACAACATTGACTCAACATAACATAAATATTATGTCCGTAAAAATGCATACATAAAATCAGTAAGCTAAGTAAATTTGTACTTCTATCTTTAAAATTCATAACATAGCATTAAACTGTAACATTAGCTTCCTAATTAATTTATGCGATATGTAATACGATACCCAAACAATAAAAAAAGTAGTGAAAATGGAATAAGAATAAGAATAAAAATTATTTTCGCAACTAATTGTACAGTGTCCTCAAAACTTTTCTTATGCGTCCCCAGATGAACCCTTGCTCTCAAATATATTCTACATATGATTGTTTTATATTTCGCAACTAAGTCGCACTTCTAAGTTGTTTATATTTTAGCATAAAACTGACCTCAATTTTAAAATGTCCATGACTTTCCATTGTCTCTTCATCACTTTGGTACATAGGGACCTATGTAATAAACGTAAAAGTACATACCACCAGCTTGAGTACTTCGGTGAAAGTTCTTTTTCAGGTTTCTTCTATAGGTACTCCGTAAGTTAAGAAATACCAATATCGCCAGAAAAACTGCTATGAAGTATAAAACCACTCTTATGTCCTTTGGCACCTCTATAGATTGTTCCTCCACAATAAAATTAGAGTTTACCACGCCCGTGTCCGTTACTTCGCCATGTTTTGAGTTTTTAGTACCCATATTTTGTTGGTAACTATTTAAAATGTCACAATTAACCCGAGATAAAAATTCAAAGTCGCTTTATGCAATCTTGGTTACTCTTTATGTTACCCTGGTCTTTAAGATTAAAACGTCAGTATAAGGGTAATATTATATGGGCGACATCGCCACTGGCTTTGTTAGAACGCGTAGCTACAATTATCAAATTAAATTGAGACCACTTCATATTCATATGCGTTTATTTAAAAATCTGCAACACTTTTGCTCTATATTTTTTTATCCTAACATCTTCACTATACAGTATCAAAACTTAATAAAAATAAGAGGATAACCCTTCACATATAACATGGCCGATCAAAACTGTCTAAATCTGCACTGATTTTTGATTTTGCCTTTGTTTCACAATCCCTAAAATCTGGCCTTCCATATTTGAAAAATCATTAATGTTTTACGTGCTGTCGACACAATGTTATCGCTTCGGGCTTTCCGTTTTTTGTCACGTAATTCAATAACACGGAATTTTATACTTCCGTGGTGTATATTCGATTATTAAACCTGTTATAGGCGATTACATATTTTCAAATATACCTATTCGATTCTATTTTATGTAGTTTGATCACATGAGTAGCGTTGAATATCCTAAGTATTTATAATACTTTGAAATATTTAAGCAGAATGTTTGTTTGTGGTTCTTAACCACGAATATCGGAATATAGACCTATAAAGTTTATCGAGATTTCAGGTGTGATCATGCTTTTGTATTTTGGTATTGTGTAAGTATGCAAACAATGTATATTGAACTCCTTGTGCATATTACGTATATACGCGATATGAAAGATAAATTTTTGTAAAACAAATTTACGATTAATTATACTGAGTTTCTAATTAATTAAACGAATACGTTGATATTATATCTATGTAACTCTATGATATTGGTTATTTAAAAATCCTATTCATTCAAGTCTTTATATAGAAAGTACGAAAGTGAGTACATTGACGTAATGAGCACTAAGGCAGAGGTTACACAATGTGACAAATAATCCATCCTTGGCCACATAGCATGCTGTTTGAGCAACATGTTTTAATAATAATATAATTAAATCCATAAATACAATTCTATTTTTTATACGATGTAAAATATTCTGCTAAATTAAATAAAACCTCAACAATATTTCATACGCAGTTACAAGCGGTAATTGACAAACAAACTCGCCTCTGACAATCTCTATTTTAAGAATGAATATTCCTCGCTTAAAAATACAAAAAACCTTGATGTGACTACAAGTCAAATAAATAAACCGACTGTGAGTCAACACCAAATGATATAAACGGTGCTATTATCAATATACGATACTCCCGCTAATTAGGGTTGTAGGCTTACAGTACGTGATCCCGCCTTGCTTACAGTGGTGACACGACGACTATGTGTACCAGACCGCAGTCCGCTGATGCAGTATCCTAACCAAAATAAGACATCAAAATGCTCAATTACTGTGATGCTAATAACAGCTTAAATTAGTAAGAAAATCCCAACTAATAAATACTAAACCCTGCTCTTTATAATGTAGGGCTCCTTTAAAATCCCAAAACGTCTAAATACTCTAATGTTACTTTGCAAACTATGGCGACTAGCAGCTATTGCATAATAACTAATAATTTAACAGAAAGTAAATCACACTTAATAAATACCCTGCTCCTTATAATGTAGAGCCCGTTTAAACTCCCCAAAAAAAAAATAAATAAAAAACGTCCCATCCCACTGAATTGATCCCGTACCCAGGTAAGACACATTATTAGAGGGGTTAAAATTTAATTCAATCGTAAACAAAAACATCTAATCCAAAAATAGCTTCCTCTATGTGTTCTCGCTTCAATAGTCCTTAGGGAGAGAGCCCACCAGGGCAGTGAATTGCTTGAGGTGAAGTGTCTATGAAGCACACTTGTAACGCATTTTATGTGTGCTTGAAGTACACGGCTATCAAAACAGTGTACGAATTGCATGCAGTGAGTAGGTTAATTGTATTAATTGAATTCTACATGATTCTACATGCTGCACGAAATAATTGTCGAGAGGGAAACCGTCCTGGAAATGTCAATGTCAAGATATAATCTGAAAAGCTATGATTCGGCGCGCGTCAAGTGAAAATAGAACAGGTTCTATTTTTCAGCACGCATGCTGTGCGGCACTGCATAGTGAGACGACTCACTTTTTTCGCACGGCCGCCGTGCGGCTTCTGTATGCGTCATTGCATATAAAAACATGGTACGCTGCACCTCATACCAATCTCATGTGCACTTCATATCTCTTCACTTGAAGTGCGTGCACATCTTTGGTGGGCACTCTGCCTTGGACTAAGTCGGGTTCAATAGAAAGTATAGATAATAAAAGGTTAAAAACTTGGGTCCAGCCAAGGCTACGACATTTCTCCAACGGTACTCGAAGTAACCACTTCGACATACACCATCAGTGTAGACTCCTTTGTAGGAAACATACTCGACCGGCAACAATCAGCTCCAATTCAATTATTTGAAACTCATTAATCACTAGGAACTTAACTCCAATCATAAACTAAGAACCTCAAAATTCAGAAAGAAACCTTTAGTTTATACTCTTTCTATCCTAAATTAGATTATATATTACCACTACAAGCAAATAGAAGGTTCTTCTAATCAAGCACGCTTATGGCGTTCGACGGATTAGCTTTGAATATCCGCAGAGTCATCACCAAGACGAAAGTTACGCCATCCAAAATGTATAATGCCACGAAAAGTGTGATACGAGGCTTTAGACATTGCAGAAGCTCAGTCACAATTTAATGAATGAAGACAAACCTACCTGAAGGTGAGCTTTTTTCACCAGGTGTAGTATACAAATCTACCAAAATCTCCTCATCAGAAGCTCATCTCTCCACAAGGATTTACGGTGTTAGACCAAACGCTTGCTACTAATGAATATTAGTGGTACATTATCGCCACCTTTAATTTACAATGAATTCATCTTGCCGAAAATATGCGAGGCACGGCACTTGCCGTACATAGTTAATGTCTGCCCCTCATCCCTTTTCGGTCCGTCCAGGAAACCACAAATCCTATGCTATCCCTTTATCGTCCATTACGAAAAGTGTGACAGCCTCTACTTCCCAAAGAAGAACCTTCTAGTAGGCAAGTCTTAAAGAGTACCAAACTGGGCACCACCAACAGGGTCGTCAAACGTCGAGATAAGGATATTGAATGGGAAAAAGAGTAGCGATCAGCCGCAACCCAATACACATATTAAAAACCTAATACTCAAAGATCGACCAACCGACCAATTCCCCCATTCAGTCTAAATAGTAAGGGTTGATTACTGCAAGATTACGGCACTAACAGCCAGAATTATAGCTTTTCGGATCGGAACCATAAAGGTCAATGTTATGGGGAATTCGCCATCAAATATCTGGCAGCGCTCTTGAGAACCGTGCGCCGATGCCAACCCCACTCTGACTGACACTGAAGATCCTGGTGCAAAAACACTTCTCTATAGTGGTAACATTGGAAAATCGCAGTAGCAATCAACCAAAGTACTGTTTACTTTGTTCGAATCCTAGGCTTTGTTATTCGACCGGTCGAATTATCAAAACCGAAAATCTTGACAAGATTAACTCTGTTCGTCAAAGTCAAGTTAGATGAATTCCATAAAAAGCTAGAACATTGGTAACAAAATCATGTAACAAGTCAAGGTAAGTTGAAGACACAGTCCTAGCTAGAGCTGTCCTAGCTGATATAGCTCCTTATGGTCACGGTAGCGTTGGTTGACGTTAAGACTGCTGGGAAACCAATTTAACGAGTCGGAGACGCGAGCGTCGGAAAACGTCGGTTGATCACAAGATATCTCTAGCGGCTGACTCTTACAAGGTTGTTTTAGGCGCTAGAATAAAATAGTTTTATGTTTTTATTTATTATTTAAAAATTTTTTACTTGCGACACTTACTCACATGACATGTACAAGGCACGAGCAGAAGCTGCTTAAGTTTGTTATTTACATAATTACCTATTTACTTATTTAAAATTTTTTTAAACCTTTAATGGTTCAACGTGGTGTCTTGCAAGGTTCTATTTTAGAACCTGTTTTGTATACCATATACACATCCTTATTTTTAAAGTTTTTAACCAGTTCTTTCACTCAAATGTATGCCGATGACACCCAGCTGTATTTTTCTTTCTCGTCCGCAAATATTGACTACGGCTGCCAGGTTCTAAATATAGACTTATAAATAATAGATTATATTTCCATGGAACACTGTTTATCATTAAATCCCAGTAAGTATAACGCTATGCTATTTGGAAGACCTATTGACAGGGCTCGTTATGCTGACCGGGTTGGGATTTCTGTAAATAACGTTCCTGTGCCCTTTTTGACTGTAGCTAGGAATTTGGGAGTTTGGGTGGACTCATCCCTGAGATTTACAAAGCATATTTCAGAATGTATTATTAGGAGGTCTATTTGTAAGCTCAAATTGTTATAAAGTTCCAGAAAAATACTAAATATGAAACTTGAAAAAAAAGTTATGCGAATCCCTTGTTTTATCTAATTTCAACTATTGTAGCACAGTTTATGGTCTATGTCTGACGGCCCTAGACTCTCAAAAAATTCAAAAAATTCAAAACTGCTGCTTAAGATTCATATATGACATTCGGAAATATCAACACATTTCCCATAAACTAAAAGATGCGGGATGGCTTTCAATGAAAAAAAACAAGACGTATCCATTGTGCAACTTTCTATCATAAAGTTAGTCTTTTAAAAACAACATCATATCTTCACGGAAGGTTAATGTTTAAATCTGACGTACACACTTTGAATTTGCGATTTCGAAATCTCCTGACACTCCCTTTCATAGAACAACATTTTTTAAAAGATCATTCACATATAAGGTTCCGGCAATGTATAATGAAATCCCGAATAGTATAAACAGCTTGTCCCCATTTGTATTTAAGAGGAAGCTTAAAAGTGTATTACTTATAGAACAGTTAATAAACTTTTCTTTCTCTTTTAGTTCTGGTATATATTATTATTATATACTTTTTGCTGTTTTTCTTTATTATATCATATAATTACTTACTACATTTATTTCAGTGATTAATGCTTTTTCAGGTGTACCGATTGTATATTTTGTTAGTCTTTATTTATTGTTTTTTTTTCGTTTTTTTTTTTAATATTCTTTTTTATTTTGAGTATTTAAATAAGTAGAAGTGCTGTTGAGGTTTTTTTTCTCAGATTAAGTATAAGACCAACTTTTACCTCTAGCGATAAGGGATGAACTTCGCCTATTTAATACAGTACCTAACTATAAGTGACAGTTAATTTCAATCATATTGTGTAAATTGTAACTTGTGCTGTTTTTGAATAAAGACTATTATTATTATTACATATGCATATATGCATACCAACCACACATGTACCTAACTAGTCAAATTTCTGACTTATAAGCATTTGCTTGACAAATTTCCTTGAGAAACATACTTACATTCATTTTTTAGTCGCTCCACACACCTATTGAATGTGTCATCGCACTGTTGTTATGGCTTCGATATTCTAATACTTCAAGCCCTTGTCAGCTGAACGAAAATCTAAAAACTGTGGAAGAGAACTATTCAAATGCAGTTCTAATGAAATTATTTGTTCTATTTGCAGAAAATGTAAAAAGCTTAACAAATGTATCTGAATCTACCTCAATGAACAACAAGAGTTTTTTACAAATTTAAATAAATTCCGTTGCCCTTGGTTCAACTTTTAAAGTGCCAAGAAACAATAATACATATAGAGAAATGCTAAAACAATTAAATACAATATTAAAATAGATGCTGAAATTTATATCCGTTTGCTTCCAAACACTTGAAAATGTGATTTTTGATTGCACTGCCATGGCAGATCTAATTTCATTAGGGTCTATATCTTGAAATGCTTGGTTGACCCGCGATGTAGCAACTCTTCTCTAGAATTTTCTGGTAATTTCTAAACCTTTTCTTTGAACAAACTCCACAAGTAAAAATCTATTGGATTAAGATCGGGTGATCCAGTGATCATCAATAACCTATTAAGTTCTGAGATAAATGCTTCTGAAAAATATACAGAACAGCTTCGAAATTCTTTAAATGGCAGAATATCGACGAAGTTTTAGACAACTGATCTCAAAATATTAAGATAGTTATTCATGTCATTGACTCCTTGTATGTCACGTACCTTAACTGGTTGTCTAGTAACATGCAGAAAACATTAACGTAACATGTATATGACAATCTATCATAAATAAGATAGGAAAGTATTACTACTATATAATATAAAGTTAAGCCAATTATTAATTAATAATATACTGAAAATCTTAAGCGCAGTAATTTAGATTATACAAATAAACGAATTAATAAATAATCAATAATAATTAATGTAATATATAACAAATATTAGGTTAAGTGGTGTAGATAAAGCCCTTTTAATGTGCGACTAAGGACAGGTAGGAAGGAGAAAGAGATATCAAGGTTCATTAAATTTAATATTGTGTAGCAAGATTTAATCGAGGGATAGATACGGTTCTTTTCTTCATTCATACGGTACAACACTGACGCCAAAATTGCGACGCGCACTTTCGTGTTGTAGGTCTTTTAAGTTGATATTTATTTATAAAAGGTGGTAGTTTTCAGCGATTCTATTATGAGCCCCGCTGAATAAGAAAAACCGCATAAATACCAAATTAATGAACAATAAAAAAAAAACTTTAAATGAATTAAAACAAAAAAATAGTGTAAGGTAGATTTAATGAATGAAAATAGATAAGTGGATGTCAAAGAGCACGGGCAAAACCAAGCGCCACCAGTTTTACCACAAAAAAAGCTGGAAACTTCCTAGATGGTCGTAGAGCTAGCTCTGAAAATGTGACCTGACACCACGTAAAGGCAAAAAAAGATAAGGGCGGTGGGTTGCCCTCCTTCATACCTACCTTTCTTATCGGTAAATCCAAGATAGCTGGTGTCTCACAAGGTACCGAGCTATCTTCGGTCCTCTACAGCCTGTATATGGCGGATTTACCTACACATAAACATCACACTCTATACGCTGATGATACCATCCTCTACTTCCACTCTTACTATACAAAAGCTGCTAAACGTAACATCCGAATTCATCTACCATAATATTTCCACTGACAGATTTATATAGACCGCACCAAAACAGAATGTGCTGTTCTGAGTAAAAAATATACCAATAATTCATGGTAGAGGAAATTAAAGTCTTACTTGTTATATTTCACAATTATAATTGAGACTTTAATTTCCTTTACCATGGAATATCCATTTCACCAAGCATGTAGCCCATCACAAATCAATTATACCAATAATTGAATAATAACACTAATTAAAATCAATATCACTTTTATGAAACCTGCTAGACGCGTTAAATACTTATACTTGTAGTGATTTTGAACAAGTGACTATCATTCGAGCCATACGTCTCACATCAACAGACAGCAATTTTGGCCTGAACAGCTTCTCCTAATAAGACCCCCTCTATATCGCCTGAAAATATACTTACGTACTATTTATAAACAAATCATACTACTACTATGTTCAGAGTGGTTCTCTGCATCTTTCACACAATTTGTAGGACTGCAGTGAATGCAGAATCGTCTGCTGCGCTAAAAAACATCATCAGATAGATATGAACGTAGACTTACATCTTAAAATAACTGACATAGACTCTTTCGACGAATATGTAAGCGAGAGATTCAAAACCATAAATCCATCACTATCACTCCCCAGCTACAATGCTGAAAGCCACACCACAAATATGCACACAATAAAAAATTTATTCAAAACTATCTAGGTGGTTAACACCTACTTTATCCCAGCATTATATTCTAACAATACACACATAGCAACGTGACACCCTACTCCTGGGTATTGTGACTTATCGACCAATATGATTGGAATGCGATATACACATCGAAGAGCTCGGGTAAGTTACACGTTAGATTCATCATTATACACCACGGATGCAAACATACATCACCGCATTTTGCCTCTCTGTAAGAACTTTGGTATGTATTGATCCAATGTCAGAGTGGAGGGAGAATTCACAAATTACGAATTGTGAAGGCTAAACTTTGGGCCCCACACACACCATAGGTGAGAACTTAAATGAAACTACCATACAGAAGTAGCCAGATTAATGGCGATTAAGTCGGGTAGTCCAGGTTCCTTATTTAAATCAAGGTGTTTTTCTATTTAAAGACCAATCCTGACTACTCAGCTAATGATAATATTTTTTTCAAATTTCTTTTAAACCCTCTGGGTAAACATTATCTCCCATGTACCAAAAGGCTTTGCCGATGTAGTCGAATCCAATTCTAGTTTCCCTGAATCAACACCAGCCATCATGCAGCTAGCCTGATCTGTTCAGAGTAGAACCAGGCTCCTCAGTACTTTACTTAATCACAAGAATACTTAATACTGATATTTTTATGTACCTAACTTAACTGAAAATGTAGATGAAAATGCTGAATATCCTTATTCGTGTTAAAAGGTAAAGTAACGATAGCGTATTACATGATTTGCAACAAAGGTGTAAAGGCGACTTTGAATTGTAATTAGTATTTAGTTAAATGTGGCAAATAGGTATTTACATAATATGTCCGATGTTGTGTGATGGAATATTATTTAAGTATACTAGTAAGGTTAATATTAGTTAACGTTAAGGCCAATCATGATATTTAAGATTTTGTTTACAAAGATCATATCAGGTTTCGTTTGATTACAGCTGAATTCTGAATTAACTATTGTAGTCGAATAAAATTGTGTGGTTTAGGTACTTTATAAACATTCCTTGGACTGTGTCTATTGAACTTATGTTGTGCATAAATGGGGGATCCAAACAGAGAGCTATTAAAATAAGACATTTAGGTATACAATGTGTGAGCAGTTTTTATTTAATTTATTCCCTTACATGTCCTAATGGCAAACTCAGAGATTTCTTAGTGTTTACTGAACGTGATGATCAACAACACTTTCCAATTCAAAAATATACATTTATAAAAGGGCAAATTTGTAACTAGGAATACATTCAATTATGGTTGTTTGTTTAAAAAATAAATAATGATTGGATACGGTGATAGGAGAAGAACACAAAATGAAGTTCTTCATTCATTCAAAGGGAAATATCCCGACTTACCACCCATATTCCAGAGTACAGGAAGTAAGATTGAAATACGGTTTTCAGAAAATGGGCATGTTAAAAAGACAGATATTCATCGACAGAGTTTGTGGAGTGAGAGTAATGTAAATGTACTATTCAGTATTCAAGAAAACCCCAATGTTCCCAGAAGGCAGCTAGCTACAGAACACGAAATAAGTCAATGTGCAGTAGTAAAAATTCTTCATGCGCATAAATTTCATCCTCACAAAATGACAATTCTTCAGGAATTGACAGAAGATGATCCTGATAGAACACTTCACTTCTGCGAGCTAATGATGGACCTACTAGAGAGGAATAATCTCAACACAGTAAATATTTTTTTTTTCTGATGGATCAATGCCCATGTTAAATGGTAACGTAAACCGAAAAAATTGTCCTTGTTGGACAAAGAGTTATAGGACCAATTTTCTTTGAAGAAAATCTCAATGGGACATTTGGAATTCTTTCAGGAAGAACTAGTCCGGCTCTTCTGATCTTAATAGGATGGTGCGCTTAACCATTTTGCAAGAGCTGTCCGTGAATATCTGAATGCAGAATTTCCAGGCACATGGATTGAAAGAAGGAAACCCATTTAGTGGCCACCCAGGTCTCCAGACCTTACTCCATTAGACTATTTTTTATGGGGGTACTTGAAAAGCAAAGTTTTTAAGACGAAGCCGGAAAATGTTAAGGAGCTAAAAGCACGAATAAGACATGAATGTAGGTTGATTTCTTCGGAAGTCATTAGAAATGTTCAAAACGAATTTTTCTTCCGTTTAGGATATTGCCAAATAATGAATGGACAACATTTTGAGCAGTTATTAAGAAAAAAAATTTAAATTATTTTTCTTCGTTTAAAGTAAATAAAATTAATTTTTGTTTCATATTATCTTACAATTTACATAAATCAAGAAAGCAATGGTCCCAGCACGGACCCCTGTGGTATCCCCACATCCAATTCACATTTCTTAGATTCGACACCATTCATTTTAACACAGGATCGCAACCAATTTAGTATGTTGCCTCTGAATCCCAGAGCGAATAATTTGTCACACATAAAGTCTATATTTAAGGTATCGAAAGCAGCTGACAGATCGAAGAACAAACCAGCAGTCTCATAGTCCGAATCCAGTTTTTTATATTATGTAAATTCCAGAAAATAATTTGCGGCACAAACTTAATGGCCAGATGATCACCTGGGTTAGGTTGTGATATTTCAGAGCGAATCAGGGTCTTTTCGACATTAATCAAGATATAATCAATTTTAGTAGATGAACCATTTCGCTCACTATTAACACATATTCTAGTTAGTTCCAAAGAAGAACAATACATGTCGAAATTTAGCATTAAATCGTTAAGCAGGGTCATATACGTACTATGTTTTAAGTAGTCTATAATAAAATTCCCGTATATAAAAACATTATAATATATATACTGGCAGTATGATACAGTCTCTGCTAGCATTTTAAAAAATAGATCATAGTTACCATCCGGTGGTCGATAGACGCCTCTTATGCAACAAGTGAATAACAACAAAACCCTGATCAGTGGAACTGCAGAAGGAACTCATGTTTCTGGTGGCTTAAAAGTTAAGAGATCCTTATATTTATTTTCAACACTAGCGTCATAACATTACATTTCAGACACTAACAACAAGCGTTAAAAAAATCTACTTTTAATAGTGTTTTTAGATTAAATATGAATTATTCGTGGTCATATTATAGATAAGTGGTAATTTATTAGTTATCTTACAGGTCATATCTTAATTTATTATATTTCATAAATAAAACGCTATTTAGAACAGTTAAATTAAATATCCTTATCCTGAGCAAATAGTAATGCAGTGAGAATGGCTGTAGACTACCTTAACAACGATTTAAGATACGTTCGTCGGGACTTAAGAGCGTACACAAGTAAGCACGCGCTGTCTTCAAGACACGTACAGGTTTTGTTCGAGAAGATCCATTGTATGAACTTAAACAGTATTAATTAAATTTTGTTGGGAATTAATTTGTCACACAAAAGCAAGAAAATTAGTTTTCATAATGGAAAGCTGCACTATCCACAACTTCGCGCTTTCTATAGAAATAATCTGATAATATTCAATTAATTGGTATTGTTCTGGAAGTTTTGTAAAGTCTAGGATTATTCGCGGATATATTTCAGGAAAAGTTTCCAACGACAAAGTTAGGTCCTTTGTTTGTGGCTAAAGAATACTAAATGAAAACATTGTTGAAATATATAAAAGAATTTGTGCAGCTTGCATTTTTAAAATGTCTCAAACTAAGTTTCATTCAATTCTTTACACAGTCTCAATATAATTGGAAATTTCTTCATTTTGGATCTGAAAAAACAAAAAAAAATGAAGTTTACTAAAAATGGAAAATGTCAATAACTAGGTAGGTACCTTTAGTTTTAATTTTTGAACTTGACTATTAGACATAAACATATTTATGATAAGAGTCAACATATCTTATTTGTTTATTTAACACTAACATAGATTATGAGATACGTTATAACAAACTCAGGTATTTATATTATACAGGGTCGCTGATATGTACCCATATAGCAGACCGCGCATATACACATACATAGAATATGCTGTGGATTAGCAGAAATGTATATTCGGACTCGAATATTCCGAGAATATGCTAAGTATAGATTAAAAAGAATATTTGTTTAAGAATATGCTTGGCATATGTATCAACGCAAAATACTTTAGCGAATATTCTCAGCACAAGATAGGAATATTCCACAATCAATTGTTGTGATCGTTTCGTAACAATAAATTAGTTATTTATGTACATCGATAGATGCTAATATTTACGAACATTTAAAAAAGCTACTTCCAGAAAATTTGCAGTTAATTTCATTTGAAAATATGATCGACAATTTTATGAATATTGTCGGGCTTGGCCAAAATGAACGAAAAAGTAATTCTGAGATGCATGCAAGATTTTCTTTATGAGCACAATAATCTCTTTGACGAACAGTTTGGTTTAAGGGGATAATATTGTACTGTGAGAGGCTACAAGGTTATCTACAAGAATACTACAGGGCTTCAAGAGAAGAGCACACATGGGAGTGGGTCTCTTTGATGTTTCAAAAGCTTTTGATAAGGTTTGACACTGCGGTACAATAAGATCGGGGGCCCCCAATTATCTCGTTAAGGTCATCATCTCCTTTCTGGAAAAAGAAGTTTTGTGGTCTTGTCAGAAGGCGCTATTTCAAGTTCGAAAAAAATCAGAGCGAAAGTTTAGCATGGATCTCCTCTAGCTTCGGTTCTGTATAATATTAATGTTCATGACATTCCGAGGGACATATTTAATGAGCTGTTTTTGCTTGCCGACGATACTGCAATTCCTTTTGTTTGACAGACACCGAGGATAGTGGTGGACTTTGGACTGGAAGATTCGTCTGAATCCGGTCAATACGAAGGCCATGGTGAGAAGGCCTTAATAAGGGTAAATGGCACAAGAGTTAATTGGTTTCAAGAAGTCCAGCATTTCGGACTTGTTTTGTTGCTCAAGAAGCAGCTTTGTGCAATTTATTGTCTCTTAAACCGAAAGAGCACCATAGATTACAAGACAAAAGTCAATTTGTACACATGTAACACATTTTACATTACATTTTTAATTGAAATTAATGACAATGTTTTTCATGAGTACAATAGAAACTTTTTCAATTTTTTTTCCAAAACGAGTAATTTTGATTTCAATTTAGAATAAATCGAGCAAAATTAAAAAAAGACCCTGTCGTTAGTGACAAACCAATCAATACAAAGCAAAACACCTAATGCATTTTCATGGAAACAAAGCCAATGTTACTTTTTGTTTTCTAAATTTGTGACATTTGACGATATTTTGGATTTTAATGTTAAAAAAAAATTAAAATTATTTCAAAAACACAATAAATACCGATGCATGTTTTATTAAAGTTTCCAAGTATTATGATTCTACAAGAACTACTTTATTGTCTGGAGAATAATATTCTTGTTGACGAAGCAAAGTCATTATTAGCAAATACAATAAATAAAACTAAAAAAATACAGAACATGTATACAATCTTAACATACGTACATTACCCATATGACACAGTATACCCATGCTGTTAATCATATGTACATATGGAGGTAATGAACAGCTTAAGGATAAAAAAACGACGGTTAAAACAAACTTATCATATTCACTAATATTATGACAATGGCAACCTTTTGTCATGGACAACAGGTTGTCACTATCTGCTGACGGTAGCTCTTTATGTGAAGGCACTAGATCGTGGTCCATATACTTACACCTTCCCTTCGTCTTTGGTTTGCCTTGGGCGCCACCTGGTTTGATCGATGTCCAAACCAGGAAAAATATACCATATATTAGATCTATTGAAAAACCTATGCAACAAATAAAACCAAGTTTTCCATCACAACAATAAGGATTTTATTAAATAAAAAAAGTTACTCGATAACAAAAAGGTTTGTTAAGTTTATACGTGGAGAAAATTTAAATTTAGTGTTGACAAAAAAAGAATGACTGAAAAGACAGCCTTTCCGAACGCAAGGATTTAAAATAAAAAATGTATGTATAACCTCGGAGAAGATTCTAGAACCTTGTAATCTTTTTAATGATGTATGGTTATAAAAGTGTTACCTTTGTCAGGATATGGCTTTACATTTAAAAAAGTTATTTATTGAATTCAAGCTAGAATTTAAGTGAATTAAATCCTAAAAAAAATCATCTAGATACTATCCTGCGAGTCCACGAGGGATCCTACCATGCAGCTACTTCCATAAGCCAGTATAGCCCCATGTGATCTCCTATGGTAGGCCAGGTGGAATTTTACTCACTTTAGGGCTATCAGGACAACTAGAACCCAAGCTGCTAGGCTGTTACGTGGACCTTAAAATCCCATGTGGTTTTTGGTTTAAGCTACATACACGCCGAGCGGCAGCAAATACGACATAATCGACCGAAACCATCCAAACAAAACCACCAACAAAACTCCTAAAAATAATGGAAAAGAGAATTACCCACTGAAGCCCAACAAAACAAACCAAAAAAAAAAAAAAATAAAGAAAGCTTACCTCTAAAAGAGGGGTGAGACCTCGTGATCTTTTAAAAAAATGCCCCAAGGGCGACGGGCTCGACTTTCTTCTCTAAAGGTATTTTCAGAAAGTAAAATTAAAAGACCGCAAGAACTCTGAAGACAAACCCCCTTCTCCAACAAAATCAGCCCACTTAGTGTTGCTAACTTAACTTAACTTAACACCAACAAAAGAGACGAGAACAGAGACACACTACAAAAGATCCAAACGATACGAGAGCTTTTACCAGAACCTAAATTAAATAACGAAATGAAGAAAATAATTCCAAACAACTTTGTTTAAACATAAAATCGCCAAAAGTAGAAATGGACGGTCTGCGACTTGACGGAGACGCAAAAACTGAAATACATGGTCCACCTATGTGCGGCGCCTGATGCCATGAACCACAGAAGGAAGAAGTAGTGCGCTCGCCCCATACTCTGACTAACGTTCGGTAAACAAATATATTACAACCTAATAAACAATTTTTCGAGCAAAATAATTATAAAATAATATGCACTTTTGTGGAAATATTACTGTACGAATCAAAGGTAAATCTACATTCCCCACAAAGTCAATAGTGACAATTTTTAAAATTGCTACAATATAATCACTGAACTGATGGATCACTAAAAAATTCATCCAAAGTGTAGTAAGCTCCCTTAATTAAGAAACGCTTAGTCAGGTTTTTAAACCTCTTTGAACAGTGTTGCCTTCTTAAGGAGAGCGGCACATGATTGAAAACTTTCTTACCACCATATTTTAAGGATTTCTTGATTTCTTCAGAATGAGGAATAGGTAAGCTTAAACGAAAGGATTTACGCGTATTATAATGAGTATGTGTAACTTTAGCGCTACACATATATCTTATTGCTTTCCTTTGCAGTGAAATAAATATTGGCAGCATGAATCCCAAAAACAGATTCCATAGCAAAGATGAGACTCTATTAGGGCAAAATAAGAGCTTCTTGTTACAGTGCAATCTAAGTTGTTTGATAATAACATAGAGCATAACAGTTAGAAGAAATAATATTGTTACATAAATTATAAATTGCTAATATGAGTTTCAAATTTAAGAGAGCTATCTATTGATAACCCTGAAAATTTACTTACAGAAAGTGTTGAAATTTTCTCATTCTCTATAAAGACATTTTCTATAACACACTTAAAATTCAATACATTTTGTCTTTGAGACATTGAAGGATAACAGATTTGCATCGCACCACCCTTTTATCCTATCCAAATCATTACTCATGTCAATATCATCAGCGAGAATAGTAAATTTCCCAGATATTGGCAGATGAGGCACGTCGTTGAAGTAGACCAAAAAAAGTAGAGGACCTAAGACTAACCCTTGTGAAACACCCGTGTCAGTGCTAAGCTTATCAGAGCTGATGTTATTAAACACGACTGTCTTCACCCGGCCTGTTGGATACAAGCGAAACCATCCAAGGCCTCTTACCCCAAACGCCTCCAACTTCAACAGCAGTATTTGGTGATCCATGCAATCAAATGCTGCAAATATGTATCGTATCGTAAAAAAAGGTATTTGCAGTATTTCAATAAACGTGAAGTAAATTATCAAAGAAAATATGGATAACTATTAATAAACTTTAACTAATTCCTGTGCCTCAGCATATTTATCTATTCACTTGCCGTAATAAAAATTATTCTAAATGCAGATTTAATAAAACAAAAGTTCAATTGTGACGGGAAGAATGTCATAAGGCTATGAAATACGTGATTCTAGTATAAAGTAGAGAAGCCATTCTCCGCATAGAAATGTAGTGTTCCTCTCTGCGGTTTAAAGGATTTAGTTCAACTATGTATTTAAATCACTTTAATGAGCGAGTAGTTTTATACACAATTCTTCTTTAGAGATAATACAATACGAAGGGATTTAGTTTTTATGCTCTACCTCCAGGGACGCGCCAAGTATTTTCGGCGCCGTCGTGCGAAATAATGATGGGCGCCTTTAACCAATATTATATTATTGAGCTAAAATTACCACCCTTCTCTCATAGTTGATCGTTAAAATTTTTGAAGAAAACTCTATACTTTTTAGTACTTATGTCTTTATTTATTTGTGACAAACAGAAAGTACACAAAAAATATTGATAGAATACGAAACAACAGTAACAAAACAAAAACAGTATCAAAGTTACAAAACAATAATTCAAAATATTAAAAAAAAAATTGAGAAATAAAATAGCGATTGTTGAAACAGATAATATGATCATGATCCATGATGGAGAGGTCTTACAAAAATTGGACTTTTCTAGTTTTACTTTTTGCAAATCCATTAACAAGATTTTCCATTTCAAGTTGGTTTAAAAAGTCAGACTGTATAGAAATGATAGCAAGATTTTCTAACCGCTCTTGGCCCATTCTAGATCGTAAATAGTTTTGAATCAACTTTAATTTAGAGAATGACCTCTCGGCTGTAGCTACAGAAACTGGAATGGTTAATAATATGCGCAATGCAATCGTAATGTTTGGAAATGAGTGGTTTAGGTTATTTATTGCAATGTAATTAAGTGTTTCTACAACTACAGACGTCGCGTTTTTGTCGCCATTTTGCAGAAATCGTAATTCGTGTAAAAATTCTGTTCTGTCTATATCTTTCTCGTTTCGATCTTTGTCAGTTAAGGTTTCTTCTAGTTTTTTACAAAAATTAAATTGACCTTGGTCAAAATATTTGCCGAAATCCTCAACATTTCACAAAAAATTAAAAACATCAGAATGACACGATAATAGTTTAATTCTTTTGTGTATGGATGAAAGAGTAATGTCTAGCATTCCGAAAAAGCAATTTACTTTAAATTCCATATCTTGATTTTCAATCGGCTGGTCGTCACCTTCGTAAGAAAATTGTTTTTTAATCTTTCGTGGCCTTAAAATTTCTACAGATATAAATTTTGCATCAACTACTAAGCAAGAAGCTTGTTCAGTTGGAAACATAAAATCAACAGGGCGGCCGCGTACTGCTCGATCTATTGAAAATTTTGCAGCAGTGTCAAAGTGTTGGTGAGAACGAACACGTCGATTCGCCGTCGGTCACAGCAAGTGGACATTACCAAAAGCAGTATGCAGCGAATTTCTACAAAAGATTTGCATTTGCATGCCTATAAAATCCAATTGACCCAAGAATTGAAGCCAGCAGATCATGGGTTGCGCCGTGAATTTGCTAACTGGATTCTGAAAAACGAGGCAAATGACGGAGATTTTTCGAAGAAAATCCTGTTTAGTGACGAGGCACATTTTCAATTAAATGGATACGTCAATAAGCAGAATTGTCAAATTTGGGGGGAAGAGAATCCTTGTGCTATTGACGAAAAACCAATGCATCCTCTACGAGTCACCGTTTGGTGCGGTTTTTGATTCGGCGGAATAATTGGGCCATACTTATTTGAAGACGAGGCTGAAACTGCACTGACAGTGAATGGCGAACGTTATCGTGTAATGTTAGAAGAGTTTCTGTGGGCTGAATAAGACCGAATTAATGTGGAAAACTTATTTTTTCAACAGGACGGAGCGACCTGTCACACTGCGCGTGGAACAATGGACTCGTTGCGACTGAAATTTCCTGGTTGTACTATATCTCGCAATGGTGATCAGAATTGGCCACCACGATCCTGCGATATAACACCGTGCGACTTCTTTCTCTGGGGTTTTCTTAAATCTTGTGTTTATGCCTATAAACCAGCCGCAATTCTTGACTTTAACGAAATTCGACGCGTCATTGATGAAATTCGTCCACAAATGTGTGAAAATGTTATCAATAATTTCTATATATTAATTATTCTTATTCTTTCTAATCCCAGTGAAATTTTGACATATTTCAAGAAATCAATATGTTTTGTTAACAAATAAAAATGTGCGTTAATTTTGGGACACCCTTTATTACTTTTAGTTTTGTATACATAAGTGAATTGTTTTATATTATTTTAATTTTAAAGTGAAAGGTATTATGGATATTCCCAGCAAAATTGATAAATGAATTAAAGTGAGAAAAATAATTTACTCTAAGCTTACTATGGCCTTATTTCAGGCGGTGTAGGGTAAATCTTTTTATTTATCTTTTCCATTTTGTGATAAAGAGAGTGTAAAGAGTTATCATTAAAAAACTTAAAAATTTCGTTAGTAAATTTTTACGTGAAATTTAGATCTTGGCAAATTAAAATAATAATAAAGGGTGATTTTTTAAGAGTATCCGAACTTCTATCCGAGAAGGCTGTGAAATGAACTGTCACTTTTCGGGCTTGTAGTATCAGAATTATTCAGTATAGTCTGGCAAATCATTATGAAAAGAATAACACCAGAGCAACGCTTGAAAATTATCCAAATTTATTATCAAAACCAGTGTTCTGTGCGCCAAACCTATCGAGCAATTCGTGAATTCTATGGTACCCATAATCGCCCAACCGAACGATGTATTCGCCGAATTATAGACAAATTTCGAACGCAATTTACATTAGTCGATATTAAAACAAAAACCAGACAAAAATCTGTACGTTCCCAAGAAATATTGCCGCTATAGCTGCCAGTGTTGATGAACACCCAAATTTGTCAATTCGTAGACGTTCGCAAGAAGTTGGGCTTTGTTATTCGATTACGTGGACAATTTTGACTAAAGATCTTGGTCTGGTGCCTTACAAGATCCAGCTTACCCAAGAACTTAAGCCGCAAGATCATCGTTTGCGTCGTACGTTCGCTGAATGGTCTCTTAGTCAATTGCAACTTGATCCAGAATTTAACCGCAAAATTTTGTTCAGCGACGAAGCTCATTTTTGGTTAAACGGTTACGTCAATAAACAGAATTGCCGCATTTGGAGTGAAAATCATCCCAAAATAATTTAACAATTGCCGTTGCATCCAGAGAAATGCACAGTATCGTGTGGATGATACGTCGGTGGCATTATTGGGCCGTATTTTTTTAAAAATGAAGCTGGAGACCGCGTGACAGTTAATGGGGATCGTTACAGAGCGATGATTAATGACTATTTAATTCCAAATTTAAATGGTATTTATTTGGAGGGGATGTGGTTCCAACAGGACGGAGCCACAAGTCATACAGCCACCGCAACACTGTATTTATTGAGGGAAGAATTCGGTGAGAAAATTAAATTATTTCGAGGAATGGACCTGTCAACTGGCCCCCAAGGTCGTGTGATTTAACGTCATTAGATTATTTTCTGTCGGGTTACTTAAATCATTGGTCTATGCCGATAAACCGGCAAATATTGACGCATTAGAACACAACATAACGCGGACAATTGCAGACATAAGTCCTCAATTGCTTGAAAAAGTGGTCGGAAATTGGATTGACAGAATGCGCTTTGTTAGAAGAAGCCGCGGCGGACATTTGACCGAAATTATTTTCAAACATTAATGCCATTAAATGTTATTTCACATAAAATAAATAGTTTAGAGATATCTAATATGGTCGTTGTTTAATTTAAATTTAAAGTTCAGACACTCTTAAAAAATCACCCTTTAGAACCCTGTCAGTATTTCTTGACTAAAGAGGGGAGAGAAAAGTTCGGTCAGTCACATTCCTTCGGCGGCTCACACAAAACTAAAAATAAGTACCAGGGTCAAAACACAATACCAATCTATGCAACGAAATAGAGGGATCCTGAATTTATAGTATTAACAGGTAACATGATGCAATGTTATATTAATTTATAGGGTTTTTATACAACAATAAGATTTTAATTAAAAAAGAATATATTTTCGGTAAAATTATGTATAAATTTACCTATTGTCTGTAAATCAATTTAGCTCTACACCGAGATGAAACCAACGACGAAAGCAAAATGTTCCGTGCTTTTTACGATCCCTTTCACGTTAAGTGAAAACTTCCCCCAGGCGTTTTTATCACACGCCTAATTTGCCGATAGTAAAACCAACGGTCACGGTTTGGAGCGCTATTTTAAAGGAAGTTGCATTATATTGTAAATAAAATATTTAAACATGGCGTAAGGATCCAAATAATTTTTGCTAAAACAGAGGAAAAATAATATGATTTTTACATTTTTATAAATTTTATTTAGCTTGTACAGGGTGTCAGGTAATTACTTCGTAATTTCTCGGGAACATACAGAGGAGGTCAAAATATTCCTAATCTGTCCTTGAAAAAGAAATCCTTAAGTGCCCCTTAATGGAGATACATAGCCCGAAAGGGGTACCCGCAGCTATTTACTATTTTGGCTCAAACTATTGAACTGACTTGTATAATTTAATAAAATTTTAATGTTTTATGAAGGCCATAAAGAGTCATTAAACCATACTACAATAAATGTTTTACATCGTCAGGGAAGTCAGGAACGGACTTACCACCACATTCGTTCGTCCAAAATTTTGACCAGTCTTACTTAACAGAGCTGAAGACTGATTTTTTAAATGTTCTGGTTATTCCTCTTCACCGAAGGTACTCTTAATTTATTTCGATAAAGCTGGCGGTTTTCGAGATAAATCAGTTCTTATGCGAAACACTCAAAAGTTACTAATGCTAAACACAAACAGGTACTTATTTTTAATACCTACATATTGAATTATTATTGATGGAACTTGTCAAAACCACCTTCAAGTAAAAGGTTGTTTGACTTGACAATGCCTGAGCTAAAAAGCTACCCAGAAATTAAATGCACATCAGCATACTTTGCGTATTTTGTTTTTAACGGTTTGTGTTTATTAGTAACTTTTGAGTGTTTCGCATAAAATGGTATATTGTTTATTTAGGAGTAAAAGCAGTACTTTTTATGACGAGTTTGCCGGAAGAACAAAGTGAGTCCGCCAATTACAGACGAGTCATAACAAGTTGCTTTTACTACGAATAAAACAAACTATTTTTTCTTTAAACGTCGTGTCGTTAAAATATAGAAAGATAAAAATACAAACTTAAAACTTTTTTCATTTAAAAATGTGAAGTTTTGAATTTTACCTGATAGCGTTGCTATTATAATATGGATTTATTTTATTATTGTATTGTTTGATACCAACGCATAATTCGATTTGACAAGTGTCAGTGAATCTTATTACAAGCGATTTCCAAGCTTTAATTTCCTGTTTTAAAAATACCATTTTTTTCAATCGAGCACTTTACTTTAAATAAAAATAACAAAATCATAATTTACTTGTACGCACCCGGAGGTTGCCAAAATTGCAGCAGATGTCGTGGACAATTTGTTGCCAACCAAATCCAGTAGTATTTACGAAGCTGCGTTCAAAAGATTCCAGAGATGGTGTAATGAGACAGACATCAAAAATAATAATTCTGAAAATGTACTCTTGGCGTATTTCTCTGAAAGTAAACTAACCTAAACTAGAAAACCGCGATCGTTTGCTTATTGTTGGGGAACAATTATTAAACATATATAAAAAATATGCGTCATGACGCCCAGAAGGCATGAATGAAAAAAGATTATTTTTAAAATTTGTAAATGACCGCTGTTGTCGCATGGTAATGGGAATTCATAAGATGAGTACTGTTCCTAAGGAAGCTGCAGTTTTCTTAAAATGAGGTACCTGATGCCACAGAATATACCGGTCACTGTTTAAGGAGAACTTCAGCTACACTGCTTGTAGATGCAGGTGCAAACGTTACGTTTTAAAGCGCCACGGGGGATGGAAATCCAGTAGTGTAGCTGAAGGCTACTTTGAGGAAACGATGACCAACAAGAAAAATATTACAAAAAAAATTTTACAAGCTCATTTTACTGAATCAATTCCTATTAATCTTGAGATAAATTCAACAGCAAGTGGTTCTACGCAGGGTTTAACGCTAGAAAATACAAAAACAAGTCAGGATCGCAACATCGCAACACCTTGTGTTAATTTTTCTGGGGCGACAACAAATAACTGTACTTTTAATCTGGTGTACCTTTCTCAAATTGTTTTAAATAAAATGTTAGTTTAACGTAATTAAAAACACCATTATTACAGGTAGTTAGCGCGTTCATTCAAAAAACAGGATGTAGAATTGTTAGCCAAGTTTTTATGGGTTTTGCCAAAAATGACAGTAGGTGTCACATGCCATATTTAAAAGCAAAGATTTAATTTTTTTAAATGGGACATTCTGTATATTAGAAGCGCAAATGGTCCCTTTTCTTCCAATTCCAAAAATATAACACACATAATATGCATTGTTCCCTTAACTTAATTGTTAAAAAGTATCAAGATAGCTATGCAACAGTTTTGTTTCCTTAATATGTTTGTCAAATTATCTTATCAATGAGGCACGATACATTGGAACAAATAAACCATTTTATTAATATTGGCATAACTAGAAAGTCAATAATAAAAGTGTACGGCATTAATTTGATAACTAGAATTATATAATAATTATTTTATAATCTATATTGATCTACGACCACCTCTATTTTCGATACATTTACGAAACACTTTTACAATAATAGGAATATTTATTTTTAATAACATTTCTCTATTATTTTGAATCTGAAGGATGGCGTTATCAATTCTATAACACGAAGTATTATAAACAAAATTTTAATATGACCCCAAATGAAAAAAATCACAGGGTGGTAAGTCTGTGCTCTTGGGGGCCCATTTTATAGTACCTGATTCTCTTATCTATTGGACGTATTTTGCATTTAAATATGCACTTACTAGAGCGACGCTGTGTGGCGGCGCTCCATCTTAGTGTTAGAATGTATAAATTATCTTAGCGATCTTTAATTCCCTCCTGCAGCATTTTCAAAACCGTGGGCCAGTTAAATAACCTTCGAAAATTATTGGGTCTCGTCTATGGTTCCAAAATCCGATCCCCAATTAATCCGCACCAAACGATAACACTTTGTCGCCTGTGAAATTGGATTTCCTGTATATTAAATGTATTTTCCTCTAACCAATTATCCGTATTTCGGCGGTAGCAGCCACTACTAGTAGGGAAGCTCGACTCATTCGTCCATAAAATGGAAATTAAAAAGTTAGAGTTTTGTCGTATTCCGTCCATTATATATATACAAAAAGACAACCTATTTTCCCTTTGCCCAGACGTTAATTTTGCATTCCTGTAGGCTTGTTTTGACAGAACCAATGTTTCTTCAAAATCGTTTTTACTATACCATACGATATAGGGTGCTCTCGTAGTATATCGGGTATAGATTTGTATGGAAATGCTCGAAAATAAGCTAACACATTAATTTCCATTTCTTCCGTAATTTCTGTTTTCCGCCTAACTACTGGTTTTTTCTTTACCCTTTTAGTCTCCAAAAATGTCTTCTTCAGCGATAAAATATTTGTTTTGGAAGAAACCCCTCTATTGGGAAACTGCAGCCTATATCTACTAAGTGCTAGGATTGCACTGCCCGCTTGACGAAAAATATCTAACATAAAACATTTCTCCTCCACTGAATAATAATATCTTATGTTAGTTAGCTGGATTTAAAAAAAAATTTTGCTACAAAATTCGAAACGAGTAATAACAATGAGAATGACAGACTGAGATATAAATGAAGAGATAATCCATAGTAACAAAACTGTTGCATAACTATCTTGATACTTTTTAACAATATTTTCATATTTTTGTCAATGTTTGATGGAATTAAGGGAAGAATGCATAATATGTGTGTTATATTTTTAAAATCGCAAGAAAAAGGATCATCTAATAAGCTTCTAATATACTGTGTCCCATTTTAAAGAATCTAGTTTTTGCTTTTATATGTGACATGTAACACCTACTGTCATTTTGGACAAAATTCATAAAAACTGGGCTAATGATTCTACATCATGTTTTTTGATTGAATTCGCTCATAAAACAAGAACACCACATACTCTTAAAAATAGACAAACTAACGTGATAACACTGTATGTAGTCCAATAAAAGAGAATTATCTAAAATATTATTTAATATTATTTTACTACTTGATAAGTACTTATTATACCTTACGCGGCTCCTGAAAATCCATTGTGGAGTATTTAGGACAACTTCATAAACCTCTCTTTCGTGCTGACGTTAATTCGCGCTGCAAACCTAGATATATTTACGCTGCAGAATCTGGGTACAGCTGATTACAAACAATGCTGGCATATGCCAAACGTCTAACCTCATTTCGTGTATTATAATTTGGCGGCCCCACATGAAAGCACAGTTTACTAATTGAGCTTTAATCATAATGCAGTTTTTCTGAAAACAATATTAACATTAATATAATACACACCTTTTATTAGTTTTGACAGAATGTCAGGAAAATCTTGAAAATATACTACTTTCCCATTTATTTTTACTTTGATTTTATTATATATATATATATATTCTATATTATTAATTATATTACCCCTCCGTTACGATAATGCAAAATACAATAACAACACAAATTTAAAAATATACTTTTTCATGACAGATCATAGCACAGATGACAGATCGAAAACGTGACCATACTCTAAACCATGGTCTTGAAAATTTAGGACTTGCTTATGACTATGTCTGCGATGACGTCATCGATTCTGATTTCAAATCGCCTTAAGCCGGGGACACATTATTGTCACGTCACGTGAGCTCACGTGATAGCACGTTAGGCATGAGACGCGTGAAAATACGCATCGGAGACACACATATATCACGTCACTCCTCTTTTATGGTGTCACGTCTCATACTTATTGGTTCAGTTCAGCGTTTGTTTTATTTCAAGTAATTTAACAAAGAAATGGAAAACAGCTATTCAAGCAGCAGTTCTTCTGATTCAGAAGGGGATATGGAAAATTTAGCTACATTTATGTTGCTAAACTTAAAAACCTATAATAGGTCAATATGGGTTCAGGAGATTAATCAAAGAAGAGAAAGAGAGAAAAAGTACCTCATGCTGTCTAACTTTTTCAATTAATAGTTCATCCATGTTTTAAAGTACCTCTTTGTCAACAAAACGTAAACACAACTCGTAGCACGTGAGCCAAAAAATCTGTTCTGACATGAAATCAAAGACGTGCTAGCATGGGTGATAAGTATAACATACCGTGACACGCGTGACGTGACAACAGTATGTCTCTGATCGATTTAAATGCATGGAAAAATATTGAACTACATCTTGCAAGCGCCACGTGAGCTCATGTGATATTACGTGAGCTCACGTGACGTGACAATAATGTGTCCCCGGCTTTAGAGTAGTAGTGGACGGGGAGGGTTCACACCAAGCAAGCACACCAGTTTATATCCTTTTTGCCGACCCCGCTGTGAATATTACAGAAAGATTAACAACAATTTAAATCAAGTTCCGTATTTCAGCGCTTTTCTTAAAAAAAGCTAAATATTAAATTTATGCAAGACTTTTGAACAACCTGGTATTTATTTTATAGAAAACCAACATTGCACCTACTTTAGCAAAGCTAATTTTAATACATAGAAATATACACCAAGCTGATTCAACTCCAAAAGAAAAGAAAATAAACCCAACAAAAAATCCATTTTTTGTTGCTGCGATAAATGATATGTTTTACTCGAGTACAAAAATACGGTAGATTTAACTAGTAGTATAGGTAAAAGTGCTTGTGAGACAACCCGTTTTGTGTTGATGATACCAAAATATGGAAAAATAACCCCAGGTTGGTACAATGGTATTATTATATTTTTTCTAAATAAAATAAATGGTTTGGCACAATCTATTTATTGGAGTGAGTATAGACTGCGGCTGGACAAGAACGGGCCCCTAGTAGCACCTAATATTGACGAAAAATTAAGGTAACGTCTATGCAATATTTTTTAAAATTTGTGGGTTTGTGAAATTACAATAGAAAATAATACATATTTTAAAAATATTTTTATATTGAAAGTTATTTGTAGTGTTGCAGATATGTATTTTCAATATATTCACAATATTTAATATATATTGTGCTTTATTGAAACAGAATGTTTAATATATATGTACATATATTTAAAAAGTATGTATTAGAATATACTATATCTCGTCCTTGCTTGTGCGAATTAAGTAAATATATTTTATGTTCAATTTTATAAAAATATTTTTGAAATATATTGATTTGGCATATTTATTTTTTATTGCCACAACATAAATAATGTTGGCTTGAAACTGTTAAATGATGGCGTTGCATCTATTGCACTGCCTATGTGACCAAATGTAATCGCTTTGTTAAAATATTGCCATGAACATCATCATAATATCATAGGAAATATTAGCGGGTGATAAATTTCATAATGCCCGGTGATTTTCGTAACGCCCGGTAATTATTATTAAAGAAAATGTTGAACAAAATTTGTATTTATTTTTAACAATTTTTTTACATAATATTATTCTGTTTTTTCTATGTTAAATGTACAATTTTTGAATTTTCCATGAGGATTCCGGCTCCATTTCAACATTAATTAGCATATTTTCTTTTTCGGTAACAGAGCTAGCTATCATTTCTGTTATTCGGTTTTTCGACGTGATGCTTTCCTCTATATAACCCTCCGCTATGCTAGTACTCTTCCACTTTCCGTGTAGCTTAAGGGTTGCAAGGGAAGCACCACCCTCGATAAGAAGTGTGGACGAGGTCCGACGTAGGTAATGTCCTGTATATTCCTTGGCGTTTTCTAGATTAAGAAATTTTGCTATTATTAAAGGAACACGTCCTAGTGTATTTTTACCCACAGGCATAACTATGCATTTACCATTTCGGTATGTAAGGAAAGTTCTGCGTTCCTTAATTCCTTTTGGCCCTAATGCAAGGTACTGTATAACCAATTTTAAGGCATCTATTTGGTCTCCTTTGATTATAGTAAAACTTTTTCACGTAGCAGTTTTAGTTTCTGGTATCTTGACAAGCATATCAGGCCCTTTATCCTCAGTATCATCAATGGCCATTTTTACCATCTCATCGCGTCTTAGGCCGCCAATAACTCCTATTATGAGTACCACTCTATGCAGCAGGAATGCATCATTCGGCGCATTTTTGATAAAAGTTAAAGCTTGTTCATCTTCCAGAACTTTTGACTTTTTAGGAATATTCCTTTTATATAACTTTTAAAAATGCTATTAATTGACAATATCTTGAAATATTAATGTTTCACCTGAGAATATTTTGTTCAAAGGCTATTTGGGGTATATTTTTCCGACTAAAATAAAGTAAAAATAATTAAAAATTGCTATCACCAATAAGCAAAAGGGTTACATACCAATTGCTGTCCTGAAAGTAAGCCATCATTACTGTTTCAGTAATCACCGTTATTTGGTTTTTCACTTTCCATTGTTGAAAATTTTCATACTTCTTGTCGTACAGGGCTTTAGACTTTGCCGGTAATAAGTTTTTCTTAGCTTTTTCAGCATTTTCTAAAATATTTTGTGGAATTTTCATATTTTCGTTTATAAAACGTAAAAGACGCTTAAATTAAACAACTCTTAGCAACCGTCAAACCTATTCTATGACAACCGATTAGAGCTCACTAAACACTTAAAATTGGCAAAAATAGTTAAAAAAAAAATGCAGTAGTTTAACTATTTATATTTTAAAATAAGTGAAAAATAAAGTATTGTATACACCACAGGCGTTACTAGACTAAAATCAGGCGAAAACTATCCCTCGGGCCAAAGGCCCTCGGGCTAGTTGCTAGTATTTCACTATTATTGGTGTGCTACTAGGTGCCTTTATAATACATAACTGAAACAGGCCACTGGTGCGGGATGCGGTATAATGACAAAAATAGAAGTATTTCGAAAACAAATTATGATATTAAACTTAACCCAGTTACTGCCGAAACTTTTTCTTTTAATAATTGCAATTTCTTTTAAATTTTTGGTAGTTTGTCTAACTTAAGATTGTTTCTTCATACATTTTTTGAGTTTAAGTTCTCAAATTTTTCTGAAAACATGTGTTTTTTTAAAAGAATGATGGAAAAATAAACAATCACTTACTAATTACCACCTTTATTTTTTTTAAAGTAGGCAATTCACACAGAACGCCAATAAAAGTCTTTTATATCATACGATGGGTAATAAAACAGCTTTGTGGATGTAAAGCAATGACACCTTTATGACAAACATTACATCGTGTCTGTTTTTCTTGGTATACAACCAAGGGATCTAGTTTGTCGTATCTAGAAGTTTCGTGTTGATTTTCAGGTTGACGGATGGGACCTCTTTTTGATGTTTTTTTTTGTGTGTTTCCAAAATTGACATTGTCACTGATAGTCTAAATCTTAAATGGTCCTTTTTTTCCTACCCTCTATCCGATATAACTGCCAGGTATTTTGTAGAGCTATGCATGTCTAGACAGTGATAGATTAGTGAATAATGCCACTTTTGCCTCTTATCTGTGTCCTGTAAAGACTGATGTATTGATCGGCATTATCGACCCCACCCATGTTCTCATTATATTTTTTTATTACCTGTGGTTGTGGTACGTAAATGTTTTTTTTTTTTTGACAATATCTTTTTACAGGCACAGTTGGCAAAACTTTACTATAATTTGAAGCAATAATTTCAACGTTGTTGTCACTCTATTTGAATAAGGTGATTGTGAGAATTAATATTAGATGTAATGAATTCTAAGCTACCCCTTCCTTCTTTTTTCATGACCATCAAGCAATGGACATTCCCTACCAACACAATTTTCTCACCCTTCAGCCCTCAGCCCTATTATTTTAAGCTCTTCAAGCAAATGGAGGAAAGTAGAGAAATTCTCAAAATATAAATGAAAAAAAAACAGTTGAATATTTACCTTGAAGAGTATCTGCGAACTCTATAACAACACTGGCTCTTAGATCGAAAGCTTTATACTTAGCCGAGAACATAGTAGTTGCCTCTGGTATTATTATGGCTCAATCCATTAAATATATCCAGCTACTAGTCGTACCCGTCCATAATTTGTAGGCTTACCCTTAATAAATTGCTTTGAGTCGTGATGCCCAAAATTTGGAACCATGGATTCGTCTATGCTATGCGACTCTAGATACGAAGACATCTATAGATCTTTTTTTACTTAGAGTATCAAAAAGAGCTCTAAGTTTTGCAAATTTGTTATTTTTGTCTGAATTAGAATGACCGCAACAGTAAATATTTTCCATAATATAATTAAACCTGTATCTAGACATCGCCTCACAAACAACATTGTTATTGGTATCTTTGGAATTTTCCCAATACATAGACCTTCTTGAGTGACTTAAATAGTCACTGTGTAGAAAGACTCGTGAGAAACAAAGAAATTCGTTGTCAGAAATGTCCCCATTTCACATTGTGAGAATTAGCATACATATTTGAATAATTTACTAACATGTCGATAATCACCTTATCAAAAAATAATAAAAACGCTTTAATAGTAGTATACATATTGGCCCATATATAGGGAGAAATGCAGGAAAATTGGATTTTATATCGCTATTATGTAGTCCATGTATAAATTCGTGTCTTTTTATCACTTCACTCCCAATAACACTTGCCCCATAAGTTGACAATGACAAGTCTTCGTCACTATCTGATTCTTCTGCTGGTGTCTGAATATCTGTTTGAGCATCAGCTGGAACCAATAACTCTACTCCCCACGTAACTGGCTACCTGGTAGATTGTTTATGTCAACAGTATCCTCGTCCCCGGAGTCGTCGCCTCTACTTTCCTCATTTGCATTTCCTGGTGGAAATATAATAATATTCGAAGGAGTTTCTTCATCCACATTGTCAAATTTTTCCAATAGTTCATGCAGTTTTAGAGGTCTTTTCCAATAAATGAGAAAAAAAATTGGAAGTTGTTTATTTTGCCAATGTTCTTTTAAAAGAAGATCCAACATTTTACCGCAAAAACTTATTCGATGCAAACTAATCTAACCTAACTTTTAGTTTAACCTCCTCCTTGTACTCTTTTTTACTTAATTTTCTAGTACTTTCAAATAAATATTAAAAAGAAACGGTTGGAACTTACCTCCATTCCATGTGTGGTTAGCACAAAATATTTTTGAGACATAAAAGCGTTTTTCATTTAATTTCACGGTATTGGCACAACATCATAATTAAGTTTGTTAAACGACAATCACAGCGCCATCTCTGAACAAATCTTTGAATTGTCTTTTAAAAGTACAGGGGCAATATCTGGGTTAATAAGAAGTAGGTACCTTTTTTTTTTATTCAAAAATATAGTCTAATTGTTTTAACCTTAGTTGGTACTGAATGCGTAAAAAAAGAGAAAATAGCAAATTCGTTTGGTCGTTTGAAGCTGATCACCCTTTTCTATGAATTTTAAAATAATTTGCGATTCAGATCCCTCTGTGCGAAATTTTAAGGTGTATGATTTTTAAATAATTAATTTTTATGCTAAATAGGACCCTGCACCTACCTATCTCATTAACAAGCAACTTTTTTTATAGGGATATTTTAGCTCAACAATAAATTCAACAAGATCAGAATAGGGGGTAAGTAATTTAAACTTACGCAAAGTGTTACCTGTTCGCACGCAAATACAATTAGACAAAAATAAAAAAACGATAATTGGTTCAATAATTTTTAATCAAACTCAAAATACGACAAAAAGTTACATATCAATAGAAAATAGTAATAGCAAATTAAGTTATTTGTTCATAATATTTATAACAAAAGAGCAATTATTGACATTTTGCAAATTGTTTGCAGATCCGGTCCGTTCATTTAATGGGTGGCTTATGGCACAGTTAATAAAAGTTGATTTAACTCAGAAGGGCAGTTGTTTATGTGGCTTGATGAAGGTTAACTTATTGGAGAAGGGCAGTTGTTCGCGGCCAATATTTTATTTGACATATCCTTTTTTTGATTTGTTGAACCATCACTATAGCGACAGTCGCATGCCATTAGGGATTCCTGCTCCAGAATCGACGGAATCTATGTCCTGTATACTGCTCTGGGTTTTTCAATTGTAGATATACAGCTGTTTTCGAAGGCATTTTACCAAAGGAATTTATTCTAACACATTGAGTACTGCATGCTCCTTGTCTATTCTGCACAAAAAAACGCCTGTACGGAGCGTATGGTTTTCGCAAATTTGCATACTTGTGATAAAATTGTAAATAATGTCCCTTATTTGTTTAATTGCGTGCTGCAAAGATTCTTGAAGTATTGTTTTTACTGTCAGGGATTTTGACGACTATCAAATTTATTTTAAGCTGGATTTATAAACTCGAAAAGTTGGCGAGGTTGAGGTTCAGTTGGCGTTGGAAATAAGTGTTTCAATTCAAACTAAACTCAGTTCGTGCGAAGTTCGTAAGTTTCATAAGTTCGATATAACCAACTTTTATGTTCGGAGTTCGAAAGGTTCGTTTTGACCAATGAAGAGGCTATTTTAAAGTCATGTGGTTACAGCGAAATGTCAAATGTCTTTTATTTGTCGCGTTTGGGCTATTTGGTGTTTACGTCGCTCTTCTGTCATTTGTATTTGGATTTTTTGTTTGTTGTAAGCTTAGTATTGTGTTTTGCGCCAGAAATTGGAAAACCAGAAATGGATAGTATAGAGAATGATGACTCTAATTTGGACGTAGTTATGCAGAAACCTACCAACCCACAACTTCGCCAAAAAATGAGTTAAGCACATAACGAACTTTTTCTTACTGTATTCTGTGATTTACAGAAACCTACCATCTAATTCAAGGTCCCGATAATGAACAGCTGGGTTACCTACCAATCCATTTATATCTTATTTGATTATTTAACATACGCAGAAGAATATCAACCCACTTGGTAGCTATATCTATAATATTTAAAACAACCAAGTGGGTTGGTAGGTTACTGCAAAAAGGAGATTTTCACCAAACGTCAAACCGTTATATGCACAAGTGGGTTGGTAGCATTCTGCAAAAATGCATGCGCAATACGCAGAAGAATATCATCGCAAGAATAAAGTTAATTTTTCATTATATGCAATGTTTTAATTAAATAAATGACAGTTTTAATTTTGCAGAAACTTACCAACCCACAAACTCCAGTCGATTTAAAAAAATTTAATTTTGCAGAAACTTACCAACCCACAAACTTCAGTCGATTTAAAAATTTAATTTTGCAGAAACTTACCAACCCACAAAATTCAGTCGATTTAAAAAAAATTAGTCACCAAATTGTTTTCATTCTTGGAAAGCATGCGAATGCCCACTATATACCAAAAGCTGGATATCAAATTTTGCTTTGGAACCGATTTAATAACAAATTTATCTTAAAATCTTTAACATCAATTTTCTCAGAATAATGTTTTTGTGGGTTGGTAGGTTTCTGCATAACTACGTCCATTTATTGTTGCTTGAGTTAATCCAAAATTATGAATTTATCTGCAACTTAGGCCATAGAGATTATAAAAATAATATATAATATAATATAGGAATATCATTTATTAAAAACTGGAACAGTCTTTCTTGTATATTTAAAAAACTGTGGTTTATCCCAAGACCTCATCTTTTTAAAATGATCATATCCACCTGCCCCCATTCTCCTCACATTTATTGGTCGCGTTTTAAAGCAGCGATTGCTACGCCTTCTCCTATAAGCCGCGTAAAACAAAAGTGTCGCCGCAAGCAGGGTATAATAATAAATAGTTATTATCCTAACAAGTGCGGAAAGAGCCACTTTCCCGCACGCGACTGCCGTTACCCGAACGACGCGAAGCGGAGTTCGGGTAAGCAGTCGAGTGCGGGAAAGTGTCTTTCCGCACAAGTTAGGATCAAAATTTTTCCTACAGGCGTTGGAAAAACTACAACAAAATATTTCTAAAAATTTAATTTTACTGAAAAACAAACACAGATTTAATTTCTAATTATAACTAATATTTACATTAAAAGTACAATTTGATGCATTATGCAAATTGATTGCGGATGAAGCCATTGAAGCCAACTGATCCTGATGAGCGGATGGTTGCAAAGAAAGAGGTATCGAGCTGTTGTTAGCGCTGCTGGGAAACTGTGGAGTTTTTGCTTCTAAATTATAGCTCAAACTTGATGGACTATTGAGATTGAGAATTTTGTAAGACATGTTTTTTTTGTGTGTGATGGATTCCTCCAGGTAGCCTTCGGCAACAGACGTGGATTTCCATCCTCCTAAACGTTTAATGTTTGTTATTTCTTCGCCAGAATTAGCAAGTAGAGTGGCCGAGGAACGTCTAAAACTGTGGCCTGTGTATAATTCTGGATTTTTGAGTCCTATATAAGCTGCAATGTTGGAGGGCATTTTTCCTATGGTATTAATTCCAACACATTGGGTACTGCATTTTCCATGTTTGTAGTTCAAAAAGAATCGGCGGTGTGGAGTTTGCTGTGGACGTAAGTTTGCATATTTTCTGTATAGATTTAGAAAAATTTCATTATTGACTGCCTTAGTTATTACAAAGGATCTAGCAGAATGGTTTTTGGAGTCGTTTATTGTGACAATTATAACGTCTCCTTTGTCGTCTATGTCGTCAATGGTAAATTTAGTTAGCTCCTCACGGCGGCAGGCACCAGCCAGTCCAAAAATCGTTACCACTTTAATTAGAAGGAAAATTTCATCAGGTGCTTCTTTCATAAATTTCGCAATCTCTTCTTGTGTAAAAACTTTTGCTTTTTTTGCTCGAAAACCTACATTTTGTCTCTTGATGTACGCAGTAACTTTATAGTATTTACTGATATCTAAATCTTTCTTAACCTTAAGTACACTTTTCAACATGGAATATCGAGACCATAAAGTATTTGGCTTCCAAAGTTTAGACATTTCCAAGAAATATGCCAAAAGTACTTCTTCTCTTGGTGCTTTTACATTTTTCGCTTCACACCAAGTAACAAAATTATCGTATTGTTTTTCATACCTGACTATTGACTTTTTTGGTAGCAAATCCAAATTTGCGACACTTGCAGCTTCTAGAATATCTTCTGGAAGCTCATCGTCCGAGAAATTATCTATGGAAGACATCTGTATCAGAATCTGAACGAAATTATAAATCAAAGCCACGCTCCGGTGAAATGTTGTAAGGTGTCACTTTGACAATTAAATTTTATGTGTGTGTCGTGGTTACCATGTTAACATCTATGTACGGGGTTTTTGAAATAAACCGTTTTAAATCAGCTTTTTTAAAAATGTTTAAAATAAACGGCAAAAATTAGTGTTTCTGTAATATACCTCATTTACTTTCAATAAAAATTTATATTTTATTTATTAAAGTGTCTTTCCGCATGAGTTAGAATCAAAATTGTTTCTACAAGCGTTAGAAAAACTACCACAAAGTATTTCTAAAAATTTAATTTTCCGTGCGGGAAAAATTTTCCCGCACCGTGCGGGAAAATGGGTCTTTCAGAACCAAAACGAGTGCGGGAAAACGGTATATCGCGCACGCTTGTAGGAAAACATTTTTACCACAGCACGGAACTCAAAAACGATTTAATTTTTATTTGGAATCGAACAAAATCATAAACAAAAAAAATAATAATTTACAATCTGTCAAAATTTTCAAAGTCAAATTTAATGTCAGTATTCTGTACCATTCTATTGGACAAAAATTTCAACCAATCAAACAACAACTTTTCGAACTTTGCTACTGACTATAAATGTCAAATTCGAGACTGTCGAATATCGAACCTCACCAACTTAAACATAACTTCAACCTCACCAACTTTTCGAGTTTATAAATCCAGCTTTATCCTATATGTGATCAACCATTATCTTGTAAACCTCCCAAGAATGGTGACGACTTTTAGTGGAAGGAAAATTTGATCAGGTGCTTCTTCCATAAATCTGGAAACTTTAATTTTGTCAAAAATGTTGGTCTTTTTCGGACGGTATCCCACATTTTGCTTTTTTAAAATGTTAAATGTTAGCTTCAAATATTGACTTAAATCCAAGTTTATTTCGACTTTAAGGATACCTTTTAACATATAGTACTTACTCCATAAAGTACTTGGCTGAAGTGTTTTTCGTAAATCTGCAAAATAGGCTAGGAAGACCTCCTTCTTGAAACTATTTGTCCCTTTGTTGCGGCACCAGCATTCAAATTAAATTTAAAAATTTAAATTGCTGAAAAGTGATCTAGTTTGAGTTAAAAAAATAAAAGTTTATCCGATCTTAAAAACAAAGATCGAGTGATTTTTAGCTAGAGAAGTTTACGAATTTTGGCATGAATACAACATTTATACAATTAACAAAGTAATTTGACAGCATCAAATTAATTTGTAACAATATGTCCGGTTGCCGAGCAATGAAAAAGAAAAGCTACTCGATTTTGAGCTGGAGAGGTTTTTACCATTTAATTTTTAGCTAGAGAGGGATTTATCGTATTTATACCACAAGAGAGAAAATTTTACCTAAAAAATTTTTTCTTGAGTGGTATTCGTCAAGACTATTTCACCAATAATATTAAAACTAGGTATATGGGTGAATTATAAATTAATTTTATTCCAAAAGAAGATAGGAAAATAAAAACATAAAAACTACTTATAATTATTAACAATATTAAATGTGCAGCTTTGATATATAATCCCATTTTTATTCGCATTCTCGTTTTGGTTGGAGACATTTATAGCAATGTTTGGGGACTCTACAATAGCATTAATACTACTTGTTGGTACACTACAAGATGGCAGTTGCTCGTTATTTCTCATGCAATTTATTAAATCGGAATGATGTTTTGGATCCATCTGGAGATAGGGTTTAAGAGAGTGAGAACTTGCATGACCAGTTAACTTTATTAACTGTTGTTCACTTACTCCTTGTTTTGTAAGAACTGATACCGCAGAGGAGCGATTCGAGTGATTAGTTATTTTATTTCTTTTTGTATTGAGTCCAGTCTTCTCAGCTGAAATTTTGGTCCATTTTGCAAGGGAATTAATTTCTAATGGTATGTTCTTAAACCAAGGGCCCTTGTGCCAGTTAGGATTGGGGGTTGAAAATAACCTGTCCGTTGTTATTTGGTGCGGTCGCTTAGTCAAAAGTTTTTTTAAATAACCTTACTGGAAAAAAATTTGTATTAATTTTGTTTCCTACTAACCACTTGCTGCTAGCACAGCTTTTAGATCCACCCTGTGTAGTTTTAGCAAAAATCGGATTATATTGTATTCTACCAGTAAAGTTGCCCATAATATTGATTTCTTCTTTAAAATAATGAATCTTGCAATAAGCGGCCTCGTTTCCTCTCCACGCAAGCTCAAAAGCGCATGTGTGGAAAATTTTTTTTTGTAATCCGTCTGGAGTTTCTTCATCCCAAAGTAAGGCCATGTTATATATGTCTTGTATGCCTAATGCCTTTGCACTATCTTTTTGTTTGGTCAGATCTTCTTGTAAAATTCTTCTCTTAGTATTACGTGCATCGCGTGCTTTTTTGAAGCGTATGTCACTAAAGGGATCAAACGAAATATTAAAGTCATTAAAATATTTTTCCAGTACCATTTTGGCTGTAGTATTCCAGATAGACTTTACGCAAGTTTCCTTATAGCCTTCGCCGTTTTTTTTTTCATATTAAATGCCCAGTCTTCCAAAATTGTGGCTATATCATTTATAGTTGTAGTCGAAACAAATTCATAATTACGCTCTTTACAAAAATCTAGAAATTGGTTCCATATCGACGATCTAGTTTTTATGGTATTTGTTGGAATTACTTTTTCCACGGCAGATTTTATTTCACTGATTGATCTTTGACCGAAACGAATGGTTTCACACATACTTTGGTAAAAATAAATAAATTTACGTGAGATTACAACCTTTCAAAAGTAACAGTGATAATCTACTGTCAGTCATTAATTACCAATCTTAACAGTGAATGTAACTAAGGTAACAAAATTTTGCCGATTAAAAACTATGTTGCTAGCTATTTTCTGAAATTCTGATTGGTCAGTGGGGTCGGCAAAATTATGAAGGTAGTGGTTTTTCCGATTAAAAACAGGTAAATATCTAAAATTGCTACATTTTGATTGGTTCAAATTATGATGAGTGGAATAGTCGTATATAATACCACAAGAGAGAAAATTTTACCTAAAATTTTTTTTCTTGAGTGGTATTCGTCAAGACTATTTCACGAATAATATTAAAACTTGGTATATGGGTGAATTATAAATTTTTATTCCAAAAGAAGATATAAATAAATTTACGTGAGATTACAACCTTTCAAAAGTAACAGTGACAATCTACTGTCAGTCATTAATTACCAATCTTAACAGTGAATGTAACTAAGGTAACAAAATTTTGCCGATTAAAAACTATATTGCTAGCTATTTCCTGAAATTCTGATTGGTCAGTGGGGTCGGCAAAATTATGAAGGCAGTGGTTTTTCCGATTAAAAACAGGTAAATATCTAAAATTGCTACATTTTGATTGGTTCAAATTATGATGAGTGGAATAGTCGCGATAAAAAAGGATGACCTTCTTTTATCGATGTCAATATGATAAAAATGTAAATGTCAAATAGGCATTTTATTGTAGGAGGGAATTTATCATTATTCAAGGTACTTAAAAAATATTGTTTTTTTTTATATTTTAAGTTAAAATACAAATATCGGGAATTACGATTAAGAGGTACCAGAGGCAACGGGCTTCCCATATTGCAAAAAAAAGTCTACTGCTTCTAAAATAAATATAAATTTTCCCTATCAAGGGGATTTAGAAGTAGTTTTACTTATCTGCACGGCGTGCGGAAAAGTACTACTGTGCGCTCTCTCTTAGGAGAAAGTATTTTTAACTTATTAATAGTTCCAAATTATTGACTTTTTTCGTGCGTCGAAAAAATTTTATACAGGACGAGAAAAAGTCTGCTTCCAATAATCTAGTAATAATTAGGTTAGTTTTTATTTTTAATTTTCCCAGTAAAAGCATTCTCTTGTTGTAATTTGGTGACAAAAGAGATAGAATTATGTTTCTCAAAATTCAATGCAGGTTTTTATAAATATGGATTTAAATACCAAGACTGTTTTGTAATGTTTTAATTCAGTAGGTAGCTTATTTACAGAGAAAAAAAACATTTTAAATTCAAAGATGATATTTTTATAAAGAAAATTCACACTTCTAATTTAAATTAAGTAAGCAAAAAATAAACAAGATTAATCTTTTGTAGGCCCTCTATAACGCGTGGTAAAGTGTATTCACAAATATAAGAAACTGACCAAATTACTCTTATTTATTTCTACCTAAGTAGGGGTATTGACACAATGCCGACTGAGCTAGAACCGTCTTAGAAAATACATAGTATTGAAATATTTAATTTAGCAGCAAATAAATATGAAAGTGATGTTTATTTAAGTTTAATAAATTCAAAATATAAAAATAAAATGATGGTCTTACACTTACACTTATAATGCTAAATTATTATATTAATTAATAAATTACCCAACTAAATCTACTTCACTATCGCTATCATCATTTAAAGTAATAATAAACCTTTCTGTTGCATTCCTACTACAAATGTAACTTTCTTCTACTTTCTTTACGTGTTGTACGCAGTTTTTCCAGTTCACCTAAGAAAGTTTTTTAGTTTCATCATGAATTAGAGTTAATACACTAGAATTAAGTGTGAGTGAAATATTATTGCGACGAATTCCAGCTTTAAGTTAGTGCCATATTTGTTTAATAGGGTTAAATATACAGTCGTAAGGCGGCAGCCGCAATACTATGTGCCATATGCTTTTCGCAAGTTCATTGCAGTACCTAATATTCTTTTTGAATAGACATACTTCTAAGCACTTCTAATAAGTCTTTCTTTCTATAGTTTTCATGAAGATATATATCATTATCAAACATATATTCTTTAATTTTGGCTTTAGTGTCTTTTGAAGAAGGAGCTTTGTTTAATTGTCTACTATAATAACGATTGCATTATCTATAACAATGACACTATTTGGTGGAATGTTCTGCAATAATTTAGTTTCAAACCAATTTTCAAATAACTCCGCTGTTGTGTTTTGATGATCGTCAACATATGATTCTCTAATATTTTTTGCCGAGAGAGATAGACCATTCGGCACCCACCCATCTTCAGAACCAGCATGTAAGATTGTTATTCTTTTTCCACGGTTTGACGGGGCACGTGTCACACATTTGCCGCTAGAATCGACCCAACTACTTGAGAGGGTGTCGTGGGTGTCAAACCACGTTTCATCTAAATAAATGATCGGTCTACCTTCAGGTTAGTTCTTTATTCATTTACTTTTGCCAGATATTCCCACCGCCATTTTTGAAGACGCTTGGACTCCATCAAAACCTGCTTTTTATTAATCCTTTTGAATTTAAAGCTCATGTGTCGAAGGCGCTTCCACAATGTCGTTCTTGATCATTTAATTTCTGTTTCATCTGTTGTCAGCCTTTTCATTAAATTGCCCAACGTTGGTACACTTTGCTCTTCATACATTTTATAAATTTTTCGTCGTATAAGTTCCTTGTCCCCTTGGTCCAACGTTCTTGATTTTCCAATATCACTTCTTTTCCTGCGTTCCAAAATTGGCCCTTGTGTAATTTTCCAAACTGTGGAAAATAATTTTTTTGTAAGTAAAGTCGTTTCCTTTACAACTTCTTTATTGCACAAATTTCCGCGCGACATTTATGTCAAAAACACATTCTTTATAATCTGTATGGCATCTGTTGATAAGTGCACTTTATTATTTACTTCAGTTTCATTGCTTTCACAAATCTCACTAGAACACCAAGGAAGAAACATTTAAAAAAACAAACTAAACTCAACAGTGTACGTTGACTAAAATCAAAAAGGTCCCTGGTTTATCCGCATTTTTTTAACCTGAGTACGGTACTTAAAATTTATTACGCCCATATCATTTCACAGAACTAGTTTATTGTTGTTTATTATATTTTGAATACCCTAATAATAGCAGTCATTTAGGTCGGTTTCTTATATGTGTGAAGACACTTTACTTCTGCGAACCGGTGAAGCGTATTATCTGCTAAATTAAGAATAAGCTCTTGAGAAATGTTTCACTATTCCTTAATAATGGCTTGAGTTAACTCCTCAGACGTTGGTATAGTGTTGTCCCGAGATCTCCCAACAACTTGGTTGTATTAATTCAGGTTAAATTTCGACTTGTGTCATCATTAAATAAAAAAAAAACTGGGAAAATAAAAACACTCTTTGAGTATTGCAAGTATACTTTCTTTTTACCTTGACGTTTTTCGATTAAACTGTAAAACTACGATGCTTATTCAAGAATCCCGTTTTTTTTTTACAATTGAACCTGTGATTTTTCTAAAGCACAGAAATAAAGGAAAATTATTTTGGGAGAGAAATGGCGTCTCAGTAAAACTTTGTTAAATTTGCAAGGTTTGTGAAATTAAAATTTATAGAAGCCAGGACTAATTAATTTAGCCTAAGACCAAATAGTAAGCCCTAATATGCTTTAAACCAAGTTGAAATATCTTTATTATTTTCTGAGACATATAATTTGAAATGTGGATTAAAATTTTTCCTTATGCGCTTTAAAGTTCTAGCAGATATAAGATGATACACAATAAACGGTATTAAATTATAAACAATTTTCTTTAATAGGCCCTTTAGTTTAACGGTTATTAAAAAAAGTATTTATTATCTCTAGATCCATAATAATAATAATTATTACTTGCGTCATTCGCCTACGTATAATAATTTTTGACATTTTTACGCTTATTAATAAATGCTATATCATTAGTTACAAATTATAGATCGTTTTGCGAAGGACACTTAAACCTAATAATAATTTATTAAGTACAAATAGAAAGGCTGCTATTTCTATTAATAAAAAAGTTTCTGTTTAAAGAAAATATCTTGTGCACGAATTAACAAGTATACATGAGTAGAATTGTTTAAAATATAACCACTATCACTTTGAAATCCTTATATGCATTGCCTAGTAACTCATTAATTACGCCAGAAAGTCTTGTCGTCACTTAATTACTTACAATAAAAAGCCATTAAAAGGCCAAGTTATTATAAAAACAACTTAACATTTAAACGGGATAAAACCACCGTTATTTCTTTTTTGGTTAGGAATTACGCAATTTTAAGTCTGTAAATGTTACCAGTTTAAAGCAAACTCAAAACGAAAGGCTAACAATAAATATTAAAATAGTCAGAAAGGATTTGGAACATTCAATTCTACGCAAGAAGTTATTATAGTAAGTTGGATAACGGACATCCAGCTAGACTTTCCTGATAACATCAGCTTTATTTTTGGATGTTCAGGGTGTTTATGCTAATAATAGACAAGGGAGGCGCGCTATCAGGAGGAATATATAGGCAACTTAACATACTAAATTGTTGCCCTAATAGCGCCATATGCGACTGGTTGAAGAACTAGATGTAACAGTGACGGGGGGTCGTCGCCAAGCACGATATTTAAATTTTATAACTTTGAATACAAATTTTCGCGCTCCTAGCTTTGACGGAAAAGTTAGAAGCGCGAAAATTCTGAATTAATGTTAATATATTTTATAAGAGCAAAAGGAAGTTATAACAACGTTTCTGATATTATGGCGACAAGCTTTATTAGTATATTGGTTTTAAACAAAAAAACAGCAAAGAGATAATAATTATCCCCTCAAAACCTGAACTATACAAAAATGGGTTCATAAAGTAAACAGAGAAAGGGCTTAAGAACTAGAATTTATAGTTTCTTAACAGTATTAATTATTTTAACTAGCGGATAAAATTGAGGCCGAAAAAGCTTTATGATCTTTTTTATTCAAACATACCTTTAAAAGTGTCCACGTTTACCACATTCGTTATAAATAAAATCTCTTGCAGGGCGTAAACTACGTAAATGCTTTTTATTCTTTCCACAGAAGTAACATTAATAAGCAGAACAAATTTGATCTTCAAAAACTTTTCCCGTATTTCTGTACTTCCGGACGTCACAGACTTTATAAGACTTGACGGTAAAATATAAGCTTCTGAGTTTTTCTGTGCAGCTTCCAACGATTGGGATTGGCTCGCGGTGTCTTGAAGTTGCAATATACCATTTTCTACTAAACGGTGTCGAATATCATTTGTACTGAATTCACTTATAAAAGAATCTGCAATATAATTATTAATAATAAAATCGTATACTTTGTTAAACTAGAACATAGCTTGACATTAAATAATAAATTTTGATAACTTAACAATTTAACCAACTTGTGCAATAAATAAACATGTGTATTAAATATAGCATAGTCGCTACCAACGTTAGGATCTGAACAACCTTATAAAACAAAATCCCTGCAATAGCACAATCAGCTACTGGTTGAATCATTAAACCAATAAAACTAATGGAAATTATATACTCACTATATAACACACGGTACTATATATAAGAGCATCTGGGGGTCTTACAGACTTGAGATTGGATTAGAGTCTTTACTTATAAGACTAGCCCAAATATTGCCTTAACATTTTATAAAGTGCATGTTCGATCTATTCTGGATTATGCAAGTTATATTTACGGAGAGACCCGTTTGAACAAAATTGGACAGGTCAAAAATATAAGCTTAAAAGTGTGTATGGGAATTTTAAGAAGCACGCCAATAACAATAACGAAATCAGAGAAAACAGAACCATCATTGGCAGTATGAAGAAACCGTCTTATTGACAAGCTTATCTTAAAACCTATTGCTAAAAACAGTGATACAGTTAAAAAAATTCATCAATAATTATAAAAGAACAACTTTTCACAAAGATCTGTGTACTACGTTCTTAACATCAGAACTCATATTTACTGACGAGAGATCCGCATGAGCATTTTACCATAAAAATACACACAAATCTAAACAATTTAGATTAGGGTCATTGTGCCAACAGTGAATCAGGTGTATACAGTGTAAAAGTGACGTTGTACTGACATTTTTACTGCATTATTTTCCATAAAACTAAAAATATATTTCTAGGAAAAGAACATGGCGGATGTGTAAACAGTGGATCAACCGACTTGGGTATACAGTGAATCATGATCCACTGTGTACCTTTACACAACTATTTTTGTTCTTTTTTACAGTGATGGCTCGCCGTAAAGCAAAAAACAGGAAAGGCCTTAGGGTTGATACAGAGTGGTTATAAAATTCTCAAAACCGCAGAGGAAGTTGGAATGCCATTCTCGGCAGTAAGACAGAAAAATGAAAAACTAAAGACCACCGATGCAACAATAAAAATATTCCATTGTAGAGGAAATTAAAGTCGTACTTGTTATATTTCACAATTTAATTCAGTTTCCTGACACGTGTTTTAACCCTTGCAGATCATTATCAAAGGCATAAGACAATAATAAATTCTACATGTCATTAAAATAAAAATTGACAGATGATGGGTTATTTTGGTCCTTAGTTTACAGGTATTGGCCAAAGGAGCATATTATAATTATGGGTTTTTTCTTTCGTAATTGTTGACAGTGTTTATTGCATATTTATTTTAAGTTATTAGGCTATTATGTACTAGATTGGCACCTGAAGGTATTTCAATTTGATGGTTAATAACATTACATCGATTTTTTAAGGCTTTTTGATTGCTAATGTTTCTAATAGGTTGAGTTTTCCACCCTTGTGTTGAGCATATGTATATCAGTTTTATTTTGTTGGATATTGAGTGGTTATTTATTATACAGTGGTCCGCAATTCCTGTTTTATTTTGTTTTTTTTTAAATGGATGTTTTATGTTCTTTAAGCCTAGTTTTAAAGTTTCTACCTGTTTGACCTATATATATTGCATCACAGTCATCACATTGTATTTGGTGGACCCCTCTATGTGTTAATTTGTCTTTATTTTCAATTTTTGAATTAGCTATGTATTTACCTAGGTTATTTTTATTGACTTGTAGAACAACCTGCAGTCTTAATCTTAATCATTCACTGAATACCGGGCTCTGATACACTGTGCCCAATATAGGTACACAGTGATATCTGAGTATATAAACCCCTACTGTTGCTATCATTTTTAAAAATGTTTAATAATTTTTAAAAATTGATTCACTGTGAGCGCAATGACCCTACTAAATAATACCTATTACTATTTGTGTAATATTTTATGACAGTAAAAGCTCCTTAAAATCACTGTCAGATTATTTTATAGAAGGTTTTTGCCAATTATTATTTTTTTAGAAAAGTATGTAATATTAAAAAATCTCAATAAAGAAGTTATTTTGTCTGCGTAAAGGTCCATACTGAAATTATGGAAAACGAAGCTGTATTTAAATTGGCTTATGAGGTCACTAAAGTAATATGTTCTGAATTTAATTATTAAAGTCCCTACACAGCAGCGCAGTGATAATGCATTGAATCTAACGCAGCAGAAAAAAAAATGAAAACAGACTCTGAAAATATGGGAGATAGTAATTTAGAACGCACCATAGAAGGGTGTAATAGGCATTAACTATATTTAAATGAATCGTTTACTGACCAAAAAAATGATGTTCACATTTCATTTAACTTGGAAAGTTTAATGGCCAAAAATATTGTTAATATATACAGACTATTATAAAAAAATTATTATAGAAAGAACTAAAAAGCTTTAAAGAAACGAAAAGAACAACAATAATGAAACTATAATAGGATAAAAAGAAAAATTAAAAGAAGAAATAAATAAGAGATTATATACATAGAATCCTAAATTGGAAAAAAAAAATTAAAAAGAAAAATGAATTGATATAAGTAGATACATAAAATATAGGTAAATACCTACAAATAAAAAAAACATAATTCAAAAGCCTGCGTTCCTCATCAGGTGTGCTTCATTTGTGTAAAAGAACTGCGTGACTAAGCGGGGAAGAGGAGAAACTTGAGAGACGGCACCCCAATGATTTGGATCGGACCAAGATATTACTATAACGCCTGTTTCTTTTACTGCTGTAATTTAGCCAAAAAAATATACTACCTGCAAGTTTTGAAAATTTCGGAGATGTGAGTGGATATATTGAAAATACGGGTGATTTGTCAGTTCTGAGAGGCAAAAATGAACCCTTTCCTCTCAGCGGTTCAATAGTCACATCTATTTGTGTAAGCAGAATTAAACGATTTAGTTTAGTTAAATTACTCTTATGATTTAAAAAACCAATATAATGTATTGACTTCTGGTACCACGTTTTATAGTAGAGACATGACCTTGCCTTTCTCTTTCACGGTGTATAAAATATTCAGTATAACCCTAATTAGTTGACTAATGAAAATGTTTGATATTGAATATGACTCTAGTGGCCTTTTTATGAATGCTTTAAAAGAGCTCAGAAACAGTACTACTAAACAGTAGTAGTGTACCCCCCATAAGCCCTTACCCCTTACTTTCAGGATTTAAAACTGCAAGTTGATAAAATTTCCTCTTGGATAGTATGACATATCCAGAAAGACCGCTAGGAACTAGTTACCTTTTCAGTGATCATAATTCTGCCTAATATGACTGTCATATATATTTTTTTCTAATTTATTAAGTTATGACATACGAATATTTATTGACAAAGTCTTAAAAACAACAAATGAATACTGTTAATCAATAATTTTCCTTTGTCTGTTTGTAGCTCTGGTTAAATCAACTGACCATCACCTATTAAGTAAAAAAAATATATATTCTCTTCAATTTAAACTAAAATTTAAAGAGTACTTTTGGAACTATTAGTTTTTCCTTGCTAAAAGCCAACGACCCTTTAAGTGTGGTTGAGTATTAGCAATTAACATTATCATAGTGTTTAATTTTCTTATGCTTTGCATTTCACCTTTTTATTCCGTCGTTCAAGAATCGCATCCCAGATATTTTTATCAGGCGTCTAATTTGCTTCTGGCGCTAAAATGTGCGGTCCGACCAGCCACACCGCTCTTGTCCCGGTGTCATCGAGATAGCGTCGTGGCTGCTTTTGCACCAGCGCCACTAATCATCTACGTCCGCCCAAATTAGCCTATCTTTCGCATAAACAAGTCAGCTTGTATCAGGACATACCGACCGTTCTCTGATAATTGATACATTTGGAATGTCCCCGCTCTCCTCTCGCTGTCTGCTTTAATTTAGAAAATTTATACTGGGTTTTGTTTGGTGGCTATTAAATTTCACTTGGGTTCATGTGACTTTCTAGGGGTATTAAATTCAAAGAGAAGCCTTGATGTGAGATCAGGAGTTGTATGCTTTATTGGGCTACCTTATTAAAAAATTGAATTTGTAGGTTGTCATCAAAAGCTATCAGCCCTTTATTGATGGTGCTAAGCTTCTCTTGGTACTAAATATAAATGAGTAATTTTATACAGGGTGTTCCTTATTGTCATGCTAATATTTCACGGTGTAATTTCTTGGGTCATTTTTTGAAGAGAAGTTTATTTTGTCGGATATAGATTGGAACCCTTAATGGCTAGAGCATGCAGTCATCATTTATAAACATTTGTGGTTCTAGAACTCTTAGTAGTGATGGAGCATATTAGAAAAGTATTTGATAAGAATGGTGCAATAGACAATGACAGTTGTAGTGTGGATTAATGATAGGAGTTGGATATAGTATATGATAAGGAATAATGTAATTATGCCAATTACCATTGGCCAACTGACACATATGAAATGTTTAAAGTTGCCGCAATATTTCTTGTATTTGTACCTGGTTCGCTTTCCACAGCATTCAGGACTGCTTCTTAAATTTCGACTGTTCTTACAGTGCGATGTGCCCATGCCAAATAAGTGGATGGCTTAAAAGTACTATCTTCGCATAGTCGAATGTATACCTGCGCAAAAGTTCGTAAATTAAGCTGCGTTCGATTTGGATAATGCTGCCGATAGAGTTCCTTAGCGTCAAATTACGAATTACCATTGGCAAGACCATTAATAAATTGCTTATCGGCATATTCTTACTTGTAAACTCAAACATCATTAAATACCTCTAACTAATTTTGGAAATACGTCTGTAATTCCGACCAGTGCAACTGACATAATAACATTTTTTTTTCTTCAAACGTCATATAACTAACCTGAACTTATGTGACGTTTCTCAATGACATTAAATGTCATTTATATGACTAGGAGTATAAGTACCTATACTCCTGGGCGTATAAATACATTATAGTACTATAATTTTTTTTTTATCCGATTGTGTCAAAAAATGACGTTTTATAGATCAGATATTTGGACGAAAAGGTAACCTTTTCAATAAGGTATTGATTATTGCGCTGGTAGCTAGGCAACCTTTGTCGTCCTAGTCCGAAAAACATTTTGTCGGACGCTAAAATATTTTCAACAGTTTATTTTATTCAATTATTTACAATATTTATATTAAATGTACAATTAGAACAATTTTGAAGAAGAACGGGGTGATGTAAATTTGATTTTGAGGATGTGTTATTATTTTTGGTCTCCGTTATGATATAATTCTCCAATGTTGAACTCGATTGGGAGACGGATTGCGACACCTGAGTCGAGACTGACTGCAGGTCAGATTGTGGAATGTTGAATATTTTCTTGGTCAGCTCTAACTTATTACTTAAGGAATCATCTATGTAGCCCTCGGCTACTCCCGAAGACTTCCAGCCTCCATGCCGTTTTAGAGATGTTATGTCTGCTCCCGCATCTACAAGTAATGTGGCCGATGTTCTTCTGAAACAATGTCCCGTGAATTCCTTGGCATTCGGCAGTTTTAAGTAAGATGCTATTTCCTGAGGTATAGAGCCAAATTTGTGTATACCGACAACTTGCTTATGGCATTTTCCATTGCGATAAGACACAAAAAATCGCCCATCACTCATATTTGTTGGACGTAAAGCCAGATAATTTCTATAATACTTTAGATATTCTCCAGTCACCGTAAATGATCTCGGTTTGTTTGTTTTATTATAGGGAATTTTTATTAACAAAGCCGTTCCCAAATCTTGTATGTCATCAATTTTCATATGAGCCAGTTCTTCTCGACGACATGCGCCCGCGATTCCAAAAATAAAAGCAACCTTTAATTAAGAAAATTGTTAGTCAGAAATTTAAAATACTATTATATAGTTACATTTACCTTCAACATTAAGTATTTGTCATCTGGAGCATGGCAAAGGAATTTGTGAACCTCTTCTCTAGTTAGGATCCTTGATTTCTTTGGACAATATCCAACACTTTTTTGTTTCAACAATGCTCGTAATCTCATGTATTTATATATATCAATATTCTGTTTTACATTTACCACTGCACGTAGCATAGAATACTGCGACCACAGAGTAGATGACTTCATAGTTTTCGATAATTCCGCCATATAGACCAAGAAGACGTTTTCGGAGAACGACTGTATATTTTTTTCTTGCCGGTAATCCATAAATTTTTTATAAGCTCTTTCATATATTTCCTTAGATTTTTGTGGCAACAAATGTAACATTACTTCCTTGGCAGTTTCTTGAATGTCAGGTGGTGTACCTTCTATAAGATCATCGTCTATTTCCATTTTTAATTGTGTTTTTCAGGTTTTAAAACTAGCAGAACACGAAAGATTAGTTAAAACTATCGCCTGATTGATAAAACGTCAGTTGATAATATTAATTTAATTATTTGTTAGATCCATGGATACGCATATTACAGGTTTCATTGTTCAAACATTCAAGGGACAAAAAATTACAATGCAAGATGAAATATATTGGTTTTCTTAATTTTTACATTATTTTATAATCCGAGCAAAAACACAATCGGATAAAAAATAACGTATGTTATACGGACGAAAAATGTATTTCGGACTATGCGGGTTACTGGCCTCGGCTTTGCCTCGTCCAGTAATCTCCCGCAATACGTCCGAAATACTGCATTTTTCGTCCTTGTAACATAATATACTATTTTGTCGTTTGTTGTATTTTTTAATGTTCACATTATGTTTCAAATTTAACATGGACCTTATCATTGAATAATGAGCCCACCAACAACACTTCATTTTCAGTGCCATTTCGTTAAAATATGCCAATAAAACGTTCTCAGAGTATTGCATTACTTTTTTTCCAGTGCACCATTTGTTGAACTTGACAAAGGCAGCTTCATATACTGCACCAGATTTCGTCTGCAGCAAGTTTTGAATATCTATTCTAGCTGCATCTTCTACCTCGGGAGGATCATCAGGCACTTTTAAACTCATTTTCTGTAGATTTATTTGGTCTCAACTGACGCGACACCGAATTTGAAATATTTGTTTTGATAGATGCCAAACAAGTATCCATGATAACAATACCAAAAAGGGAATATACAGTGAAATAAGTTAAAAATTCAATCTTGTGATCTTCATTAAAAAATTTGTTTTCTTTTATTGTTTTATCTCGAATAATTTGATGCACGTTTGAAGAAAAAATAGTATACCGGGTGTTGCATCGTCGGGCGGGACATAGGAAATCCCATGTAATTTTAAATGGGGTCAATTATTGGCTTCCCTAATTATTTTAGAGAAAAATTCTATTTAGGTTTATTAAAGAGCACTAAAACCCACATTCAAAAGAATAACTTTAGATATTTTTGATGAGCCCGTTTACGGGTTATCCCCGATTTCTTTTTAACTATTTCTCCTTTTTATGGCCCCGTATTTGCGGGCACCAGTCAAGGTAAAAGATGACTGTCAAATAAAGTTGTCATTTTGAAATGTGTGCTTTATTGTTATAAAAACTCGTACATCGAAAATATTAAAGGTGTATTTATGAGTACAAATTAATCTGAATAAAACTAAAATAAAGTATCCAATTACAAGGTTAATTATGACATTTTACATGTTTCAATATTTTACTAATTAATAGGTAGGTATTATTAAATTGTTAGAACTTTAGGATTTAAGAAGATGTTCAAATATTCCTCCATTGACTGCAAGACAATAACCGAGGCGATCATAAAATTCTCTTCTTACATTCGCTAGTTGGTAAACTGAAATTCTATTGCATTCGGCAGAAATAGCATTTTTTAAGTCGTCTAGATTTGGGTATTTTTTATCTTTGTATATCCTGTTTTTTAAATGGCCCCAGAGAAAGAAATCATTTGGCGATAAATCAGGAGACCTGGCTGGCCAATTTACTGTATGATTTAAGCCAATAACATTTCCATTAAAATCACGGTTTAAATATTCCCGGATAGCCAGGGTACTATGTGCCGGGCAGCCATCCATTTGGTACCAAACTTCCCGATTTTCCTTGGCGGCATCATTGAAAGTAGGTAAAATATGATCTTCAAGTAGTTCCAAAAAATATTCTGCATTTAAATTTCGTGTAAGAAATAATGGCCCGATAATATTTTCTCCGAAAATCCCAGCCCATAAATTAACTTTTTGTGGATATTGCGTCCTTGTTTCCACAAACCTGTGTTGGTTTTCTTTGCTCCAATATCGATAATTTTGAACATTGGGTTCATTGTTTAAGGTAAATGTGCATTCGTCAGTGAAACAAATGTTTTTTAAAAATTACCTATCCATGTTTGCTCTTTCCATCATACCAAAACAAAACTCCTGTCGTCGTATTTCGTCCCTATCTCTTAGCTCTTGGTGCTTTTCATATTTGTATGAATAATATTTATGTCGTTTCAAAGCTCGTAACGCTGTGGTGTGATCTAATCCTATGTCATCCTCAAGTTTCCTTGTGCTGATCTTCCCATCATTTTCTTCCACTCACAATAAAACTTGCAAGTCCTTATCATTTCTTGCATCTCTTCTTTGTTCCTGCCTTTCTTCACATCTGCAGTTATTTATTACAGTGCCTTTTGTCTCAAATTTCTTGATAGTCCTTTCGACTGTAGATTTTGCAGGTATCGGTCTATTCGGATACAGAGCAGCAAACATGTCTGACACATTTTGATAACTATTTCCTTGATAATACCATTTAATCATCAATATTTTTTCTTCAGAAGTGTAATTCATGGCTAATATTTTCGATGTACGAGTTTTTATAACAATAAAGCACACATTTCAAAATGACAACTTTATTTGACAGTCATCTTTTACCTTGACTGGTGCCCGCAAATACGGGGCCATAAAAAGAAGAAATAGTTAAAAAGAAATCGGCGATAACCCGTAAACGGGCTCATCAAAAATATCTAAAGTTATTCTTTTGGATGTGGGTTTTAGTGCTCTTTAATAAACCTAAATAGAATTTTTCTCTAAAATAATTAGGGAAGCCAATAATTGACCCAATTTAAAATTACATGGGATTTCCTATGTCCCGCTCGACGATGCAACACCCGGTATGATATTCGGAGAATGAGATACTTTATGTGCCTCGCATGGATTGTCTGACTCACTACGTTAGTCAGACAAACTTTCCTCGCTCAACACATAAAGTATCTCTTATTCTCCTAATATCATAATGCACTATTCTAAAACCACACTGACTATCTGGAATAATACTATTAGTAACACAAAAATGAAATAATTGACTGTACAATACTTTCTTAAAAACTTTGGAAAGAATTGGTAAAATACTTATACTTCTAATATCATTAAAAGTTGCAGGACCCTGAGTTCTAGGCTTTAAGGGTTTCGCTACAGAAGTCTTCGCCAATGTCTCCATGTGGCATTGGGCATTATTTCTTGTAATCTGATGATAAGACCAGATTTATAGCCTGTCATAGCTTTAGCGCCATCACTGCATATAGCATTTCCCCCAGTCAATGTTATATATACTTGTGCGCTTCACAAAAGTGTCAAATAAACATTTTCCGGTGGTATTAGTCTCCAATGGGAAACAAAATAGAATATCTTCTTTAATGCCAATATTTGTATCATATCTTACAAACGTGATAAATTGGGCACAGTTAGATACTGTGGATTCATCCATTTGTAGAGAAAAGTACATTTATTAAGATTTTGCACAACTTGTGTTTAAATATCTTTTGCCAATTCACTAATTCTTCCTTGGATAGTATTATTTGAGAGAGGTATTATTTTTAACTCTGCAGCCTCTTCTTCACCAAATATTATATGTACCATTTCAATTGTGTGCGGGTTACTGGTTTTGGCAACGAGATTAACAACTTTATAAGACTTCACGCTTTCTCTTGACAAAGATATATCCACAAATACCACATTGTGGTTTATCGGAAATAACGGTAAAACCATATTTAAGGTATTCATCGCTGTAAAGTCTGTCTTTCTTTTTATTACTGCCACTTTCAGACGTAGATGGTTCTGCACTTCATTTTAAAAACTTATCCATAATTTGTAATTTATCGTAGACGTAAATACGTAAAATATTTACTCACTACCACTACCTTAATCATCACAACGCGCTGTTTGGAACTGAAGCCTCACACACACACACACACACACCATATCACACACACTGCTTGGCGCCCCTAAAAAAGTTGGTGTCGGGGTCGTTTATGACGATAGGGGGCAGTAATATCGTAATTGGAAGCTTGTCTGAAAAGGGGGTTTGGGTGATCTGGGGCCGAAGTTAGAATCTTCGTATTTCTCTCGTGGAGAAACTGGGAAAGTGGTGTGTGTTTGATGTCGCGGTTTAAATCTACGTTACGGATGAACCATTGGATGTCCATGGCGGTGCGGATGTAATGATTTTCGAGGGATTGGAGACGGCCGATGTGGAAGGGGGCTGCGTGACCCCACGCCACTGAACCGTATGTGAGGGCGGGTCTGATGATAGTTTTCATGAGGAGGGTTTTTGTGGCTTAGTGCGCTGTGGCGATTGAGGAGGGAGTAGAGAAGGAAGTATGTTATTCTGGCTTTGTTGAGTTCACCTTGTATATGGCGTTGGTAGTGGTAGGTTTTGTCTAGGGTGATACCGAGGTATTTCACTGCGTCGGACCATGGGACATCGCGTCCATTCAGGTTGACCGCGTCGAAGGGAGGTTGCCTTCTGCGTGCAAACTGGATGGTTTGGGTGAAGTCTCATTGCGCTTCGCTGCTTATATAAAGCCAAACCAAGGTTTCGAGAACGTACCAGAGTGCTATCTAGTAGCGAAGTAGCGAGTAGCGTTTTCGCGATTATTGTGAAGAAGTATCGCGATGTAGACACAAACAAAAATATTTCGATGTACCTACAATGTGTAGTAGATTTTTTATCATTTATTTTTATTGTAAATGGTAGTCTGGCAGATGAACTACTGGTTATCAGTGGGACAGATAGAAATTAAAATAACTATTAAAATTCAGTGATAAGTCTTTTAAATATGAACACATAACCCATAAATTAAAAGACGCCGGATGGCTTTCAATGAAAAAAACTAGATATGTTCATTGTGCAACTTTTTATCACAAAATTATTATATCAAAAATACCATCATATCTGCATAAAAAGCTGTCATTTAGATCTGATGTGCATACATTGAATTTGCGATTTAGGGGTCTCCTTACACCTCCTCTGCATAAAACAACATATTTCGAAAGATCATTTACCTATAACGTTCCGGCAATTTATAATGATATCCCGAATAGTAAAAAAGGCTTATCCCCATTTATATTTAAAAAGACTTTGAAAAGTGTATTACTTGCAGAATAGTTTTCCTTTTGGTTTTGATTGGTATGGATTATTATTACTATGTACTTTTGGTGTTTCCCTTTACTATTCTTTTATTATTTATATATCCCCGTTTAAATAAGTTTTTTAGGTGTAGGTACCTATTATAGATTTAATTTGTTTTTTTGTATCAAACTACTTACCATTTTTCATATTGGATTGCATTTTGCATTTTTTTTTTTCCCTCTTTCTTCTTAATTCGTTTTGAGCATTTAAATAAGTAAGTGCTGTTTAGGTTATTTACGGTTAAGTGTAAAACCAACCTCTACCCCTAGCGGTAAGGGATGAACTTCGCCCGTTTAGAACAGTAACTTCTTTACTTTATATGTATTGTAAATTGTAATTTATGCTGTTTTAAATAAAGATTATTATTATTATTATTATTATTATAAGTAGAGAGAGAGATAGGGGGTCGCGAATAAATTTTTTAACAAAAGGGATCGCGCATTAGATAAGTTTGGGAAACACTGGTCTAGTTATATACCATAAGGTGATACGTCTTAAATTGTGATCCTGTTCCTTTTGTTTTGATATTTATTTATCATTTCTCTTATATAAAATAAAATATTTTCCTTATATCTATTTGTGTTTTACCATCCGTGGTCCACCTTATTTGTCTTTAAAAAAAAGTCGCCATAATAGACTCCAGTGACGTGTTTATGTATAATTTATTATAGTATAAAAAAAATTTGCTTCAATAATTTCTTCCAATGTATGGCCTTTTAGAAAAATGTCATTAAAAGAAAAAAAAAGAATTGGTTTATATTTGGCGATAGAAAGGTAACGTTTCTGTTTTAGAGTCACATATTATCAGTTTGTCTTATTTAGAATCAACAGCACGGTCAGCTAACGAGAACTAAATCAAATACTGGATACGAACAGCTTGTTGTTCCGTCGTAATTGCTTTACATATTCATGTTGATTCCAATCAGACTCCTCGTAGTTTTTCGTCATATATCGGCCGTAACCGCTTCGGAAAAACTTAACCGTGGCTCGGGGAAAATCTCGCAGTTTTCCCTAAAGCCCGTCGTATAATGTTCAACTGGGAGCACAGGCGTTCCATCATTTAGCCCAGCTTAATACGCGTATGTCAACTTGTGCGACATTGTGAAAAGGTCTAAGAAGAGTATGGATGAACGATCTGAAAAACAATTTGATTGTTCGGGGATGTTTACGATTTACGGTGTTTTCGCGTCAAAGCATTTACGGATTGTCTTGGTGATAAAAATATGGTAAGTTTTTTTTTAAACAGTTCGTTTCGTAACACAGTAAGACTTTTGAAAGTCTGATTTTATTGATGTGTTTCATAATAAAGCCAAAATTTCAATACTAGAACACGAATTCCTATATTTGACTGCACAGTTTGTGTACAACCAACATTAGGTGAATATACAGTGAGTCCCAAAAATAATATCTAAATTCATTTAAAACTTAGCGGTGCATTTTTTGAAATAACGCTCGGACCCGTCGAGTTCTATTTCTTAATGTGTTTTTTTCTTATGGTAAATTCATGTCTATAGGGTAGCCCAAAAATATGCTACTACCATCAACTTCATTTTCTCAAATAATAACATATATTTTTTTTTTCATTTTTGTATTTTGCATCAAATTATAAACATAAAACAGTACCATGTTCTATACCTAAACTCAACAGCTATCGAAGAAATTACGATAAAGCAGATCAATAAGTAAGACCTGTTTAATTAAAAAGAACAGAACAACAAATCAAATTAAATGTTGAAAATGTGCGCCCTTTACGGCTTGACAATATCAAAGGCGATCAATAAACCCTTTTTGCACCTTCTCAACCATTTCCGGAGCTATGACACGCACTTCTTTTCGGGTTCTCTTCTTCAATTCCTGCAAATTGTTTGGCCTGTCAACAAATGCATTCGATTTCAGGAAACTCAACAAAAAAAAGTCCAGCGGAGTTAGGTCTGGCGATCTAGCAGGCCATTCGATAAGTCCTCGCCTTCCTATCAACCGATTGGGAAAGGTTTCATCCAAAAATGTATGCACAGTGGCAGCATAGTGCGGAGGAGCACCATCTTGCTGGGACATCAGTTCTTGGTCAGAGCAATCTGGGTTCAATGGATTTCGAATTAAAGCCACTAATGCTGAAACTAATTCAAGTCGGCGAAATTCGAGATATACTTGTACAGTTAAAAAATGTTCAAAGAAATATGGCTCAATTACTCTTCCGTGCTACTTTACACCACACATTTGTTTTGTGAGGGTACTAGCGGAGAACCTTCATCACCCAATGCGGATTTTCTATTGCCCAGTAACGACAATTTTGTGTGTTCACATTACGCCTATCGAAATCAACTTTACATAACTCGTGCACTGGAATAACTTTGTATGGTTGATATTTATGCTTTTGAACTAGTCGGTGAACAATAGATTTCCGCATATGTAAATTGTTCCCAGTATGCGACAAAGGAGCACACGGATTTTCTTCCGAGGAAAGCAAACCGTCAAGTTGTTCATTTTCATCTCGAGACGAACGACCAGATTTAGGCAAATCTCTAACATGACCGAATTCCCTAAATTTGACCTCTATTCTATCATCACCCTTTGACATATGTGAGGACAATCAGGATGGATTTCATTGAATATTTGAGCTGTTTCTATTTGAGTACGTGTTCTATCACGAACCTCAACCATGCATAGAATTTCAATTTTTTCTTGTTCCGTTAACTTCGCCATTCTGAAAATCGCAACTTTGCAACTACGCCATTGACAAGGGAGATGCGCTTATGGCAGGGATAGATAAGCAACTCAACATACTAAATTGGTTCCCTTATAGCGCCATTCGTGTCTGGTTGAAGAACTAAATGTAGCACTGCGGGCGAGGGGCAGGGGGTCGGCGCCACGCATGATAATTTAAATTTCACAACTTTGAAATCAAATTTTCGCGCTTCTAACTCTGATGGAAAATTCAAGCAAAAGAACCAACTCAAAGTTCCAGTCTCTTGGTTCTTTTGTGTTGGGTTTTTTGCTTCAATATTATATTCAGGTCTCTTAGAGAAATATGGACACTTTTTTGATCTGACGGAAAAGATAGAAGCGCGAACCTTTTGAATTAAAGTCAATATATTTTGGGAGATTAAAAGGAAGTTGTAACAACGTTTCTGATATGGCGACAAGCTTTATTAATATTAGATATTTACATAAATTAATATAATAACAAGGCAAATTTTATCTAGGATTGTGCTGTAAAGAATTAACATAGAAATAGTATTCAGCTTAAAATAGGATCCTCTTCTGCCTTGCTCAATTTTGTGGTCATATCCAAAATGTGTGTGATAAACTCTATAAGTTGAATGCCAATCTTATCTTTGCCACAGAGTAATAGATTTTGAATATCATTTACCCAAAGTTTATGCGTCTAAAAATACACGGACATTATACTTAGATCGTAAACTGTCATAACTCTAAGAAAATCAGTATATAAGTAATGTTTATGATTATTCAGGATCAAAAGGTGTCCTGCATTCATTTTTTTAGATAGCAACAATATTTTGTATACAGTATAGGTGCAAGGTGCCTTTTTGGCTCTTCATGATATACCCTTTTTGTTACTTCGCTAAAACAACAAAAAACTTACCTGGTCGCTTTTTGGAAACCTGTACATTTTCACACGTTTCCCACTTTGTACTTTACATTCGGGAACGCAATAATAAATCACCATTTTAGCAGAATAAACTTAATAAACTTATACGTCGCGCCGCTTCGTTTAATAATTTATTTTAAAATGTCAATGTCGGTTGGATCTGACTCCGGTAGATATTTTTATTATGGATCAGCGCATAAGTCATATTTTTATTTTTATTGCACCTTACCTGGTACGGTTGAACGTTCTATATACTGTTGAATGAAGAGAGAGAAAGATACAGAACGTTCACTAAGCTCACTCTAAATACTTGTTTTGTCGCTACCAAGGTTAGGATATGAACAACCTTATAAAACAAAATCCCTACAATAGCGCCATCAGCGTCTGGTTAAAGAAATAAACGAACGGAGAACGACCTTACCATTTAAGTTATCCTAGCCTGAACTACGCTTGAGAATTACTTATTTGAAGTTGTCATACAGTTTCTATGGGACTAAACAGTGACAAGTCAACATTCAGAAATACCAGAATTGAAAAAAACAAACAAAATAAACACACAATGGAATGTTTTGCTTGATTTACAAATAAATCCTCAGAAATACGGTCTTACTTGTTGATATGTTCAATCGTAATTTTTTCGATAACTGTTGAGTTTAGGTATAGGACATGGTACATGAGATATATTGAGAATTCGATGCAAAATTCAAAAATGAATTAAAAAAATAGATATTTTATAATGAGCAATTTGGCTTTAGAAAAGAACACTGTACAGTGAGGCAGACGACGAGACTGGCGATCAGAATTTTGGAAGGATTCAACAGAAGAGCACACACGGGAGCTGTTTTCTTTGACGTCTCAAAAGCTTTAGAAAAGGTCTGGCACTGCGGCCTGGCCTTAAAATTGATTAGACTGGGGGCTCCCAATTATCTTGTTAAGATTGTTGTTTCCTTTTTGGAGAGAAGGAGTTTTGCAGTCATGTTAGAAGGCGTGCTTTCTGAGACCAAACACATCAGGGCAGGAGTCCCACAAGGGTCTCCTCTCGCTCCGATGCTGTACAATGTTTACGTTCATGATATATCCCGAGAGACAGATAACGAGCTGTTCTTATTTGCTGACGACACTGCAATTACTTCAGTTTCAGATCAACCGCGGCTGGTGGTGGCTAGATTGCAGAGACACATACGAGTATTAGAGAAGTGGCTTTCGAGGTGGAGGATTCGCCTAAATCCTGCCAAAATGAAGGCCATTTTCTTTTCGAAGAGCAGAGTTAGAAGACCCGAGACTACGCTCTTGGTTAACGGTATTCGGATAAACTGGGTCCAAGAAGTCAAGTACTTGGGACTTGTTTTTGATGAGAGACTTAACTGGAAAAAGAACTCCGAAATGAGATTAAAAAAAGCTGCTAATCAGCTTCGTTCTATATACTGTTTGTTAAATAAAAAAAACAAGATAGGTTATAGAATTAAAGTTAATTTATACAAGACCCTCGTCAGGCCGGTCCTGACCTATGAAGTGCCAACATGGTGCACCATTAGCAGGACAGCGCATAACAAGTTCCAGGTGCTACAAAATAGAGCGTTAAAAATAATTGCGGACGCTCCGAGATATACTGTCAATAGAGTACTACACAGAGACTTTGAAATACCGACACTGACGGAATTTTATGACAAAATAGTAGTGGATTACTACAAACGTACGGACGTATCCACCAATCCACTAATTACAAGTTCACATATACAATCACCGCCGAATTCCACCTACAAGTTTCCTAAGAATTGGTTGCCTCCAGCAATAGTGGAGAGGCACTAACGATGGAAGCCTCGACAAATTAAGCGATTATTTTAGCTGAAAGAAGAATAAGCCCAAAAAGACGCTCATACCCCCTTTTAATCGATCCAGGGCTTCGCTCAACTCCATTTTCTTATTTGAAGTTTGGCCAACAAAGGTCCCAATGAATAATAGAATTTAAAGGCAATGCCTGACTTAAAAGAGAGAGAGAAAGATCCAGAAGAAGATATTTTTATTTGTAAATATGAAGTTGAAGGTCGTAACTTGTTTTTAGGCTAACCTGTATACATGAATTTGCCATAAGAAAACACACTAAGAAATAAAAATCGAAGTGTTCGAGCATTTTTTTTAAAAACACACTAAGAAGATTAAGATAAGATTAAGTTAAGCACAAGCGTCCATTTTGCGTTGCTTGGTAACGGAGTTGACATCGACAGAAGAGGAAAAAATAATTTTTAATAATTTCTTCTTTTTTTTTCTAAAATGATGTTACAGAAAGTATAAGTTAGAACTCGTATGATTTTCTACTTATTATAGAATATAATATTAAAGGTAATAGCAATAAGCTTCTGCTTTAACTGAATATAGAAATAGTAAGCGCACTCCCCTTGTATATGCACAGAAAAACCGTTGAACAAGTTCCAAGCGGACGAACTGTGGGACTTAATGACGTCACCACTTCGCGAACGTGATTGACTTCAAATTTTTAGGGCTGACCATAACTTATAAATGCTTCATTTAAATTAGGTAAAGAGTGTAGCTTGAGGTTTGACTAAATGAGCCCATCGCTGTGTGTAACTCAATGAGAAAGACCCTGGTGTTTTTGGGAGAAGATATACAGACTGTCCACGGATAGGGTTTACAATAGCACAAATGGATGAAAAATTTCACTTTTCGGGAAAAAGTCATTCTTGATAAAAAGTTTTGCTTGTAAAAAAATGCAATTCACGAAGAGAAAATTTTGATTTTTTACACAGGGTTCGAAAAAACTTCAAAAACATGATTTTTCTCCAAGAGTAAACTACCTTTATTTTTTATTTTTGACCAAAATGGCAATTAAAAAAGTTATTTAGAATAACGTTTGTAATTTAAATCCGAGATTTAAAATAAATCTTCGATTTTTTTAACTTTTACAATTTTTAGAGGTAAATGAACATTTTGCTGCTCAATAAAAATATTAATATAAAATTTTATTAAACTCTATTTTCATAGTGGGTGGTGTGTATCTTATTTTAAAATTTTAAATGCATTTCTACCATCTTTTGTAAAAACAAGGATTTTTTTTTTAACTTTTTATTACTTTGCTTTACGTATGGGGCAAATTTGAAGTTGTCAAACAGAATTTGATGTGTTTTGAAAATGTTTACCTTAGGACAAAGGGTTTATTTAGTTCAATGTTTCGGTGCGGGCGAATGTTCTTACAACTTTGTGATAGAGAAATTTAATCAAAAATATCCTAACGTTTACGTCTCAAAATGGGCCTTCATAAATGATTAAGAAAACTTTAGCAAACTGGTTCAGTTTCCAATTAAAAAAAACAAAAACTATGATCAGAATGACGCAGCTTCCCTTATCGTATTGCAGTCTGTTGCTGATAATCCTACCCTTTTCATTACGAAACCGAGCTCAAGAACTTCATGTAGTAAAAAAATCTCACATTCGGAACATTTTAAAGGCAAACAAATTATTCCCATTTAAGCCAACTTTGGAAGAAGGAGACGAAGCCAAACGTTTGGATTTCTGTCTTTGGGTCGGAGACAAAATTGTAAGTGGAAACAGTAATTTTCATAAATTTATCATGTTTCCGATGAATCGACATTTTCAACAAACGGGAAAGTGTCTTCTGCGCATATTAGATACTGGAGCAAAAATAATCCCCGTTTTAGAATTCCTGCTAGAAGACAATATTACAAAAAAGTAAATGTCTGGTGTGCGATTTCACATTATGGCATTATTAGCCCATACTTTTTTGAAAACACGTGTAACCGTAGGAGTTACCTTGAAATATTGGAAACATTCTTTTTTGACAACCTAGAAGAATTGCCTCTCCAATTTAGGAACGAAATGTACTTTCAACAAGATGGATGCCCTGCGCATTTCGCAATTGAAGTGAGGGAATGGCTTGATAATACATTTGGCCACAGACGGATTGGTCTGAAAGGTCCGGTTCTGTGGCCCCCAAGGAGTCCCGATTTAACTATTTCAGATGCCTATCTTTGGGGGCGTCTCAAACAATTAGTGTACTGCCGTCCAATTGAGAACGACGTACAACTTCTGAAACAGCGAATTGTTGAAGGTGTTCAAACAATTTCCATTGAAGAAATTCGAAGAAGTTTTGACCACATTCAATTACAGCTGGAAAAATGTGTTGAATATGGAGGGGGGTGTTTGAATAGCAAATTATAAAATTATTATTTGTTGTTATTTTAAGACTTTGTTGTGATATTTCCGGGGTCATTTCATTTGTGAAATTCAAAATACATATTTCTGGTAACACCACAAATCAGTTTTTGAAATTTTTTAATGCACCTCTGTAAGATATAAAGTCAATGATAATGTATGTATTTCGACCGCTAATGCTATCCAAAAAAAAATTTTCATTTACCTCTAAAAATTAAAAAAACTAAAAAAAATCAAAGATTTATTTTAAATCTCGGATTTAAATTACAAACGTTATTCTAAATAAGTTTTTTAATTAACATTTTGGTCAAAAATGAAAAATAAAGGTAGTTTACTCTAGGAGAAAAATCATGTTTTTGAAGTTTTTTCGAACCCTGTATAAAAAATCAAAATTTTCTCTTCTTGAATTGCATTTCTTTACAAGCAAAACTTTTTTATCAAGAATGACTTTTTCCCGAAAAATGAAATTTTTCATCCATTTGTGCTATTGTAAACCCTATCCGTGGACCGTCTGTATATTTTATAAATATTTGCACTCATCAAAAGTCAATATGGCAAGAGCAACATGGCAATAAAGTATGTCAACGCCATTATATCGAGACCTTTATGTATCACCCAAAGCGTTTCCAGCTCCAAATTATAAAAAAAAAATTTCTTAAATTTACATAGCTTTCCACTTTAAACAAGTATACTTAGAAATAATGTGACGATCGATTCGATTGTTATCGAAAGTTATTTAACAAAGCTACTTAATTTAATGCCGATGACGAAAACATAACGAGCCTAAAGCTCAAGGAACATTAAGAAAGTGATTATTTTAATGATCACCTTTATATTGTTTTCCTTGATAAAACAATCAATATCGCTTAACAAAATTTGGGTTTATTTACTGAAACTATAACGGGACATTAGCCGGTATTAAGGAAAAGCCTTTATTCAATTCAAGATTTATAGTTTTGGACTTAAATAATTAATAGACGAAACTTTCTTGTGGAATGAATTATTTATAAATAGCGTAGGCTTAGGTACATTTCATGATGTCGTTCTAATAATAAGTATAAAAGAAAATGTGCGTGATACGCCTGACTAGTTATTATTATACATCGGAATTTGCCGTTTAAGTTTTTAATACGTGAATATTACTTTCACTTACCTATTATTATTATTTATAATTAACTTTAGCGTTTTGCTTGTTCTTTCTTGTATTCTTCGTATCGTTATCAGTAATTAATTAGATAATTGAGAATTTAACAGTTATCTAATTGTTACCGCTTACTGCCAAATTGCCCCATGTTAATTTTCCATTAATAATACGACACTTTTCATAAAAGTATTTATTATCCTATATTAAAATAATAAAAATATATAAAAGTTGATAATGGGCAAAACCTAAACTTAAATTCGCTATAAATAATTATAGGCGATTTTAAGTTTCCTACTAATTGTTATTAATAACATGTTACATCATAGGGGGACCTTGGTTAGAAATGAGATCAGTCTGTATAAACCCTACATATCACTACACTGATAAAATTAATTATTTCAATTAAAAAAATTTACCATTGACTCAAATAAATATTTGTTTCCTATTAGCCAAACAAATATGTATTTCAAAAATATCAAGGGATTATTTGCCTCAATTAGTATTATCTAATTTGATACAAATTACTTTTTATTTGGAATTAATCACTCAATACAAAGTTCAAGCAAATATTTACTTCCTTAATACTAACCTAACTTAAATAAGCCGCTTCAATGACTTAAAGTAAATAGGTTATAAGTTAAGTTAACATAATATTTATTTGATTGATATTTATACATAGCTTATTAAGTATGTATTTGTTTACTTTTGCTTAACATGTATTTGCCGTAACAACAACGTTATTTAATTAAACAATTTAAGTGATTGGATTTAAATAAACCGGTAATTTCCATCAAAGTCGTTGCTTTTTATTTAAGTACATAATTGTTTAACTTGTCTTTTATATTTATTTAGACCAAGTATAATTTTATTTGGTTTAAATACCTTTTTAAATTTTAAGTAGATCAAAAAGTTTATTCAAATCAGTTCTTATTTTATCCAAGTACGTGTTTATACAGACGTCACATAAAAATAAGAAATAAGCCGAGGGGCAAATCACTGGGGTATTTTAGTGTACAGGGCCAGGAATTGCAGGGGAATTTCGAGGAATTTCGGGGAATTGCGGGGAATTGCGGGGAATTTCGAGGAATTGCGGGGAATTTCCAGGTATCTCGGGGAATTTTCAGTGATATTACATAATATTTCATTAGATTCTCGGAACGGAAATACCAAGTTTCACTAAAGAAACCAGCAAAACCTACAAATTAATTACTTATATCGGTCAAGTAAGCGAAAACATCGCCAAATTTCTCAATAAACTCAATATCAATATTGCATTTAAAACCAATAATTCATCAGGTACTCTCATAAAGAACAACAAATCTAAATTAGAAAACAACAATAAATCTGGAATTAGGAGAATTATTTAGGAGGGAAACTTTTATACGAGACATTACATTCAAATTTAAACAATATTGTACCTTCTTTGTCAACGTTGTATAGATTTAGAAACAAGTTACAGGATAGAACTGAAGAAGGGCAGTTTAATTTGAAAGGTTTGAATAATTTCTTAGAACAAAGGAATTTGCCAAAATTTGTATGGATATCCGAAGACGGGACGAGAATTACTGGCAAAATTGAGTACGACTCGATTACAAATAAAATACTGGGATTTGTTCTTCCATTAGAAGATGGTTTTCCCAATAATTCTGCTTACTTAGCCACATCGGCGGAAACAATCGAGAGTTACTTTCAAACAAGTGAAAAAGCAAATTATGCCTACTGTATCATGGCACAACCATTGGATACAAATTCTCCTGCTTACTGTTTGGCAGTATTTGGAACAAATAATAAATTCGATAGCTCTGATGTATCTATGAGATGGACGAAAATGATTGCTGAGACCTCAACATATGGTATAAATATAATGGGTTATTCTTCTGATGGAGATACTCGCCTTCTTAAGGCAATGAAAATACAGGCAGAGTTTCCAGATAAAATGACCGAAAATCAGCAATGGTTCCACATGAATATAACTTTTTGTGTTTTCAGGATCAAACTCATGTTTTAACGAAGTTAAGAACAAGATTTCTAAAACCAGGAGTACAGCTCCCAATGAGAAAATATATGGCAACAGTAGGGCATCTCGATGCTCCCATTAAAAACAAATCTAAAGATAAACATCAGCTTACAAGATCCGACATTACTTTGGAAGATAAAATGAATTTTAATTCAGCAAGAAAAATAAGTACCAACGCTGTGCAAGAATTACTGAGTGAAATTGAAAATAGTAATGCTACACAAATGTACATAAAAATTATGGACTATTTAATTGCTGCATTGATTGATAAAGACGAAAGTTTGAACAATAGAATATACAAAATTTGGTATTCAGTGTTTTTTCTAAGACTCTGGCGTAAGTGGATTAAACGGGAGTCACAATACAGTTTACAAGAAAATTATATAACGCTTAATTGCTACACTTGCGTTGAGATAAATGCACATATGCTAATTAAACTTATTGAACTTTTCAAAGAAAGCGAAGTTCTTGATGCTAAGATGTTCTGTCCTTGGCTCCTCAGTAGTCAACCTTGCGAGGCGATGTTTAGATCCGCAAGGTCGTTAACGTCAACTTTTTCCACTGTAGTCAACTTTAATATAAAAGATATTTTAGGAAGAATTGACCGAATATCTTTTATAAATTACGTAATGAATGACTTAAAAGACTCTTATATATTTCCGAGGGAAACAAAAAGACACAAAGAACAAAATAATTATAAAATTAATGAAGAAATCTTAAAAAATGTAGACATAGAGAGAATAGTAAAAACTGCATTATATGACGCATTAAAAGATGCAAGGAATTTAGAAATGGAAGTAACAGAGGATGACTGCTATTCATTAGATATTAAACAAAGTGAAAATATTAATTCTGCAAACTTAGTTTGCAATCTTGACCTCGACTTAACGGAACAAATAGATTTTGAAATAGATTCCGAAATTACAAGACAACAACAAGAACCTGAAAATTGCTTTCAAAAACAAATATTTATTAATGATTTTATTTTGGACAGTGAAGAAGCTCGAGAAGATTCTACTAATTTGAAAGATTTTTCACACAAAAATATAAAAATAACAGAAAATTGCCCTTTTATAAAAATTAAATTATCACAAAATAAAACGGCTATAATAAAAAAATCAAGTTATTGTTGGTTACTAAGTGACAACAACGGAAAAGTTAGCAGTGACAGACTAAAAAGGTTTATAATTTCAGAGAAAAGAAATGCACGCAAAACAACTGTTGGAAAGAAGCTAGACAAAAAACTAAACCCGAGAAAAAAGCTCAAGCGAAACACGAATAGTGAAAATTCTGGAGACCAAACCACAAGCGATAGCGTAAATGCTTGCTTAAATGAAACGGATGAGGACACGTAGGACGAAACAGATAATTGTGATAATAATATAAGTTAGGACGACTCGACCGACACAGAAACATTTTCGGATTTAGAAACAGATAAAGATATGGTCGATGACACAGTACCAGAGGTGAAAACTATGTGTATTGACTGCGAAAGCTATTATGCAGTTTTTGTATGAAGAAGATTGGTTTATCGGAAAGGTGCTGGAAAAAGTGAGAGATAAATTTAAAATGATATTTTTCAAGAAAGAAAATAATACGTTTGTATGGCCAGAGAAAGAGGACATTGCTAAAGTGGAGGAAAAGTATATTTTTTACGGTCCAACTAGTCTTTTAGGTTCCGAGCTCGCGTCCGACCGATTTCAGCTAAAACGGGTTGATTTTTTGAATATTGGCAAAAAATATAATGATGTAAAAAATATTTTATTATAATAAAATATTATATTAAGTACTACCAGGTTATATTTTATAAAATAATATTTTGTATTATGCTGTTAGTATGTTAGTTTGTTTGGTTTTGAATTTAGGATAAATAAAGTTCGTGTAAAAGCATTTTAATCAACAGTTTTGTCCATTACTATTTTGGTTAATAATTTTAAATAATGGTATTTAACAAAAATATATATAATACACTAAAACACTTTTTGCTTTTTAATGTTTCATGCTTTAATAGAGAATTACTCTACATATGTTTCGCCTTATTAGGGCTTTTTCAAGAGTACCTGATTAATACTAAATTTTAAGAAAGATCCTTTAACTATACAGGGTGAGGATTTTAAAGTGTTACAACGCAATATCTGAAAAACGGCTATAAATATTTTAGTCAAATTTTGGGACGTGGATAGGGAGGTTGGGGGACAAATTTTAAAATATTTTTGATATTTACCCCCCCTCCAGATTTGATGTGGCTAGTGACAAATTTGAAATGTCAAATGGAAAGGTATTTTTTTTTTTTTGATAATTCGATTCCTCGTCAATAACTACGTAAGTGAGCAGAAAATTGTTACATTTGCTCTACTAGTTGCTTAGTTACGAATTTTTCAATAAATAAAATAGGAATACTTAAAACTACACATTTTAAATCATGACACCTATGATTATTGTTTATCCAAACCTTTAATTATGTTGTATCCTAGGAAACCACTTTTGACTTTGACAAGTAGTGATAATCTGATAAAGTTCATTATTCAGTGCAATTATGGAACAATCTTATGACATTGAAATAGACATGTTGTTAATTCTGGGAGAATGTAGAAAAAACTACCGGGAAGCGGCGCAATTGTGGACTGTTAGGTTTCCCGCCATTCAAAAATCTCATATGGCATTTAAGCGATTAGAAGATCGAGGCCGCAGCACGGGAATCCTAAAAAATAAGAACAGAGTTAGAAGACAAACAAAAACTAATGACGATATGGCCGTTGGAGTGTTGGGTGTAATAGCTGTAAATCCTCATGTTGGTTCAAGGGAACTTGCTCGTGATTCAGGAATGTGCCAAAAATCGGTACTGGCTATTTTACACAAGCACAATTTTCACCCTTACCACATAACTATTCATCAGGAATTGTATGGCCAAGACTTTCAAAATAGGATTACATTTTGTACGTGGTTACAAACTTTAATTCACGAAAACAATGCATTTTTAAGAAAGATAGTATTTTCTGACGAAGCTACATTTACCAATTGTGGTCAGGTAATTATTTAAATCAATATGGATTAATGTAACTTTTAATAATCAAAAATATGTAATCCACTACTTGATGGGTGTACATAAATAAATACATATCTAAACACCCGTTAACGTTAAAATTAATTGTACATTACCTGACGAAGCTGCAGTGCAGTGAAACATGTCGTATTGTCAAATAAAGTGGAAATTGAAGTAAAAAAGTGTTTTACTTTAAATAATATAACAAAAATATTATGGATTTCCACCAAGTATCGACCAATAATATTAAATTTTGCTTTTCTTAATTTAAGGTCAACCGGCACAATTTACACTATTGGGCACCTCAAAATCCTCACTGGATGAGATTTCTGCCAAACCAACATCCTTGGTCGGTTAATACCTGGTGTGGCATAGTCGGAGATAGAGTCATTGGACCACATTTTTTTGACCGTCACCTAAATGGAGAAATGTATAATAATTTTTTACAAACCGATTTGCCACAACTTCTGAATAATAATGGAAATCAACAAGAACTATGGTTTCAGCAAGATGGTGCTCCGCCACATTTTGCCCGACAAGCTCGAGATACACTAAATGAAATGTTTGGAAACAGATGGATTGGTCGTGGTGGTCCTGTAAATTGGCCTGCAAGGTCACCAGATTTAACCCCATTAGATTTTTTCTTGTGGGGATTTATAAAAGAGAAAGTTATGGCTACACCACCGACCACACCAGAAAACATGAAAGATCGTATTCAACAAGCATGTAATTTAGTAACGCCTCAAATGTTAACTCGCGTGCGCAACTCATGTCAAAAAAGAATTGCAAAATGTTTAGAAATGGATGGGGGTCATTTCGAACACCTTTTGAAGCATGATCGTCGTTAGATTTTTTAAGGAATTATCATTTTTAAGTATTCCTATTTTATTTATTGAAAAATTCGTAACTAAGCAACTAGTAGAGCAAATGTAACAATTTTCTGCTCACTTACGTAGTTATTGACGAGGAATCGAATTATCAAAAAAAAAAAAATACCTTTCCATTTGACATTTCAAATTTGTCACTAGCCACATCAAATCTGGAGGGGGGGTAAATATCAAAAATATTTTAAAATTTGTCCCCCAACCTCCCTATCCACGTCCCAAAATTTGACTAAAATATTTATAGCCGTTTTTCAGATATTGCGTTGTAACACTTTAAAATCCTCACCCTGTATATACCTTCTTTTATTGACTTAATTATATTATGGGGTTTTTATTGCTGTTTTGGAAAGTCCCGGGTTGTTGATGAAATACATTTGTCAATAATAGGGGTATGGTGGAAATTTTGTTAGTCATTGGTAGTAATAGATGTATTTTTTTCAAAGATTTTTTTAATTTCTAATAAAATTGTTCTAATAAATCTAATTTTTTACTTTTGTTTTCAGCATGAAGTAGTTCTATTTTATTTAGATTAAAGAAATGATTATTTTCAGTACAATGTGTTCCTGTGTTTTTAACATTATTTATAATTGATGTTTTATGTTCTTTAAGTCTATTTTTGATACATCTACCACTTTGACCAATATTACAGCATTACAATCTGAACAATGTATTTTATAAACACCTGAATTATCTAGCTTATCTATTTTGTTCTTATTATTCACAAGTATCTTACCTAAGTTTTGCTTGTTAACGCAAATAGTTTTACATCCTAAATTATTTAACTTATTGCTAACTACTGAATTTCGATATGTGATTGACAAATTTGTTATTAGTTTCTTTTGGTGTATTGTGAAAGTTAAAGGGGAATTTCAAAGATTTTTAAGTAATATCGGGGAATTTCTTCTGAAAGGGGAATTTCAGTGTACAATTTTTTTTTGTGATTTCCCCCTCGAAATAAGCAGATCAAACCCCCTATTGCTATTGAATATGGTTTAATCAGTACCTATACCATAATAATCACAAACCTTATCAAATTGTTTATAGTGTTCAAATAATAAGGCAAACCAACAGAAAAACACATTTTTGCCGAAAATAAAGGTTATGACAAATTACGCACACGCGCACAACGATTTTCACATAAAAATAACATAAAAGTTCAAAGATAACCATCTCTTATTTTATTTCTTATGTTATGTTATTTGGTTTTATAAACGTCTTATGGCAGATCTGTAGATTCAACTCCTATTTTATTTTTATGTCAGGTTATTTTGCTGTGTAAACCCACCATTAATTGTCGTCCCCCTTAAAATATATGTCAATAAAACATTATAGAGAAGTTAATAGCTTTGATAAAAAATTAAATATAGGCAGATTTGCAAATATTAGGTACAATAATTATTAATATTATATTATATTATATCTTTTACGTTAGAAGGTTTGATATGTATTGATATATGGTGAAAATTGAGAAAAGCTGTCTTATTTGTAACACGATTTAAAAAAATACACCTGCAGCCATGATTTATAAATACCTGGCTACATTTTTCTAAAAAGATTTTGTGTTTAAAATTTCAAATTAGGTATTACAAGTATGTTTTCTCTGCCTCTTATCTTATTTTTTTAACTCGTTTCATGCGCAACTAAAATATTCAAATATAGTTTCCTACCTTGAAAAGTATCTAACAGATGGGATATACCCCAATCTTCTAAACAATTATTCATTTTACGTTTATCCCCCATATCTTATTTTTAATTTGCTGGAACCACTAACTTCTGTGCCACTAACAAAGAAGATTTCACTCTCACTCATAAATTTCTACAAGACAAGATCGAACACCAATAACCAAAAACGCGATAATGATTTATCAGGCCACTTTTGTATAACCAATCAAATTACCCAAACCCCCATAAAATGTTCGGCATTGAATGATTTGAATTAGGGTTAAAGGTATTTAGTACTTAACTTGAAATGTACTTCGATTAAATAATTAGTTATTTGTAAATATTTGGTTGTTTTGTACTAAACATTTAATGTAAATACATAATTATTTAGTTTAAATGACCTAGACATTTAAATAGTTCTGTATAGGGTGATTTATTTAGCGATTAACGGAATTTAGTCCCTAAATGAAAATTAGTTCGATTAAATAATTAGTTATTTAGATTTTGTTATTTTAGTTGTTTTTTGGTAAGATATTTGTTTGAAAGGTTCCATGATTTGACACAAATCCACGAACAGTCAAATAATTTTACAAATAAAACGAAATACTCTCATTTATTTCAGTTAACTAAAACTTAGTTAATTAAAATCACATTTATTTATTACCAATAATTATTCACCAAATAAATCAAATTATTTGATTAAGGGAGCACAGTTTTATCAGTGTATGACATACTATTCAATATCGTAATCGACGAACGGAATGCGGGGAACAATAAAACACCAGGAACTAACCTGGGGCAATAAACTGTTACACAGATTGCTTAAAAGCCAAAGAGGGTACCGGAGCAGGGATACACGGAGTAGGACCGAATAGAGATGCCTATTTCTCCCTGGGCAAGTCTCCCATGGTGTTCCATGTGGAAATCTATGCCATCCTATCAGGACAATTTCGCGAGCTAAAAACAAAAACTTTAGTACAAAAGAAGATAAATTTGTTCGAATATTTCCCTCATATGTTAAAGTTCCCATAAGAGAAATGCAATTTTTGCAAAATTACAGCGAAAACAGCACTGCCAGAAATCGAAAATTGCATCGCAAGTTTATATTGTTGACGAAACGTCAAAGCGGGATTTTATTGTTAATAAACGTCAAAAAATGTAATATTCTGACAATTAACGTCATCTTATTGAGTGACAGCAGACAAAAAAGTCATTTTAATTTTATTGTTAGTATTTTCTGTTAAATAAAATATTTAAATTTACTTGATTCGAGTTCTTAATTAATTTGGGAAATATTCAAATAAATTACACTCGTGCATAAAAATAACCAGATAATTTTTTTATTCAATGTGTTTTTTTTACAAATTGCAATCGTTTGTTTTCATATTTTACGAAAATGCCCTCCTCCTGCGGAGTCGGGCTTTTTCGCGAAAATATGAAAACAAACTCTTGCAATTATAAAAAAACACATTTCATTCAAAAATTATCGGTAATTTTGATGCACTTGTGCACTTACCCCCGAAGACAATTTTACCAGACCAGACTGTTTCACAAATATGTAGACGATTCTAACTATACTGTCGATTTAACTCGGTGCTCTTCATACTCTTCGCCGCTTTTTTTCTTATATTCAGCCCTATGATCAAACACACAAGTTAACTCTAGACGCTAACTTCAAAATTACCTGTTTCTCAACCACAGTGAAAAATGAACAAGTAGGTCTTTTTCGGTTATTGTCATGGAAACGGTACGTTTAAAGTTAACTGGTATGCCATCATAGGGCAGATTAAAAGCAACAGCCCCCATATCATTAATTTTAGTATGGAAGTAGTTTAAACCGATTCATACCTTCTCTGTCCCCACAAATCCGTAAATTGATTCCATATTGGCGACTTTATTCTTGAAAACGGCTGCTTACCAGACACTTGGAAGAATGCCAAGGTGGTATTAATACCCAAAACCGGCAAAGATCTTACATTGGCTGTTAATTATCGGCCGATACGCCTCTTATCGTGCGTAGGCATGGTTATTTGAAAATTAATACTGAATCAGGTAACCGATTTTGTATTTAACAATAATGTTTTACCACTAGAGCAGTTCGGTTTCAGAGAGAGTTGCTCATTGCACAGTGCGCCAAACAACAAGGTTGGCAACCAATGTACTGAGAGGTTTTAATAGACGCATGTACACAGGAGCAGTCTCTCTCGATGTCTCAAAGGCATTCGAGAAGGTTGGCTTCATACTCAAATTAATAAGGTTAGGCATGCCAAACGTTTTGGTCAATGTAATTATCTCTTACCTTGATAAATATAACATTCGTGGTATCATCAGAGAACACAATATCTGAGAAAACTCAGATCAGGGCTAGTGTCCCACAGGGTTCACCATTGGCTGCTATTTTGTTTAATACACACACAAGCGACATTCCTAAACTCCCACACACACAACTTTATCTCTTCGCTGATGATACTGCGATAACTACAACCTCAAGGGTTAGTAGTTTCCCGCCTGCAACGTCATATCATGCTCCTTTAGAGCTGGTTGGACAGCTGGAAGCTTCGTTTGAACGCAGACAAAACCAAGGCCATCCTTATTTCAAAGACAAGAATCAACTTACCTGAAACCAGGGTAAAGGTTAACAATAAATTCATAGAATGGTCAAATAAGATAAAATATCTCGGATTGACTTTTGATAAAAAGATGGCATTGGGAGACAATGCAGATGAGCAAGTGGCAAAAGCCCAAAAACAGTTTCACGCTATATATCCCCTAGTAAATTAAACTTAAAAGTAAAAACAACGATGTACAGACACTAGTACGCCCGGTACTTACTTACGGTATACCTACTTGGTGTACCGTAAATAAGACCAAAATGTTTAAAGTACAAAGAGTACAAAATAAAATTCTAAAAGTAATGGTGGTAGCACCAATGTACATGATGAACAATGCATTGCATCTAGACCTAAAATTTGAGACAATTAAACAATTTACAGACAAAATAATAACAAAATACTATAGCAGAACAGACAATTTACCAAAAAGGCTAATAACAGAATCTCACATACACTAACACGAAAACGCAAAACACGAACACTCAAGAGATTGGGTCCCTCCTTAACAGACTTGAACGCAACTCAATTTCTGAATTTATTTAAACAAAATCTTACATAAAAATTACAAAAATCAAAAATTATGAAGATAGCAATAAAATAAACACAAACAAATAAAAGAATTGAAACAAAACTTTCAACCAAGTAATCGAAAAGAAATTCCCACAACGAAAATGAAGTAAAGAAAAAGGATTCCAACTTAAGAAACTACCATAACTATATTATTGGCGACTTTGTCTTTACACTCTTTACAGGGTTTGCAGAAACTACTGTCTTAATTGTTTGTTTAATTTTTTGTTGATCTGTTTGCCCAAGATGTTAGTTTTCTTCGCTCTTTTTGCCTTATTTTTTTTAAATGTCACACATCTCACATTCAATGTTTACTTTTGTAATCAAAACAATAACTATCGAAGTTCTTTACTGAATTTGACAATAACAACCATAGACAAGGGAGATGCGCTTATGGTGATAACAACTGACAATAACCAAGACAACATTCAGTGACGATGTACAGAGGAAAAACTAAATCGGTAGTAAATATGGTATTTGTATTATCGACTGAACATGTTATTGTTTCACTTTACAATAATATACAGACTAGCTTGAATAGTAACAATCAGGTAGCGTTATTCTCTCGAGGGAGTCTGCTTGGCCCATTGTTGTTAATTGTTTTAATTAAAGATATATTTTCCTCTGATGCACCCCAAAATGGCTTGTATCATCGGCTAGATGTATTGAGGATCACAGTAGAAACGTAAATCTAGCTGTAAATAACATATATGACTATTGCAAAAATAATGATCATGTTTTAAATATAGACAAAACTTAGCTTTTTTTCACTACGCGATTTAAATAAAATCTTTTTGGGAGGATTAACGATAGATCAATTAAACGGAGGTGTGCGGTTAAATAGTCAGGCAATTTTATTGATGCTACACCGAGAAAAAAAAGGCTACCACAATTAAAAATTTAGTTACTACAACTAGAAAAATGAATAAAATAGGGGACAGACCGATCGTCGAGTTACCACATCTGAACTAGTTTAGTTGGGGCGTATACATATTTTCCTTTGTTGTAACAACTAAATGTCATTGTTGTCACAGCCACACCATAATAAGTTGTAAGAACTAATATCCTAGTTGTGATAACTAAAGAAGTGTATTGCAGTAACTAAATTAAAAAGTTGAAACGGTCTATGACAACTAGTTGAATTGGTTGGAATAACCAAATCCTTTAGTATTGGCAACAAATATTCTGGCTCTGACAACTAGTTTAGTTAGTTGGGTTAAGTAAAATGCTTAGTTGTAGCAATTCATGCTGTTAGTTGTACCAACAAAGGATATTAATTACGGCAACTCTAATTTTTAGTTGATTACAAGAATTCATTTATTTTATAATGTGAGTCCATCATTTTCTTTTACCTCCTTCTTGCCTTATATATTTATGTTTTAGTAATTTTATTTTTGAGACAATATTTTGATTTTTTTCTAAAATATACTTACATAGATTTGAAATTTTTTTTATGATTTCTTGAAATGGCTAAAACTTCGAATCTCAAACATTGATAGACAAAATTCTCTAGTAAATTAAATATAAAGTCTATAAAAATATAAATTGACCAAAAATGTAAGTAGGTACTTAATTAGATTTTAAAATTAAATTATATTGTCCAAGAAACAAAATGATTTAACAAAAGAATATGTTAGGCAAAAAGTGGTAAATGAATAATATGGTGGATTCATAAAATAAAACAAATTCTTATAATCAATAACTAAAACAAAAATACATCTTTTCCAAATGAAACTTAGATATTTGATACGTCCAATAATCTTAAAATGTCAAAAGTATCACCAAATAGATATCACTGAATAAATTATTGTTTATTTAGTGTTAAATAAATTAAAAAAAAGGGATGTTAAAAAATACAACATAGATATACATTTTTAAGTTTATTACAATAAAAGGTAAATAACAAGAATATTTACAAGTACCTGAACAATATTTTAAAACAAATGTATTGCCATTTTGCCAATCACCTACATACCCCAGTATTCTTGCTATCTCTGTCAACATTTTTTTTGATATTAGGAATACAAACAAAAATAAAATGAGTTATGATTCTTTTGAAGACTTGGGCTTACTCTTACGATTTTCTTATTCTCGTATAGAATTTGCATATCTCTGCTTTTAGTATTAATAAATAAGTCCAACAAACATACAGTTGTTACGTTTAATTAAAACGTTCACTATCAAAGATGGAACATCAGAATGAAAGACGCATCCTAGGTGATCGGTATATGTAACTTCGTATGCAAATAGGTGTTCATTGAACTGTATTATTATTAAGGCGCTATACACGAAACAAATTTCCTCTTTCTGATTAACCAAGATTGTTTCAATACGACCTAGAAGTTAGTTAAAAAGCCGAATCGTTCATATCAATCAGTACCTAAGTATCTATATGTCACTAAATATTGTTACCTTCAAAGGTTTCTACATAATCCTGTAAACTCCACTGTAAAAGCAGGACCTTGTACATTTCCAGGAATCACAAACGATTATTAGCGGCCGCCAAAATTACAAAAACGCAACAACACAGACAAATAGACTGGACTGGGCTGACGCCGGTGCCGTGACGCCCGTGACGGGCGTGAATTCCCGTTCGTTTGACGTTCGTTTGACGTTCGTTTGACGTTCGTTTGACGTTCGTTTGACGTTCGTTTGACGTTCGGTGACTTTCGGTGGGTTTTAAAAAGCCGAAGATCATTTCATTAACGTTTCAGGTTGCTATTACTTTAGAAAATGAGTTGATTTTAATTATGACAATATATACGGACAATTAAAACTTGTGTTATCTCAACTGGTGGCTGCAACCTAGGTAATCTAACGCTCCTAATTAAATAGCTGCAACCAGGTAACCACAACATTCAAAATTAGGTAAAATCCTCCTTTTACTCAGTAATTTAGTTCTAGCAATAAAACCGGTACGTTGTCACAGCCAGAGCGGTCCAAGAAAAATAAATTAGTTGGGAGAGCTATTGCGACAACTAAAAAAAATAATTATAGGAACTAAAATTTTAATTGTGGTAACTAAAAAATTCAACAAAATTGTTTAGTTGACCCGATTTTCTCAGTGTAAGTTAACTTAAGCAGATCGTTCGATTCTCTCTTAAACTCATTGCTTTGTTGTATGGGAGTTACTAACTAAGGTTAACTTCAATCTTTTACTATTATTTTACTATTCGTATGTTAACTCTTGTTTAAACTAACAAACTTGCATTAGTTACCAATTTCTTTGATGATTATATCTACCTGCCACATTTTGGCTTCTTCTTCTATCACATGATCGTTTTCCACTTTTTCGCACTGGTTCTCTGCGTTAAAACGTCATCCAGCTCAAGTTTTGGTCGTCCTTGAAAAATTTTTAGGAGGTTTGACGCCAACATTTCTTTCTTCTTTTAAAAGTTTATATATTGTTGTTTTCCCAACGTTAAGCAAATCTGCTGTAAATTGTACTACATTGGCAGCACTGAAATCCGCATTTTTACTTTTAATAGAATCGTAATAGTTAAGAATTTTTTTTTTTTCATTTGCTGTACATGAACCGACTCTAGGGCGTTTCGGCAATTATTGAAAATTGTCCATATTTAATTAAAAATACACTGACACTTCACACTTTGACTAGTTTCACTGAGCAACAAACACCCAAAGTTTTATTCCAGTAAAGGCACCCATAATAACAACATAATTAGCTAACAGGTAACCAGGATTAAGTACAAGAAAAAGGAATAAAATGATTAGAGCAGAAACGGAATAAGTACCTAGACTATAATTAGTTATGATAAAATTGCTTTCTAAAATTCCAGGTAAATGGTACGGCTGAACATAATTTCAAGCTTGAAAAATTTAATATCAAAATATATATTTGAAGACAAAACTTGATTTTGATGTCGATACTTATACTAATTCTGCACAAATTTAAAAATTCAGGCCTATTTAAATCTATACATGCCGAAAAATCTTGCATGTCCATGGAGACATGGTTTTGATTGATTTATTACTTCGTATCATTTAAAGATAGACTATGGTCATCTGTATTTACTAACAAGCTGATAAGTTTTTGTGATTATTGTGGGCGTATGTTTGTATACAATGTGTATTTATACAATATGCTTGTATTCAGTTTGCATATTTGATTTATGTTTTACTCTTTTATATATTTATTGTTTATGTTCGATATAATATTTTTTATATTTGGTCCTGAAACGTTTTAAGTTTTTTCTTTATTTGATTTTAGTTAGTTTAGATAAAGATATTCTTACATTTGACAACATCCAACACTCACTTCGGTGAGTCTGATGGAAATAAATTGTAAACGAATCGAATGTCTTTTGGAGATTACCTGGCGCCTTCTGCTCCTCGTCACTCCCACTTGGCTACACCACTGAATATTTATTATATGCAAATGCATTCATATTTTTCTAAAATATTATTTTATAATATTTAAAAATACTAATAAGTGGTAATGAAATACTTTCGGTAAGATATATCATTTATAAAATTTTGACTGACAGTTAGCGTTCAAATTGTGCCGTATTATTCTGTTCGTGTAAAAAAAGCTTGTAAACAATTTACGCTCTAAAAGCTTTATCGTGCTATAAATTAAATTTTGTATTTGTTCACATTCAAGAAATCCTGCTTGTTTATAAATTAATTTCTTATAAGCAATTATTGCATTCTTAAATGTATTCTCGTAATTGCAATTATTGTATAAATCACATTTTAAATTTGCATTTGATCTGATGTAACCCTATAAAAGTAGATAGCGTGGAGCAATGTTTAGACCGTGGACTATTTCTTTTATGATAAAGCACAGCATTGCAGGATTAATCAACGATTCACGTTGGTCTTGAATCTTTGGAGATTATACTCGTTGGGGAACACGGCCTCAGGGAAGTCGTTTCAAAGTGATGACGTTCTCCAGATAAAAGAATTTTTAAAGATTGTCGGATGCAGTGGCTCGTCGTATATTTCTAACATGCACCGCTCTGGGTGGAGTCAAGCGGGCAACCTCAGTTGGGCACTTTCCATGTAATATCTGTAAAATAGACTCAAGTCACCAACCTGCCTTCAATGTTCAAGGCTTTCCAGATCATGGTCACCGATTAAGCGAATAGCTCTTTTTTGGATGGAATCCAGCAATCTTAAAACATACCCGTTTAGAAGCAGGTCCACAGTACTCCAGCGATGCGATGGTTTAATCCTTAAAGTCGCTTATTTTAAATTCAATCCATATGAGTTTTTATGCGTAACCCAAAGGCGTTTTTAATTCAATTTTAATTATGCTAGGGTTCTCCAAAACTACCCTTTACGGTTTCCCCTACCGCACCGTGACCGCACAAGGCTTTTTTTTCACAAGTGAGATGGACGCTCAATTGTTCATTTCGCTAATCTTACATCATTCCAAGCGACAAGGTAATATTTAGTAAATAAACAATTTATTTTTAATTGCGAATAAGTTTAAAAATGAAAAGTTTTTTTTTAACCAATTGCCATTAGTTTGGCGCTCATGTTGAGAAAAACGAATTGCATGGACGCATTCAAAGTCACTCTTTTGAGAAAATGAGCATTAAGTTTATTTAATATAGGTAAGGTAAATTAATAAACAGCTATTTATCTAATAAGCTAAAAATTAGCTAATATTATCTAAGAGACCTGCATTTTTTAAATGTAAAAAAATAAACAACACATGTTACGCGTTTCGCCAAAATGATGCATCATCAGACCTATAAATATGTATAATTTAAAACAGTAATGTAGCCTAATAACTAACACATTATGCAAAATATTAAAATTCTTTCTTTTTTTAAATCGAACACCCTGTATATTTTTTTGATTTCTAAAAATTTTGTTATTATCCTTCCTAGTGATACTATATTTAATACCTCTTAAAGTTTGCCGTATTTTAGATATATTGATATTAACTGTAAAAGTCCACACTGTTGCTATTTTTTATTTATTTTATTTTATTTTTGTTCATAATCGAGTTGCCATAATTTTTTTTGTTTAGACTGTCACTATGACAGCCGAATACAATTATTTAATATTTGTTCAGTTGCGAAAATTAGGCACTAACTTTCACAAAATGTCGAACTTTACCACTTGGGAAATGGTAAATATGATTTTTATATTGGAAGAATGTGCAAGAAATTGACTTCTAGCGAGTCGAGTGCATGCTGCAAGATATCCAGATATTGAGAGAAAGCCGAGACCAAGGGCCTTTGAGGAGCTGTTGCATAGATTTTTAGAAACAGGAAACGTTGCGTAGAAAAAAGGAGAGTAATCAATAAAGCCGTTGTTAATAAAGAAAATGAATTAAGGGTCCTATTGTCAGTACAGGAGAATCATAACGTATGTGAAACTGGCATCTTTCAGGAAACCGGTGTTAAGGAACCAACCGTGCGATGGATTTTGAAAAATTTTAAATACCATCCTTATCACATAAAATTACACCAAGAACTTTATGAAGATGATATAAGAAAAATTACATTGTGAATGATAGATGTGTTTTAGACTTCCATCGTCATTATTTATTTATATCACAACGTTTCAACTGGTGAGTATCTCCAGTCGTCTTCGGGTGAACAAGCTACGAAACTACGAGGGTATTTATACTACCTCCTGGTTGGCAGTGCATGACCGAGATTGGTGCAGTCATGCGTTACTGTGTGGTCCTAAACTAAGCTTACATCTACTTAACAAGGGTTTACAAATATTCCTTATGTCTCAAGAAGACTTACTAAAGCAGTCTGGATTTTGGGTTATGATGGCTGCTTCTTTGAATTTACTCTTTCGCTAGTGTTCTTCTTTGGGCATTATTTCTGCCTCGGACCATTAGAAAAGGTGGCCGTGTGTCCAAGCCCGTTCTGCCGCACCGGATCTATTTATTTCTTCCTTCTTTGTGTGGTTTCGGTGTTCCTGGATTCTTGTTTCAAGGGGTACGCAGTTCTTCGTGTCCCTTTGGCTGGTTGGCTTTGTTTTTGTCAGGTGGCTTCTTAAGGAATCTTTGGAGCTGAATACTATTCGAATTTTGTATTGCTGTCCTAATCTTCGAATTTTCTTGGAGATTCCTTTGATATATGGTATCTTAATGGTGGGTCCAGTTTCGAAGTCATATTTCTGTCTATTCATGTGATTCTGACGCTTCTTGGTAGTCTGATTTACTAGTCTCGCGGGGTAGCCATTTGTGTTGAGGTCCTTCTTGATGGTGTTGAGTTCTTCAGAAAGAGCTTCCTCGGAGTTACTGCTCTGTCAACAAATGACTTGACAATAAATTCTGATTTCTTGCCTAATAAGGATTTGAGTAGTTTTGCTGTGTCAACCCATTTGTTTTCATAAATTTGTATTGTAATTCATTGTTTTATATTCATTTTAAGTTTTTTCTACATGTCCTAATAAATCTGTTAATTAATAACATTTAGTTTCTTTATCTTATCGCAGCAAGAAATGTCATTTAATGCTAGGTTATTATAATTATTGCATTGAGAAATTGAAGTAATGCATAATAAATGCAAACCTTTAAAAGGTTACCACTAGATTTTCCTAAGAAGTAGCAAAAATGTTGGCTTTTAAAGTTAATAACCAAATATCTAAAATACGGTAAACTCCAAGAGCTATTAAATATGGTATTAGTAGAAGGAAAAGGGCTTTCTAAAAATCAAAAAATATACAGGGTGTTTCAGTAGTTTGTCTCACTTTTTTGAGTCTCCTGTATAATGTAAAATATTTTTAAAATATGCCGCTTTTAATTCCAGACCTCATGCTGCTGCAGTATTTGTGAGAAACTTTGTTCTCTACCCACTTCCTGAGACATTATACAATAAGGATTAACCAAATTATGCTAAAGCTAAAGATTATCAGAATCACTAATGAGATTTGGTTCTTCTTCTTCAGGTGCTTTATCTATTCAGGATGTTGCGATCATAATAGAAGTTTGCACTCTACTTGCTGCTTCTCCAGAACAGGTTAAAATATGTTGCTTTAACCACTTTCTCAAGGGCGAGACAGGAAGTCCGTCTTCTGCTTGGTCCATCAGCTGACATCGCACAAGCCCCAATACTATTCAACAAAGTGAAGTAGGCAAAACACTAGATCATTCCCTTATTAAGCTATAGACTGAGATCTTAGGAAGAGAATAATGACCTCATTTAAATAAATGCTGTTCTAGCCCTTTTATAATGCTTTTGATTTTCCTTGAATGGTCCCAATCATCATTGAGCATGAACAGTGGCGGATTTACGATTTATGGGGCCCTACGCTACATAATTTTTGGGGCCCCTCGCCCCACCCCCTACTTTATATTTTTATTTTTTTAATATATAACTACCAACTACCCAATTTTTTTTTAATACAAAGGACAAAATAAAAGAAAAATTTTCACTTTAAAATGTATTGATAAATTAAAACAAAATCCAAACGTAACAAAATAAAAAACATTAAGTTAATAGGAAAAATATATCTGAGATCAAAACCAAAACACTTTGGCTCGTAATCAAATCACTTAAAAGTGACTCCAGGTACATGGTACATTACCGTACATTCTACATAATAAGATATAAAATCACATAGATAAAAAAGGAACTAAGTAGTATAAAAATAAAGAAAATAAAATACAAACATTTTAGACAAAGAAATAAAAACAAAACCAAAAATAACCCGTTTTGCTAATATTAATGTAAGAGTTTTCAAAACTACAAAAATATAAGGTACTAAAGGTACAACAGAAAAAAGTTATAACAGTAAAAAAACTAGGTAGTAAGGATATAAAATATGAACATATAGGAAACAAACAAAAATCACAAATACAAACTCTTTTTTCTAATTTTAATATCGGCAAATTTCCTTATCGCATCATCGTAATTTAAATTACCAGTAAAATCACTTTCAATTGAAAGTATTCCCAAAAATTTCAATCTTTTTTCTGAACAGTTCTATATTTATTTTTTATTATTGTTAATTTGGAAAAGGAACGCTCCGTTTAACATTGTTGAGCAACTCGTGTTTGCTTCAGGGTAAGATATTTTTAAATATTGTTTGAACTGCAAGGCTTCGCTAATGAGTTCTTCTTCAAGATCTTCGTTGTAATATTCTAGGAGTTTTTTAAAGCTCTCCTCATCAATATCGTCATTTGAGATATCCCCTATATCAAATAAACATTTAAATTTGACTGTTACATCTTGATAGACAAAACTTCGGCGATGTAAGTGTTTATCAAAAAAATCCAATAGCTTGTTAATGATCTCAACTCTAAATTTTACTTTTCTAATAAACATAAGCATCTCAGTTTCCTTATTAGCCAGCAATATTTTTCTTTTGCGTTTACTGGATGCAGCAAATTCTTTTTCAATATCTTCGCTTAGTTCTTTAACATTTGCTTCCAATTTATCGGTTTCTGATTCAGATTTTTTTCTGATGTCTTGTAAAAATTGTTTTAAAGAATCCAATAAATGGTATCCTTCTTGTATATCCAAACCAGGCGATCGCAATTTGGTAGAAACCTTATTAAAGCGCTCTAGAACTTGTTCCCAAATTAATGTTAACATAGCAAATTCTAATTTAATCATCTTTTTGTATAAGTTCTTGGCTTCGTTTCTGCATCATTTTTTTCTGTTTCATCCATGTAAATATATTTTAAAGTTTTTAAAATATCAATGCATCCAATTCTAAGTGCTCTAGCAGCTTCATAATGAGCACACCATCTTGTTACACTTAAAGATTTAAGAGCGTATTGACGTTTGGCGATAGTTGATACAATATTCCATCTATGGGGTGACGCGGAGAAGAAAACATAAAAGGACTGGATAATACCAAAATAATCAACGACTTCTGGAATTAATTTTACAGCTTCGACCCCCACCACGTTCAATGAATGTGCTGAACAAGGTATAAAATCTGCAAACTTATTTATTGACTTAAAACGAGCCTGAACTCCATTATATCGACCACTCATGTTGGCTGCGTTGTCGTATGACTATCCTCTAACGTTTTGTAAAGAAAGACCACATTTCTTGAAATGAAATGTAAGGAGGGCCCCTGCGGGGCTCCCTGGCTACATGGGGCCCTACGCTGCAGCGTACTTAGCGTACCGGTAAATCCGCTACTGAGCATGGAGCTAAGGTTATACAGTTGACACTTTATTAATCGCTATATATATGTTTTTTTGTGGATATTCAAGATGGTTTGTTTCCAGACGTAATTAAATATTTACCTCCCTAATAAACAAAATTAAGCAGCTTGGCCATTTAATCAACGGAAAACATGGAAAATAAACTTTAACGCCCTAAAATTTAAGTAACGTGGGTATGTCATAACATAATAAATTATGTTAGACAAAAATATGAGTATTATACAAAGGAACATTATAAAATTATGTTATACCAGGTGTTTCAAAACAAATGCGAAAAACTTAAGGGAGCGATTTCTTCTTTAAAATAAAGGGCTGTTTGATATATAAACGTTGAGTCAAAAGTCAACCATAAGGGAGATATCGCGGTACAAAGATGGTGGCAAAATAAAGTTTTTATTTTTTTATCTTAAAATAGAAAAACGATAGAATAATGAAATTCTGTGGAAGTGTAACTATTAAGAAGACAGGCTTTCTACATATTTTTTCACTTTTTTGAAATGCGTGGAAGGGGTTGAAAAATACTACCCCTATCATTTTTGTTAACTAAATTAAAAGAAAAACTTACGCAACGACTTGGAAAAAAACGAGTTTATGGCCTGGTTTATTTAGAAACTTTTTTATTTCCTGTATTTTTTTTCATAAAGCATAGCGATTTTAAATAAAAAAATAAAATGTAAAACATTACATGTCGAGACGGGCAAATTTTTTAGAAAGAAAATCTAGCTGGCCGCTGTCAAATACAGTTTTATTTTGTACTAATGTTGTTAAATTTTCTTGACAGTCACATTTTCAAAAATAATTTATTAACAAGCATTTTTAAAACTAACCTATCCTCTGTTAATTAAAAAAAATATTATTTAAATATTGCAACTCAAATAAAAATAACATCCTACGCAGAAGCGACTACATTTTTTTTATGGCAGGTGTTGAAAATACCTGCCTAGGGATATATTTCATACATTCTTTCTACGCATTATTATATCCGTAATACGCCATGAATATTTCTTATAACATCACATGATGCAATTATGTGATTTCTCAGGTCTTCGATATCCTGTACTGGGGTAGTAACTAATTCAGATATCCCCAGATATAATAATCCAAGGAATTTAAACCTGGGGATCGAGGCGGCCAAAGATGAGGCCTACCTCTTCCTATCTAGGTTTTCATAGGTAAGATTAAAATATCTTCGCACATTTAAGCTTAAATGTGCTGGAGCACCATCATGGATGTAATACATGTCTCTGAGACAAGTACCAGAAAACCAGAAAAGTTGCAGCGGAATGAAATACCGATTCATCAACTGTATGGAGGATATTATAAGAACAACAGGTATATCTTTACCATGTACAGAAAGTATAAGCTCTCCTACCAAGAGATTGCGAACCGAGAACGATTTCTTTCCAATGGTTTCACCGAATGAATACCGATAATCCTTTCTTTTAGTTCAAAAATTTTCTTTTCAATATTTAATTGGGCCACATTTTCTACCTTTAGGGTTAACTGGTGAGTCATATCTTCATTTTCTACAAGAAGAATTGTCTCGTCTACTACGTCTACTAGAACAATTACGTCATCATACACTATAGCGCCTGAGTCCTGGTGTTTGTCTTTTTTTAGTTCCTGTTTTCTGACCTCTCTCTTCCCCTGACGTGATGATTCTGCAAGGGGTTATAAAAGTCATAGGTTGCTTTTCTCTAATCCGAGTATATACTACATGGTAATGTATTTCCAGATGTTTAGTATTAATACTAACTTTGGAAATTCACTCACCAGAATCTTTAATGAGATTCGTTCCTATACGTAATTAAATATTTGCCTCCTTAATAAGTAAAAACAGCTTGGTCATCTAATCAAAGTGAAACATCGAAAACGAACGGCCGTTATTTCATTGTAATTGCTTTACATATTCATGCTGATTCCAATCACACTCCTCGTTCTTTTCCGCGCCATATCGGCAGCCCTCGCTGTTGGAAACTTAAACGTAACGCGCGGAAACTCTCGCAGTTTCCTTTAAAGCTCGTCGTAAAACGTCCAACTGGGAACGTAGGCCGTTTTGCTAGTTAGAAGTCGTTTAAGTCGCGAGAACGTCAATTTGTGCGAAACTGTTTGAATCTCTAAAGATGCTGCGAATAAACTACAAGAAACGCGGTCTGATTTGTTTTGGGAGTTTTCGTGAACTTGCGGTTGGTTTAATCGAAAATTTGCAGTTTGGATGGTTTTAGACGTAGGTAAGTGGTTTAAAAAGTTTTACTGTTTAGTTAATTTAAAACGCAGGAATGTAAATATTACAACAGACTACAGCATTAAGTAAATTTATAACAAAACTTATTACATTTATATAACTTATTTATTAATGGAAATTTGAATAGATGAATAGAAACAATTGGTTATTAAGCTTTTATTAAGAAAAATAGCAGTAACTCATATGTGTTTGCTGCTTAAATTTTTTATATTTTTGCGAACTTTAACTGGCTATTTCAATAACCACACTATACCAAAATGATTAACAAACACATTAACAATAGAAAACAAATAATTCGCTTATTATTGAAGTTCTCCTTGAGTGGTCTTAAATAATTCGTTTATAAACAAAAGGGACATATCCTTAACAACCCAGAGGAGTTGGGGGATAATATCCTTTTTTGTGTGCAGGATATGTAATACTTTTGTAGACTTCTACCAGATCTATACAAGTATGAACGTTTTAACTGTATAAGGTGAAAACTTAATTAAACAATACAGGAGAAAAAAACGATCCCAAGAGATCTTTTAATATACACTCATGGACAAAATTATCGAATATTTTTAATTTTTCATAATTTCTTTTTGAAAAAATAAATTCTGATGAATTAAGTCATTTAAATACTATCATTTACGAGAAACTGTTTATTTTAAAATATTTTAGTGAACAATCTTAAGTTTTTATCAGAAGAAAATCGCGAAAAGAATTAATGCTAAATGTTATGAAAATTAAGGATATTTACATCATATTTAAATACTAATTGAAGGACAATTACAAGTCTTTTGATTAAAATTAGAGCACAGTTAGTAACGAGTATTTCCCCCTCGAGCTCTAATTACTGCTTCCATTCTTCTCGGCATGCTGCTAAGGAGGTTCTGGATATATTCTTGAGGAATTGCATTCCACTCTCCTTGTGCAGCAATCCGAAGCTGGTCTATTGTACTTGGAACGGGATTTCTTTGTCGTATGCTGCGTTTAAGATAGTCGCATGTATGTTCTATTGGATTTAAGTCGGGGCTATATGGTGGCCAATCTAATCTTTGAATTTGGACCGCATCAAGGTAATTAGTCACTATGTTAGCTGCATGAGGTCGAGCATTATCGTGCATTAATATGAATCCTTCATATACAGTATGGCCGACATAAGTCAAAACATGATCCTGCAGGATGTTTTCAATATACAAGTCACTTGTCATTCGTCCAATCACTTCCACGAGTTCGGTGCGTCCCTCCCAAGAAATACCGCCCCAGAGCATTATACCGCCACCGCCAAAACTAACGGTCTCTATTAGGTTGCAGGCAGCATACCGTTCTTCAACTCTTCTGTAGACGTGGTTTCATCTATCTGGCTTCCATAACTGAATTCTAGTCTCATCCGTAAAGAGAACATTTTTCCAATTCTCGATATCCCACTGAATATGTCTTCTAGCAAATTCTAATCGTCGGACTTTGTGATTTTGGAGAAGACGTGGAACTTTGGCGGGCCGTCTTGGCTTTAAACCTGCTTCTTTTAATCTTTACCTAACTGTTTTTGAACTTACATTAATTTGTCTTACATTTAGTAAGTCATTTTTGAGATGCGTCGATGTCAATGTGCGATTTCGTGTAAAATTAAGTATCAAAAATCGATCATCAATTGCTGTTGTACACCTCTTGCGCCCTTTACCAGGTCTACGCACGAAATTTCCAGTCTCTTCATACCTTTTTAAAATATTCCATACTGTAGATTGACCTTTCCTGAGACGTCGTGCGATATCCTTTTGTTTATATCCTTCGTTATATAGAGTTACAATTTGCACCGCTTCAACTTCATTGCAGTGTGTAACTGGTGGCATACTGATGTTTTCAATAGCAACAAACACAAACACTATTTGCTACTACTTAGTTAATTACACTACAGTAACATAATTATTCCAAGCTTAATTCACTACAATTCATAAAATATGTAATTAATTGTTTTTGATAAAATGCACAAGAGACAGTAATATGCGCCATTAATGTTAATTAAACGTCAAAATCTGTTAAAACAAGTGAGTAATCAGCCTACTAGATAACTAATATCAGCACATGTAAGTTTACGGCGATTATTTAAATTTATTTTGAAATAATAATGATTAGAGAAAATATTCGATAATTTTGTCCATGAGTGTATAAATAAAGTGTAGGGTATTATATAATTTAAATAACAGTTTTTCATATTTCAATATTTAAGTCAAGTCTTAAGTTTGCCGATAGTTATAAAGTCTTTGAGGCTTGGCTTTACCTTGAAATATAAATGTTGTAGATTTATTTTTAGTATGACGTGATTATGAATTATTTATAGCTTGACGTGCTTATAATAATTAGAATATTCGAACTACTGGAATTGAAATATTAAGAAGCGTAATAATATAATATCAAGCAATCTTACGAATTGAACCTTATGGACGATTATAATAATATTAAATTTCACCTGCTTCTTGATATTTGTTTCTTTAGCTAATTTAAGCACTATTAATACAATCGGATTATTTTTTATAAATTATGGAATTTGGCTATATTTTCTGCTTCGAGAATATTCTCTTTAGGTCCCATCATTAATAAATGGTTCGAGAAAACAGTTACAGGAACTGTATTATTATCTATGAGGATTTCCTTATAGACTTGATAATCTAACAGAAAATGCATAATTATTGATTTAAATTATGAGCATGAGATTAAGTCTAATTAATAATTTAAAAGAAGCTATTGTTAAGGGGAGCTGGTATTTGATTAGTAGTTGACATTTAAATTGGGTTTAAATGTACCTACCAATGTTTTTTTTTAGCTCAAAATAAGTTAATCAGGAAGATATTCGAAATTAAATTTCTGTTAAATTTTTATGGAAAGTCATTAGATTTGTGAAGTAAAAACAGCTATATAATTGATGTCTTGCAGATGTCTTGAACGCGTTGATTATAAAAGAACCTTCTTTCTTTTTTTGTGTGCCTACACGACATTTCTAGTTTCAACAAATCTTAATAATAATCTTTGAAAACTTTTTTCGTCAGGCTGCCTTCTCTCTGGATAACGTGACGCGAAAATTCTACTTGCTAACAAACAATTTTTTTTGCTCTCGCCAAGTGCAAAAATCATATCAACTAACTCCTTTACTAAAATTCATTTTGATATCTTATACTTAAGCGCTAAGTAGATACTATTAGCCTTAAATGACAACTTTCTTGAATTAATTAAACTTGTCAAATTCTAATAAATAGGAATGATTATAAAAGAACCTTGAATTTTATGGCTCTGGATGTATATTAAAGATCTTAGGTATCATTGTTAAATGTTAAGGCATTGGCGTAACTAGAATTTTTTGGCCCCAACGCAAAATATATAAGAAGGCCCCCCTTTCGGTCACAAATCACAAATACTAAATAAAAATAAAACAACGAGCTTTTTTCTTATTTACTTTACATAACTTAGGAAGAGATTTCTTTTCATCAAAGAAAAACAATACTTTAAAATAACTTTAAATTTAAACGAAGTCCAATAATTGGTTATTAACGAAGTTGCAAGTTGTAAAACAAAATCTCCAGAGTTTAAAACAAAACTCAACCTAAGTTTCTTAAATCCCAAAATGATTTTTTTTCTCGCTCTATATTTTGCAAATTCATTGATTAAACCTTTAAGGTCTAATTTGTTTGCAGCTTCACTTTCGACGGAAATTAGACAAGAACTACAGTCGGACCCCAAGTTTAAGGGCCCCAACGCGTTGCGCTCACTTGTCTTATGGTAGTTACGCCACTGTATTAAGAAATCAATAAATAATAAAATTGATTGTGGAGTACCATAAGGTTCAGTGCTCGGTCCTTTAATATTTTTAATATATATAGAGGGCCAAATTTCATAAATGGTAAATGTACCATAAATATTGTATTGAATTAATTAAAGTAATTTAATTCAATTCAATTCAGTTTCTTTATTATATGTAAGAAATATTAGAGTAATTTCTTATTACAAGGGTACGGTTGAGCTCACATAGTCTATTTTTGTTATCACTTAAAGTAAAAAGACTTTAACCATATTATTATGATAAAGCGAATAAAGAGAAAATTAAAGAATAAAAGGACAGCAGTGTTTCTACTATCAGGATTACACAACATTTTTATCATACATCTCACTATTTCATTGTTTATTTTACATTTATATAATCTTAATCTAGTAGACCTGTAATTCCATCTTCTCTATACTATTCTTGTATTCATTACTAAAATAATCTCTCTCACATTGATCTAACCTTTATCCTGATCTAGTGTTTCTTGAAATAACAATAACATTATAACCTCTCTAAACTATGGTTCATATAACCACTACTAATCTTAGGAACACCTTTTATTTTACTTTGGTATTGTTATGCGCCATCTCTATTGTTAATTGTTAACCACTTGTTGTACGTTTTACTTTGGCACTGTACCCAACTTAAACTTTTAACCTCAATGCCCACTTGTCGCCATAACCTGATCGTGCCCCCCCCCCCCTGGTCACCGGGACTCCGCAACCTTATTGCTCACCCTCACAAACTACTATCCCTCACCCATTTGATGTGGAGTTCAGTTCAGTGCTCGTCTGTTCCCGACACAACTGATCGTATACCAGTGGTCGATTTTTGATCAATTTCTCGTACACCCCTGCGCCTCTCTTGCATGCGACTGTCACTCTATTTTGCTTTTTAACTTTTCAAGCTGTCATGACCATTTGACAACCAACATTTTCCTGCACACCAGCATGGTGAAGTGAAGTATCTTTGAGCTGCAATATCCTCTAATTAGCTAAAACAATGTGATTTTAACATAAATACTTCACTTCTAGTCAAGATGGTAAAAATCCAATTTTAATTTTCTATATCTCCCTTTTTTTCAATCATAACATTATGTTCATTTTCTACCCCCCTCTAACCTAACAATTTGTTAGCCAATCCTTCAGGCATGGTTGGATGAAGCATATTTGAGCACCTATCTACATCATTTTTCTCTAATTAGCTACAACCTACATAATTGCTTCATCACCTGCTCATTGGCTTCAAATTAATAAATTCCAACCTTAAAATAGTATAATTTCATTTCATTTATTGTTTATCTCCTAAGAATGTGTTATTTAAGTCTAACCCAGTATTTTGTTGACCACACCCTAGACACGGTTAGATGAAGCATCTTTGAGCACCTCACTTAAATTAATCTCCTCTAAATAGCTACAAATGACATAATTGCTTCATCACCTGGCTCGGTGGCTGCAGACTGTGAATCCCCTTCTTCAAAGATACCTTGACCAAAATTTCAAATATCACATCTCATTCAGTCTTGAACATTCATTAGAACCTACAATTTCAATTTTAACATAATTTTGATCGCCGCTTATGCAAGATAGAGCTGTCGTAATCGACTACTGGTAAGTCCTCTCATTTTACTTAAAACTTTTAACTCTCACTGTAAATTTCTTTTAGTATCCCTGATGATGGACATTTCTATGTCCGAAACATGTAGGATATAAACATAAACATTCAAATACATATTGTGGAGGTAGACTGCCGTTGTTTTATTTGATTTTATTTGTTTATTTGAATAAAAGGAAATATTCAGTTATAGTCTATACGAAGTCAATCCGAACTGAAGAAAAACTGATCTAATGTATTTTTTTAAGAACCGGATCCGATAATGAATTCTTTGTTAAACTTTAATTTCAATTCTCTCAGACACACGGTGTTGAACATTATCGCGTAACAAAAGGCACGTCCGAACAAGTAACGTCGATTTAGGAGTATAGTTTATTCTTTACTGATGAAGATAATCTATTAGTTATAATAAAAGAAAAGCGTTCGGCGTTACCAAAATTTTGTATCTACTATGCCCGAAAATAATCCTTGCGGAGCTCTCAAGCTTTCAGACTTCCGCCTAAGAGGTCGGCCTTAAATTTGTTACCTACCTAAATACCTTAAACATGCTGAATACCTAACTATTACATATTAAGGTTTCTTACTTCCTATTCTTTTAAAAATAAATATAAGTGCTTCATTTCTAGCACAAGAGATCCCGCACAAAAGGCTTATTGAGAATTTCTTACAGCGAATACTCAACTTTAATTAATTTAGCATCAACGAAAACATTTTGTGAAAATAATGAAATTTAAGGGCAAATTTATTAACCGCACAAAATGCGACAAAAAGGCCAGAAAAACACAAGCCGGTAGCGAGCAATTACTTCGCAGAGATTATTTCTAAAAGCTAGTAAAGGTTGCCATATAAATTAAAAATATACAGAGGTAAAGTCTTGTGAGCTTTTAAAAATATTACCAATTTTTTTTCAGTAATAACGATGTAGAATTTCATAAATCATTTATTATTAGGTAAAAGTAATCGCACTTTTCAATTGAATATTTTAAATGTATAGTACGTCAAAAAAAGATCCGGATGCAAGGAATTAATCAATCAATCAAATTTTATTCATAACAGTACAATATTAACTTAAACCTACAACAATAATAATATACAATTTATGTACAGGGCCCTGCAACAGTGCGTCGGCCTTTAATAGCTCCTAAACGAATTGAGTTAGAAATTTCATTTATATGCGGGCTTATACAGTATCATAGAGTGTATTTCAGGCAAATATTTTTGCATATACAGGGTTGCCCAAAAAAGTGTGGTAACATAATGTTGAATTTTTTTAAATGGGACACCCTGTATTTTCTTGCACATTTTGGTTTGTATTATTATCTTTTATAGATATCTATAATTTTATGCAAGTTGCTTTGGCAGTTTAAGAGGAATGAATTAAAAACTAAGATAAAAAAATTTAGCAGCTCTGAAGAAAAACCAAAAAAAAAATCGGAAAACATTTTTGGTAATCACGGCATTGTAGAGAAATGATGAGATATCCAGAGATACGATGAATTGAAGAGTTTTCATAAATTTTATACAGGGTGTTCTAAACAAGGTTTCAAAAATGAGTCATTAAAAACTCATTTTTCTCAAATTTTTCAAATCGAACACCCTGTATATTCTTAACTAATGTAACGTAGAATTTATAAACAAATATTTTTTGCAATACAGACATGTAGGTTACTTCCAGCCGTTTACCGAATAATTGTAAATTTCGTAAATTCAGTTGTGTAAAAATGTAAAAAGAACGTTTATTTTATCAATTAAACATATTATATGCTTAAACTAATATTATAAACTACAAATAATGTTCAAAATGTCTTCCATTTTGATCTGGGCATAAATTAATATGCTTTTAAAAAGATCTATTTACTTCCCGTAACATTTCAGGTGGTATACTACCAAACACGTATCTAATTCTTTGCTGCATATTAATGTCAGTTGTCGGCGGATTATTATAATTTGCTTTATATGTCCCCATAAAAAAAAGTCAAGCTTTGTTAAATCCGGCGATCTAGCAGGCCAGTGTGTAGGTCCGTTTCTATCGATCCATTGGTTGCGAAAGGTATCATCAAGGTAATTTCTTACATCCCGTGAAAAATGCGCCGGAGCTCCGTCTTGCTGAAACCACATCTTATTTCTAATATATGGAGCAACCTCTGCCAGTAAACCTGGTAAATCATTTCGTAAAAAGTTTAAATGCATGGGCCCATTAAGATGACCATTAAAAAAATATGGACCTATCATAGTATCACCAATAATTCCGCCCCACAGATTCAAAGACCACTGGTGCTGCTGATGGATTTGTCTCATATATCGCGGATTTTCTGTGGAATAACAGTGAAAGTTATGCATATTTACATAACCGGTGTTATAAAATGTAATCTCATCAGAGAATAAAACATAGTTGAAAAAAATAGGATTTTGTTGAAATTTCATTCTTTTCCAGGCACAGAATTCGAGTCGATTTTCAAAATCTCTATCGCTAAGAGCTCGATGGAATTGAATGTGGTAGGTATGAAAACGACACTTTTTAAAAATTCGTTGTACAGATCTTTCGCTAATTTCTACTGCTTTCCCTATTTTATTTTGGCTTATGTAAGGATCTTCAGTAACTGTTAATAATACTTCTAATTCTTTTTCTTGTTGGTGACAAGTTTTGTTCTTTCTTCTTTTGTGTACCTACACGACATTTCCAGTTTCAACAAATCTTAATAATAATCTTTGAAAATCTTTTTCGTCAGGCTGCCTTCTCTCTGGATAACGTGACGCGTAAATTCTACTTGCTAACAAACAATTTTTTTCGCTCTCGCCAAGTGCAAAAATCATATCAACTAACTCCTCTTTACTAGAATTCATTTTAATATCTTATACTTAAGCGCTAAGTACTATTAGCCTTAAATGACAACTTTCTTGAATTAATTAAACTTGTCAAATTCTAATAAAAATGGAATCCCTATCGTATTTCAAAGCCGACCAAGATTTTTATGCGTAACCTTTACTAATACATTCTTTTGCTGTTATTTGAACAGAAATGTTAGGGGAATTAAATAGATCTTTTCAAGAGCGTATTAATTTATGCACAGATCAAAATGGATGACATTTTGAACAATTATTGTAGTTTATAATATTAGTTTAGGCATATAATATGTTTAATTGATAAAATAAACGTTCTTTTTACATTTTTACACAACAGAATTTACGAAATTTGCAATTATTTCGTAAACGGCTGGAAATAACCTACATGTTTGTATTGCAAAAAGTATTTGTTTATGAATTCTACGTTACATCAGTTAAAAATATACAGGATGTTCCGTTTGAAAAATTTGAGAAAAATGAGTTTTTAGTGACTTATTTTCAAAACCTTATTTAGAACACCCTGTATAAAATTGATGAAAACTCTTCGATTTATCGTATCTCTGGACTCATTGTCATTATTTCTGTACAATGTCGTGATTACCAAAAATGTTTTCAGATTTTTTTTTTGGCTTTTCTTGCTCTTAAACTACCAAAGCAAATTGCATAAAATTATAGATATTTTATAAAATAAAACAATACAGTCTTCCTCCCCAGTTTAATTGTTAACATAAAAAAGTTTTTAAGCTCCCGACAGGTTTCGAGTACTTATGTACTCATCTTCAGGGGATACCAACACCGAGTTTTAACATCGAAATAGTTGTCTCAAATAAATGAGTACAACAGAAAGGCTGGAGACTTGGTGTATTAGATGGTTAATTATACGGAATGAGAAGTAAAGTTAAAATTGAGTTTTGTAATTTACATAAGTGAAACATATTTAAGTAGGATAATAAAAGATTATGACCTCTGAAGGAGAGAAGTTTTCTTTAATTTTGTTAAGCAGTTAAAGCATAGATTGTGTTCATTGAAATATAGGAAAGTTTAAAAGGAAGGTTTTTTAAATTAAAAATCATGAGCTTGTATGATTAAGTTTAGATGAGCACTTACATTACTTGGCTGGGAACAAAATCACATAAAGCTATTTTTTTCGGGGATGTTTAGTTTTTGCCGTCCTACTTAACATACTAAAAGTCCCCACCCCTCCGGGGTGGGCAACCCCCCCACGGTACATTTTTTTGGTTTTTTTAAATTATCTCCATTATGGTTAATTTTACGAAAAAAAGTGAAGAGGGAAAAAAGATACCTCATAAAATTCTACATATATTGAAAAATAATATTTTTAAACAATAGCGTACCACGGAGGCTTGAAAAGTAACATAATATTTAAAAAAAATTAAATATATATTTTGGACATACTTATTCTATTTTTCAATTCTTAATATTAAAGTAACATTTTAAATATTTCTTAAATATAGATGTTTAATACATTGGCGTACTATTATTTTTGAAAATGGGCTTTAAAATGTATCCATTAATATTAAAAATTTACTAAAAAATGCATAGAATGAAGAAAAATATATTATTGAACTTTTATAAAAATTTACTTAAAAACTACGAACATTTACCAGTCTTAGACATTGCTGGAGACATTATCTTTAAATGAAGCATCCTCGTACTCTTCAAAACAGTTACTGCAAGCATTGCCTTGACACTGGCCACATAAATTGGAGCAATTTAGGTTTGCTCTTCTGCAGCTGCGCATCTTTCTGCAGTCGGTCTTGCAGTTGCAAAAAGACAGTTTCAGGATAAATTCTGGTGCAATTGGCTTATTAGACTGTATAGGCTGTATAGCTTCCCCTTGTTTTTTCCAACCCCAAGTAGTAGGACATATTAAATTACCCATCCATTCTTGAATTTGATGTTAAACTCGCAAACTATGAAAATGTGCAGGATCTGATGTTGGAGGCAGACATGCCAACTCAATATTTTTGTTTAAACTTTGACGTGCTGTGTTCATATTAAACTTTATAAAACGAAGTTCATTTAAGTCTTTTGTTCATTTATTTGCGCCGTAAAGGGACAATAAAAATTCTTCACCGGTCTTTATAACAGCATCCTTTTCTGCATTTGGCTCTAAAAATATACTAACTTTTTGTTGTAGGTCTTTATTTTTTTCTAATAATCTAAATGAAGATAATTTTCCTTTTTTATAAAGGGCTGAGTTGGTGTCACATCCAGATATTGCGTGACAAAATAATATTGCAGATCTCATTGGACCAAGTTTTTCTTGAAGATCTTTTATGTCGGTTAGTTTATGTGGTTTTGATGAGTTACCTGGTCGAAGCATATATACATTGTTCAGTTTTGATTTAAATACTAATAAGATCATCAAATCGGTATCCTCACCTACCAATGTAACAGATGTTTCCAATGTTCTTAATTCAAGATCCGTGTCCACCATGATTCTGTCTGCGTCGGCTTGTGCTTGAACCACCTGAATACCCGCCGATTTCAAAAATTGACTTAGTTGTAAAATAAAAGAACTTTTGTTGGTTTTATTAGAAAAAAATTGAGCCTGGTTTACTGTTGTTGTGTTTTTTTCCGAAAAAATAATGTCTAAGCAGGATATTTTTGAATACCTTCTTAATTGTTCATGTTCTTTTGTGGAAAGATCAGTGTTGTATCTATCAAAGACAACAGTGGTATTTTTCCCATAATTATATTTTATATAATTAACATACTGAATATGAATGTCACCATAAGTTGATGGGAATTGCCAGACAGATTTTATGAATTAAAAAACCCCCGTCTAAAACAAAAACGGTGTTTTCCGGAATTAATTCTAATTGGGCACTTTTTTTGTCAAATAACCCGAGTAATGCTAATTTTTTAGTTTTCTGTAGCAATCCATTGTGGTTTACAGTAATTACAGTATTGTTATTATTTTGTTCCAGCTCAAGAATAGTTTCGGATTAAGGCACCATGCAACGCTAAGCGCTGTCTTCAAGTGCATGGCCTAATATGTGTCGTTAAGGGCTAGGTTGTTATAAAAACTATTCATATTTTTTTTTAAATTTGAGAAGAAACTGAAAACAAATACACAGTACTGATTTAAAAATTTTGTTTTTGTTATTGGATGTAGGTACCGATAAAATTATTTAATAATTTTTTTACAAAAATATTATTTCTACTGCTTAAAGGTCAGGACCATCTAAACTAGGATCATAAAATATATCCCTTATTTAGTTTTAAGATCTAGGAATTGTAAAAGTTTAAATATTTGCTAGAAAAAATAACTTTAAAATGTTTTTTTTGCATTTTGAATAATTTAATTTTTTTAAAAGAATTATTTTACTTTTCAAGCCTCCGTGGTACGCTACTGTTTAAAAATATTATTTTTTAATATAGTCAGCTTATGTAGAATTTTATGGGGTATCTTTTTTCCCTCTTCACTTTTTTTCGTAAAATTAACAATAATGGAGATAATTTAAAAAAACCAAAAAAATGTACCGTGGGGGGAGGTTTTGGGGGGGTTGCCCACCCCGGAGAGGTGGGGACTTTTAGTATGTTAAGTAGGACGGCAAAAACTAAACATCCCCCAAAAAATTGCTTTATGTGATTTTGTTCCCAGCATACCATGTAAAATTTTATAACTGCACTGGAGTACTATGAAAGCCCTACGCACTGTTGCAGGACCCGTATATTGAGTGCTGTGCGGTTTTGCCATAACAAACGGTGGTAAGTACCGTTTTATATGCGTGTGTAGACCGCCGCAAGCGCAGATAAATGTGTTTAGAAAAAAAGCCCCTGAATTATTGCTTTACTCTATGCGTTTTTGGAGTAACATGTTTTTGTGTGGAGATTTTAATCGCTACTGTTATGAAAACACACCTCCTATATTCATATTTTTTCACTTTTTTAAAATGAGTGGATGGGGTTGAAAGAGACTACCCCCATCATTCTATTGATTCACTTTTGACCCAACGTTTATATATCAAACCACCCTTTATCATAAAGAAGGAATTGTCCCCTTAAGTTTTTTAATAATAATATTTATATCTAATATAATCCATCTTCCATTGTTTGTCTGACTACATTTAAATTATCGGCAATTACTCGTAATTTATGGTATAATTTCAGAAAAATTGTAATCAGATAATAAAGTCATTAAGTCTACGATATCGCTTCATTAACCTACCTAGCTGATCGAGTGGATTGTGCTGTTGTATAAAATGAGCACTAACATTTTTTTTAAAAATAGGTTCCTAACTGAAGCATATAAAGTAAACATATTAGTGTCACTGAGTGCAATTTTTCTTAAAAGTGTGTAATTGGTAATCGCTTCACCCTGCGGGTAAACTAGCATTAATTTTTGTAACAAAATAAAATAAGAAAATAGCTATTTATGTATTAAGTTGCAAAATGCGCGTGCTTTAGCACTAAATGTTTCTTTTCACACAATGCAATATAGTATGCGAAAATGAAGCTATTTTGAATCGTATACATCGCATACAAGATATCTTGTAACTCACTCATTACGAAAAACAAAGTTAATACGTTTCATTTATAAAAAAGTAAAGTAAACCGTCCTAATTTGTTATTTGGACAACCTGTATACATGAAATATGCTTAAAAAAATGCACAAAAAAGAAGAATTGATGGGTCCGAGCGTTTTTTTCGAAAAAGAAACACATGAATATTAAATGAACTTGCTCCATTCTTTACGTTCTCACTGTATATATGGTAATTCCTTGCTAGTTTTTCACTAAGTATACTTTTTCTACGACTGTTATAATATACAATGTAAGCAAAAAAACTATAAAATTTACCCATGAGAAAATAAAATAAAATAGTGTCCTTTCAACGAAATAATTCAAATTGTCATTTATATTTGTATTGTCTGCGTGATTACGGTGATTTTTATTTGTCTACGCCACCTTTAAAATTACGACGAAAACCTACCCGTGCTTTTTCTGAATATTAAAAAGCAGAATTACAATGTACTACATTTACAAATTATTATTGAATATTTGATTGAGGCATTTATTAACAATCGTAGAAAAATATTACTTTAGGTTTAATTGTTTTACCTTACTATAGTTAAGGTAAAGGTAACAAAAAGTGACCACGTTATTTTGTCAGTAGTTAAGTATTTCGTAGTTTAATGTCACAACTAAAATGGAGAAAGTTTTAACAATTACGTTATTAGAAAATTATATCAGGAGAAGCAGAGAGATTTAGAGTATTAAAAGTACTATTCATAATACGAAAAAGAAATGACATAAAGAGAATTCGATGGCGCTCCCACTTTCTTCTAAATAAAAACTTTCTTTGATTCTACCTAAACAAATGCTCTGAGAAGTAAAGGGTGTCCCAAAATGTACGCACATTTTAAATATCATGACATTTTTGTTTTTGTCATAATAGGCTTCTGAAAATTTGATAGCTGTCATGCAATTTATTGAAATTAATAGCTATGGAACGCTACACGGTAGAACTGCGCGTTGCTATCGTGAAAACGTATTATAAATGTGGAGAATGGTCTGCGGAAACAGTTCGTAGAGTGCGAGCTGTTTTAGGAAGAAATAATGCTCCAAAACATACGACAGTGCAAAGCTTGATCAAGAAGTTTGAGCAAAGTGGTTCAGTTGAAAACATAAAATCAACAGGGCGGCCGCGTACTGCTCGATCTATTGGAAATAATACAGCAGTGTCGGAAAGTGTTGGTGAGAATCCAGGCACGTCGATTCGCCGTCGGTCGCAGCAAGTGAACATTACCAAAAGCAGTATGCAGCGAATTCTTACAAAATATTTGCATTTGAATGCCTATAAAATACAATTGACCCAACAATTGAAGCCTGCAAATCATGGGTTGAGCCGTGAATTTATTAATTGGATTCTGGAAAACGAGGCAAATGACGGAGATTTTTCGAAGAAAATCCTGTTTAGTGATGAGGCACATTTTCAATTAAATGGATTCGTCAATAAGCAGAATTGTTGAATTTGGGGGGAAGAGAATTCTCGTGTTATTCACGAAAAACCAATGCATCCTCTACGAGTCACAGTTTGGTGCGGTTTTTGGTTCAACGGAATAATTGGGCCATACTTCTTTGAAGACGAGGCTGGAACTGCACTAACAGTGAATGGCGATCGTTATCGTGCAATGTTAGAAGAGTTCTTGCGGGCGGAATTAGACCAAATTAATGTGGAAAACTTCTGTTTTCAACAGAACGGAGCGACCTGTCACACTGTGCGTGAAACAATTAACTCGTTACGACTGAAATATCCTGGTCGTGTTATATCTCGCAATGGTGATCAGAATTGGCCACCACGATCCTGCGATATAACACCGTGCGACTTCTTTCTCTGGGGTTTTATTAGATCTCGTGTTTATGCCAATAAACCAGCCGCAATTCCTGACTTGAGGAACGAAATTCGACGCGTCATTGATGAAATTCGTCCACAAATATGTGAATAAATAAAAAATATCAATAATTTCGTCAAAAGAGCAAGGGCTTCCCAGCAAAGCGGCCGTGGACATTTGTCGGATATTGTATTTCACACTTAATCGTGAAAAGTATTGACATATTTCAATAAATAAATGTGTTTTGTTAACAAATAGAAATATGCGTTCATTTTGGGACACCCTTTATAATAATAATCAAATTATAACTAATTTAACAGCGAAAATCACCTTGCAAAGTAGTAATACCTACTTTAATTTATTAAAATAAAAATTAAAATTATATAGTTACAGTTAATTTTTACATAAATGTCATAGAGTGCCCCAACTGTACATGATATCTGAACTAAAGTCTGTGCGTTTTAAGAAGTCCGCTAAGCCATAAAACCTCTTGAGCATTATGTCGGTGGCTCTCAAACAATAAATTATATTGAAGGTAATTTTGGATGTTGATGAATTACATTTTCTAACTAAAATAATTTAAAGTAAATAAAAAATTAGTTTAGGTTAAGAAAAATAATAATAATTTTTTAGCTTTTGTAGTATTCAGACAAATTAGTTTTACGAATTCTTTTTTATAAAGTTTTGGTTCTAAAAAGAACCGATTTTGTAGTCTTGCGACAGAACGTACCTACTTGTAGATAGGTACTACTAAAAGCTTTGAGGGTAACATATTCCTTGGCTTTATACATATCATAAACAATATTCCTAATAGAGAGTTTTATCCCTTGGGATAAATCCAAGGTTTTTGAATGGAGTCGAACCCTTTTATATGGTCTGTCCAAATCCTCTTCACTCTTTTTTCGAAGTCTTCTTAAGGTCTTCTCTGAATTGCCGCAAGCATCAGACGTTCGTTTTTGCACTGCCAAAACAGACTCTAACGGGCCCGAGTTATCTTTTTCTAAAGTAAAATAACGTTCCCCTTGTAATACCAAACGGCGTTCACCTGGAGATAAATGCCTTCTAGGCGATGTGCCACCTTGCTGAACATTTTCCATAACTTTGCTTAATAACTGATTTTAATTCACACACAATGAGAAACAAACTAAAAGTGAAAAGCACAACTACTTATTTAAAATAAAGTAGAACATACCATCCCGCACTTCAGCAAATTTTAATTATTTCTTGGAAAATAGTAATTATTATGAAGATTTAATTATAATAATCCAAAAATAATGTCATTATCGGAAAGTATATACCTGACAAAATCTTTAACATATTTAACCATCCCGCACTTGAGCAAATTTTAATTGGTTCTTGGAAAATAGCGGTTATTATATAGATTTAACTATAATAATAGCAAAATAATTTAATTATCTATTTAATTATTATTTATGCTCAACGCGTAATTCTAAGATAATTTTGTTTTGAAACCTCTGATTTCGCCCAGTATTAGAATACAGTAAACCAGTGGGATGTTCGGTGTGATCAAGTATAGCGAAGGTGCGAAGATATTGTAACTTAACCGACTTACTGTTTTAAAAGCGATAACATCCCTTGGTGATTTAATCCGATATGGGACTTCTTAAAACGCACAGACTTTAAATCTGTATACAATGCCTACACAACAAGTGGTGTATGAATTGCACACAAATATAGAGGGTGTTTCATTTAAAGGAATATAGTTGGCTTAGCCAAACGGTAAAAGAAAAATTCTAAAATAAAAATTAATTTATCAACAAGCACCTGTTCCAACAAATATTTTTCCCCAAGTATAATTTACTATTCGGGACTGTGTTAAGGTGTCAAAAGCTTATAAGTTGTTTAAATAGCGAGAAGAAAAGAAAATTGAAAAGAGACTAAAAGTCACTTTGTCAAATGTTGGAAATGACCTCCACCAACAGTTTGGCAGTATCTGGGACGATCTTCAAATTCTTGCAGAACGTTATTAACGACGTAAGGTTCTATCAATCCTATTTCGCCTCTTTTTCTGTTCTTTAAATCTTCAATATTGCTTAATCGGGTAACATATACCCTAGACTTCAGATAACCCTACAAAAAAAAATCAAAAGGGGTTATTGGACATCGTTCGAGAAAAACTGTATTAAGGTATTCATACACACGGCGGATATAGTGGGCTGGAGCTCCATCGTTCTGATACGACGAGAAATTGTTTGGTGCATCAGGATCTTCTGTCTTAGGGTATAATGTGGCAAGGCACGGTACTAGATCATTTTCTAGAAATTCTAAATATGTTTCACCTGTCAAATTTCCGTTAATAAAAAGGGGTCCCAAAATTATATTTTCAACAATGAACCAAATATTAACTTTTTGAGTATATTGGGTGTGACATTTCATACTCCGGCTTAGTTTTTCTGTAGCCCAATACCGAGAATTATGTTCGTTTACACTTCCATTCAAACGAAACATTGCTTCATCCAAAAATACAATTCGTTTCGAAAACTTTGAATGATTATTGCACATATTCATCATTACCTCGCAAAATTGGACTCTTGTGTCTGGATCATCTTCATTGAGTTCATGAAACAATTGGACTTTGTAAGGATAGAATTTATTTTTGTCTAAATACTTTAGGATGGATGTTTTGTTGATGTGATTCTCCAAAACAATAGTACTACTCGCCTTATGGTGGTCTTCTTGAACCGACAATAACACATTCAATTGTGTATGTTCTAATACCACAGGTCGACCTTTCATATAATGTGACCTGAATCTGTATATTTTTTTCTATCTTACTGACAATAGATCGAGATATCGGTTCTCTGCGAAGATACTTGTTATTGAAGAGTTCGAAAACTTCCATTTGTCTGCGCATTCTATCCTCATAACCAATCATTATTAGTATTTCTATCCGCTCCCTTTCACTTAAGCGTACCATTTTTGAAAATTATTTTTCATTCTAAAAATTACTTTTGCCAGACACTTTGACTTGAGGCAAAAGTACTGAAATCAGCGGACAACCGTCACTGTCAGTGTGACAATCTAACAACCAAAGGCTTTATTTAGAATAGTGTTTATGATATAAGTAATAATAAAAAAGTCATCTGTTAAAATCCATGGCATATTAAATATGGATAAAATTTTTATGAAATATAATTCGAATTTTATGCAGAATTCAAAACAATATTATAAAATAGTGGTATCTATTTAAAAAAATTAAGTAAACCGTCATAACTTGTTTTTGGGACAACCTGTATAATATGAAATAAGCTTAAAAAATGCACAACAAACAAAAAATTGACGGGTCCGAGCGTTTTCCCGAAATGAAAACACATGAATTTGAAATTAATTTGTTTCAAACCTTACGTTCTCACTGTATACAGTATGTCCTTTAATGAATGTATAGGTTAGTAGTAAATAATAACTTCTGTTACATATAAAATTTTGGCACTACCAGTCAACTGCTCTTTAGGGATTTATTTTTCAAGATGCAACTACGAACGTAAATAAAACCGGACTAATTCTTACAAATATGTTAAGCGAATCTTCTAGTCTTTTAGAGTTTTTCCCTATTTATTCGTCAATCCGGGAACATACTATAAATTTTATAATTGTTCGCGAAAAATGTAAGATATTATGGCAGCTTGTATAAATTCTACTCCCGAAAAGATGTATAGGGCTAAGTATAAATACAGTGACTCACAGCTTAAATGATGCAGTTGCAATTAAAACTAATATCTTGCTGTTTAAGGCAAAGAAAATAGCGGACTTTAGGTACCTTTAATATACACTGAGAAAATTATCCAATACCTGATATAAAAAAAATATTATATCAGTTATTAGAATTCCGCATACGTATTTGGACAGCGCGACAGTTGGCTACTGTAACTGATCTCGCTTTGCTAAAATGTGGTTATAGTGGTAATAATTTACTTCTTATATAGTTATACCCTAGAATAGTTGTTCTTAGTAATTAGATTATTAGTAGCCGTTATCTGTTTTATACCCAATATAGAGGTATTTTAATCACAGCTAGTGAATATGTTTTAAGCATTATACTAATGTTACTAGTGACCAATATATATTTGTATACCGTTTATAAGAATTGCTAATATCAGGGATAATCTAGATAATATCGAATATCATAGTGTTTTTCCACTTAAAAGATAGTTTATACCCAATGTAAGAAAGGTTTTAATACCTATTATAAAAAGGTTCTGATACTGTGTATTAGAAAATCTGATATACTGGGTGGTCTACTTACGCAAGCATATTTCTCCTTGAGATATGATTCGCCAGATGTTCCTGATTTTGATATGGCTCTATCCTGTTAATTCTTTTTTAGCAGAGACAACCTTATTCATATGAAAACTATACAAAATATAATAAATAATATATTATATAGCGTTAATGGAATTAACTTATCATTATGATTACTAGAATTTGTTCGACAATAGAAGGCATTCCATAATATTCTATATGCAATTCTGATAACAAAAAAATCTGCCTATATTTATATATTACGAACATATCTTTATTAGAACAAAAATAAAAAGAAACACGTAATTATTAGTTATAATACTTCAACACATACTTGGTAAAGGTTTTGAAAAAAAAAGGTTATAACAGGTATATAGAATCTTAAGCTATACTTATCAACAATTAAAATATATTAAATACTCAAAAATATAACTCACCTATAAAAGGGTTTAAACAAAAAACTACCGCTTAAAGGAAAAACCATAGTTTTTATAGAACTAAAATATATTTCTCAAAAAAAACTTACTAGCTTTATTATATTTTTCGGAATTTCGGGGTTAGGGATTTCGGAATGATTTCGAACGATTTCTGCGACTACGGTGGTGCTTTGGATGAGTTCAAACACTAATTTCGGGATTTCGAGCGATTCCCAGACAATTTTTACACGTGTTTCGGAGAGTGGTTGGCCTCTCGGCCAAAATGCTTTAAAATAATATATCAGATTATATATTATAGTATATAAAATACATGCTTACTTACTATTGTGCACAGTCTTATCAGTTATCACTTTATCACTTACTCTTAAGCATTTGTTTGTTTATTTAACACAAAAAGCACGTGCAACGACGCGATGAGGGCGGTATTCGAGAACATAATAAAACATAAATGACCTGGGACCAGGTGGCGCTGGGGTGACGAATATCAAATCGGTTTATTTGGGAATATATGATTTCTAATAACACGCAGTCGACAAATCGCTGCGACTATTGTGCTGACTTTTATAAATGTCTGTATTATAAGTGCGGGAAACTGATTTGCTAAACGTCTAAGCCTTTCTTATACAGACAATAGGAAATGTTTATATAAGCAAGATTGATACCGGTAGAGAATATTTTTATAATTGTTATGATTACTCTAAGTCTCTAGAGTGCTAAGCGAAAATTTTGCTGTCGGCGCAAACTAGGGATTTACAAACTTTCTAATGGTTCAATTATTCTCAATGTACATTTGTCAGCTTCTTGAATTATTATTAGCTTATCTTGACAAAAAGTTAACATAAAAGGATACATAACATGATTGATAATGGTTACAACATAAAATATGGATAAAATTTATGTCACAGATTACACGATACAGAGTATAAACGTAACAGAATGAAAAAGGAAAAAACTCTACCAATCATTCTCAATTATATGTTGTAGGCGTCTAGACATTGATTCAACTAATGTTCTGTGTGCTTCGGGTCGTTGTCTTAATAAAAGCGGTAATTGTCATTAATACCTAACTTGCCAGCGCTAGCTGCTAGATGCTGTCTTGATATATCCAGATTCATGTAGTGATTCATACTCCTTTCGATACATACAGACCCATTACATTACTACACCCCCACCATACTTTAGCGTAGCTTCCATATTATGCGAACTCACGTTTGTAATAATGAGGTGCACAAAACTTTAACCTGTATCTCCACAAGTCCACTAGTTCAAATTTGTTGAAAAATTGGAAAATAAAATCCTTTTTTTGAATTTTACTGCATTATTTCTTTATTAATAGACTAACAATATTCCTCCTCTCTTCACCCCAGCATGGGCTACAACGTTACTAACAAGACATGTTAGTTAAAACACTTTTGAAAACAATTAACAACTTTTTAACGTGAAGGCTTTCTCCCCTCACGGAGCGGCGACTTATCTCTTTAGACTTCCACCTGACACTGATTTGTTTACATTTCAGAACATATATTAACCCTATCCAAACACCTTGACCAATCAAATGTTAACACGTCGAACCCAAGCGGCCATATCTATACATCAGGCCACTATCGATCGGCCAATCAAAATCTTATGCTCGTTGCTAAGCACGTGGAAGCTAATATTATTTTATAGTTTTAGAGAATATTATAAAATAGCAGACAGTTTTTTACATTATAGGATTTAACTCGAACGTATATGTTATAGATTTGTACAACGATGCCACCACTTTGATATGCGGTTTTGCCATTTATATTGCATTTGAAATTAATGTGTTTTTCTACTTATTAGCATTTAGTTGTTGAAGAAAAACATAGTACTTTAGCACGAATGCGACGTTGCCGCTTGGTTTGGTATTACATTACATTACATTTTGTCCCATAAGATTGATTCCAACATTTTTGCTTTACTTCCCTACTGGGTTACGACAGAAATATGAAGTGTGTCCCAAACACATATCTTTTAATTTTAGTTCCTCATTTGGGTTTCTCTACACTGAAATATTTTCATTCGACCCAAACAGGTTTATTTTAGACTTATCAGCACAAATTACTGAACTCCTTTGTTAACATACTCCCGAGGAAACTGTAACCATTTAGGCTTATTTGTTTGGCTAATAAATTGTTTATTTCTTTCAGTTTAGCCATGTAAATTATTTTTCCGCAATACGCGTCGAATTGTTTCGGAGTTACACCTTTACCCAAACTGTATTGCGACCTCATCTCGTAGTTTTGAAGCATTTTTTTGGATTATTGGCGATTTCCCTAACAATCATAACATATTTTTTCTCGATCGTTGGAAATATTAATAGGAGCCACTCTAGAATTATTCTTGTCCCTATCTTCGTTACTTTAGCGTTCAATTATATGCTGCACTGTTGATGGACATTTAATTACCATTTTAGCTATATTTCTTTGCCCATTTCCGAAGTAAGTAATGATTCAGTTTATTTCTTTAATCAGAGTTTTACTACCCATTGCTACATAATCTGGTGCCACTATTAAAGAAACCCATTTAATTGGCGAATATTAACAAAAAACAAACGCAATAAGAAGCCAATGCACCGCCTCCTTCATACATTTCAAGTTGATCACTTTTGAACTGTGCTGTTTTATATGCATCAATTAAGTTGTTATGGGTCCATATTATATATTAAAACCCTTAATTATGTTATGTGTGTAACTCTCCCGGAATAAACTAGTAATATTTTAAGAAGCTCACAAATATATATTTATAGTATTTTAAAAAAAAATTATAGTACGCTAAAAATATTTTTATAAATCCTTGCAGCACATAATTAGTTTTAATAGCAACTGCATTGTGTAAGCTGTGAGTAACTGTATTTATTATTTTTAAATGATAAAAAAAGATTGATAATTTTTGATAAAAGTCGGAGTAGACATGGTGAAAGAAGTTTCCATTTTTGTCTAAATTACAGTAACGCTTTTGTTAAAATATATTTTTTAACCTAATAATAAAATGTGTTTTCCTCAAACTAGCACTTCCACATCTCTTACGTTAATCCTGTGGCTTTCAAAAAGTTATAACGATTTCAGATGTACGAAGAGAACAATAATTAGATTTGCTGAAAAATTTTCAGATTTGCCGTTGTTTTATTCCGAATTCGAGGATTTTCTAATGTTTGGCAAGAAACTTACGAGATTAAAAAGTTCTTCTACCTTAATGTTAGTCAGTTTTAGGTTATAAGATTAAATTTCTTAATGGATCAGAATTCGCGTAAAAATTACATTAGGCAACAAATTATTATTAAGTATGATGGAATTGTTAGGAATAGTCCAAGATATTTCAGTTAAGTTGTTTTTAATTTACTAACTTTAAAATTTTAACCTATCCGATATGATTGCTATTATTTAATGGGCACATCTTTAACAGTTTTTGAAATATTGGCGGCGTTTTGGCGTCAGTATAGGGTTTTGGACACTTCTGCGCCATAGAGCCCTTCAATGTTAATTTTCGAAGGGATTTCATAGGGCTATATCTTCGGAACCAATAGTCGAAGAAACCAAACTAAAAACGCCACATATCATGCGCTGTTTTCAGAGAAATCAAAGATTTTTATTATTATTTAAAATAATCACAAAAGGAGGTAAAATACAAACAAGTTTTAATTGCTTATACTGAGAAGTAGTAAAATTCAATCTCTGATAGGCGCGATCCATCTAGAAATAAATGCCATTTATTTTTATATTGACATTCGTTCAGCACACGAAAAGAGTGAAGTAACCATTTTTGCTCATTAATGAGGCTCAATTATGACAATAACGTTATTTTTTTGTCGTTAAAAATATCTTGACGTATTAGCACGGATGCCACTGGTTTTTATGCCTGGTTGGTAAAGTGTGTTAACAAATATAAGAGGCCGACCTTAATGGCTGCTTTTATTAGGGTATTCAAAATATAATAAGCAACAATAAACCAGTTCTGTGAAACGATATGGGCGTAATAAATTTTAAGTACAGTACTCAGGTAAATAAAAATGCGGATAAACCAGGGTCCTTTTTAATTTTAGTCTGTCAACGTACATTGTTGAGTTTAGTTTGTTTTTGAAAATGTTTCGTCCTTGGTGTTCTAGTGAGATTTGTGAAAGCAATGAAACTGAAGTAAATAACAGAGTGCATTTATCAACAGATGCCAAACAGATTATAAATAATGTGTTTTTGACATTAATGTCGCGCGGAAATTTATGCCCTAAAGAAGTTGTAAAGAAAACGGCTTTACTTACAAAAAAAATCTTTTCCACAATTTGGAAAATTACACAAGGGCCAATTTTGGAACGCAGAAAAAGAAGCGATATTGGAAAATCAAGAATGTTGGACCAGGGGGACGAGAAACCTATACGACGAAAAATTTATAAAATGTACGAAGAGCAAAGTGTACCAACGTTGGACAATTTAATGAAAAGGCTGACAACAGATGAAATAGAAATTAAATGCTTAAGAACGAAATTGTGGAAGCGCCTTCAACACATGAGCTTTAAATTTAAAAGGATTAATAAAAAGCAGGTTTTTATGGAGTCCAAGCGTATTCAAGAATGGCGGTGGGAATATCTGACAAAAGTAAATGAGTACAGAACTGAAGGTAGGCCGATCATTTATTTAGATGAAACGTGGTTTGACACCCACGACACCCCGTCAAGTGGTTGGGTCGATTCTAGCGGCAAATTTGTGACACGTGCCCCGTCAAACCGTGGAAAAAGAATAACAATCTTACATGCTGGTTCTGAAGATGGGTGGGTGCCGAATGGTCTATCTCTCTTGGCAAAAAATATTAATGAATCATGTGTTGACTATCATGAAGACATAACAGCGGAGTTATTTGAAAATTGGTTTGAAACTAAATTATTGCAGAACATTTCACCAAATAGTGTCATTGTTATGGATAAAGCTAGTTATCATAGTAGACAATTAAACAAAGCTCCTTCTTCAAAAGACCCTAAAGCCAAAATTCAAGAATATATGTTTGATAATGATATATATTTTCATGAAAACTATAGAAAGAAAGACTTATTAGAAGTGCATAGAAGTATGTCTATTCAAAAATAAAATTACTGCTATGAACTTGCGAAAAGCATAGGGCACATAGAATTAACTCTAAATCATGATGAAACTAAAAAAAATTCTGAGGTGAACTGGAAAAACTGCATACAACATGTAAAGAAAGTAGAAGAAAGTTATATTTGTATTAGGAATACAACAGAAATGTTTATTATTACTTTAGATGATGATAGCGATAGTGAAGTAGATTTAGTCGGGTAATTTATTAATTAATATAATAATTTAGCATTATAAGTGTAAGTGTAAGACCATAAATCCATTTTTAAATTTTGAATTTAATAAACTTAAATAAACATCAGTTTCATATTTATTTGCTGCTTAATTAAATATTTAAATGCTATGTATTTTCTAAGACGGTCCTAGCTCAGTCGGCATTGTGTCAATACCCCTATTTAGGTAGAAATAAATAAAAGTAATTTGGTCAGTTTCTTTTATTTGTGAATACACTTTACCTATACTCGAAGTAATTTTGTGTGAACTTAACCAGGCATATTTCTATTTCTAAACCACCTCTCTGGCTAGTAATTTCGATCCACGCGTAGCAGTGAGCTTTTTGCAAAGCTGCCTCGTAAATTGTAAGAATGTATGCGCATAGTTTTCTGCTATAATACATTAGTGACACATCTAAAGACGGTATTTGCAGAACGCTTTGTAAATCAAATATAATGCTTACAAAAGTATCGTTGGCCATTGCACGTTCTTTATCTGATTTTTTTGCTGCATTTGCTTCGTCCCTTCGTTGACTGTGACTCTGATAATTTTCTCGTAAATTAGTTAATTTTGTCCATATGTAATGATCTTTTTTAGGTTTGAAAAAGGACAGATTAAAGTTGCTACAAAAAATGCGGCTGTAAGTTATTTTGGATACATATTCCTTTTCCGTGTTTTTACAATTTTCAGCATACAAGGCGTACAGTCATGCGAAACAAATAATATTATACAATTACATACTGCATTATTTTTTTAAAAACTTTATCCTGTCATCATAATAGGATAAAGTTGAATCTTTTTTTCTACACGTGAACGACCAACGAATAAACTTACAATGCATGGAACATCAAAAAGAGACTAAGTCGTAATGGTTAACTGTAAAGCGTTTGTTATAGCACATACAAAATTGATCAAGTCAACATGATTACTTCTGCCAGTTTAGAACCTGTATTCTGCGACTTAGACATTTTAATCTTATGCGTGTGTCGGCATCTATAAGGTACACCAATAATTTACTTCACCAGGTATCAGGTTTGGCGGTGCCATTAAAAGTGATTGCGAAATATTTATGATTTTGTTGATACGACACATTATTAGTATTTACGTGTTTGTATATTAAGATATTTTGGGTATATGAAACGAATTAAAAAAATAATACGAACGATAGAAAATATTAATAAGTAAATATTTTCTATACATAAGAAATTTTGTCAATTCTGTTTCGTTGTTCTCAGTCTTGTGAGTAAACAATTTCTCCTAAATTATCTTCTACTATATTTGCTGAGGGATAGATATTTTCTGAAATTGAGCTGAAATATAAGACAGCTTAAACAATATCTCTCAAAATATCTTTTACAGTAATCATTGAAGGAGCTCTTAGGTAGCATTGCCAAATCTAAATATCGTAACTGACCAGATACTATAAAAGGGCGTAGTATTTTTAAAATATGACATTTAAACTTAGGTTTGGCCATGTTTCTGTAGATACCACAAATATGAATTTCTTATTATAGCTTATTTTTAGGATAGATACGACTTTACACAGTAATAAAATAGATACCCATGTTCCAAGATGTAAACTAATCTCAGACACCGTGTTTTTGCAGATACGACCTTTTGTATTAGGACGCCAGAATAGTAGTAATACTATGACAGTGGCAACCTTTTGTCATGGACAACAGGTTGTCGCCATCTGCTGACGGTAGCTCTTAATGTGGAGGCATTAGGTCGTGGTACGTTATACTTACACCTTCCTCTAGTCGTTGGCTTGCCCTGGGCGCCACCTGGGTTGTCAGAAGTCCAAACCAGGAAAAATATACCGTATGTCAGTACTTGATTGAAAATCTATGCAATAAATTTAACTAAAATTTCCAACACAAACAATAAAGTTTTTATTAAAAAGGGGTTATGCCAGCTTTATGATCACAGTGAAATTGTTTAAAATTTAGTTTGATGAAAAACTATGTATGTTTAGGACTAACGCATAAAAAAATGAAACTGTGCTTTTCTCGACTCAAGTATTTATGTAAAATGTGTGTGTATATAATCTCTGAAAATTCAAGGATCTTTAATACGTCAATTCGTTATGTCTGGTTATAAAAAATGGGATGATCTCAAGTCAAGATCACTTTACAGAAAAAGATTATTGATTAGAAAGGTTAAAAAAGTAATAAATTAAAATGGTTACATTTAATAAACTTTGTAAATGATAAGAATTAATTAAATTATAAATATGCATCCAGATAACTTTTATACCACTCTGTGTAGCTTGATGAATCGATCACGATGGCCCCACGTGGTTTTCTCTGGTAGGCCAGGTGGAATTGATATGGTAGCTCGCTAACATCTATACTTAGAGCACAGGAGGTAGGTGGTTTCCTAACCTTACAACCCTGTGAACGGCAAAACCAAAACGGCTGAACCAATTCACCAACAAAACACCTACAAATAATAAAAAATAATTGCCCACTGAATCCCAACAAGAACAATAAACCAAAAAAAAGGAAGAAAAGAAGCTTACCTTTTAAAGGGGGGTAAACCTTCGTGATATTTTGACAAAAAATGGCCTAACGGTGACAGGCTTGACCTTCTTGTCTGAAGGATTTTAATCAAGTAAAATTGAAGGCCCTGAGAACTCTGAAGAAACCCCCTTCTCCTCCAACAACCAGCTGACACAAAGTATTGCCAACTTAACCTAACCCAAACAAAAATGAAGAGAACAGAGACACACTACAAACGATCAGAGCGATAAGAGAGTCTGGGCTTCTAACAAAACATAAATAAAATAATGAAATAAGGAAAATAATTCCAAACAACTTTGTTTTTGCATAAAATTGCCAAGAGTAAGAAATGAGCGTTCTGCGACTTGACGCGAGACTGAAACGAAAATACATGATCAACCTACTTGCAGCCCCTTGTGCATTTAATCAACAAAAAAGCAAACGCACTACTTTTAACCCCACATATTTTGACAATTTGAACTAATCTTATGTAAACAAAACAAAACAAACGAAATGACACATTTTAATAAACAAATTTTGAACCAAATAACTATATAAGATGCACTTTGTGGAAAAATGACCATAATAATCAAAGGTGTGTCTAACATTCCCCACAAGGTCAATAGTGGCAATTTTAAAATGGCTACAATATATATTACTTTTTGACCTAAAATTGGTCTACGAGTTAGCTATTTTGATAAGTACCAAGATAACATTAAGTACCTCATGTAGAATTAAACGGCGAGGGTATGTTCTAGCAACTATAAAATTAAGTGTGAAGTTGTCACATAATAAACCATTAATAAAAAACACATTGGACACTGAAACAGATAAGATATTATTATCATTCTCCGCAATCCAATCGTTAAGTTTGTTGCTTTCATAAGGCATAAGCTAGAATATGAGGTCAAAATATTATAAATTTTTGGGCCCGTGAACCTCACACGTCGTTGAACAGCACTGTAGCATCATGTTCTACCTACATGTTAATTCTACTCGGAAAAATATGGCTTTGTTGTAAACACAAATTATATATTCATCAAATTATAATCGACAACCGTGTTTCGAAATTAAAATTTAATCAAGGACTGAAAAAGTAATTAATTTGAATAAAAATTAACCGTCCGACTTTCAGTCTCGAAGTAGGTATCTCATTTTTATTCATCGGTCTCTATTAAACGTCCATCAGCTCGATGCCATTAAACACGTAGTGCTCAAAATTTAAGCTCTTTAGAAAATTATTAAAACATTAATCAATACGCGTGATTAAAGCCGGGCGTATAATAAATCTAAACATTAATATGCATAGCCGCTAGAGCACAATATTTTTTCATAAAACCGCTTGAAATACATAAATCACGGTAGAAAGTGAGAAACTGGCCGCAATGTAATGGCTTCGACGTTTTATTAAAATACAGAAACAAACTGATCAGCAAGTTTTGCAGTATATAAAATTTTACCGATAATATGTAACAAAGAAAAAAAAAATGCACAAATAAATTCTCCTAATCGAAATTGATTAACCTAAGAATTAACTCTGATTATAGTTTATTTATAAAAATGATAAAAGAGCTTTCTGTGACACTTTGCAGCAGCAAGTTCTTTATAACATTAAAGAAGAAAGACGCAAAGTGTTTTTATAGCTGGTTGTGTTTCCTGAAATTAGGACATGATTCTTAAAACAGGGGTTGTTTATTAAAACAAGGTATTTGCCCTAAAAAAGGTATGTCTCTTTACACTTTTTACGCTCCGCTCCGCGTGATTTAAACTTGCCGCTCGGGCAACAATGATGGCTGTCTAAACCTTAATTAATAATATACTATATTTATATTATAAAACTTCAGCTAAGGTTTACTAGTCAGAAAATATATTTGAATAAGTAGTCCATATTTGCAGTGGAGTGTAGGTTATGTAAATTAAAACAACACTTCTGTCTTCCTCCACAAATGATATATTTTCTAAACAATATATTTAGAGATTTTCCCAATATGTTTCGACTACATATATAGTCATCCTTAGAGGAACTAAATCGAGCGTAAGTAGTTCTGTTACCTAAAACAAGGTATAATTTTCTCAACACATGTCATTTTTTTTTTCGAGGGTCCGGATGCACTTTGGTCAGGTTTGGCCCATTGCACTCACCCTAGTTTGGTCTTACACCCACTCAATTCTCCCAGCTCCTTGCATTACCTTGTGTAGGTCAACTGGGGAGTGTGTCGAAATATCCTCTTCTGGTTCTAATATTGGTTGCTCGAGTATTTGTTGCCTTTTTCGATCCAATGACTTGCAGTAACGGATAACATGCTGTACCGTTTCACTTTCTCGTCCACATAACATGTAGCTTAGGTCTCCATTACACAGTTGCATACGGTGAAGGTGCTTCTTGACGGCCACGTGTTCTCTCATAATTGTTGAAGTAATTCTCAGCTAATTTCTGCTCATCAGAAGTAGCTGTCTCATTGATTTCGGGTCTGGGTCCCCAATTAAAGATTTGCTGTGGTTTGATCCCTGTCTGTTATTCCAGTAGATTTTGTGTTGACTCCTTATTCATCGTTTTATGACATCTTGTACTGTACACCTTGGGACTCCGAGGACCGGTTATGGACTAACGAATGCCTTTTCCAAACTCTTTCTTGCTTGATGTCACCATGTTGCATGTTAGTGCTTTAAGGGCTGCTTGGCTGTCGGAGTATATGTGTATCGGCGTATAAATATAAGTCCTCCTATTGTTTTCATAGGTACACTGTAGAATGGCGTATATTTTCTTTTGGAACACTTGAAGACTTACCCAGGGAGAAATAAGCATCTTTATTGTTCCACACATCCCATTCGTCGACTACGGTCTTGGATGGTATGTCATATCCATTCCTAGGGTTTATATGGTCTGATCTCATTTCTTACTCAGGTTTCCTTATTGTATCACATAGGAGTGTGTGTCCAGTTATATGTCCCCCAAAAGTCTAGGATGTTCTCCATTCCGGATGTGGGGATCGATTTCATGGCCCGTGTGAGGCTCGACTAGGCTAGTCTTTGTAGGCTTCCAAGCTTTGATATTGTGTTTTTCTGCTGTGTCTTTGGTCACCAGACCAGGGCTGCACATTTGCTTGTAGGCCTCACTACTCTGGTGTACCTATAACAAGTGCGCCCGCCTAGTTGCGAGTCCCCATGTTTTTCCGTACATCCATCTAATAACTGCCCAGGTTACTTTCGACCTTCGTATTGTTTTTCCAAGTGTTTTTTCTAGGTCAGTCTGGAGCCAAAAGTTACTTCCGGCTATTTGACCTCTTCCGAAAGTGGAATGTTTACACCTTGTAGGGCTAGAGTCCCAATCACTCTTTCTTTCTGCGCTTTGTAATCTAAAGGGGATTATGACAGTCTTTCGAGAACCGAGACTAAATCCTTCCTGCCATTTTTCCACGATATTGAGAACACTTTGCATTCTCTCTCTTACTGTCGTGTTGTATTTGCCTTAAGTTATTATCGCCACGTGATCTGCATAACCCACGATGCAATATCTTTGCCTGCTGAGTACGAGTAGCAACCCGTTCATGACAAGGTTCCAGAACAGAGGACAGAGAACTTCCCCCCTGCAGGCTCCCTCTGTCCCCGCCGCGCTGCCAAAGTCACATACCTTCTATCCACCTGCAGAAAGTTTCCTCTGGTCCGATAGCCCTGGTTGCTCTAGTGATTGATGCGAAAGATGTGTTGTCAAATATGGCAAGTCCTTTTAAACTCTTTAAAATATGGTCTCTTTCGGAGCCTGTTTCATAAAGCAACTGTAAGAAAACCAATTTTATCGGACGGATGATGCTGAAGCATTTTATATTATACCACTAACCTGCAATGTTCTTTTTCTATTTATTATGTAAATAACTATAGCGCTTAGATAAAGCTTTCATTTTTGTGTTATATCCTGCTATCCCATTTTCTGGTCTTTGTTTATTCCTGAATCTCTATCGTTTTTAAACAGTAGAATATCTGATTCAAAATGAAATGTAATAATCTAATCAAAGAAATCAAATTATCACTGCCATTCAGTCGTTTAAATTGTTCGCTGTTTATGCCATATAGCCTATATAGATATCGCTTCTATTTTCGATTGATTAAAAAAGTAGCATTTGAAAATAGATTTATCTGGATGACTTCTACACCGTCAGAAAAGCGTCAACTGAGGCATAATTATCATTTTATAAACTAAGCAGGCCAAGGGAAATTGTAATAAATAAACTTTTTTAAGAGTCTATAACAAAAACGTATTGCAAAAAAAATGCGCAAATAAGAAAAAAAAAATCAAAAATATATAGTCTATTCCTTAATGATGCGAAGTAATAAATCAATTAAAACCGTCGTCTTTATGGGCTTACAAGGTTTGTCGGCATGTATAGATTTAAATAGGCTTAATTTTTTAAATTTGTGCAGTATTAGTTCAAGTATCGACATTAAATTCAAGTTTTGTCTTTAAATACAGGGCTGCCCAAAAGTCCGGAATAAAATTGATATAACCATTACCTGTAACTTTTGGGGAAAATGCTCGGACACGTCAATTTAGTTTTATATATGCTCACATTTTGACGTTATTTGTTTGTTTCTCTATAGACATTTGTCAAAGATATGACGACATGGATCTTTTTTTTAAATGGAAGCATACAGCGTGTGATACATCATTTGAAAGCTAATATCTCGTACAAAATGCTCATAAATTTTGGCGCGATTCTGTCAAGCTATTTCAAAATGGCGACTGTTAAAAGTTTTAAAAAAATCCCTATTTAAATAAGCGGAAATCATAAATCATTGATGTTTTTTTTTTTTACCTTTCAAGGTAAGAAATTTTCATTGTTTCACGTTCTGACATTTTGTGACATTGTGACTTAACAATAGTTATGGCTTATTTGTTATTGATTTTGTCAAGAAAATAAAAATGTAACGAAGCAAAACAAAGCACAACAAAAAGGTGGTTTAACGTGGCAAATGCTGGATATCTCCTCCACCCTCTACTTGGCATGCTCCCAGACGATGATAAAATCCGTCGACGGAATTTCGAATGGGTTCACCCGGTATGTTATGTGTCTCCAATCTAATTTTGTTTTTCAAATATTCAATATTATTTGGCCTATTTTGGTAAACTTTTCTTTTAAATATCCCCAAATAGAATAGTCTAGAGGCGTAAAATTTGGGGACCTCGGTGGCTATTCAATTGTACCACATCGTCCAATCCAGCGACCTGGAAATATCTGATCTAAATATCTTCTTACATTGACACCAAAATGCGGGGACGCACCATCTTGTTGAAACCAAATTGTTTCATTATCTGGATCTACTTCGTTGGGAAAAGTTACAGCTAGAGCAGGTCTCAACTCGAAGGTTAAGAAATCCAGGTACCGTTCAGCTGTGAGGTTTCCTTCCAAAAAGAATGGACCTATAATACGGTTATTAATGATACCTGTCCATACATTTACTTTCTGGGGCCGCTGAGTATGCGCTTTATATATCCATCGTGTATTTTCTTGACTTCAGAAACGATAATTATATCTGTTAACCACCCCGTTTGAATAGAAAGTAGCTTAATCCGAAAATAATATGTTCTGTGGAAACCTATTATTCTCGTCAAATCGTCTCATCATTTCTTCGCAAAATTGCAAACTCCTATCATAGTCACCTTCTAAAAGCTCTTGGACAAGAGATACTTTATAAGGGTGGTTTTTTTCTACTTTCAAAAATCTTACAATAGTACCTCTAGATGTATCATGATTTTGAGCTAATGAAACTGTTGAAACATGCGGATTATCCTGCAGAGATTTATTTATTTATTTATTTATTTATTTGTGTTTGGGATACAGACGGATATAATATCCAATGAAGTATCCACTAATACATTATATACATAGCTTAAAACTAATCAGTGCGTCGATTTATTTATAGATAACTTGTATAGTTACAGGTAAATAACTTAAATAGTCCTAATTAAGTAATAAATATGCCATTTAGTGAATTTTTATAAGAATATAAACTGGTAATAATGCAATATCCAATCTTTCATCGTCGCCTAAAACACGTGGCCGTCCATTCCTAGGTAAGTCCTTTACTGTGCCATGTTCATCAAATTTGTGGAATATTTTACTAAGAGTGCCCTGTGAAATTTGATTTTGCGGATATTTAGCATTAAATAAAGTGCACACTTCACTTTGACTTGTTATTTTATCTCCACCTCCTAACAGTTTCAAGACTTCGATACGCTGCCTTTCCGACAAAACCATATTTGTTTAGAAAAGTATAAAATAATACTTTGGAAGTACCGAAATTAATTTTACAAGTTCACAATGTCACAAAATGTCAGAACGTGAAACAATGAAGATTTCTTACCTTGAAAGTTAAAAAATACATCAATAATTTATCATTTCCGCTAATTTAAATAGAGATTTTTTTAAAAAGTTTTAACAGTCGCCATTTTGAAATAGCTTGACAGAATCGCGCAAAAATTTATGAGCATACTGTGCGAGATATTAGCTTTCAAATGATGTCTCACAAGCTGTATGTTTCCATTTAAAAAAAAGATCGATGTCGTCATATCTGTGACAAATGTCTATAGAGAAACAAACGAATAATGTCAAAATGTGAGCATATATGAAACTAAGTTGACGTGTCCGAGCATTTTCCTCAAAAAGTTACAGGACAAGGCTATATTAGTTTTATTCCGGACTTCTGGGCAGCCCTGTATATACCACCATTTACTTGGTATTTTAGAAAGTAATTGTATCAAAACTAATTAGAGTCTAGGTACTTATTCCGTTTCCGCTCTAATAATTTTATTCCTTTTTCTTGTACCTAATCCTGGTTACCTGTTTGCTAATTATGCTGTTATTATGCAGTTATGGGTGCCTCTATTGGAATAATACACATATTTATATCTATACATACCTACCTTGGGTGTTTGTTTCTCAGTGAAACTAGTCAAAGTGTAAAGGGTCGGTATTTTTTTAATTAAATATGGAGAATTTGAAACAATAACCTAAATATTAAAAGTTTAAGGCAAGCTTTTTTGGAGAGATTATCCATAGGATTAAGACCGCCATTTGGAAAAGGACATCGACTTATCCTAACCCATATTAGAAGTTCTGAAGGTTTTGTTAAAGGTGATGTTCCAATCTAACAATACATAGGAGACTATCACGCAGATATGAATGCCGATGTCTTTGAAGAATGGTTCAAGCAAATGTTGGATCTTATACCAATTGTAATATATTGTATTGGGTAATGCAAGTTATCACTCAAGGTTGATGGAAAGATTACCGACAAGAGCGTGGCGCAAAAGTGAAATGACAGAATGGCTAAGTTTCAGACAAATAGAATTTCCATTAGATTCCTTAAAAAAAAACTATTGGTACTAGCCAATTTACATAAAAATGCATTAAAAAAATATTTAGTCGATGAAATGGCAAAGTTACGAGGAATATCTGTGCTCAGGCTTCCTCCTTACCACTGCGAATTAAACCCCATCGAACTTATATGGGATCAAATTAAGACAGAAGTCGTCAGAAAAACACGACTTATAAAATGGTGGATTTAAAAAGACTCTTTAATGATGCTATGGATAAAATCAGTGCGGAAAAGTAAATAAAGTGTATCGATCATAATGTGATAGAAGAAGAACCCAAAATGTGGCAGGTAGATATAACAATCGGAAAAATGGTTGAACTGCTTGATTTAAACGATGTTAATAAAAGTTCATCTTCCGAATCCGACTATGATTAAGCCATAACGACAAAGTATTATTCGGTTTTGAAAAATGCTTTGTTTGAAAGATTCTCTATTATATCTAGTTTTTGTAATTATATTATGTAAAATTGTTCCACCCGTTGTTATTTATTAGTTAATAGGATTTTTTAAATGTTTTTATATATTATAAATACGTACGAATATAATATAATACAATTTTAGGAGAATAGGCATGTTTAAGATTTTTTATTTAAAAACTTGCCCAATACATGCTCCTTAATAAGGGATTGTACCTGCTAACAATGGCAAATCCTCAAATGTAACAATAGCCTGCGATAAATTCAGGGTGGACCTACCTAAAGAATGTTCATTATTTGGGTCCTTTAGGTAAACACAATAGATTTTAAGGGATGGTGTTTCAATTGTACCCCGGTATGCGTTTTGCATATTTAATGAGCATTTATTTTATTACTTCGCGCCATTTAAAGAAAAACTGTAAAACAAGTTTAGTGTTTATAGTAATAGGTTTTGACTCTCAAGGCTGTCTAACTAACTAACTTGACTTTATTTTTTATTTAATGAATTTGTAAACAAGGACTCGTCTTATTTAGGATACAATAGTAGGTTGTCTTATTCACACTCATGTCATATTAATATTGATAAAATTAGGCAGGTATTAAATGATATAAAACCTGTTAGTGAATGTGCTTATTTTAGGATTTAATAAAGGAATAACTCTTTAATGCAATATTGCTAATTAAGAGCCTTATATAAACAATTGCCCAAAGCAATTTGAGAAATTTGCTGGAAGTTATTTATGTGCAAATAATTGGTCTGGTGTGAAATTTGCTCGTGGATCAGTCGACTGACATGTTGCCTAAGGCATGACGGCATAACTACGGTTTAATACCTTTCCGACCGTAGGATGCGGCAAATAAGCTATATTTTGGCTATACATGATTTATCTAGATTTAGGCATTTCTTAGATAAAAATTTAATTTATTAACAATATTAACAACCAATAAATTATATTTTTTAAGAAAAGTGACAAAGCAAAGGAAATTACTCATTGCAAAAGCCTATGATATTAAAGAAAACTAGGAGTACCTCGGGCCTGAATTTTTAAATTTGGGCAGAATCAGTATCAAGTCTCGACATTAAATTCAAGTTTTGCCTTCAAGTATATATTTTATTATTGAATTCTTAATTAAAGAAAATAACATAACATTCTATACAAATAAATATTAACCAAGGCTTTTCTTCGTTTTTGTTCTTTACAATACTACAAAAAATTAGCTCATATTTAGTGTTTACTAAGATAAAACTTGACAGCAAACAACTAGACATGTTATAATATGTTATAATATACGTGTCTCTAAGTTCAAAGCCCACCCCTCAAGTAAGATAAAAGTCCAATCATAGATCAAACAATAAGTTTCAAAAAAAAAGAAAAAAAAATCATTCAGCTCTCTGTGGTTCCCAGAATAAACCATGATTACTATTGCTTAATAGTTTCCCTCCCATATTACACTATTTACAAAGTAAGAGAAAAAAAAAGAAATGCCAAAAAAAAAGCGAAGGGCAAATGAAATACATGTATGTTACAATATATTAATTGGAGTTTGAATAATCCTTAAATTTTCTTTTAAAAATCTGTTTATTTATTTCATGTGCAACACTTTGTGCACCCTATATCCAACACTGACGAATGAACGACCACCTATTGTTTTTTGTGTTCTAGGTATTTCTAAGTTGTCACCAATTTTATATCTGGTTTGATGTTGATGCGTGAGTCCTGATGTTGAAGTTATTGTTTTTGTTTTAACCAGAAACAAAATACTGGTTTTATAAAATAACTGCCTAATGCTCAAAAGTCGTGTATCTCGATACAACCTGTCTGCACTGTATAAAATCGTGAGTCTATGCATAATTTTAAGTTGGAATTGTTGGAATTATTGGAATAATACACCTATTTATATCTATACATACCTACCTTGAGTGTTTGTTTCTCAGTGAAACTAGTCAAAGTGTGAAGTGTCAGTGTTTTCTTAATTTAATATGGAGAATTCTAAACGATTGCCTAAACGCCCTAGAGTCGGCCCATGAACAGCAAATGAACAAAAAAGTAATTCTTAACTGTTACGATTTTATTAAAAGTAAGAATGCGGATTTGAGTGTTGACAATGCACTGCAATTTACAATTTACAGCAGATATGCTTAACGTTAGAAAAAAAAACAATATATCAACTTTTAAATAAAGAAAGAAGTGTTGACGTCAAACCTCCAAGAACTTTTCCAGGACGACCAAAACTTGAGCTGTATGACGTTTTAATACAGAGACGAAAAGTTTATAGTTTCTTTGAAAAAAAAAAAGATATTCCTACGCTGGACAAAATTTTGTCCTCATCCGAGAAGACCAGGACTACCCATTTATGTGTAGAAATACGCTTTGGAAATTATTGAAAAAAAATGGGGTTCGGTGGAAAAAACATAATAGGCAATCGATTTTACTAGACAGAAGCAATATTGTCTGTTGCAGAAGAAATTACTTAAGAAGCGTCCGAAAAGCGAGAGAAGAAAACAAAAAAATATTTTACCTAGACGAAACATGGCTAAATGAAGGCGACACTGTGACTAAATTTTGGCAGGATGAAAATATTAAAAGCTCAAGGCAAGCTGTTTTAGAAGGATTATCCACAGGATTAAGGCCGCTATCTGGAAAAGGACATCAACTTATCATAACCCATATTGGAGGTTCTAAAGGCTTCGTTAAAGGTGGTCTACTAATGTTCCAATGTGAAAATACAGGAGACTATCACGAATATATGAACATATGCCGATGTCTTTGAAAAATGGTTCGAGTAAATTATGGATCTCATACCAAAAGATGCAATAATTTAATAATGCAAGTTATCACTCTAAGCTGACGGAAAAATTACCGACAAGTGCGTGGCGTAAAATTGATATAACAGAATGGCTAAGTTTTAGACAAATATAATTTCCATTAGGTTCCTTAAAGAAAGAACTATTGGTACTAACTAGTTCACATAAAAATGCATTTGAAAAATATGTTGTCGATAAAATGTCAAAGCTACGAGGAATATCTGTGCTGACTCCTTGCTGCCACTGCGAATTAAATCCGATCGAACTTATATGAGCTCTAATAAAGACAAATCGATGGCCTCAAATCAATACCACGTAAGTCTAAAATGGTGGTTTTGAGGAAATCAAGTTAATGTATTTTTTTCAAATAGCGCAGGTACCATTAAAGTTATATTTTATTACCAAGATGTAAATCCCATCAGAAACACTATTTAAAATGGGATTTGTAAAATTTATTAATACTTTATTTTTAAAATGACTTACGTGGTATTGAAACGGAAAAAAGTAGACTTACGCGGTATTGCATGAATATATTTTAATAATAATAGAACTACATTTTTAAACAAAACTAATTTTAACAATATTATTCGTGAGGTAAATTATCGTAAAATGGCCAACAGTCTTGGGGAATAACCGATTTTAACTGTTGAAGATGGTCAAATTTCGTTTTTTTTATTTTAATTCGATCTGTATGCAGAGGTTGTTTAATAATGGGTGTTTTATACAGCTGATCCTTTTTTATTCTTTGAGGTAGTTCTTCATACTCGTCATTAAAATCTATTTTAAAAAATATTTTTCCTTTTGGGCAATACTTAAGTGCTCTTATATTGACTACGTTTGGCTCGCCTGGCTTCCGTCCGGGCCTGATGGAGGAATAAATTAAATCCTTAGTATAATCTGTAAAGAATTTGTAATTCACCATTACGGCCTCATATTTTTCAGAAGATGTTCTGCTCTCTTCGCTAATCCTAGAGTAATCGCTAGGCAAAAAAATCTTTTTGTGTTTCAGTTTTCTCTCAATGTTGGCATGAACGCTGTCGCACTCCATTTGCGTATGTCCCTTGACTAGAAACTTTTGTTCTATGGTAGTGTTTATTTCCGCAGATAAGTGCAAAAGAGCGTTTGCCAAGATGCTGTTCCTATTCTGATAGGTGCATCCATCTGAGTAGATAACAATTGGTTTTCCGTCATATAGGTGCCGTTTAATATAGTCTACAATAAAAGACATGAATGTGGAAGCTTGCAGATCAGCATTCGTTTCGTCAAACCAATAACACGTACATTGCCTAGTAGCTATATTATAAACAGTAAAATTGTGCACACAAAGTTTGGTTTTGAAGTATACAGCACTTGCCATTAATACCGGACACACCTTTACTGCCTGAAGATCCATGGTGACAGCATGTTGAGTGCCAGTTTGCGCTTGTTCTTTATCCTTTTGTTTTTCTTCTCTTGCCCTCTCCTTTTGCTTCTGGTGTTGACTCCATTCCTCTTCCGATAAATTATTTTCCTCATATTGACAGCAAATGTCACATCTGTCCTTTTTGGGCTGATAAAGGGCGATCTTTAATTTCTTCATCATTTTTGTAATAGAGTTTTGACACATGGCTACTTCGTTATTTTCCTTACAGCTTTCTACATAGACTTTATATACTTCAGTTATGTTTGAAAATGATTGCTCAAGATACATTTTATCGGTATCTTTGCGACAGTAGTGTGATGGTAACTTACTGAGGTTGTCTAAGAATTGCTTCATAAACCTGTTAGGCGCTTGTTCTGACAAAATTCCTACTCTTTTGGTCCCTTTTTCCTTTCTGCTTGTTATTCCATGTTTACTTCTTTGGGCCCAGTTACGCACTTGCCATTCTTTGATTCCAAGCGTGGAAAGAAACATTTTTTTACAGACAGGAATAATGACACTGTCTACTTTTAAAGAATATTTCAGAGTACCCACTTTACGAAAGTTATCTTCTTCAGGATTTTTCCTTTGTTTAGGTTCTACTACAGTAACTAAATTACAAACAAACGTTTTTCTTTGACTTCAGGTGATATCTTGCCAAAACTTTTTAAAAATCTCTTCCCGTTTTCCATTATCTATATCGGAGCATTTTCTTTTTTGTGACTTATTCTTACAAAAGTTGGAGGCGCATGGTGGTCCAAGCTTTCGTTCTTCTCTATGGGTATCATGGAAAGTTAATAATTGGTTAGCTGGTCTTCTATAACCTAAGTATGCTTTGCCTTTCATTCTTAGTTCTTCATTTATAATCTTTTTGTTCTTACCAAACTCGCGGTGAGATTCATTTGGCTCAGTTTGTACTTCTAGATCAATATCTTCGGAAGAATCGGAATTATCTTCGTCGTTTGGGTTAAAATCCCTGTCTTCGTCCACACTAATATTTTCGGCTTCGCAATCGGCTGTACTAGTTCCTTGTTGATTTTCATTATTGTGAATATTGTCTGGCTCGACTGTTAATATTTCTAAAGTTTCGCAATTTAAATCTGGATCCATTGTATTTAATATAACCTTTTTGTTCTTACCAAACTCGCGGTGAGATTCATTTGGCTCAATTTGTACTTCTAGATCAATATCTTCGGAAGAATCGGAATTATCTTCGTCGTTTGGGTTAAAATCCCTGTCTTCGTCCACACTAATATTTTCGGCTTCGCAATCGGCTGTACTAGTTCCTTGTTGATTTTCATTATTGTGAATATTTTCTGGCTCGACTGTTAATATTTCTAAAGTTTCACAATTGAAATCTGGATCCATTGTATTTAAAAAAGTATTATTGATAATATCAATGGGCAAATCCAGAATATTAAAATTTTCTGTGTCGTCTATCGTATTTGCTATTTTCTCATTTTCCTTGGCAATTTTTTTTGGCTCGTTTTCGTTCCTCTGGCACATTTCAAGAATTCTTTTAGATCTTGATCCCATTTTAGTCCGCTGAAATAAAACAAAAATACCACGTAAATCACGTTGAATATTTAATTTCAATACCACGTATGTCAATTTTAAAATTAATTGGGCGTATATTATTACAATAAGGTCATTGTTTCGAATTTTTATATAAGAAAACGATAATTAATTCTACTTACTTTGATTTTCATAGAGTAAAACACATAATTGTTAATTGAACGACTATAAAAACCAATGTTAACCTTCTCGTCACTGTATTCCTCTGACTACTATGATACATTGATGATTTACGAGGTATTGAAACGACTTTTTTGAATTTTGATTTACGTGTTATTCGTTTGGTGCTGTTTACCGGCAACGTATATTTTTGTCATTCTGCTACCTGTTAACAGATGGCGCCCATAGTTCTAAGGAACACAAATTCACCAAAATATGAATACATGCTATTTCGGACTTACGAGGTATTGATTTGAGGCCATCGAAATGTCACCAAAAAAAATCCGACTTATAAAATGGTGGATTTAAATAAAGCTATGGGTAAAATCAGTGCGGAAAAGTGGAAAAAGTGTATCGATCATGTGATAGAAGAAGAAACCAAAATGTGGCAGGTAGATATAATAATCGAAGAAATGGTTGAACCGCTTATTATAAACGATGTTAATAAAAGTTGATCTTCCGAATCGGACTATGATTAACTAACACTAACAAAATAGCGGTCGTTCCATATATGGATCGCAATAGTCCTATAAAATCGGTAAAACTTAAAATTCAAATACGAAAAAATTAGCCAAAAATTTTATTGAGCAAATATACAAAAACTCCTTGATATGAAAATCAAAGAGACAGTTAATATAAAGAACTACGTCATACTTTCAAAATTGTACCAGCCGAACTGTTCTTATGGTTTTGACATCTCGTCGCTGGTTATCTTAAACATATTGTATTGAACGAAATTATCCCATTAGTCTAAGCGATTATCTGGTGATTCTTTGGAGCCTTTAAAATACGTAGTTGGCTTTCCAGATGATTCTGGTAAATTTTGAGACTTTTTTAGTTAAATCATATAAGAAATTGGGCATTTCAAATCATCATTATTTTCAACTAAAAAATTTTAGCACAAATAAATTAAACTTACCACTTAAAGCACCCTATTACTAAACTTATGAGAATACACCAAGATTCATCCCAGATTTGCCTCAAAAATATTTTTCCCACAGATTGGAAAACAAATGCATTCCATTTTAAAGGTTAGTTAATTAAACATATTATTGTAAATTGATTTTGATTAATTGCAATAAGGCTGCAAATGGTAACTCGTCGGCCTCAGCTAAAACCTATATTATTAGAATCTACGATAACATGCTCTTCATCTACGTCTAATTCCATATTTTAGGTTAATTGAAATATGGTAAGTAGAAGCCAAAGACAAGGCGCCGCAAAGAATTATTACTCACTTACGCCAACCGAAGTTGATCTCTATGGAACCACCAGCAAGGTACATTGAATATTAAATGTCTGATATTAAAATATTTCGATAATAAACACACATAATTAAAACACATAATAAAAAAGAACGAAGAAAGCTTAGTGATAATGAATAATTGTGTTTTAAGTAAAGAGGCATGTCTACTTGTTCACTTGAGTGAAATCTATGCATTGGTTAATCGTCAATATTTATATAAGAGTATTCAAAACAGTCCAGACTGGGCGATTCAAGGCCCAGAAATATTCCAAATATCTACACCTTCGGTCCCTAAAAAACTGCGGCAAACTTGCGAGCAGTACCATTTTGCCCCTTCTAGTCCTTCTTAAGTGTTCTCTTGTTTTTAATTGTCAAATTTGGTTGAACTAACTTGGCTAATGGAATGTCATCTTCGCTACTCTAACCTTCACCAATGTCTGTAAGTTAAACTTGATGCGTTATTACACTTTCTTCTTAAATCTTATTAGTTTTGTCAATTTTTTCTGTAACAGTCCGATGTTTGGTATAAACGGGTTCTTCCTCTTCATAAACATCAGACTCGAAATAGGATTCTCTGGCAAACCATAAATTATGGGTTTCACTACCTATCTATTAATCATTTTCTCATACACGTTCTTTTGCAAATGCTGCCATTCGTTATCATCTCTATCAAAAATTGCTATCTAGAATATAAAAAAAAAACCGTTATAAATCAAAACATATTTTTTCGAAAATTGCATCTAAAAAATTTGTAGCGTACAGTTTAGTTTTATATATAAAAATAAGTAAATTAGGCGAAACCAATTTGTTTTAAATATTTTGAAAGTACTGATAAAGTGAATTTACCCATATTGTGGTGGTAAAAAACACATATTTTTATCTATTTTTGCACGCAATCGCATGATTAATAGCAATATCGTCAACGAAAATTGTCGATATTAATTTTTCCCATTGATTGACAAAAGTCTACTCTAAATGCAAGTTAAACGGATTTTGGATAAACCAACTAGTTGTTTGTGTTAAGTTAGAAGTTAAATATTAGATTTTCCGGCGACCATAATAAGTTCTTATAGTAAATAATATTAATATAGGTCCGCACCTCTTTAAATCTTGAGAGAAAAATCGGATTTTTCCTAATATTTTTGAGACCGCGCTAGATATTATGTTAAATTTTAAAAGGTTCTAACTAGACACTAAAACACTCTACTTTCGTAAAAAAGATTTGCCCTACTTCTACCAGGGCGTTCGAGCTAACATGTATTTTGATATTTTTAACAAAAAAAAAATGATACCCCCTGTTTTTTTTTCAAAATAAATATCAATTCATTCAACATTGCGCTTTACGGCTTAGTAAGAACGGTTCCTACACTTTGCTTCGTGTGACCAACGATTTTCGATTAAAAAAATGAATGACATTTATTTGCATATCGCTATGCCCATATAAGAGTTTGATAAAATTGCATTAATCTCCGTAGGCCAAAGTCAAGAAATGAGCAAAACGCATTTTATGTTACTTATTCATTTCAATACAGTATCATCAGCATGTGCCATTTACAGACACGTGAATACAACATAAGAATACTTGCATCCATTGTAAACAATAATCATAGTAACTTTGTTAAGCTCTGAGCTTGATAGTTTTAAACTTTCATATTATTATGTTATATAAGATAAGTTTGGGTGGATTTCCCAATCGTAAGAGTATGAATATCTAAGTCAATTCTAAACTTGTTAAATAATTCACGCATACGGTATAATGTAGAATTTTTATACAGATTTGTTCTGGGATACTAAAAATATAACATTTTTTTATGTCTATTATTTATTCGATTCACACTCCCGCTTGTAGTAGTAGTAGTAGTGGTTGACGGGGAGGCTTTGACGCCAAGCAAGTAGGCCAGTTTTGACCCTTTTTGCCAACCCCGTTTCAACGTCTGGGTAATGTCAGCCAGACGGGACCTACAGTTTAACGTGGGTTCCGAACCACAATATAACCGACAGATGTTATTCTCGGCACAGTATTCTTACGGTCTTGTTATTATTAACGTCTCTTTGCTCACCACAAACCTCGACGAGCCGGCCCTTAAACGACCTTGTGTGCAGCTGAGATTTATGTATGTCGCGGGGACCCTCGAACCATCCGGAACAGCATCAGACCGCCAATTCTCTGGTCAAGGTTCTTACCTCAACCATACGAATATCAGGCAGTGTCCGACATGCACCATTCGCCCCACCGATCATCCTTCATTTGGCTCAAGGGTCCCTCCTTCGACAACATGCCGTTTCTAGAGTACCTACTAGACTAAAGTGCCGTTGAGAATTGGTCGGTGTGTGTTGCATACGCAACACTACGTAGTATGGTGACCTGGGCCCTGCAAACTGAAAAAAGTCTGCTGGGCCAGCCCGGGCTTGAACCAGGTACCTGCAGCATGGGAAGCGAGAATAAAAAAAAATTAGTTTTAAAGGTCTTTTATTATTGCTTCTATTGCTATTTTTACAATGTCACCTTTCATTAACTGGCCTAGAGCCCCTGGAGCTAACCTCCACCACTGCCTGACAGGCCAGACAGGGTTGATCCGCTCTGTGGTGCCCTAAAACCGGGGACGCAGCCCCGGCGGGTCGTTGGCATGACCCCTAGGAAAGCCGACACTATTTACAGTTATATACACTTCACACACGTTCCGGCAAGGTGCCTCTACAGGTATTTTCAATGAATTATTGCCTTGCGGCTTGAAACTAGGATTCAAATGCTATTTTTAAGAGAATCATGAACTGAAATTAGCATGGCATTTGGGGAAAAAGCTGCCAAAAAAACCCATTATATTTTCAGGTATATCGTAGCTTGCGACCATAGGGCGGTTAAAGCATACATAGGGTAACCCTACCTTGTTCTAAAATTGAACAAGCCCTTGATATCAACATTTTTGAAAATTTGAAAATGATTTAGAGATGTTGGTTGTAGCAATGGAAAGAGGCCACTGTTTGAATTTTTCTGTTTCGTCGGTAGTCATTCCAGGCTAGCTCCCTTAGCAAGCCCCTCCCACTGAAGCGAGAATGCTGCCACGCGACCAGGCCGTTACCGTTGTAACTTTGAAAACATAAACCAAGCATATTCTGTTTCGTCGGTTGTCAAGAGTCATTTTATTGAAAATATATAGTAATACCTGATGATCAAAACCCCTTTGAGGATAAAAAGTCAAATTTTTATAGTACATAAAAATTTTCGATGCACTTCTTCAAGAGACTTACTCTAGGTGATGTTTCAAGGTGACCAAATAATCCATCCAGTTTAGGCAAAACAAAGGCATCACAAAATCTAAGACACACACCAACATCAAAAGGGGCGCGCCGACTATATGATGAAGCCCATAGTCCTAAATGCTTCGATAATTTTACCCTGAATATGACTGGTGAAGCTCAGGGATTCATCAAAGGTTACACCCCATGAGTCGCTGCTCTTTTAAGAATGCTGATATTTATGCAGTAACCTCTTCTAATGATGCTCTTCTTTTAACCGCACGACATACAGAAACACTTCTTTATTTAATTTAAACCCATTCGAATCACACCACTTAGTAACTTCATTCAAATCTTCCTGTAAATGACCACTGTGGCCGTCAGTTAACAAATCCAAAACGATCTTAAAGTTATCTGCAATAATGAGTGCTTTAGCATGTTCAACTACTCCAGGTAGCCCATTAACTGCTATTATAAATAAAGGGAGACCCAATTTTGAGCCTTGAGGAACTCCCGAAGTACTTTTTAATTGTCAGATTTAGCTCCCCTATTTCTACATACTGCTCCCTATTCACGAGGTAGAATGGTATTAGAAGGATTAACATGTTACTAACGTTTATGTCCTTTATCGACTGTATGACATTACTATGCGTCATTCTCTGAAATGCCTTCTCCATATCTATAAAAAAGTGAAGAGATTCGTTAATGTAGATTTTTTATGTAAGAATCTATGTTGACAGGATGTAATTTGACCTTTTACTTCACTGTGTATTCTGTTCAACAATAGTATTTAAAATATTTTGGAGACTGCATTGCCAACAGTTATAGGACGTTCATTTGTTATTTTATTTTTAGCTCCACTTTATTTTCTGCATTCAAATAGAAATTTGTTTTAAATAAATTCAATATATTATTTAAATCATTTAACAGTTTATACAACTGTTAAATCATGCAGCACAAAGCACTGTTCTACTTTTTAAAAATTAAAAATTAATAGGAACTCATGTTTTAATGCCTAATGGTTTATTAAAAAATGAAACCCTTAAAGCGTAAATGGACACAGAAAATAATAAAATATTTTAAAATTTTATTTGTAATAATGTTGATAACTGATTTAGATATTTCAATAAAAAGCTTTGTTGATTTAGAGATGAACCTAAAAGAACCAAGTTAAAAAAAATCGTCATAAAACACGAAATGAGCTATGGGTATTTAGAGTGTTTTAAAAGTTTTAGATCACTAGAATGGGACAGAAACAGTTCGCTCAATCAAAAACAATTCGCTCCTTAATAGTTTTTAAAAATTAAATACTAACTAGGCGCCTCCTGGGATTTTCAGATTTTTTTTTGGAAAAACCTTTTTCTTTAACTCATTGCCTTTTTGAAACGTTGGAGATTGCCAACGCCTTCTGCACACCATGTGATCAGAATGGTGATGTTGTGCTGTCGCTGGGCAAAAAGACGTTCTTCTGCGGCCGGGGTAAACATATTTACAAAAACATTCAAGCAAAACGCTTTGAGATGAATACCTGCGACCTGATGCTCAACGTTGTGATGAAACATGAACCGTCAGAGAACGAGTTCTTGCTTTTGGATATTTTTCAACACACGGAACAGTACTGCAAAACTTAACTTGTATGTCAACTTTTTAATTGTTAGTCGACTAGGAACGAAATCTCGTGAATTTGAATGAAAGTGATGACGAAATAAACGCTGGGCGACAACATAACTGTTATATTTTTAAAATAAGCTTCTGCCCCAATCAACGTCTTCTTGGAGAAAGAATGACATCATTCATTGGCTTACTATAAATAAGAAGACATTTCATAAAGATATGCTGAAAAAGGAGCTAATGCAGATTATAAAGTTGAATAACCTCTTTGTACAAAATTTTTTGTCAACGAAATCGCTTCAAAACGAAATATAACGGTACTTTGTCTTCCGCCTGATTACTGTAAGTTAAACCCCACAGAATTGGTGTAGGTCCAAGCAAAAGGGTTTGTAGCAAGGCATAACACCACTTTTAAAATGAGAGACGTTGGAAACCTCTTGCAAGAGGGAATAAGGACAGTTGATTGTGAAAAATGGAGTAAGTGCGTCGAGCATGTAATTGAAATAGAAAAAAGAATGTGTGAAGCTGATAACATGCTAGAGAACACTGTAGAGCTCCTTGTTATTTCTCTGGACCCCAACGACGATAGGTCATCGGACTACTCGGAACATGATGACTAAAGATTAAGTTGTTGTATTGCACATAGTAGATTTTTTATATAAATATTAATATTTATTCCAATTTATCTATTTTCATATTATTCTTACTTCTATATAAGTTTTTATCTACTTAATAATAGAATAATTAATATCTCAATTATCTGCCTATCTCTATAATTATTATAATCAAGTATAAATATCATTATACCTGTTATTCTAATAAACTACCCATAGTAACGTTGCTGTCACCTTACTTTTATTCACCAAACTCTTCTTTCTATTTTATGCAAATTATGGTGACCCTAATTTAGGATCGATTCGGGGTATGTAGGTGTTAAATATCTCAAATACGGAACTTTCAAAAACTATCATTGCAATTTACCTGATATTTACAATGCAACCGCCCGAATCTGTAACAAACATCTGTAAAAATATTGATACAGTGGGTCTCAAATTCCAGATATTACGCTGGAGAGGTTTTTACCATTTCATTTTTAGCTGGAGAGGGTTTTATCGCGATAAAAAGGATGCATCTTTTTTATCGATGTCAAAGTGATAAAAATGCAAATGTCAAAACTTTTATTTTTTAAACTCTTTAATAATATATCATCATCATATATAAATCATTTCGTTTGTTCTCGTTAAATTTCTAGGCAATCTAGTTTTCGTAAAAAATAAAAGTTTAACCGATAAAAAAAAGCTCATCTGGCTTTAGGTATGATAAAAAAGGATGCACCATTTTTTTATCAATGTCAAAGTCGGGCTAGGATAACTTGAATGGTGAAGATCGTTCCCCGTTCGTTTAGTTCCTCAACCAGACGATGATGGCGCTACTGTATGGATATTGTTTTACAAGGTTGTTCATATCCTAACGTTGGTAGCGGTAAAATATTTATTTAGAATGAGCGTGGGGAACTATCTTTCTCTCTCTGAATTCAACCGTACCGGCTAAGGTGCGATAAAGATAAAAATATGACTTATGTGCTGATCCATAATAAAAATATCTTCCGGAGTCGGACACAAGCGACATTGACATTTTAAAATTAAATTTTTAAACAAAGCGGCGCGACGTATAAAGCTGGATTTATAAACTCGAAAAGTTGGCGAGATTGAGGTTCAGTTGGTGTTGGAAACAGAAGTTCAATTTAAACTAAAGGGAACACTCAGTTCCATTTATACACTCGTTCATGTTATTCATGCAAAGCTCACGTAAGGTTCGAAAACTTCCCGGGTAGTTCGAGATAACCAATTTTTAAGGCCGATTCATAAAACTTTTCGTCGCTGTTCCCGCTCGTCGCCGCCGTTCCCGTCGCAATTTAACCTAAGGGGAAACAGCGTATACGTTCAGAAAAGCCGCCACCGCTCCCGTTGGTAGTTCTGAATTGGCCAATTTTTAAATCGCGTCGTTCCCACTGACCTTGGTCGTTCGTCGTTCCCACTTCTGGCCAATGAGAAGAAAGAAATTTTCGACCATATGGTTTGAAGTTTTGAAGGAAGTAATTTTAGGGTTAGAGTACTTGGAGTGTTTTGCTGTTTTGTGGATTTAACTACAAAAAACATTAATTATCATATAATAAGGTACTTACATCACGCTTTTTAAAAGAAAATACAATTATTTACTTTGTTTTTCTAACCTTAAACCTTCTTTTTTTATTGCGGCGCAGTTCGTAGTTCGACTTTTTTATGAATACCTATCCAACGGCGGCGACGAGCGGGAGCAGTGACAACGAACGGGAACAGCGACGAAAAGTTTTATAAATCGACCTTTATGCTCGGAGTTCGGAATATCTAACCTCACAAACTTGATCATAACTTCAACCTCACCAACTTTTCGAGTTTATAAATCCAGCTTAAAGTTTATTAAGTTTATTCTGCTAAAATGGTGATTTATAGTTCCGCTTCCGGATGTAAAATACAAAGCGGGAAACGTATGAAAATGCACCGGTTTCCAAAAAGCGACCTGGTAAGTTTTTTGCTGTTTTAGCGAAGTAATAAAAAAGGGTGTATCGTGACAAGCCAAAAAGGAACCTTGCCCCTATACTGTATACACAATATTGTTGCTATAAAAAAAAATGTATGCAGGACACATTTTGATCCTGAATAATCATAAACATTACTTATATACTGATTTTCTTAGAGTTATGACAGTTTATACGATCTTAGAATAATGTCCGTGTATTTTTAGACGCATGAACTTTGGGTAAATGCCATTCAAAATCCATTACTCTGTGGCAAAGACAAGATTGGCATTCAAAAAAGTTTGTCACACATTTTGAATATGACCAAAAAATTGACCATGGCAAAAGAGAATGCTATTTAAAGCTGAACGCTGTTTCTAAGTTAATTCTTTACAGCACAATCCTAGGTGAAACTTGCCTTGTTATTATATTAATTTGTGTAAATATCTAATATTAATAAAGCTTGTCGCCATATCAGAAACGTTGTTACAACTTCCTTTTAATCTCTTAAAACATATTGACTTCAATTCAAAAGGTACGCGCTTCTTACTTTTCCATCAGAGTTAGAAGCGCGAAAATTTGAATTCAAAGTTGTAAAATTTTAATTTTCATGCGTGGCGCCGACCCCTCGCCCACAGTGCTACATTTAGTTCTTCAACCAGACACGAATGGCGCTATAAGGGAACCAATTTAGTATGTTAAGTTGCCTATCTATCCCTACCATAAGCGCGTCTTCCTTGTCTATGGTCAAAGTGATAAAAATGCAAATGTCAAATGAACATTATATTGTAGATTGTAGGAGTGAATCTATCACCTCTAAATATTAAGTTATGTGTATAATAGCAATTTAATTCGAACAAGCGACCACCATAACAGGTTGTGTTTGAATTTGTTGATAGAGAATTAGGTGATAGGTAATAGCAAGGATTTTTAGTCTAATTAATTGATAATTTGGTAAAATTTATTAGTATTCTAAAAAACCTTACTTTAAGGATTTTTTTTATTAGTCTTTTCATTACCTAATATTGTACAAATAAAAGCGGTTGAATATCAGATAATTTAAATGAAGTAAATTTTGTTATTGAAACTTATTATTTTACCCTGGATTTGCCTTAAAAGTCATAAATATAATATTTTTGTACCGGTTAGGGTTGTCGGCTCTACACAAGCATGCAAACATCTAGGGTGTCGTTAAAATCCTATTGATTATACTTATAATTATTCATAAACTTTTATTTAAAAATATTAAATACACGGAAGTTTCAAAAAGCTTTTCATATAGGAAATAAAAACTTTCTAAGTAATTGCTTTTAAAACAGTGATAAGAAGATGTGTTTTGTCGATATTTTATAATTTTATTATCGTTATAAAGCTTATAATAAAGTTCGGCTTTTTAGGGTAAACGAAACGTGGTAGAAGGTATATTAACCAAATGAAACAAAAATAGTATATTAAAGTAAAAGTGGATATTAAGGTCTCTTAAACATGCGCGATTTTGCAGCCAGACTGCTCGAAATAGAGCAACTGTTTGAATGTAAATATTAGCAGTATTAATTTAAACAGCATTTCCTCTTATTTAAAAAACCGAAGTATTAATATTTCAAACAATACCAACTATTTTAGTTGCCTAGCGACAACAAAATTCGCAAAAATATCAGTGGCGTACATTTTCTCTGTCAAAAATCTTAGTTAAGATGCCTTCCGGGACGCCATTCGGACTTAAATATTTAAATCTAGTTTGGGCAAAATTAGCACCTCACTACCCTAAATAACACTGCCAAATTTTAACAAAATCGGCTATAGGATTATTAAGATATTTACAAAATAACGTTTTTTTTTTTAAAGTTTGATATTCTGTATCTTGAAAACGAAGCATTACCGGACCTATATGTATATAAACTTTTCGTCTTAGAATCACTCAAAAAATCACCCCTTGACGTTTGGCCACGTACTTAAATAACACCCTGTTTATTGTATGTAATCAAGGGGAACAAGCCTGTACACTGAAAAAAACCTTTCAAATTTATCATATCAAAATAAATAGAATTTGAATTAAAAAAAGCGAGGGACGCTTTCGACAAAATATTTTTGTGTTTTATAAAACACCAAATTTATTTAGCCTTTGTTTTGGAGATAAACCAACAAACCGCGAGGATTTTAGTATAAAACAAAAGTCAATATTTGAAAACCCCTTTTGTGTTCTTCTACAGTAAATACATATTATATAGAGACCAAAGAGTAAAAATAATTTATTATTTTTTTTTAAGGGAAGGTGACTACTAATACATATTCTTTAAGATGCCGACTTAAACTTTGAGGTGAAGAGAATACCTTGTTTCTTCTTTACATTGCCCAAACATCATACAGAGCTTAAATAAAGTAGACTAACTGCTTCAAGAAAACTAATACATACAGGGTGACAATTTGAAAACTAACAGCATTTAATATTGCCTCTAACAATGATAGTATGAAAATTTGGCGAAACACGTCAATTGATATATCAAGGGGGAAATTTTTTAAGGCATTTGTTGTCGTGTTACTTTTAACCCCCTGACCCCTAGGGCACCTACCCCTAAAATTTTAAATGGCAACCCCTATTTCTTTTGCCATTTTTGTGTTCCTTGTGAAATTCTACATAAACTGTATTATTTTTTTTTCAAAATTGTGATTATTAACCTCACAAATTAATGAAATGTATTTAAATAAACATTTAAATAATGCAACTCCTTGAAAAATTATGATAATGATAATGAAATACTGGAAAGCTCACTTCTCCTACTTTATGAATTGTTCAAAATGGGTTTCATTCTTCTCCAAGCACAAGTACAGCCGGTATTCAAACTGGTTTCGGACGTTTTCAAGAGTTTCAGGTGAAATAGCTCTACACTCCAGTACAATTCTTTGTTGTAATTGTTCAATGGAATCTGGTTGAGTTTCAAATACAACGGATTTCAAGTGACCCCATAAGAAAAAATCCAGCGGTGTCAGATCTGGTGACCTAGGTGGCCATTCTATGGGTCCCCTCCTACCAATCCACTGCTCTGGGTAATGATTATCCAACCACTCTCTTACTAGGCGTACATAATGCGGAGGCGCTCCGTCCTGTTGAAAGTGGAGGAAATGTTCATCTAGAGCAACATTTCCATTGGCGTCCCTTTGATTTTCCACCTCACGAATTATAAGAGGTTCTATAGCTGTGTCTAACATTTCTGCATAAATTTCACCATTTAGATTTCCATTGATAAAGAGGGGACCGATGATACTATTGCCTAATATACCCGCCCAAACATTTATTTTTTGAGGGTATTGCGTATGCCCCTCTCTAATAATGTGAGGATTGAGGTCGCTCCAATAACGACAGTTTTGTTTGTTGACCTTGCCATTTAAGTAAAAAGTGCATTCGTCACTGAAACAGATATTCTTTATTAACCTGGGCTGAGTAATAATCTTATCAGTCATAATTTCGCAAAACTCAATACGTCTGTCCGGGTCATCGTCCCCTAATTCTTGAGTAATTAGGAGTTTGTATGAATGAAATTTGTGAAGCTTCAATACTTTCCTGACTGACTCACGCGACAGTCCAGTTTGATCTGCAACTTTACGAAGGGACGTAGTGGGAGCCATAGCAAATTTACCAAGGACCTCAATCTGAGCGGCCTCATTTAGCAGTCTTGGCTCATTCCTTTTCTTATTGCAAACAGATCCTGTTTCTTCAAATTTAGCTGTTAACTAACCGATGTACTTGTGTTACAACATTTCTTTCACGATGTCTTTCGTTGAATACGGCCGCCGTTCTTGCAAAGCAACGATTTTCAGCTCCGTAAATGAAAATAATTTCTACGCGTTCAGCAATAGTGTAAATCATTTTAAGAAACGACACTAATAATTAAAAACTATTGAAATGTTTATGAAATTAACTTTCACTGATTCTAGAAGAACATGAAATAAATAATGAACACCAGGAGTAGGAAAATAAAGTACCTACTAAGTACTATCATTTGTTCGAAATATCAGGAATAAGCAAATCGAGAATCTTGTTTTGTCGAAAACGGCAAATTAAATTATTTTATGTTTTCTAGTGGCGATATCGAAGACGAAATGAAAATAAATAAAAGAATTTGGAATGTAACTATTGCTAGGTACAAACAGTTTTAAATGAAGTGCTATGAGGCGGTGAATGCAATCCGTTTTAAAATTCGATATTAAATACATTTCATTAATTTGTGAGGTTAATAATCACAATATGGCAAAAAAAATAATACTGTTTATGTAGAATTTTATAAGGAACACAAAAATGGCAAAAGAAATAGGGGTTGCTATTTAAAATTTTAGGGGTAGGTGCCCTGGGGGTCAGAGGGTTGAAAGTAGCACGACAACAAATGCCTTGAAAAATTTTCCCCTTGATATATCAATTGACGTGTTTCGCCTAATTTTCATACTATCATTGGTAGAGGCAATATTAAATGCTGTTCGTTTTCAAATTGTCACCCTGTATATACCTAAGCTATATGAAAGGATGAGCGACTAAGGGCCAGTTGTATGAAACAATTATGTTCGTGTATGAACGTCGATCAAGCAGGGAACTATGTTCAAAATCAAAGTATATCGCAAACTATTAAAAATAGGTATATAACATACTTAAAAAAAGTTGAAGACCTATCAGGAAAAATAATAATATAGAGGGTGTGCTATTTAAAAAAGTTGATATTTTTCAATTTAAATCAGTCGAAATGTATAAATTTATTTTAAACGCCCTGTAGCATTTAGCTCAAATTTCGTTACAAGCTTTTTTTGTCATCCCAATAGAACGTTTGTACCAAATATGAGTATTCCACCTTCAGAAACAATGGCGGATTTGTCAATTTTTTATAAGAGTAAAAACTAATATTTTTCTGGAAAAATTGAGCTAAGTATTGTAAATCCGTAAAAAAACACAAGGAAATGAGGTTTGGGCAAAAACTATTAAAACTTTATGCGATATTGAATTTACTACAAACTTAAAGTATTCTTCTTTGATACGAACCCATTTATAGCAAATATTTTGTTAATTTAAGCTCGTAAGAATTAATATAATTTGAATTTTATTGACCGATAGTTGGCAACACAACTGTAAACGGTGCGGTGGCGCACAGCTCGTTTGTTGGCTTGCTTTGACGCTTCGTGGAAAACTAACCTCAATTGTTCGTGGTTCCGTGTTGCTCTGCGTCTATTTCCTAATAAAAACTCCAGATCTTTTCATAAATAGCATTCAAAAACTGCTCATTAAGAGAAACAAAAATGCACATACATATCGCTGTCGATTACGTTGTTTACTATTTGTGAAATATGCCGAAGCATTTAAATAGTCGGTGCAAAGAGCTAATAACTTGTCTAAGAAGCTATTTTTAGGAAAAACTTAACATCAATGGGCTATTGTTACCCTTGGCAGCAGTACAGAGAAGTAAATTTAAAGAGTATGTTAAGGTCTAGATAGTTTATTTCTACTTTACCAATTTTTAGCTTGTAACAGCTGCCCTAAATTTGAATATCTCCACTGTAAGCGCAATTTCAACATTAGTTAAGGAAAATAAATTATTAGAATCAACTTAAAACAAACATTCTAATTCAAAGATAGTTGAAAATGTGTGAAAATTGGATATACGTTTTATCCGTGACACTATTTATGGAATGTACAAAACAACTAAGTTGTATTATTCAAAAATTATAATATTTTACATCGGTTATTCATAAGCTGTAACTTTTTTTAGAACATCATATAACTTTGACAACTTTAAGTTAGAAATAAAAAGACACAGAACTGTTCGATGGTTGTCTTAACTCTTTAAGAAAGCTCTTCAAGAAAATAGGCTTCGGATAGTAAAAAGATGAACTGAGGCAAGGGCTTATGGAACTTTCCCATGTAGCTTTTAAATGACTGGTATTTTTGAAAGAGTATATCAAAGAAAAAGAAGCATTCTTGTACCAGTTCGTTTTCTTGGATGAAATATGGATTTTTCAGTATGGTACCATTGGTTGATCTTGACAAGATGAAAATAGAGGAAGTGGTAGATCTACTAAAGTTGATGGTAAAAGGTATTATCCAGTAATAGTATATTATTAACCAAGGTTTAGACAGCCATCATTATTGCCCGAGCGGCGAGTTTAAATCACGAGGAGCGAAGCGACGAGGGATTTAAGACGCGAGGGCTATAATAAGCTGTCTAAACCGTGGTTAGTATATTATTTTTTCCACTACTACAAACTTTTATATGACATTTATCTTTATAGTATTAATAATTATAAAAAATTATAGGTAGGTATAAGTATATTTTTTAATCAAGTTACCTGCGCTTTGGAATTGGCAAAATATTTTGTTGTTTTGTCAGGTGGCTTTGTCAATGTCAATTTGTGTTCATTTGTGTCATCAGATTTCACGAGTTTTGCGTTTTTTTTTTAAATGAGCGAAGAAAATGTTAGTGATAATATTATGTGTACACCTCCCGAATTAAGGATGGAAGCAGAAAAAATGTTGATTGTATCGATATTTTACAATATCAAGTAATCTAATATGTATTGATAATTATCTGGTTACTCTTTCCAGCCTATTATACACTACTCAACCTTGACAATTAATTGTTAATTGTAGCATACCTACGTCAGTCTGCCCAATGTTCATTCTAGTTTTATTAGATTCAATCTTGGTTATGTTATTGTTTTCCTTATAATGTTAATCATAATTTTTAGTTTAAATTCTTTAATGTCCACCTAGTGTAAAGTGCAGTGAACCTTAACTCTAAATATATGCTTCGGTGCAGTAGTATCTGCCCTCCCATGAACTTTTATAACTTCCTTTTTTAAAAATAATTTTGTAAAATTGTTGTAAACTACTAATTTATGAAAACTATTAATTCATTCATTCAATCACAGATGTCTCATTCTTTTTCATATTCAGGTACTTTGTGTGTTTAACATTTATAATAACTTTCAAACATCAGGTACACTATATCTTGTAGACTTTGTAAACCTACTATCGAGTTGCTCTAGATTACACCAACATTTCAATTTTTAGGATTTCTACAGTCTGATATTTGTCATGCCATATGTCAAATCTGTCATTCATTTTATACTTTAGCCACACCTTCCTTAAAAATTCTTTTTAATTTAAACGTGGTAGTGGTTTGCACGAAATTTCGTTTCTCTTTTAAATTTTGTAAAGAACTTAAAAAAAATTATTTCATCACAATGCGGTTCTATTTAAACCCATAGGGGCTTAGCCCCCATTCTACTTTTTTTATTTTTCATAAAAATTTATTTTTCATAAGAGTATTCTAAGAACATGAAATTTCATATTTTTATAAAATACCCAAAAAAATTTTTTCTTTCTTTTCTTTTTGGTTTCTCCACATAAACCATGTTATAATTTAAATATATTAATTATTAAAATTTATTTTCACACCATGCTCATTAAATACAACTAAATTTTCTGACTTTTATCAACATAAAAAATTTTTTTTAAAATAACTAAAATGTGCTTACTTACATATCCACAACTCTGAGTTACCTCAAGTTAGTCTTCAACTACAGAAATTTCACTTGCTATAACATAAAACGTTGTACTCATTAATTTGAGACAACTATTGGATCCAATTTCACACTCGATATAGGTAAGTCTTATGATGCCTGTTATTGTCTTTATATTCTCACACATTCCTTTTAGTTCCCCTGAAGATGACTATATATATGGTCGAAACATGTAGGGACAATCGTTAAAAAATTTTTTTTCAAAAATATACATTATTTGTGGAGGAAGACAGAAGTGTTGTTTTAATTTATTACCTACACTCCACTGCAAGCATGGACTACTTCTTCAAATTATCTGGTTGCCTAACCACAATGAATTGATGTTGTAGAATTAAAAAATCAAGTTACCTGCGTTAAAACAAAATTCGGTTAAGGTCAAAGATCGGTCAATAATGGATTTCAATGGCTTATTATTGACCATGGTCAATAATGACTTATAAGGTAGAGAAAAACGATTTCTAGCGTTAATAATCGGTCAATAATGGCGATGTTATAGGTTAGTAGTGGAAAAACAAATATATAAACTATAAGACACTTTTGTATATTTATCTTGTTCTAATGAAAAAAAAAAACAGTGTAATTCCCCCACTCGGATATTTTGGTTATAAACTGGCAACACTGTCGATAACTGACGTCACTCGAAGGGTATGACGTGCATCGGTTTTTGTTTTGCATTAAGTATATACTATTGTTTTTAATTATACATATTTATAGGTCTGATGATGTCAATATATTGGCTAAACATGTAACCTCATCAAATAAAATAACTTTTTTTTGAGACCGAGACATACGGGGGGCAATCTTCTGGGAATAAAAGTTCTGGTCGAATCTTATAAGTCTTTTCTTATAAAAGATCTTATGATTTAACCTAACCCTGTATCAAAGACCATCGCTCAAAGAAAGAGGCTAATATTATATCTTAAATCTTCTTTGCGAATTTAAAACTCCGCACTCTACAGTGTTCAGCGTTGCTGAATTAAAATTACGCGATTGGGCGAACAAGCTGATGTTCAACGAATCGTGTATTTCACTTCGACTAGCCAGTAAGTATGCATCAGGAGAAATTGATATATGCGATTTGGGTCACTCAATCGATTTTAAAACGAAATACTAAAAGTCCGGAATTTTTCTGCTTGGACGAATGAGTTTTTTATATAGACGTGAATGGCATGGTAGTGAACATATTAACCTTAAAATTTCGATATAAAATGTAGTTTATATTTGAAAGGGTCGACCTTTGAACGTCGATAATGGAAGCTATTCGAATTTTTACCTTAAGCGCGTTTTTTTCCTTTTATTTATGGCGTATCGGTAATAGGAAGCAATAAACACGCGTCATCAAATTAGCGACTTTTTTTTGCTTTAATAGTTATTATTAGTAGGAATTCATGTTATACGGAAAGGATATGTGAATAGTAACGGACTTCCCAACTAGCAAAGTAAAACTTAAAAGGAAGCGAATTATTTTATAATTATCGAAGAGCGTTGCATTAAGACTAGTTTTGTTTTGTAGGTCATATCGTTGGGATAATTTTGCTCTTAAGGAAAAATACGTGCATCAATTTGACTTATAACGGCTTTTTCAACTTTTAATAAAGACATTGTTTCGTAACGAATGGTATACAATATTTTTTCTACGGGCGTTTTATAATAAAAAAACTTAATTTATTTTACCAAACATTTTATTACCTGTGTTTCATTTACACCTTTCATGTCAAAAAAATTGACACTTGTCAAAAAAAGATTGTCAAAAACTGCGGCAAATATTAAGTAAAAAATGAGTGATTTAGAAGACTCGACATTGAGAATGGAGGCAATGGTCAACCTTGTTCCACAAAAATCAAGGAGTTTGTATAAGGGCACATACGAAAAATTCAAAAACTGGTGTGAAGAAAAAAAGGCAGAAAAATTATCAGAAATATCTCAACGTACTGTTTTAGGTTACCCAAGCATTAATTTTAATGATATAAGTAACTGTACTTTTAATATTTATAATAAATAGGTAAAATTATAGTATGTGTTTATTTTTTAATTGTAAATAATTACTTTTAGGCACAGCATGCTTAAAAAGCTTTTAAGCACGCTGTGCCTGAAAGGAGGTTATTTAAAAATCAAAACGACAATCAAAAATGGGTTATTATAAAACGTCAGTAAAAATAGCTATTTATACAATAAGTTGCGAAATGAGTATCTTTTAGGCACGCGACGTGAAAATTGTCCAACGAGGCAAAGCCGAGTTGGACAACACGTCTAGTGGCTAAAAGACATCGTTTCCTAACGAATTATATACAAGATTTTTTGTGAAAGCGTAAAATTTGATAATTTAAGCTTTTATTAGTATTTTTAAACATTTTGAAAAGTGGGCAGGCAATCTGATTCTAATGCATTGTTTATGCATTATTTAATGTCAAGTGTTTTGTCAAATTCAATTTTAATGTTTCATTTTTACTTTTAGGCACTAGTGTCTAAAACTGTCACATTTAGACACTAGTGCCCAAAAGAATGTCATTTCAATATTCTAATCAATATCGAAATATGTCTATTTCGAAACACTTTCACAAAAAAGTATTTTAATACGGTATACAATCTTTAAAAAACATATCTATAAGTCTGTGGTCCCGGGGCAAAAGTGCTTAAGTCAATTTTTTAAGAAAATGAGCTGATATCACTATTGCACACCCTTTTGATAGATGAAACTTCCTAAGTCGTTTGTTTACTAAATCAAATACATATTACCTGGAACAGAACTGCCTAAATCAAATGTACGTCGGGTAGAACATCCTAACAATACATAAAATAATAATATACAGTGTGGTCATTTAAGTGTGCAACATATGGAATTTTTTTTTATTACCGATTTTTCAGTAAATTTTATTCTTGATAAAAGTTGGCGCATGTTCGATAATCGTATTAGGTGTACATGGTTGCAAGTCAAACGGCGTACAGGGTAGGTCAAAAAATATGAAACTTGTACAAGAATAAAGTACCCTGATTTCAGAAAATTAAGCAAAATGTTATTAAGAAAAGTTGTTAAGAATTAAAAGTTATGCATACATTCGAAGACGTGACCTCATAAAATAAAAAAAAAATTTTTTTTTGAAAACTAATAATTTTCCAAAAGAATTTTTTTTTTATATTCACCCTAAAGACCTTCATAAATTAATCAAAATTAAATCAATTTTACATATCTTTGTTCAAAATCAAGCATATTTGTAAAATTAACTCGAATTTTTAAATTATTAAGGAATCACAAACTTCATGGTTGTTGCAACGACATTAAACACAACTTTAAAATATCCTAAAAATTCTTTTTAACAAGATAAAACATTAGTAATGATAATATGCAAATTAAAAATCTCTCATTTAAAGTGCAAAAATTTTTATTTTAAATGTTTATTAAAAAACTGTACAAATTATTCGACAAACATGGAATCCTACTAAAACATTATGACAGTTTGGTGGCATTATTAACAAAACAATGTAAGTATGCATTATGCATGCGTTTAGTGCAAACTCAAGAAATACAATGATTTTAAACGTATTTGAATATGGTGCCAATGGTTTTGCCAATTTTTATCGGCTTTTTTTTATTATAACTTAAAAATAAACAAATAAAAAAAAAATTAAACAGAAAATATTTGAAATGCAGAAAAAAATAAAATAATGTATGTGTAAAAAGTTATCGACGTGTCTTTGTATGTCCACCTTCTCGTTCAATGCATTTAATTGTCCGATCATAAAATTCACTAAGAGTGGATCGCAATACACTTGCTGGAATATTTCTGCAATGAAATCGTATAGAATCTTCAAGCTCCCCAATCGTTGTAAACTTTTTGCTTTAAATATCTACATAAAAAAAAATCTAATGGGGTGAGATCTGGCGAACGAGGAGGCCACCGTGGATCGGTATTTCGTCCTAACCATTTATCACCAAATTCTTCATTTATTAACCATTCAGAAACAATTCTTGTAGAATGAGCGGGACAACCATCATGTACAAACCATAATTTATGTCGTTCTTGTATACTCATATTATCCAAAAAAATCCGTCAGTTGGTTTTCCAAAAAATGTAAATAGGTATCACCAGTTAGGTTTTATAAAAAAAAGGCCCTATTAATTTGTCGTTAATAATACCGCACCAAACGTTTGTTTTTTGGTAATACTGGTTTTTATTGTCAATGACTAAATTTGGATTTTCGTCCGAACACCACCTACAATTTTGGGAAGAAATAACGCCATTTGTTGTGAATGTGGATTCATCCCCAAAAAGTATGTGTCTATGGAAATCACGTTGATCATCTATTTGTCCTTAAATCCACATTCAGAAATCATACCGCAAGTCATAGTCTCGTCTTTGAAACGTGCGAATAAACATTGGCTTTATACCCGTATAAGCATAAATTTCTTGGGTGGATCTTCTAGGGTTTTCAACAACTGCTTGAAGTACTTCTAATTGATTTTCTTCAGTACATACAGTTTTGGTACGTTCACTTCACTTTTATATTTATAGTCTAAAGACCCTGTCTCTATAAAATTATTTAAAGTTCTGCTTACAATTGAATAGTGAACTTGTTCATCTAGATGTTGGTCATTGAATATATCTCCTGCTTCACGCACTGTTTTATAGTTTTCTTCATAAATTAACACTAATTCTGCCTTCTCGGCTAACGTTAACTGTATCAAAGGAGGCATTTGAAATCAAATAACAAAAATAATTATTTAAGAATGAATAATGCCACCAAACTATCATAATGTTTACTTTTAACCCTTATTTATTTTTTCTATAGGCGATCATTTTACTAGGTTTTTTAATTTGCATAATATTATTACTAATGTTTTATCTTGTTAAAAAGAAATATTAGGATATTTTAATGTTGTCTTTAATGTCCATGCAACAACCATGAAGGTTCTGATTCCTTAATAAATTAAAAATTCAAGTTAATTTTACAAATATGCTCGAATTTAAACAAAAATATGTAAAATTAATTTGATTTTGATTAATTTATGAAGGTCTTTAGGGTTAATATAAAAAAAAAATTTTTTGGGAAATTATTAATGTTTTCAAAAAAAAATATTTTTTTAATTTTAGGTCACGTTTTCGAATATGTGCATAACTTTTAACTCTAAACAACTTTTCTTAATAACCTTTTTGCTGAATTTTCTTACCTACCCTGTACGCCGTTAGACTTGCAACCATTTCAAGTGCACCAAATATGATTATCGAACATGCACCAACTTTTATCAAGAATAAAATTTTCTGAGAAATCGGTAATAAAGAAAATTCCCATAATAATATGTTGCACCCTTAAATGACCACATTGTCTTTGAGAAAATTCCGTGCGAAAATTTTCTTAAGTAATAGGTAGCAATAAGTTCCAATAAGAATTACTCAAAGATGTTGTGAGTAAAACAATGTGCACATTGAAAGCAATGTTTACAAATGTTTGATATTGTTTCATATTATACTTTGATCTTTTCCGCTAAAAACGGATACGCGCAACACACAACAATATTGTTGAACCGCAACACCAACATAATGCAAAACAACACAATATATTCCAACAAAGGTAAACTTTTTGTGTTAGAATGAGCTGTTGTTGCATTATGTTGTGTCATGTTGCTCCAATGTACACGCGACCAAGAATGTAAAAAAAAAGTTGTTACATGCAACTTTTTGTTCATATATTTTGTCATCCATTTCCCACTTATATATATACTTATATAAATTTGTGGGGCTTCTTTCAGCAGTCCTTTTTCGGGTTTCTTTTAATGGGAGCCTTACATTTAAGCGGCGTAAGCATTGAGTCAGCCGCTATAACTTTTAACTGTGCTTTTAAGTTAAGCTGTACCTCCGAATACAATGTCGTTACCAGTGCAGTAACGGCACGTGAATTTGAAATTTTGTTTGTTAATCAGAATGATTCAAAAAGTTCTGGCCATTTTTGTCAACTAAATGCTATAGCAACCTTTTCTATGCAATTGATGGTCACGTAGTGCTGATGCACTAATTCACGGTCCCAAGACAAATATGTACTCCTTCCCTTCGCCGTTGGTTTCCCTTTGGCACGACCTGGTCTACTGGGACTAAACCTAGAAAATAAAACGGAATAGGTACCTGTATTTATTGAAAGTTACAACAATAATAAAACCAAGAACATTTTCCGACACTTAGTTATTCAAGTAGGATTCTCGAAAGGGGTTATGCAGGTTCTATGATGAATTGAAATAGTTCTGTTTAAATTTGGGGTTTAATAAAAAATGAACTTAACTTTTCTGGACGCCCACCAGTTGCCTACTTGAGGTGGCCATTTTGTAACTAGTATAAACGTCAACCGATACAGTTCGAAACTGACGCTCGTTATAGTAATATATTTCTGTTGCTTTAAAGGCTGTGTAATTTTTGTTACAACTTGAAATATTGATGACACTCATCTGTAAAGCTTTTTACCAAGATTCCGTTTATTATTCATTTCAAAAGCTTTTAATAATATATTATGGTATTAGGCTTAGTGTTTAAACTTGAACAAGTAGTCCATTCTTTCAGTGGAGTTGATATAATCAAATAAAACGACTTCAGTCTACCTCCACATAGTTTTATTATTAAGATCGTTATCCAACATGTTTCGGACATTTAAATGTCCATCTTCAGGGATACTAAAAGAAATTTCGCTATGTACTATACATAAAGAGAGGAGAAAAGGTACTTACCAGCAATTGATCTTGGTGGTTCAGTTTAGAAAATACGAAGTTCAAAAATGATAAGTCTTTGAGACTGAATCTAGACTCTGGTTCAAGGTGAAAAAGGTTAACATTATAAAATTAAATAAATTAATGACGTTGAAGGTAGAAAATATTAAAAATTGAACTGAGGAGAAAGAAAATTTAGTATTTTGAAAGTTCACATCCTTCGTTGAAGTAAGAGAACCAGGTAATAAAGTTTATTGGGCCAATGTGATTGTCAGTGAGGTTATTATGTTAGCTTTGAGCTATTTAGAGGAAAAATTGGAAATTCAGCTGAAAGAAACCTCATGCAATCACAATTGGTGGCGGGAAATGTGATTTCACATTGTAAAGTGTGAAGGTTATGAAAATGACATATTAAAAAACTGGTACCGGTTCTTAAATAATGTAAAAATTAAAAGTTTACCAGACAAAGGGCATTGGTCAATGAAGTTATTAAGTAAAGGTGTAGGCCATTATGAAGAAAAAGTAAAAAAGGGGGCACAAAGAGACTTCACTAAACCATGCTCAATTGTAGAAAAATGTGAACTGTCGAATTTAAATGAAGTAATTTATGTCAAGTAAACTGACAGGTGAAATAAGCAGAGAAACTATGATAAGAATCACAGAAATAAACTGATCCAAAATCAATTACTAGTTTACAAAATAATGAATGAAAAACCGAGCTAACCCTAGACTAGCCTTTCGATAATGAAGGGTAACGAGTTATCTGTTATAAAAGGGGGAAAAAGGGGGAAAAAGGGGGAAAAAGCTTAGTGTTTAAGTTAAGGCGGTTTCATACAGCAAAATATCATAACATAAAAATAAAATAAAATAAGAGATCGTTATCTTTTTACATTTCTGCTATTTTTATGTAAATATCGTTTCACGTGTGCGTCGAAATATAACCTTTTATCTTTCGACATATTATCTATTTTCTGTTCCCTTTTATTTTATTTGAAATGTTGTTTTAATTAGATATTGTATAAATAAACGATTTTATTAAGGTTTGTTAATATTTTGGCGCTGATTAAACAACAATCAGTTAAGAATAAGGTATTGGATCCGCTTATTTTATTTTAATGTGATGTATGTGGGCTTGTGTCAACCCGACCAAAAAACCTTACTGGAACCGTCTAAGAACGATCGCTCAACTAATTTACTACTGCAGCAACTTGGCTGTAATCCGAACTAACAGGACAATAATCGCAGTAAAGTTACAGAAGTTTTATTCAACTGTAAATAATACTTTTTTCCAGTGTACGTTTTAAAATATTCGTATTCTTCGATACTCAAAACTGTCTTTCAGTGTACCAATTAGGCGAAACGTCAATGTCGTCAATACGTCGAAAAAAATGTGACGACATGAATAGGGTCGACGGCTTGTATCGCTTCGCTCTCGTTTAGCTTTTTGGCATACCATGTCTTGTATAAACAAACATTAACACATAGTTTGATCGCTATGTCAAAATACTGTTGGACAACACGGCTCTGAAAGAAATAATTAATAGGCAACCAAACATTCGCCAGACACACATTCCATTCGAACTCGTACAAATTTCGAAATCACTGTAGCAGTTATGGAAAAAGTATAGTGTACAACTATGTTTTCAACATGTTGTATTTACTGGTTTGCAACCAAATTTCGGTAATGTGCAGCCACCCTAAATAAAATTAAAAAGGTAATAAAATGTCAGATCTTATTATATTACATATTTTTTTTGTTCTACCTTTAAACGGTCTTCCTGTTGACTAATTCCACATTTATTAGAAATTTCTTTCTCATTTCATGTTAAAGCAAAAAGTCATTTACTTAAAATTTGCCTTTGGGTCTTCATATAACTTTTTGTTTACTGTTAGGGAACACAGGAGCGGTTTCCAAATATTGACTTTTGTTTTGTACTAAAAGTCGCTCGTTTGTTGATTTATCTCCAGAACAACGCTCAAATACATTTTGTCATGGGATAATACAAAAAATTGTTTACAGAAAATGTTTTTCGAAAAATATTGGTCGCTTGTTTTATTTGGCGAATATTTTATTAAGATAATACAGTTGTTGTATTAATGAAATACATAACTGTTTTAAATGCACTGTTATTTGTACTTTTAATTATAAAAATTAGTTAACAAACCAAAGTAATTTTATTATTGAATTAGTTATACCTGCCTTGCTATATATCTATACTATCCAATCCAATACGCACTTATATACAGGGCGATTCACGGTGTATGAAACAATAGATGTTTATGTCGAACCAGTTAACAACAAATCTTGCTAAAATATTTTCAACCATGCAGCGTTTCCACTTACTAGAAAGTAGTACGAAGTTGAATATTTTGAACGAAACACCATGTAAATAAACTTAGTTTTGCAGCCTTTATTAGTTTCTTTATTACTTTCTTGGACATACAGATTTGGAAATATACAAATTCATTTCAATATTTTTTTTCGAAAAACACGACTTGAAACCATTGCTCATATTTTTATACTCTGAGATCCTAAGGCACTGCATTTCGGATAGAAGTTAGGCAATGCCGGTAGGCTTTCTATGTTATGGCCAAATTTTAGTTGCCATTTGGTAGTACTTCTTATATAGTGACATAAATCTGAATAAAGTTTAGCAACAACTTCACATATACAATCAGTAGCTGTTATATGGGAAAAATACGGTGCAAATGGTGTCAAATGCGGGGCCATGCGACAACCTTTTGCGGCAGAGACGTAAAATGCCTTCATTGCAGTCAAAATCACCAAACTGTCGACTGTCCGCCAGATTCCGCCTTAAAATGTGCCAATTGCAGCCAGAACCACCCTGCCAGGAATCAACAGTGTCCAGTCTACATCTATAGAACAGCAAAGCTTCTCGGAACGCAAAAACAAAATCCGTGTTAACAACAGTATGCTCCTGCAACGGCACCCACCACATATCACTGGCAAAGTGGTTCGAGTATCCCAAGGGTAAATAGGGAGACCGATACGGGCAGGGTAAGTGCCCCATCTTTAAATATGGTTCAATTTCCACCAACAACAGCATCAGACGCCAAAACAACAAAATTCAGAGATCAGATGAGGTAAGAGACCTCTTAAATGTGTTAGGTGATCTTAACTTCAGCAACCTTGACGAGGTGTTAAAATTTTTCCAAGATCTTTTATATGAGTGAAAGAGGTGAGTCGTTTTCAATACAAATTGCTTTTATACAACCAAAGAAAGATATGCCATCCAATTTCCAAATACCGAGAAAAATCATGAAATAAGTTAGATTGAATAACAGCGCTATCATAATAGATATTTATGTTATAAGGATCATAATAACGATCATTATGGTACTAGCCGTGAGTATTATTGGACGAGGCGTGAGCCGAGTCTAATAACACGGCGTTGTACCATAATGATTGTTTATGATCCGAATTTCATACAATATTTTATATTCCGACGATTTTTGTGTTTTTTTTTGATGAATTTTAAGTTTTCGTCAGTAAACTAATTTTTCGTTATGGTACTCAGTCCTATAATGAAATCATTATAGTACTGTCCTATAAAGTATGTCATTTTGACACTGAAAATGAGATCCATAATAATGTCATTATGACACGTCGGAATATAAAATCTTATTAGGAAACTTGTGACAATTCCTGAATGACGTATTTAAACTCCAAAGAATTCTCTTTTAAACAAGTCCAAGTTTAAAATAGTCCGTTGAAGGATGATAATGACAGTTTATTTAAAATGTCCTAAATGCTTGCCCGCTCCTTTATTAGCCGAGATTCGAAAAAATACCAAAAATAAAAGTTGTAGTGACCGATCTAATAGTTTGAATAAAATTATTTATTTGTTTTTCTACGGTTAAGTGGTATTTTTACCGTAACATGAACTCTTAAAAATAAATGAGTCGTTACGCCCTCTTGAGGCAATTTCCGAAACTCGAAATTATTCTTAATGAATTTCTCGGGCACAACACGACGAGTGCTTCTAATTTTTCCGGAAAAATGTGGAAAAACGAGTTGACAAGTAATTTGTTTAACAAAAAGTACGAGTGTCGATAGACGAGGGTTTTTATCACACTCGTACTTTTTGTTAAACAAATTGCTTTATAACGAGTTTTCTAGATTTTTCCACAGGAAAAATTAGATGCACGATAGGTATTTGTTAAGATTATTTCTCGAATTAAAAAAAAAAGAAAGCTAATAATTAAATGTACTGACAAAAATAGCAAACAAAATTATCTTTTGTGAAAAATACTACTGCGAAATTAATAAATAAATGTATTGAGAACAATATTGAACAAATTTGACAAATTTTTACCACTATGTAATTTTTTACGACAAAATGCGTTGCTATTATTGGTTAAAATATGAATGACTGAAATAATTTTTGAAATTTTTATAACTGACTCTTTTTTTACAAATATGTGTCCCTATTCGGACAACTTGTACATGAGTTTGTCCAATTCGTGGGTTTGTAGCGACATCCGTCCATCTTTAGTAGTCTGCTATAAAATTGTCATATAATGTCATCAATGTTGGTATGTTAAAGTTCCTGTGAGGTTCCCTAGTTACATGGCATTTTGTGGAGCATTGGGAATTTTTATAGCCCTAATCTGCTGTGCCTAAAGCTTGTTGTGTTCCTTGTACTATAATTTAAATAAATTTCACTGATAAAATTAATTATTTGAATCAAAAAAATTTACCATTGACTCAAATAAATATTTGTTTCCTATTAGCCAAACAAATATGTATTTGAAAAATACCAAGGAATTATTTGCCTAAATTAGTATTATCTGATTTGATACAAATTACTTTTTATTTGGAGTTAATCACTGAATACAAAATTCAAGCAAATATTTATTTCCTTAACAGTAATCTAACTTAAATAAGCCGCTTCAATGACTTAAGGTAAATAGGTTAAAAGTTAAGTTAACAAAATGTTTATTTGATTGATACTTATATATATTTTATCAAGTACATATTTATTTTACTTTTGTTTTACATGTATTTGCCGTAACAACAACGTTATTTAATTAAACAATTTAAGTGATTTGATTTAATTAAACCGGTAATTTCCATCAAAGTGATTGTTTTTTTATTCAAGTACATAATTGTTTAACTTGTCTTTTATATTTATTTAGATCAAATATAAATTTATTTGGTTTAAATACCTTTCAAGTACGTGTTTATACAGACGTCACATAAAAATAAGAAATATTGAAATGTTGCTATTGAATATGGTTTAATCAGTACCTATACTATAATAATCACAAACCTTATCAAATTGTTTATAGTGTTCAAATAATAGGGCAAACCAACAGAAAAAACACATTTTTGCCGAAAATGAAGGTTATGACAAATTACGCGCACGCGCACAACGATTTTTACATGATAATAACAAAAAATTTAAAAGATAACCATCTCTTATTTTATTTCTTATTTTTTGTTATGTTATGTGTTTCTAAACGTCTTATGGCAGATCTGTAGATTCAACTCTTATTTTATTTGTATGTTATGTTATCTTGCTGTATAAACCGACCATTAGTTGTTGTTCCCCTTAAAATATACGTCAATAAAACATTATAGAGAAGTTAATAACTTTGATAAAAAATTAAATAAAGGCAAATTTGCAAATATTAGGTACAATAATTATTAACATTATATTAATTATATTATATTTTTTACGTTAGGAGGTTTGATAGGTATTGAATTATGGTAAAAATTGAGAAAAACTGTCTTATTTGTAACCTAGGTAGCCATGATTTATAAATACCTGGCTACACAAAGATTTTGTGTTCGAAATTTCAAATTAGGTATTACAAGTATCTTTTCTTTGCCTCCTATCTTACTTTTTTAACTCGTTTCATGCGTACCTAACTAAAATATTCAAATATAGTTTCCTACCTTGAAAAGTATCTAACATATGGGATATACCCCAATCTTCTAAATAATTATTCATATTACGTTTATTCCCCATATCTTCGTTTTAATTTTTGATGGAACCACTAACTTCTGTGCCACTAACAAAGAAGATTTCACTCTCACTCATAAATTTCTACAAGACAAAATCGAACACAACTGACCCAAAACGCGATGATCAGGCCACTTTTTATAACCAATCAAATTACTCAAAGCCCAAAGTAGGCGACAGGAGTTCATTTAAATACTTAATTATTTGTTTGAATGACCAAATTATTTAAAAAGTTCGGCAATGAATGATTTAAATTAAAGTTAAAGGTATTTAGTTCTTAACTTGAAATGTACTTCGATTAAATAATTAGTTATTTGTAAATATTTGGTTGTTTTATATTAAGGATTTAATGTAAATACATAATTATTTAGTTTAAATGACCTAGACATTTAAATAGTACTCTATTGGGTGATTTAACTAGCGATTAACGGGATTTAGTTCCTAAATAAAAATTAGTTCGATTAAATAATTAGTTATTTAGATTTTGTTATTTTAGTGGTTTTTTTGGTAAGATATTTGTTTGAAGGGTTCTATTATTTAACACAAATCAACCAACAGTCAAATAATTTTGCAAATAAAACGAAATACTCTCATTTATTTCAGTTAAATAAAATTTAGTTAATTAAAATCACATTTATTTATTACCAATAATTATTCACCAAATAAATCGGATTATTTGATTAAGGGAGCACAGTTTTATCAGTGAACAAATAGTTATTAATTATACAAGGAAAAACAGTATTAGATTTTAGCTCGAGGTTGTTATATCTCCCTCCGCTTCGCGTCGAGAGACAACACAACCTTAAGCTAAAATCTAATATTTTTCCCGTGTATAATACACTATTTTTTTGTATGACGGGAAAAACGACGATTTAACATTGAGAAAACATATTGTTACAATATATTAAAGTCGATGTAAAATTTGAAATTTTAAACTAATAGGCTGTTTTACTTATAGCGACGATTAGACCTGCGTGGCTAAGGAAACCTTTAAAATAATCAAACATCTGTCAATTTAATTCTGTGATTTAATTTAAAAGTTAAGAACTTAGTGGTTCTTTAGTAGTTATTTTAAATAATATAAAGTTAAAAATGTCTGATTCCGAGTTTTCTCTGACTCCACCGGAATTAGTAGAAGCAGCGAAAGTATAGCGTCACAAAAATTATTGCCAGCTAAATAGCGCAAAATTTACGAAACCGCGTATTCAAGATTTAGGCGATGGAAGCTGAAAAGACATGCAGTTCTTTGTCGGAGACGGTGTTATTGGCCTATTTCTCGAAACTGGCATAGCAACAAAAGCCATCAACAGTGTGGTCGGATTATTCAATGATCCAAAGTATGTTACAATCCAATAATAATGTAGACATTTCAAAATATTTCAAACTAATTACATTTCTGAAACAAAATGGAAAAGGATACACGCTCAAGAAAGCTGCGATTTTTACGAGTACAGATATTAGTGATTTTTTAAATAATGCTCCCGATAAAGTTTATTTAATGGCAAAGGTTGTTGTTTTATTTGCGATTGCAGGAGCTTGTCGAATTTGTGAAATCAGCCAGGTAACATGATGAGTTTCTTTTGTTGCGCCCTCTCTATGGAACAACCTTCAAAACCACGTTAAGAACCTATCACCAAACAAATTTTCTAATTATATTAAAAGTATGTTATTGGAACAACAAAGAAATTGAAAAATCAAATAAGCCTACTATACTACTATCTCGTCTGCTCCTCGCGCCCTTTTGGGTTTTCGGCCGGCGGATGCCGTCGAATGGCATACATCTACTCCCCTGCTCTCATCTCATCTGCTCTCATCTGCCCACTATTGGTTATTGTGCCCGATTTTGTTTTCATATTTTTTAGTGCTTAGGATTAGTTAGCGTTTACTGTTAATTTCTATGAAAAACTTTCGTTTTAAAGTGGGCTGTGCCATTCTGCACACATGTTATGTGAGTGCAGAAATATCGGTTTTATATAATCGCGGTACAGTCCAATTTTGTCATAATAGTTATATATATTTTATGTAACATGTTATTAATTTATTTTAGTAGACAAAATAAATGTTTTTTGATTTGATTTGATTTGATGATATTGAAGATTCTGGAACGTTATTAGTTGTGACAATTATGCAAACAAAGAAAGATGGAAACGGGAGATTTGTAGTTACTGTAAAATATATTAAATTTTACCGAATGTACATAGCCCTTCGTCCAACAGCAGCAAAGGATCGTTGCCTAGTTTATGCATATCAAAATGGAAAATATGGGTAAAAATCAGTTTTATAAGGTATCTCAAACAGTAGCTAATTTTCTTCAACTTGGAAATGTTAACTTATATACGGGTCATTAATTTCGAAGATCGTCTGCTACACTTTTAGTTGAATCTTGGGGAGACTTGATGACACTAAAGAAACATGGCGGTTGGAAGTCATCAACGGTCGCTGAAGGGTATGTTGATGAATCGGTAGCACACAGGACAGAAACAGCTAATAAAGTATTTAGAACGTGTGGCAGTGCTGAATAATACCCGATTTGCGACCAGGTACATCAACGGAAGTTGTGTCCATGACAGAAAAAAAATATAATTTCAACACCAGAAAATTCGACTATTGTACCGAATAGTAAAAGGAACATGTCATTCATGCAATGTACATTTAATAATTGTACTTTTGATATAAAGAAAATGTAACTTTTTGTATAATAACATAATATTCTAAAATTAAATATTTACCTTTACTTATTCCCGGGGAAAAAAGTAATTTAATAAAAAGTGTCATTTTGTTACCTGTCAACAGAGATAGAATGTCAAACTTTTTTCCCGTCATAGAAAAGAATAAGTTAAGTTACATGAAATATATGGTTAAAATTTTAGGTAGAATCCAAAAATAATATGAAAAGTGGGCGGATTTATAAACAACTGTCCAACAAAATATTATTTTTATTATAAAAAATGCCGACCTAAAAATAAAAGCCCGGGGTCTAAGCATTTTCTCGATAAAAAAAAATGATACATCTTGAATTCCAACCTTCATGGGTTCATTTTATACAAATACGTATTGCTTGCAACGTTGTTCTTTTTTTTTAATTGGAAATCGGGGACGCTTATTCTCAAGGAATAAAAACAGGAAGGCAGAAATTGAATATAATTTTCTTTCAAAATTCTTTGGCTAAATCTGGCATAAAATACCTACCGGTCAATCAAAGCAGTATTTATAGACAACATATAAATCTTTGAAAGAAAAGATCTCTTGAGCTCTTGTCCTAAAAAACCTATGTAACAAGCTAAAGGAAACTCTTACCAGTGAAGACACTATTTATTAACGCAATTTATTCACTCTCGTCTTTCCTGACAATATAAGACATCTACTGGCATGGCTTCATGAGCTTTTATGGCCTACATAAAATATTAAAATTTCATTAAAATATACAAGTCTGTTCAAAAGTTAGAGCCGAAAAGGTAAGTCGCTGTGGGGTACCCCTATTGGAGCTCTGTATCTCCGTTAAGGGGCGTTTTAGGAATTATTATGCAATAAACAAATATATAAACCATGGGAAATTTTTGTATGTTTAGTGTTAAGCAAGCCAAGTGTTGTTATCTAACTTACGTCAACAGTTCATGAGGCTTTTATATTCCTCGATTGTAGGTTAATTTCACTGATTCTTTTATTTACTGAGTGAAGGAATTAAACGAGCTTTTCACTGTGGTAGTTTGGCGTTTATTTCTCTAAATCACACAAAACTTGATTAGTACATGATTTTACAAGAATATACTATAACATAAATATTCACTACTGATTTACAAACACATAACTAGTCACTACATTTGTTTAGTACATTTGCTGAGTGCCTTTTTTTAGGCAATGCTATTTGTTTCAATCCGACGGAAAGAAACCACGTGCGTTTGTTGACATACAACCTTGCTTTATCGAAGCCAAAAGTGTAGTAGTATACAAAACGGAAAACCATACCATCCGACAGCAAGGCCACGCCCCTGTTGTCATGACGATCAACGAACAATGCACTCTGATAGGCTACACAACCGCCATGTTTTCTTTTAACCAATTAAACGGTAATCAACAAAATGTACCATGCTGTGTCACCTTAACATCTAAATGTAGAACACTGCTTTTCCTGGAATAACGGTCGACTAGCCGCTTATTATTTTGCTCCTTTATTAAAATAATATTGAAATGAGATATTTAACAGTAGTATTGATTCTAAAAACATTTGTTGCATTTAATTATATTATTTTTAATACATTTGGATGATCGTTTCCCCAACATATAGTTTGTTTTTATGAAAAGAAACTGAGTAATTCCCTCACTCAGATATTTCGGTTACAAGCTGGCAACACTGTCGATAACTGACGTCACTCGAAGGGTATGACGTGCATCGGTTTTTGTCTTGCAAAGGGTATAGTTATTATCATAAAAACTTAACTTTAAATCTGTCACATCTCACATCATGGATTTTTATTTATAACGTAAACATATTTAATTTGTAAATATTTTTCAACATCTAACGAATATGAAAAGCAGAAGCAGTGAGTGCATGGACAAACAAAAAAGTGCCTTCTCGGTTCATGCAACTTGATATTTCTAATTTATAAAGCTAATTTCGAAAGTTAGCACGAGAACTGATTTTGTTGACAGTTCATTGATTAAATCCTTTGTTGTACCCACCTTTCCAAACATTAAATGGAAACACACATTTTAATCGGAAACGAATATAAAAGAGTTCGTTAAATGCTTGACTATAGTCGCATAACAGTGTGCTTCGTTGTCTAATTAAATATCACAACTACTTAAAATATTATTAGATGGTGGTTCCTTAGGAAGTCGACTAGCTGCTATGATAGTAATCATATTAGTTTTTGTCATTTAAATGTCCGATCAGTATCTACCAGCTCTGATAAATTTTCTGATTACATTGTAACTGAACAGTTGTTGAATTATCGGAGACATATCTCAATAAAGGTGTTGCCTCTGAAGCACTTGAAATTAAGGGATATGTACTATTACGCAACGATTATGATCACTTCGGGTGTGGCATTCTATGTAAGAAATAGTTTAAAAAGTAAAATTCTTAATGTAGATCCTTATGATGATGACATTGACGTTACCGCTGTCAGCTTTCTGAAAAGTTACCTTCATAACAGATACCAAAGATTGTCGTTTGACAACCCTTTCTCTGATTTGATTTTGATTTCTTGGGTTTTCGGTCAATTTCGGAATAGAAAAACAATATTTGTTTTCTGTGATGTTTCGGTTTATATTGATTTAAACCAGAGTACAAGAGAGATATTTTTAATTGTGGTATTATTATTTTACATTGAAATTTTTTATTAACTATCTATTGTCTAAACAAACATACCTTGAGTTTCAATTAATGCACACTTGGTTTACACTGGTATACATTTTTTTTGAGCTGTTATTCCACTCGTATTTAAATTCAAACTAATTTTATTTTACCATTTTTGTGTTATTTTAGGTCTATGGTTATACGAGTATACACTGGAAATTTCTATCTTAGGTGAGTAAATTTAATATCATTTGATGGAGAAATTTGCATTTTATTATCTTACTAGGATTTATACAATTTTGGTTACCTTCGTCTGTTTTATTAGAGTTGGAAATTTCTGTTTTTGTGGGTATTTTAAATTGTTTCTTTTATTTCATTTTAACGGATGAAAGAAATTTTGTTTGTTTTCTTTTTTTAATTTTGTGTTTTATTGTATTATTAGGTTACTACATACACTGCTTAGGTTGTCTGTATCGGTTCTAAAGTTTAATGTATTGTTGTGTTTTCTTTATATGTATCATTTCTTTTATGTTTCGTTTTTTATAATTTGTTTCATGATCAAGGATTTGTACTTCATTAAAGTTAAAATTGTGTAAATTGTCTATTGCATCTTTTGCAAGTGCCGTGTTTGTTTGTCCTATATGTTTATGCTTGGTTTATGTTCATTAATCCTATTTTTTAAGTATTGTTTGGTTTATCCGATATATATTTGTGTACAATCTGAACAGTCAATTTTGTATATTAAACTTGTTTTATTTAGTTTCCCTATGAGCAGCACTCAAGATGGGGCTCATACAAGGAAATATAACACAGGCTATTCTCAGGGGCTGTACAATTGTACATGTTCTTTTCTAAATCGTGACAGAGATAAGCACTGGGTCAAAAGCTCCGTATAAAAAGCAGGGCGCCCACTAAGCCGGCACAGCGCGGCACAGCACGGCCAGCCCGCCCGGCAGATTTTGATATACGCATAATCAAATGGAGTAGCGCCCACTGAATTGGAACCGGTCAGCCCGGCGTCGCATGCGCAGGCCGGCAACGATTCATATTCTAGAAGGGGCAAAAACTGCCGGTCGGTCCGCGTGTCTGCGACCATTGAAGCATTGGTTTTGGAAGAAGATAGTTGTCTTTTGTTTTATGTTATTATATACTTAATATACTACTTGTATTATGTCCGATGAGGTGTTAATTGAAAGCGTTCGAACATATACATTTTTGCAAGCTTTTATTTATTAGAGAACTATAAGTATAAACTATATATTATACGTACTTTAAGGTAACTGCTAATCGCTCGTCAGGTGAAATAGCCTTTCGGAAATTGGTGTTTTGTTTTCTAAGTGGTAACATACCTAGAAGATCATAAAACTTGGCACTCGACATTCTAAAGTATTTAAAAAATTTTTCATCATCGGCCAATAAATCAGAAAATAGATGATGAAACTCGCCATAAATTTCTCGCTTCAGATTAACTTCATGGATCCAGAACCTTCTTCTAGCCCTCTCTTCATTTTCTGCCTCAGCACATACTGCACTCACAACCAAAAGTTCTTCTTCTTCAGAATCAGATGAACTACTCATTTTATTATTTAAAGAAATTTTAATTTTTTTATTTATTAAATCATTCGCTAAATTACAACCTTAGGCTTTGACAGTCAAAGCTGTTTTGAACGCTATTCAAGTGTGATTATGCCGATGCAATGGGCGGCTGCTGCGGAACTGCCGGTCGGGCTAACCGTGCTGTGCCGCGCTGTGCCGGCTTAGTGGGCGCTCTGCTTAAGACTGCTCTGTTGCCCAGGAGTACTTCATCATGTAATATATGATTTACAATCAGGTCATTCAAATCGTCATCTTCAATGTTGGTTTGAAAACTATCTTTATAATCGTAAACAATTTGTCCAAATTGAAAATAACAAAAGCAATAAAAAAACTATAACTTGTGGAGTACCACAAGGCTCTGTATTAGGACCGATCCTCTTTTTAATTTACATTAATTCAATAGGAAATTTAAATTTAAAAGGGAATATTAAACTATTTGCCGATGATACGACTGTAATATATTTTTCAGATAATATTTTTCAACTGGAAAATGATATAAAATATGATTTAAATATTATTTTTGCATGGCTTCAATCGTATAAATTAACTCTAAATTTCAACAAGTCCTCTTACATGCTGATGAGTAAGAACAATTCAAATGAGGAACATATTTCACAATTAATGTTTAACGGCCAAATTATCAAGTATACAAAGACAATTAAATTTTTGGGATTATATTTAGATGAAAATCTAAGTTGGAAGTACCACATTCAAAAACTAAAAAATTAATATATCTCCATTAATAGGAATTTTATATAAAATAAGACATTTTGTTCCCTTAAAATATTTAAAGAATATATATTTTTGTCTTATTTATTCAAAAATCCAATATTTAATATCAATCTGGGGCTCTGCCTGTAAAACTAATTTAAAACCATTACAAAAATTACAAAATAAAGTAATTAAATGTATACACAACTTACCATTTTTAGAACCAACATTGAATTTATATAGACCAAGAAGATATCTAGACCTCAAGCATTTGTATAAATTAAAAATTAGTATATTAATACAGAAAATAAACTTAAAAATAAAAAATTCAAACACAAAATTATTAAAATCAATTAGCGTTCACCAACATTATACAAGACAATGTAATGATTTCCCAATTACCCAAATTAGATCGAATTTTGGTAAACGATCAATTTTACATGAAGGAATTATTATTTATAATCTATTACCAACGTTTCTTAAAAATATTCAAGTAATCAAAAAATTTAAAAATAAACTAACAAACATAATTCTGGAAGAATGATTTTGTTAAAAGTTTGTGAAACAGATATTTTATTGTGAAATTATTATTTTAATTTTAATTTTAATATTATTTTATCTATCGTTATGGTTAATCGTATTCTACGTTGTACGATATTCCCTGTAATGAACTGTAATAGGTAGTTGGGAATAAACAATTTAATAATAAAAATATCACCATCGTTTTTAAAAATTATATCATCAATTATTACATCCATTTTATAAAAACCACGATTAAAAGACAGAAAATAATACAAGAAAAAGTTTGGTTAGAAACCACTGCAAACTTGACGTTGCATTTACGTTTCGAAAAGAGGCGGTGCTTTAAGACTTTTTTACGGACCAACTTTTCTAGACGTAACCCCGATTTGTTAAGGTATACGTGGTTGAGATACGTTTTTGTTGTGTGTTGGCTTTAAGTGTCTATTGTTACCAAGAGATTACTCCCGAAATATATCGCAATTTAAGCGAAGAATTTGAAGATCGTGTCCAAAAGTGTATAGAGGCTAACGGAGGAACTTTAAACATTTGATTAGATAGTTTATGTAAGCAGTTAGATAAACTGATGAAGGCACCTTAAATAACTAAAATTAAAAAAAAAAAACATTTTTCTCAGACTTTTTAATAGAAAAAAAATATTACGCGAAAATGAGCAAAAATAACTAATGAACCTTTTAACAAAAGTTATAGAGGGCAAAAAACTCTACAAGATAAAATATTAAAATACATTTGAAAAAAAAAAAAAATTAATTTTAAACTGTAAAAAGTTGACACGTTTGTAGAGCACACCCTGTACATAATATGGAATGTTCTGAGATTCTTAAGTCTTGAATTAGTCTTTATCTTTGCTACCCTCGAGAATGTTTCGAATGTCTTGAGTAAATTCTATTATATTTCAAATTTTAAGGTGCCAAGTTTTTTCTTCCAAAAAAGAATATTTTTAAATAACTTGGCAACATTGCAAAATAATTAAAAACTATCTTTGCCACGATACGCGCAATATTGAGGGGAATTTAAAAGTGTAAAAGTATACAGGGTGTTCCAATTTAAAAAAAATCTTGTTCCTCTTTGCTGAGCCACCCTATAGAGTCAAAAATACTTTTACGTTATAAATCACTTACTGTCCTTCAGCTTTTATATTACCATTTTTTGTGGATTATAAATACAAACGGATCTATTCTACTTTGCCACACTAAACGGCCACCCTGTATATCTGAAAATGAATTAAAAGTAAAATTCATCAATAAAATTTTTTCATTGCCATTTTTGCGGTAACTTGCGTTCGGCTCTGGATAATTTTCAAAATATTCGTTACCGAGGAAAAATTCTTTGAAGGATATTCGGTAAGAAAATTTCAATTTAATCAATTCCAATGGTATGTACGTATACTAATTTTAACTTTCATGTCATTATCTTGAGATTTGAAATGTCAAAAAAGTTCCACTTAATAATTCCATGTAGGAATATGAAAGATCTCCGATAATTGTACCGTTGCTATGGGTAACGTAAACAAAAACGATACTTATAATTGGCTAAATATAAATGTATGAAATTTTTACTGCCAAACAATTTTATTATGTCTGACAGGATGTCAATAGTGAGGTAATTCTTAACGGTTTATTTAATTAAACACAGCTGTAGTGAAACTTCGTTTTTTGTTTACATTAAAAACATCTCATACCCCCCTACATGTTTTAATTAAGCTCGATTTTTTTTTTACGAACGTAGGTACACTGTTATTTTGAACCCAAATACACATTAAATATTTCAGCGAATTAAGCGGCAAAACGTTCAAAACCACTGCGTGGCGGCTCTGTAGCCTGGCTGGATAATTGCCCGTCTAAAGCAAATGTTGAAATTGTGCACATGGGACTCAAACACAATTTTTCAGTTGAGGGAAGACATAAGGGAATTTATAATTTCGGGTATAAATTTATCAAAGGGCGCGTTTCCTTGTTTTTATATCATTAGACCGCTAATGGGCATTTGTTTCATTTGTAATATCGTTCGTTTGAAGAATGTTCTGAACAATAGTGCCGAAAATATTTTTTTTTTATTGGGCAGGGCATCGTTTAACGTCCTTTGCTACCTAGTTATTTCGATAATATTTGCTTCAAATCAACTGGATTTAGACATACAGGGTAAGTTTTTACAAGGCAATATCTGGAGAACGGCTTTAAATATTTTCACGAAATGTTATCGAGGTAATGGGTATGATAATATGGGGGAACATGTTTACCCATATTTTTACATTTTTACACTTATGTCATAATTAGAGGCTTGCCTGATGAGCAGGTTGGGGTGGGTGGGGGTGGCGGTGAGGATTTTGGTACCTCCTTCGTGGAGGTATTGGGCTAGGGGGTGTGTTTGATATCTCTGTTAGATCTTCGTTAAGGATGAACCATCGGATATCCATGGCCGTTCGGATGTAACGATTCTTGAGGAATTGGAGTCGGTTAAGGCTGGATGATGCTGCGTAACCCCAGGCTGCCGATCCGTATGTAAGGGTGAAGCGGATGATTGATTTGATGAGGAGGAGTTTGTTATTGTGGCTAAGGGTCCTGCGTCGGTTGAGCCGAGGGTATAGTTGGCTGTAGAAGAGCCTGGCTTTGTTGATGGTGCTTTGGATATGGGGGCGCCAGTAAAGGGTTTTGTAGAGAGTGATACCGAGGTATTTCACTGTGTCGCACCAGGAAATGTTGCGACCATCCAGGTTGATCACGTCAAAGGGTGGTGGCTTTCTACTAGTAAACTAGATGGTTTGGGTTTTGTCGGGATTGAGACAAAGTTTCCAGTTTACGCAGTAACTGGAGAATTCGTTGACTGCTTCTCGCAGCTTTCGTGTGACAATGTGTGGAGAAAGGCGGTATCGTCGGCATAGGGGACTGGGGTGTTATCTGCGGCTTTGGGGATGTCATGAATGTAGATATTAAAAATATGTTGGGAGAGACCAGCGTCTTGAGAAACGCCTGCCTGTATGGTTCTGGGGGTGTAGAGGGACTGGCCTCTGCGGATGCGGATTTTGCATCGGGCTAAGTATGATTAGGTTAGACGTATGAGATTGGAGGGATAACCCACGGCAATCATCTTGTAAGTTAGTCCATCGTACCAGACGGTGTCAAAGGCTTTTTCAATGTCGAAAATGATCATACCGATGTAGTGATTTCAGTTGAAACCCTGGGTTATGTACTCGATAAGTCTAAGGACTTGGAGTACGGTATTAGGTTTTCGCGGAAGCAGTTCGGCGGTTTTTTTTTTCGTTTAAGCGTTCGAGAATGATAATTTCCATGATTTTTGCCATACAGTTAAGGAAGGAAATGGGGCGATAGTGTTGGGGAAAAATGTGTTATCATGATTACAGTGGCTTCTTTCCACTTTTTGTGAAAGTAGGTGAGGCGGAGTATGGCACTGGTACTGGCGATGGTTGCCGTTGTTGCCAGGACTTTGCGTGCGAAGAATTTGAGAATTTTGTATGAGATGTTATCGGGGCCCGGGGCTCTTTTAGATTTGCGCGATCGTATGATATCTGCGACTGGTCTGAGGATTTCCTCAGTTTCGAGGGAGCGTCTGATTAGTCTGGCGGTTCGCTCCACCAGTCGTTCATGATCAGAGTCAATGTCATCGGTGCCATGGCTTCCGCCTTGACTGCTTCTACATACTTGAGGCCCTCCTGGGCTTAGTGAATGCAGGGATTATGGGAGTGGATTGAGTGCGGAGGGCTTTTTGCATTCGTCAAATGCTATTGTTCTAGGGGTTGAGTTCGCGGAGTTCGTCGGCCCATTGGGTTTGTTTGTATTCGCGGAGAACTGCTGTTGTTTGTCTGTTAAGTACGTTGTATACGTGTTTGTCGCGGGGGATACGGGAGTATTGGAATATTCTGCGGGCTCTGTGTTTGTCAAAGATGAGTTGTCGGAGGTGGGGGGGGGGGAGGTTGATGTTATAAGGAATTAATCTGGGGGAGGGGGTTAGGAGGGTGCTGGGTGCTGGATTGTATGGCCTGAGTGAAGTCGTTTTCAAGTCTGAGACGGCCTCGTCCAGCTCATGCTTGAAGGTGATGGGGATAATGGGGGAAGGTGGTGTTTCATTTGTCTGTTTAGTTGATTTTAGTGGACTTTGGGTCGGGGGATAGGTGCTGTTGCCATCAGTTTGTCCTCTATAAAGCTCTACAGGAAGAAGTCAAGGGGGAGGGGTCAAATCTGGGGAACGAGCAGGCTAGTTGACCAAACCAGCCCGACTAATCCACATTCAAGTATTTCATTTAAATAGTTACGGGCCAGTACTGCATAAAGTATAAAAATTGCAAGATCTTCGTACGTATAAACGATGGCTCTGTTAGTTTTTTGGATTGTTGTATAGTTCGCGTGGAAGAATATCTATGTGTTTGGTATTATTCTGATCACGAAGAAAAACGACTATGACTGAGTAAAGTGTTTCTCTCAAAGTGTTATACAACTAACAAAATAAGGAAATACGATTTAGCTGTTGCTGATCTAGAAAAAAAGCAAAACATACTAAAGGCCCATTCTCAGAAGAAAAAAATTGTAGTCAAACTGGCCGGCTTAGGGGAGTTTAACTCTTCAATATTTATCTCTGAGGATATGATGAAAGAATCCTACAACCTCTTTACAATAACAAAATGTCTCATCAATGGACTAGCTACGGTTCTGACATTGTTGGACTTCTCGAAAACGTTCGGCAGTTTAGGTCACAGGTTATTACTTGCAAAACTATGTTATTTTGGTGCTATTATGCTATTTCTAGTTTCATTCTTTTTACAAAACCTAAATTTGGTCAGGACTGGAGTTAGATGTTTACCAATTATAAATATGTTTTCTGTTATCAAAGAACGAATCTTAATAAACACATGGGAAGTAGGTGTCCAAAAATGTAAATAGAAAGTAAACATACCACGCCAAACTAAAAGTAATGTTTTTTTTTGGTATCATGTTATTTGAGGTGTATATTACAAAACTAAATGTGCTAAATACAATAAAAAAAAACAGGACAGAAGGCGAGACTGTTGGCGACATGTACTTTTTTGTGTTCGTGAGATTCAACATATTTATGTTTGACGACTTAAAGTTGTCCTACAGGATATGTATATATGGCAGATTAAAGACGGAAAAATAATCATAATCTTCGCCCCAAAACGTGAATTCCTATAAAATTTATTAATTCTTAGGTAATATTTGTGTAATACATAATGGTTAACCAAAGTATGTTTCCTTGCTTTTCAATAAAAAAAAAAAAACTTTTATTTCAACGTGATAAGTCAAAATCGAAACGTGCGGTCACAGGACTGTAATGTGTAATGAAAGAGGAATAGACAGATGGATTGTAGACTGACGGAGAAAGATATCGGTGCAAAGGCGTAGGAAAAGATGCATAACTACACGATACTCAAAGTACGCAAAGTAAGGTGCAGCCGCTATTTCACCTGTTTGCGATTTTCCGGCGGAACGGATTATATGCAGTATATTTATTTCGTCGCGCACATCTAAATATATCATCATTCATAATATATTCATCTCTCATCAACGCAGTAATTGCCAGTGTTCGCGAGATTATTTTTGAGTTAAGGGACTTTTAAATTACAGGTTGGCAAATATGTTTGAAATATGGCGTCGGTCGTCAATAAACTGGTAGCTGGCGTAGAGTATAGACGACAGTTCCTTAGGTTATCATCGGGAACATCGGATGTCGCGGAAGTGACCTCTGGGGTGCCCCCGGGCTCCATTCTCGGGTCGCGCCTATTCTTATTATACATAGTGTGTAAAAAGTCCCGGACCGGTCAATTATTTAGAAAATGGCGCACAATATAAAAAAAACTTCCGGTATAAAAGTTGTAGACTTTAAAAAAAATCTATAAAACTAGGATACCTGTAATTATACAGTGTGCCTCAAACAGTCATGGTAAACAAAACTTTGGTTTATTTAAATGGAATGACCCCTTTTTAATCACGTTTTCTGATTCCTCTAAACATTCTAAACAACAATTATGAAACATGTCATATGGCTAAAGCCATTAGTTTAAGAAATAATTTGAGTTAAAGGACATAAATACAACAGGTAGGATATTACCTGAATTTTGTATTTTTACAAGCTGGTACCAGAATGTTTTGCGCCACACTGTCATATTAATTTCTGAAAATGTCTCTCGACGAAAGGGAACGTATAACTTTACTAATGATCAGAGGTTTTGAGGACCGACAAAGATCATTTACCGAATCAAAGCAATTTTTCAATATAACTTTTCCAAACCGACAGCCTATATCAAAATCTACAGTTTTGACAACAGTTCAAAGATTCGAGGAAACCGGGTGTTGCAAAGATAAAGTTCGTTCGGGAAGACGAAAATCGGCAACTGGTGATGAAAAAAAATTAGAGATATTACTTCATTTCGTTCAGAATCTACATTTGTCGTTGAGAACAGCTACTACCCAAGTTGATGTATGATTTAAATCAGTTAAAATTATTTTAAAAAACAGTAATTTTTACCCCTATAAAATAACTTTAGTCCAGGAATGATCAGAAGACGATTTCGAACGTGGAATGGAATTTTGCGAAGTAATGATGCAAAATCAGGAAGAAAATAACAATTTTTTTAATCAAATAGTTTTTTCGGATGAGGCAACATTCATGTTAAACGGGAATGTCAATCGACATAATTGTCGTTACTGGGCTGATCAGAACCCATATTGGATGACACACTTAACATCCCCAGAAAGTAAATGTGTGGGCCGGTATTATTGGCAACGACTTACTTAAATTTATTTTTGTTCTTAACTTTACTGCTTCTATTTAATTTAATTGTTATTAAATTTTTGACAAAACTTGCGTGGGTACATTTAGTACAATTTTTATGTCTTTTTACAGTCTTAACGCAAGACATTTTGGTACCAGCTTGTAAAAATGCAAACTATAGGTAATATTTTACCTGTTGTATTTATGTCTTTTAGCTCAAATTATTTCATAAACTAATGGGTTAAGCCATATGACATGACATGTTTCATAATTGTTGTTTAGAATGTTTAGAGGAATCAAAAAACGTGATTAAAAAGGGATCATTCCATTTAATTAATCCAAAGTTTTGTTTACCATGACTGTTTGAGGCACCCTGTATAATTACAGGTATCCTAGCTTTATTGATTTTTCCTAGGCCTACAACTTTTATACCGGAAGTATTGTCATATTGTGCGCCATTTTCTAATGTTAGCAGAAAGTCGTATATATCATAAAAAGTTTTGTACGCAAACAAACATATTCTTAATTTTAAAGTATGTAAGAAGCTTCGCGCCTCTTATATATTATTAACACTATCATATTGCATCACGCTCTATAATCCATGCTTAACACGGAATGATAAGCAATGCCTTTTACTTATACCTCTAATTGGTATATATTTACAAGATACTAAAAACCTCTACTACACACTCGAGATTTAGGTTGATGTTTAGAAATGAACCACATAATGTTCCCATTAGGTTGAACACACTGACTATGCCCCAGCATACTGTCTGTGCGTTTTAAGAAGTCCGCTAAGCCATAAAACCTCTTGAGCATTATGTCGGTGACTCTCAAACAATAAATTATATTGAAAGTAATTTTGGATGTTGATGAATTTCATTTTCTAAATAAAATAATTTAAAGTAAATAAAAAATTAGTTTAGGTAAAGAAAAATAATAATTTTTTAGCTTTTGTAGTATTCAGACAAATTAGTTTTACGAATTCTTTTTTATAAAGTTTTGGTTCTAAAAAGAACCGATTTTGTAGTCTTGCGACAGAACGTACCTACTTGTAGATAGGTACTACTAAAAGTAGTCTTCCTCTGCATTTGAAATTTCACCCATGCTTTCAGACTCATCAGAATCAACATCATCGTCATCATCATCATCATTCGTAATAATTAACGGTCTTACTTCGTCTATAACCTGTTCTGTCTTATAAGATTCAAACATAATTTTTTCTGTGTGTTCAATGCATTTCCGCCATTCTTCTTTGCCCGCTTGGCTAAGCGCCTCCTCCCATAACTTTATAACGCTAGGCTTACCGATATTTTTACAGGCATGTTTGTCATAATAGTTCTTGCTAATACCCCATACCAATTCAATTGCGTTGTAATGACAATGGTAGGGCGGCCCATATAGGAAACCCATATGTTTTAAGATGATGGAGAAACTGTTAGTTCCAATATCGCAAAGTTTTTTCTGCTTTATCTTTTCAAGAATAGCTTTGAGGGTAACATATTCCTTGGCTTTATACATATCATAAACAATATTCCTAATAGAGAGTTTTATCCCTTGGGATAAATCCAAGGTTTTTGAATGGAGTCAAACCCTTTTATATGGTCTGTCCAAATCCTCTTCACTCTTTTTTCGAAGTCTTCTTAAGGTCTTCTCTGAAATGCCGCAAGCATCAGACGCTCGTTTTTGCACTGCCAAAACAGACTCTAACGGGCCCGAGTTATCTTTTTCTAAAGTAAAATAATGTTCCACTTGTAATACCAAACGGCGTTCACCTGGAGATAAATGCCTTCTAGGCGATGTGCCACCTTGCTGAACATTTTCCATAACTTTGCTTAATAACTGATTTTAATTCACACACAATGAGAAACAAACTAAAAGCGAAAAGCACAACTACTTATTTAAAATAAAGTAGAACATACCATCCCGCACTTCAGCAAATTTTAATTATTTCTTGGAAAATAGTAATTATTATGAAAATTTCATTATAGTAATCCCAAAATAATGTCATTATGGGAAAAGTATATACCTGACAAAATCTTTAACATATTTAACCATCCCGCACTTGAGCAAATTTTAATTGGTTCTTGGAAAATAGCGATTATTATATAGATTTAACTATAATAATAGCAAAATAATTTAATTATCTATTTAATTATTATTTATGCTCAACGCGTAATTCTAAGATAATTTTGTTTTGAAACCCCTGATTTCGCCCAGTAATAGAATACAGTAAACCAGTGGGATGTTCGGTGTGATCAAGATGCGAAGATATTGTAACTTAACCGACTTACTGTTTTAAAAGCGATAACATCCCTTGGTGATTTAATCCGATATCAGACTTCTTAAAACGCACAGACTTGTCTCTTTTAACGATGCTTTACCTATAACGCTGTGTCGCATTTTAATAATTTCTTTGAACTTTTTGCTTGTCCCTCAGATTCCATCTTTCGTAAGAAAGTTAAAGCTGTTTTACTAAATGAACAGATAAATGCTGGATAACGGTACCATAATCATATTATAGCCTCTGTATATTAGGGTAGCTAAAGTTACTCATTACTCTTGTCTCAGTATCCATAATAGTGAGTTCCTCTTTACCATTCGGTTTGTGGCTTTAATGATTAATGATTAACGATTTATGCAATCAAGGATGGTTGCTGTAACCAGTGCAGACTGTGGGGTGAAAGGAATCTCCGCCAATGTCAAATAGTCTGAGGAACGCTATAATATGTAAACGTCAAATCAAAATATTTATATAATGTGAGTTTAACTTTGCCAGGGCTAATGTTGAGTAACTGAGATTGCTCAGCTAGACTTTGCTATTTAAATATTTTCGGTTGGTTTACTTATTACTTAATTTTTTACCTATTTGCTTTATTTGTATTTATTCTCTTGAATTCTTAATAAAGTCTTTTGTTATTATTATTATTATTACCCTCCACTGTCCGATAGTGACAATTACCTTATTAAGAAATATTACGAACAGCGATATTTTTGAAAAACGAGCCTATCATAAACAAAAAAACATTTAAATCGGACAACAGCTTCAAAAGATAATAAATGTCCGGAAATGTCGATGACAAATTTTTTGATATGTTCCTACATAAAAAAAAAATATGAAATGCAGTTCATATTAGCATAGGTCCGCAAATTCCTCTGTTTGTGTGCTTATTAATAATTAAAAATGTTAATTTATAAATATTTGAGTAGATGTGGGATTGTTTTTAAACTAAAATTAAATATTTCCGCAATTAAGCGGGCAAAAGTTTCCCAAAGAAACCTCAGCTGGTCTACAGTGAGGTCAAAACTTCCAGTATAAAATAAATATTTAAATTGTATACACTTAGGTAAACAGGGAATTTTACTTGTGTTTAGTGCTTTTAATGCCTTTTAGTAGATTTATTTTCAGGGGGTAATACTAACTCATGCTTTAAAATTACCGATAATTTTTTTTAATATTCTAATGTTGCTATTGACTTTGACGTTTGTAATTTTCAATAAAAACAATTTTGACAATTTACGTTGATGATGATTAGCATGTTTTGTGGGTACGGATAGACAATTAAAAAACATTTTAGACTTTATTAATAACTTACACAAGAACAAAAAATTCACTATTGAATTGGAACATGACCATGCTATTAATTTTTTGGACTTAACTTTAACTATTAAAAATAATAAACATGAGTTTTAAATTTTTCATAAACCATCGTACACATATACAACGATACACAGTACTTCTAATCATCTTTATTCTCATAAAATTTAGGCTTACAATAGTTTTATTCATAGATTAGTAAATTTACCTCTCTCAAATGATAGTTTTAATAACGAATTAAATATTATTAAACAAATTGCAGTCAATAATGAATATAACGTATCTTTAATTGAAAAATCAGTTAAGAAAAAGCAGTATAAAAAGCAATATACTTAGTATTCCCCGTTAATAAACTTAAATAAAATAACTTTAAATTAATTTAATTTAAAAGTTATTATTAAAATGTTTCACAAGGAACCAACCGCCGAATCAGTACAATGTATTAAATAAAATAATTTCTAACATTCAACTAACGTTCACAGGTAAAGTGACAACCAAAGTTGCTACATTTTTAAAGAAAGAGGTTCAAAAATGGCTTTTAAAACTAATAATACACTTGGTAAATATATTGAAAACAATAAATCAAAAACCAAAAAGCAAAATAAATCAGGAGTTTATCAATTATTAAATTGCGGTTCTTGTTCAAAATTTTATATTGGCCAGACGGGAGGTCATCCAGAATAAAATAGAGGAACATAAAGTTAGTTTTTTATAGAAAAAAGAAAATTCTAATTATGCCAAACATTTATTGAGCGAAAACCATAATTTTGATGCAAATTTTAAAATTTTACACTTAGACAATAAAGGGAAGAGATTAGATTTATCGGAATCGATGGAAATAAATAAATATAAAAATGCAAATTCACCACTGAATGAACAGTTGGATCTAGGGAATTCCCCGTTATTAAGCCTTTTCCATTAATATAATTTAATTAAATGTTAAACGACAAAAACCCTTAATTCTATTGTAAATAATTTCTAATTAGGTACTTAGGGTTGTGTAGTATACTTTTGTGTTATATTCATTCGGTTATAAACAACTGAAGAAGCCACAGTGTTGGCGAAACAATTGTTAAAAAATTTTAAATAAAAGTTAGTGAAATCTAGAATGAAGTGTTTCATTCTATAAATTTAATATGGATCTCCATCAAGTATCGGCTAACTCCATTCAAAATTAAATATTGATGTTTGTAAAATGAATAAATATATAAAAGGTAAAGTTATTCCTAGTCAAGCTAAGACACTAATAGCTAATAAATCATCAGGTGTTTGTTTTTATATTCTACGCAATTCAGGATTATAATAAAAAAAAATATTACGTACGCCTATTCTGCCACGGTCATAGCGACTCTTTTTCTGCATTTAACCGCCCTGCCTCCTCAGGCGTTATAGCTCTAGAACCGTATGGCGAACTATAAATGATCTGTAAGATAGTTTCCTCCTCTTCACCACATTTTTATAATATACTTATTAAACGCCGGATCTTATAACAGTATATTTGACTTTATTAACTTAGAGATATACTATGCTAATTAAATTAGTGGCTTTTATAGATTATTAAAATCGGATACTCCAACATTGGGAAAATGTGCAGATAAGGCATCTGTTTCACGGATCAATGCAATAGTCTTGACATAACTAAGGGTAATATTCATAATTACAATTTAACGGGATGCTAAATTTAGTTATAGATATTGTTAGTTACCAAACCGCTAAATAATAGGATTTAATTAATTACGCATTAGGGTCACAACGCTCTGAACCATACACGTTACGCCGCTTCATACACTACACATACATTTTGATAGTAGTTATACAGGGTTAATTTTTTAAAACCTGACCTATTTGATTTAAAGAGACAGACATGAACGAAACAAGGTTTGCTGGCTTGTCGTCATTTATTACTGTATCACCACAGTATAGGGCTTGCCGTTTAGATATTCTACGCAACTAACAATTAAGCACCATCCATTAACAAAAAATAAACATTATTATATTCATTACAGTTAAATAATCACTTGTAGCCAAATTTTACAAAACTTTTAATGAATTGACAGATGATGGGTTATTTTGGTCTTTAATTTACAGGTCTTGGCCAAAGGTATAGCTAAATTACAGGTGTGATTATAAAGGTATTTGCATCTAAGTAATAAAATTAAGAAAATGATATTGTGTATATAATTATGGGTTTTTTTGTTCGTAATTATTGACAGTGTTTATTGCATGTTTATCCTAAGTTATTAGGCTATTAAGTATTAGATTGGCACCTGAAGGTATTTGAATTTGATTACTAACAACATTACATCGATTTTTAAGACTTTTTTGATTGCAGATGTTTTTACCCTTGTGTTGAGTATATATCGGTTTTATTTTGTAGGATATTGATACAAGGGTAGAAAATTCAACCTGTTAGAAACATTTGCAATCAAAAAAGTCTTAAAAAATCGATGTAATGTAGTTAATAATCAAATTCAAATACCTTCAGGTGCCAATCTAATACTTAATAGCCTAATAACTTAGAATAAATATGCAATAAACACTGTCAATAATTACGAACGAAAAAACCCATAATTATATACACAATATCATTTTCTTAATTTTATTACTTAGATGTAAATGCCTCTATAATCACACCTGTAATTTAGATGTACCTTTGGCCAATACCTGTAAATTAAGGACCAAAATAACCCATCATCTGTCAAATTCACTTTATCTCCCTAATTTTATTATAATGACATGTAAAATTTATTATTGTCTAATATTCAATATTCCTTTGATAATGATCTCAAATATCAAAAATTCCAAATATTTCCGAAGATATTCGCGAGAACCCGTTGATGTTTTCTGAAGAGGTATGTCAAAATACGTTTTATATTCTCATTGCCAGTTTTTATCCTCTAGAACAAGGTTTAATTAAATTTTTAATTTGCCGACGTTTCGCTACTTCATCAATTTGAATGTCGTGTCGTATCTAGATCTCGTATGTGAGTTTGGTCGATACGGCTGTGCGTCGATAATAGGATTTAATAATTTTCAAGAAAACTCGTTTATCATCTGCATTTGAGAATCACGGTAAAGTACTCTGTTGGGTGTATATCTAGGCACGTCCTCGATAGTTTTCAACGCCTTATTTTGAATTACCTGGAATTTATTAAGCTCCGTTCTGCTTATGTTGCTTCACGAAGGTGCACTATAAGTGAGAACCGGCCTGACCGATACCTTGTAGAGGTCAACCTTAGTCCTATTTGAAAGTCTACTTTGCCTGTGACAGAGCCTTATTGACGCAATGCAAGATTTACTTTATTAAATGAATTGAGCCTCCAGTTCAGCCCTTGTTCAAATGTATGTCCAAGGTATTTCACCTCCTAGCACCAGTTCACTTGGATTCCATTGACCCCAAGCCTTGTTCCAGGCCTGCGCATGGTGCTTCTTCGTCTTGGCGGGATTCAGGCGAATCTTCCAAGCTGAAAGCCATTTTTCCAGCTCGATTACGTGGCGCTGCATCCGGCTGACGATAATGCACGGTGATTTAGAAGTCGAAGTAATAGCTGTATCGTCAGCGAAATAGGTGAGCCTTGCAGCACTTCCGCCCTGTTGCGTTTATTCAAAGAAAGTGCGTTCACTAACGAGACTGCAAAACTTCTGGTTACCTAAGCTATTTTAATAAAAGATCATTGTACCAAACCTTGTCAAATGCCTTGCTCCCGTCAAAGAGAACCGCTCCCGTTTCTTTTATTGAAACCTTTGACTATATTCGAAGTTAGTCGCGTCGTCTGCTTGACTGTGCAATGCTCGAGCCGAAACCCAAACTGTTCGGCAGGCAGAAGGTTACGTCTAAGTACAAAGTCATTAATTCCACTCAAAATTAGCGGTTCAGCGATTTTCCCTAGGCTAGACAGTAGACTGATCAGTCTATAGCTAGCCGGCGCCGCAGGGTCCTCATCTTTCTTATAAATCAGAATAACCCGGGCGTGTTTCCGTGCAGCCGGGAAGTGGCCTTCTTTGATTATAGCCTGAAATATGCTTACTATGTTCTTCAAAGCTTTGTGAGGTAGATTTCGCAACGCCGCATTTTATAAACCGTCAAATCCCGCGGCTTTTTTAATATTCAAGACGCTTATTAGGACCTCGTTTAAGGTGACTTGGGGAAATATCTGAAACGGGTAATTGATTGTTTTCTTAGTGGTGTATGTTGAGGACCATAAACAAAGTTTTATCAAAGCTTAAGATAAAAATTTTGAAAAAAAGAAATATTCCTTTTAATGGTGTTGAGGTGTGAAAAGGAATTCTTAGTTTGCTTTGTTCTTTTAAGAGAAGTGAATACATCCCACAAGACTAGTTTTGACAATTTCTTTTTTTTCGATCCACCCTAACGGGGAATCTTATTTAAAAAGTAGACAGCTCGTATTACAAAACCTGAAGGCTTTCAGAACAGTTGAAAACAGAGCCCAGTTATACATAATTATTAACCATGTAGAGGGAAATTAGGAGTCTCCGTAATGGAGTAACGACACAAGAGAGATACTGAACTTAAACAGTGAGCCAAGTAGTCAATTAGTCTCCAGCACTGTTAAAACATTACTTATGAAATACGCTGATAAATGACTGGTCGCGGTCGACTTCTAGGTCAAATGGCGTAACCCGAACCAATCTTGAAAAGTTCTAGCAGTTACACTGCTTTTTGCTGGCTATACATTTTGTATGTTAAAATACACATTGTATCGACTCTTGATTAACAAGTCTACCAGTGTGTTCTGATTCGTTGAAATGCCCCATAGTTGTAAATAGATTTCTTTCTTAGAATATTCAAAACCTAATCTTAAAAACACATCTCTCTATAGCCTTTATAATAGAAAATAAACCAAAGTGTGACATGTTTAGCAAAAACATTTAAGTTACACCCCGTGGAGCTTATAAAGGAAAATGTTCCCAAGAAAGTTTTTAAATAAAGGAAATGCAGACAGAAAACTCAAATTATTCTTACTTTAACCTCTTATAGTCTTGTCGCGTAGGTGGCGCATATAATATGAAAATATAGAACCTCATTTAAGTTCACAACATATTTTATCCAGATATAGAAATGAATATATTGGAATATATATATATATATGTATTTTGATGTGTTTTACCTTGAAGCGTAGGCAGATATTTTACATTATACTATATTAAAAGACAAAATCCTTAATATTTTATTTTGCTTGACTTATTAATATTATCAATAAACAGTGCGAACGTAAAGGTTGGAACAAATTCATGTGTTTTTTTTCGAAAAACGATCGGACCCGTCATTTTTTATTTTTGTTGTGCATTTTTTGAAGCTAATTTCATGGATCTATGTATCTATAATACTTTTTTGGATTCTGCATAATATCCTAAACATATTTCATGACATATGCCATATACTTAAATTCAGCCGTTTGCGAGCAAATCGATATTTCTATTTTAACACATGCTCTTTTTAAACAGTGTTGTAAATAAAGCCTTTGGTTGTTAGGATGTCACACTAACAGTGACGGTTGTCCCCTGATTTGAGTAGTTTTGCCTCAAGTCAAAGTGTCTGGCAAAAGTTATTTTGATAATCTTGTAATTTTAAAAAATGATACGCTTAAATGAAAGAGCGAATAGAAATATTAATAATGATTTGTTACCGAGATAAAATGCGCACACAAATGGAACTTTGGAAACTTTTTAATATCCTCGCAGAGAACCGATATTTCGATCTACTGTCAGTAAAAAAGAAAAAAAAATATATAGAGAGTTAGGTCACGTTAGGGATAATTATACGAAAGGTCGACCTGCTATATTAGAGTGTAATTGTCGGTTCAAGAAGACCACCATAAGACGAGTAGTACTATTGCTTTGAAAACAATCATAACTGCATTCCCGCCGTCCTAAAATATTTACACAAAACAAAATTCCATCCTTACAAAGTCCAGTCAGTTGGTTCATGAATTTAATGGAGATGATCCAGACAGAAGAGTCCAATTTTGCGAGATAAGGATGAATATGTGCAATAATCATCCACAGTTCTTGAAACGAATTGTATTATCGGATGAGGCAACGTTTTATTTGAATGGAAGTGCTAACAAATAAAACTATTGGTATTGGGCTACAGAAAATCAAAGCTGGATTATGGAACATCACACGCAATATCCTCAAAAAGTTAATATTTGGGCGGGCGTTGTCGAAAATAAACCTTTTTTTATTGACGGAAATTTGACAGGTGAAACATATTCAGAACTTTTAGAAAATTTTCTAGTATTATGCCCTGCCACATTATACCCTAATTCCAAAGATCCTGATTCACCGAACAATTTTTTGTGGTATTAGTAAGACGGTGCTCCGGCCCATTACACCCGCCGTTGTGCGTGAGTACCTTAATACAGTTTTTCCCGAACGAGGTCCAATGAAATGACCGGCCAGATCTCCAGATATAACCCCTTTCGATTCTTTTTGTGGGGTTGGCTTAAGTCTAAGATTAATGTTAACCGACCAAACAATATTGAAGATTTAAAGAACACAAGAATGGGTTAAGTATTTCTCTGAGTATAAAGTTTTCCAACTGTCTAAAACTATACCAATGTAGTTAGCCATTATCAAAATATTGTCGTACTTTACTGGCATTGTGTCCATTAAGTAAATAAAGTGTTGTACGTTACATATCCGTAAAGTACGTTAACAGGACTAGCAGGTTTCTAGGACTCGCCTAGCGGCTCGCCCAGGAAATTGTTTGCTTCGTCCTGTACAGTGCTTCCATTTTAATTTGTCCCACTTTTAAATGGCTGTAAAATACGTATTTTTTGAACTAGAACGTTGAGTAAAAAAAGAAATTGTAGGGGTTTAAGTAAAGTTTTATGTCTTTGAGTCAAAAATAATTTAAACTGTCAAATGTCAAAATTATTGACATAACTTACTTTTTTTTTAATTGAACGCCCGGAATATCGTCACATATTTAAAAAGACATTTTTTTTCTGATTACAAAAATATACCACACATGCCCTTTCTTTTTATTTGTTTAGCCTAAATCGATATAAACATGATTAAAATTGGATTTTTTTCAAAACAACAAGATACCCGCGTGTATTATTTTCAATAATTATTATTGTCATAGTTTTTATAGTTATTACAAATGTCATATTTGTGAATGTTGTTCTCTGGTATAGTTTGTTGGTAAGGACACGAAATGAGATATTCCACAGAAGAAAAATGTTTTATGTTCGATATCTATCGACAAACTGGTAGTGTTACAAAGGCGCTTAGAAGATAGAGACTGCAATTTCCAGGTAGAAGAGCTCCATCCAAGAAAAGACTGTGCAATGTTTTATGGACTCAAGAAGAAGTTGTTCGAAACTGGTAGCCTGAATCGAAAAAAAACTATTAGGCCAAAAACCGTTTTGATGGAGGAAACGGAAATTGATGTTTTAGCATATTTTAGAGCTTATCATCAAAATGCATTAAGTGACTTAGTTAAAGAATTGCCAATATGTATGTAGAGGAGTTCGCTTAAACATTGTTTGTTTTTTAGTCCAATAATTTATAGTTTAGTTTAAAAACCACAAAATCTTCTATTATAGAATAACTATAAAAACTATGACAATAATTATTATTGAAAATAATACACGCAGGTATCTTGATGTTTTGGAAAAAATCCAATTTTAATCATATTTATATAGATTTAGGCTAAACAAATAAAAAGATATGCCATGTATGGTATATTTTTGTAATCAGAAAAAAGATGTCTTTTTAAATATGTGATGATATACCGGGCGTTCAATTTAAAAAAAGTAAGTTATGTCAATAATTATGACATTTGACAGTTTAAATTATTTTTGACTCAACGACATAAAACTTTACTCAAACCCCTACAATTCCTTTTTTTATTCAATGTTCTAGTTCAAAAAATACGTATTTTATAGCCATTTAAATGTGGGACAAATTAAAATGGAAGCACTGTACAATGTTAATTTTTGGTCTTATAACGTAATATAGGTACTATTTTTTAATACTTTGAAGAGCAGGCAAAATCTTGACTTTTACCAAAATTTCATTTAAAAAAAAATCTAAAATTAAAGATATCATTAAACTCAATCCAAAATTTTCTTCTTCGTTTTGTTTTGCTGATGAGTATATTTTAACTAGTTGTTCTCAGCACGAGTATAGGAAACAGAAGTATATTCTTATACAGTGCTTAGAAATTAGCTAAAAATCCTCCCTCTTAAACTTCTGCGCGATTTTGAAGAGAAACCCTGAGTAATAGCCAGATCAGGTGTTAAATTCTGTTAGGTGGAGAAGGTCAATAACCGTATGAGTGCCGTAATAAATTTTTAAAGAGCGTTGCCAATTCGATTAAACTTTCGACGAAGCGATATTTGACCGTGTAAAAATAATAAGAGAATTTTAAAAATTTTTTGTAGTTACCTTCAGAGAAAACATCCATCTCTCCTTTAAAGCGTGTTTTGCTTAGAAAAATCTTTGCATTTTACGGTGTTTGCACTAAATACAGTATACCATGCAATGCAGAAGTAAATCCTGCGGTAAACACTAATGATCCGGGTTTTAATACCCAAACACCCACTTTAAACTAACATCAATTACAGCGCTCCCGAAATTGTAATTTTATTATTTGCAAACTACACAGAATTTTTTTTATTTGATTAAGAAACAGGTCGCCTTGGCACATTTATCGGAGTTGCATTATCCCTATTGATATTCGACATCCTTCGAAACCTTTCGCCAACCTCATGAGTAAAAGCAGCCAGAATTATTGAAATGGCTCGCGTTTTAATTTCAATTACTTAAAACTCTTCTAAGAGATATTTTCAAATTAAAAAAGTAAAATTTGGGGTTTGCTACTTAGCGTCTCGTATCCAAAGGGTATAAGTTGAATCAATCATGTTATCTACCGTGCGAGCAAGAATTATTTTCATTCAAGAGGGCTTGGACTGTGCCAGTTTTTCCTGCGCCCAGTGTATCTCCTCTAAAATATCGCGAACGTCGTTCGAAAAATCCATTTTAAGCCAATAATTTGGCAAAATCCAACAAACTTAGTGGTGTGTGCACATTGACAAATGTCATCATTTCTAGTTTGACTATAGTACTTCTTCCTTAGGTCATGGTTAAACTTAGATTTACTAACTTTGGGCAACCAGACGTTATAGTTACCTATATATTAAAAGCCGCCCTAAGTAAACTATATGACACCGTTCCATAACATCTTGTATACAGAGTGGCAAGAAAGTCGCGCGTAATGCCTGTAATTTTTAAAATTACCTCGTATACGAAAAACTGACTTTTATAAAAATTGTTCAGTAAATTATTCCCCACATTTCTAGTAGCATGAATTTTTTCTATCATTTCTGGTTTGGTTGCCATAGAGACTAACTTACATTTTTAAATGGAAGCATATCATTGCATATTTCGATTCTACTGGGAATACTCTAATTTTTTGTATTTCAAATTTTCACCTGCAAGCGTTTCCGAGATAATGACAGCTCAAAAATGAAAAACTTCCTAATTATAATAATTCCTATCTAATACCCACCAGTTGAGTCGAGGTGTTTTCATGAAAACAATTATTAAAATGAAATTTTAATAATGAGCGGTTACGGAAATAATAAAAGATCGCAGTATCAGGTTTGTCAACTTTTCAATGAATTATATCCAAATAGGCCTCCAATACGGTATGTCGAGTGGTAAAGAAATTTCGAGAAACAGGCAGTGTTAGGCAAGCTGCTAGATCAGGTCGAGCTAAAACAGGAACCGAAGGAGACAAAGCTTTGGATATTATGCTCTCAATACATGAAAATCCAACACAAATATTCAGGCCAATGGCAATGGATTTTAATGTGTCCCATCAGTCAGTGAAAAGTTTGTTTAAGCAGGAGAAGTTGCATCCCTACACGATAAAGTTGATGCACGAGTTAAACAAGGACAATTTTGATAGAAGAGCTAAATTTTGTGAGCTGATGATGGAAAGATGCAATAACGATAATAACTGCGCAACAAATATCATTTTCTCGGATGAAGCTACTTTCCATTTAAATGACATTGTTAATACACAATTATCGTTATTGGTCTGCTGAGAATACTCACTGGTTCCAGGAAGGTCATACTAAGAGGCCCGAGAAAGTTAATGTTTGGGCGGGCATAGTTGGTAGACATATTTAGGGAACTTTTTTTCATAGATGGTACTTTAAATGGCGAAAATATCTGGACTTCCTCAGGAATCACATAATTTCTTTTTGCAGAATACTTTTACCGGGTGTAAATAATGGCATAAACGAACAGGTATGGTTCCAGCAAGATGGGAGCGCCTGCACATTATGCGGCAAATGTTAGACAATACATAAGCGAGCAATTACCAGGGCGTTGGATAGGCAGAGGAGGTGTTATTGACTGGCCAGCGCGATTCCCGGACTTAACCCCGCTCGACTTCTTTTCGTGAGGACACTTAAAGAACAAAGTTTGCGTTAACCGCACAAATGACTTAGAATCTTTAAAAGTCAGAAATAGTGCTGAAACTCGGGCCATTCCGGAGGACTTCCTTTTAAACGTTGCAGACGGGTTCAGGGATCGACTGGCGCTTTGCTTAGCATAAAATGGTGGTCATCTTGAACACCTGATCCACTGAAGAGGTTTCACTTGTTTATTATTCCGATGTTAAGTTGTTCAATTTTCTAGGCTATTTATTTTATTATTATAAAGTTTGTTACCATTTTAAATAAACGTGTTGCTATTGATAAGCAACGTAGGAGTGGCTACGTAAATATTCATTAGGGGGGTCTTAAGTATGCATCGTAGCCTTTTCTGCTTTAAAACATTTGATGACGTCAATTACTTTAGCTTACAGTGAGCAGAAGGTTTGATCAGGATTTTAACTATTATTCAGTCTAAAGTGACGTAGGTTTGACGTCCGCTAGAGGATATGTGGCCTGCGAAGATGCGAAGAAGTTTCACAAAGGGGTTTTAACACGTCATGTCACTGGCTAAAAAAAATTGACGAACTTAAGTTAAAATAAAGTTAATGGTGTTTTCAGTATCTGGATAATTCTTTTAAATCAGCCAAATTGAAATTGGCAAGTAGAAATGAAAATACTTTGAAATAGCTTTTAATGCGGGAGACGCGGGAGTGATAGAGAAATGAATGAAGTTTAGGAACAAAACTTAAAAGCGCATTGTTCTGACCAATAATTTTGATTCACAATGAACGGAGGGCGCCGGCGCCGCCTGCCGTCAAAACTTTATATCTTACTAACTACAGGGAGATCTCGCAGCTGCAACGGATTTCTGTCCTGTTGCTCTGATAGCTTAAGTTTGCTTTAAACGGCTTTCATTGAAAAATGAATAGCTTATTACGTTTTTCTATGACGGGTTCGGTTTGGTATTTCTTGCCAGGCCTGCAATGTTACAATTTAGATTTGTCACAACTATCTTTACGCCTTATCAATGGGTTAGCAGACCAGGATGTTATTCCGAAAAGAAAATAAATTAATGGAGGTGAATATCTTATTCTTATCTACTCATGAAAACGCTTTAACGTTGAAATAAGTAGATGCATTTTTGAATTCTTTATTTATGTCTGTTTATATGAAACATTTACCTAAATTTAATGTAGTTTTAGTATAATTACAATCTTACAAAGTTACTATAGTCTGTTGCTTAATGCGAGAGAGTAATAGATCATTATTGAACTATAAAACCCAGTGGTCTTTACCGTCTCATATAGGTGTAGTCCAATTATTATTACTGTACCTATGATTATTGTCAAGTAATCCCTAGATCGGGTAGGTAAAGGCACAGTTAGTTTACCTGCCTGTGCCTCACTGTTTCAAAAATTTGAAATGTTTAGTTACTTCTCGGCAGTTGTTGGAAAACTTCGTTCTTGAAAATGGCTAGTGTTTCTCAATTTGTTGCTCAGAAACGGTATAGTAAAACTGCGCTGTCTAAAAATGAGAAAATTATTATTCTCACTGTGTTCAACGCTCCTCGCCACCAAAATTCAATATTCGGAATTACCAAAATAGTTAAAATTTGTTCGAATTTGACTGGAGTCGGACAGTCAACAATATACCGACTTGCGCGCGGTCCCATCAGATCACCAAAGTACAGGAAGGAAAGAAACTGTAATAAATTAGGATGAAAAAACTGCCGTCAGAAGAACCATACACTAGTTTTACTAAAAAAAAAAGGAATACGTACCTTGGCCAAAATAATGTCTGAAATGAAAAAGGATAATTTTATTCCACCCATGCGTAAGAAGAAATGGAAAATTTTGAAGGAAATGAATTTTTGTTATGAAAAAATTCAATATAGAAAATCACTTTTAATAGAGAAAAACGAAATCATGTGCTCGCGACGACAATATTTGAGAGCAGTTAGACAGTTTCAAAGGGAAAACAGGAATATTTATTATATGGACAAGACTTGGTAAAATGAAGGATATAGCGTTGGTAAGATATGTGAGGATAAACATATAAAATGCGCGATGCAAGATTTCATGGAAGGATGATCCACTGGAAAATTAGAAAAAATACCAACGTCTTCTTGGAAAAAAATGACATCATTCATTGGCTTACTGTAAATAAGAAGCCATTTAATAAAGATATGCTAAAAACGGAGCTACTGGAGATTGTAAAGTTAAATGAACCTCTTTGTACGAAATCTGTTGTCGACGAAATCGCTTCAAAACGAAATATAACGGTACTTCGCCTTCCGCAATGTCATTGTGAATTAAACTCCATAGAATAGGACTTTTAAAATGAGAGACATTGAAAACCTCTTGCAGGAGGTAATAAAGACAGTGGATTGTGAAAAGTGGAGTAAGTGCGTCGAACACGTGACTGAAATAGAAGAAAGAATGTGGGAAGCTGACAACATGCTAGAAAATACTGTAGAGCCCCTTATTATTTCTGTAGACCCCCACGACGATAGTTCATCGGACTGCTCGGAACATGATGACTAAAATTTAAAAATTGTTGTGTTGTACATAGTAGATTTTTTTTATAAATATTATTATTTATTCCAATTTATCTATTTTCATATTATTCTTACTCTATATAACGGCTGTCCCAAGCAAAAACACAGTAACTGACATTTTTGTAAAAAGTGACATTTTTCAATATTCCAGTTGCTGGGTTTCTGACGTACATTTTGGTATTTGAATTATTAAAATCGGTTCATAAATACCGCAGATTTCAGTTTCCCAAAACCTAGTAACTGCCCAACTTTTTCCAAATCCGCACACAAAAACACAGTAACTGCGAATCCCAACGCAAAAACACAGTAACTGACAGTGCAGTTACTGTGTTTTTGCTGTCCGTGTGCAGTTACTGTGTTTTTGCCTGGGAAATATATTCAAATGTTTATCCCGAAAGATGCCCCCACCATTGCTAATACCTAGTGAGAGCGTAAATCAACAGTCGCGACATTTATTTTACCGTTCGTGTATTTTTCTGTTAAAGTTTGTCTTAGTTTCTTTTATGGCATACGTTTTTGATAAGTGGTATTTAAAGCACTAACTATTCTATGTTAATGCCCTCTTATAGTAACTTAGCAAGTTTTTTTTACTTTTTATTATTTTGTAACCTCTTAAATTGTATAAAATATAAGTTTTAAATGCAGTTATTGTGTTTAGAATCGAAATAAAACTAATTGTATTTATAAAAAACACACAGCAAGTGCAGTTACTGTGTTTCTACCACAAGTATTTGATTTTCTAAAGTGGATAAGAGTGTTGAAAAACAGTTTTTTAACTGCCGAGCTAACTTTATTTTCATAATTTGGTTGTAACTAGTTACTAAAATACTGCTCGAAGCACCCCTTCTTTGGTATAAAAATTTGAAACAAAAATTTTAATAAACGTTGTGAGGCAATAAAATTTTATCTAAAGCTCGATTTTCTCGAAAGTTTGTTTCAAGCAGTTACTGTGTTTTACCTTGGGGTAGCCGATAAGTGCTTGTCTACTTAATATTAGAATAACTAATATGTCAATTATCTGCCTATCTCTATCATTAGAATAAAGAATAATTATTATTGTACTTATTATTCTAATAAACTACCTGTAGTAATGCCGTTGTCACCTTACTTTCATTCACCAAACTCGTCTTTCTATTCTATGTAAATTAAAGTGAACCTAATTTAGGTGTGTAGGTGTTAAATATACGGAATTATTAAAAACTATCATTGATACTTACCTAAAATTTGCAATGCAACCTTTAAGTTATCCACCCTGCTTAATGGGTCCTATCATTGCAAATTTATATTCTATTACTCTCTGGCATTAAGTAACAGTATGCAATTAAATATGTATTTTTAGATAATTAAGATCGTAATTTGAGGACATACTTGCTGATTCTGTTCTCCTATTTATAGTCTTTTTGAGTTTAAATGTTTTCAGAAGATTAAAAGCAGAAGTTTAATTACTAAAACACATAAGGAATTATTCTAGTGTAAGCAGTTCTTAAAGATTCTATACCCAAAGTTCACAAATTCTGTCAGTGACTCATTTAATAAGTCATCAAATCTAGGAAGTGGCAGAATAAAAGTATTGTGCAAGTAAATGTTTTTTATGTATATATTAAACTTTGCCGCTACACTGACTGTAAATTTAAGAGACGACGTGGTCATACAAGCCGTAGTCAGCTAAATGCATTTTGTGGCAATGTGGCAATACACAGAGACTGAATTAACAACTTCAAAAATTTGAAAATAAGCGTGCTGGCAGAGTTTTCGCACTGCTTGATTAATTTGTTATGATTATTAATTTATTGATAAATTTTGTTTTTTTCAGTTTTCGTTGATTATGAGTCATTCACGTAGATAGTGCTTGTGTAAGTATACAGTTATTAAACTTTATTTAGTGTTGTTATCTGCTTTTAATTGAGTAAGTTATGGATTTTTCTCTATAAAAATAAATTTCCAGAACGGCTTTACGTTAAATAGAAGTATCAAAACAGCGCTTTGTGATTTACACCGCATTCTTGTCGAGTCTCTTGATAAAAAAATGTCGATGCTGGACACGTTTATAGATCTCGCGCTCATTTAATGTTGTAGGTCATGAATTATTACTTGCAAAACTGTTTCGGTACTAAGTCAGAGGTTCACCGTTAAATTATATTAGATTGTAATTGTATAGTAGAAAGTCGAATAAATAGTACTTTTCAGCCTCTCGAAAGAAGGGTATCATCAGGTTTTTAATTATTTAATTTATTCCCTGATGATGATCGTTTAAACGTTGTAGAGAAATGTTTTATTCAAATAAACTTTGTGGAGGCTTCAGTTTTTCATTTCGATTACATCAACTCCACTGTAAGAATGGACTATATCTTTAATTGAATTTTTTAAAACCTAAGTAATATTGAATTATTTCTCAAGTTTTATCGATAAGCACTAAAATATTTAGGTTTCTCAATGTACATTACCTTGTATTTTAATTAATTCACAATTAATTCCTCAGAGGGTGTAAAATACCATATACATAGTTACAAACTCCAAAAATCAGAACATTTTTCATTTGATATCGGAATCTGGACATACACTATAGTAAATATTGACAAAATTACAAGCTGAATGCGATGAAATCGTGCAGTACATCCGTGCCTCGCTGAAGGGATTGAATTTATGGAAACAATGGCATGTCTGGATTCTAAATGTTCAGACGGGATGTACCCCGCAAGTGTTTTAAAGGACTTTTATTTAGGAGTGTCCTCATATGAACCAGCTGTCTTCGTATTTACTTTTTTATTCGGTTATGGAAAAGTAGGGAGTTTTTTCTCTCAGTTATATGGTATAATTTTATATTGTGGGTTGTGTTATGAATACAATATAGTGTGCTCGAAATTGGCGGTAAAAGTAAGTATTGAGATCCTTTTGATTTTTGAGATATCTTGAAAAAGCATAATATTGCATTTTCTTATATTGTTTGTATATGTATAACTGTTTCTTTTTAATTTCATTGAAACTTTATTTAACCCAATTACTAAAGTTTATTTCTTGGATGTAACTCGTGACAATCCAGTAATCCACTTTACCAGATCAGCGAGGGCTTAGAAAAGACCAAACGCTACAATCGAGCGGGTTTCTACGTCAGCTGACGATGAATACCAATTTATTGGTTTAAGCGTAACGAAAACGATATATTAATCAAGCCTGAAGAAAGGTTTGTCCCTTTTCTTTATGCCAGAGTCAATCCTTGGATGCGTTTCGCCGTATTACGGCTCATCAGCAAGCCCATAGAGCCTGACATACAGGAAACACACAGTGCTTTTTAACACATAATATAAAGGTACATAGTGGCAATCGAGTATTCCACCCAACCAGACCAGCGAGGACTTCGAGAAGGCGAAACGCTGGAATGAAACCCGCATATGCAGGTCAGGTGGCGCTGAAAGCCAATTTAATAGTTTAAGCGTGTCGAAAAACGTATGCACCTTCATATTTTAAGTTGAAATGTACTGTGTTCCTGTTCCTTTTCGTCAGACTCTATAGCCTTACCGATAAGCCGTAATACGGCGAAACTCCTCCACGGACTGGGTCTGATGGAAGGAAAATGGCGTTTCCTAACGAGTATAATCTCTAAAAATTTAAGAGCAACTTGAATCGCTTCATGAGTTCGCAGAACGACATAAAGGACTATATGCTTTATTCTTTTATTGTAATTCGAGATAAATTAATTTTGGTTAAGAAGATGATACTTAATTTAATTTTATAATGTTTATTTTATGTCATTAATTGGTATTGGATTTTTAGAACCGCATTCACTTCTAAGGGTCTTATCACATTTAGATAAAACAAAGTACAGATTCTACTTATTTATTTAAAAATGGAAATGTTGATTATGTTTTCAGTAAGTAATTTTGCGGCAAGTTCTTTGACAGCCGAGCAAATTAAATTCTAAACTAAAAAGTTTCCTTTTGAAAAACTTTGTAGACGGTGGGTAAGAAGGGTCCATAAATAAAATACAATCTTTCAATGCGGCGAAAATAATTTTTGTAAAGTAATTTAATTGAATGACTTAAAGACTTATGAGTCGTGGAAATTTAAGGAGCTTAAAAGAAACATTATCTGTACATCTTAAATCATCATTAATACATTATAAAATTTGACTAGAGAAAACGAATACAAGTAGAAATATATGGTAATAGGAACATGAAACTAGACTCAATGATATTTCCAGGGCATTTATGGAACTCTTCTTTTCCTTTTACGGTTTCTGAGACATTCATATAATTCCGTTATTAATTCTTCTTCTCAACATCTTGTGACACGTCTTCTTTTTACAATTTCGTTTCTTCCCAGTTGCAGTCGTTCATTAAGGTTCATCATATCCGCTGCTATTTTGTTAATATGGATACCGGTTGAACGGCCTTTTTTAATGAAAATGAGAATGGTGAAATGGTTTCTGTTAATGGTTAACACTATCGCAATAATATGTTACGAAAGTTTTTATGACACTTTGCAAGTATTTTTATTGGCACTTGAGGTAAATGAAAATACTATGCCAGTGGCAACCTTTTCTCGTGGATCATAGGTTGTCACTCACTGCGTACGGTAGCTCTTATTGTGGAGCACTGAACAGTAACAGTAAAGGTTAGAGAAATGTTACAACAATGTTAAAGTTTCGAAACATAGGCCATCTATGAACCAACTGTCTGACTAACCCACCGTCAAAATAGACTTATACTTTACCGATAAGGTCATGATGGCATTACCGGAATTATAGAAATCTGATATATCGACTGAAAAAGTGCGCGGAAATATTTTATATATTATATTTGCCTGTAACATTACAGTTGGATTTTAAAAGATATATGTTTGGCAGGAATACAGCAGCTTAAGATAATTTCTAACCAGTTTAAAAATATATCTTCTGAAATACAGGTATATTGTAATGTTACAACCAAATTAAATCAAAATCTTAAAATTTATTACACATTGATTGTTTAAGAGTTTTTTTAATTGTGAAACATTGTCTAGTGAATTATCATAATAAAAGAAAATATGATCAAAATATATTTATTTACAATATTTAAATTAAAAAGATACCTACCATACGACTCAAAAATACAATATACAACACTAAAGTCACGATATGTTTAAGAAATAAGATTTTCTCGCTAATAACTACAGCTAACGATGCCTAGGAGTGTTGTTAGACTGGAACAGAAAAAAAATCTTTTCAATTAGGATATGAGATGCAGTTACAATAGGTACAAAAACTAGTAGGTATATTTTGCCCCATAGGAGTGAGTGAGGAGAAAATATTGGCCAGATAAATTGTACAGCAGCTTCAGAATCACTCTCCTAAGTTATGTACCGTACGTCTGAATCACCATGTACAAGATGCATTTTGTGGAAATATGACTGGTAGGAATCAAGGTAAGTCTGACATTTCCCACAAAGTCAATAGTAGCAATTTTAAAATTGCTGCAATACATTATAAAATAATGCATTTTTTTCTAAATGTTTTTTCGTCTAACCTACTAAGTAGCCTACAAGCTTTAAAAAACATTTTAGAAATATTCGTAGCAATAAATTTAGTCATATTGTTTTCTTCTTTGCTTGTCAACTTATTTTTAAAGGCATAATATAATCCCTTCAGAAAATGCTCATAAATTTTTTCCCTTTTGGGAAAAAATGTTAAGAATTTATTGTAAGCATTTAAAAAAGCTAACAAAACGTTTTAGGGAGACATATTTATTATTTTTTACTAAAAAAGGGCTTAAGTTTAATTAAAAAAATATATAGAGATGGGCGAAAGTCTGAAGGTGGCTGAATAACTTCCGACTAGTAAATTAAAAATTACAGAATTTGGGTGGTGTAGGTTGATGGTGGACAGTGTAAAAATTTAATTAAAATCCTTAAATTTTTAATTTACTAGTTTGGAAGCTATTTGGCCAAGTCCAGACTCTTACCAATCCTGGAATAAGCATATTGACAAAGGAGTTTTAAATTTTAAACCTCCTTAATGTGACAAATAGAGGTCCAGAAACAAAAAGATTATTATAAATAAAGCTGTTCAGGATTAACGAGAATATACAATTGGCCCTGACCTAGGTTTGCAGTAAACTAACCAGCACATAACTGACTTTCTAGGGAGTGGGCATTAACTATCCAACTACAGAATACTCTATTAAATTAATGCAAACAATTAGACAATTGGAATTACAGTCTTCTAAATATTTATAAATTTGTTGGAAGGACGGTGTGATAGAACACGATTATTTTACAACTATCACAGTTTGTTAAAAAGTAATCAATTTTAGTAGTGCTAAATTTATTATTTATATTTACGAATACTCTTGTAGGTTCAAACGATGTCTCTATTAAGTTAAAACCATCAAATAGATCCAGAAGTAGTGATCTTTCCGGACCATTTTTTAAAAAGTCATTACATTAAAATTTCCACACAAAAAAGTTTAACTGGAAAAACGCATACAGTAAAGCAAGCAGTGGGGGCTCGTGGGTGTATAAGGGGTGATGCTACAAAATAGCGCCGCAGACGAAAAATTTTTGCGATTTCAAGGTCATTGGCTTAAAATGAATAGTTAGGAATTCAACCAGCAATATAATTATTTTGAAATACTAGGTTTCACGAGAAAAATATTCAATTTGCAAGGTCAGGGTTCATTTCTCTCTGTGCATTCGCTATTGGGTCTCTATTTTGCTCTACTCTCGTAAGCGCCACAAAATTCTTAATATGTTCTTTGGAACTTGTGTGATTTTACCGCCCGTGAAAATTTTTTTAAATCAGAATGCCCACCCCCTGAACTCCAATTGTTTTTTACGCTGCCTAATAAAATACAAGGCCAACAATATAAGCTTTCCTTATAAATACTTCCGCACAGCCACTTATAGGTTTCGTACCAAGTTACCTGAAAAGCTCTTGAATATTGCTTACCCTGTCTCTTATAGTTAAATATTGCCAAAATTTTTGGTGTTGGTCGACTCTTCAAAATTTGCCGTTTTTCTATCTCAGGTCGTCGCGAGAAAGGGGTTTCAAGCAAAGACAAAACTATATCGTGAGAGGGATTCATAATTTAAATTAAAATAGGCACAAAGCACAAAAAAAAATATTTTTATAAAACGAAACCAGCCGAAACTTTGGACCTTGGCTTGGTAATGGCAATACGGTATTAATTATTTATTAAAATAAAAAGCAAATCGGCTTACTCACCTGATGTAAAGGGCTCTTGCCTTACCTTACCTCCTATCACCAACCACAACCGACTCTAGGAGTCGGTATGTGCATCAACACAACAAGAAAACAAATTAATTAGGTGTCAGTATTTTAACCCGCAGACCCGCCTCAAAAATCTAAAATCACGATAGGTTAACAATCACAAACGAATGGCACGCGTCGTAACTCGTAACCTAACGGCAAAGGGCTTTTTCAACGATCTAATTAAATCTAATAAGCCAACACCTGATTCTACGAGAAGAAAAGATAGATGAGCCTGTTAACAATAAAACATTGCCAAGTTTCAAATAGGCATTAGGCACCCACCTGTATGTAATCTTTAATTTTTATCTGTTTCTTGTTATTGGGATTTAATTGCATATTTATTAATAATATCTTATAGAACAATAAAAACATTTATCAATAATTTCTAACCTATTTTTTTTATATTTTTAAAAATAAAACATTCAAATAATAAGTAAATAAGTCAATAAGTGTCCTTGTTCAATCAACATTTGGCAACATTGCAAGCTACTGTAAAAATACCTAATACGATATAGGCCCAAATAAGTGGGCCTCACTCGTCTGCAAAATTTGGCTATTATTCCTCTTGTGCACAATTAAAGCGGTGGAGGTGCCTGGTTGGAGAGCATAGCATTTTATAAGCGATTTATGACGTAAAGGAAGCTCAAGTTTTTGGGATTACATTTTTCTTTTTATGCGGTCAGGCAACGATTTCAGTTTTTAAAATTAATGTTGGATGGGGTGCGCGCTAAATTTAAAAGATAATATGTTGAACTTTGATGGTAATTTAATGTTCTATTGTTTTGATACTTTTAATGATTGGAAATTAGTTAAAAAACGATAATTTATTAATTTTACATGTGAGGCCCGGCCTCAGTTGCTTTATACGACGAGCCGCCACTGAAAGCAAGATGCTTTTGTACAACGACATTAATCTGCGTTTGCGGCCGTCTGTACACGCATATAAAACAATACTATAGTTATTCCAATCCTAATTTGATGACATAAAAAGCATTAAACTCCTGATCATAGGCATCGCTTCTACCAAATAATTAAAATGCGGATTGTTGTAAATTTTAATATGATTAAATAGTATATATCACAGCTTGTTCATTACAGCTTATATCGATAAAAGGTTTGTACCCGTGACTTCGCCTGCAGAGAATATTTTTAAAATGGGCTTTTCGTAAAGAAAAATACTAATTTTGCTAAAAACAATTTAAAAATATAGTTAGGATCAATAACAGGTTAGTACCCGTAATTTTGTCTGAAAGAACAAATGCATTTAATATTTTTAAAATGGTCTTTCGGTAAAAGAAATGCTCATTTTGCCGTAAACAATTTAAAAAAATTATCTTTGTCCAGCTAGGACCGCCAGGAGGTATGAGTTTTCCTTGCCAAGAAAGGATAGGGACAGGTACTATGCCAGTTGGAAAATACAGTTAGTAGTTAGAATTTACTATATATATATTTATTTTAACAACAAATTGATCACATCAGCAGAATCACAGTAAACGTTCTGTAATATAACAAGTTTTAAAGATACGTGTTAAAGGAACATAATTAATTTAAAATGAATAAACAATTTAATGACTGGAATCGTCAGAACTTTCAGAAGAAAAGTCGTTTCTAGATTGGATTACTATTGGCGTTATAGGTGGTGGTACAGAATATCCATTTTCTGTTTTTAAAACATGAGCTACGTAATTCTTCCAAACATCGCTACTCAGTTCGTTATTAACTGCCAAATATTATCAAGGACAACTGCACTTAAAGTTGGAGATTGATTATTGAGCGATATTCTTTGCTGACAAGAGCAACACATTAGGTACAAAGCCATCTTTACTTCCGACATGATAACGCGTTTTCCTCCCGAACTTGGCTTACCAAAAGTAGAACTTGTACTGTCTACCTAACCATACTTAAGAATATCATGAGTATCAAGCCACTCAATCAAAAAGTATCAAGGAACTCCTTTATTTTGTGCAAATAGTCCTATCGTAGTTCAATGATACGCGGGGATTCCTTTATCACAATTAGATTTTCCAAATTTTTCATATTTAAAGACACGTTTTAACAAAACACCACGCAATGTTTCTAAAGATTGTTACTTATAACCTCGCAATTTATCACGAACCAGATCTAAAGTTATATATATATTATCCTCGTAAAAGATGTAAATATTACGCAGAATAAAATCCCTTGTAGTATTGTCAGGCGATTTGAATTTTTGATTTATTGGTTTACGCTTTATGGAATTACCGGTTACAGTCTCCAAATTAATTACGTTATAAATTCTTACAAACCCCAAGCTGTTTTAATTCATTACAAGTATATTCTTGCACAAAGCGCATTTTCAGTTTTTCTCGGATTTTTCATTTTTAAACACACGTACATATGTAAAATAATACGTTGACATTGAACATGTAAATCTCTGCTTCTTAATTCCGGACTTATTTCGCTTTCAATGACCGACCTTGGCACCGACTCATTATATTCCTGCGATAATTCACCTTGACCTTCTGTGTCAAATTGTCGCCAAAAAGCCATACTGCTATAATAAAATATGGGTACCAAGTAAAAACTTACTCGTCTAAAACTTCACAGTTATAGCAGACATTGAAATATGTAAATTACAGTAAATTGTTTCAACCAGTCACGCCGCTGTCCCATTCACAATATCGCATACCTCAAATATCAACTGATTTTAAAGCTGATAAGGGATCACTCAATTGGCTAAACCTTTAACTATTTGCTGTTCTTGCCTACAACATATAAATTTGTATTTATGTGCTGCTCTATTAATTATCTCACTCGAAAAAAATAGTTCGCACTTTAAATTGACAGTGGCCCTCGACGGTCTATCGCCAGGGTGTTGCCAGTTCTACAAAGTTTTCGTATGTGTAGTAGGAACATAATGGTTTGTTAATTGTTTATTTTTTTTTGTTTAAGAACTGTGGAATTCCTTTTTAGTTTGACTTAAATTATTTTTGTATAAATAATATTTCTAAAGTACTAAAAAAATTATTATAATATTCATGAATGGATTGTTCCTTCTTTTTTTGATATACAAATTTCTGGGTTCAAAGTACATTTGCAAGTTATTTTTTAAAGAGAGTTACGGACCATTGAGGTCCGGTCGAAGCTTTCTTATGTCATCGAACTGACTTTGGAGAAAGTATACCACCGTTCGTGTTTAGTATAACCGCACAACACTTAAACGCCATTTACTGTGCAAACTCACTATACTTAACTTTCGAAATATTATACAAGTTACTGTCTTTAACATATATTAGGAACCCTCCATGGATGCTTGATTTTCTGACAAAATAGGAAATATGGAAATAATTTTATATCATGGTAGTACCATCAAGTCAATATGTATTTCATTACACGCAGTGCTCTGTAATAAACAGAATGTCAGGATTGTGCTCTATAGCGAAAACTTCTAGCAGTGGCCTTTTGTTTGTATTAAACTGTATTAACATTCACAAATAATTTAATTCAATTTATTAATTTAATTAATTTAATAAATTTTCAAAATTTATACTACATTGAGAACCCTATTTTCAGTTAGGTATTAAATTATTGTTTATTAAAATTTTCCTCTTAAACTTGTTTAATTTACACATTTTTATAAAATGGTATAAACCAATAAATCAACTCATTATCATGCCAGAACACATTTTTGTTCCTAGAATATTGATATTCTATTTTCCAGACTTTTATGACGGTTTCAGTTAGTTTACTGATCTAAAGAGAAAAATACTCTTTTATTAAATATTGCAAAGATTTAGTAGGAATTGAGAACACTAACTGAAAAACTTTCTTTAAAAGAAGTTTTTATTTATCGCTCGTTACAGAGAAATCTTTTAAAAAAATGCAATTCGTGACTACGGAGAAAATTGCTCGATGGCTAATAAATCAATTAAATAATTTGAAAAGTTTTAAATAAGTTGTAAACTATTGAATACCTTGAAACGAGGGCACGTATATATTATTAAATTATTGCTTTAAAAAGTTATAATAGGTTTTTAACTTTTGATTCTAATTTTTTAACTCTATAAATTTTACATCAAAATATTTAAACTAATAATTTACAACATATGACCAGAAGTATTCCGCATTTTGTATGAGTTGGTACAGTTTTGTTCTTAATCCGAATCTACGTAAAAAATTACTATTTATTTTTAGAGTATTAACATTTGAATATTACCACTTTCGGTCTGACTTAAAGTAAAATGACTTACACATTCTGATATCAGTGATTACCTATGAAACGCTTTAATTACTCAAGATAAGGGTATACATTAAAACAAAACCTATGAGACAAAAGGATTATCATGATTGGTAAACATGGGAAGTATGTTCTTAATTTTATCCAAAGACAAAACCGTATTGTTGGTATATGGACCAAACAAACCAAAAACATATTATACAGGGTTTTAACTTAAAATTCCGAGGGCCTATATCCCGAGAACCAATGGATATATTTTGTTTTCGTAAAATGCCATTGTTAACAAGGATCACTTTAAGTTTTTTAAAAATAACATCAACCCTTTGAGTTATTGGGCGTCGCAACGCTTTAAAATTATAAATCAAGGGACTCGAAAGTATGTACATTTTACTAATTCGATTACTTCACTCGTTCTTAAGTAATAAAAGGTTTTAAAAAACTGTAAAACCTAATTTCTATTAATTTTAAAGGCCCGAATATGGCACAGTCAGGCCGACGACGTCAGCTACTCCGAATATAGTCAAAGGTTTTAATAAAAGGGCGCACACGGGAGCAGTTTTCTTTGACGTTAGCAAAGAATTCGACAAGGTCTGACACAATAGCCTCTTGATAAAATTGATAAGGTTCGGATCTCCGAACTACTTAATCAAGGTGGTAGCTGCTCTATTGGAGAATAGAAGTTTTGCTGTCTCGTCAGAAAACGCACTTTCTTCGAATAAACACATCAGGGCGGAAGTGCCGCAGGACTTACCTCTCTCTCCGATGCTGTATAGGATTTATACTGCGTGCGCAGACTTAAAGCAAGACATCGGGTCAACAGAGTGAATTGGTTCCAGAAGGTGAAATACCTGGGACTTATATTTGACTGAAGGCTGAACTGAAGGCTCAATTTAATTAATATAGTAAAGCCTACATTACGTCAATTAGGCTCTATCTATCTCCTGGTTCACAGGCGAAGTATACTTGGTAATAGGACTAAGCTAAGGTCAACCTCTACAAAGTATTGGTCAGGCCAGTTCTCACTTGTGGTGCAACATAAGCAATACGGAGCTTAATGAGTTCCAGGTTATTCAAAATAGAGCATTGAAAAAAATTGCAGGCGTACCTAGATACATAATGAACCACGCTCTTCATCAGTACTTTCATATGCAAACGATAAATTAATTTTTCTTAAAAATTATAACAGACTATTACGGACCCGAGATTTAGACAAAACGCTACATATAAACTACTGAAAGACTGGCCCGCTGTCGGTTCAAGCCCATAGTAGTGAGGCACTAATTATAGAGAGGCACTATCAATAACAAAATTAATGGAAAAGACGCCAAAACTATGCAGCACGACATTTTTAAATCAAATACACACGAACGACAATTTATCAAGGCAAGAGCCGATTTGAAAATTGTTCATGTGACAAGACCTAAACAGAAATCAAAGGAATGTTCCTAACTTAAAAATGCAGAGAGGATCCCATCTAATAATATTTGGTATCTTTAAAGTAAATAATTTACCTTCCCTAAGGTAAGTAAAACACCTTAACAGATTATGACATTCGATTCGCTGTACTTGTGACCATAGACAAGAGATAGGTTAGTTTTGGTTCGCTTGGACGTTGTCATTTATACGAATTGATAATATTCTATGAAAATGGTTTAAGACACTAACCAAGAAAAATTAGATATGTTAATGATTTATTGGGAAAGGAACCTTTGTAAAACCGAAAATTTGCAGAAAATTGTTAAAAAATTACGAAAATATAGCCCAAGTTTTACAACAAGTTCATGATAATCCTAAAACTTCACTATCCAAAATCAAGGAAAATACTGGTGCTGATCGAGGCAGGGGATCCTGCACGAATACTGGAATTCTTAGCAACGTCTTCCGAATTGTATTGCTAAAATGTACCATGTTTAATATTTCTGCTTTCATAGTAATGGAACCTGGAACCGACATAATTGTCGCTATTGGTCCCAGAATCATCCTCGTTGAATTAGAGGAAGAGGAAATCGCGTTTTTGGAATTAACGTTTGGTGCAGTTTACTAAATGTATATTGGACCTCATTTTTACGGAGGCACTTTAACTTGAGAACGTTATTTACATTCTTCAAGTTACACTTGCAGGACCATTCGAAGAGGTACCCTTTGAGAAAAGAACGAATGAGCAATGGCTGCTCATTATGCTCAAATAGGCTTGATACCGATATTTCTTTTTAATAATTTTTTTTTATGATATTCAATAGAGTTCAATAATCTAGATAAGCTGTGAAAATTTCAGCACCCTAAGTATATCCAATCCTTAGATATTCAATGTTAAAGATAGGGTTTCAGTAAAAAGCGCTTCGTCGACTCGTGACGTCATTCTGCATAAACAATGCGGCGCGCGGGTCGCCAAACGCGAACAAATTTGAGTTTGCTATTGCTACACAGTAGTCAGTAATCCATTATAAGTCATCTGAAGGAGGTGTTTGTTTCCAATGTACATGACTATTATTATTATTTAGAGAATTTGTAGTTTGAAGGTTTTAAAAGACCGGCAACCGAAAAAATCATGTTTAAGTTACATAGATTCAGATGGAAATAGTAAGGGAAAATGCTTATACCAAATTGAAATACAAATGGATCTCAGTCAAAGAAGGCATGGAATTTTTGTCGAGTCGCATCCGGACTTTGAGAAATCACAAAAATTACAATCAATTATTGCAATTTTGTTGAAAAACTTGTTAGATCTGTATTAAAACAACTACAATGACAAACAATGAATTTTGGGTAAAATTTTTTTTTAATAAAAGAGTGTCTCCTTCATCAACCTTTCTCCATCCAGTCCTGGATGTAGGTCTCTGCTAATTGTTTCCTTCTTTCTCTATCATTTGCCAGTATCATCCATTGTTTTTCTGCCACTGCGCTTATGTCGTCCACCCATCTTTTTTGAGGTCTTCCCCTGCTTCGTGTTAACTCCCTTGGTCTCCATTCTAATATTCTTCGTGTCCATCTGTTGTCATCGTATCTGGCTATGTGGCCAGCTCATCGCCATTTCATCTTTGCTATCTCCTTCACGATGTCCCTGACTTTAGTTTTACGTCTTATCTCGGTGTTTCTAATTTTGTCCCTTTGATATTCCAAGCATGTTTCGTTCCATTGCCCTTTGGGTTGTGTCTAATTTTTTAGCCGACTTTTTGGTGAGGGACATGGTCTCTACTCCGTAGGTACACACCGGTATTATGCAAATGTCATACACTTTTCTTTTTAGATTTATGGGAATAGAATTATTTTTCAAGATGTAAGTAAGTTTACAGAAGGCGGCCCATGCTAGCTGTGTTCTTCTTTTTATTTCGGCGTCCTGGTTTGATTTTCCCAGTCTGATGTCGTGACCCAAGTATACAATATAATGCTCAACGTTTTCTATCATGTGGTTCTGTATTGTTATATCTGTCTGTTCCTGGCTCATTATTTTTGTTTTATCATAGTTCAATTTTGTGGATACATCATTTAGTTGTAGCATTTCGTTTAGTTCTTGTAGATTGTTTGCTATTAAGATTATGTCATCAGCAAATCTTAGATAGTTTAAGTATACTCCGTCGATGTTGATTCCTTTGGTGTCCCATTTCAATTTCTTAAAAATGTCTTCTAGTACAAGGGTGAATAGTTTAGGCGATATAGTGTCTCCTTGTCTTACACCCCTTTGTAGTTTTATATGGTTTGTTTTCGTCTCGTCGTCCATTTTTATTTGTATGGTAGCGTGTTTGTATATGTTCTTTATGATGTTCGTGTTTCTTGAATCAATTCTTGCGTCGTCTAAGGATTCTAGCACTGCCCATATTTCGACGGAGTCGAATGCTTTCTGGAAATCTACAAAAGCCACATGGAGCGGTACGTTGTACTCGGTGCACTCCTCTATTAGTGTTCTTACTGTGTGTAAGTGATCTGTGGTGCTGTTTTCTGAAACCGGCCTGTTCGACCGGTTGGTTAAAGTAAGAGTGTAAATTATTATTTTTGTTTATTTCACTACATAATATTCAAAATTAATAACGTCATAAACTACTTGCTTTATTAAATTTAAATATTTAACCAAACTTCAATGAAACGAAGCATGTGCTTGAAGAATAGAATATAATTCTCTTCTTCTAGAAATCCGTTCTACATGTATTCTTAAGCTTCTAATCCTTTTTGATTCCTAACCTACTTGCATTGCACTTTCTGGCTGAGTGAGACAGATGGTGGTCTAACAAGTTAATTATTATTGTCGGCAATTTCCTATGCCCCTGGATTTAATTTATTTAAAAATATAGATTCCTCGACTATCATTTTGTCAGTGCTTCTACCACCAAAACCAGAAGAAATGCAAGAAATAAAACCATTATTATGTGTACTTGCTGTTACGTATTTCATGGTATTACAACCTTTATATTCTGACCATAAAAGGGAGGGTAGTATCGGTTCACTTCGTTTTTGTATTGAGATTTTAAAAGAGGCAATAGGAAATATTTTTTTAACCTCAGATAATGATTTAAAGTAAACAAATGGATAAAGGTAACCTGCTAGTAAAAGTACTGTTTTTTGAATAATATTACATACTTTCGCAACTTTTAAACTAAAATCGTCACGTAACATTCTGTACGATAAATTCAGTTTGACCTTCTCTAGATTAAAAAAATATCCAATCTATCCAATTTACGGTTTTAGGCTAGCATATTTACAATAAATAATAAATGACTAGGCACAACTAAATAAAGTTTTGGATTTTTTCTATCAAAAAAAATTATCTCTTTTGGAATATCTATATGTTTTCTACTATCGGAATCTGAATGTGACAAGCTTAGTTCTAATAAAATAAATGTTGTTGTAGAGCCCTTATTACTACAAACTGAATCGGTACTATTTCCTTCCCACCGCATTTCTTTCGGAACCTTTTCCTTAAAAGGATATTTTCTCTTTTTCCTATCTTTGCCATTGGCAAATCTTCACTTGTACACTGAACTTCAGCCTTAAGCAACACTTGAACACCCATATCACAAAACAAATAAGGGACCCATATCTTTAGACTTGTTAAAATTAGGGCAAGAAACTACTTAGAAAGTACCAGGGTAAAAAGGGGAAACAAAACCACGTTCTACAGTTTGTGAATGCTTATTGAACTTAAAAGGTCTTTATTAAAAACCACACCAATAAGGAAGACGAACAACAATACGCTATCTAGCATCTAATGAACATACTACATAGGTTAAACAAAAATATGGCAACACGTTTTTGGTTCCAAATAACCAAATAAAGATCGATTTGATTTTCATCCCATTTTCCTGCTCGACCATATTCTCAATGGAAATTTCTGAAGTTTCAGGAAGTAACAAGTCATTAATCAAGGATTGCTGTTCCATTTTTTTTGTGAAAACCATGACGATGGTTTCGACCTGTGGTTGACAATCAAAAAACTTTGGTACCCCTTTTGGCTTAAGTCTCATATTTCCTATTTTGTCTATGTCTTCTTTTATCTAACATAGGTTATAAGTATCATATATTTTGTAGTCTGCTTTTACATGGCGTATATTTAAACTTACGTTAAAATGATCTTCACAGCAATGAACGTGGGATTTGTCAGAAACAAAATATTCCGACGCATAGCTTCCTTTAAAATTTCTCTCGTTGCAGGATTAAACGACTAATGAACAGTTTTTCGGGGGCATTTTTGAAAGTGTTACGGCACTCAGGAATCACACAATATTTATTGGAAGCTTTTTTCTTACTTATTTCGAACCAGCAAGAAGATAAAAAATATATAATTTGGCTACCAAACGCTGTTTCCATAGAGAAATACAATAATGCGCCTCACACGCTTAGTAAATCTTAATATATTGTCTATGAAATATCATTTTAAGATAATGTAGTCGAACTAACAATAGTATATTATTAACCAAGGTTTAGACAGCCATCATTATTGCCCGAGCGGCAAGTTTAAATCACGAGGAGCGGAGCGACGCGGGATTTAAGACGCGAGGGCTATAAGCTGTCTAAACCGTGGTTAATATCATATTTTTTCCACTACTACAAATTTTTATAAGACATTTATCTTTTTAGTATTAGGTAATAACTATAAAAAAATTTAGGTAGGTATAAGTATATTTTTTAATCAAGTTACCTGCGCTTTGGAATTGGCAAAATATTTTGTTGTTTTAGGTGGCTTTGTTAATGTCAATTTTTGTTCATTTAAGTCATCAGATTTCACGAGTTTGTTGTTATAGTGTTCTTTACTAATGTTTTCATCACAGAACTCAAAAATTTAGTTTTTATTTTATTTTCCATTGATCCTGAGATTAGGTTAGGTTATGTTAGGAATGGTAAGTTATTAGTCGATATAACAAAGTGTCGATATTTTTCTAAAATATTTATTAAAGTGACAAAGCCCGTTTTTAATTAACTTACTTTGACATTACTGAGTTTAAGCTTTATTACGACCCTAATCTGTCCTCCTAATAAATATGGCGAATTATTATCTCTTATACCCTATATTTGTTATTGAGTGTATCGATATTTTACAATATCAAGCATTTCTAATATTCTAATATGTATTGATAATTATCTGGTTGCCTAACCACAAGAAATCACCTTTCAGGTTATTCATGTTTATGAATTCATGTTGTAGAATAAAAAAATCAAGTTACCTGCGTTAAAATAGATTCTTGAAGAATGGCCAATAATGGATTTCAATGCCTTATTATTGACCATGGTCAATAATAACTTATAAGGTAGAGAAAAACGATTTCTAACGTTAATAATCGGTCAATAATGGCGATGTTATAGGTTAGTAGTGGAAAAACAAATTTACAGCGGCATGTACTACAATTACAATAAGAACGGTTTTAAAAGCATAGCAAACTAATAAAAAAAATGTTGACAGTTATGTTTGCGCAGAACCAAAATTAATTATTGTTAAGTGAAGAATTATTTTAATTTTACTACTGACCCTTGGAATATCTGAAACCGAGCGAAGTAATCGAATTAGGGTAAATAACAAAAAAGTCTTAGATATTAAAGAACTTTCAAATGTGTTTACTTTCCAGGTCCCTGCACTCGATTTATATGTTTGAAGAAAAGCAAAGTGATCCTACCTACGAAATCATAATATATTCATTCGTTTTCGAGATATAGGCCCTCAGAAATTTAAGTGCAAAACCTGTATACAAAAAAATCGGGCCGTGAACATTCTCGTCAATCAAGATTTCTTTTAGGAAATTTACTCTCTTAAATTAATGAGTTATTTATGTCATTTTAGTAAAAAAGAAATAAGCAGTGTTCTTTGTGATAAAACTTAATACATTCTCTGCTTTATAAAAGGAAGTAGACATTGATAAATGAACTCTATTAAGTAAATAAATTATGCATAAAAATGCGAGCGTTGTATGTTGTATGGTATCATTATCTTTCAGTAGCTATTATACGTTTTGTGATTGTTGACCTGTATTATTATTATTAGTATTTCCATACGTTTATTTTGTACGATTTTCCTGTACTCTTTACTCAATTAACCCTTATTATAACAGATAAAAATTATAGCTTTTTATAGGGCGTAGGTAATACAAATATACTTTTAAAATATACAGGGTGAATTTTTTAAAGTGTTGTTAGGCAATATTATCTCAAGAATGGTTTTAAATATTTTTATGAATTTACTTCCCAGTTATTGGTCAAAACATAAGCAAATTATAATGTGCAAGTTGATTGTATTGATTGTATTGATCATGTCTCTGGAAAAAAACATTAATCAAGTGAAAGCGCTGATATATAAATAAATGATAACAGATCATTATCAAACATTTGTAATAATAAATTTGAGAGTCAAGAAAACTGAAACTAAAACATTTAATTAAAAAATTAATAAGTGTTGCCAGAAATTTTAATTGGGGTTACTTAATTAATGACAATGTGAACGCAAGTACTAAAGACTTATTAGCGCAAATACAAAAAGTTATAAAATTATCTACAGGAAAATCTAACAAGACAGAAACAACCAAGAGGAAAAATTGGATTACCAAGGAGCTAATGACGTCATGTGGACATAAAAATAAGTTGTATCAAGAGTGGACTCGGGACAAAAATAATACCGTAAAAAAAGGTCGATATCAAACATATTATAATAAACTGCTTCAAAAGTTAATAAAAATTACTAAAACCAGATTTGAACAGGATTATATAAAAACTAATTGTATAGATTCTAAGAGAACCTGGAACTAACTAAAAATCTTTAAAAATCCTTACTTGTCAGATGGAGTAGAATAAATATATATACTAATTAGGAAAATATTTCCTAGCCATCTGATGTAAAAACCTTATACTATAAGGTCGTATTTGGTACTAGCGCTAACAGTGTTAGCCAAATACGACCTTATAGTATAAGGTTTTTACATCAGATGGCTAGGAAATATTTTCCTAATTAGTATATATATTTAACCTGGAACTATGTGAATAATAAATTGTTTATAATATTTGCAGAATTATACCGTTGACTCTTACTGCCATAAATAATCTACCTGATTAAATCCTATTGTATACGCCTCAACCTCTTCAAAGCTGAATAAATGGGATCAGGGTCGGCTTGAAAATGTACCTACACCACATGATTTATTTTTATAATTTAAAATAAATAGACAGGTATTTTTAGTTTTAGGTACCTATAATAAATGTAAAATAATGATAACAATTAATGATAATTGAAAATAATATAATTTCAAAGTATAACTATTAGGATAACAAGTACAATAAAATTAATTAAATTCTTAAAAACTATTGACAATTTATTCAAAATTTAACTCTGTATCACTATCACTATCTTCATCTAAGCCTAAACTTATAATTAAGGGTTGAACATTTGTAATCATACAATTGTAAGAATTTTCCACCTTAAGTACATGCTGTACACAGTTTTTCCAGCTGTCTGCAGAAATTTTTCTTACTTCGTTTTTAATTAATTCTACTACAGATGCATTTAATGTAGGAGAAATATTATTTCTCTTAATATTGGATTTTAATTGGTGCCATATTAGCTCAATAGGATTGAATATACAATAGTATGGAGGAAGACGCAACAGTGTATGTCCATTTTCTGCTGCAAGTTTGTCACACCCGTATTCCTTATTTATTTTAAAAGCTTTTAATACTTCTATCAGTTCTCGTTTTTTGTAAATTTCTTCAAAATATAAATCATTTTCAATCATAAAATTTTGAATTTCTGCTTTTGTATTATTATAATTGGGAATGATTTTTGCTTGCCGACTATGATAACTAGCATTGTCCATTACAATGACGCTATTTTCAGGTATATTTTTAAGGAGTTTATGTTTAAACCAATCTTCAAAAAGTTGTGCGTCGGTATCTTGATGGTAATCTAAAGAAGAATCCGCTATGTTTTTAGCTGAAAGCAACAGACAATTTGGAACAAACCCGTTCTCTGAACCAGCATGTAATATTGGGATTCTTTTGCCTTTATTTGATGGTGCCTTGGTTTGACAATTTTTGGAAGAATCATCCCAACCTTTTCTTGGAGTGTCATGGGTATCGAACCATGTTTCATCAAGGTAAATAATTGGACGATTTTTTTCTCTAAATTGTTTACAGCTGTTAAATATTTAAGTCTCCATTCCCGTAAACGTTGAGATTCCATTAATGTTTGTCTTTTATTAATGCTTCGGTATTTAAAACCCATTTTATGCAATATTTTCCTAAGACTTGAAAGGCTACAAGAGATATTTGTTTCGTCTTTAATCAGCCGCTCTTTGAGGGAAATTAAAGTGGGTACAGTTTGTGCCTCATACATTTGGTAAATCTTTCTTCTTAATAAATCCATGTCATTTTCGTCAATGCTTCTAAATGTGCCAAAATCACTTTTCTAGGATTAACAGGTTTAAGTACTATGTCTCTTACCGAAGATAAAGGAGTTTTTGTCAAAGTAGACGTCTCTGCTAAAGCATCCATCGAATTAAAATTGCTACTCAACAAAGATTGATACACATTTTTAATTATTAGTTTGGCATCGTCAGATAAATGCTTTCTTGTAAAAATGACACTTGAAGATGCCCCCCTATCAGCACAATTCCAAGGACGCCACATTCTACCACTAATAAGCCCAAATAAAAATTACTCGCCGGAAAACCACTAAAGACTAAAATTATTAAAAATCAGTTTGTATTTATATATGCATCAGGCATATGTATAAATTGAATTTGTACCTGGTCCGGCTCTACTGGAAAAGGTTTTAAAATTTGGGATTTCCTTATTTATTTTATGGTCAAAGGGATAATGAGGGTTTTATTGCAGTCTAAAGATCAACGATATAATTCTACAAATACTATAAATCTAAATCCAACAAAAATACAATTGAATCTGTTATAGTAGATGACAAATATATTTCTTATAAGAAAGATATGGCAAATAATTTCAATAATTATTTTAATACTGTAGGTATTGAAATGACACAATAAATAAAGTAAACAAGATTTCCACAAATAATAACAGTAATAAACAGAACTGAAAATATTATAAATAATCTTAAAAAAAGAGCGGCTGGTGGAATTGATAATATTCCAATAAAAGTTATACAGACTCTTGTTAAATTTTTAACTCGACCACTCACAGATTTATTCAATATGATTATCATGTCAAATGATTAAAGGGTGGAATATATTATGCACTTAAATTCAGCCAAAATATGCGCATATATATGCCTTGTTTGCCTTTAAAATATGCAGTTATATGCATTCTTTTGACCAAATATGCATAGTGGTATGCAATATTTCTTAATTTATTATAGTAAAGTACGGTAAAGAAACATTTTTCAGGTGACCCTACTATTTAATAGGCCCACGTCTTCCAATCCACCTGTTCGAAAAAAACTTGATTGACATAATGGCGCACTACCGCTGCATAATTTGGAGGTGCGCCGTCTTGTTGGTACCACAAATTTTTATCTAGAATTGCAAGATTATTTCTACTCGGATATAAGTTAACTAGCGTAGGGATAAGAAAGTCTTGAATAAACTGAAGGTAATTTAGCCCGTTTACATTGCTGTCAGAAAAATATGGCCCAATAATTTTGTTTTTCACTATACCCGCCCAAACATTAATTTTTTAAGGATATTGAGTATGATGCTCACGCATTCACCTGGGATTTTCTTGTGTCCAATATCTACAGTTTTGCCGGCTTACTTCACCATTTAATTTAAAAGTAGATTCATCCGAAAATAGGATATTTTCAACAAACAAAGGATCTGCGTTACATCTTTTCATTAATATTTGACAAAACTCCATCCTACGATCTGAATCATCTTCATTCAACTCATGAACTAGTCGGATTTTAAACGAGTGCCATTTTTCTACCGTTAATTGGTTATGAACGGTCATAGCAGCCTCCTCATGATCTATGCCAATCTGGCGGACGCTGTTATGGGGATCTTATTCTATAGCCAATAAAATATTTAATTTTTTATCATCCGGAATAGCTGGACGGCTTTTCCTGGGAAGATCTTCAACAGAACCCGTTTCTCGATTTGATTTCTCGATCAATTTTAGACCCTAAGTGTGTTATGTTTTTGAAATCAGCTCTTGGAGATTACAGATCTGAAGTAAAATATAGGGCTTTTATTTAAAAAAGTCGTCGATAATGTCATATCTGCTACATGAATTACCCTGTATAATAAATTTATATGTCAAAATATGGGCAATTAAAAATTATTATATAAGTACTTGTCCAAGAATTTTTACGAAATGTTTTTAGATTATTAAAAAATGAATTTGTTCCTTACTTTATGTACACACTGTATATTGAATTTCTTCAGTACAAAGAAAAACCTGGCTATTATACTTTTTCATATAATAGATACAAAAATATACCCTATATTGTGTTTTATTATCTTCTTACCCAATAAAACAACATGGCAAGTCACATATATTTTCCCCATGAGCTTTCGGCGTGTAATCACTACTGTACAAATTTCATTAAGGCATCATCCATCACGTGATTGGTTTATATAGGCTGACACGTACCTAGTAACTTGGGTGTCGTCTTACTTCACATTTAACAATGTCTGGAAGTAATTGAATGTTAAACACATTTTGCTTTTACCGTAAACATACACTATTGCCACTAATTAAATAAGAGCTATGGTAAACACTTTGCTTTAATATGGATAAATAGTAAACAAAGGAAACTATATAATCGACCATTGGCGGTTTTGGGGTGGGATAATAATTAAACATACTGGCAAGACGCACACTTAACTGAAGTAAACTAGATTGGTATATATGGAAATATAATTATTCTTTTAAACCATTATTTTTATGTTTAGAGCCGTTGCGTACAATAATATGCCTTTACAAATCAAATGCTAACTTTTAAAAGTAGTTGTTTAAAATTTCGTAGATCAACGCTACTTCACAAATTGATTTTGTAGTGGCCTGATGATGGATCATAGGCATTTTATTGGAATTAGGTTATTATACCTATACAGCGTGTAACAGAAGTATGGATCGCTTTAAATATCTTTAATACCGTTTGTCCGATTTAGCTAAAATTCGGTATCCGTATATAAAAGGTTATCGCAGAGCTGCTAGTGATATTTGCAATGTTGCCAAATTTACAGTTTTTTAGCAATTTAAAATAATTTTTTTTTTAAAAGGAACACCCTATATAATATTCAAAAAAATAATTCCGCAATAAATCCTAAATAACTTTTATATAAGTTACTTAATGCCTAAGTCTAGCCATTTTTTTCATATTGGGGTTTAAATATCATAAGAACTTCTTATCCAAGAAAACTGATAGAGATATAAGTAGGTCTTGGAAGTTTGTGACACAATTAAATTCTGACAGCGACATTGACAAATTTTTCAGAAGGTATTTGTGCTTCATAATTTATCAGTTTTAATAATTCTTAAAATGGATTTACTAACGAAAATACTGGGAATAGAAATATTAATGATATTGGGTTACGGGGATCGAAGGCGAACACAGCAGGAGGTTGCTGAGATTTTTAATAATAAGTAACCCAACCGAAATCCAATAGCACGGTCCACAGTAACCAAAATTTTAAAGAAATATAACAAAACTGGCCTTCGTCTGAGAAACTGGCCATGTAAAAGACATTTCAAAATCTGGGCGTCCAAAAACTGCGACAAGCGGCGATAAAGCTTTAGATATTTTGGTTAGCATAGAGGAAAATCCTCACCTCTCTACTCGAATTATTGGCCTCGATTACAACACATCGCACATGTCGGTAGATCGCGTATTAAAGTGTGAGAAGTTCCACCCCTACAAAATTCACCTGGTTCAAGAACTCTCTGAGAAGGACTTTGACAGGCGTTTAGAATTCAGTGAGCAAATGATGGATTTGTGTAATGCTATTACAAATTTTATTAATAAAATAATGTTTTCCGATGAGTCGACGTTCTGTCTTAATGAAAATGTTAACCGGCATAATATTCGTTATTGGTCCAAAGAAAATCCTCATTGGATTCGAGAACAGCACACCCAATTTCCGCAAAAAATTAATGTTTGGGCAGGCATTATAGGACAAAGGATAATTGATCCATTGTTTATTGATTATAATTTAAATGGCGATAGATATTTGCAGCTGTTAAGCAATGAAATTGTTCCTGCTCTTGCGATCCTATTTCCAAATACACGTAAGTTAGTTTCATTAAGGTAAATTAAAACTGATAATCAATAAACAAAGTTTTAGACAACGTTGCGGGATTAAATAACGAAGTATGGCTGCAACAAGACGGTGCCCCGCCACATTACGCCAGACAAGTACGTGAGTATCTAAATGGAGTATTTTTTGAAAGATGGATAGGGAGACGGGGTACAATTGAGTGGCCAGCTCGGTCACCAGATCTGACTCCACTCGATTATTTCTTGTGGGGACATTTAAAAAATATGGTCTACAAGACAAAGCCATATGATATAGAATACCTAAAACAAAGAATTGAAGTTGAGTGCCGACGAATCGAAGAAACAGATATTCTTTCTATTGTTTTAAATACTTTTCCGCAATATTTAGCATATAGCTATGTTCCCATAGACCTGCTCATTTAGCAGAATATTATATTTCGCTTACACAATATTACAGAACTTATAAATTAAATCAAAAACAAATGTAATTCAGTTATATTGTAACCTTAGCAGTAATAAAATCCTTTTTTAAAAAGATTTGTCTTTAAGTCCGTAACGTAAGTGGCGCAGTCGGTAGGATCTGACAGGGTAGTTTGTGTTAAAACGGGTAGTTTCGTCCAATCGCTGTTCGGAAAACCAAAAAGACCAAAGTGCCGTCTGTTTCAACAGTTAACTGTCAAAAGAACGTGACCGGACTGACAAACTGTAAAGTGATACAACTGGCTCCACGACCGGGGAACGGAACAAAAATCGTCTAACAACCCCAGTGCGGAGAAGCAGGACAAGCATCGCCTAAATCTCCATAAGTAGGCTCCAGGGAAAAGACAAGCATCGCTCTTCCTATTGGAACTAGGCTAAGAAATCCATGAAGACAGCAACATTCTTCGTAGTACTGTAAGTGCTCCTTCAAATATAATCCTTTTCTTTCCTTAATGTTAGAATTCTGATTGACCACATTTGTAAAACTGGAAGACCTCATCAATCTCGTTGAAAATTTGGCATTAGCTCAACAAATTCCCGAAATCGAACAAAATTTAATACAAGAAAATATGGCCAATCAAAATAATCAACCAAATTATAGTATGATTCGTTATCAAGCTGACAATATTCCTTGTTTTGATGGCAACCCTAAACAATTAAGTAGATTTTTAAGATCTTGCGAACATTTTCTAGCCAATCATCAAGACAGAAATAATGTAGAAGTACAAATTAATGTTTGTTTATTCGATACTGTTATTGGTAAACTGATAGGTAGAGCTGCCGATTTAGTAGCATCGCGAATTGAACTTAATAGTTGGCAATTAATAAAAGATGCACTAGTATCCACTTTTTCTGATCAACGTTCTGAAGACTGTTTGGTACAGGATATTATAAGTATGCGTCTCGATAAAAACGAACCAATTGTAAATTTCGGCATACGCATTCAAGATTCGCGAAGCCTATTATTTACAAAAATAAATAACTTAAATGTCGATGCTCAAATTAAAGTATTGAAAATTCAGCAATATGACGACTTATGCTTAAAAACATTTATTAATAATCTAAACTATCATATGCAACTTGTTGTAAGACTAAAAAACCCAGACTCTCTCGAACAAGCAATGGCATACGTTCGCGAAGAAGAAAACTTTATTACTTATCGAAATAGGTCTAATTTTAATAACAAAACTATGCCTATACAGACTCAAAGAACAAATAAACCTTATCAACCACAAAATAATAATCCATCTCAGACACATTATTCTGCTAATATGCCTACACAATTATTCAGACCCCAACCGAATTTTACACCAAATTTTACCCCAAATTTCAGGCCCATGAACCAACAAAATTTCAATAATCCATTTAGACAAAACTTTAATAATCCATTTCGACAAAATTTTCAAAGTGCAAATTTAGTGCATCCTAATCGGTTTATACCACGACCTACCTTCACGCATATGGCAAGGCCGTTTACAAACCAAAACAATAGTACAGGGGCTATTCCCAGAAATAATATGCAACGTGACATACCGGAACCGATGGACACATCGAGTAGAAATACGCGTATTAATTCGGGTCAACGCGGAAATACCTTTCAACGCCCACCAACTCAAAGAAATTGGGTAGCTGAAGAACTTTTTAATCAATCAGTTAACACACCCGAAAATAATCAAATCGATGATGACGCATCGAAAGTAAACGAAACCAATTACGAACAGTTAGGTAACGACACACAAAATTTCAATGACTATAATTATTCCGATCAATATTATACTGACCAAGAAAGTTACTTTGATAATATTTATGATGAACATGATAACGGTAATGACGAAAATTTTCATATTCCCCCGAATATAGACAAAACAACATAATATACCTTAACAATTACACACATTTAGATCTCCCCGTAATCATAATCCCCGAAATAAATGCAAAATTTCTTATTGATACAGGAAGTGGCAAAAGTTTTATTAATCCAAATCTAGCATATCAAATTTACTCTGAATTTATTTTTAACGAAAATTTTACTGTACGCACTGCTCACGCAATGTCAACTCACAACGAAGTTATAGACATCCCAATTTTTCCTTCTTTTAAAACCAATGATAATCATAAATTTTATCTATTCGATTTTTCAGATAAATTTGACGGTTTATTAGGTATCGAATTTCTTATCCAAATTAAAGCAAAAATCAATCTAAGCGATTTAATTTTGGAAACACCGAATGTTCATTTACCTCTTTACTATCAATCTAAGAATAATCCTATTCCATATAATATGCCGACACAGTCGTTTTCACAGAGTACAAAATTAATAATACCTCCGAGAACGTCGCAAAAAGTTAAAATACCAGTTAACGCATCGAATGGGACAGGTTTATTAAGCTATATAAATTTTGGTAAGGCTGAGATGCCAGAATCTCTTGTAAAAATTGCTAACTCTTATGCTCTCACAATAATAACAAATCCTTGCGAAAACCCCGTAAAAATCGAAATCTTTGAACCATTACAAATCGAAATCATTGAAGAGACCGAAATAAATTTTATTGAAAAAATGGAAACCGATTTAGAAATCAATGAATACTTCGATAAAATGCAAAAACAAAATTTAAAAAATTTACGATTAAGTCACTGTAATTCCGAGGAATATAAAGCCATACGCAATCTATGTTACGAATATAGAGATATCTTTTACTGTGAAGGAACTCCATTAACCTTTACTAATCAAGTCAAGCATAAAATTAATGTAATTAATGAAACGCCCATATTTACAAAAACTTATAGATACCCGGAAGTACACAAAATAGAAGTAAAAACTCAAATTGAAAAAATGCTTAACGATGGCAATATTCAACACTCGAATTCGCCATGGTCCAGCCCAATTTGGGTAGTACCAAAGAAACTAGATGCTTCAGGAACGCGTAAATGGCGAATTGTTTGCGACTTTCGAAAATTAAATGACGTCACTATAGATGATCGATTTCCCTTCCAAATATCGCAGATATATTGGATAAATTAGGAAAGGCACAATACTTTACGACTTTAGATCTCGCCAACGGCTTCCATCAGATAGAAATGCACCCCGATGACATCCCTAAAACAGCTTTTTCTACGGATACAGGTCACTATGAATATAAAAGAATGCCTTTCGGGCTTAAAAACGCGCCAGCAACCTTCCAACGCGTAATGAATAACGTTTTGCGTGGCTTTCAAAATGAAATTTGTCTAGTGTATTTAGACGACATCATTATATTTTCCACATCTTTGCAAGAACATATAGAAAGGCTCAAATCAATCTTTGAACGTTTACGTCAATCGAATTTTAAGATACAAATGGACAAGTCTGAATTCCTACATAAAGAAGTCGACTACTTAGGACATAAGATAACAAAAGATGGTGTTAAACCCAATCCAGAAAAAATTAATGCAGTAAAAAATTTCCCAATACCCCGAACGCCAAAAGAAATAAAATCTTTCTTAGGACTAGCAGGTTATTATAGACGATTCATAAAAAACTTCGCTAAAATTTCTAAGCCATTAACATTATGTTTAAAAAAGGGCTCTAAAGTAGAACACTCAGTATCTTTTGTACAGTCGTTTAATCACTTGAAAGATTTATTAATAAACGCACCGATCTTAAAATACCCGGATTTTACACAACCCTTCGTACTGACCACAGACGCATCAAATATAGCGCTTGGTGCCGTACTTTCTCAATCAACTCCTCCTAATGATCACCCAGTAGCTTACGCATCGCGCACGCTCAATGAAACAGAACAAAAATATTCGACAATAGAAAAAGAGTTACTCGCAATCGTTTGGGCATGTAAATATTTTCGACCGTACCTGTATGGTAAAAAGTTCCAAATTTATACGGATCACCGACCTTTAGTCTGGCTTTTTAATCTCAAAGAACCTAATTCAAAATTAGTAAGATGGCGGTTAAAATTAGAAGAATTTGATTATACCATAATTTATAAAAGTGGTAAACAAAACACCAATGCCGACGCTTTATCGCGAATCCAATTAAACGCACTTGAAACTCGATCCATTCAAAATAATCCCGGCGATATAGATATTGATATTGATAAATTTTTGGAAGATAACAATCAATTTAACCCCGAAATTCTAGATCCCGACGATGTTAGTCGAACGCTTGAAGAATTAGAGACAACAACACCTAAAATCAATGTCACTCAAGATATACGAATTATTAATGCCGATAATAAAAGTTCCTCAAGAACAGCGCACAGCGCAGCCGCTGAAGAAACTTTGACAGAAATCCCAATTTTAGACGAAATAATCAATAATAAATTAAATCAGTTTATTGTGAAAAAATCCCCTTACGACGCCTATGTTAAATCTAAGTATGAAAATTTCGATGGTAATCGCATTATTCACGCGACAATTCCAAGTAATGTTCAGATAATAACGCAGTTTCTCAAGGAAAATTTAAAAGATAAAACTACTTATATTCATTTCTTATCTAAAGAATTACGCATACATTTTCAGGAAGCTTTAACAAGACATTTTTGTAATTTTAAACTCGTGGAATGTACAAAGTTAATAAATAACGTAACACAAGACGAACGCGATATGATTATGAGATTTTCCCACGAAGGAAAAACAAATCACCGAGGTATACAAGAGACACTTAAACGCCTAAAATTAAACTATTATTGGAAATCAATGAAATCGGATATAACCAAATTTATAAATAATTGCGAAATTTGTCAAAGAACAAAATATAATCGTAGACCCCCAGATCAACCTCTCGTATTAACAGAAACACCATCTAAACCATTTGAAATATTACATATTGATACACTCACGGTAGAAAGACAAAAGTTTTTAGTAATAATCGATAAATTCTCAAAATTCGGACAGGCATTACCATATTTCGGCACAGCAGTATCAGCATGCCAAAACTTAATCCATTTCTTTTCCTTTTTCGGCATACCGAAACAAATTGTTGCAGACAACGGAACTGAGTTTAAAAACGAAGTTATCGAAGAATTATTAAGAACCCATAATATTAAAATACATTTTACTACACCATACCATCACGAATCAAATTCCCCAGTTGAAAGATTAAATTCGACGCTCATTGAACACTTAAGAATATTGAAAGAAAAAGACGATAAAGCCGATTTAACATCCCTTATGACATATGCTGTAATTGCGTATAATAGTACAATCCATTCCAGTACAAACTTCACACCATACGAAATCGTATTAGGACATACCGACTCACGTGACCCTATGAAATTGATACCAGCTCAAGTATTTGCGGATTATATCAATACACATCAAACAAATACCAAAGCTCTCTATAACCAAATTCATGAAGAATCTCTAAAACTTAAACAAAAAGTTATCGACAAAATAAATACAAATAAAAAACCCCAAAATTTAGTAATCGGATCTCAAGTTTATAAAAAGGGAGATAAACGCTCTGGTAAATTAAAACGTCGATTTTTAGGTCCATTTATCTTAAAACGAATCTTGGAAAACAGTAAAATTGAAATCGAAAACCCAAAAACTAACCGCACCGAAATTGTGCATATCAATGAAACTAAAATAATGCCCATTGTTCCAGATGGATCGGGTTCATCAACGGCGGAACAAACGAAATAAAAATCCATGACCTAAACAAGTACCCAGGACTCCTTCCCTATAAATTAGGTATTACTAAAATTCGTTCAAATCATTGGTCCTTAATTCAAATATATAATTTGCATCCGATAATTATTGAATTTGAAACTATTAACAAGTTTGCTAAACGCCTTATGAATAGTATTCAAAACAACACCCTGTATAGAGACGAATATAAAAATTCCTTTATTCCACTACTATCATTAGAAAAGAAAATAGGAAATCAAATTAAACAAATAAATCCTAGTTTTAATAATATTACACAAAAACAAAAACGCGCAATTTTTAACCCTCTTGGTTCCTTAATAAAATGCATTACAGGTAACCTCGACCAAACAGACGCAGAACAGTATGACAAGCAAATAAGGCAACTGCAAAAGAATCAAAACAAACTTAAAGAAATAGCTTTTAACCAAATTACAATCTTAGAAAAATCTATTAATACATTTCAAAATACCGTTTCGAATATTTCCCATAATCAATATATTCTTAAATCAAGAATCTTGCAAGTAGAACAGACTATTAAAAAAGTAGCTCTGCATCAAAATACAGATCATCAATACTTTCGAACACATGTAATTATCAATCAAATAACAATGATGTATCAAGCCATATTTGACATATTTGAAAAAATTGAAGTAGCTATCTCTTTTGCTAAATTAAATACACTGCACAACTCAATTGTTGATCCTTTAGAACTTATTAAAGAAATACAAGGTTTTAAATCACACTTAGTAATGGACGCACTTCCCTTAGAGGCCACTATTGATAACGTATTGAATTTTGAAAAAATAATCGAAATAAAAAGTTACTCAAGAGAAAACGTAATAACGTTTATTTTAGAGTTACCATTGGTTGAATCAGAAATCTACCATTATTATCAATTATTTCCAATACCTATTCCTGGTAACCAATCATCCGGATTTTACCTTAACTTCCCACACAAACCTTACCTTGCACTTAGCAATACTAAATATTCATATATGGACCAAATCTGCACTCAATTGCTGCCAAACGAATACCTCTGCAAAGAAGCCCACATAGCCTACGTTAGCAATGCCCCTCCATGTGCCGTTCAATTGATAACCTATCAATCAAATACCACTACATGCCAGCCGTTTCATGTAGAACTACAAGAAGTCCAGATAACAAGAATCATCGATGGAAAATGGATCGTCACAGTCCCTAATCGTTTGATTGCACCAATATCATGTAAAAATTCAAAGGACAACAGACCACTGTTTGGATCATACCTAATCGAAGCCTCCAATCAATGCAGCCTCCAAATAAAATCGTTTATCCTGCGTACATATAAACCAAATCAACTAACTTATAAAGGCATTTCCTTACCAGAATTGGACCTTTCCGATGATTACTACCAAAAAGATGAAATCATCTTTAATCCACCCACGCTTGACCTCAATGTTGTAAATCTTAAAGCAACAAAAGAAATTGAAGCCAACCTCCAAGAACAAAGAAAAAAAATCAATGAGATGACCACACCCATATCAATAAACCATACCAGTTTTTGGACTATTTTACTATATTTGTTTATTGCAATATTTTGTCTTTATTTAGGCTCTAAATTTCTTATAAATAGGTACTTTAAGAAACACTCTGAAGCCCATGAAAATACGGACATCATAGTTTAAACTACTTTTATATAATTTGTATAATTTTATTAATTTTTGATTATTGCGTGTTTCAGTTTCAAAAATCACACCCTTAAGGGTATGCTTTTGTCTAAGGGCGGAGGAGCTATGTTCCCATAGACCTGCTCATTTAGCAGAATATTATATTTCGCTTACACAATATTACAGAACTTATAAATTAAATCAAAAACAAATGTAATTCAGTCATATTGTAACCTTAGCAGTAATAAAATCCTTTTTTAAAAAGATTTGTCTTTAAGTCCGTAACGTAAGTATATTGTCAAGAAGTAAATGGAAGGCACTTTAAACATCTAATTTAATTTCTTTATTCTGTAATAAGTAAGTGTAAACAATAATTACCTTACAATAATGCTTCAATAAATTCTCAATTCTCGAGCTCGAATATTAAAAAAATGGCTAGATTTAGACATTAAGTAACTTATACAAAAGTTATTTAGAATTTGTTGCGGAATAATTTTTTTGAATCATATATAGGGTCTTCCATTTAAAAAAAAATAATTTAAAATCGCTAAAAAAAACTGTGAATTTGGCAACATTGCAAATGTCACTAGCAGCTCCGCGATAACCTCTTATATACGGACACCGAATTTCAGCTAAATCGGACAAACGGTATTAAAGATATTTAAAACGTTCCATACTTCTGTTACACGCCGTATAGGCGAATCAAAAAAAGAAGAAAAGAAAATTGAATTTTGAAGACGAATGGAAGTTTTTCAAATATTTTAGAATATGAATATTCAGTTTTGAGCAATGATATTAGTGACTAATAGGGTGGTTTTGTTCCAAATGTTTCTATGATCGAGGCTATGATGAATGGTACGATTAGAAATAATTGCCACAAACACCTAAAACGGCTTAAAAGCTCAAAAAGTTGTTTAAAAAGGGCTACGCTACATTTATCCTGCACCGAACACTGACGTCACTGTAATGATCATCAGGTTTTGTCAGGTATCCTTTAATTGTTGTGAGCGCCACATAACAATGAAGGTTGAGTTTGATGAGCATTGATTCAAACTCTGATGACGTTAGCGACCCATAAGGAAAAACGAGGGCGTGACATATGTTTCCCAACTTTAAAAAAGTATAGTAAAACAATTTTATGTGTCAGGCAAAAGAATCTAAAGGGCTTATTAACATTGCTTTCTCCAATCAGAATCATACACTCGTTGTACTTAAAAAAATAAATACCTACCCTGGACAAAATAATGTTTCAAATGAAAAAAATTGTTTTCATTCCACCCATGGGTAAGAAGAAACTATGCAAAATTTTGAAGCGAATGAATTTTTGTTATGAAAAAATTCAAAACAGAAAATCACTTTTAATAGAAGAAGACGAAATCATCTGCTGGTGACGACGATATTTGAGGGCAGTTAGACCGTTTCGGAGGGAAAACAGGAATATCTATTATATGGACGAAACTTGGTTAAATGAAAGACATACCGTTGGTAAAATATGGCAGGATAAACATATAAAAAGCGCGAAGCAAGCTTTCATGGAAGAATGGTCCACTGGAATAAAGGCACCATCAGGAAACGATAAAAGATTAACAATTACTTACATTGGTATAGCAAAAACGGATTTGTCGATGGCGGCTTACTAGCATTTAAATCAAAACGGACTGGAGACTATTATGAAGATATGAACGCTGATGTCTTTGAAGAATACTTCCAGCAAATACCAGATCTTATTTCTCCTGGGTCTGTTATACTCATGGATAATGCCAGCTACCACTTAAGAAAATCCGAAAAAATACCAACGTCTTCTTGGAAAAGAAATAACATCATTCATTGGCTTACCATAAACAAAAAGCCATTTCATAAAGATATACTGAAAAAGGAGCTACTGGAGATTGTAAAGTTGAATAAACCTCTTTGTACGAAATTTATTGTCGACGAAATCGCTTCAAAACCAAATATAACGGTACTTCGCCTTCCGCCACATGACTGTGAATTAGACGGCATAAAATTGGTATGGGCGCAAGTAATAGGGTTTGTAGCAAGGCATAACACCACTTTTAAAATGAGAGACGTTGGAAAACTCTTGCAAGAGGGAATAAAGACAGTGAATTGTGAAAAATGGAGTAAGTGCGTCGAACATGTGACTGAAATAGAAGAAAGAATGTGGGAAGCTGATAACACTGTAGAACCCCTAATTGCTAATTAGGGTGACCTCAACTTAGGACCAATTCGGGGTGTGTAGGTCTCAAATATCTAAAATACGAAATCTTTAAACACTATCATTGCAGTTTATCTGAAATTTACAATGCAACTTTTAAGTTGTCCATCTTGCATAATGGGTCCTGTCATTACAAATTTACATTTTATTACTCTCTCGCATTAAGCAACAGGGTGTAAAAGTTAGTTTTTTTATTTCGTTTTAAGTATTTGCGTTTACTAGATTAGTACAATCATTATTTTTTCTTGAATAGTGTATAACATGTTGAAGGTAATAAAAGATAAACACCTAATAACATCGGATATTATCATAAATATTAGTGGTGGTTTCATTGAGGTATGTATCAGAGTCGTTATTAACTTTACGAAGAGTTTTTTCTAAATAACCTTTAATTGGCTTATTAGTTGGTGACTGACAAGGGACTAGTTGTGAGGTAGATCTACATTTTGACGGTCATATTTTGCTTTTGGTAGCCCCCACATTCAGAAAAGTTTTTACTATTCGATTTTTGAGATTTAGGCTGAGATCCCGGCTGATAAGTTACGATTTTTATAATAGTGTAATGTTCCTGCTTTTTCTATGCAACATCAAATTTTGATGCAAGGATTATATTCCGCAGTCAGTGGCGTAACTAAGGGCATGTGCGCCCTCCCGCAAAATTTTTAAAGCGCCCTGCTATTTTGCACCTGTCTGAATCCTTCACACTTACACTATAGTAAAAAATATTGTCATTTTTAAGCGTTGTTTAATATAGAAGGATATAAAGTATTGTAGAGAACAAAGAACAATTTTTTGTTGTAAAAATAATGACAACAAGCTTTTATCTTATACTGTTATTGAGGTATAATATTAAATTATTAAAATTGTTAATAATGATTTAGTACGTTACCCTTATTTTATATCGACTCATATTACATTATTTCTCATTAATAATTGTTTATTTTCAACTTTAATATTGTGATAATCAAACAATTATTTTCGTCGGTTTTCATTTCATTTGATTTATTATTTTCATCAAGGAACTTGAGGGCGCCCCTGGCTTTGCTTCCCCCCCCCCCCCCCGCAATGCGGGGCCTGCGGGGGCGGTTTTTACGCCACTGTCCGGAGTTTCAGTATTCAGTTCATTACGAGTTGTTGTAGATGCTCAAATCCATGCGCTATTAGAACCGTATTGTCAGTATGCCGATTGTTGTTGATATTTTCTTTATTTAGCTTGATGTCATGCTGAGATTCGTCGCGCAATGCTGTTCTGAAGATGTGCTAATGTAAAGAATAAAAAATATGAGGCGATCACATACAACCCTGCTAGAGGTTGAGAAAGATCATTCATCCCTCACTCGATGTTCTGAGCATTCAGGATTGTTTGTCAGTTTATAGTTACCAATCAGACAGACCAGGAGCCCTAATCATTACTTTTGGAAGAAGATGTTTGATCAGATTTCGGGATGGTCGAATTTGAGCTTTATATAAGGTTATTAAAAAATAAGCGTTTATTTTGAAAGAATATATAAAACTAGAGCTTTTAAACAGTTATTTTAAAAACTAAGGCGTAAAAGTGTTATAATGTGGGTATTAATATCTCAAGAATTCCCGACACAGCGCGACAAAAGTATTTTGCCCACATTTAGCCGAGTACGCTGAACTAAAAATATGTATTATGCGATTCTTTGTTTTGTATAGATAATGCCTACAACTGTTCAGTGTGTCTTTCCTTTTATTTAAAACGAGAAGATACCCTATACTTCTACTTTAAATACGAAATTTGAAATGCTCTAAAAATTGTACCTTTTACAACTTAAAAATTTTTTGACTTACAGTCTAAGATAAGTCAAATGTTCATTAATTTTTTTGGTATACAAGGGGTTATTTAATAAGTGCCCAAAATTTTACAGGACGATTTCTCAGTTATTTATGAGGTGAAAAGTTCATATAAGCATGGGTCCGCAAGCCCTTCATTTTTTAGATACAGGGTGTTAAAATTTTACTTTTATTTTTATTTCTCGTAAATAGTTTTTGAAATAATGCCTATATTTTGACGAAAATTGGTATTTGGGGATTCATTAATATAAGAAATAAAAATTTGATCTTAGTTTGGCCCTTAATCGTAAGGGCGCCACCTACAGGTCTTTTTCTTTTTTGGGGAGTCACAACTTCTTCGTGCATGTATGTATCACATTTTCTAGAAGAAAAATCAATTTCTATATCATTTTTACGTGAAAATGATATGCTTCTCAAAACTCACTACAAGCAGCCGTTTTTGAGATATTTTGATCTGAATTAATCGATGCATGTGTTTGTCCAAAAGTGAAACAATTTTAAAAACTTTTTTTTAATCAATCAATGGTTACCGAAAGTATGATCTAAAAATTCTCGCGCTAGGATGCTAAAATGTGCCGAGGCACCGTCATGCATAAACCACATTTCATTTCGTAGTCTAAGCGGCACATCTTGCAGTAAAATAGGCAAATCTTTTTCAAGAAAATGACGATATCTCTCTCTACGGTTAATCTTCTTGGAACAAAGAATGGGCCTATTAGATAATCTCGAAGGATTCCTGCCCACACGTTAAGAGAAAACTGTTCTTGGATTCCTGTATCGCATGGGGGTTTTCCTCTGACCACAAATGATTGTTGTGAACATTGCGTATAGCGTTGCGTGAGAAATTTGCTTCGTCGGTAAACAGGATTTGATTTTTAAATTAATAAAGATTTTTAATAAGGCATTGGAGATACCAACAACAGAAGTTAATACGTAATTCAAAATCACGAGGGAGGAGTGCCTGAACTCTTTAAATGTGGTAGGGATATAACAAATTATCAATTAAAATGTTTCATACTAGAACATGAGAAATGTTTACCGTCAGCGTTATTTTTCTGGTGCTTGTTTCCAGGTGTTGTCCTATCAGTTTAAGAACTGCTTCCTCGGTTTCTTGGGTTCTTACCGTCCGATGTGCACCCGATAGATGAGTAGCTTTCTCAAACCTTCCTCTTTCCCTCAACCGAGCGTGAATTTTTGAAAACGTTTTTTAAGTAGAAATTGCGCGATTCAGATAACGCTTTTGATAAAAACGTATAGTCTCATATGAATTTTCGTTAGCAAGTCCGTATGTAAAATGTATGTCAAAATACTCAGTCAGCATTGGTAAAGTTTACCATTTTTTAACCAATAATCACAATAATAATAATAAAACTATTTATCTATGCGTCAAGACGTCAAGATATCATTCTTGACTTGACACAAAATAAACATTGGAATAAACTTACTAGCCCAATGATACTTTTATTTTTAAATTCTTAAAATTGTTTCACTTTTTGACAAACACATGCATCGATTAATTTAAATCAATATATCTCGATCTAAGACGGCTGCTTGTAGCGACTTTTGATAAGCGTACCATTCTCACGTTGAAATGATAGAGGAATCGATTTCTTCTAGAAAATGTTATACAAACTAAGATCAAATTTGGATTTCTCATATTAATTAAATATAGACATAATTTCAAAAATTATTTTCGAAAAACAAAAATAGAAATAAATTTTTTTAACACTCTGTATCTCAAAAATGAAGGGCTTCCGGACCCATGCTTATATGAACTTTTCACTTTATAAATAACTGTGGAATCGTCCTGTAAAATATCGGACACTTATTAAATAACACCCTCTATATTTAAAAAAGTTTCGTATTAGAACTTGTACCTTTCAATAATTGGCAAAGTTATAACTTTTTATTTAATGGAAATAAGTATTCAGTGATTTATAAATAAATGTTCTTTCAATCGTTGAATATATTTCTAAAGAAACCCCTTTACAGCAAGCATTCTGAAAAGTATGTTTACTAGTAACTTTAGAATTTAATATTCTTATTGCGAGTCATCTTAAAATTAATTACATATTTTATAAATTGTTAATAAAGGGGAAGAAAAGACAAAATTCAAGCCAATTAAATATTTTTTGTTTCCGATGAGAATTGCAGTACTAAATAAATTCAGTTCAATAATGTCCAAAATTTACGTACTTTTTTATGATGTAATTTTTGGATTTTTTCCGTATTGATACGTTTAATGTTAGCTATGGTTTGACAGTTTTGAATTTTGAAAAAAAATCCTTACCCGAAGAAATACCATCGCATCCGCTTAGGTGGCGTGAAGTTGCACAAATCGGATCTCCGGGCAGGGTCCTGGCGCCTCATCATCATCAACATCCATCATTTTCGTTCACTTGTAAAAAGACCCAAAAGTAGCAACTTCCAAATGAACTTCTGCAATATGACAGGGCTAAACTTCAACACCAATGCAGTCCATTAACATTTAGAATCTCCTGAACCTCATGGTGTAATCGCATGAACCAAGACAAAGGTCAGATCATCGATAAGTATGGCCAGCTATTTATATTTGGATAATACTTCCATCAAGTTTGTCTGCTGCCGTTAGGTTGGGTTAGAGTGGCAGTGCTGCTTAAACAATCTTACGTGGTCCTATGAGGACCGTTTTGGTAGTACACGTGTTTCGCAGAACATATCCAAATCATCTCCCTGATGGCTAATGTGACAACGCAGAAGGATCAAACCAGCCACTACTTATAATAAATTTAGTGAGGCGACCCACGAATAAGTTGCTTACTTTCCCCGGATTCTTGTGAGGCCCTCACGCAAAAAATGTTGGATACGTTCTTTCTTTCTGCAACTTCCGCGGAAGTCATTAGCTGATATTTGCATACGTTTGGCGTGTTTACCGAAAAGGTAATGTCCGGTAACTAAGGCAGTGATATTTCTCAGGTCTTTCCGACTGTGTTATAATAATACTATGGTTTTCCTGTTATCAAGTAGGGATCACAATCGCTTGGAGATGCTACATGTTGTTAGCTCTGCTCATCTGCTTTGTGCAAGTTCTTTGGCTATGCGATCTATCTTCTCTTTAACCGATCCCAGTGGTTTAGTTATATTATTCTCTGCTAGATCGACAGACATGATTGAGCCTTCTCTGGCGAACGACTCATTGTCATTTAAGTTGCGATGACCAGGAACTCAAGACAGTTTGACTCGATGCTAAGCACCAAGTTGGCAGAGATGATGCTGCCTTTACCGGCTACCAAGCGATACCTACCCGGTATACAGGCTTGTTTTAATGACTTGCTAATACTGTCGACTTTTTGCAAACCGATCATCCCTCTTCCGAAGTTGTCATCTGCAACTTAAATATTCAAATACAAGCGACGAGTAAGGTCTTTGCCATCAGCTTTGGCCTCACTTAACCGGATTCTAAACCGAGATAGTGATTTTGCTAGTTTGTTGGATCTTTTACTAACTTCAGACCCTGGCTCGTACATGGTCATCGTATAGCCTCCATTAGGAACGTGTGACCTAATTTCTGCACTGAATAAACAATAAAGTAGTGGTTCCTAAACCATACAAAGTTTGACTATATAAATCTTTTGACTGGGATGACCTGAAATACCATTTTCGAACCTTTCCCTGATGGAACGTTTGCTTTACCTCAGACGATGCATCCAACTGTGCTAGCGAGGTATAGAATGTCATCCTTACTGGCATGGAATCCTTCATCCTCTTCATAAACAAGTGCCCTTCCAAGGGCAAACCTTGGTTTAGCAAAAACTGCGAGCGAGCTTTTAGAGCGAAATAATATTTTCTTCTGACTCAACGGTTAATTTCCAGGAAAAAGACTACACCAAATATTCCAGCTGTAGAATCGAGAAGGTCTGAGATTGTTTCTCGAAAAAAAAATCCTATAGGGCGTTGACACTAAAAAAAGCTTCTGGTCTTGACGAAAAAAAAGGCATCGTGATTAAAGCATTAAAGCGGTATTTTGTAAGCTTTCTACCCTATCCCATAAAATAGGAATATTATTATGCTCGTCTTGCTTAGAAATTGTGCCAGTCCAGCTCATACCCAGAAAAGGCAAGAAGACCTTGCCAAGCAACAATCGACCAGCGTTCCAGGTTCCAACATTATCAGTGACCGCCATTATGGATTTCGTAAGTCCTAATCAATAGGAGACCTCGCTTATGTTACTCATGTTTGAAGCAACGCAATAGAAGATCATGGAGAGTCCAGGCGGTAACGATGAATACATAGGCCTTTGATCGAGTATAGCATGAGGGGCTCCTACCTAAAGTGACAGCACATAGTATGCCGGCTCAATTTTATTTATGGCAGTTGAGTTTCCTTAGAGACCATTTTCCTCCAGTGACGATTGACAGATTTCTTTCAGACACACTGAAACATCAACGCCGGAGGCCCTCAAGGTTCTGTACTGTCTTCCACCCTCTTAATTAGATAAATCAACTTTTCTCACAAACTGTTATTACTAGAAGTAATCAAACACTGGTTTCTTGTAGAGAAGCGACAAATAGCTTTGTTCTCTATTTTGTGTAAAAAACCTAAAATCACGAGCACTGAATACCAACATTACCTGGACCCCTGTTCAAAAACATAACTTTGTCAAAAATTGTCTACATAAAATGGATATCGGTCGATAGATAACGCTGTAAGCATTAAAATCAACCCAATAGTAAAATGTGTCAGGTTGAATTAAATGCCAATTTTAAGTTTGGACGCTTGGTTTCGTGTTCTATATCGGCATCCTTGATTTTTATTTCTTAATGTGGTTTTTTGATGGTAGCAACCACGGGCCCCATCATATAAAAAAGTATTTACCTGTTTTCTTGCAAGATTATTTTTTTCCCAAAGCAGGATAATATATAATTACACGCACTCTTTAAAAACCTGAATGCATTTCTTCAACTCCAAAGTTATAACCTTTGTTTCTTTTGTTATTATCATCACTTGCTGATGGCCATTTTAAAATATTGTAACGTTTTCCAAAAAAAAATCCGCGGTGCTATATTATTATCACCATAATTCTTGGCTGCCAGTTTTCACCTTACGCTAACCTAAAATATACTGGAACAAGACAACCTATCCATTCTTACTCTGAGAACCCTACGCCCTGGAGAATATACTTCAGACAACAGTCCCTGTGTGCTGCCTAAAGCTCACTCCTTAGCTAGCTCAACTCAGGGTAGGTTCGCTATTTTGTTTCTAGATTGAGAGGTTCACCACTCTTTAGCGCCACCTTAGTTCTATTTTACTTAAAAGCCCTTAAAAGTTCTAGTGTTTGGCCTTAGAAAAAAACAAACTAGAAAAAAAAAACACTTATGTCACAATCGGTTTACAATAGCTTCTGACGAGCTCTCATTCACTCAAGTCCCTCAAAGTCGCTGTCTTTCAAATAAAAGCCAAATTTTAGCAGAGGCCAATACAAATATTTATTTGTTATATCGTGTTATGCCCTTGGCTACTTGGATTTGTAAATGTAACTCCTCTTACTTTGGTGGACAATAGGTACTTAAAGTTAAAAGATAAATAATTGAAATGTAATAACAAAGTGGTAGTATTAGGTTTGGTATAAAAGTTTTGAAGGTTTAAATTACAAAGTTACCATTAAAAGAATAAGTAAAAGTCAAACCTCTTTGACAGAGCCTTGCACAAGACGGCAACTGTCAGACCTACACCGTAAAAACAACTGTTTAGTCTGATCTGGCAGCCACTTAGACCTACATCCAGGACATTGCCCCAGACTTGGGATTTCCGCAAGGTCTGTGCAAGAACCTCTCACAACTAACTAAATTTACCATAAGAGCATTGTTAAAATACAATAAAAAATCTTATGAGTATCTGTGGTTACTCGATAAGTATAAATACTAGCCACTCTGGCATAGATAAGTTAAAATATTAAAGTTACAAGCGTTAAAGTTTGAAGAAACAAATGGCCTTTAGCCGGGAAACAAAAAATATTTACTGTATAATAATATAATAATAAATTGTAATTATATTTGCAACGAAATTAGTTGTAACAGACCAACTAACGTTTTGAACTACTGAGACTCTTGTGACGCCTTCACGCTATGTCGACAAACGCTATACGTTTACCATGCACAAGTTCTGTACATAACATGAGCGCTAAAGTTTATCTCAAAACACTGTATATAGAACAATACGCAGCTGCAAAATATTAAGATTTTAAGTTGACTAAGTTTTTAAAGAGAAATGATCACAGTGTATATGTTTTAATAATTTAGAGTGAGGTTCGTTACCCTAATTGCACCACAGTACTCAGGTGTTCATAAAAAAGGCTTATCTTGATAATAGCATACACGCCACGAGGAATAATATAGCAAAGGTTGATTTCACGCTTTCCTGTCACTTACTGGGTCACCTTCAAGGTTCCGTACTACTCAAGAAAAATGTTACTTAGCTGAAACTTTATGTGCTACCCAAAGTTCATAAAGATTCGATCTTCAGTAGAACACACACACTACACTGCTAGTCTCCAAAAATTCAATCAATACATGGCAACTCGCATGACCCGCGTCCAGGCGACTCCAATAAAAGAAAACTAGTACTCCAGTTTGAACTCGGACTTTTAGCCCCTACCAAATAACTAACGAGGGTTCCATTTCACAAAATGGCGTCTAGGACCGCTTGCTGAAGTTGATGGAAAAGCGTTTTAAATCGGCATTCCGCCCAAAGAATAGGCGAATTACTATGCCATATTATTTTTAATAAATTTGTGAAAGTTTTATCGGCACCACATGGCCTTCCCTGGGCACGAAGACTAAAATTCTGGATCTACTTCCACAAACGTGCTTTTCACTTCAAGCCACAGAACAATAAAGGTTAGAGAAATGTTACAACAATGTTAAAGTTTCGAAACATGGGCCATCTATGAACCAACTGCATGGCTAACCCACCGGCAAAATAGAATTATATTTTACCGATAATTTCATGATGGCATTATAGAAATCTGACATACCGACTGAACAAATGCGCGGGAATATTTGAAAATATTTTTAAATAAATTTTAGTTTTGATTCGATTTGACTGTAACATTACAGTTGGATTTCATAAGATATATGTTTGGCAGGAATACACAAGCTGCTCGCCTTATAAGTAAATGTGAGCAGCTTGTGATAATTTCTAACCAATTTAAAAATATATCTTCTGGAATACAATTATATAGTAATGTTACAACCAAATTGAATCACAACCTTAAAATTTATTACACATTAATTGTTTTTATTACTGTTTTTTTAATTATAAAACAATGTCTAGTGAATTATCATAATAAAAGAAAATATGATCAAAATATATTTATTTAGAATATTTAAATTAAAAAATACCTACATATGATTTAAGAATACAATATACAACACTAAAGTCATGATATTTTTAAGAAATTAGATTTTCTCACTGAATTATTACAGCTAAGGAAGCCTAGGAGTGTGGTTAGACTGAAACAGAAAAAAAAATTATTTTCAATTATGATATAAGGTACAATAGGTACGAAAAACTTTTATATTTTGCCCAATTAGAGTGAGGAGAGAAATATATAAAGCTGTTAAACATAAGGGATGGTGTAGCTATATGTAAAAATATTCATAATTTAACTGCAAGGAAGGTAGGTAAACAGAAGTGATTCACCAGTTTTGAAAAATAAGGAAGGAACTAATTAATAACATTTTTACTCAGACACACTTCAAAAGATCATTATTAGAAGGTTGTGAATCTAAAAATATAATATAATTATTATATACCTACTTTAGCATAATACTTACAATAATAAATATACTTCCAAAACTCATCAATCCCAAAGCATGGTCGACAGCGAAGTTTCAGCTAAAAAATATCCCAAGAAGGAATTTACTTGCTCATGAAAAAATAAACTAAAGACTTAGATATCACTATAAACTTACCAAAAAGCCCCACTAATTCATTCCAAGATCAAATTAAACCCATTTTATAAAGAAAAGTCGTGGAAAAAATCACAAACGCGTCAGAAGACCCAGACGAGAAGTAAACTGTCATTGTCATAAAATAAATCAGTGTTGCAAAAAAAGAAAAACACTAGCTTTTTAATGTTTTTGTAAGATTTTAACCGAAAATGATGATAGTATGAACGTAAATTAATTACATATCCAATTAAATCATTAAAACTTATTAAAAATATTCGATTAGCGAAGATTATTAATGAAATCTTGACTCAAAATAAGAAAACCAAAAGTTACTAGCAGATATGTCAAACCCTCCCGCCCCCCTGACATGAACTGCCCATAAATTGCTTGTTGCCCTACTCTCGTATATTGGTGACATGCCCCTGCTTCAAGCGTCTATCGTCGAAAGGGCCGGATATTGCTTTGTCTCCATCGTTACCAAAAATTGTCGACAAATTAGTCATACCAATCCATGAAAACTATAACCCCTTTAACACCATAAAAAAAGTAAGGCAACCAGCGTCAACCGCAAAGATATGCTTCAATTAACCAGCATTACACTAGTGCTGTAATAGATGCCATTACAGCACTAGTGCTGTAATAGATGCCCTTACAAAACGATTTTTAATAGCAGGTGCATTTTTATTTTTAAAAATGCCTTTTGCCAAATATTTTTATTCATAGATGAAAGTAGATAAAATTTTGTACAATATTCTTGTTGTAAATTCATATAACTACACTCGATGTTTGATTAAACTCGGCTGACGCCTCGTTTAACAACTTTAACATCTCGTGTTGTAATATGAATCTTTACAACACTTATATCGTAAATAACTATTACATACACCTACACTTTCTCTTATGTTTAACAGCTTGTAGTAATCCTTATTTTTCTGTAGCTTGTAGTTTCTAATAACTGTATAACTACTCTACTCTACTAACTGAAATAAATAAATACTCACTTAAGTACTTACTGCATTGCCTTCTATAAAATACAAGTTTAGAAAATGTTTTTGGTTTAAATACTATTAAATTAGTCTGTGTCTAGGTACAGGACAAACAATTTGTTTGTAGTTAAACATTGGATATATGTATACCGTTATTGATATTCTTTAGTCTACTTATGGTTAGGTTAGTTCGGTTTATTTTCAAAAATACAGTTTAGCCTGAGATGAACTGGATAATGAAGTTAACTATAACCTATAAACCTCGGCATTAATGAGTTAATAAAAAAATGACATTTAATAAATTAAAATTCAATATAGGAAGAATAACATAGGTATTATATTTTTTCCATGGATTTGCTTGCAAATTTAGTGATAGGTATGAAGAGTATTTACTGGAATATGTTCCTTTAATTGGGTTTTACTTGTTTTCGTACAGTATAGGGTTATACAGTAGAATATACAGTGTCCTCCAATGTAGTCCTTGAGAGTGTAAGCTTTTACATGTGTCTCGGGGAGGGTACAGCTGATACCAGCATTACTACATTGCACCTGCTATGCAATTTAACTGGTCAATGTTTCTCTCCACACACTAATTGGGCAAAATATAAAAGTTTTCGTACCTATTGTACCTTATATCCTAATTGAAAAGATTTTTTTTTTCTGTTTCAGTCTAACCACACTCCTAGGCTTCCTTAGCTGTAATAATTATCAGTGAGAAAATCTAATTTCTTAAAAATATCATGACCTTAGTGTTGTATATTGTATTCTTAAATCATATGTAGGTATCTTTTTAATTTAAATATTCTAAATAAATATATTTTGATCATATTTTCTTTTATTATGATAATTCACTAGACATTGTTTTATAATTAAAAAAACAGTAATAAAAACAATTAATGTGTAATAAATTTTAAGGTTTTGATTCAATTTGGTTGTAACATTACTATATAAATGTATTCCAGAAGATATATTTTTAAATTGGTTAGAAATTATCACAAGCTGCTCACATTTACTTATAAGGCGAGCAGCTTGTGTATTCCTGCCAAACATATATCTTTTGAAATCCAACTGTAATGTTACAGTCAAATCGATTCAAAACTAAAATTTATTTAAAAATTATAATATATTTTCAAATATTCCCGCGCATTTCTTCAGTCGGTATGTCAGATTTCTATAATGCCATCATGGCATTATCGGTAAAATATAATTCTGTTTTGCCGGTGGGTTAGCCATGCAGTTGCTTCATAGATGGCCCATGTTTCGAAACTTTAACATTGTTGTAACATTTCTCTAACCTTTATTGTTCTGTGGTTTTAACTAATCCTTCGTGTTCTGCTAGTTTTAAAACCTGAAAAACACAATTAAAAATGGAAATAGACGATGATCTTATAGAAGGTACACCACCTGACATTCAAGAAACTGCCAAGGAAGTAATGTTACATTTGTTGCCACAAAAATCTAAGGAAATATATGAAAGAGCTTATAAAAAATTTATGGATTACCGGCAAGAAAAAAATATACAGTCGTTCTCCGAAAACGTCTTCTTGGTCTATATGGCGGAATTATTGAAAACTATGAAGTCATCTACTCTGTGGTCGCAGTATTCTATGCTACGTGCAGTGGTAAATGTAAAACAGAATATTGATATATCTAAATACATGAGATTACGAGCATTGTTGAAACAAAAAAGTGTTGGATATTGTCCAAAGAAATCAAGGATCCTAACTAGAGAAGAGGTTCACAAATTCCTTTACCATGCTCCAGATGACAAATACTTAATGTTGAAGGTAAATGTAACTATATAATAGTATTTTAAATTTCTGACTAACAATTTTCTTAATTACAGGTTGCTTTTATTTTTGGAATCGCGGGCGCATGTCGTCGAGAAGAACTGGCTCATATGAAAATTGATGACATACAAGATTTGGGAACGGCTTTGTTAATAAAAATTCCCTATAATAAAACAAACAAACCGAGATCATTTACGGTGACTGGAGAATATCTAAAGTATTATAGAAATTATCTGGCTTTACGTCCAACAAATATGAGTGATGGGCGATTTTTTGTGTCTTATCGCAATGGAAAATGCCATAAGCAAGTTGTCGGTATACACAAATTTGGCTCTATACCTCAGGAAATAGCATCTTACTTAAAACTGCCGAATGCCAAGGAATTCACGGGACATTGTTTCAGAAGAACATCGGCCACATTACTTGTAGATGCGGGAGCAGACATAACATCTCTAAAACGGCATGGAGGCTGGAAGTCTTCGGGAGTAGCCGAGGGCTACATAGATGATTCCTTAAGTAATAAGTTAGAGCTGACCAAGAAAATATTCAACATTCCACAATCTGACCTGCAGTCAGTCTCGACTCAGGTGTCGCAATCCGTCTCCCAATCGAGTTCAACATTGGAGAATAATATCATAACGGAGACCAAAAATAATAACACATCCTCAAAATCAAATTTACATCACCCCGTTCTTGTTCAAAATTGTTCTAATTGTACATTTAATATAAATATTGTAAATAATTGAATAAAATAAACTGTTGAAAATATTTTAGCGTCCGACAAAATGTTTTTCGGACTAGGACGACAAAGGTTGCCTAGCTACCAGCGCAATAATCAATACCTTATTGAAAAGGTTACCTTTTCGTCCAAATATCTGATCTATAAAACGTCATTTTTTGACACAATCGGATAAAAATGCAATTTTCGAACCGTAACAATATATTAATCTGTTTATAGAGTACTGTCTAACTAACAATGCACTAGTGAACGATGACTCATGACGTGACAGTCAAGCCTCGCTCTTCAAGCATATAGAATCAACTAAAAACCTTCTGAAATATTTCTTGCAAACGACCAAAATGTCTTTGACATTTTTAGTACAAAGCGATTTAATATCCCCACAGGTACTGATCTCACTATTCTATTTACTATAATCTACCCAACTCGGAAATATTATTCCCATGCTCTTGAATACATTGTGTAGAAAATAAAATCTAAACAAATTTTGTCACATTAGCAATTGAATTTTCATGTATCCGTAATCCTTTACCCTAAGGGGGCAATCTTTTTAATTCCCGTGGCTCCTCGTTTGAGAACGTCTTTCAAAGTTGTATAATTTACCGAAATATCTCGGCAGTAATTCTTCTTTAAAGGGAGTAAAAGAGATTAATTTAGCTCGCAAACAATAACGTCAAGTTTATATAGATGACTTAAGGAAATTTACGGCTCTAAGCCCCCTTTTATTTCGCACTAATGTTTACCACTATGTGTAGTCCAAAAATTTAGTAAGCCTTTTGTAGGAAACATAAATTTACTAGGTACTTGATGCTGTGCTTTTTCCTTGCAATTTTTTCTACTTTCAACTTAGCGTCAAGTTTATATGCCGTGCGAGCAAAAATTATCATCATCAGAGTGTGCTTTGCATCTAAGGCCGTATTACTTAGCGGCTGAGCTTAATACCCGTTGGGTGTCAGTAAATACCAGCATTACCAATCAATTATTAGTTATTGCGTCATTTTTAACAGTCGTTACAAGTAATTTGATTCATTGCTAATTTATCCAATGTCTTAAAAAGTTCACGCACTGGGTTTTACGGAACAGCACAAAGAATTCATGGTTGAAGCGAATTTTAGAAACGGGTTTAGAGAAAATGGGGAGTGGCAATATAATCAGCGTTAGTGCATGGACAATTTAACCGAAAATTTTCGTAACGTCGTTATTACATCTGGAGATTTTTATCATTGACTGAGAAGATTCGTGGCTTTGTTTACTGGAAAACAGGTTCTATTCAACATAAAAAGGAAGCTGGAAGACCATCTGTATGAACAGAACGTCCGTGAAATAATGGAAAATACGCCAACAAATTGTGAAAGATGCCTGTCTCAAGAAGGGGGCAGATCTTATGGAACGTGCAAAACTATTCTTAAAAAACTTTGTTTCCTTATAAAGTGCAAGTATTCCGAGAAATATGAGCTACAGATTTTGAAAGACGTAGAAATTACACTGACAAAAATGGTTACCGATGTCGTGGTTTAAAAACGCTACAATAACTCACCTTCTTGTGGTTCGCCTCAACACACAAATATCAACACTTTAAACACATTTGGGATTACCACAATCCTTCATTTTGTAACCATTTTATGAGTTATCTGAACTCAGTTTTTGGATTGGGAAAACTTTAAAGTGTCGTTTTGACCCAGACGTGCATTATTTTAACTCATTACCATGCGTTAAATTATTTTGAGTTGGAATAAGTCATAAATATTGCTCTAAAAACTCATGTCGAGGGTAAATTTCGGTAATTCATCGATCGAAAAGTCACGGAAAGTTCCGAATTCACGCTCGTGCCGATTTAGCGCGGTAACTTCATCCCATTGTTATTAGTATAGTTAGTATCTCGTGCACGTCACGTCGTCATGGACCATATAACTGGACTTGCTATTCGCGCAATCGTTGATGGAAGGGATGTTTTTTTTTCATTTTTGTTCAGAGTTTGTTCTCATACAGGTGCGTGAAAATGAAAATAATCCAATTTTACTGTTGGAATATATTTAAAGTGCCAAACCTTATTGTGCCTAGCTTCGTTCATAGAGTAGTTCATTTGCACTTGACGTTTATCATATGTTGTTAGATATGTCAGTAATGTCAGTTAACCTAGCATGTGTTTTTGTAACAAGTGTTTGTTAATTAAAGTACATATTATTAAATATTCATTGTGTTTCTTGGCTCTATTGAGATTCCCTGCCAATATTTAGGACAGATTAAATCTATAGTCGTTAAGTAAGCTAGAACAACTAAAAGGTCCAGTTTTGATAGCTCGAACCATCAGTTAATCTAGCCCGAGTAGTAACGCATCACAACTCCCATATTGGTATCTGGCAGCTTAAACATTGAATTGCTACAGCCCATGTCGCATGTGTTCGTCAAACCCAGTTATGATTAGCTAAGCTAGCTGGCTAAAACAACCCATTTTAAGGGCTATTATAACTCATGAACAGTGATTTCATGCAATCTCTTTGATTTAGATGCTGTAACTAAGAGGTCTGAGCTGTCCCCTATTAGCAACACGCGTCGGTTTAGGATAACTCATATTTGAGTTATGTCAACTCGATATTTTGCTCAGTGCACTGTCAGTGGTTTACCATTGGAAATAAATGATTTATTAGACCTGACATTTTTTTCTGATGAAGCCTGTTTCCACCTTAGCGGTTTTGTGATTTCTTAGAATACACGCATGTGGAGTACTGAATATTCCCATTTTTCTTGTAAAGTCCACATTGCACTCTCAAAATATTGGTGTCTGGCTGGCTGTTTACTGAAGAAGAATTATTGTTGATCCCATTTTTTTTCATGACACAGTTATTATTTATTAATTAATAATTAATTATTAATTACTTGACGATTAACTACGTCTTGATTATTTTTAACAGGATCGTGCAGCCGCCCATAATACATCCGCGGAAACTATTAACTACTTTTTACTAATTTTTTCGACGACAGATTGATCAGCTTTTTTCCTTATTTGAAAGACAATAGTTTTAAAACACCAGTTGGAAATTTAGAATAGTTACAACAAGGACTTATCCAGGCTTGTACAAAGATGCTAGTGCACGTTTTCGAAAATATGAGGAGATGTGTGAATCTATGCTTGGATAATTTCTTTAATTTTTATTTTTTATTTTCTCTATTCTTACTTTGGCATATTATCATGTCATAATATGAATTTGACATAATTTTAACCTATATTTGGTTTCGTCCCCTTATAATTAGGCAATCCAACGATGTGTCAAATTACGATTCGCCTGCCACGGCCATATTGAATTTGTTCCACAGAACTCAAAAACATTCAACGAACAATTCAGTATGGCCGTTGAAGGCAAATATGTGGCAAATATACACGGATTCAATGATTAGTTTACAGTCGAGTCCTGTGCTGTATGTAGATATACTTGCCATTATTAACATCATCAACTTTAAGTGTTATTAAATATAAATAACAAAAAAAACACATATCGAACAACAATAGCTTAATAAAATACACAAAGCCAAAATCGCGGTTTACACGTGAAACTGACATACACGCAAAAATAAAGGTTAGTTTTTCTGACGTTTGCCGTCGGCGACCATATTGGAAGCACTTTGTGACTCCAATATGACCGTGGCAGGTAAACATAACCTGGCTACGTTTTTTAGTCCAAGCCCTCTTCTATGAAAATAATCTTTGGCAGATGACGTAAGAAAATTTACGGCTATAAGCCCCCTTATAACGAGTGATTATTAATTATTTTGCTCAAGGGCGGCTGTGACCCAGTATACATAGTGTAGCAGTAGCGCGGAGATTAAATCATAGGGCGAATTTGCAAGAAAGCAGCGTTGTCACGTTGAAAACCTAAAATAATGTTTTTTGACGGTATGTAATATAAAATCCTGAGCTATCTTACTTTGAAAGCCTACTTTATATGGCCGCCTCCTACTCCTAGACACCTTCTGATGTTTCTTCTTACCCTCAGAGACACATTAACCAATACGTTTGGAGAATTATTAATTTCGGCAATTTTTTCTGAAATCCTTCGTTTAAGATCATTTATATCCTCAATTGGTGTTCGATAAATGGAGTTTTTTATAAAAGGCCACAAGAAGAAATCGCAGGGTGTTAAATCGCAGGAACGAGGTGGCCATATTTGTTGCGTATTTCGGCTTATAACTCTGTTTTCAAAAGATTCACTTAAAAAATTAAAATTTTCTCTGGTTACATGAGGTGTAGCGCCATCTTGTTGGAAGTAACCTTCCCGCAATTCATCATCGTGAAGCTCATTAATAAATGTTGTCAGAATTTTGATCCGATATTTCTCAGCTGTAATTGTGCCATCAAAGTAAATTGGGCCTACTATTCTTCTAGAAATAATTGCTGCCCACACACCAACTTTTTGAGGATGAAGAGGTCTTTCTACAAAAACATGCGGATTTTGCGTATTCCACATTCGCATATTTTGTGAATTAACATAGCCTGATAAATAAAAATAAGCCTTATCGGTAAAAAATGTTTTTTCAAAAGCACCACTATTTTCTTCTTGAAAATTGTTTAAAAACCATTCACAAAAATTAAGTCTTTGGGGAACGTCATTGGGAAGGAGTTCATGAATAGCCGTAACACGATAAGGGTATAGATGCAGATCCTTTTTCAAAAGTGTTTGACATGTACTGTAGCATAAATCCGTTTGCTGAATTTGTTGAGATAAATGCCTAATAGAAGTTGAAGGATTATTTTCCATAATTTGTCGCGCTTCTTCAATAAGCTCATTCGATCGTTTCGTTGGTCTTCCAGCCCCTTTTTTATGTTGAACAGAACCAGTCTGACGAAATTTATCAATTAGGTATTGTGACCCAGTACGAAAATTATGAAAGGTCACCGCAACATCAGGAAACTCGGTTCGAAATTCATCAAAGCAGTCATGCATAGAGTAATTCCACACACCGCCTATTTTGTTTCCATTTCTAAAAAAACTTTGAACAATAAAAATTTTTTGTGCTTCACTAAACATTTTTACTGTAGAACTTTCAACCCGGCAACAAAGCTTCACCAAAACTTGATACGCTGAAAAATAAAAAAAAAATAAAAAATAAAATCATATCCTGCAAATAGCACTTTATAATAGTCAAAAGACGACTCCCCGGAGAAATATTAGTTAAAGCAATAGTAACCTACCTTCAAATAACTGCAAAAATTACAAAATTTCTCCAATTTTTAAACTTTACAAATACACAAATTCAAATAAGACGTAAATGTCATAAAACAATCATGTCATCTTATCTACGCAGTACGGCCATGATGCTTTTAAAATGCATGGCCTCCCTTGAGCAAAATAATTAAGAATCACTCGTTATTTGGCACTAATGTTTACCACTCTGTGCAGTCTTAAAATCTAGTAATCCTTTTGTAGGGACCATAAATTTAAAGGTATTTTATGCTGTGCTCCTTCCTTGCGATTGTTTCTGTTTTCAACTACTACTTACCCGAGTTAACACGTACATGCTCAATCGAAGTTAAATTCAACCGATTAACCTGTACTCGGCGGATTAAAGGCCCTGTAATCCTTAAAAAAATATGGTTGGTTATTTGTTTCCGTCACAGTGTCGTTCGAGAGACACTAAACTGAACTAGGTACTGGTGGGCTGCAGTCGCTCATCGTGTATTTTATCATGTTCCGCTCTGGGCACCAGCGGGCAACCTTAGTAGAGTACTTGCTTTGAAAGTATTTATAAAATAAATTCAAGTCGCTAACCTACCTTCGATGTTCAAGGCTTCCCAGGTTGTTTGTCAGATAATGGTCACCGATCAAGCGAATGGCTCTTCTTTAAATGGAATCTAGCAATCCTAGGGTATGTTTAGGAACAGAACCCCAAATATGCGAACAGTACTCTAGCGATGGTATATTTGGGGCTTTCTAGAGCATCAAAAGCTCTTGGGGTATATAAAGAGGTTCTTAGTTTGGAAAAGTATTCCAAGCCTCTGCGAGGCTGCCTTAGCAATGGCCGCAACGTGACTATTCTGACTATGCCAAGGCATATGATTATCCGAATTGACGATCAATAAATTAATTGATGAAACCAAGGGAATCGAGTGTCCCGGCATGACTATATCCGGTTCTTCAACATTAACTTTAACACCTGTTTTTTTTTTAGCTTCAAATTCTACCTAGTTACTGTCAGCCCAAGACAGGATTTCTTCCAGGTCTTTGTTGAGACGTGAGACCTCTTGTTGCCTATAGAGATATGTATTGGCAGTCAATGTTCGAGCATCCGAAGTAAAAGATGAAACAAGTGTGCTATCATCAGCGAAGCTATATATATGATTTTTAGTCTTTTCCAAAACATCGTTAATGTATAGCAAAAAGGGGTGGGCTGCAATATGGAACCTTGAGGGACTCCAGCATTGATGTTAAATGTGTCTGAAAGAAATCCGTCCATTGCTCTCGCAGAGAACGGTCTTTAAAAGAGGTTGACAGTCATGAACAAAATTGAGCCGGCATTCTGTACGCTCTCACTTTAGATAGGAGTCCCCCATGCCATACTCGGTCAAAGGCCTTGGAAATGTCCAGTGCTGCCGCCCGAGACTCCCCATGATGTTCTATTGCGTTGTTCCAAACGTGAGTAACATAAGTGGGAAGGTCTCCTGTTGATCTAGACTTACCATACTGGCGGTCACTAATGATGTTGAAGCCTTCCAGGTACTTTAATAATGTTTCATTGATAGCTATTAAATAATAACAATAAAAACCATTTGTTGGTATTACTGAGTCAATATGACATAAATAAATTTTCAGGTTACTTCTGATGTGTGTTATTTTTTGTAGTACCTCTAGATTTTTCGGATGTTCCTGGAATGTGTTACCAATTTGACTTTGATTTATTTAGCTTCTTTATATTTCGTTTTTTTCCTGTCTGTCTGATTTTGGAACAAACCGCACTTTTGTATAAACTAAAATATTCTATACAAAGTTTCATGATAAATAAAAGGTCAGATGTCATTAAAACAATTATGAATCCAAGAAAATTCAAATTAATCATCGTCACTAAATAATTATAAGATACATTGAATAAAATGTAATATAAATACCTAAGTATGTCTGAATTTGAGTCTATTACCTTATGTAGCCAACTTTATGGCGGACACTGTAACTTATCTTATGCATAAAAAAATATCTATCGAAATATTTTGAATATTATGATCCCCCATTCAAAATACAGCGATCCTCCTTCTCTGTTATGACAATATAAAAATTCTAAAATAAGTCTTCTTATATACCTTAAAGAAGGATAAAAGAATTATAAACTCAATTTTCTTCGACAGAAAGCTATATACCCGTTTCCCATTTATTTTTTATTATAAAATGTGAAAACTTTGACGAAAAAATAAAAAGTTGTATCAGTACATGGAGACAAGTTTGTGTTAAAACAAGCTGAAGAGATATCAAAAACTTACTTTTTTTGTTTGTGAGGCGAACACCATATGCATTTTATTATCCGGTGTGTTATATAAGTTGTGTTCGCTGATACACACTATTTATTATTTATGAATAATAAAAAAATAATTTATATAGTTGTTAGAATTGTACTAATAATATAGTAGTATAATTAAATTTGCGGTTGCAGCTATATTTTGTGATTTTTCGAAAGCATTCGATTGTATGGACTATAAAATATTGCTGCAGAAGTTACATCGCTATTGTTTTGATCAGCTGACAGTTAAGTGGTTTTCTTCCTATCTCCATGAAAGAAGGCCAGTAAACTCTATAACAACTGGAACGTTATTAATTGTTAGCATGTTACGGTAACCTGCTTCTTTTTGATTCGTTTGAATAAATTGCGTATTCTTGCATAAATTGTCTTCATGTAAAAATTTCGGTCACTTGGGCTTGCCTTTGAGTAAAAACTGGAGATAATTAGGGAAAATATACCTAACTGAGTAATTAACTGCGTATTTACTACTTATTCTTGAGTGAATTGGCCTGTACGAAGTATTCTTTAAAAACGAAATTGTGTTCTATTGAAAACTGTTTTGTGTTGTTTTTGTTTTCTGTACTTGTTTACCACTGTTATTGCCAAAATAGTAATTTATTGCGTGGCTTATGGCTGTAAAATTGAGCAAGATAAAGAAAGATTCCCGTCCATAGATAAGTTTTTTTTTAAATATTAGTAGCACCCATGAAAATATTAGTTCCTTATTAAAGTGTTTTTAATATTTAGTTTCACATTAATATTTTTTGTAATGTTTTAACTATATAATATGTAAGTATTTATTGAAATGCAATACTTTTAGTTTTCCATTTAAACGACCTGAAATAATTACACTTTGGATACATGCTGTTCGCAGGGTCCAGGGGTGGCTGGAACAACAATTCGAATACTCGACAGTTAAAATGGGCACTAAGGCAACTACTGTACAGGAATTCAATCTCTTTCAGTGTCGGTGCAAATTGCTCTAATTTTGTAAGTTATTGCACTCCTGCATTTGAGTTCCGTTTTGAGGGTAGGGAGACGCAAGACTGTTCAGGCAGTAAAAGTGACCACCTTGAACAAATTTCAACTTATATTCAGTGCTTTGCGGAAAAAAAAATTAAGTAACTTTCAGGAAAACATATCTGGATACATAGTCCGTCATCTAATTAATCATAGAAAGTACATACCATCACTGCGTTGAAATCTTGTTAAATAAAGAAACAAACAAATTGTGTCTCGTTGCGGCTTAATATTTCCATCCACAGTCATATATAAAATTGTACATTTCGCAGAAAGACAGTTTAGGCTCATCGAGGAGAAAGAGAAGCTTTTACTAAGTAAAGTAAATATAAGAAAACTAATGGTTAATACGGCTTTAAATTATTTTGCTGCAAATACTAATATGTTTGTACCGAAGCATCCTGTAACTGAAGAATTCATCAGTGAAGAGTGTCATGAAATTCAGTTAGTTAGAAAAGTTCCTTAAACATTTTTGACTTGTAGAATGCATCACCACTCTAAACTGATGAACCTAAAGTTACCTGAAAATGCAGCCACAGTAAGATAAAAAATGACAAAACTTTTTTGATTTAAAAACTGTTAACGTTTTCTTCTTTTCAAGATGTGAAATTTGTACATGCTATTTACTGTAGGTATAGTCTTTAATTTTTATGTAATTATAAACTAAAACACTTTTTGCTTTTTAATGTTTTAAGGTTTTTAATAGAGAGTTACTCTACATATGTTTCGCCTTATTAGGGCTTCTTCAAGAGTACCTGATTAATACTAAATTTTAAGAATGATCCTTAAACTATATATATCTTCTTTTATTGACCTACTTATATAATGTTTTTTTTTTATTGCTGTTTTGGAAAGTCCAGGGACGTTGATGGAATGCATTTGTCATTTTGTCAATAATAGGGGTATGGTGAAAATTGTGTTGGTCATTAGTAGTAATAAATGTATTATTTTTCAAGGATTTTTTGCTTCCTAATTGTTCTAATAAATCTAATTTTTTGATTTTGTTTTCAGCATGAAGTAGTTCTATTTTATTTAGATTTATGAAATGATTATTTTCAATATAATGTTTTGACATTCCTGTGTTTTTGATATTGTTTAGGATTGATGTTTTATGTTCTTTAAGTCAATTTTTAATACATCTGCCACTTTGACCGATATATACAGCATTACAATCTAATCAATGTATTCAACTTATTGCTAACCTTATTACTGAATTTTGATATGTGATTGACAAATTTGAAATTGGTTTCTTTTGGTGTATTGATACAATAAAATTCTTTCTTTAACAGTTTCTTTTGTTTCTTTTTTAGTAAATTATCTATTAAGTTCCTATTTCTATCCGTTGTTGTCTGCTATTTATTTGATGATACGAAGTTCTTTACTAAAGTTTTCTTTATTTAACGGGAAAGTCACTAATCTATGTATAAGACTGTGAAAAGGTAACAATGAGGTACACAAAACTTTAATCTATATCTCCACAAATCGACTGGTTCAAATTTGTTGAAAAATTGGAAAGTAAAATCCTTTTTGTATTTTACTGCATTATTTTTTTATTAAACGACTAATAACACTCCTCCTCTCTTCGCCCTAGCATGGGCCACAACAGATAACAACTTTTAACGTGATGGCTTAATCCACTCACGAAGCGGCGACTTATCTTTCTAGACTCTCGCATGACACTTAAACACTTTCAACTACTTTTACCAACTTTTAACGTGATGGCTTTATCCACTCACGGAGCGGCGGCGACTTAACTCTGTAGAATTCCACCTGACACTATATACCTTGTTTACAAACAACAGAATAAAACATAACCCTATCCAAACACCTTGACCAATCAGATCTTAACACGTCGAAACCAAGATGGCAACGTCTATATTAGGCCACTGTCGATCGGCCAATCAGAATCTTTGCTTGTTACTAAGCACGTGGGTGCTAATATTATTTGATAGTTTTAGAGAATATTATAAATAGGCAGACAGTTTTTTAGGTTAGGATTTACCTCGAACGTATATGTTATGGATTTCTACACCGATGCCACCACTTTGATATGCGGTGTTGCCATTTATATTGCCTTTGAAATTAATGTGTTTTTCTATTTAATAGCATTTGGTTGTTGAAGAAAAACATAGTACTTTAGCACGAATGCGACGTTGCCGCTTGGTTTAGTATTACATTACATTATATCCCCTAAGATTTATTTCAACGTTTTTACTTTGCTTTCCTACTGGGCCACGACAGAAATATGAAGTGTGTCCCAAACAGCATCTGATAACCTCTAATAGATAATCAGTGGCACCAGCTGGTTTTACGCAATAGTGGCAAAGGTGGCGTTGGTTTTAATTCGTGCACAACTTTTTATGAATACAACAGTATTTTGCAAATCCCAATTTTATAGACCCTTAAAATGAAGAGGAACGGCTATATGATCCTAATGTCACACATTATATTATGGAATTTTGTTCTGTAATAACAAGGCATTAACTCGCGGCGCTTATGTTCGTATTCGGCAAATAATGCAAGATGACAAAATGTGTATCACATTTACTTTACCTTGTGGAATCGAAAGCCGATCAACTTCAAACATCGTTAAGCAGAAGAAAATAACAAAAATGAAGGTAGTATTTTCAAACACATTATTGTTATCATTTACTTATCTGGTACGTAACCTGAAATTTCTGCTTTTGTTTACTATTTTCCAAAATCCTTAAGTTTTAAATAGAAAACCTGTAAACAGTACATCCTGTAAATTGCACATACAATATGTTTTAACATTCTACTTTAAACTTGGATTCGGGATTAAATCAACCTAAAACCATATTTACCAAGCTAATAACTTTACCGGTGTTTGTAAATAGACTTGTGTACAAGTTATGATATATACATGTTAGGTTCCTAAACAAACATTTCAATATTTCCTTACTACTGGAAGGGTAAAATACGCAAAGAGAATCTTATGTGGCCTCATGTTTTGAAAGTTTAAATGAAAAAGCATTATTTTATTCTTGATGTTAAGTTATGTAAAACGATTGTGACGGTCGTGGCATCCTAAAAATAGTTGCATTAGTATACATTAGGGTGGTCTTTAACTAAATGTATACGAAAAAAAATATTCTTTTAGTCGGGACATCTTGTACATTTACTCCACTTGATGATTAAGTATATCCTGAAAAATCTCAGCTCAATTAAATAAATGAAACACGTGCCACAGAACTGCTGAAATTGAAAAAAATTAAATCAAATAGGTGTCCCTTATTTAAAAATCACATTGCAATCATTAGACACTATTTTATTAATGAAAAAAATAAAAATGAAAGTAGAAAAAGATTTTAAAAAAATTCTAAGTCTTGTGGTGGAGCTTGAATCGGATGCGGTGCGTTAATCCAAACCTTTACATATAAACTTACAAGACACAGATATCACGAATTCCAGCTTCCTCTTCTTTTGTTAATATGAATTATTTGCGAAATAGGAGAATCTACAAGCAGTAGATCCACCTGGCATGGTGAAGAGCTCCTGGAACTCGAACGTCTAGGAGGAAGATCACCAAGAAAAATAATCGTAGGGGAAAGAAGTTCTCGATAATCATTCCTGGAGTTTAATACCTTGATCTTCCATGCCTGTTTAGAAATTTTGCAAATTAAATCAAGACCATGATGACCATGGAAGTTGGAAACGTTTGAAAAGTTTAACATTTGGGCCGGCAGATTTTTCTTCGAGTTTTATATCAAACACGCTTCTTATAATGAGCTCGTATGTGTGGTGTCGACGTGGCAAGTATAGAATGTCCCTACCTAGTTCTTGTTTGGGCAGCAGATGCAAGCTCCTTTTAATCGTCCTGTATTCGAAGCCGTTGTATTGCAGCAGAGTGTCTATACCTTATCTGTAAGATTCCACTCCTGCCAAGTGTTTTATATGGGAAGAGCCTGATTTCGTCCCGTTCCTGATGCCAATTGGGGAACTCTCAGTAGTTTTAATACTCTCATGTATGTAGGCGTAGCGGGAAGCATATCAACGAGCACTTTTTTAACTAATGCAGAAACTATTTTGCCATCCCAATGTACAATATCCGCACTGATCCCTGTTTCATCAATCGCTTAACGAAATTTTAAAGCATAATCTTCATGCAGGCATTCGCGACAGCGACGAATGGATTAATAAATAATCAATTGATTGGCGTTGTGCTGGAGTGCCTCGACAGTAGCCACTAAAAAATGCATTGCATCTCTGTCACTTACTTTGCACTTGTCAAGTTTTGTAGTAATAAACTCCCGACTAGTTCGCTTTCTCCTAATTTTAGGTGGACTCCACGGGCATGGTTTACCATCCAATTCTATAGACTGAATACTAGAACTAGGTTGTTCTACTTGATTCGTAAATATATTACCAGATTCGGGTTCCTGCGCTGCATTTTCCTCGTTGATAGGTCTCCGTTCATTTTCTTCACTACTACTTGAAGGCATCAATACAGCTGTAATGAAAAAGTAAGTCAAAGCCGTACGTTGGATAAATAATAGTTAATGGGCTTTCTTGCAGATTAACTAGATTACAGACAATTCAAAAAATTAGTTTTTTTATATTATGCCTTAATAATAATTGTTCTTGTTCTTCTCGTAGTAAATGTTTTTTCTCCTTTTCCAATAGAACATGGTTCTCTCCGATCATAGCTCCTGGTCATGCTTTTTCTCTGCGTTTGACAGGAAAGTCCTTGTCCTCCTGGTTTACCATTTCTAAAGCCGAAGTATGAGCGATGTCGAAAAGATCGTCGAGTTTTTCAACAAAGGTATTCTCTTCGTGTACTTGTATTTCATTTCTTCGCTTACTGGATTTTTGCAAAACTTTCCATTCATTGTAAAGTGCCTCCAACTTTTTTACACAATTCTGAAATTTTCTTGTAGGAACTCTTGCCTTATCCCAAAAAAGTTCCACTTCTTTCCCCACCAAGTGTTCACTGGACCCTAAATTGAACTTTACTTTACGTAAATTTTAAAAAAGTACTATCAGCACCTGTCCATTTAATGGTAGCTTAGCACCAGCAATCTGACTGCCACTATGTTTTATTAGATAAATTGTATCACGCTTTCTAGTTTCCAGTTTCTATCCTACACGAGTTTTTTTTCTCTTGTTGATGAAACAACGCTCTCTATATGACCGCAAAATTCAACTGAATCACCTACTTACGATCGAGCCGGGTGGATGAAACGACAAGGCTTAATTTATACTTATTGTCTTGGCCGTAAGTCAGTTCCTCAGGAACGACAGGTATAAACCCGTCGCGACTGAGTAGGTCTTTGAAAATTAGGAACCGAAATTAAGATTTCGAGATTTTCCAGTGCTTCGCGGCACACGTTGTCTTAATTCGAAAAGGCCGAGATTTTGCACACTATTCTTTCTAATGAAGTGGCATAGTTTCAGGGGGTGTCTCGAAAAAGATTCGAAAGTCAAAAGATAAGGACCACCGTAGTATACATATTTGTTAATTAACTAGTGGTTGGAATTAGGATTTTGTCTAAGGCGACTTTCTTAATGAGTAGTTAATTTAAAAATAATTTTGTGGGTTCAACCAGCGGTTAAACTTTTGTTTACCAACCCTCCCAAGAATTACCATTTTGCAATATTTGTTACCAGAATATGATTTTAGTCTTAATATTATTGACATTGTTTGTTTGAAGGTTTGATACAATAATGTATCGTGAATGATAGATGTGTTTTGGACTTCCATTGTCATTATTTATTTATATCACAACGTTTCAACTGGTGAGTATCTCCAGTCGCAGTGGCGTAACTATCATAAGACAAGTGAGCGCAATGCGTTGGGGCCCCCAAGCATGGGGGGCCCACTGTGGTTTTTGTGTAATGTCCGTCGAAAGTGAAACTTCGAACAAATTAAACCTTAAGGGTTTAATTAATGAATTTGCAATATGTAGGTTAGTTCAGGTTAGTTTTATTTTTATTTAGTATCTGTGATTTGTGAACGAAGGGGGGGGGGGAGCTTCTTATATATTTTGCGTTGGGGCCAAAAAATTCTAGTTACGCCACTGTCCAGTCGTCTTCAGGTGAATAATGAACAAGCTACGAAACTACGAGGGTATTTATACTATCTCCTGTTAGCAGCGCATGACCGAGAATGGTGCAGTCATGCGTTACTGTGTCGTCCTAAACTAAGCTTACATCTACTTAACAAGGGTTTTCAAATATTTCTTATGTCTATCTAGTATTATTTTTGCCTCTGACCATTGCAAGTGGTCGCCGTGTGTACAAGCATGTTCTGCCGCACCGGATCTGTTTGTTTCTCCCTTCATTGTGTGGTTTCGGTATTCCTTGATTTTTGCTTCAAGGGGGCGTAGGGTTTCACCAACATAGGATTATCCGCACTCGCAAAGTATTCTATATACGCAGTTCTTCGTGTCCCTTTGGCTAATGGCTTTGTCTTCGTCAGTTAGCTTCTTAAGGAATCTTTGGAACTGAACACTGTTCGAATTTTGTATTGCTGTCCTAATCCTCGAATTTTCTCGGGGATTCTTTTGATATATGGTACCTTTATGATGGGTCCAGTTTCGACGTCATCTTTCTGTCTATTCATGTGATTCTGACGCTTCTTGATAGTCTGGTCTACTAGTCTTGTGGGGTAGTCATTTGTGTTGAGGTCCTTTTTGATGGTGTTGAGTTCTTCGGAAAGGGCTTCCTCGGCGTTACAGAGAGTAAATGCTCTGTCAACAAGTGTTTTGACTGTCCCATGTTTTGTGGTATTTGAGTGGTAGGAGGTAGTATAAATACCCTCGTAGTTTCGTAGCTTGTTCATTATTCACCTGAAGACGACTGGAGTGTTGTGATATAAATAAATAATGACAATGGAGTTCCAAAACACATCTATCATTCATTATTGCCATTGCCACAGATCTATTCCTATTTTGTGGTACTGCTTGTTTAGTTGAAGAAGTTTCTCTCTTCCACACTAACGTTTTTCTGTATTGGGATTGTAGTTCAAAAATTTATTTGCATCCAATAATTCACCAAAATTTTTGGTTAGTACTTCATCAATAGGCTACAGTTAAAGTTCGGTTTCAGTATTTTGGTAGTAACCAAATATTTTAAAATAGATGCATGGAATCTAGTTAACTACGCATTAAATATTTCCTATTCTCTATTTGCTGTTTACTTTTTTAGTTTAGGCTCAATCGGTAATCCCTCAGACAGGGCGCGGTTGACCTGCCAAACGTTAATTTTCTTTTTGTTGATAATATCTGATACACCCCTCTATGTGTTCTTGGTTTTAAAACTTTTCACCATATTTTTGAGTAATTTAAGTTAATAGAGCAAAGCAAACTTCTTTCATATAAGACTAATGTTAGTAAGGGTGCCGTTTTTAATGTACCATTAACCATGAATTATTCCCAAATTCATAAATTTTACAACGTCTGGTTACCACTAAATTGCCTAAATTTGAGTTTGTATTATGGACGAAGTACTAGTTCAATCATAATCCGTTGTTTAAACCCGAGAAAAGCAAACAACGAGGAAGCGACAATATGACATTTGGCGAAATCATTGGAGTGACAGGTAACCCGACCAACTGACATAAGTTTAAGCCAGTCGTGTTTCAGCCGTTAGTCCGGTAGTCGATGATTTATCGTTATCGAGTTTAGTTATCATTTTTGTTGAAAGAAGAGGTTTAACTGTTTGTTTTGTGAGTGCTGTGCTATTGTAAAACTATGCCTGGTAAAATCTGTGCGTTTCAAGGGTGTCACTTAAAAGAAGGTCAAGGAATAAGCCTGTTTGCATTTCTAAAGGATCCTAAACAGTAAGTACATTTGCACTGCTTTAGGATTGTTGACTAAAATTGTAAGGAAAGGTATCAAAACTGATGTTCAGTATTTAAAGAGACATAAAGGGATACATAAAAAAATACTGTTTTCTACTTCTATATTAGTAAGAACCCACTTACGCCTTACGCACTGTCTACTTTATCCGTAGAACTCTAATTACACACAGTATATTGTTAGAAGCCAAGCTGTGCGTAAGAGCAGATACGTCATTTTATAATGTCTGTATTAACAAGGGCAATTTATTAATTATTTATTAAGTAACGCACAATCAATAAAACATTTCACACATATTTTTATTTTATTTAATTTTTTTATGATTTTACGAAATTTGCTGGAAAGCTAAATACATGAAACACAGAAGATATTCATGAAAAAGGTACTTCTAACTAGGTACCCACATTTTTTATTTCAGTGTCAAGTATTTACTTCGTCGCTTTTGTGCTTCTTTTAGTGTAATAGGCCAACTGTCAAGATTTCTAGGTGAAGGACATATAATTTGGTCTCCATTTAATCAATGCTAAACTCGGGATTTTTTTTCGCTTTTCGTTGTTTGCTTTTCTCGGGTTTAAACTAGAAATTATGTCAACATACTAACATGACCTAACTAACCAAAAAATAATTTACAAATGGACTACACATTAAAAAATTATCCCAATTATAACAATTAATTCGATTTTAACAATTTAATAAATCGTACCTAGTACATAGTTATAAATAATATATGAGAAACATTTTGGTTTATAATAAATAATTTGTTCTTTCTAATTGAAACCAGCTGTAATTTTTATTAACTTTCTCTGTTTTTTTTTTAAATTTTATAACAATAATTTAATATCAATTAATTACAAATTATTGTAATTATGTATAATAGTAAAGGCATTTCCATATTGCTTTAGCTCTATTAAACATTATTTACAAAATAGAATATAATATTATAATAGTTGAATTTTTTAAATGTTTTTAAATAATAATGGGTGTATGAACAGCTAAATTGAATACAGCCACTGGCATAGCCACTAATTTTTATCCAATTGTTTGGTGATAATTTTTTTTTATATTTAAATTATTATTGCTGTTAAATTCCAGCTGCACTTAGTCCATAAAATTTACAACATTCATACTTTTCCTTATGCTGTATTTTAAAAATTATACTATCCTATTATAACGAGCACTAAGAAGTCTTTAGATGGAAAAATAATCTTTCCAGCATAACTTTAATCTTAAAATGCCAGTAAGTAATCTCTTAACTTTGATAACGGATTTATATTATTAACCAGAGATTCAACAGAGAACATGTTTCAAGCAAGCTTATTTCAAACTTTGATTTGGGATTGACGTGAGCCTAAAATTCAATTTAGCAAGCTTATATCTTTGCTTATGTTTCCAAATGGATTTGTTTACAAGTTGCGACATACAGTGCGTTCAAAGGAGCTTTCATATAATGAGAAAATATTCTTAGTGCCGTTACTTATGACACTGATTAACTGATTTGATAGACGATTATATACCGGCATTGGCACATTCAAAACCCTGATTATCATAATCGTCAATAAAATGTGTTAATCAGTGTCAAAAGTAAGTTTGGCAAAGTAAGTTGGTTTGTTGTTTGTTTGTTGCTTATTGGTTTTGTAAGTTAAGGCAAAACTACTTAATTCTGGGGACAACCGGCACTGTCAGTGTGACAACCTAACAACCAAAGGATTTATTTACAACAGTGTTCATGATTTAAGTAATAATAAAAAAATTATCTGTTAAAATCCGAATATCGATTTTCTGGCAAACGGTTGAATTGAAGTATGTGACATATTTCATGAAATATGTTTGGAATATTATGCAGAATCCAAAAACTAATTATAAAATAGGTGTATCTATTTAAGAAAATAAAGTAAACTGTCATAACTTGTTTTTGGGACAGCCTGTATACCGGGTGACTTCGTATAAACTAGCACCCCCCGTAACTTTTTTATTTTTTATCGTACGGAAAAAATAAAAAAAGTGACATGCAGGGGAAATTCTTTCCTTTCCAAATCTGCACTGTAGTTTTCGGTAACTTTGCATATATACGGGGGACGACAAAAAATATTTTTTTTTAACGGAGTGCCCTGTATATTTTCGGCTAAAATGAAAGATTTTTTTTTCCGATTTCAAATATACCATACAAGTTGACATTTGGTTCAGCCATTTTTGCGTTATTTAAGTTTACATTTGCATTGAATTTACATTATCTTGATATACGAACCGCGTAAGTTGCACTGACAGTTATTATTTCAATGACAATGTCAATTCAGAAACATTTGTTACTATTGTTTTCATGGCCGACTGTTCAAAAAGTTGTTGTACTCAGTAATCATGGTAGGGTATATCAAGATAATGTAAATTCAATGCAAATGTAAACTTAAGTAACGCAAAAATGGCTGAACCAAACGTCAACTTGTATGGTATATTTGAAATCAGAAAAAAAAAGATCTTTCATTTTAGCCGAAAATATACAGGGCATTCCATTAAAAAAAATACTTTTTGTCGTCCCCCGTATATTTGCAAAGTTACTGAAAACTACAATGCAAATTTGGAAAGGAAAAAATTTCCCCTGTATGTCAGTTTTTTTATTTTTCCCGTACGATATAAAATAAAACAGTTACGGGGGTGCTAGTTTATACGAAGTCACCCGGTACATGAAATAAGCTTCAAAAATGCACAACAAAAATAACAAAGTAATGGTTCCGAGCGGAATTTGTTCCAACTTTTACGTTCTCACAGTATGGCAACTTAAATGACCAACATCACACGAGGAAGGCGTAAAACAGAATGGTTTCTTGAAAAAGCAGTAAACGTTTCGCTTGGTGCTCTATGGGCGATGCGTGTATGACAGAAGCAGTTGTGCTGGTATTGAATTTATGGAGATTAAATTCTTCGGGAAATATGACTTCAGGAAGGTGGTTCCATGTATTTCATATAACATACATTATAACCTTACGGTTTTCAAAATATTCACATTTGAAATAGAAAATATTTATAATATAATAAAATAATATAAATAATATAAATAATATAATAAATTTTATTATAATAATTTTTTTGGTGTAATTATGTATAAACATGTTTATTACCTAAGTCTACTAGTTTTTAAGATATCTCAGTTTTTTTAATTATTTGTGGATGAATTAATCTCTATGCAGTTTTACCTTAGCTCCTGGACTAAAAGTTTTTTGTGATCATATAGAAAAAGTATCAGCAAATCTCAAGAAAAACCTTCAACTTGACATGAAATGTACAGTAGGGTGAAATGAAAAATTAGAAAAAAAAAATCGTTTCTATTTACTGTCACCATTGTCAAAGTCTTTATTACACGACACACTGCGAACACTGGAAGCAAAAAAACTTTGTCTTAAAGTTATTTCTTTCTACGCCATTTTTGTTTCAACTCTGAGTATTCATAATGAAATGTTTCGTCGCTATTTTACTGTGTATTGTTTAAAAAAAGTAGGAAACAATAAAATGCCAAGCATAAATGATTTCTCAAACAATCGAAATATTTTATTTCTGCTTCAAAATAAATACAACAGAGATCAAATAATATAGTTATTTTCCTCACAAGTGCGCAAAGTGATACTTTTCCGCACGCAAGTATAGTTGGACGAACGACGCGTAGCGGAGTTCGGATAAATTCTTGCGTGCGGAAAAGCACTTTGCGCACGTGTTAGGAACAACATTTTTCCTACGAGCTTCATATCAGATAACAACAAAAATAAAAATATGATAATTTATTCAATACTTTTTAATTTAACTTAAAAAAAAGAACTAGGTATAGTACAACTAAAAATTACATAACAAAAAAAAAAATAATAATAGAAAATTCAAAAATTTCATAACAATAAGAAATAATAATAGGAAACTAAATTATTTGTATATAACATTAATAACAAAAGGGCAATTGCTGACATTATGCAAATTGATAGCCGATGCAGTAAGTTTATTCAGTGGGTGGTTTATGGTATGGCTTGATGAGCACTGACTTGGCGTGGAAGGACAGCTGTTCAAATAGGTCGATGAAGGTGTTAACTCAGAAGGATTTATGTAGCTTGATGAAGAAGGGCAGTTGTTCGTGGCCAATATTTTGCTCGACATGCCCTTTTTTTGATTTGTCGAATCTTCAATGTAGCTCTCGGCGACAGTCGTCGATTTCCAGCCTCCGAGTCGCTTGACATTAGTGATTCCTGCTCCAGAATCGGCCAACATGGTAGCCGATGAACGACGGAGACTATATCCTGTATAATGCTTTGGATATTTCAATTGTAGATATGCAGCTATTTCCGAAGGCATTTTACAGAATGAATTTATTCCAATACATTGAGTACCGCATGTTCCTTGTCGATACTGCACAAAAAAGCGCTTGTGCGGAGTGGCTGGTTTTCGCAAATTTGCATATTTATGATAGAGTTGTCCCTTATTTGTTTTACTAGATAATACAAAGATTCTTAAAGTATTGTTTTTACTGTCAGGAATTTTCACGACTATCAAATTTCCTTTATCCTCTATGTGATCAACCATTATCTTGCAAGGCTCATCGCGCTTGCAAGCACCGGCCAACCCAACAATGGTGGCGACTTTTATTAGAAGGTAAATTTGATCAGGTCCATAAATCTGGAAACTTCAATTTTGTCAAACATTTTGGCCTTTTTCGGACGATATTCCACATTTTGCTTTTTTAGAAACAATGTTAGTTTGTTTATATTGCTTCTCGTATTTTTCTTGGGATTTAGCGGGCAATAAATTTAAATTTGCAGAGTTTGCGGCCTCTAGAATGGAATCTGGTAGCTCCTCGTCAGAGCTGCTAATTTTAACAGCGTTTATACTTTTTGAGGATATGATGGAAAGAAAAGTGTCGGTGTTTGTAGATTCTTGTTGACATAGAAACGGAGGAAAAATCTGACATTATATGCCAAAATCAACATGTACATTTATTGTTGCTTGGCAATATTATAATCATTTATTCATACGAGGTACTTAAAAAATAGATTTTTTTTTCGTTTTAGGCTGAAATACGAATATCGTGAATTACGATTAAAAGGTAAAAGAGAATACACTTGCAACGGCTTCGCACATTGCATAAAATTGTCTACAGCTACTAAAATAAATATAAATATTCCCTGCCAAGGAGATTTTTGAATAGTGCTGCTCTTCAGCACCCGGTGCGGATAAAAATCTTATCCGCACTAGTGCGAAAAAGTGTAACTTTGCACGCGGAAATGCGTGCGCAAAGTACTACTTTGCGCACGCTCGTAGGAAAAAGAATATATCGAATACAAAAAGAAAACGAAATTAATTTAACTTTCTAAAAGAGTATACAAAAGATACTATAAAAATATTATTTACTTAAAATAGTCTGCCCTTTTTTCAAATGATTTCAATATTTTCCTCAATTTTGTATAAAACCTTGGTTTGGTTCTGATGGCCACACACTGCAAGGGATGCTACCGTAACAAGACGTACGCAACGTTCGATCGCTTGAGTGCTGCATGGGAAATCTGGAAGGCTATCAAATTGTGATTAGGCGTTTTCTGATAAGGAAATTTCCATGCCATGCCAAAAAATCAACTGACAGTAATGAGAGGACTGCGTGAATGCACAAACTCCAGTTCGCTTATTGTCCCAAGCCTTCCCAACACGTCCAAGCTCGAGGTTGTTGTACGTTGGATTCTCATCTGTCAGCAAGGAAAGTAGTATGTTTGTTATGTATGTATGTATGTTAAATAGCACGGAACCACACCGTAGCATCGACAATCATGATATAGTTCATTAAGATGTAGCCGCAGGATTCCGTTGGCTCTATTGAGCCACCTTGCATGGGAAAGCCGCACGTCTAGTTCTTTGACTAAATATCGTAAAGGAAGTTTCTCAAAATGGAACAGGCATATCAACCAGTGAAGCAGACGTCCTAGCTCTTTTACTAATAAACGGATAACGCCATTGTCTGACCCAGTATGATTACCAGTGCCATTACAACAAAGCACAACACAGTCTGTTGTAATAGAGTCTTGCTGCTCCAAAAAAGTCATTATGGACTATCTGACATGCAAGGCACTTCGATTTTCTGGTACTACATATCCTAAATATTTGGAAGCAGGTTTACTTATTATAGAAACATGATTCTCTTATACGCTTCCTGTGGTACTTATCGCTGGTTCTTTCATTAATGAATGTTTGGTCTTTCATACCGTCAAAGAACAAGCTTAGTATTGAGGTATTAAGCGTTGTAAGCTTGGTTGTGGCACAAACACACAACCTCACTTTCGCAGGAAACTGATTCGGTTTAAATCCTAGCATTTCAGCAGTGTGTACTCGTGGCTCCTAATTACCTGGAATACGTTTTGGTCTAAATATACAGGAAACATCTTTGAAACAGTATTATAGTACCTAAAGAAAATAATGTAATTTTCAAGATTGTGTAGCAATTTTTCCAAAAAGTTATTCATCCCCTAGAATAACCAATGTACGTACTATTTCTTTATCAAACATGGAGGAATTGGTATAAAACGTAGTGCAACTATGAAATAGCAAATAAAACCAACATACTTTTGTCTAGGTCATATTGCCTTTAACAAAGCATTTACAAACCTATTAAGTCTTGAAACGGCTAATAAAGCGGGTAAGATTCATTAAAACTTTAATAAAATTGAATCCTATGTCCTATAATGTGCCACCAGTGATTCTTCGAAGCATTTAGAAGTCAATATTTCTAACTTAACATTTTAGCGGAACAGTGTGTATTATGGTAACGATTTTATTGCATATGAAACACTTAAACTACCCAAATTTACGTAACAAACTTGTGTTATTAAGGGTTAGAGAAGACGTATAGAAATATATCTCAAAAAAACACAATTCTGTTAAACTCATTTTAAAACTATGACATATACACTTAATAAAATACAACTTTATGATAGCTTCATCCTACCTACTTAAAGCTGTATGTATCCTTGCCACGTTAAAGCTTTTAGATCTAAAGTCCCTGACAAAGCTATTAGGGTTTAATTATACGTTTGATTTTCTCTTTTAAAAGTATTTTAAGAACACTCAGTATCAAACTGGCTATATCTTTTAGTTGTTACAGCGCTGTTACAATTTGTTTTAAAGCCTTTACAACTTTAAAGCTGAAAGTTTTATTTTTCGTCATTTTAAAACTACAATAAAACAAGCACAAAACTAACCGGAATTTAAAATGTTATTTGCGAATTGAGGAACAAAAATGGAAATATTAAAAAATTTTCTATTTTAAATGGAATACCCTGTATATTTTTATCTTATTTGATGATTAATTATTTGCTCTTTAAAGTTAAAGTTCGGTTTTTTACAGAGTTGGACAAATGTTCCGGAACGGTTTAATTACAGGAGAACGTGTATACCATATGTCAGTGACGTCATCGACTGTCAAGTGGTGATGCTATTTTTTTAACACCGTATATATTATTAAATATTCTAAATACTCAATAAATTTAAAACATTCTTCCTATGGCATACCACATGTGTGTAAATTTCTGTACTATTCTGGAACTACAGGCCAATGAAATTTGTTTTTTTTTTAAACTAGTAACTATTTTAAATAAACAATAATATAAAATGAAAGCTATTTAATTAAATGTTTGAAAGGTCACCTGACAGTGTCCAAGCCTCTCTAAAAATTGGAAAGCACGTTTCGCAAATTTTTACGAGAAATAGCATGAACAGCATCTAAAATTCTGTTTTTAAGGTCCTCCAAAGAGTTTGGGTTTTGTTAGGTTAATAACCCCAGAGGTAGAAATCCAAAGGTATTCAATCTTTAGATCTATGAGGTCATTCAATGAGCCCTCTTCTAGCTATCGAACTTCCAGGAAACGCTTGATTCAAATAGTTTCTTGCATGAATACCAAAATGCGACTGCGCCCCATCTTGCTGAAAACAAATATGATTTCCTTCTATTTAATTATTATCTTGGTCATAATGCAAAAAAATCAACTTTGGTCTAATTTTATTCCGAAGTATATCTAAGCAGTATTTAGCTGTCAAGTTTCTGTGAAGGAAGAAATTATCTTTATTATGGTTTCCAATATACCTGCCCAAACATTCAATTTTTGGGAATATTGCGTACCGACAGTTGTACCTATTTACAAAGCTATTAGGTTTTATGTTTATATAGTCTATTGATTCTTGACAAAATTGCATGCGCTTATCAGGTTCATCCTCTGATAGCTCTTGACACAACCGGGCGTTACAACGAAATATTTTATTTTTTTATAAATTATTCTAATGTATTATTCGCTGTCATCACATACGAGGGCAAGTTTTGGAACTGATGTCTGTGGTTCTTCTTGTAGGGCAAGCAAAACATCCAGGGATTTCTTGTCATTTGTAGCAGTTTTCTAGTTAATTCCATATTACTATTTGTATTATGCAGTAAAGACTTCTCCAGTGTATTCATCACGAGTGAACAAATTTCTAAGAATAACTGTTGGATAGATAGATCCGAACAGCGAACTATTTCAGACTTGCTGTCAATACTAGATGGATGTGTATTAGTCCATGGAGAGATCTCTCCATAGAGATTCTCTCAAGTGGACGCTTACCTTAAAAAGCTTGACAGCCATGAACAAAATTGGACCAAAATTCAAAATTCTATAAAATCTCACTTAAGTTGGAACCTTAATCGAAGGCCTTGGAAATCTTTCAGGGTTACTACCCGACTCCCGATTCTCTTATACTGCCAACTTACGGGATTGATACTGGTGGTAGCACCTGACGTTGAAGCTTCTTAGGTAGGAGTTTTTGGTTAATAAACTTTTCCATAACCTTTAATAAAAATGAAAGCAAGGTGGCTTTTTGTTTGGATGTAGCCGGACTCGCAGTATTCCAGCAAAAAGGAAATACTGTAGCAATTTTAAAATTGTCACTACTACTGATTTTGTGGGGAATGTTATGAAGTTAGAAGTAGTGCGCTCGCTTTTCTGTTGGTTAATTGCACAAAGCGCTGCAAGTAGGTTGACCATGTATTTCCGTTTCAGTCTCCGTCAAATCGCAGAATGCCCATTTTTCACTCTTGGCAATTTTATGGATAAACAAAATTGTTTGGAATTTTTTTTTTGTTTTTCATTATTTAATTTATGTTCTAGTAAAAAGCTCAGACTCTCGTATCGTTTTGATCTTTTGTAGTGTGTCTCTGTTCTCTTCTTTTTTTGGGGTTAGGTTGGGTTGGCAACACTTCAGTCAGCTTGTTGTTGGAGGAGAGGGAGTTTCTTCGGGGTTCTCGTGGCCTTTGAGCTCGCTTCTTAAAATACCTTCAGAAAGCAAGCTTGTGCCATCTTTTTGCCAAAAGACCACGAGGTCTCACCCCTCTTTTAGAGGTGGGTTCCTTTTATTCTTTTTTTGGGTTGTTGTTCTTGTTGGGATTCAGTGGGCAATTTTTTTTTCATTATTTTTAGGAGTTTGTTGGTGGATTGGTTTAGCCCTTTTCCGTTTTAGTTTTGCCGTTCACGGGGCTGTAAGGTTAGAAAACCACCTACCTCGTGTGCCCTAAGTAGAGACTTTAACGAGCTAGCATATTGCTCCTTCAGACGACGTTGCATTCCACCTGATCTACCAGGAGTAGCCCGGGGAAGAACCACATGGGGCCATCCTGATGAATTGATGTAGTTGCAGACTAGTGGTATAAAGATATCTGGGTGTAATTTTTTATTATTTGTTTACTGTATGTCATTCATCATAATTTTCACAATTAGCAATCTCAACTGTATGACCTTTTCTTTAACACATAGCTTTTTAATGTGAGGCTATCTTCGCAAGGGTAACACTTTTTTCACCATACAATATTAAAAGATTTACGAGGTTCTAGAATCTTCCCTGAGGTTATACCCAGTTTTTAATTTAAATCCTTGCGCCCGGAAAGGCTGTTTTTCTTTTTTATCATACTTAAATAATTTATATAATACGGTGTCCCGTCAATTCATCGTACGACATTTCACCGCGCGACTTGTCATCGCCGACAATTGAGCGCGCGACAATTCATCGCTACGACACTTCATCGCGCGTCAATTCATCGCAAATTCTTCTATATTTTTCATGAGTACCATAATTACTTAATCCTCTTCCTTGAAATACCAAAATTATAATATTTAAATTAGATACCTGTTAATGATTTTACAGATATAATTTCTATATTTTTCATTTTGGGTCATGTTGAGTACTATAATTACTTAATACTATAATTACCTAATCCTCTTAAGGGGTTAGTTCAGGTTTCCTGAATTAATATTCCCCGGTGAACTTAAAAAAAGCGAATTGGAACCAAAAAGGTGGATTAGATACCGTGTTAGCGCTGTTTAACCAATATAAGTCTATATATCTTCTGTTTTAATTGTTACAATATATATATAACAATACGGCGATAAATTATCGCACGATAAATTATCGTAGCGATGAATTGTCTCTGCGATGAATTCTCGGCGGTGAATTGTCGTCCGATGTATTGTCGCGCGATATGTTGACGCTAAATCAAATAATACAGGTCAATATTGAATTAGAATATTTTACAAATGATATAAAACTAAAATAAACCCATTTACTTTATAATAAAAACATTATTGTTTGTGTGGCAAAACTTTAGATTTATCTATTGTGTAGCAGCTTTCCAATAAGTATTGACATTCGGCATATTTTTCCTGATTTGGACTTCTGTCAAACCAGGTGGCGCCCAAGGCAAGCCAACGACGAAGGGAAGGTGTAAGTAACGGACCACGACTTAGTGCCTCCACATTAAGAGCTACCGTCAGCAGTTAGTGACAACCTGTTATCTATGACAAAAGGTTAACACTGTCAAAATACATACAGGGTTATGATAAAGAAACGGATCAGCCCGTTATATGGAAAACCGCGTATCAAAAATCGCTCGGACCCGTCAAATTTATTTTGTTGATATGCATTTTTTCTTTAAAGATATTGTACAGGGTAGATCATAAAAGTGCTACATGTGTCAACTTTAATTTTCTTTAATAAAACATATTGTATATTTTTGCATTTTCATATTCTACAATCAATTTTAGACATTTTTCATTAATCATGCCCTATACTTATCTTCAGCCGTTTACGAAATATTAACACTTTAATGCTGGTATGCAGCATTGGTATGTTTCTCGACATAGCATCGTTCTGAACTTAAGTCACAATCTTTTTTGGCTATGACAATTTCTTATTTAAGTTTAAGACGTCAAAAAATTACAGTGAATGTTAATCAAATTTGAATTTTGCTCTGTTGATATTTCATCAAAATGCGCCTCACCGAAGATGAGCGCATTGAAATTTTGATTATGTTGGGTTATGGAGATAAAAGTAGAAGTCACAGGGAAGTTTGTGATATGTTTAATGAAAAATACCCAAATCGCCCGCCTATTGGCCAATCAACAGTGTCTAGGGTAGCAAGTAAGTGGAGAACTTCCGGTACTATTAAAGCTAAATTTCTTAGAAAACTTAATGTTAACATCGCTTTTAAAACTAATAATTCAACAGGCACTACAATAAAAAATAATAAAACTAAAGTAAACAAAGACAATAAATCGGGAATTTATCAATTACCATGTAATGATTGCCCTAAAGCATATATAGGTCAATCTGGCAGAAGTTTTTTTAAAATAATAAAGGAATATTTTTCAAGCTATGTTAGGGAAAAAAACAACTCTAATTATTCCAATCACTTATTAGAATGCAATCATAAATTTAACTATAATTACCAAATTCTCCATACTGGATTAGATTTGGTGGATACCCTGGAAATAAGTAAACTTAAGAATACCGACCGCTTATTGAATTGTCAAACAGATTTAAATAAATCTCCTTTGTTAAATCTATTTAGGACCTGTCCTAATTATATAATAATTAATTGTTAGAAAAACCAGAATTTATACACTTTATACACCTTCGCTTTTATACCATTCATTCTTGAAAAAGCTACAGTGATAGCGAAACTAGTTGAATTTTATAATATAGTGAAATTAAAGTAAAAAGTGTGTTTCCTTTCTCATATAGTTTAAACATATTAATATCACTATAGGAAGATTCTCATAGCTAAAGCACAGAACTTGGACGGGACTTCGATATTCACCAAACCACCGTATCTAAATTTATACAAAAAAAAAGAAGTTTCATCCATACAAACCAGTATTTGTACAAGAGTTATTGGATGATGATCCTGATAGGCGAGACCAATTTTGTGAAATACTAACTTTGGATATACATTTTATTTTTAAAAATAATAATATTTGGAAGTGTGTTTTATTTTAAATAATTTATTTATTTACTTTGTTACTAATCAATAAAATTACCAACATGTTTGTATATAAATATTGTTTTTAAAACATAGGTTTACCCCTGAATCATATAAAGATAAAAGGGTTTGCACTGATTGACACCGGATTAGGATTATAGGTTGGGAAATGATTAGAGATAATATTGTTTGAGCCCATGTACATAATATATATTATATATATAAGCAAATACCTACGAATAGGGTTGTTTAATTTTTTACCAGATATAGGACCGAAGTAAAAATGGATAATAACAGCTTTATTTCTTACAGTAACTCTTCAAAATATTGGTAAGTTATTTTTAACATGTTGTCGATTTTTAGGTGAAACTCAACTAAAAATACCCTAAATATTTTAAATAGGCGTAAAGAAACTATATAATCTTTAAAATATTGTAGCAGGTTGTTTGAGGCTAGTTGAAAACAGGATATTCAACTAACAGATAATAACGCAAGATTTGTCCAAATAATTTGTTTTTCAGATGAAGCTACGTTTTGTTTAAATGGTCAGGTTAATAGACAGAACTACAGATACTGGGCACAGGAAAATGCTCACTGGTTCATAGAAAATCACACCCAGTATAATGAAAAGGTTAATGCTTGGGCGGGCATTGTTGAAAATAGGATAATCGGACCATTTTTCTTTGATAAGAGTCTCACTGGATAAAGATATCTAAATTTCTTTCAAAATGATCTGGTTCCAGCTCTTGCCACACTGTTTCCAGATGATAATGATCCTGATTTACCAAGTTTAACCTCATGGTTTGAACAGGATGGTGCTCCCCCGCATTATGCTGTTCATGTAAGGGAGTACTTAAATGCAATTTTTCCGGGGCGGTGGAGAGGTAGACGGGGGTCAATAGAGTGGCCACCCAGATCGCTTGATCTTAATCCACTGGACTTTTTTTTATGGGGCTACGTCAATAACTTAGTTTATAAATCTAAACCCATCTCGGTAGATACACTGAAGGAGTCTATTCGACGAGTAATAAGAGATATATCTCCACAAGTAGTACTAAATGTACAACAGGAATTTCTAGATCGATTGATCTACTGCAGAAGAGTTGGTGGAGGACATTTTCAACATCTTATAAAATAGTTTATTTTCATTCTTTGCTGTTTGTTTATTTTGTTTTAAAATTGTTAAAAAAATTAAAATTGTTAATATTTCGTAAACGGCTGAAGATAGTATAGGGCATGATTAATGAAAAATGTCTAGAATTGATTGTAGAATATAAAAATGTAAAAATATACAATATGTATCATTAAAAATATTAAAGTTGACACATGTAACACTTTTATGATATACCTAATATCTTTTTTCAAAAAAAAAATGCATTTCAAAAAAGTGAATTCGACGGGTCCGAGCGATTTTTGATTAAGTAGGCGGCTTTCCATATAAAAGGCTAATCCGTTTCTTTATCATGACCCTGCATATTTTTCATAACAGATATCATTAAGACAATATTAGCCCCGCAAAGTATCTTTCTATTCTCTGAATCAGAAGTTTACAAGTCTTCTAAGCTGTAGATATTTTTAAATAATTAATCGTGCAGCATTTGCTGCCTGTTGTCAACTAAGTATTTATCCCTCAACCTCGCTACTCTCTAGGATAAAATTATTTGCTCGAAATAAGGCAATATTTCATACCCTCAGTTATTTAAATATATTTTGCATAACTCTCGCTAATACTGCGACCCATTTATCACAATAACAACTTAAAATATTCTCTAGAACAGAAAGCCTCCCCTTATATACTTGAAAAAGACCCATATATTAGTAATATTAACTCAGACAGAAACTTCAGGAAGTTTCTAAAAGGGAAGTGCATTGCGTGCCGAGAGGCGAGACAATCACATTAGGCGCTTTCGGAAAGGGACTTGAGACAATAAAAGAACATGCTATTCACCTGACAACGGTTTATAAAGGGAGCTTTCGGTGACTCTGCTCTTTATTTGCTGAATTTTTGTCGAAAGTGACTGTCGTCGGATTTACCCTTACAATTTTGAGTTTGTTCCTGTGTTCTTATTTTTTTGCAGGGATTTTTTCCGTGAAAACAGGATGACAATACCTTTCGACGAAGAAATACTATTATTTGTTTTACTCTGGTATTACGTTATTTACTAGATTTAAGGTTAGGTTTTCAGCGTATTTAGAAAGCATAATAGAGTATAACTACAGCTGGGGTCTAGGACGAATGGGCGCAAGTATACAGTAAACTTATAGGTATTAAGGAAAAAGTGTTACCCAGATTCCAATTCACCGATCACCTGATTTCTATACTTTTTCATTAGTTTACTTAAATTAGTCCTCTACCGGATGATGCTTAGTTCATTAGATCCAGTGCCGGTGTTAACCAACACGAGGCTCTGTGCCGTGTAATTCTTGCGAGGGCTTCGCGGTTAAGAGTTAATTTCACCCGTGACCTAAAGAGGTGAAAGATGATATCTTAAAAAATTTTTTACCGATACGATACATTTGGACGTCCATAGCTAGCACTAATAAATGCACACCATATAGTATATCGATTCTTGGATTTTTTTCAATTTTTATCCAAGCGCGTCGCCCTGGGCGGTCGCCTAGTTCTGTCACTCTTAAAACCGCTACTGATTAGATCATGTGCTTTTTTTTTTAAGTCTTCTGTATTTTACTCCTATTAGTTGAGTGTGGTACGGTTGAGCAATTATCTATTTGAAACTTGATTTGGAAGAGGGCTTTCTTGATGGGAGACGTGGTAAGTGGGGAAGAAGTTGCTTTTAGTCTTCGGGGAGTGGATGGTAAATCATAGAGGAGGGCGCGGTTTTAGTAGAAGCCAGTCCCTAGGAAGTTGATATGGCTTATGTTGTATAGAGTGAATGTGTGATTGTGTAATTAGATGATTTAATGATACGTCTATCCGTTTGTAGTAGTTAGCGATGAGCTTGTCGATATGTTTTGTAATAGACGACATTCGTAAGTCATCGTATAGCAAGGGGCATTTGTAATGATTTTTAAAATTCTGTTCTGAAAAACTTGAAAGTAACTTTTTGTAATGCGTATTATTTATGGTACATATCGGTATACCATACGTATGGACGGATTTCTTTTAGACACATTTAACACCCTCTTTTTACTGTACATTAACGATCTTTTGGAAAAAACTAAAAATACTATATATAGCGTCGCTGATAATAGCACACAAGTTTCATCTTTTTCTTTGTATGCTCGAACATCGACTGCCAATAGATATCTCTATAGATAGCGAAAGGTCTCACATCGCAACAAAGACCTGGAAGAAATTCTGTCTTGGGGTGGACACACGTGAACCGTCTCCTGTGCATACGCATCGCTCGCAGAGCGACAAAATTAATCCTGTAGTGCTGTGTCTGATAATAACAAAAAAGAGGACAGATCTGCATGGTTATTAGAGTAAATGGAGACAAAACTGTAAAACATTTACATGGTAGAAGGATTTTAATAAGGGGCCTTAAAGGCTTAAATTTAGTTGTTTGTGTCTCATGCCGTGAGATAATTCAAAAATTGTAAAATAAGTCGGGAGTAAAATCACGTTGTCACATAAGTATCACTTGTCAGTTTTGAGTGACAATCTGCCCAAACGCTTTGAGATTAATCACTGAAATTCCACTAATCAATGATTTAAACTGCCCAGAATCTATGTTTAGTTTAATTAATGATTAGCGGTCTTTAATCATTGTTTAACAGACGGCACAACATATATTTCGAGATAATCATTGGTTATCGTTTTAATCAATTCTTAGGCAACCGGCCTTATCGTCATTGAGTCGGATTTTTCACTTATCTAACAATGACTCCAAGAGTTTTATTTGGCGCTGCAGTCTCGAGATTACTATTCTTAACTGCTTAGAGATAGCGGTTATCGCGGTATCGTGAGCGTTAAATGTGGTGACACAAATCAAAACAAAAATTCGAGGTGGGAGTGATCCTGTTCAACATCAGTAAAGCATTCGACAGGGTCTGGCACGACGGCTCGATCCTAAAACTGATAAAATCGAGTCTACCTGTATATCTCGTCAAAACAATAATATCATTCCTGGAAAACAGAACATTCGCTGTGTTATCGGAAAACGAAGTTTCATCAACAAAACAAATAACGGCAGGGGTTCCGCGATGGCATAGCTGTAACCGAACCCGCCAGAAGGCCGCCACCAGTAATCGAAAAATTGCAACATCACGTAAATCTCATAGACAAATGGCTGGGCAACTAAAGAGTTCGGCTAACCGACGCTAAAGCTCAGGCCATCTTTCTGACAAAGGCTAGAACAAACCTCTCAAATACTAGGGCCAAAGTCAAAAACACACCCATAATATGGAGTGACAATATTAAATTACATTTTGACAGAAAGATTAACTAGAGTCTCAAAGCCACCCATAGACTTAAAACCGCGAACGCACAAACAGCTGCGCTGTACCCCCTCCTTAATATATATAGCAAAGTTAAGCTAAAAACTAAACTTAACCGCTACAAAACTATGATCATGTTACGTGGTGCACGATATCTATGACTAATCACAGAGATATCAAACTTTCCAGAACAATATTCTAAGAATGATCACCAATGCGCCCTTTTTCACCCCAATAAGACTATTGCAAGTTTTGCACAGAGACATAAAAATAGACATCTACAAACTCACCTACACAAACTACTATAAAACCGCAGACCTCTTAAACAACGCCCTAATCACACAATCCAATACACGCTCGCCCTTCCCTCGCACATACAAATTGCCACGCGACTGGCATACACCGTAAATATTCCTTTTCTCATGAAAAGCAAAAACGAAATCATCAACAGGATCACAAACTAATTTCATTTAATTAAAACGAAAACTACACTACAAAGAAATGAGAGTGAAAGGCCCTGCTTATACTCAGAAGCACCAATCGATACAAGATACCCTGAACTGACGAGATCCAAAGAGTTTAAAACCGATGTACAGGTAGCAGCAATATAGCATCCTATCATTGGAAATAGAGATTAATTCCTTTCTTTCTGGAAGTTTCTGCAATCTCAGTTTATATTTCAGGACTAATAGTGTTAGTCAAAATACACCAAATCTCAGCGCTCGTTGGGGCATATAGCCAAGGGAATAACTGTTTTAGCATAACTTGGTTAATCCTTACTGTATAAGGTCTCAGCAAGTCGCTACAAAACAATATACACAAATATACATATTTATATGTGATATTATTATTGTCTCTTATCAAGTAGTCAAATAAAGTCTACCAGATGAATATTGCATGTAGACCCAGTATGCCTTGTTAAGTCCTACAACTAGTTGGTTGTATTCGATAGTTCGAAACTGTCAGATACTGATGGTTTTGGAACAGACCAGTGGCGTAGCCAGCATTTTGGGGCGGGGGGGGGGGGGTGAACTGTCGGAGGGGCGCAGACTGCGGAGCTAAAGCGCCGCAGGCAAAAAATTTTTGAGACCACGCCCAAATTTCGTGGGAATTCACCTTGTTCATGCTCCCTAGGGAACAGAGGTCTGGCCCCAAATTCGCTATATAAAAAAAAATAAATTTAATGTGATGGGACGCTCTCAAAACCGGTTTTATTAAGTTTATTTCCATCGCTTTTCTTTACTAAAAATAAAATAAGACCGATCTTGTTTTTTAAGAATTATTTTTTAAGTAGTAAAGGCTACGCCACTGGAACAGACCTTATATTATCACAATGCTGGCCACAAGCAATTATGGGATTAATGCACGATTTTATAAGCTCGTGTTAAATGTTGAATTAAAGTGCAGGGTTAATACTGGGATTAAATACAAAGCCCATACATACAAAAAGAAGACCAAGAAGACGAATACAGAATTGTAATAATCGAAATTTTAGTATTTTAATAAATCTTCCAGGAAGACATTAGCCCACCATGTAGAATGAGAACGTCGCACTGTTTAAGTGTTTAACTCCGGTGCACTTAAACAAAATAGGGGTCAAATCAGACAACCTATGTGATTGTGGAGAAGTCGAAGATTTAAATCACATCATTTTTAACTGCAACTTAAGAAGAAGGGAAGACCAGAAATTATATGAAGAGCTAGCCAAAACCCTAACATCACCCATTCAAATAAATGACGTAAACTAGACCCACGGGTAAAGAAGCTAAATTGGTTTTAACATACCTAAACATCAAACTATAACGCCGCAAAAGTTGAGAACCGCATAAATAAACCAACAGTAGAAAAATGCTCGCATATGAGCTTTGCATGGTAGTAATTAGCGTAGAGAATGATAGGTTTTAAGTATGATGAACTAAAAATACAATGTAAAATAATATTACAGAAGAATTTGCGCCTTCACCAAGGTTTCAAGGAAGAATAGCGACCATTTAGGGGACCAGCGAGATCAAAATTAAGACAAAAGCTAGATACAATAGGTTGCAAGCAAAAGGGATGGGTAATAATAATCCAGACACCTCCAAAGGCACATCCTGTACAAAATACAATAAACATTTAAAATAAATTCCATAGCGGGCTGATTGTCGCCAAGACAGGCGGCCATTGCAACTAAAACTAAGACTAATTAACCTTACTAGTTTAATTTAATTTCACAAATTTAACTCTTTCTTTTTTCTATGATTTATTTCGTTCGTTTTATTATAATAAATGGCTAACTTTAAAACCAGAACACGTTACACTTTTCACAAAAAGAAGTTAAAGCCCCTGTAGACTTTGTAGAAAAGCACAACTATATATTGGAATTAGAAAATAAAGTGCTTATCCGATCTGTATGTTCTTTTCATGGTAAGATAAAACATAGAACGTCTTCAAATATAATATCTCCAATATCTTAATTTTTAAATGCAATATATCTACCTAGGATGTCAGTAAAAGCTATACTTTTCATACAACCGCTAAACATAATTATTGGTATAATTGTTCCAAAGTCAGTTTGATGACAGAAAGCTTCGATTGGGCTTCAAAGGGACCGGCATCATAATCGGGCTTGTCAGATCTTTTTTTTTTAATTCTTTAAGTTTTTATTATTAAAAGTATCCTTTTATATCAGTATTTAATTGATAGTCAGTAACTCTCTTTAAAAGCTAGTTTGCAAATGTACTTTGAACCAAGAAATTTCCAATGTCAATGAAAGAAGGAACAAGCTATTCATAATTATTATAATAATTTTTTTTGTACTTCAGAAATATTATTTACAGAAAAATAATTTATATCAAACTAAAAAGGAATTTCACTGGTGTTAAACAAAAAAAAGTAAACAATTAACAAACCCTTATGTTTCTCCTACACTTACGAAAACTTTGTAGAACTGGCAACACCCTGGCGATAGACCGTCGAAGCCCGCTGGCAATTTAAAGTGCGAACTATTTTTTCCGAGTAGAAAAATTAACAGAGCAGCTTATAAATACAAGTTTATATGCTGTAGACAAGAACAGCAAATAGTTAGAGGTTCTGTTAATTAGGTGATCCCTTATCAGCTTTAAAATCAGTTGATGTTTAAGGTATGCGATATTGGGAATCGAGCAGCGGCGTGACTGGTTGAATCGATTTATTATAATTTACATACTTCATTTTCTGCTATAACTATGTGGTTTTAGACAAGTACATTTTTACTTAGTACCTATATTTTATTATATCAGTACGGTTTTTTAGCGACAATTTGAAACAGATCAAGGTGAATTACCGCAGGAATATAATGAGTCGGTGTCAGAGTCGGCCATCGAAAGCGAAATAAGTCCGGAATTAAGAAACAAAGATTCACGTGCTCAATGTCAACGCATTATTTTAAATATGTACGCGTGTTTAAAAAAAGAAAATCCGGGAAAAACTGAAAATGCTCTTTGTACACGAATGTACTTGTAATGAATTAACACAACTTGAGCTTTGTAAGAATTTATAACGTAATTAATTTGGGGACTGTAAAGCGTAAACCAATAAATCAATAATTCAAAACGGCTGACAATACTACAAGGGATTTTATTCTGCGAACTATTTACAACTTTTACGAGGATAATATAGTGCTTACTTAAGAACTGGGTCGTGATCAATTGCGAGGTTACCCTGATTATAAGTAAAAATCTTTAGAAACGTCGCATGGTGTTGTGCCGAAAGGTAGCTTTAAACATAAAAAATTAGATAATCTAATGGTTGTAATGGAACCCCCGCGTATCATTGAACTACGACATGACTATTTGCGCAAAATAAGGGAGTACCATGAATCCGATAACAGTTTAATTTATTTAGACGAAACTTGGTTTGGTACTCATGATGTTGTTAAGTATGGTTGAGTAGACAGTACAAATTGTACTTTTGATACACCGTGTTCGAGAGGAAAACGCGTTATCATACCGGAAGTAAAGATGGCTTTGTACCTAATGTGTTGCTCTTGTCAGCAAAAAATATCACTCAATAATTAATCTCAAACTTTAAGCGCAGTTGTTCTTGATAATATTCGGTAGGTAATAACGCAATGAGTACCGATGTATGGAAAAATTGCATCGCTCATGCTATAAAAACAGAAAATGGATATTCCGTTCACCACCTATAGCGCCAGTAGTAATCCAACCTGGAACGATTCTACTTCTGAAAGTTCTGGCGATTCCAGTTATTAAATTGTTAACACGTATCTTAAAAACTTGTTATATTACAGAACGTTTACTGTAATTCTGTTGATGCGATCAATTTGTTGTTAAAATATATGCAGTGAATTCTAACTAGTAACTGTACATTCCAACTAACATAGTTCCTGCCCCTATCCTCTCTCGGTAAGGAAAACTCATACCTCCTGATGGTCCTGGCTGGACAAAGACAATTTTTTTTGTAAATTGTTTACGGCAAAATGAGCATTTTTTTTACCGAAAGACCATCTTAAAAATAGTAAATGCATGTGTTCTTTGCAGGCGAATTTACGTGTACAAACCTCCTATCATCTTATCGATATTAACTATATTTTTAAATTGTTGGCAAATTAGCGGTTTTCTTTACAGAAAGATTATTTTAAAAATATTCTCTGCAGACGAAGTCACGGGCACGAACCTTTTATTGAGATAAACTATTAGTCAGGAATCACACTGAGCGACCATGATCGACCGTCCGCGATCGACCGGCTACGACCAACAGGAGAAATAGTTCAAATTCACAGTTCTAAGTCACACTGATCGACCGACCACAACCGACCGCTGTTATGAAAATGTCATACCTGAGATTTTAGGTTACGTATATTTCACAGAAATGTTTACAAACTAACCTTTATTGTTCTGTGTATTTTACACACAATATACTAGTATTACTAGTAATTAAAATATCTTATCAATAATTATTAGCTAAAAACAAAACCAGCGTCACAAAGTTTAGTTAGGTTAGAGTTAGGACGCGCACGCCACTTCCACTAGTTCCACTTGGTGTAAAATAAAAAATAACTAAAACTTTGTCATGCGCATTAAATGGGATAGTCCGCGACCGACCAAAATTTCCAGCAGGTTGGAATTTCAAACACGGTCGTCGTAGGACGGTCGCGGACGGTCGAGGACGATGGTTCAGTGTGATCTTTGTGGTAAGAATGTACGTGTTGGAAATTTGGTCGTTAACGGTCGGTCGCGGACGGTCGATCATGGTCGCTCAGTGTGATTCTTGCCTTATGAACGAGCTGTAATATACAGGGTTATCTAAATTAAGTGTTCACCATTGGTAACTTTGTTATTATCATAAATACAGAATAGTTTCAATAAGCAAACTATTAGTATTTTTAACGCTCACTGAGATGGAAGAATAAAAAAAACAAATGAACATCACGTTTCCGAGTTTGGACGAAAATTACGATTTTTTTTAATGGAAACCCCCGTATATTATATTTTTTTCTGTTAGAACTTTAAGTTTTAAACAAAAAAGCCTATAAGTAATTTTTTTCTAAAGTCAAAAATGACATTACAATTTTTAATATTAACAGTAAAAATAGTAAGATGGCTATGAAAGCCACGTGATCTGAACGATTTGATGGTATTAAGATAAGTGATGAATCGCAGAAGGCAGAAATGCAGTTCCATATCAAGGAGGCTTTGGAAAACAATGATAACGCTATCAAGTAATGTCAAACCTTAGTATGCTTTAAGAGCTCTTATCAGTGACCTCCATTAAGGTGAAAAGGTTTGACAAACTACAAGAAAACTATTGAATAGAATTTGTTAAAATTTTGAATTTAGATTCGCAATTTGGTGCTGTATGACTATATGGTCTTGAATTTAAAAAAAAATATATTTTTTTTTAAAACGATAAATATAGGTGAAGCTGAGAAAATGTTCCCATACAGTCTTTTTTAAAAGTATTTCCTCAACTATCTACAATTTCAATTAATTTTATACCTTTTTTTTAATGTGAAAAAACGTCAAACCGAGTTTTTGAGAAAAAATACCTAAAACCGGAACTATCTAAAGCGATTTGGCAACACTGCGGTTTATCTAGCCAGTCCTGACCGCCACTCGCCGCTCGGAGCGGTAAATTATATTAGTCTCGCGGCGCGGCGACGAATGTAGGAATAGCCATGTTGCCTGATTGTTCAATAACACTGACTTATCCTCCTTCGCGGCAAATTCCCAAGTCGGACCACGCGGTTCACTGAATATGCCCCTTAATTCGTTTTTCGCTTATAACTTTTGTTGTGTCAATTATTAATTAAAAAAAAATGGTTTTCACCCGTCAGGAAAAGTGTGATATGCTAGCTTCTTACTTAGTATGCAGAAAAGTCTCTTCCAGAGCAAAAGAATACTACGCTGGATTATATCCACTTCGCATTCAACCACATGAGAGATCTTTTCTAAGACTGTACCGAAAATTTAGAGGCAATGAGAGTGTTTTTGCCAAAACAAGGACAAATAAAAATTTCATAATAAGCGAGGCCACGGAAATCGCAGTTATCGCATATTTTGAAGCCTACCGTAATAATTCAATACGAGATATTGTCAAGGACTCTAATTTGTATAATAGAAAAAAATCATCATTACTGATCAAGGAAAAATCTTTTGTTAGTACATCCAAGAGCTCCACAAGTCCGTTTCAGTTTTATCGTTTGGTGCGGCTTAATTGGTTCCAGAATTGTCCGTCCGTTTTTTTATGAGGGCACCCTTACTGGTGAAAGATACATTGAATTTATGACTGAAATTCCGAACAATTTCTTAGATGAACTGGACCTTATAACTAGACTGAATTTGCATTCTCAGCAGGATGGCGCACCTGCGCACAACTACAGGTACTTATCAACTTTTAAGTACTATTCTTAATGATCAATGGATAGGCACAAATGGCCCTATTCAGTGGCCTCCCCGATCACCGGACACGATCATGTTGGTTGCTTGATTTCTTTTTATGGGGTTTTTTAAAGAACCAAATTTACAAGAGAAGGTACGAAAACGTCGACGCCTTAAAGACTGCAGTTAGGGAAAAGATAAGCCAGATAGATGGTAGGACCATACTTAAAGTAGTTCGAGCTGTTCAGAAACGTGCACAAAAATGTATTGAAGAACGGGGTGTGGTGTTCTTGAGCATCTTCTAAAAAAAATTTGTGATTTTTTATTTTCATTTTCTTATAAATGTCAAAAATAAAGCTTGTAAAACTTACTTACCTGTTTTTGTTTGAGCTTCATAACCTCATTAATTTTCATCACAGTAGAAAATTACTTATAAGCTTTTTTGTTTAAAACTCAGAGTTCTAACAACAGAATAAAATATTATATACCATTCCATTTAAAAAAATCTTAATTTTCGTCCTAATTCGAAAACGTGATGTTCATTTGTTTTTTTTTATTCTTCCATCTTAATGACCGTTAAAAATACTAATAGTTTGCTAATTTAAACTATTCTGTATTTTTAATAATAACAAAAATACCAATGGTGTCGAAAAAACTAATGGTTGTAAATAAAGCAGTATGGAAACCTCGGTGAAAACTTTAATTTTGTCTCCAGATAAAAGTTTATTTCGATGCATTGCTTCCCTTTAAACCAGCCATATCAAACTCAAAATCACTGGTTGGCCAAAAGCATGAAGACCATAGACTAGGTGGGCCGCAAAACCTAATCTTAAAGAAGACAAACTACTGAAAATCTTAACGAAAAAAAGTACTATTATGTTAGATTAGAAGTATATTTATTAAATTTCCAATAAAAAGGACATTACAAAAACTTACAAACATTAACTTCTTTTGCCAGATATTTGACATCTTTTGTCTTTAATTAAGTTGTCTATTTGTGGCGTGAATTTATCGGCGGAAATAACTTTTAAAACTGCGTCCAAGTGTGCGTCCGTCAATCGCGATCTTGCGGGAGATTTGTTTCCTTTCATCAAAGAAAATAATTGTTCACACTTATAGGTACTTCCAAACATTGACAGGATTTTACAGGCAAATTTTCTCATTTCTTGGTATTGAAAAGGCAAGTACTTATAAAATTCGAATGTACCAACACTATCAAATTTTTCTTTTAAATGGGTTTGACACTGAATCTCAATCACTTCCATCTGCAAGTGAGGGGGAACTTTATCAATATCGATAGTGAAAAGATCAGTAAATAAAGAAAAATTGTTTTCTTGGGACTTAAAATCCTGAAAACGCTTTTCAAATTCTGACAGAAGGCTTCCCATTTTCTCTGTATACATTTTGTATGATATTGGGCCACTTGTACTTTCCTGATACGCCTTGCAAGTCGGAAAATGTGACAGATTATCCACCGCTAACTGGTTTTTCCACAGCATCATCTTACACTTGAAAGCTTTAACATGATCATGCATATCTGTTATAACTTGACGTGGTCCTTGCAATTTCGTATTTAAGTCCGACAAGTGTTTTGTGATGTCTACCATAAATGAAAGATCTTGTAAAAAAGGTACGTCGGATAATAAGCTGACATCTTGTTCTTTCACTTCCATGAAAAGGCGTATTTCTTCTTTGAGTTTCCAAAACCGATCGAGAACCATAGAACACGAAAGCCATCGCACTTCTGCATAATAAGGTAAACCAGTGTACTCACTTTCTAAATCACGTAAAAACGCAGAAAACTGTCGCTGATTCAAGCCACGTGACCTTATGAAGTTTATCATTTTTTTCACTGACTTTAAAACGCTTTCCAACTTGATCACTTTTGAGCATAAAACTTCTTGGTGGATTATGCAATGAACATGATGAAAATCTGGTTTGTCACTGCCCGTTTCTCTGATCTTTGTTTGTAATATTTTAATGAAGCCATTATTTACTCCAGTCATTGAAGGAGCTCCGTCTGTTGCAACGGAACACAGTTTTGACAAATCTAAATTGTACTTTTGCAGAAGTCCATAAACAGCATTGAAAATATCCTCCCCAGTTGTTGTATCATGCAATGGTACTAATTCCAGTAATTCTTCATAAACGTTGATATCTCTATCAACAGCACGAAGAAAAATAGCGAGTTGCGCCACACCACACACATCTGTACTTTCGTCACAGGCAATAGAAAATGCAATGAAAGAGTCTGATTTTGTTTTTATCTGTTCGCTTATATTGGCAGCCAACTCGGTAACTCTTTTAGCGACAGTATTCCGGGACAAGGATATATTTTGAAAAGCCTTCACGCTCCCGGGACTTACAATTTCCGCGGCCTTTACAAGGCACTCTTTTATAAATTCACCTTCAACAAATGGTTTTGAGTGTTTTGCGATCAACTCCGACAGTACGTAGCTCGCTTGAACGGCAGATTCATTTTCTTGCTTTGGACGTGTAAACATAAGCTGTTGATCTTTTAACCGTGATTTTAACTCTTTTAACTTTTCGTTTCTAATCATGCCTGTATACTTGTCAAACTTAGTTTTATGACTATCATAGTGACGTTTTATATTATATAATTTTGGGACACCGACTGTACTGTTACAAATCAAGCAAATAATTTTGTCTTTCACTTCACAGCAAAAAAACTCTAATTCCCACTTTTCTTGAAAGATATGATGCTCATCTCCAAGTTTCCTCTTACTTCCACTTGGTTTTGAAACAGACATGTTAAAAACTTTATCCGAAATAAATAACAATAAGTACTGTTACGTGTTGTAACAATAAGTACGCAACTAAACTCGCAATTCTATCGCAACTGACTCATAACTAACTGAACAACTGAACTCAATCGAGCGGTATTGGCTTATATACGGATTGTGATTTCTCGACAGTTCTTTCCAGAATGTTCAGGTAGCGTCATCTGTATTCTCGCGCGATAGAACTTTCCGGAACAAGCCAGGCTTTTAGGTTGAGCGCGCATCTTAGTTCATGCTCCTAAACATAGATGGCACTATTTGGGCCATTTTTTACCAATCGTAACAGTACTTTATTTTCGGTTTTTAACAGGCTCGCGGGCCGCATTACATGGCTGTTTTCAAAATTGATTCGGGGCCGCAGGAAAATGCTCAGTGGGCTGCATGCGGCCCGCGGGCCGCATGTTTGACATGGCTGCTTTAAACTAATCTCTCAACGGAAATAAAATACTTTCCACCTCGGTTTGTAATTCCAGAAGTTCAAAACGTGGTTGGATTGCGGGATATAAAACAAATCCGTAATCCAACAGGATTACTGGAATAAAAATAAATCTTAGGCCACCAATTGCTGATATAAATGTAATCAAATCTTATATTATTTCTTGATTACGAGTGTAATCAGTCATTCTATTGTAAATATCACAGAATAATATGCCCATCTCTAGCTGTGATTAATTAGTTATTAAGTAGATTAGATTAAACAGTTTTAATAGTTCACTATATTATTATTTCCTCCTATATCTTTGAAATTTTTAAACGCACGCTATATACCTCACCGGCGGCTAATGTGTGAAAAAAAAATATTCCAGATAAGTCTTCCTGTGAATCTGTTTCGAAGGCATAAAACAAACCCACATGTTATATCATAGTTCAAAATGTGGGACTTATTTTGCCAAGATTAATTATTTAAAATCAATTTTCAAAAGTAAAAAACCATTACTGTGACATTTTAATTACTTTACTTTTTAAGTTAATTGTTAACTACTATTATTGGCTTAAAACGTTTAAAATCAAACTTTTAGCCGTCAAGTTACAAATTTAATTAAAAGCCTAAAACCCCGGCCATGTCAAAACTGTGGGTCTCGTATTGTATTAAACTTTTAGTTTTAATTACTTTGTTACCTTGCGCAGTGAATATTTTTGTAGTTAGGTTTTAAATTGCAATTTATTCAAGTCGGTATGTAAATTTGCAACTCATAAAATAAAGTCGCTTATGTACAGAAAGTACAGTATATTATAATTATTGTAATATAAGGAATTGCCGACACTACATTTGAAAATGTATAATATCATGATTATGTTTTTAAACGAATATGGAAATTTATATATACATGGTGACAATTTTAAAACTTTATTCATACACGGGGGAGTTAAAAATGAGGTATTTTGTAGACCATCCTCGCCCACGCCTTAAGCACTACCTTTATCCTCTATAAAATTTTAAATTTTATCCATCTATTGATATCAAAAGTCACATTTTAGCAGTATCTACAAAGTAAAAATTTAAAATTGCCAGAACTGTGCCGAAGCATCTTAAGAATTGAAATTGACGGATGTTTCAATAACATTGTGCATTTTTGGCTTCCTAAATGATCCCAAGCGAAGAACGGAACAAGCCTCAGTTATACAGGATGTTAGGGAATAGGTTTAGAAATAATTTTCAAGAAAAAGTCCTTGGAATAAATGTCTAAAGGCGAACAATTCTTTCAAAAGAAATTACGAGACTATGGGGCGTTGGCAATTTCGGCCCCGGCCAGGTAGCAACCAAATTTTGACAGGAACCTTCGGCTCCGGGTCATGTTTTTATAACAGGCATTTTCGGCTCCAATAGTCTAATAATATAACATTTTAATTTTTGAACCATTTTAATATTTTTTTATGGTCTTTTGGGTTTTGGATCATTTATGAAATCAAAATGCAATGTATGGCTTGCATATTCCGGTTTTTTATTTCAAAATTAAATTTCATCACTTACACAAAATCTAATAATTACTTGTTGCTACTACAGGAACTACAGTTTTTACAAAATCTAACCTAGAGATATGCCCTAATTGGAAGGGGTCTAGGACTATTCAGCGCAGGCGTTTCAGCGCCGCCGTTTTAGAGCCGCCGTTTCATCGCTAGGACATTTCAGCGCCGGCACATTTCAGCGCTAAATTATTTCTCAAGATTTTATAATTAAATATTTATAATAAAAATGATCTAAATAGAATTTATTAAATAAAATTAAAAATAGATAAAATATTGGTAATACAAACTAAAAAAAAGCAATAACTAAAATTTGTTTATTAAATAGAATTTATTAAATAAAACTACAAAAAGATACAATATTGGTACTACAAACTAATAACATTTTTAATATATACAGGGTGTTATGGAAATGACTTATTATTTTTTAACCCGTAAATATATAGGTCGAGACGAATTGGGGAAAAATTGCTATAAATGGCGCTCGAAGCTAGAAATTCGAGAAAAATGCCTTCAAAAATTTAGGTCCAAAACACCTACACGCCAATGACCCAAACAGCTGATTTGGGTAATTGTTTACTTTAGTGGAAATGTTGAATTTTTCGCTAAAATTTCGTATATAGGCTAATTAAGGGTAGCTGATCACAATTTTCCTTTTGCGTTTAGGCGGCAAATGCACTGGTTTTGAGAAAAAAAATGTTAAAGTTTTTCTAACTCACCGGTATGTTATTTTGCATGTAATCCTAAAATGTTGCTTATTTCCAATAAAATATTACTTGTCGGAGTCATAGTATACACTTCTGAGTTGAAATAAACGAAATATGCCACAAGGAAACTCTGAAAAACGGGATAACTTGTAAGCGAACAGAAAACTCTACGTTATCTGGAAAAAGACGGGGGCTCACTGACAGCTGGCCACCCATGTTGTCAGATTGTTAGTGTATTATAAATTGCCTATACTTGTCAATTCATTTTTATTAATTGAATGAATCCTATTGGCTCGAGCTAGCATATCATTCTCCTGGATGGAAGCCATTGATAATTACAAGAAAAAGAAGAACAATCTGGCAACGTGAGTGCAATGAATCTGAAAAGAGACGGTTCTACTTTGTCGGCGTATTAACAACGAATTTAATTAAATTTGTGCCTTTTCCATTGTTTTTTTGCTAAAATGTTGCTCTTATTTTATGAACAGATAGTTTGGTGAAAGTTTTATCACATATTTTGAAGGGAAAACCATAAAATCTAGGAAATTGAAAGGAAAGAATACCCTAACCTGTAAGTGAAAAACTTTAACATTTTTTTCTCAAAACCAGTGCATTTGCCGTAAAAACGCAAAAGGAAAATTGTGATCAGCTACCCTCAATTAGTCTATATACGAAATTTTAGCACAAAATTCAACATTAATTGCACTAAACTAAACAATTACCATTCCAGCAGTTTGTCTTGTCAAAAACACATGTGTTCAGGGGCATTGAACTATCATGGAAGGCGCACATAGTCCGGTTTAAGGGTATTTTACAAAATTCAAAATACTTCCGATTTTAGAAAAAAAAACTATCAAGTGTAACTCTAGACCACCTCAGGAGTGGCCCCTTAAAATATAATAAGTCATTTCCATAACACCCTGTATACAATTAAGGGTAACAATAATAATTAATTAATTAATTTATAATACAGTTTATCCACTAAATTCTTTCTCTTTATTTTTTAACTGACTATTAAGTATGTAGTTACTCTCATAATATAACAAAGGGAACTTTATAATAATAATTATAATAATAATCCGTAATTATTATCATAAAATTATTAAACTTTAAAAATATTAAAAAATTTTGGCGCTGAAATGAACGGCGCTAAAAAGGGCAACGCTGAAACGTCCTGGTGGTGAAACGGCGGCGCAGAAACGGCAGTGCTGAAAAGGCTGCGCTGAATAGTCCCATTCCCAATTGGAAGTTCTGTACCATTTTTTCTAAAAATGCCAACTTATTTTTTACATTTTTGTCTTTAATTTTTGCCGCTGTGTGAATACTTTTCATTTTTATATAAGCGTCTATTTGGAATTCTTTTCATTATTCCATAAAAATATAAATAGACGGATATGGCGCACAAAAAGAAGAATTAAACTCAGAATGGAAAGATTTGTAAGCATTTGTAGTTCTAATAATTGATGGATTTTTGTTTACCCATATTGTCGGTGGAAATTGGGCACTTTGAATAATGTACACCTCTAAAAGGTAATCAGCGTATTTATCAATAATGCCATTATTTGGCTTATAAGTCATTAAATCAAATACAAAACAGTCCTCTACTTTTTCTGGAGCTAAATTTGTTAGGCCAAATGTATGTCTCAGCTATTTTCCAGTATCTGAATTTTTATTTTTAAATTCGTGAACCAAACTAAGTACTTAAGCGGATAATTTCTACTGTTTCTCCAACTGTAAGAACTACTCTTCAGTTTTGTGCCATCTTATTAACAGTTAAGTAACACTTATTGACAATTCGTACGAATTACTTAATGTCAAACAAAAACTTTTTCACACCGCTCTTTGCTTAATTTAAAAACAAAACAGGTCAGCATGCCAACGGTAACAGAGCGTGCGTATCTTAGCAAAATTTTGAAAAAACCTAAATCGTAATTAGGCTAATTGAGATTTTGAAAATATAAATTAAGGAGTTTTTGGGGATGCTGATTCTAAATCTGATAGAAACAGTTATTTAAAATAAGCTCTAATATCCTTTAAAAAAAAGCCTTTTTTACCACATCAACACCGCACCCCAATGGTAAATAAAAATGTTCACTATGCCAAATACTTCATTTTTCCAACGTACAATTACCACCAAAATTTCAAGAAAATCTCATTATTAATAACTGGGATATAAGGCTGTATTCATGAAAAGCGGGACACACTGTATACATTATAACGAGTGATTATTATTTATTTTGCTCAAGGGCGGCTGTGACCCAGTATACATAGTGTAGGAGTAGCGCGTAGATTAAATCATAGGGCGAATTTGCAAGAAAGCAGCGTTGTCACGTTGAAAACCTAAAATAATGTTTTTTGACGGTATGTAATATAAAATCCTGAGCTATCTTACTTTGAAAGCCTACTTTATATGGCCGCCTCCTACTTCTAGACACCTTCTGATGTTTCTTCTTACCCTCAGAGACACATTAACCAATACGTTTGGAGAATTATTAATTTCGGCAATTTTTTCTGAAATCCTTCGTTTAAGATCATTTATATCCTCAATTGGTGTTCGATAAATGGAGTTTTTTATAAAAGGCCACAAGAAGAAATCGCAGGGTGTTAAATCGCAGGAACGAGGTGGCCATATTTGTTGCGTATTTCGGCTTATACTCTGTTTTCAAAAAATTCACTTAAAAAATTTAAATTTTCTCTGGTTACATGAGGTGTAGCGCCATCTTGTTGGAAGTAACCTTCCCGCAATTCATCATCGTGAAGCTCATTAATAAATGTTGTCAGAATTTCGATCCGATATCTCTCAGCTGTAATTGTGCCATCAAAGTAAATTGGGCCTACTATTCTTCTAGAACTTATTGCTGCCCACACACCAACTTTTTGAGGATGGAGAGGTCTTTCTACAAAAACATGCGGATTTTGCGTATTCCACATTCGCATATTTTGTGAATTAACATTAACAGCCTGATAAATAAAAATAAGCCTCATCGGTAAAAAATGTTTTTTCAAAAGCACCACTATTTTCTTCTTGAAAATTGTTTAAAAACCATTCACAAAAATTAAGTCTTTGGGGAACGTTATAAGGAAGGAGTTCATGAATAGCCGTAACACGATAAGGGTATAGATGCAGATCCTTTTTCAAAAGTGTTTGACATGTACTGGAGCATAAATCCGTTTGCTGAATTTGTTGAGATAAATGCCTAATAGAAGTTGAAGGATTATTTTCCATAATTTGTCGCGCTTCTTCAATAACCTCATTCGATCGTTTCGTTGGTCTTCCAGCCCCTTTTTTATGTTGAACAGAATCAGTCTGACGAAATTTATCAATTAGGTATTGTGACCCAGTACGAAAATTATGAAAGGTCACCGCAACATCAGGAAACTCGGTTCGAAATTCATCAAAGCAGTCATGCATAGAGTAATTCCACACACCGCCTATTTTGTTTCCATTTTTAAAAAAACTTTTAACAATAAAAATTTTGTGTGCTTCACTAAACATTTTTACTGTAGAACTTTCAATCCGGCAACAAAGCTTCACCAAAACTTGATACGCTAAAAAATAAAAAAAAAATAAAAAATTAAATCATATCCTGCAAATAGCACTTTATAATAGTCAAAAGACGACTCCACGGAGAAATATTAGTTAAAGCAATAGTAACCTACCTTCAAATAACTGCAAAAATTACAAAATTTCTCCAATTTTTAAACTTTACAAATACACAAACTCAAATAAGACGTAAATGTCATAAAACAATCATGTCATCTTATCTACGCAGTACGGCCATGATGCTTTTAAAATGCATGGCCTCCCTTGAGCAAAATAATTAAAAATCACTCGTTATATACATATGTATACTTTGCATTTTTTTAAACAAACTTTAATGTAAATGAAAACGGCAGCCACTAATTTTTACTTGTGGAAAAATACTTAGCAATGCGAGATGAATTGCCTTTTCTAAATCTACAAAGACTTCTACAGGATGTAACGACAATCTGAAAATTTAACATATTCTTGATGTTAGCAGAAAAAATAGATTTTGGTATATGGCCGCTGTTTTATCTCTTAAAAAACAATAAACTAACGATATATAATGTCCATTTTCTAGCCCATGTATAGTAAACAATTGGCAAAAATATTTGGTACAGTATGAAAACGTTCCGTCCATATACAATTTTTCCATTTCATATAATGCACGAATGCTTGTTTCGCATGAAAAAATATTTATATTATGTTTAAGATTATTTATAAATATAAAATCTTCACATGTGCTCGTTGTAAGAGAATAAGTACTCACTGCACTATGAACTTCTTCAATTGATTTTGATAATGAATTTGGCAGCAATTTCTGATAACAGTTGTAAATATTTTTTCGAATAGGCTCAATGTCTGAGATATTTTTATTTATTTATTTATTTATTACTTCTTTATTTCAAGTTATGGTTACAAAAACATAAAATGAAATGACGTCACAAAAAATGGAAAAGTTAAAAAATACATTCCAAAAATTCTCTTATTGAGTAAGGTTCTAGATCTATGATTTTGATTTTCAATGTTCTCTTAAAACTATTTATACTACTTACACTTTTTAAACACATTGGCAGTTTATTGAATAATTTAATACACATATAGTATGGACTTTGTTCCGTCAGAGGAAGACGATGTGCTGGCAATAAGAGATTATAATTACGTGTGTTAAACTGATTCCTTGTTTCTTGAAATATATCTCTGTTTTTAAAAAGAAACATTATACATTCATAAATATATAGCCCGTGTACTGTGAAAATGTTTAACTTTTTAAATACACCCCTGCACGATTCCAAAAATTTCATTCTATTCATAGTCCTGACTACCCTTTTTTGTACCACAAATATTCTTTGTAAATCGGAAGTGCCACCCCAAAAAATGATGCCATATCTCATAACACTCTCAAAATTAGCGCAATATACTATTTTAGCTGTACATATGTTAACGTATTTAGTTATAACATTAATTCCGTAGCTTATTCTACTTAATTTCAGACACAAACTATCGATGTGCGAGCTCCAAGATAAAAATTCATCAATATACAGCCCCAAGAATTTTGTATCATTCTTGAGAGTTATTTCATTGTTATGCGTTTTTAAAGTATTTGGTTTGATCAAATGATTTTGCTTAGTTCGAAATAATACACTATTACTTTTGTTCTCATTCAATACTAGTTTGCTTTGAGAAAACCACTTTTTCACGCTTAAAAGTGCTTTATCTGTATTCACAGAAAGTGCTCCTGTGTTAGATCCAGATACTAATACGCTCGTGTCATCAGCATAATTTGTGACCAAAAAGTTATTTTCCACCATGTACAGATCATTAAGATAAATAACAAACAAGACTGGACCCAGAATACTTCCTTTTAGACTCTATCTTTATGTTTTGGTTTGTCAATACAACCTTTTGTTGCCTATCTAAGAGGTATGACTTCAACCATGAAAGCACATTTCCCCTAATACCATAACAGTTCAGTTTCTTAAATAGTATTTCATGATCAACACAATCATAAGCTTTGCTTAAATCCAGGAATAACCCCAATGCAAGATTTTTATTTTCTAGGTGGTTAAGTAGAGCAGTTACAAATTGATATATTGCTGTCATGGTGGACCTACCCCCTAGATATGCATGCTGTCTTACTGAGATAAGACTGCATGATTTCGTAAACTCCAGCACCCTTAAAGATATCAGCATTTCAAAAATTTTCGAGAAACAGAGCAAACTAATGGGTCTAAAATTATTTAAATCATCCGAACATCCCTTTTTAAGTACTGGTTTTATGATTACTGATTTCAGTTGATCTGGAAATATTCCACATTTAAAGGAGTTGTTAATAATATACATTAGGATCCTATTTATTTTTCCCACAGATATTTTAAGAATAGACGTTGGAATTTCATCACACCCACTACTATATTTATTTTTTAGTTTTTGTGCTACTTTTAACAGTTCTTGCTCTGTCGTAGGCCTAAGATACATTGTTTGATTATTTTCATTAATGTTACATTCGTATATTGTTTCCGATTGATTTTTTAGTAATTGAGGAATAATATTTAATAGATGGTCATTTAGTTCATTCGCCAAGTTAGGATTATCATCGATAAAATTATTATCTAAGTTGTTTACTTTACCATTAATTTCGTTACATATACTCCACATACATTTAACTTAATTATCAGCTTTTTTAACCCTTGATTCAAACGATTTAATTTTTTCAGCTTTCAAAAGTCTATCATATTGTTTTTTTGTTTCTTTGTAGATTACTTTATGGGCGATACTGTATTTGGATAGAACCAATAACCTATCTAATTTATTTTTACATTGAATAGTTTGTTCATTGGTTCGGCGCTTTTTTTTATTGGCATATGCTATTTTTACAGGAAAACACTGATTAAATATTCGCTTGTATTCATTAATAAAGGTATCCCACTGCACATTTACATTATTTTTATCTACTATGAAAACATTTACCCAATCCTGATCGTCTAGTATTTTTAAAAATTCGCGCTTGCTTTCCTCATTAAAAAATCTTCTATATACAAATTTATTTAAATTATTATTATTCAATGAGAATGTAATTTTTTGTGCAGTGTGATCTGAGATATGGTTATCAATAATCTTTGAAACATAATCGTTATCTAAGTTGGTAAAGATATTGTCAATACAACTACTACAGTCTTCTGTTATTCTGGTATTTTCAAAAATAGTAACCCTAATATTATAAAAATTTAAAATAGAAAACAATTGATTTTTATGTACATTATCTTTCAACATTTCGATATTAAAATCTCCCGCAATAAAAACAATTGCATTTTTTTCCGAAATTGTTGACAACGCCTTTTCTAATATTTCAAAGAATGTTTCTTTTTTACCTGAGAGGGGTCTGTATACTGAAATGATTAGAATATTTTTATTGTAAACTGTCACTTTAACTGCTGCAAGTTCAATGTCATTTTTTACAAACAAGCCAACTATCTTTTTACAAACCTTAAATTTTATGCCTTTTTTTACAAATATTGCACTTCCACCATGTTGACTAATTTCCCTACAATAAGCACTAGCAAGTTTGAAGTTTTTGATTCCAGTTTGGCTTAGTTGGCTGTCGGATTTCCAGTGTTCAGTAATACATAAAAAGGAGCACTCAGTGTTATCATCCAAGAGTTGTTCTAGCTTTTCGACACAATTTCCAATGGACTGTACATTTTGATGAATTAGGCTGTATTCTTCCTTGGTATCATTTTTTGGTTTTACGGTAAAAAATTTTGTTTCACATTTTCTTTATCTCCATAATTTATGATTTGTCTGTATTGGTCAATTTTTTGTGAGAAGGCAGGGCACTTTGGGTCTCTAGCAGTATGTATGCGATCTTTCAGCCTAAGTCTCTGGCAGTTTGGACAGTCCAATGGAGTGTTTTCAGGACATTGATTGCCCTCATGGCTCCCACCGCATTTGTGGCAACATATTTCTCCCTTACAGTTTTTGGCAACATGGCCAAAGTAGCAGCATTTGAAACACATGGATATATTGTAATATTCCTGTACATAAGCCTTTGTTAAATCAAAATTAATTGTACCGTTTTTGATTATAAATTTAAATAGTCACATCATTTGAAGAATTTGTAGCAATAGCTCGTCGAATAATCTTAGCAGGTTTTTCTGTTAAACCCTCTTCAGCTTTTCGTTTGCACGCATTGGTAATTATTTTTCTGTGTATCTTGCGTTAATCGATTTCATGATTATGCATTAAGTCAGCTTTCGTTATTAAATAACACCCTGTATGTGTCCGATATTTTACAGGACGATTCCTCAGTTATTTATAAGGTTAAAAGTTCACATAAGTATGGGTCCGCAAGCCCTTCATCTTTGAGATACAGGGTGTTACAATTTTTAAGAGGAATAAAAAATATGTACGCCACTGTCGTTTTCTCTTGTGATAACACTGTTTATGTAGGTACTTTATTGGCTAATGCAAAGTACATTTTCATAATTTTTTGATTTTGGCTTTGTTTAGGAGATTAATGCTATTTTATCAAACTCTGATATGGGCATAGCGACATGCAAATAAATGACATTTATAGTAGTAGTATTAGTAACAAGATTTATTTTAGCAATACTGCTACAATATTATAAATTCTATTTTTTTTAACAATAATTAAAACATTTAAAATTACAATTTTATGCACCAAAAATATTTTTAAATAAATTTTATCAGATATTTTGTTTTCTAAGTAATGATATTTTTAAGGATTTTTTAAATTTACTTAAGGAATTTTGTTTCTTAATTAAAGAATCTAAATTATGATTTTCGTAAAGTCCTTTAAAAAATATTGATTTATATGTCAAATTTTTTGTCACTTTCCCTAAACAAAAATTTTGATTGTTTCTGGTTTGATAGTTATGATTTTCAAAGTTTTGCGTTAAAAAATCTTTTAAATGAGATGGTAATAAATTATTTTGAATTTTATGAATAAAAATACAAACTAGGAAAAATATTAAATTCTTATATTAAACCATTTGAGTTTATTAACATATAATTTATCTTTGTGTATTTATCAACATTTAATATTATTCTCATCGCCTTATTCTGTAAAATTTGAAGTCTACTAAAAATTCCTTCATTTGCAGTACCTATATAAGATTGTAGAGCAATACAAATAATGAGGTAAAATTATTGTGTTATAAATTGTTTTTTTTTTGAAAATAAACTTAAATTTTTACTTACTCTTTTGAAATAATTAATTTTTTTTCCAATTTTAGATATAGTGTTTATATTTTATGTATTATTCTTTTTTTCGAGAACGATTGCTCGTAGTGACTTCTGCCAAGTATGCCTTTTTCATGTAGAAATAATGAAAAAATCCATTTTTTGGCTTAAAAGTGTATTATGACTCCTCAAACGAGTGAAAAGACACGTAGGTAGCGCCCTCTACAAGTGGGAGCCATACTAACATCAAATTCGAATTTCGCATTTCAGAAAACTTCTAGATACTAATTTTTGTCCAAATATAGACATTATTTTAAAAATTATTTACGAAAAACAAAAATGAAAATAAATTTTTAACACCCTGTACCTCAAAAATAAAGGGCTTGCGAAATCACACTTATATGAACTTTTCGCCTTATAAATACCTTAGCAATCGTCCTGTAAAATATCGGACCGTTATTAAATAACACCTCTATTAAATAACACCCTGTATTTCAAGAATGTAAAATCTCATAAAGTGAATAAAGAATTCAATTAAATTGAACCCACATAAGTCACAAATTATTTAACATTTATCAGGTCATTTTTAATACTCGTGCTTCGCAAATAAGTTTTTTGTAATTTTTTTGCCCCAATTCACTTGTTTTTTTAAAGATAGGCATGACGGAGGAAGTATATAGTTGCAGTTATGCAGCGTCGGTCGGTCCGGCGTTGAATTAGTTTCGATTTAAAACCAAAAATGTATTCTGCGCGAATACAATACTGAAACTTAGTTAAAACTAATTACAATAAAATAAGTTCAGCGATAAGCAAGGTTTAATCTAACGACTAGTCTACTTATCATGTCAATTGTTATGCTTATTATTTACGCAGGAGTTTTTCAAAATCCCGAAAGGATTGGTACTTTGTACGGGTGAAAAATGACACCCAGAAAGACCGTGTGACGTGAAATGTGACGTGAAACGTTTACGAAGTGACATGGTGTGAAAAATTAGTGCTAGTATTTGTTTCATTTTGACAATAAATAATAATAGAGGTAAGTTTTCTTTTTTTGCTCTAACCAAACATATAGAATGGATATCTATCAAAATTAATACATGTTATTTTTAAAAATACTAAATTATGTACAAAAAAAATTTGCTCGAGTTGTGTCGCACCGATTTTGGTTATCGAAATAAACACACTGCTAGCACTGCGAGCCTGTCAAGCTTTAAGAGGTCCACAGCAAGCAGTTGGTATTAGTAAAAGTGCTTTACGTAACAACATATTCAAAATATTTTTGGAAAATTATCCTTCGTTTTTTAATTTTAAAAATATTCGTGTGCTATTGCTCAGAAAATACTGCATGGGCAACAATGACTGCAATAATATACGAAAAAAATCAGCTCGAGTTGTGCCGCACCGATTTTGGTTATCGAAATAAACATACCGCTAACAGTGCAAAGTTGTCAAGCTTTAAGAGGTCCACAGCAAGCAGTTTGTGTCGTAAAAGTGCTTTACGTAACAAAATATTTTTGAAAAGTTTTCATTCGTTTTCGAATTTTCAAAACATTCGTGTGCTATTGCTCAGTAAATACTGCATGGGCAACAATGTCAACGTTATTTTATAAAGTCATAACCAAAAGTGAAGTAGACAGGTCGTGGTACTTAGTTCTTGAGAAAGCGGGAAACAGCAATTCTATTGCATACACCTTAATTTGAGGTTCGTTTCTTTGGCGGTCTCAAATAGTTTTTGAGGAAAAAATTATTTAAATTATTTCACTTACAGATTCGGTTAGTTTAGGTTATATTATATACAGTGTGTCCGCTTAAGTTCTGTACATAAGGGAAACTTTTTTAATATTAATTTTACGACAAAAAGTCACTTTTTATAAAAAGTTCTGCTTACTGAAAAAATAATATTAGACTATTCAAACTTGAGATAGTATGGACAGGATGATCAAAAAGTGAGAAAAATCAAAATTGACTTACGAGAAAAGTACCCTTAATTTTAATTTTAGAACAAAATGGAATAAGAAAATGTGATTGGCATTAAAAATTATATCTGTTTCTACTCTTAGTAGACTACTATTGAAAATAAATTTGACATTTCAAAAAATATCATTTTTTGAAATGATTTAAAATTAATAATTGTATTTATTCAATTCAAGTTAATAAACATTTATCAATTATTTTTATTCAAAACGTAACCTTTGATTATTTATGCCTGTTTTGTAGTAATTTTATGACGCATTTAAATAATTAATAGAAACATGATAATTTATTTTGGAAAAATACAATTATAATAATAAATATTAAAATATGAATTTAAATACAAATATTCATTAACATTCCCTCACTGTACATTTGCCTCGACATATCCTCCCTCCATTTCAATACATTTAGCCGTTCTTGCAGAAAATTCTCTTGAAACATTTCTAATCATGGCAGTAGTTATATTTGTAATTGTCTGTCTAATTACCCTCTCTAAATGGTCAATATTTTGAAATGGCCTTTGTAGGTATGCATTCTGTTTTAAGTAGCCCCACAAGAAATTATCGAGGGGGCTCAAGTCCGGAGACCTACCGGGCCAAAAAAGGTCAGAATATCTATCGATAACTTTTCCAATAAAAAGGGTATTTAAGTATTGTCTTACATTCCTCGTACTGCGGTATGGTGCACCATCTTGTTGGTACCATATCCGTAGTCTATCGGGTATGTGAAGTCCATGAATAAAATTAAACAAATAATTATTTCAAAAATGCAAGTAACGTTCACCATTTAAATTTTGTCGAAACAAAAATGTGTTATTATTCTATTATTGTAAATTCCGCACATTTGTTTTAAATGAGTACTGATCACGTGCCTGTATAGTGAAATTTGAATTAACGTCACTCCACCAACGACAATTTTGTGAACTTACAGTCCCGTTCGAGGTAAAGGTTGCTTCGTTGGTAAAAATTATATCTCTTGTCATGAAAGGGTTATCTTCTAACTCTCACTGTATTAAAAAACAAAATTCTAAGCGTCGCTCAAAATCACCTGGCTTCAAGGTATGTATAAATTTTGGTTTGTGGGGCCGAAATTTGTTTTCATTTAATATTTTTGAAATCGTAGTCTTCCCTACATCATTTGGTAATGTTGTTGACTTTTTCGCAATGATTTTTTAGGATCTTCTACTACAGACAACATTAGTTGGTTTACAGTTTCATTATTTGGAACCCTTGGTCTACGTTTCTTATTGTAGTTATTTTCCACACTTCCAAAGGTCTTGAATTTAGTCACTATGTTCCCTACTATTGTAAAAGAAATAATTTTATCAGGATATCTGTAGTTAAAAATTTCGGCAGTTTCCCGAAACGTTTTTTAATTTTCACCAATAATTAAAATTATTTCAATTTTATCTTGCATACTCAATTTCAACGGCATATTTATCTAATTAAATATTCAAACTGATGTTTTAGACAAATAACATAGCTGACGGTTAAAATTAAAATTCAGGTGGGAAATAGTGGCAAGATAATGGACATGTCATTAAGAATTAAGATTTAAATTTTTAAATTTATTGCCAATAGTAGTCTACTAAGAGTAGAAACAGATATAATTTTTAATGCCAATCAACATTTTCTTATTCCATTTTGCTCTAAAATTAAAATTAAGGATACTTTTCTCGTAGGTCAATTTTGATTTTTTTTACTTTTTGATCATCCTGTACATACTATCTCAAGTTTGAATAGTCTAATATTATTTTTTCAGTAAGCAGAACTTTTTATAAAGAGTAACTTTTTTTCGTAAAATTAATATTAAAAAAGTTTCCCATATGTACAGAACTTAAGCGGACACACTGTATATAAATGAAACTTACTAACTGTACTAAACTAACCTATCTTTCCACAAAATAGTTTTAAAGATTTTATCCAAAAGTAATGAGAAAAGGCAATTTTTATTAAAATCCAAATTAATTAAACTTAAAACAAAAATCGATTTCTTCTATGACCTCGACTTATCATAAATTAATTTTTAACAGTTCTAAATTTTTCAAAACATTTTTGTAAGGTTACCCAATACCCATATTTTGTCTGCCACAAAGTGAAAAAGGAAGTTATTCATAGCTTAAATTACATACAAAATAAAATAGCCCAATAATTTTTTTTTGTGTATATTCTATAAATTTTTATTAAACATTCAAACCACCAATGATGTAGAAACAACATAAAATTTTATTATATGTAGAATTTTTTCCAAATCTTTCAAGCAACTTCTTAAACCTTTTAATATGAATAAAATTTCGATATTGTGTGGTTCCTTGAGGTTCTCCATGGTTACTTCTTTGTAATGCATAAGGTTTCTGTTAAGTTTGAATATTTTATTTTTAAATAATGCAGAAAATGCAAAATACTTTCATCCGAGATTCATTTCTTATAATACTACACATTATATTATAGTATGTCCGGCGATGTGGTAGACAACAGAGCAAACTGACCAAAAGTTTCATATTTCGAGGAAAAGTCATTCTTTATAAAATTTTTTGTTTGCTGAAAAAATACGATTGGCGATGAAAAAAAGAACTTGTATACAGGGTGTCCAAAAAGTTAAAAATTCAAACTTTTTATAACAGTAAAGTACTCTTATTCTAACATTTCTAGCAAAATGAAATTTAAGAGAATTGTTTCAAATCATCACATCTTCTAATATTATATTGGTTTTCATTAAGTTTGGATAACAATAATATTTTTGCTTTCAATTTGAATTTCACTGAAAAGTTTGGTATTTCATTAAATACAATCGATTGCCAATTACCTTTAAATTTGTATACCTTTAAGTATCACTTTTGATTAGGTACCTCAGAAATAAATGATTACAGGGTCAAGCAAAATATCATTGTCAGTAACTATTATATATAGTAATGGTATATAGTTTCTTAAGTTGGAATCCTTTTCCTTTACTTCTTTTTAGTTGTAGTTTCTTTTTGATTACTTAGTTGGAAGTTTTTGTTTCAACTATTTTTTTTGTTTGTGTTTATTTTATTGCTGCCTTCAAGATTTTTGATTTTTGTATTATTATGAATTTTGAAAATATTTTGTTTGAATAAATTCAGAAATTGAGTTGTGTTCAAATTTGTTAAGGAGGGAGCCAATCTCTTGGGTATTTATATTTTTCGTTTTGGTGTGAGTGTATGTGAGATTGTGTAATTAGTCTATTTGGTGAATTGTTTGTTCTGCTTTAGTATTTTGTTATTATCTTGTCTGTACATTGTCTGAGTATGTCAATTTTTAGGTCTAGATGCAATGCATTGTTCATCATGTACAATTGTGCATTCGTGCCCCCACCATTACTTTTGGAATTTTATTTTATACACTTTGTACTTTTAACATTTTGGTCCTATTTACGGTACACCACGTCGGTATACCGCTCGGTATACCGTTAGTAAGTACCGGGCATACCTACTAACCTTTAAAGGTTTAGCTAGTTTACAATGTTAACAACGGATCAAATAATACATAATTGTTTATTTCGGGGACCATACTATGCAGCAATATTCAAGGTGACTACGGACTAATGAATAATATAATATCATCAAAACATTAATGTTGGTAAAGTTAAAGCAAGTTCTTATAATGAAGCCTGCCATCCTAAATGATTTGGAGATTATGTTGTTTATGTGTTTCCTGAATCTGAGTTCGGTGTCGAAGATGACTCGTAAATCATTGATTAAAGCAACTCGGGAAATACTTTCATTGGACAGTGAGTAATTGAACAAGATTGGCTTTTTTTTTGCGAGTGAATGATATAACCTTGCATTTGGATAGATTAATTTTCATGTTATTTAAAGTGCACCAGTCAGCGATTTTGTTGATGTCCCACTGTAGTTTAAGACAGTCGCTATCATTATCGATCGCCTTATATATTTTTAAGTCATCAGCATAAAACAGAAAGTGACCGTTATCAAACACGGTACTGAGATCATTTATAAAAATAAGGAACAGGATAGGACCTAAGTGTGAACCCTGAGGTACACCCGATGTTACTGTTATTCTATCCGACAGCTGGCCATTAACACTAACAAATTGAGTAATTTCGGCCAGATAGCTTGAGAACCACCTGAGAAGGGAACCAGATATTCCATATGAGGTCCGCTTAGCGATAAGAACATGATGATCTACCCTATCAAAAGCTTTAGAGAAATCGAAATAGAGAGAGTCGATCTGAGCCTCAGAGTCCATTGCTGCCGCAAGGTAGTTTGTGTAAAGGCATAGATTGGTTTAAGTTGAGCGCTTAGGCATAAATCCATGCTGATGTTCAGATATAATGTTTTTGAAAGCCGGCATCAGAAAATCAACAACTATTGATTCCAGTGTCTTTGCAAGGCAGTCGATTCCGGATATGGGGCGATAGTTTTCTACATCGTCCCTATCACCGCTTTTCCAAATTGCTGTCACGTAGGAAAGCTTCCAGAGCTTAGAAAACTCGCCCGTGCTTAAAGAGAGTTGGAAGATGTAACTAAGCGGCATGGCCAGTGTAGGACTACAGTTTAGGAGAAAGGTGGGGGAGGGGGATCCCGTCGGGCCCTGGGCCCTTCTTCTCGTCTGGCTGGAGTCTATTATTTTCAATGTCTTAAAGAGGACAACCACTGTCTACACATGTTAGAAGCTGAATAAGGTAGCTTCTGTAGAGCATTTTAAAATTCTAAATAATGCCTTGGTCCAAAGGTTGGCAATGTTAGGTAGTATTGGGTGGAAGAAAAATAAGCTTAACATTATCTAGTGTAACTTTGGGATAAGACGTTGCATTATCCAGAAACAATGCCATTCATATAATTTGTAAAGTCATGTTGTCATGATATCTGCTGTCATCCATGCTTTTTAGTTCCAGACCAATTGAAGAGGTAACTTCGATAAAAGCGATATGTGTGCTCTTAAAACATCGAGGATTTTTGCTCTTGCATATTATAAGTGGTTCTTCTTTCTTACCCTCCACATTTACACACAATAGAATAATTGTATAATATTGTCTTGCTGTTTTTTTTTTCGATAGACTTGTCATCTTTCATTGCAAATGTTTTTGTTGGCAATGCATCATTGTAGAGACCTTTCTCATCTGCATTAAATACATTCCTTGGAGGATAATCCTTTATAATGGTCAATAGCCTTTCTTTCCACGAACGTCTTCGATATTGTTATCGGTTGATTTACCACATATTTTCTTGAAGGAATATCGTGCCGACGATGGAATTTTTTTAACCATTCATTTAATGCCTTGAAGTTATCTAGTCCTAGACATTGACCAGATTTAAGGGCCTTTGCTCGAGTTATGTGCCCGGATATTGGTAAGTGCTTGTTCGCGCCTTACAAAACCAGTTAAAAACAACTTGGTCCACTGCCAGTCCTTCGGTTTTCGGAAATTCCCTTTTTTTTTCACCGTTACCACCTCCTTTAATCAAATTTATAAGTTCTGCTTTATTTTGAAGCGAAGTCAATTGGGTTTTACCCACTTTAAATTTTTCAGGCAGTTTCCTGGTACTTAAACCAGTTTTTTCATTTTCCTGGCTTATTTGAATTTTCTCGCTTGAAGAAAGACATTTTCTTTTCCCGCCATCTTCAAATATTTGCATTAGTCCCAAAATATATAAAGACTGTTCGAAACAAAACTAATGTTAACAACCGATTTATCAGCCTTTAAAGCAAGTTGAATGGATTCGCCTGCAATAAAGTAATTTGTGTATGTACCTCTATTTCTTAAGAATTGTCGGGTCGGGTTTTACTGTGCCTAATGGAGGGTGCTCTTAGCAATAATGTTTACTAAAAATTCCGACGATGAGTGCCCGCGGTCGTTCAACAGATGTGTCGGTAAAGAGGATTCTTAAATAATGGGATTTCAATTTTTAAATATAGGGAATTCATAACAAGTCGTTTAACGCAGGTTGTCACTTTATAAAGGCAGTCGCAAACATATATATATTTTAACATTTTTGGATTCTCTGTAGAATTCCAAGCAACTTTTGTTAATAAAACCCTATAACTATCAAATGGATTTTTTACTAAAAAAATACGTCAAGATTACAGTCCAATAACTTTGGATACAGGGTGTTTCTAAAATTAAATTTTGTGGGGATAACGTATTAATATACATAAGTCAATTTTTTTTTAATTGAATGCCCTATATTTTTATTTGTCACTAAAAGGAAAGCTGAATTTCCTATTTAAATGCTAATATTCCATATGTTTCTACTTTAAGCCGTTTTTGAATTATATTTTTAAAAAGAAAATGTAAATATATAATTATATTATATTGTATACTTTTAGAAAATTAATATCAATTTTCTGTGAAGCAGGCTGTCTATACAAATATAATTTTCAGTAAAGTAACATTTGAAACGATAAAAACCAATGCAAACTGTAAATGAAACTCAAAGTTTTTACGTTCTTTGACATTTTTTCAGGATTTTTATTGTCACTGTTTTCACACAGATGTGTATATTATTATGAATTCTACAAGTGACGTATTAGTGGAAATGGTAAAATTTTAAGGATTGCATGTAAGTAACCTAACCTAAAAAAAATTAAATATATTTTTTCTTAAAAACTATTAGATACCGCTGAAAAACCCACCTCAAATTAGGGTACATAAAAAAAATTAGCAAGAAATTCGCTGTTTCTAGCTTCTACAGTAATTATGTATCTACTTTTTCAACTTCACGCTATTGAATCATTGTGCGGTAATTTTTAAGTGTCCAATTTGTGTTGTTTTTAACGTGTTAATGGTTTAATTAAACGGAAATATCAACATTAAATTACACTCAAAGGACTAAATATTGTTTCCAAACTAAACAGTAGTTAGTTTTTTTATTAATTAATGTCAGATACAAAAGTAATCAGTAATTTTAAATAAATAATTAATTCCTAAATAAATAATTGACGCCAAATTCGCCACTAATTCTACTTAACAGCTTGTGTAAACAAAATTGTCCAATTTCGTTTTAAATTAAATGTTTACTTTTTCTTATTTCGTTGAAATCCTTATTGATTAAATTTTTTTAAGCACAAACGCATTTTAATAGCGACAGCTACAATCATTCCGTTTAATTTAAATCTAATTTATTTTTAAATTACTTTTATCGTCAACATAAAAACACTTTAAATGTGTTAATTTCCTTTTATTTTTTTCCAAGAAGAGAAGAAATGGGTTTCGTTACTTAGGTTTTGATTTAAAATGCGAAATGTTAAATAAGGATGTCACTGACATTTCATTTTAAGTTTAAGATGCGTCTCTTGTTGGTTGAGTCCGCAAGTGGTATAAATTGCCATATGAGGTAAATGTGTCAGTAATCGACATGGCTTCCCTTAAAATGAAAATTTTCAAAAGCTTCTTTATGCAATGACTTAACTAAAAATATCGTTTAATTCAGAAAATATCTAAAAAAGTATTGATACCCATTATTGTTATTATATTTAAAACCTACTTCTGTAGTATCTGTGAGCTTAATATTTGTTTAAATTCTAAAAAGTATCAATTAAGAAAACAAGAAATCGAATATTAATAATATAAATAATGCAAATATCTTAACAACATTTCTACAACAAGGCTGCAAGAGTCAATCAAGCTTACATTTCAGCCACACACGGTACACCTTAAAAACACCCGGAACTGAATTTACCTACATCGAAAGGAAATTAATAGATGTCGGACTCAATTTACGTCGACCCCAAAAATACATATAAAAATATGTTAAGCAGTTTAAAAGAGAAATTTGTAAAAATTACGACCTTTTCTCTAACCCCCTATGTATGGTAATAGACTATGAAATCTGGACTCATATCAGTTGTAGGGAACCTTTTCCCGTAAGCTAAAGTTATTGGATGCCGGTTTCATCTATCCCAGTTATGGTGAAGAAAGATTCAGCATGTAGGTCTTGTAAGAGAGTATAAAAGCGAACAGTCGGAAATTGGTACGTGGCTAAAATAAATTTTTGGCTTGATGTTTTTTCCACCTCACCAAGTTGGCGAATGTTTCGTGGAAGATTTCATGTCTTGCATCCCTAAAGACAGATAGAAGAGTTAGCAGACCATTTCACCGAAACATATATTGATAACGATTCTCTCTTTTTAACATACATCTGGGCAATACAATCCGCAAGTATTTCAAAAACTACAAATAATTGCGAATCATTCCTAAATTTCCATCTGCATTAAAAGGAATTCAAACTGAGACATACGTAAGTAAGATCGAACAGTATCAAACGAGACAAATTTCCAGATTTGATTATGTTAAATGTGTATCATTTAAATACAATAATTTAAGAAAAAACTGTTTTCGAGCACACTTTGTTTTCTAAAAGTGTTATTTAGTTATAATTATTACATAATGGTTTCTAATGAAAGTAAGCACATAAAATTATTGATCTATTACTCAGAGTATATAAAATATGTTTATAAAAGCTTAATTAGAGTTATATTTGAAATTAAAATGATAAGACAGGTAGCAGCATGATTTAAAATTTTGAGGGGGAATTCGTGTGGACCGGGATGAAGAAAGGGTGCACCCATGCGATGCCCATCATTTAATATCCACATATTTTTATGCCTCCCTCAATATCCATATATATTTATGCCTCCCTTAAAAGTCATAGATTTAGTTTTAAACTAGAAGTCGCGCCGGACGTCGATTTTAGGAAGGGACCCGCTAGCGATCTTTGTTTTCTACAGTGACGATACCGCACTGGTGTTATAAAGCCGATATCACGCACCTCACTTTATTAAAACTTGAAACGCAGGAAACTTTTTACTTGATTTCTAAACATTTTAATACTTTGACCTAAAATATTGGGTTTTTTTATATTTCCGCCTCTAAATCAAAAAAAAACCAGACATGTGACGTAAAATATCGTTGTTTTTGTCGACTTTTCTGATTACCTTTACGAACAGGCGAGAGAACGAAAAGGACATTTGCATAGATGACTAGATTGAGCCATACGTCTCTGACACGGCTATTAGCTGAATAAGCGGGTAAGCCGTTGTAGTCGATATTGACAATATTGACTGAATATTTAGCAAATTTTTTGCTCATTTTTATTTGACTGTTAATTTTGATAAAATTACTATTGATGTTTTTGATATACGGGATGTTTTTGAAAATTTAACATTTTGGAACACCCCCCCCCTCCTCCCAATATTCAGATTACCCTGTAATGGGGTTTTTATAGTTTTTTACGTAGAATCCAGTGACGTACTCAGATTTGTTCTACGTTCAATAGTTTCCGAGAATAGAAAAAAAAACTTGCTTTTTTTAAATGGGTCACCCTATATATTTTTTAATAATATAATATTTAGGTTTTATTAAAAAATATACATTTTTTGTTAGTAGGCCATGACGGGTATTTAAAAAACTATTACTGGTATGATAATTACTGCAGAAGAAATATATTTTGGACTCCTTAAACTAATTAGCAGCTATATTTCAGTAAAGATAATAACGATGCATAAATCTAGTTGTGCATTGGAAACAAAAGCTGAAAATTTATAGAACTTTCTTATAAGTATTGCTCAAATTGTTCTTTATTATGCCTCAGACATGTTTCATACATAGTACTTATTCGCCTTAATAAATATAAAATGATAAAAGGCCACGTTTGTAACTCCCTAAATGCTCTTTCAGTGGCATTTCTTATATCTGCAATTGTTTGGTATTGAATAGAATAAATTTTATTTTCATGGTATCCCCACAAGAAGAAGTCCAAATTCGACAAGTCGGGTGACCTTGGTGGCCATCTTACAGGTCCATTAGTTCCAATCCAGTGGCCTGCGAAATTATTGTTTAACTAGACCCTGATAATTAGCACTGTGAGCGGGTGCTCCAGCTTGTTATTGAGACCCGCTAAGGACACGTCTTCTATTCCCGTAGAATCATCGAGACCTGGACACCCTGTACAAAACAGTATTCCGCTGAGGTGAAATAAACAGTTTTTAATGAGATTTTGCGGGGTTAATTAAAGAGAAGCGGAACATACTACTTTTCTTTTATCTTACTTGACAACATTTCCATTCGTATTTTAAGGACTGCGAGATATAGCATTAAAAGGCTAATGGTAATAGTAAGCACTTTCTTTAAAATTTCCTTAACTTGTGGTAAAAATGTTCGAATTTATTTAAATTGTATGCAGGTGACGGCCTATTTATGTGGCATCATTTCGGTTCACGATCACGTACTACAGGTACCCTGTTAAAGCTCGGGCTGACCCAGCAGACTTTCTCAGTTTGCGTGGCCAGGTTACCATACTACTGCGTCGTACTGCGCATGCAATACATACTGGTATCATAATTTGCGCCTCTATTATGTACCTGTATAAAATATAATACATTTTTACAGTATTCAGAGCGATATTGTGCTTAAAGTTAAATGGCTGTTCAAATAAACCATTCAAACCATTAAGCAGCGTAATTTTACACACAAACATTTTCTAATATTAAATAATTATTACTGGTATAACCCTGATGAAACTATCTGCAAAGAATATTTATTAAATTAATAACAATGAATAAATTGTGGCATATTTATTGCGACATAGCAAAAGCAAAAAAATTAGGGAAATAATTAATCACTTGACAACACCGCAATAGGTTGGGTAAAGCAAATTGGGATTACAATAACAACGAAGGGGGACACATATGCCGGATTAAAACTATATGGTGTCCCATTTTAAAATATTTAAGTTTAAGTTGTCTCGTTTTTGTGAAACATCCTGTATGTTCGATTATAATTTCTAAGTATAGTCCCTGTAGTCATATTACCGTGTAGATCGATCGAAATCAGTATCTCTAATAGTAAATAATTTGGATACCAAGGATGCTGAGTTGCAAGAGTTGCAGGGAGGCTTAGTTTTGAGTTTGAGGTAATCCGAACTCTATTTGTTAGGGATTTTACCTTTTTTTTATAGGCCTAATTTGGATATCAATACTTCACATAAAATTTAAAGAAAACTTGTGTAATATGCTTAAATTTGTGTAGCGGAACAGTTCTAATTTTTAATGACGTAAAATCTTTTAGAAAATGTTATATCCTCTACTCTAAATAGAAAAAAACATTGCTTTGACCGAATCGAAATTCCTTCCTGTTGCGAATATCATCGGCATTGATTTCGGATAATTTAATTGCTTTGCTGAGTACGATATTATGCACTTCGAATTGACACGGAATTGTCGTCACTCGTGATGAATCCATTGCCTTATATATGGAACATTTCAAACTAATTAAATCTCTACAAACTCTATAATTTAGTAAGCTGTGATCATATTAGACACCGTTTAAATCAATAAGAAGAACATTCTGCTGCAGTCTACTTATACAGGGTATCCGAAAATGACGTTGGCGAATTGGGGGTTTGATATTACAGGGTGGTCTACGTCAGATGACCCTGTACCCAGGGACGCGCCAAGTATTTTCGGCGCCGTCGCGCGTCGTACGAGATAATGATGGGCGCCTTATTTAACCAATATTATAATATTGAGTTAAAATTACCACCCTTCTCTCATAGTTGATCGTTGAAATTTTTGAAGAAAACTCTATACTTTTTAATACTAATGTCTATATTTAATTGTGACAAACAGAAAGTACACAAAAAATATTAATAGAATACGAAATACGAAACAACAGTAACAAAACAAAAACAGTATCAAAGTTACAAAACATTAATTCCAAATATTAAACAAAAATAAAAAAATAAAATAGCGATTGTTTTGAAACAGATAATACATGATCATGATCCATGATGGAGAGGTCTTACAAAAATTGGACTTTTTTAGCTTTACGTTTTGCAAACTCATTAACAAGATTTTCCATTTCAAGTTGCTTTAAAAAGTCAGACTCTATAGAAATTATAGCAAGATTTTCTAACCGCTCTTGGCCCATTCTGGTTCGTAAATAATTTTTAATCAACTTTAATTTAGAGAGAATGACCTCTCGGCTGTAGCTACAGAAACTGGAATGGTTAATAATATGCGCAATGCAATCGTAATGTTTGGAAATGAGTGGGTTAGGTTATTTATTAAAATGCAACTAAGTCTTTCCACTACAGACGTCGGGTTAATGTCGTCATTTTGCAGAAATTGTAATTCGGGTTATATTTCTGTTCCGTCTATACCTTTCTCGTTTCGATCTTTGTCAGTTAAGGCTTCTTCCAGTTTTTTACAAAAATTAAATTGATCTTGGTCAGAATATTTTCCGAAATCCTCAACATTCCACAAAAAATTAGAAACATCAGAATGACACGATAATAGTTTAAATCTTTCGTGTACGGATGAAAGAGTAATGTCTAGCATTTCGAGAAAGCAATTTACTTTAAATTTCATTTCTTAATTTTCAATCCGCTGGTCGTCACCTTCGTAAGAAAATTGTTTTTTAACTTTCGTGGCCTTAAAATTTCTGCGGATATAAATTTTGCATCAACTTCTAAGCAAGAAAGTTCTTTGGCATCTACTAATAAGTCACTGTAGCCTTTGTCAGATCGATATTGTTTTACAAATTCATTAAGGTTATTTAAACTTTCGCAAGCCTGGGAAATATTAAACGTTTTTGATTGCAGAATCTTAGTAACAACATCCACTTTACTTTAAGGAGGTAGCTAGATGTTTTGTAGTATTGTTAAAATTATTTCCGGATAAAGTTTCATAAAGAAACTGAAAAATCTTAGAGGGCTTATTGCGTCAATTCTGCTAGACCATCTAGTATCTGACAAAGGCTTTAATGTCACACTTAAAATATTACTTCTCAAAACAGGCCACCGATTGGTTGAGGCAGAAAACAAATTATATAATTCTTGAACAGTTGAAAAAAATGTTTACTAGAAATATTGGATTTCACAGCATCGCTTATGGCAAGGTTCAAACTGTGGTTACAACAAGGTACAAACATTGCTCGTGGTTTAATTTCTAAAATTCTTTTTTGTACATCTTGATGTTTACCCTCCATAATTGAACCATTATCATAGCCTTTGCCGCGCATGTTATAAATGTCTAAACCACAATTCTCCAAAGTTTTTAGTAAAAAGTTGGTTAAACCACAGTATAACGGAACTATACAGTAGCGACACGAGGCGATTTAGACAGACCCAAATTTCTCTGCGCAATGCGCGTAGCGGCCATCTTTTTAGTGACAAATAAGTCAGTCAGAAAGGTAAACAAAGCTTGTGTGGATTGTAGTTTGTTTAGATTTTGTAAATTTATTGGTTTTTATCGTGCGTTTAAGTGTTTGAAGGTGCTTTGAAGTGTTTGTGCCGAACTTTTGCTGATTTTCGATGGATTCCCAAGAAAAAATAAGGAGCAGATGTGCTTTAAATTGACTTTCTTTCAGTGTAAAAGCGATTTCAACATAAAATTTCATATGTTTTTTCAGTGTAATAGAGGACAATACCGTCATCCGCGTCATCCTTCTGTCACTGAAACTGACCCCTGGAGATCAAAGGGACCGACAGCTCGTGTCGCTACTGTATAGTTCCGTTATACTGTGGTTAAACCTTCACCAGTTGTATCACTTATAGGTCGAAATGTCAAGAAACATTCTTCTACACTAAATTTATTGTTTTTCAAATTAACATATCTTAAGCAAACAGAAATCTGCTCCTGGCGGCGCACATCAGAAGTACAATTAAGTAATATAGAAAAATACATTACTTCCTTAACTTCGTTTAAAATATTATTTCTTATATTGTCATCTATTAATTTAATGGTTTCGTTTTGAATTTTATCTCCAAAGTAAAGTGGAATATTTTTTTGAGATCTATTAATATGTGCAGACATGACTGTATAAAATTTAGCTATCATTTCTATACATTTTATAAAATTTCCATTATTTCTTTTAAATAATTTGTTACTAGGACCACGAAAAGCCAAGTTTTGTTCAGCCAAGAATTGAATAGTATAAATTATTCTTTCAATGACACTGCGCCAATGTTTAGTTTCATTTTTTAATAAATTTTGCATTTTTGAATCAACGCGCAACGGTTCGATTAATCTTTATAGTAAATCTGACCAGACACGTCGATTTTCAAATGTACGCTTAAATGATGCCAATGATTGAAACCGTCTTGGGTATTTAATTTAGTGTTTCTAAAAGTCAATGGATTGTTGGGGTTCGGGTCATTGAATATTTTACAGCAAAAGCAGAAAACTGCATTTCTCTTAAAATAATATAGCAATCAATGACGCTGAACCTTTTCGCCATTTAACAAAATTCGAGTAAAATATATATCGGAAAACTTACGTCCACTTTAGTCTTAAGGATACATAGTTTTATTTTGATAATGCATAGGACCTTTTTCGCCAAGTTCTTGCACCTGGATTGGAGACAATACACTCGGCCAAAGACCTGGATCGTTAGTAAGGGGCGCTTCTTCGGATAATTCGTCTTGCTTACTCGAACATGATGGTACCGACACTGACTAAAACGTATCAGGATCTAATTCATTCGAATCTTCATCCTAATTAGCTTGCTTTTCTAATTCTGATGGCAAGTTTGATTTTGTTGAATGTTGAAAATCACTGTTATCAAAAGTAGTGTCTTGTGTGGTTTTTCGACAAAAGTTACCAATTTTGAAATTGGTTTTCTCCAAGTCTTCCACCCGTTTTCCCTGTACCTTTTCTCGGAAACTGTTATAAAAAAAAGTCAAAAGAAAAATTAATTGATTGTAAAGAAGTTTTTATTTTGTCAAGATAAAAAGTTATAACACTTTAATAATTGTGATGTGTTAGGCCTACAAACAGCATCTAATGAAAACTTTTAATAATTAAAATACGTTGAGTCATATAAGTGAAAATTGCTCACTGCCTTAAATTGATATATCATACAGTGATAAAATATGAGAGAATCCCGTCTCGTTGTTTAATTAACCTGAATAAGTTTATATTAGTTCCAGGAGAAACATGACTTCAACTTAAAATAATAAAAAAATTACTTATATTTAGGTATACCGATGTGCAAATCCATTGGCCGCCGATATCCGAGTAATAAGTTAGTAAGTATATGAAGTATTGTAAAGAGAACAGAAATGGGTAGATTAAGTTTTTCCCTCTCCATCGTGTTGCATCTCCCTCATTGTTCTACTGGTGTCACACTTCCTGCTTGAACTGAATTTGAATTTTTAAATTTAAGTGCTATTCACCCTGTCGAAGGGAGATGTACTGTATTGGACACAGGCGTCATAAAAATTATGTACAACTGCTTTCTTTCACTCAGGCGACAACGTACGGAAGAACGAATATTAATTTATTTTATATTAATTGAATCGAAGCGGGAGGCGTGACACCAGCAGAACAATGATGGACTTATTACTAGGACATTGTTTTAGTACCGTCGGGAGAGTATTAAAATTATTATTAAAAGCGAATTATTGTTTTGACTTTTTCATTTAAAAATTAGACAGACATTAGAATTTGAAATAACCGCAGGCAGTAAAATAAATGTCACTAAACAAATTAATTTTTTCAAAACGTATGTAGTGTCAAAAATTTCGCAAAATATCGAGAAAAATGCAGATGATGAATTTGAGTGTGCCGCTACTCCACCAGAAACTTGGGAAGCAGCAAAAATAGTAGAAGATCTTCTGCTAACCAAAAGCCGCCCGAGATATGACAAGGCGTATAACAGTTTTAAAGAATGGTGCACGAAAAACATATTTTAAAATCTTAATTCTGAATCGGCGCTACTAGCTTCTTTTTGGCGAAAATGCCAAGACGAAGAAGATATCAACGCTTTGTTCAGTATATGTAATGCTGAAGACCACTCTATCAATTAGGGAAAAAGTAGACATATCTAAATACGCAAAACTATAGGCATTTTTAAAAAAGCAAAACAAAGGATACAAGCCGAAAAAATCGAACACACTGTCTATGGAAAACATATAAACTTTTTAGGCCAAAAGGTTAACAATTTCTATATTGTTGTTATTTTATACATTTGTAGGTCGCATTGGTTATTAGTGTCTCAGACGCCTGCCGATCAGATGAATTACACAAAATGAAAACAAGAGACGTTCACTGTTTAGAAGAAAAGGTCGCGATTGAAATATAGAATATCAAAACGGAGCAGCCACGATAATTTATGATAACTAATAAGAAATGGATTGCACCACTTAAAGAGTACATACCTTTTCGAAAAAAGATACAGGACAGAGAGCTTTTCATGCAAGTCAGATATGGAAAAATTACTAAACAATATATTGGGCACAACATAAGTCAGTTTCCAGAAAAAAATTGTAGCTTTTCTGAAGCTGAATAGTGAAAGCTTTACTGATCACTGTTTCAGAAGAACAGCTTCTACTTTACTCGCAAATAACGGTGGCGACCTCATGCAAATTAAGAAGTTAGGAGGCTGGAAATCTAGCTCAGTAGCTGAGGGATACATATATAGTTCTTTCGCTACTAAAGCTAATACGGCAAAATTGATTTCGAAACCAAGTTTAAATTTTACTAACAGTACCTTACCTGTAAATAATCATGAATTAAACCTTTTAAAAAAGGAAATTCAGCAAGGTTTGAACATATCGGTGGCTGCCTACAATAATGCGAATATAACAATGAATTTAAATAAGTAAAACATAAACCATGTTAATTTTTTGATTTTTACCAATCTCATTATGATTTATTAAAATAATAAATATTTATTGTCGATAAATTTGTGTAATCAGTGTGAGCGTATTACAGTGTCTATGTTGGTGTGTTCGTATATAATTTCGAGATATCGATTTTTATTAAAGTAACAATAAAATAATAATTTTACTTTCCACCAGGGTGGAAAGTAAAAGTCAGGCAAATATAATTATTAATAACAATTATAATGTTGCTGACATACACTACAAAACCTATTACACCTGGTAATTTTTTTATTATTAATATTATTATTATTTATAATTATTTTTGTCAGGCCTTTAAATTTATTATAGCTTTTTTTGACGTTTTATCATGCCGCGCGGCTAATTAATTAATGTTATGGTTTACTAATCTAAATTATTTTTAGACGTATCATTATATTCTTATAAAAGCCTCTGGCTTTAATTTTCAAACACATATAGGAACTTGTAGGCAAAGCTCTATTGACACTTTACAATAGTTTTATTACAGTTGTTAATTTTAGTTGGATTTCAAATTGCTTCTGCTTCGGTATGTCTAGCCAATAGATTCATTACGGTATAGTAGCAATAATTTCATGTCAATTTAAAGTAAATTACCACGTAGTCTCTATTGGTGGTAAATTATGTTTGCATTGCTAACAGAAAGACAATGGCATTCAAAATATCAAATTAATGGCTTGTCCATAATAATATAAAATTTATAATATTACACATCTCTAAATTATATTTTGCTCAAATTAACATAGACTTTTAATTTATGGACATTATTATCTGCTATTAAACTTTATTGTTGAAAAATTACCTAGTATTTAAAAAGAAAGTTGTTCTCTAGCACCTTCATAATAATGAAAGTTAAACAATAAAGTGTATTTGCACGAAAGCTTTATCGCCGTATTTTAACTACTGTTATGTTTTTCTCCGTATTGTTTATTTTTGTGAACACATTTTTTAAAACCCCCTAATGCTGCTTTAAACATGTATTTTATCACTTTGATGAATGACACAAAAACCTATTTAACACCCCAATAAAACTGTTAGGGCTAAAAAAAGCTGCTAAATGTCCTGTCAGTTTATTTTTTCAGTCGCACTTTAAACGGCTAACCCAGTTCTGTATAGCTAATAGTCTTGGCAGAGATATATAGCTTAATCTAGTCATCCATGCAAACGACCTTTCCGACTATTTGTAAATTTAATCAGGAGGGGTGACAAAAATAGCGATACTTGAGTTTATGAATTAAGAGTTTTTTGATTTATACACGAAGGGAATTAAATGTGAGCTAATAATGATTAAATTTGTCATATTTTTCTCAGAATAAAATTACCTAGAGACATCGAGATGCATGAGCGCCCTCAGGATCTATTTCAGGGGGTGTCATTTCGGAGTTATTTTGGGAAGGCATTTTGATTTTTCGATGATATTATTATGTAGGTATACAGTGAGTACCAGAAGTAAGTGCCAAAGCGCAAAATCAACTGGGTGCAACTTTTCGTTTACTCTGCGCAAATCGCAAAATAAGTTATAAATCAAAAATATCAGTTTAAATAAGACAAAACCAATAAAGCCGCAAATTTGGCAAAACAGAGTACTAAAACTCACCACCACGCACCAAGATATGTACCACTACGAATACTACACGCAGATATAAGACTTGAAACAATAGAGGAGTATTATTTAAAATGTATTACAAAACATTAACATTACTGCGAACCAACAGACGTTTCAGACAACATGCTTATAACAAATTCACATATAAGATTACGATAACAATACAGACACAAATTTCCTAAAGATGGGCTCCCACCCTAAATATAAAATAAAAACGGTATAGAAAAACAGAAGATCAGAATAAGAATCCAATAAAATCAAAGAAGCAAGACAAAACGTATAAAGAAAACAAGCAATTCTGTTATAAAGTCAACTATGGTTCAGTCTTTACACTTATTTCATTTTTACTGTGTATCCATAGGCTGGAGTAGCTGGCTCGTGTGTAGATCTGTTGATTTAATAAAACACTGTATTTAATTCCAACATCGTTTTATTCGTTAGATAGCACTAACATTTTATTTACAATATTCACTTTACGACTTCCCATAATCTGAGAGTACACTACATCAAATTACTATTTAGACTTTAAGTTGTACTTACACGTACGTTTCCATATTACTCAATACTTTTACATTGTATTAACTTATTAAAACTCGTTTTGGTTAACTTTGCCTACATAGCGCAAGAAATGTGGACACTTTCCACCCAGGTGACGTGCTCTACATTTTAGAACAGTTGTGACATATACCACCGAACTCTCGGTGAACAGTGAAAAAGTTAAACCTATTTTTAATGCGTCTAGCCAAAACTCGCCTTAGCGACCGTCTGGAGGCTGTGTTGCCTTATCCTTTCTCGCGTTTTTCTCCCTTTCTCACGCAGCTTGGTAGGTGTTTATTTTGGGTGAAGCGCCTAATTACATATGACAACAATGCCGCGCTGTTACCATGCAGGTTTTATAATAAATCTTGGATATTTAATTACACGTGAGAAAGGGAGACGAACTAATAAAGACGCAGACAGCACAGGGTTTGTCCTTGCCTCGTGCGGTAGCCACATAAGCCTTATGTATGTACACTATATGCATCAATTAGACTTTCAAGAATGCCATCAGTGGCGTACTTTGTTTTAACATTCGGCGTGTTCTCAACAAATTCCAAGAAGTATTCGCAAAGATTAGCGTAGAGAACTTAAAAAAACAACATTGCAGAATAGATATTAAAAAAAGAATATTCCGTACAAAAACATCGCCATCATTATGGACGCCCTGTATACTATATACATTGCAAGCTTTAATAAATAATATTCACGAAACTTTTAACCTATAATGGTAAAAGCCCTGTAAATTTGCGTCAAGTCGAGATTAATAAAATTATTTTGTGACAGCGAAATTTAGGAGCTGAGATATATCAGATTTAGTGGTCGGGGATTATACGCTCTGCATATTTATATCTATTTAGAGTTTCACAGTTGAGTGAAAATGGACAATGTTAAACTAAAACAACGTGATATTTAGCTTTTATCGCTAGCAACTTTGTTACCGAGTTTTGTTTTTAATTAGGTACAACAGTTACAGCCAAAAATAAATTTTCATTAATAGAATTTTGTAGGTACAGAATTATTATTAAAAACTCTGTCATAAGCACCTGGGACATCTTTTACTATAATCTCAACGTCTACAGTCCAAACCATCGATTATATTGTCTCTATTTAGAGGTTGATTTAAGTAGTTTTTCATTCTCTTACACTGCGATTTTCTACCTATACTTCCTTGATAATATGGATTTGGGTAACTTCGTTTGCTCTTCATACTTCCGTAAATTTTTCATAAGTAACTTTGTATTGTTTCGTATCTCGTATCATTCACTTTAGATCTTACCGTCAGTTCTTTCGGATTCTTTTTTTAAAACAACACCTGCTGGTGTTTATCTACTTGAACTAGTCAACTACCAAGTTTACACGAATGCTTTACTGCGCATCAACGGAATACGAATTTTATTAAATCGCATGTATTAACACCCTTAAATAAAGATGAAAATATAATTCGGAATTATTTAAAACGCATGAAATATGCAGAATATACGATTTAAATCTGGATCGTGTAAACGCAAACACGCATTATCTCTCAATGCTACCAACCGAATGCCAAGTGTTTGCTTTTGAAGTTAAACGTCAAATCTGATATTTTCATGGGACACAATAATTGTAAGTGGTTGTTTTAGCTATTTGTTAGTAAAATTTACATGGATTCATTTAAGTTCATTGAGCTTGATTTTCCATTGCTTTGCCCAGTCGGCTATACTTCTTCCAAAGTTAGTTTGATGAATAAAAAACTCGATAAAAAAAACTTCGAACGGGCTTCAAAGGGATCGGCATCATAATAGGGGTTATCAGATCTTGTTTTAAACATTCTTTAAGCTTTTATTAATAAAAGTATTCTTTTATCTCAGTATTTTATTGATAGTCAATAACTTTCTTGTAAGCTAGTTTGCAAATCTACTTTGAACCAAGAAATTTCCAATGCCAAAGAAAGGAAGAACAAGCCATTCATGAATATTATTATAATTTTTTTATTATTTTAGAACTTCACTGTTGTTAAACAAAAAAAAATAAACCATCAACAAACCCTTATGTTCCTCCTACACTTACGAAATCTTTGTAGAACTGGCAACACCCTAGCGATAGATCGTCAAAGCTCACCCGCAATTTAAAGTGCGAAATGAGACTCCGAATCAGAAAATTAATAGAGCAGCATATAAATACAAATTTATATGCTGTAGATAAGAATAGAAAATAGTTAAAGGTTCGCCAATTGGGTGATCCCGTATCAGCTTTAAAATAAGTTGATGCTTCAGGTATGCAATATTGAAAATCGGACAGTGGCGTGGCTGGTTGGAACGATTTACTGTAATTTACATATTTCATTTTCTGCTATAACTGTGTGGTTTTAGACGAGTAAGTTTTTACTTGTTACCTATATTTTATTATATTAGTATGACTTTTTGGCGACAATTTGAAACAAAAGGTCACCCAACAAACATATTAAGTAATATAGACCAAAACGGAAGGTAAATAATCCTAAATTGGCAAATATTTGCTTATTTTTGCCTTCAAGGTTTTCTTAAAAGTCGCAAAAGATTTAATTTACCTAGTTAAAAAGTCATAATTTACTTAATTGTTACTTAATATATGTATTCATAATTAAGGAATTTTTTGCCAATTACGCTAGGTAAACATTACCTAATTATTGCCTAAAAAAAGTCAAAATAATTTACTGACCATGTAGTTTTAGAAACAAGTAATCTTTTGGATAATTTTGCCATATTAATTGTTCCCAAAGTTATAGACCTTTTGTGGTTAAAAATTGAGCTACTTCATAACTTTCTGATTAACCTCAAAGGCTAACATTGCTTGTACAATTGACCTGTTAGAAAAGTTGTCCTGATTGAGGTCGTAGATTACATATTACAAATTACCTTCAAGTTACATGTTCCCTTTAATATATCTTTAACGACATTTGTTTATGTTTTTAGTTGTGTCCGTATTTTCTTTCTAACCTTAAAACATTTGCAATGCCAAAACAAAATTCGAATAATAAGAAAATTAAAGCATACAGACATACTACACAATATTACAGGATAATCAAGAAAAATCATGTTAACGCGAGTTGCAGCAATGATTTTTAGCCTGAAGTTACATCAGTAAGTTCCTTAGACACGGCTATCCCTAAGGAGTGGGAAATATGGTCGAAAGTAGAAGACGACCAAGACGAATTTATTTTTCCTAAAAATCATCGGTTTTTCGGTTATGAAATGTGTCAGTTATCAAAATCCGCGGTGCCAATTGTAATGCTAAAACGGAATATAATCGTTCAACGATCAAAATATTATTAGAGAGAAAAAGTGAAAACGAATCAGATTCATATCAGACAAAGGCTGCAATGGTCCAGACTACTCCAGACGATACTATACTAGTCGAAATTTAAAACGAATAACTTTAACTGATAACTAGAAATGTCTTATTTAGGGACAATTTAACTTTAAATTCAATAAATGATTGCCAATTTAACCTCGGACCAGGAAAACATGTTCTCAAAGTTAATAATATAGGGGAAAATACCTTTAAGGTTAAAAATATAAAAACGGCAATATTTAATAATTATTAGTTTTCCTGTTTATCGACAACTATAAAAGAACAATAATTAAAATTTTAAGAATTACATAAGGTAAGTGGAAAATCCATTATACTACGATATCTTTCGTCAACGAAAGTTTTTTTAGAACTTTAGGTGGTTATTTTTAGGTTATGTTTATAATGAAGACACTCTGTTTTTAGGTTAATGGTAAAAATATTTAAAATTATCGTAATAATACATAGAAAAACGCATATTTTAAGGGTGCGTTTTGTTTTCCGAAGTATCATCACCATACTTCACAAACACATTTCTTTCGCATCCAAATTTCGGTCCAGAAAAATGATAAAACTTAATTATATCACTTTATTGTTGAAGTTATAATAAGCGGCCATTCCAAATATCGACTTAAGTCGAACTCCATTTTATAATTTATTTTGTCCTGTTGGAAGTGTTATTGGCATAAGTTGTTGTTCTTTCTTTTTAACGCCAGATATATTATGTTTTCTCTGTATTGTTGTCTAGTGTCTTATTGCTCCTATTTAGGTTATATTCAGGTCAAAAGGTTGGTCTCACTTTCCACATTTAGACATAAAATAGGTCTATATTTATTTCACTTCGTTTTAACTTATTGGACAGAAAAACCCTATCAACCTATTTTCGACCTGCAAATTACTTTAGTTTCTTTCCCCACATTGGGCAATAGGAAAACAAATGTAGGTAAATTATCCCTATATATAATTGGTCATGCAAAATATTTCACCCGTTTAGAGGTCGAATAAAGGTTAATTTAACTTAAAATGTTTGTTGGGCAAGGTGAATTATCGCAGGAATATAATGACTCGATGCCAGAGTCGGTCATCGAAAGCGAAATAAGTCCGGAATTAAGAAACAAAGATTTACATGTTCAATGTCAAAGCATTATTTTAAAAATGGACGCGTGTTTAAAAATGAAAATCAGGGAAATACTGAAACTACGCTTTGTAGAAGAATTTTATTCATTTATTTATTGCAATACACTGTTTTACAGTTTCCCAGTTACAAAACAGGTACAAAACAATTTAATATTATAAACTTAATAACTAATGTATTTAATCTGAATTCTTACATTACACAAAATACATGTCAATAAAGTTAATAATAGGTAATATAGAAATAACAATCAACAAAAAGAGAAAAATAGCGACAGAAGGCCTACACAGGGTGGCTGTAAAAATGATTCTTGATCGTGCCCGGGCTGCAGTTGGAAATATCATATGCTATGATGTTTTTATTGTACAAGCTACAGATTCTATTGAGAAGCGCATATTTAAATACATTTGTTCGAAAGTTAGGTAGGTAAAATGTGTCAGCATACCGCGAATTCAGGGATGCAAGGTAGCTTGATAGACATTTTGATTTTTCTTAATAGGACAGAACTTAATTAAGAAAGTAGTTGAAGAGTCAGAAAATATACCGCGATTACATTTTTTAATTAGATCAAGCAATCTGACATTGTCATACTTCTCGGTTATACCAACTATGCGAATTCTAGGATTAATTCCACGAACCTCCAATACTTCATATTTATCGGACATCTTCTGCTGAACAATCCTCTTCAGTTTGTTGTTATCATCAGCGCTTCTACACCCCAACAACAAGCCCCCATCCTTGACAGCTTTAACCTTGGCAAACTGAATATTCGAGTCGGCTGGACATATATTTACCATCATGTCCGCCTTAGTGATAGAACATTCCTGATGTGATTTAGGCCTAACTATTACTGCTGGTTGGGCCTTATTACGGAGAAAACTGACATAATTAATGTTAGCAGGTGCGACAGAATTGGCACTGGACGGCGGTTTAGGAAGGATAGATTGTATATTGGATCTCACCGATTTTAAAAAGTCCGCTGTATACAGTTCAAATGTTGCCTTCAAATTAGCCATTGCATCCTGTAGCTGACTCTCAATTAGGGTTTTAATATTATCTTAATTAAGAGTGATAGACGTACTAACGCAGTCATTACACTTCCACGATAGACCCCTAACATCATTCAACAAATTTGAGAGTTCCTCTTTATTAGAAACACAATGGGTATGAAATTGTTTTTTGCAATTGCAGCAAAAAATAGCGGAACGCCTCGCATTTATCGAATTATTGCAAATTCCACAAATAACAGCCATCGGAAAATCATAAATACCTGATAAATGGGGCACAGCTCAAGTTTGTTGATATCACCATTCAGTTGCCGATGCAAAATAACATAATACAGGCACTATCCACTACTTTATTCGAGCTAGAAACTGGTCAAAATATGGGTAAATAAACGGAGCACATAACACACGTCTTATTAGCATTAAATATCGGAAAAATGGACTTGTACTCAATTAACACAACTTGGGTTTTATAAGAATTTGTAACGGTATTAATTTGGGAACAGTAACCGGTCATTCCATAAAGCGCACACCAATAAATCAAAAATTCAAAACGGCTGACAATACTGTAAGGGATTCTATTCTGTGAACTATTTACAACTTTCATAATTTTGCAGAATATACATAATACTATCAATCCTTAAAAAATAAGATTTCACTCTATAGCTAATCATAATATGTTTGAATATGTTTGAATCTTGAATCATAATCTACCGGCAAGTCAAAGCATTTATTGGACTCAAATTTTCGATACAAGAACCTACTTGTACGTCAGAGGCCAAACCCTGTACAGTATACCCCTTCTCCGGACACTTTGTTAAATGTCTGATAATTATCATTGTCTTCTTCTTCTTCTCTATTATAATTTTTCATCCCTAAAACTAAAATTGAACTTGAAAAGTGATGCTAAATATAAACCTTACTTTATTGTATACAGTCCTAAAAAGTGCTCTAATTTTTAAATTAAAATTAATGAAAATGCCTTCATGACAAATAAATGCCTACGTTTAAAGAAGCTTCCAAACAATGTTTATTTTTTCGCGACAACGTCCCGATTTTCAATTATTAAAATGCAGAGTTAAAATTTAAATTCTTACAAATAATACGATTGCCGAGTAGAAAATTGGATTACGCAGAAGAAGAATTTATTAAAATAATATTTTCGTTTTTTACTGTGGTGCAAATTGGCTTTTATTTGGTTTTCGTAAGTTTTGCAAATATCGGTAATTAACTAAACTGTTATTATTTTATAGCTAATATAAATTTTAGTTCTTTTAGATATTATGAGGGTATCTAATAATAAAGTAGGTAAAGCCTGTCCAGAGATATAAGAAAGTTACACTTTGACTTTAAATGGGATTATCCGAGGGTGGCCATAAACAAAAAATGAATAAATGCAGGTAAATTTTGGTCCATACTTAAAAATGTCCTAAAGTAAACTGCAAATCCGGAAGACGTAATTTTGTTATTAAAGTAATAGTTTGATGATTTTAAATCGATTTTTACCTGATTTAAAATGAGAGGGTTAATCCCATAAAACAAATTATGTTCTAACGACTGTATATACAGGGTGTTTCGGGAGGAAAGGGAAATATTTTAATGAGGTATTCTAGAGGTCAATATAAGAAAAAAAGGTCATATAAATGTGGGTCTGGAAATGCTTTCTTTTCGAGATACAGTGTGCCAAAAAAAAAAGTAATATACATTTTTCCTTCAATACCTCGAAAACGATTTAAGGTATTACACTGATCATGGGTGTGCGCTATACTGGCATGAAAATACGTTTTCTTGATTTAAAAAGTTTTTACCATTTTACCAGCGGCGCACACAGGCGAATTTTTCCAAAAACGTGGTCAAAACCCTAAAAACTCAACCTTAAAATTCTGGGAAAAACACATTACCAATCGATTATATAAACTCTACCGTTTCATAAACTACCTGCCATTTAATTATAGGATCGTTGGGTACGAAGATATTTCAGTTGAAAATAGACATTTATATTAAGTAGTGTTAAATCTGAAAGAAGTGCTTTTAAAATTGTCTGTGTTGTGATTGCGTTTTTGTGCTTATTCTTGTGAATATTTTAAAAAACTGTTATGAAGCCTATTGCTGGTGGTAAGTAAAAGCCTTTTAAAGGTAAATATTGAAAACTTGTGCAATATATTTTTTTTTAATTCAATTTTTTAATGCACTTGCATAACATAGTATATCAATTTCATTTTATAAAGTTTGTGTAGACAAAAAGTAAATTGTTTAACATAGTTTAACATTAATATTACATTTCTTTTATACCTTGACAAGTACTTTTTTAGATTTTGTGAAAAAAAATTGCGATATTTTGCGATCTTGCTTTAAATATATTTTTTTGTTCTCCGATATTATGACAAATATCGATCACCCTATAAAGGACGATTTTTGTTTTGTTACAGGATCTGGAGCGAAGTATGTTTCTGTGACCAGAAATAAACTTGTCGAGTGGGTAAAAGACTCTAATATAAGAAACTTTAAAGAAAAATGTGACTATTTAGTGGATAAAGTGACATCTGAAACGAAAATTGATAATTTGTCTGAAGAATCTCAGACAAAAATAAAAAACTTTTTGGTGCCGTACAACAATAAGTGGTTGGAATCCTCGAGAAATGTGAATGCGTTCCGTAACAAAAATTTATCTTGGTTGGATTCGGAAGTACAGTTTTCTTGGTTCTTTTAACTCAAAAGAACAAGATATGAGTGATGATTCCAAAAGCCGTGGAAGACCAGCTTTGTTTCTTAGTTCAAGTGACCGAACAGAAAGCTTGGATTCGTTTTTTTGAGTGCCTGCTTCACGTTTCTTATAAATTTGTAATTCAGCAATGGCAAGCTCGTGGTAATGAAAATGAAGAAATGGTAGCAAATAACAAAAAACGAATCCAAGAGTTATTTCAAAAAGAAATGGGGCTCTTGGTCGATAAGCCAAAGCCTGGATTTGGCAGCACTAATGATGGTAACACTGCCCGAAGGTTTTTTGAAGATGCAGCCACATCTTCAAAAATTACAGGGGTTGACAAAGAACTGATAACTCGATTTAGAACAATTCTGTTGGCCATATCTAGTGGGTATTCCATTAAAGTCGAACTGTTTAAAAATTATTGCCTGAATACAGCTAGAAGATTTATAGATTTGTATCCTTGGTACAAGTTCTGTACATAAGATTTTATTTCATAGTTCAGAAATTATTTCATATTTTATGTTGCCAATTGGACAACTTGGCGAAGAAGCTCAAGAGTCTAGAAATAAAGATATTAAGGTACAGCGAATTTCATTCTATATATATAATAAATCTATATATATAAAATATGGAAGATATGTTTTGCAATCTTCTTGTATCATCAGATCCGTTTATTTCGAGCATGAAAAAGTCATACTCAAAAAAATTAAAAAAATATCCTTTAGGAGTTTCAAAATTTTTTGAAGAGCCATTTGCAACCGAGAAAGAAGAAGAAAGTGACAGCGATACCGATTAATTCTAATATTATAGTAATTTTAAGTTTTAATATAGTGATTTAAATATCTAGTTAATAGTAAACAATTTTTTTTAGTTTAAAATATAGGTTTTGTATTTGTAGGAATATCATTAAATAAATATATTTTCTTAATAGTTACCGTTTCTTCAGTTTATGATTTTCTGAGTTTGTAGGGGCTGTAAGATTGACAGCGGTTCTAAAAACAAATTGTTTCTCTATTATGTGCATCTATTATCAATTTTAACCATTTTTCATATCAAATAAACAAACACTTAATTTTGGCCAGGATTTTCGGAAAATTCGCCTGTGTGCGGCGTACGCGACAGCAAAAAATAAAATTGTTTTGGCGAAAAAAATTGTACGCCTCTGGTATTTTTCAAATCAGGGGTCTATTTCTTAATCTACAGTCATTTCTTAAAAGAAAAAGTATTTTGAGTTTTTTTGGTAGAACAAACCATTTTCAAGTAATAGTTAGAAAGCTGTTTTACAACCGTTTCCAAAAATTACTAGTTGAAATTAATTTTTTTACAAGTTGGCTTTGATAAATTAATGTCACAATAATGTTTGGCACATTATTTGACATAAATTACTAACAGTGTTATTTTTAATATTTTTATAAATTATTAGTACCTACTAAACCGTAAGTAAGCAGTGAAATATTTATTGTACAATGCCTAAGACGTATAGCCATAGGGAATATGCCGACATGATATTTATCTACGGTTTCTGCAATGGTAGCGCAATCCAGGCAGTGAATGAATACCAACGTCGATTTCCAAATCGAGTCCTACCTAACAGAAAAGTGTTTCAAAAATATTTTTAAAAACACAAGAAACTGGCATGTTTCCAAGTGCGAAAATTGTTTCCGAAAGACCGCAGGGCCTCGACGTAGATGTTAAAGAGAATATTCTTCATATTGCTACAGAAAATCCAAGTGAAAGTACGAGAAGGATTGCAAATGAACTTCATATACCTTCACACAAAGCCGTTTGGGAGACATTGAAAAGAAATGGTTTAAATCCGTTTCACATACAACCAGTTCAACATCTTCACGATGGTGATTATGCTCTAAGAACAGAGTTTTGTGAATGGATACGGCAAAATCGAGAACTGCATAGGTACATCTTATTTAGTAATGAAGCTCAATTTACCCATGATGGAATTAATAACTGTTATAATGAACATAGGTGGTCAGAAGAAAATCCTCACGCTACATTCGAACGAAACTTTCAACATCGATTTAGTATTAACGTGTGGTGTGGTATGCTTGGGGATCAATTGTTTGGTCCTTTTGTACTGGATGGACATCTTAATGGACTGGGCTATTTACGCTTCTTCCAAGAAAACTTATTTAATATTTTTGATTAGGTTCCTTTTGAAGTAAGGGCACGACTGTATTTCCAACATGATGGTGCCCCACCACACTTTAGTCTCCAAGTGCGAAATTTTTTAAATACTTTTTTACTAATCGTTGGATTGGCAGAGGTGGTCCTTACAATTGGCCACCAAGGTCACCTGACCTTAATCCCTTGGATTATTGCTTGTGGGGGTGGATGAAATCATTGGTTTATGCAACAAGAGTAGAAACAAGGGAAGCTTTGCTTGATCGTATTAACAATGCTGCACCTATTATCCGTAATAACCGTCTCTCAATTCGCCGTGCTACCAGAGCAATTAATAAACGAGCGAATAAATGTATCGAAGCAGGCGGTGGTATTTTTGAAAACATTCGTTAAGATTTTTTTTATGATTTAGTATTTAGATTTAGTTATTTGTTGTTAAAATAAACTTTATTGTAAATTTCAGAACCGATTATTTTACAAAATAAATGTCGTGAAGTCGAAATATCAGTAACGTAATAAAACAGCTTTCTAACTATTACTTGAAAATGGTTTGTTCTACCAAAAAAACTCAAAATACTTTTTCTTTTAAGAAATGACTGTAGATTAAGAAATAGACCCCTGATTTGAAAAATACCAGAGGCGTACAATTTTTTTCGCCAAAACAATTTTATTTTTTGCTGTCGCGTACGCCACTGGTAAAATGGTAAAAACTTTTTAAATCAAGAAAACGTATTTTCATGCCAGTATAGCGCACACCCATGATCAGTGTAATACCTTAAATCGTTTTCGAGGTATTGAAGGAAAAATGTATATTACTTTTTTTTTTTGGCACACTGTATCTCGAAAAGAAAGCATTTCCAGACCCACATTTATATGACCTTTTTTTCTTATATTGACCTCTAGAATACCTCATTAAAATATTTCCCTTTCCTCCCGAAGCACCCTGTATAGCCACTCTAGTTCGTTTTTAGCTTAGTAATTATTCTTACTTCGTGTGTAACTCAGCGTTTGTCTAATCGTGTGCGTGAGTCATGGAAAATATGTGCAAGCCCAATATATCTCGGGAGATAACCCCGTCGAAAAGCTGAAAACACTTTTCTGTGGAAACTAAGGAAGTTATATACAATGTTTATTCAACTCTCATTGAACGTGCGGTCAGCAAGCAAGCAGCGTCAAAGAAACGGCCACATTAACAAAAATTCCAACATCAACTGTATGGAAGATTGTGAATAATCCCATTTCAGCGAGGAAAAAAAGAACCGATACTGGCATTTTCTCGAAGGTAGATGGAAGTGTTCAAGATATAATACGGCGTAAAATTTATAAGTTATACGAGGAACAACGCGTGCCTACATTAGATAATTTAATTAAGAGGCTTGAAAAAGATGAAACCGACGTTAAAGGTCGCAGAACAACGTTATGGAAGTTTATCCAACACATGGGTTTTAGATTCAAAAAAATTAACAAAAGACAAGTTTTAATGGAATCCAGTAGAATTCGGGAATGGCGCTCCGAATATTTACAAAAAATTAGGATTTACAGAGATCAGCAAAGGCCGATTCTTTACTTAGATGAAACCTGCTTCGACACATATGATACCCCGGAAAAGGGTTGGGTTGACTCAAGCGCCAAGTGTATAACAAGCGCGCCATCAAAAAGAGGTAAACGAATTACGATTTTGCATGCTGGATCTAAAGACGGATGGATTCCAAATGGACTTTCTCTGCCTGATGTAAAAAACATTAAAGATTCTTCTCTGGATTACCATGATGACGCCACTGCTGATTTATTTGAAGATTGGTTTAAAAACAAGGTAATTCCAAATATACCTCCGAATAGCGTAATTGTAGTGGACAATGTAAGCTAAAATCCTATATCAATATAAACAATAAATAATAATTAGAACAGATGATAATAGCGATAGTGATATTGATATATTAAGTGAATAATTATTATAAGTACCGAATAATTTGTATATTTTTGTAATCATAAATATAATTTTTAATAATAAAATAACTTGTAATTTCACATTTGAACATAAATAAAATATTATTTAGTGTCTTACTTATTTTTATTACAAACCATGATTACATTCTAAGCAAAACACGGACCTGTTCGGCCATATTTCAATTTTATAGCTGGCCCGGGTCTTTCCTAATAGGGATCAGTTAGTCACTTGTTTATATCTCGGAACAGACTTTACTTCTACAAATTTGAAGAAGTAGTCCATGTTTGCAGTGGAGTCGACACAATCAAATAAGACACAAACGGTCTACTTCCACAACATGTATTAATTTAAAAGTTATCAAAACTACATTGTTCCTAACGTATTTCGCGCATGTAAATGTTCATCATCAAGGGATAAAGTGATCGACTAGAGTGGTTTTGCTAATTAAAATTATAGTAGTAAAACCTCTCTTTGCGACCGCCTCTATGAAGTGTCCACCTGCGTTAAACAACCGGTTACTAATTCCCCATATTTAAAAATGGAAATTTCATTATTTTATACACCTCTTTACCGACCCATCTGTTAAACGACCGCGGGCACTCATCATCGGAATTTTTAGTAAATATTAATGCTAAAAGCACCCTCCATTAGGGGCAGTAATACCCGACCCGACATTTCTTAAGAAATATAGGTACATACACTAATTACTTTATTGCAGGTGGACCCATTCAATTTGCTTTAAAGGCTGATAAATCGGTTATTAATATTAGTTTTGTTTTGAAGAGTTTTTGTGTGTTTTGGGACTAATGTGAATATTTGAAAATGGCGGGAAAAAGGAAAGGTTTTTCTTTAAGCGAAAAATTTGAAATAATCGAGGAAAGTGAAAAAGCTAGTAAATTGGCTGAGAAATTTAAAGTGAGTAAGACCCAAGTGACTTAAGTCTTACCCATGTTGCTTTAAAATAAAGCAGAAGTTAGAAATTTGTTTCAAGAAGGTGGTAACGGTGAACAAATAAGAAAAATTCCCAAAACCGAAGGACTGACAGTAGCAGTGTTGTATTTACCTGGTTTTGTAAGGCGCGAGACAAGCACTTACCAATATCCTGGCCCATAATTTAAGCAGCGGATATCAATATCAAAGACGTAACTGCTTCAAAAGAAAGACTATTTACCATTTTGAAATATTATGCCCCAAGGGACGTATTTAATGCAGATAAGACAGGTCTCCACTATCGTGCATTGCCAACATAAACATTTGCATTGAAAGATGACAAGTGTATTGGAAAAAAAACAGAAAAACAACGATCTACAATTCCGCTCTGTTCAAATATGGAAGGTGAGAAGGAAAAACCACTTATAACAGGCAAAAGCAATAATCCTCGAGGTTTTGAGGGCGCACATATCGATAAGTTACCTCTCCAATGGGCCGCGAAGAAAAAAGCGTGGACGAGAGCAAACTTTATGACAACATGGTTTCACAGATTTGATACCGTGATGAAAAAGCAGAATAGAAAAGTGGTATTGTTTCTAGATGATGCAACGTCTTATCCCAAATTTTAAAATGTTCTACAGAAGCTACCTGATTAAGAGCCTTTTAATATAAATAGGCAATAGTTCAAGTCCTGTTCAAGAAATCGAAAATAACATTACCATAACCAACGCCTTGATATGGGTTTCGGTGGCCAGGCGCAATTTGTCCCCAGTGACAAGAAAAACATGCTTTATGATAGCCGGATTTATGTGTAATTCAGATAATATTGACGACTTCGAAGAATAAGATAATCTTCCGCTCGCACAATTCTTTTCTAATATTAAAAACACATTTATGAACTTAAAACATTTTGCCTCTATTGATAACAATTTGCCATCAGAAAGTGTATAATTGACTATCATCGAGTGTATTGAAAAGATCCAAAAAACGAATGAAGCCACTCCCAACTCTGAGACGGGAGGGAGGGTAACCTTCAATGTCAAAAATATCAAACCTATCTGAAGCCTGCGCAAGTTTGAGAGGCTTTTGACCAGTCTACATTTCTCAATTGCTATCAAAATGTGAATCTGAATTTATAAAATTAAGAAAAAAAAAATATGAAGCAATCATTAATTTGTGATTATTTTAAAAACTAATAATTTCAAAGCAAACATACAGTACATTGTATAATATATATTGTCAACAAAATAGCAGGCTCTGCATTATAATTATAAACTTTCACACTTTAGACCACTGTGCGTTGAGGTGGCGGACCACTGTGCCACCCAATGTCAAGTTCAAATAAACAAGAGTCAGCACTTTCGGTGTATATAAATACCCGAACATTGGGTGGACTGTGGACACGGCACCTTCGTCTCAACGACTGGTCACTTCCCTGGCTACCTGGTGAATAATTATTTTCTAGCTGGATCGTTTTATTCACGGCCCGTTAGGGAAAAAAACCCCAGTTGTGACAATATGTTACTATATACGTGCAGTATATACATTTTGGTAAGTTGGCTTTATCTTATGTAAGTTTAGTTCCGATATATTCAAACAAGAATATTTAAAATTATTTACATACCGGGTGTTGCATCGTCGAGCGGTACATAGGAAATCCCATGTAATTTTAAATGGGGTCAATTATTGGCTTCCCTAATTATTTTAGAGAAAAATTCTATTTAGGTTTATTAAAGAGCACTAAAACTCACATTCAAAAGAATAACTTTAGATATTTTTGATGAGCCCGTTTACGGGTTATCGCCGATTTCTTTTTAACTATTTCTCCTTTTTATGGCCCCGTATTTGCGGGCACCAGTCAAGGTAAAAGATGACTGTCAAATAAAGTTGTCATTTTGAAATGTGTGCTTTATTGTTATAAAAACTCGTACATCGAAAATATTAAAGGTGTATTTATGAGTACAAATTAATCTGAATAAAACTAAAATAAAGTATCCAATTACAAGGTTAATTATGACATTTTACATGTTTCAATATTTTACTAATTAATAGGTAGGTACTATTAAATTGTTAGAACTTTAGGATTTAAGAAGATGTTCAAATATTCCTCCATTGACTGCTAGACAATAACCGAGGCGATCATAAAATTCTCCTCTTACATTCGCTAGTTGGTAAACTGAAATTCTATTGCATTCGGCAGAAATAGCATTTTTTAACTCGTCTAGATTTGGGTATTTTTTATCTTTGTATATCCTGTTTTTTAAATGGCCCCAGAGAAAGAAATCATTTGGCGATAAATCAGGAGACCTGGCTGGCCAATTTACTGTATGATTTAAGCCAATAACATTTCCATTAAAAGCACGGTTTAAATATTCCCGGACAGCCAGGGTACTATGTGCCGGGCAGCCATCCATTTGGTACCAAACTTCCTGATTTTCCCTGGCGGCATCGTGTAAAGTAGGTAAAATATGATCTTCAAGTGGTTCCAAAAGATATTCTGCATTTAAATTTCGTGTAAGAAATAATGGCCCGATAATATTTTCTCCGAAAATCCCAGCCCATACATTAACTTTTTGTGGATATTGCGTCCTTGTTTCCACAAACCTGTGTTGGTTTTCTTTGCTCCAATATCGATAATTTTGAACATTGGGTTCATTGTTTAAGGTAAATGTGCATTCGTCAGTGAAACAAATGTTTTTAAAAAATTCCCAATCCATGTTTGCTCTTTCCATCATACCAAAACAAAACTCCTGTCGTCGTATTTCGTCCCTATCTCTTAGCTCTTGGTGCTTTTTATATTTGTATGAATAATATTTATGTCGTTTCAAAGCTCTTAACGCTGTGGTCTGATCTAATCCTATGTCATCCTCAAGTTTCCTTGTGCTGATCTTCCCATCATTTTCTTCCACGCACAATAAAACTTGCAAGTCCCTATCATTTCTTGCATCTCTTCTTTGTTCCTGCCTTTCTTCACATCTGCAGTTATTTATTACAGTGCCTTTTGTCTCAAATTTCTTGATAGTCCTTTCGACTGTAGATTTTGCAGGTATCGGTCTATTCGGATACAGAGCAGCAAACACGTCTGACACATTTTGATAACTATTTCCTTGATTATTTACCTCATCCATTATAAAAGCGGGTTGATTTTCACCTGATTATTCAGCGATAATCTCCCGCTCTCCGGTGAAAATCACCCTTGTCAAAAGTGAAAATCTCACCCGTCAGAAATCCAGCGATAATCTCCCGCTCTCCGGTGAAAATCACCCTTGTCAAAAGTGAAAATCTCACCCGTCAGAAATCGTTAGTTTTTTATTTGGTAAATAATCTTCAAAATACATTTCGGGATTGGGACATAATCAGAAAATCATTCTCAGATTTTTTGCCATTAGGAAATTTCACGGCAAAAAATCTTCGGAATGATTTTCGATCATTCCCCTATCCCTTAATATATTACTACAGATAATACCATTTAATCATCAATATTTTTTCTTCAGAAGTGTAATTCATGGCTAATATTTTCGATGTACGAGTTTTTATAACAATAAAGCACACATTTCAAAATGACAAGTTTATTTGACAGTCATCTTTTACCTTGACTGGTGCCCGCAAATACGGGGCCATAAAAAGGAGAAATAGTTAAAAAGAAATCGGCGATAACCCGTAAACGGGCTCATCAAAAATATCTAAAGTTATTCTTTTGAATGTGGGTTTTAGTGCTCTTTAATAAACCTAAATAGAATTTTTCTCTAAAATAATTAGGGAAGCCAATAATTGACCCCATTTAAAATTACATGGGATTTCCTATGTCCCGCTCGACGATGCAACACCCGGTATATGTAGATACTTATTAATAAACAAACACTGTAAGATGCAGACCAGATGTTCTAATTTGTCTCGATTTACCGAGCACCCCGGTTAACATACCAATATTTGATTCCCCGAGGGTGGTCTCTTTTGAGAGATTTTACTGTAGTGCAGTGGTTCGAAATATCGCAAATGAATATTTTCTTTCCTACGTTACCACACAGGCACAGAATGGCCTTATTTTTAGAAGGTAATAATAGGCCTAAAAATACTAATATCGGCATTTAGGAAAAGTAGGTAGGATAAAATATTTCGAGGCTCTCATAGTACACGCCCTGTACTGCTTCAGCATATAAAATTTGGTTTATTTGGCGTGCATCTTTTAAAAACAGACTAATAAGAAACTCTGTAAAAGCCAAGTTATAATGGAACAATATCTCAAACTTTAGGTAAAATAATTTCTTATCATCTCTGAATATTTCCCTCGGGTATAAAATTTGCCATAAGAGGAGTGTAATTTTCAAAAAATTACAACGGAAATTGCACGGTAGAAACCGAAATGCCGAGCACTGCTGGAATTGCCTTGTATTTATAAAAGCGCTGATTCCGTTTTCAACTAATGACAACATAGTGATAATTTAATAAAAAAAATTGTAAAAAAGATGTTTAGCAATGATGTAGCGTTCTTAACATATTAGAAAGCTTTTGGGTTCGCCATTTGAAAAATAACGTAACGCTATTTGGCAGCTACGCATGCACAATAAAGCAGTCCAGCAATGTCAACGCTGATGCTAATACTAATATTTTGTTAGGAGGGACATTACGAAAAAATATTATATGAACTACTAGTATTATTTTAACCTCCTCTGTACAAAAAATCGATAAAGAAACTAACGAGTAAATAAATGTGATTATTTTGTGGGCGTTATTGGGTTGTTAAGAATTTCATTAAAATTGTATTACACTTTACTGAAAATAAAGTTGTGAAATGAGACTATAAAATATCTGCAGTTTCCTGCAAGTGTTATAGGGTCATATTTCGGCACCTTACATGTTCCAGCAGTTTAATCTATAGTGTAATCCTGAAGTCAAATTACCAAATAAAATATGGCAACATGTGAAAACTTGAGCAACTCGTCTTATTTTATTGCCCTTAAAACTTGTGCTATATTATTCATACAAAGTTACATTTCGAATATGCTGATAAAATTATATTTTAACTAAAAAATTAAAGTCAGTTTAATAAATACACTATGATAATTATTATGATTACACTGGCACCGTAGTCAGTAAATGTAATATTTAAGTTGATGACAAAACCATCGGTGCGTTCAGAAAATTTCCTGAAAATAAATAAAATCACTGAAACAAAGATAATGCTTATGAAGTGTACATAATTTTCAGAAATATTTTACCCTGTAAAAGATATAAAAATGCTATAAATACAGGTGTTGTAGGGATTTATCTGAGCCATCAGAAAATTAACACGAGACAGGATATAAAGCTAGGAAAAGTAACAATAAATATAATTTTTTTTTGTGAAAAACCCTGTCTATTTCTAATTTTTATAAAATATCTTTCTCTCCAGATTCCACAATTACATAGATTGTGTCTATTAGCACTAAACGTTTCTAAGATACGAGCGATTGAAATTTTAAAAAGCTGTAATCATTCTAGTTGAACATATCAAGAGTGCCTTGGAAAACACAACCCACTTAATATTGATGTTTTAAAATAACGTCCAGAGAGCTTATTTTTCACTTCATACGTTCTTAAAAAGTTTCGTGTGACAAGCGTTTACAAAAAGCGAATGGCACGCTTCAGTCTCCTTCGCTATTAGATCATTCGGTGCTAGTGAAAACACGTGGCAACACTGTATAATTCGAGTATTTCCCCTGTTATGTTCTTATTCTGTGGCACAAGTCGACATGTCTTGACTTCTAACCTATAAAACTTATTTAAATTCTATTTTGCATTTAGAATGGCTCAAGTTAATTTCAAACGCAAGCAAATGCTTTTGGATTTTTAAGCGGTGCTTTCACGAACACTTTTACCAAAAAGGAATGGATGATATGGTGTTAAAATTTGCACCATGGATTATCATATGAAGGCTATCATTTTCCGCTTCTGCATCATCTAAATCATTAATCAGGTTAATATGTAATATACCCTCCATTCCATATTAAATAAATGAGAAAAAATCAATTGCTTTATCAAATTACTGACTTTTTAAACAGCAAAATAAGGTTAGGAACTCAGGTGACAAGCGCTCACATACCGAAATTCCGACTTGCCAATCTAACCGACTTTCGTACGTTAAGTTACCGGTGGAAGTAGTGAAGAATGCGAAATTATTAGATATTACTCGGGTACGAGTCATTCTCATCGCTTTTCGTTTGTTTTTTGAGTGAAGAATAAGGTCTCAGGAGGTGTTGCAAAACAAGTTTCAATCTAGAATGCCTTAGCAAACAATAATGTTAATATTTTGAGATTACTTTTTAGCTTAATCAGATATTAACACCGTTTGTTCCCAAAACAATTTAGATATAATGAAATTTGTTAAATTTATTTTTGAACACCCCCAGATGTTGTTATAATGGTAATATTATGTGACTTTGGCTTCCCAATGGCATCATGTGCTTCTTGACTTCTCTCTTTTACTCTTATTTTTGATTGTGGCGCTGTTCGGCAATCAATATTTTGACATTTGGTTTAGAAGATGGCCTCTTTGATGTAGGCGGGGATGCACTTGCTTTTGGTTTTCGAGGAATGTGGTAACTACATGATTAGTGGATGGTAAATTATAGACGAGGGGGCAGTTTTACTTTAGGAGTCACAGGAAGTCGATTTGGCTTATGTTGTATGAAGTGAATGTGTGATTGTGTAATCAGATGACCTAATGGTACGTCTGTCCATTAGTAGTAGTTAGCGATGAGTTTGTCGACATGTTCCGTGTTCCGTAATACTCGGCATTCATAAGTCATTGCGAAGTGTGGGTCATCGTTTAGCGAGGGGCATTTATAAGGATTTTTAAAACTTTGTTCTGAAAACTTGCAACTTCTACTAAGGCGTTTCGTTTATGGTACACCATGTTGGTATAACATCCGTAAGTACTGAATTAGTAGCGTTTTCATGCGTATGCCAATTCTACTCCTACTGTTGATAAGGAAGTAGGTGGCACCAAGTTGACAATTCGCTTTCTTTAAGCGCTGGTCGGAGTTTTCGTTTCTTAATGCATTCAACTAGAATGAATACAGCTTCTTAAAAACTGGTTTGTCGTATCTAAAGAACAGTTTGGGTACGAAACGGGAGAGAAAGGTGTGTCATAAAAGTAAAAAAATTATACAGGGTGTTTTATTAAAAAATATATACATTTTCCTGCGTTTTTTTTTATTTTCTGGCCGTTCAAACCATATAATTCCGACATTTAACATGTTTTCGTATATCTTTTATAAGAGGGTATCTTCTATAGGAGGGAGTAGCAAGCATTGTAGGCCGCTCAGGGATTCGTTCATGTATGCATTTTTGACATTGCAGTGTACTCCCTCAGCAGCTTTTATACCCCATACGTACCAACCACTCACACTATACAAACAATAATAAAGTAAAACTAAGTAGACACCTGAAATGTACAATTAAAATATTCCTGAAGAGAATAAAAGCTGTTATTTAACAACACTTTTTTGTGTTTAATTTTAAAAATATTCCTACATTTCACTTCCCTAATGTGCTTAGGCAGATGGTTATATATCTTGATAGGCATTACATAGCTGCTATCTGCTATGCAGCACATTAGTGTTGAGGCAAACTCAGAGTATATAGCGCCCTTAATGGGTAATCATGAGGCATATCACCAGCATTCTGAAAGTATGGACATTATCCCTTACATGAAGAGATCACTGCAATATGTATAATAATATGTTAAGGACTTTAAATAATTGACGACATGAGAACGTACTTTTTTTAAACATAATTTTATTGTTCTTATTATTTTATTCTGATATTAAAACCTCATTGGTCCTTTTGCTATTTCCCCAACATACCGTTACATACAACAGTGTCGAGTTAAAATAGGCATAATAATAGGACAAAGGTATTGGTCTACTAACATATGATCTTAAACGTCATAATACAAATGAATAACGGGACATTTTTGTCAAGATATCATTTATATTATTATTCCACGATAGTAGCGAGTCCAATTTCAAACCCAAAAACTTAGTGCAGTTCACCTGTTTAATCAGGCCAGTTTTCGATTTTATTAGTTGGCTATAGTTACATTCCCATGAAGAGAACATCATCGTCTCACTCTTTGAAGATTTAGTAAGAGTTTACTTTCGTCACTAAAGAACTGCATGTTCGAAGAATAAGTACTAGCCTTATAACTTAAATCATCCACATTCGATGAGGTTACTATAGCAGATATATCCTCTGCAAATATTGTGAGACGTTCCACTTCATTTACCTTACTGTCCCTGATATTATTTAAAAATACAAGAAAAAGAAGCGTTCCCAGGACCCTTCTCTGTGGGACTCCCATATCAACATTCAAAGGCTCAGAAGCATACTCCGTACTCCCCGCTCTCAGAACTACCCTCTGCCGCCTATCACTCAGGTAGGAGGATATCCAATGATAAGACTGTCCCCTCACTCCGTAAGAATATAATCTGGGTTTTAGTAATGAGTGATCCACCATTTCAAATACCCTCGTATAGGTAAAAAACAAGCCAGTAAACAGCTTCTTTTCACCCAATTTTTTATTTTACTGTTAATAGTTGTTAGGATCGCATTCTGCACGAAACAATAAGTTGTGTTTATTCAATGAGTTGACGAGTCTTGTGTAGAATGCTTTTGCATATATTTTTAAGAATATTGAGAGTACGGAGACAGCCCTATAATTTTCAAATCTACCATTATCACCTTTTTTTATATGTTGGAATAATTGTTTCTCGTAAAAGGGAAACTAAACAAAAATTGTTGGATAGACATAGAAATTAATAAGTTAATACGATATTGTAGACCACTACTTCTTGCAAAATCTGGAAAATACACTGGAAAAAAGATTTAAATCGGATAACATAAAACGAATATTTAATTGAAAACGAATACCACAATATTTTATTCGCCTAATTAAATTATTTTTATTGAGAAATTTAAATATAGTTTAACTGCCTTAATTATAATCTAATTCGGACAAACACGCAATATTAGTTTATCACAACTTATGTTTAATTCGAGTAAATTCCCTAATAAAAATATAAAGATAATTGTGTCAATAAAGTTACTCTTGCCTCAATTCCATTGTTGCTTCAAAGATTAAAAATGGAAATTAAAGTTTATTGAGTTAATTAAATTGTATTTGCTAATTCACTAATTTAATATTAGTGGCGCATCTACCATTGCATTTTTTATTAATTTCGATGCCCGTTATTGTTATTACATTCAAAACCTGCTATAATTAAATTCTAAAAAATATGAATTAAAAAACAAGAATTTGAATACTAATAATAAATAATGTAAATATCTTAATAATATTCCTACTACAAGGCTGCAAGAGTCGGTCAAGGCTAACGTGGTATATTCTTAGACCATAAGGAAATGTAAGCAGACTACAAATAATAACACCAATGTTTTTCATATGAATAGTTTAATGAAAAAACCAACTCACAAAAAAATAAGTTTTTCAGGTGTTGCAAATGCTTTTTTAGATATTGTAAACTTAATATTACTATAACCCACCTTCACAAGAAAATCAAGGATCGTAATATGAAGGGTTCGGGGCACACGCAAACCAAGTGCAATTATTTGAAATTTGCCTAAAGTTATTATTTCAAAATAAATTCTGGCTGCATTTGTGAAAAGTTATGAGATTATAAACTCACCTACACAACTTCACCCTAACCACACGTAGATACAAAAGCATAAGCATAATGTAGATACTTGTATCTACTGAGTACAACTACAGATAGTCTTTGTAACTACCTCTCTAATATCTTTGATTAATTGTAAAAAATACGACCCCTAGGGGCATTTCACTATAGTTACATTCTGATCACAGAAGATCAACCAGTAATATAGATTCGAAGAAGTAGTCCTTGCTTGAGGGAAGTCGACACAATCAAATGAAACAGAGGGAACTAGTAATTTGATACGTACTTAAATATCTAAGTTTGAAAGATCTTTAAAACTAAGTCCTTCTTTTCACCAGCCTTCTTCCATCCACTTCTGGACATAGGCCTCTTCGTATCTTTTCCAAATCTGTCGACCTCTAGCAGTTCGGGACCAGTTTTTTCCCACCACTTCCACAATGTCGTCTATCCAGCGTTTCTGTGGTCTACCTCTGCTTCGTTTGTTCTCCCTGGTCCCCAGTGTGTCACCTTGACAGTCCATTTCTCGCGACATGACCTACCCAACGCCACTTTAGCTCTGCCACACGTGATATGAAGTCAGCCACCCGCGTTCTCCTTCTGATTGTCTCGCTTCTTATTCTATCTCGCAAGGACACACCCAGCATAGCGCGCTCTATCACTCTCTGTGTTCGTCTTAATCTGTTTGCACTTTGTTTTGTGATGGCCATTGTTTCGAGGCCATAAGTAGCCACGGGCAGAATACATGTGTCATAAACCTTATGTTTTAGGTTTATAGGGATTTCCTGATTTTTAAAAATATGTTGGAGTTTGCCGAAGGCGGCCCAAGTAAGTCCGATTCTTCTTGATATTTCTGCTCTTTGGTTTTCTTTCCCCAATCTCATGGTGTGATCGAGGTATACATTTGCGGATGACATAGTTCTCATCTCAGCAGACCCATACGAGTTGAGAGCAATGCTGGAGCAGCTAAACGGGGCATCTAAAGCTATAGGTTTAAAAATGAACACTGCAAAAACCAAAATCATGAGTCCAGAACAACTACATGTATCCCTAGATAATAGCATAATCAAAAATGTCACCGAATATGTGCTAAGTCCTTACTCAACAATAATCGTTTGGGTCTAATAACACACTATAGGATTAACACACAGAGCTACTGCACTGATACTATTTTACTAATTCAAAGGATTTTACCCTCTTGAGTCTTCTTTTTAAAGGTTTAATATCCAGGAGCTGGATAGCCTCGACATTGACGTAGTAGAAGCGTCGTTCTTCGTTACTTTCAACAAGCACCATGTTTTCTAATACTTACTATATTCTGAGAGGGCTAAAATATTCTTGCTCTTACTGGCACAGCCTCACAGCTAATCTTAATGTAAACACCTCTCTCCAGTCCTCTAGCAAATCATTTTAAGACACAATGCAGAAAATAAAACTAATTCATTATACAGACTGCGCCCTCCACTACCAGGAACCACACTTGTTCAAGACATAAATGGCGCGCCCGCGTGAAATCTCGCTGACTCACCGTTTCCCAACGAGGAAGAAGATGATCACGTGACCTGCATTATAAAACTTTTACTGGGTAACCACATTCTTTTTGGAAAATATCTTACCTGCAATATATTTCATTTGATGAAACATAGGCTGTATTACCACAATTAACGAAGAATCAATTAAGCACAAGAAGTGTTTCCTTAATGCATTTCTAATTTGTTTGTTAAAAATTATAATTACTATATAGTAATTACCTCAACTCTTTTTTAAACTACGCAAGATTCTTTATTTCAAAAATATGCTTTTAATTAAATCATGAATGTTCCTTATATTTACTGAAAAGAGAATGAGCCATTTTATTTTCTAGGAAAACTACTTTTTATTTTGTCTTTTTATTTATCCTATTTATGTGTAAATATGGGTGGTGACAAATATTAAGGATATATATTTATCTCTTTGTTGTAAAGTGAGTATGAAATTTCAAACACTCTATGAAATTTATACGCAAATTCCCAGGCAACATTTTACATGGTAGATGGAATTAACTTCACGGTAACGGTAAAATATACTGCAATTGCCGGAAAATGCTGTTGGTTTGTATTTCCGCACTTAAAATGTTTCAAACGGTTTAATCTGAAACGTAATTCCAAAATTCAATCGGTGCTATAATGTCGATAACATACGATAAATTTATTTTCTAATTTCTAATTCGATAAATTTCCAACCGTATATTCTCCTATTGCAAAACCAAATAAAATCTGTAATTGAGTCAATATTTTAGAAAATACGAAGCCAGCTTTAATATTAGTCTAAACATTTTATTTATGTAATAGTAATGCAACAAAAATATGTTTAGTTTGAACGAATTATTTTATTAAGTGTTCATAATGTGCGCCGTTATTGGCAAGGTAATAATAAAGTTTATTTTGAAATATCTCTCGAGCATTGAGGAGAAACTCTACATACTCTAATTATGCGAAAATTTGGATACAAGTGGACTGCCAGATAAAAATTTTTAATCACTTTATAACTTGAAAACAATCGAAAATCGGATAAAAACATACGAGTCTTTTTCACGTTGTTTTCACGTGTATAATATACTCCTGAATTTGGTCCGTTTTTCCAGACTCACCCTGTAGAAAGCTTTAAATGACACACAGAATTAAGAACAGCAACAAAACGTTAATGGCGTACTATTAAAGATACTTTTTTTTCAGCTATTCCCTCATTAAATTTTATTTTTTCAACTTTACGAGCAGTAATAAAGATTATTCAACATTTTTATCGTTAACTGTCTTATTTAGTTTTTATTTTGTAACATTAAAAAATTCAAAAACAAATTGCACACATTTAAAGTAGTTGTTGAAAAGACACAAAAGCAGACAAAATTTAATTTAAAAACCGCATAAAAACTTTTAATAACATCTGCAAGCACCAACTTTCCTTTTAAAGCAACAATAGGCAAATTTAAAAAGTTTAAGATGAATAATTCATTGGTTTTCGTGTTAAATATAAAAGCCCCAAGTTTTCCCTGTTCGTAACTGCCCCAGATAAACAACGATTCACCTACTTTGTGGCTAGTATTTTACTCTGTATTCTTTTCTTTTTTCCAGAGACTCCTACAGGAGCAGACTTTAAAGAATTACTTCACGGTAAGTCGAAAAAGTTTCTTTTCTTTTTTTGGTTCATATTAGTATTTGAAAAATTGTTAAGTAAAATTTTGTTACAACTTTCTGATTTTCTAAACGTTTTGTGATTAGGTCTGAGGATGCAATCCTGCTTATACTCGCATTATGATAAAGGTATTTACACTAATTAAACCGAAATAGGACTTACGTCTGGTTAAAAACTTCGCAATTTTAATGTCGCTGTTTGTGATAAGTCTTCTTGAATAATAGCATTACTAAGGCAGGTTTTTATCAAACTTGACATCTACAATTTTTCGAAAAATGACTTTATTAATGTATTCTTGTAGTAAATTTAGCGACTTGTCAAAAAAACCTTAAGAAACCTTAACAATACTAACGTCCACAATAGTAATTTAATAGCAAAGTGAAACGAGGGTAATATAAATCAAAGAAAATCATCACTGAGAATACTTAAGTTATCTTTATGTCGAAATTAAATTATAAGAAGATATACAATATATAAATTGGTACTAGAAGGGTACCTTTGGCTAATTTTAATTATAGAATATATAGATATAAATATATAAACTAGTAGAATATTGGGGTGTGCAGCAATATGAAAGGATACTCTTTAAAGTTTTATTCCAAGCTTTCGGAATTCTTTATTATCAATTCCATCTTCAGGGAGACTACAAAATGAGAAAAAAGTAACAGTGAGGCTGCTATACAATTATATAGTGTTAAACTACTTACAACTTTGTTGAGGGTGATCATGTGGATCTTAGAAATTCGTAATCGGAGCATCAAAGTAGCAGTAAAACTCGTTAAAGACAAAAAACCAAAGATTCATATAAGTTAGGTAGGTTTTAAAATTGTATAAGGACGAAACACGAACATGAAACTGGAAAACTTAGCTACGTTTACATAATTAATAAGAATTTTATTTAATTGATTAAGTTAGCTTAGCCAACTTTAGAAGGTATATCAGTCATTTGGCGCGAATGATCAGACAAAACGTGCAGCCACCGTGATAAAGACAGGTTATGAATCTCCGTCAGATTTCATTTTTGAAAAATTGACAGTTGATGTCTGTCATTTCATGTGACTTATTTGAAACAAGCCATTAACAATTTAAAGACGAAAAAGAAGATGAAGAAAGTGGAATCCAATCACCATGGTGTGCAAGATTGTCATTTATATTTTAATATACAGTAAACTGTTGACATCGTTTGATTTAATTTTAATTTTATGTAGATGAATTATTTAAGTTATTATGATCCAAGTTATTATTCTTATTTTTGTCTAAGAAAAGGAGGTATGAGTAAATCTCACTGAGGTGTTGAATATCTGTTCTTTTGTTTATGCATTGTGGTTCCTGTGCGATAAAAGCCATCTCAAGGAAGAGTCTTTTCGTTTGATTTGATTGAATCGTTAATATTTTAGCTGAGTTGTAGTCTATATTATGTGAGAATTTATTGGCATGTTCTGCAAGTGCACATCTCTCAGGGTGAAGCCTACAGTCACTCCTGTGATTAGTGATTCTGCCAGATAACGGTCTGGAAGTTTGACCAATGTATATTTTATCACAATCAGCACACGGAATACTGTAAACCACATCTGATAGTTGTTTTAAGTCAGTTTTGTCTTTTGTTTTTGAGTATATTGATCTTATTGTGAGGGCAGATTTGTTAGCAATTTTTATGTTGTCAATTTGATTGAAAATTCTAGAGAGTTCAGGGGTGATGTCCCTAATGAAAGGTAGTGAGGTATACTTACAAAGTTGTGTCGCCCCAGTTGCAACTATGCTATTATTATTTATACTTGCTTCAACAGTAGGAGGATTATTAATGTGGTCTGACGACGTATTGAACAAAATCTTATGTAGGAGTTTTTTTGGGTAGGAGTTATCTATGAAAAGTTGGAGAAGTATATGTAGATTTTTGTTGAGGAAGGATGGATGTGAAATTTTCGAAACTCTCATTTTCATTTGTTTGACTAAATTCTTTTTGGTACTATGTTTGTGATAGGACCAATAGTTTAAGAATCTACCCGAACTACAGGATTTCCTGTACCAGTCTATGGTGATTTTGTTGTTATCATCACGTATAAACTTAGTATCTAGGAAAGGGACAGAATGAAATTCATCTTCTGTCTCTATTGTGAACTGTATGTAAGGGTCGTAGTCGTAAAGAGTATCTACTATTTCTGTTATACCATAAAGAATTCCGAAACTTGGAATAAAACTTTAAAGAGTATCCTTTTATATTGCTGCACACCCCAATATTCTACTAGTTTGTTTTTTCTAACTAGTCAGCAAATACTACCCTCTCAGAGATATATATATATAGAACATACAAATTTGATAATGGTTCCAGAGAGCGAAACTTTAAAGTCAAAATCTGACCAAATAATCGTATTGGACGTAAAAATTGAATATTAAAATGCGTTTAAAGATTATAAAAGTTTTCAAAAATAAGACAGCTATAACAGATTTTTCATAATAACTGTAATATCAGTTTTTTGAAAATGTTTCGAAAACCCAGAAAGCTCGAACCGCTCCAAAAGCGCCAATAAAACTTTCGTATTTAACAGTCTCTCTATGATGAAAAGGGTTTGCTTTTTCCTTCTGCCAAAACCATCCCCAGAAGGAGAAGCAAACCCTTTTCAATGTGTTAAGTTTTATAGCGCTGCCTAGCGAGGACTCCTGCAATTTTGACGTTCTGCCTTTGCAGGTTTTCCTCTGATATTTGTGGCTTTATAAGTCCATGTTAGAGGGCGCAGGTATGCTTAGAAATGGGTGCAATTTACCAGCACCACGAGATGGAGCCATCTGGTTTCAATCTCTGTATCAGTCTCTCCATGTTTTATATTTAGCGAAATCCACAAATTATAGGGACTTGTTTCAATTCCTCGCACCCTCGAAGCGGGAGTCCCACAAGGAGCAGTCCTATCCCCGCACCTTTTCAACATCTTCTCCTACGATGTCCCTAATCCCCCCGAGAGTACCTTTCTTGGCTCTCTATGCCGACGATACCGCCTTCATCGTAAGGTTACTGAGTCCCCACCTGGTCACCAGAAAGCTGCAAACAGCAGCAAATGAATTTTTCAATTACTGCGTTAATTTTAAACTTCGCCTCAATCCCGACAAAACCCAAACCATCCAGTTTGCCCACAGAAGGCAACCTCTCTTCGGCGCGGTAAACCTGGATGGACGCGACGTCCCCTGGTGCGACGCAGTGAAATACCTCGGTATCACCCTTGATAAAACCCTCCACTGGCAACGCCATATCCAAGGCAACTTCAGTAAAGCCAAAATTACCTATTCTCTTCTCTACTCCCTTCTCAATCGCCAGAGCGCACTAAGCCACAAAAACAAGACCATCCTCATCAAATCCATCATCAGACCCGCCCTAACATACGGTTCAGGCGTGGGGTCACGCAGCCCCCTGCCGCATGGACCGCCTCAAATCCCTTGAAAATTGTTACATCCGCACCGCCATGGACATCCCATGGTTCATCCGTAACGTAGATTTAAACCGCGACATCAAACACACACCACTTTCCCAGTTTCTCCACGAGAGAAACACGAAGATTCTAACTTCGGCCACAAATCACCCAATCCCCCTCATCAGACAATCCTACAACTATGAAATCGATACCCCTTATCGTCATAAAAGACCCTGTCACCAACTTCTCTAGGAGTGCCATGTAGCACCACCCCCACCAAAAGCCCCCCCCCCCGATAAACTTCACAAAACCCATAAATAAACCCCTCCCTCAGATTCCAGAGGAAAAGTACCTTCAGTACTTTTTGGTGAGACCCTGCGGAACTAGACCGCAGGGGGGCAAAGAAGGAAGTCTGGAAGGAGTCATTGACACTCTGAGCAAAATAAGCTCAGGACCAAAAGGACTCCCGCCAGACGGGCTCACCTCTCCGCGTATGTGTGTGTTTGTGTAGGGACTTGAATTACCAACACAATGTATTTTATAATTAAATTGGTTTGATCTAATATTAAATTTGTTTTTTCTAGATGTCGATATTTCCAAAAGCACAATTATTGTATGAATTGTTACAAGTATGTGAGTTATGCCTGTGTAGGTATTAGACATTTTGCACAAAACTAACCCTTTGTGCAAGGGAATATACTTTTTACCATTCTGAGACTCATTATAATTGTTTTTTTCTCTGTATTATCTTGGATATAACTTTGAATATCACATAGATAACAACTTTTACTGATAATAATTTTATTTATTAATTTATTTCAAAAACATAAAAATACAAGAAGGGATTATCATATAGGTAAGAATTGTGAAGAAAGAGAAATATATCCGTCGTTTCCATCTAAATTCCGCAAAGTCAACCTTTTTGTGAGAGCAACTAGTGAACAATAGAATTAATTTTTTCTGAATGTGTTTTATAAACAATCTCTAGGCATTTATTAATTTATTTTAAGAACATAAAAATATAGGAAGGGATTACTATATAGATAAAAATTGTGAAGAAAGAGAAAAATGTGAGTCGTTGTTATCTAAATTATGCAAAGTCAACTTTTTGTAAGAGCAACTAGTGAACAATAGGATTTATTTTTTCTGAATGTGTTTTATAAACAATCTCTAGCTATTTTATCGTGAAACAAAGCTAATATAAATGAAAGAAAATCATAACTGAGAATACTTTAAAAATTAAATTAAATAACTTTTAGTGGTTTAATATAATATAGAATGTACGAATTTGGTACAAACAGGTTACTTTTTGTGATTTTTAATTATGGTCTTATTTATTTATATTAATTATCTATTAATATCATTACACATTATACTAATGTTGGTAGTTCATTTACGATTATTAGGTACCTTCTTCGGTACATATTAATTATTGCAATAATTATTGGGAAATACAGTTGATACCTGAAAAGAACTCGTAGTGTTTATCAATCATCAACCATTAGCATGACAAAACTGGTGTAATATAGTAAGTGGGTAATGAGTTTGTTTACATAATGATATCATTATTGTTGTGATCCAAATATATGTTGTAGAAAAGGTTCAAACTTCCTTAGTTATGTACGATAATAATTATAACGTGTTTATCAATAAAATTTAGCATTAACATAAGATGATTAGTTGATTAGCCGGGTCGAATTAAAGCTAAGGAAAGACTTGAACATTTATGTATTTAGGTACTGGTAGACCATTTGAGATATCCAATGGCAATTTTTGATATTTCTGATAAGACATAAACATACTGTTACCCTAAAATAATAATGTTTCTTATCAAATAAAATTCATCCCTCATCTTCAAAGTGGTTAAAAATTATTAAGTAAAAATATCAATAACTATTTTTATAAAGTTTATTACAGTTTGTAGGTTACGGGATGTCCCTAATTATGTTTGAGTTGAGCTAAGTTTATTATTAAATATCGGAGAATATGAAGAACTGATTTTTTATTAACCTTCTTAATTCTGTCTTGTTTTTCTAAATAAGTTAATGTTGAAGAACCTGATATAGTTATGGCGGGACACTCGATTCCCTTGGCTTCATCAATTCATTTATTGGGCGTCAATTTGAATAGTCATATGTCTTGGCATAGTCACGTTGCAGCCATCGCTAAGGCAGCCTCGTAGAAGCTTGGAATACTTTTCTGAACTAAGAACCTCTATACACCCCAACAACTTTTGATGCTTTATAAAGCACAAATTCGACCATCGCTGGAGTACTGTTTGCATATTTGGGGCTTTGTTTCTAAACATACCCTAAGAGTGCTAGATTCCATTCAAAGAAGAGCTATTCGCTTGATCGGTGACCATGATCTGACAAACAACCTGGAAAACCTTGAACGTCGAAGGCAGGTTGGCGACTTGAGTCTATTTTACAAATATTGTCATGGCAAGTGCTCTACTGAGGTTGCTCGCTTAATTCCACCCAGGTACACGACGAGCCACTGCAGCTCACTCGTATGTGGTTCAGCTTAGTGTCTCTCGAACGACACTGTTTAAAAATCTTTTCGTCTGGAGAACGTTATCACTCTGGAACGACCTCCGTGTTCCCCAATTAGTATCATCTCCAGAGATTGAAGACCAACGTGAATCGTTTCCTGCGTACACGCACCGCTCGCAGAGTGCTATAAAGGATCATCAGTGCTGTGCCTTATCATAACACCAACGTAAAGCCGGCACTGAGAGGAGTAGAAAGCAGCATATTTAGTAGAAAAATAAGTAAAAATGTGATTTAAATATTTATTTATTATAATGATGTGATTTACTAACTACGTAACTCAAATTCAAAGCATTGTCTTGTACCGTGTTATTAGGATTTATCAAACGTGCTTTGTGATTTATGATAATTATTACTTTGTTCACCATCGAAACTTAGGACAAAATTATTTGGCTCGGTCGAGTAAAGCTAAATGCCTAATAATTTATTTACTTGAGAGCAATGTATGATGCTAAAGCTTATTCATCGACCCCCCTATTATGTCATACATAAATATTTCTAAAAGAAAATATAAACCGTATAAAACGGTTAACGATTACAACAACAGTTTTACTACTGAGGCTTTAGAACAAGTAAATCATTACACAAGCTTTAAAAGCATCTATATTAAAAAGCAGGAAATTGTTATAACCCAGTTATGGACTATGGTAAAAGAGTATTTTAAATATTACAGTAGTTATGTACACAGAGAAAATAAAAATGTGTTATAAAAATGTGAATAAAATTTGTAGTATCCGTATTAAAGTCAATTTATACATAGTGACATATCAGTGCCGTATCAATACAGTGTCAGTGCTTGACAAGTGATTATTGGTACAATTTTAAAAAACACTGCAGTGATTTGTGTTTTTTGTATTGAACGTAAATTAAAAAATCAAATTGTAAGTAATATCGCAGCTTAAGAAGTTAAAAGTTTCTGGATGGACACTGTAAAGTACATTTGCGCACTTTATAACCAAACTATATCTGTTGTGCTGACACAGAGGCACTTACACGTAATATGGGGCCTTTAAAAGGGAAATATTAATATTAATTAGTTACAACACACTGTAGCTTTTCTTGACTTAACTTAATTGTGCAAAATATTTAATAGTGTAAATTGTAATCGAAGATGCTGAAAAACTTAGAATACTTCAAAGACATGAATGGCTTATAAAAATAATTAAATATTCACTAGATATAGCTCTCTTGGTCTCAGTTACACTACAGTCTCAGTATGGGAAGAGACTCCTAAATATCCTATCCTTATTTCACCCTAAAAGGACAAATATATTTTATTTTGGTGGTATAGACAGACCTTGTTTTCTTTCATAATCTCGCCACAGAAAATGGACTACTTCTTGAATCCTAAATATTAGGTTATCCCTAATTCAAAATCAATTGCACGATACGATATTTAGGATTACCTTCCTAAGGGAGAATTAATACATCTGATGTATTATACCTATGTAGGTAATCGAGATTACCTTATCAAGTGTTCTAAAGTTACATTGGACTTGAACAATTCTTCTAATGAGATTTAATTTTAATCAGTCTTGCAACCCAAGGAGTGGACTTTGGTTTTTGGCGTCAACAATTACAAATTTGGCGTTACTTTGTTCATTGTCTATTAGACATTTTATATTAGCCTCACCTACAGTACTAATCTTGAAGTTTGAGCTACCATAAGATAACAGTGATATATTGGATTCGTTTACTTTTGCATGCGGTGCTACTGATCTTAAAATATCTTGTGGTAACACACTAATAGCACCTGAATCTAGTTTAAATATAACAGGTTTTTCATTTATATTTTCTGTCCACATAGTAACAGAACTATAATCCACAGACCCTATGGATTTAAATATTGACCCAACGTAGTACTCCTTTTCACTTGAGTCATTACTATTCTCGTCATCATTTCTGTCAGTCCTAGCTACCTCATGAACTGTTTTATCTTCTTTTATGTTTCTGTCCTTCCTACTGGCACAGTAATTTCGTCTTTGGCATTTTGCACAGCTCTTTCCAAAAGCTGGACATCTTGAATATCACCAGAATAGTCACAAGTTTTCTTACATTTTTTATTCTTTATGTGCTTATCTTTTCTATATCTTACTGAGTTGACTGCTGCTTCATTCTGTACCACTTTTGATTGAGTTTAACTTAGTTCTGTCGCTCGACAAAAATTCACTGCTTTTCTAAGGGTCAAATATGGCTCTCTTAACAATCTTTCTTGATTTGTTATATCTTGAATGTTCATTACTGTACGGTCTCCTATCATGTCATCTTTCTCTGGATACTCAGTTAATAATCTCGCCTTGCGTAACTCGGTGACAAAAAACTATCAAAAGTTTGGCCCTCGTTTTGATGGATACTGTGAAACTTAAATCGTTCAAAAGGTACGCTTTTCTTAGGTGCGCAGTAAGCCTCAAATTTAGACTTAATTACATCTAATGTCTTCTCTTCGGTAGCTTCAAATGTGAACGTACTGTAGAGCTGTAGTGCTTTATCACCGATCAAATTTAAGAATATTGCAATCTTGTTCTTCTTTTCTTTCGGACTTTGGCCGGAAGCCGTAAGAATCAAGTCAATTCTTTGGCTAAATTTTTTCCAGTTGTTTTCTACGTTACTATCAAGTACAAGCGGCTCTGGCGCCTTGCAAAAGCTTTCCATATCAGCAAAAATTCTGGCTTTTTGTTTTCACAATGTTGTTTCGCCTGACACCATGTATTAGTCTTTAAGAATAACACTTCGTACTTTAAATATCTTTATTTAAAACAGGAGTATTTAACAAAAACTAAGTTGACAAATCCTCTTGACAGTGACTGCATCACCATAGTTATGCCTTTCACCACAGGAGGTAATCTCGATTACCTACATAGGTATAATACATCTGACAACAGGGCAAGTCTCTAGTTACTTTTGGTTTCCTTACTTGAAGAGAGCAGCATAAACTCAATTAAACCTAACTACTTTACTGAATTTTTAATAACAATAATTCAAGTGCCACATTTTAACGTCACAAGCGCTAAAACTATTACCCGTTAACTTCCTGGCAATATCCTAACCGATCAATGAACTCTTGTTGCACGTTTCGAATGAAAGAAGGTGGGATTTGTCGAATTTCATATCCTAAACTATTTTTCAACGCATCGATATTAGGAGTCTATTGAAATAAACTTTAGTTTTTAAATATCTAGAGGAGTCAAATCCGGAGACCTTTCCGGTCATTCGACGGGGCCACGACGTCCTATCTACCTGTTAGCAAATATCTTATTGACACACTGCCGAACAGTTAGCGCATAGTGAGGGAGTGCTCCATTTTGTTGAAACCACATAGTTGCACTGAGTATATCGGACTCCTGAATACACTTGAGGTAAGGCAGGAATCAACCCCAGTTGCAGAAAGTTAAGATACATTTCGCCGTTGGTATAATCCTGTCTCGAAATATTCCAGCCCAAACATTGTTTTTGTTGGCATGTTGCGTATGAGCCACTTGAGCTCAATGATTATTCTTTGTAGACCAGTATTTACGCGGGCCGCCCAGTTTCCTTAAAGCACCCTGTATACTTTTCAGAAGTCTTAAAAGATGCAATGCTTCGCTTATCTGAAAAAGATACTTTTCCAGACTTTATCTCCTCACCGTAATATATACCCTTGTATAACACTTGGTGTTTTCCACAATTCCAAAAGTTTGAAGTGTTAAGCCGTGTCTTTTTGCCTCCTCTCTTTGGGTCTCAGTTAACACTTTGAGTTGATCAGATATCTAAGAAAGAAACTAATATTATAATTTAAAATAATTATATTACGAGCACTACATAAAATGTAACGAAATCATAAATAAAAAGCTGTAGGTTTGGATCCGACAGATACAGGACTATTAGGTATAACTAAGCAACTAAAACGAAGCCAAGGATAGTCTATACTCTTTCTTTAATACATCAGGTGTTAAAATAAGATATAAGATTAAACATACGTCTAATTTTATCAAAACAAAAAAATTAAATGCTACTGCTTTTGCAGTAAGCAAATATCTTGTCGTCAATATTTCTATACACAAGACATGTTACTTTCAGGTAGCCCTTTTGAATTTATATGTAATTTTCCGTTTTGTGTTATTTAGCAAGCCTTCTCAAAGTTATAATTAATTGAAGTAATGGGGTAAAAACAATATAAAGACCTCAAATTTCTCAAGCAGCTTGTTTAAAGTTGCTTTTGTAAATGTTTCGGCTGTCTAAACCATATAACCAAACTTTGTTCAAATTGCATGGCACAACATTTTCTATACATATGCTTACAAATTTTATTGAAAACATATCCATAAAAAAAGGGGCCGCTAAATTTAAAAACCAGATAGTGGTGGTTCGCATTTCATCTTATGATGAATGCTAGTTACATATATTTGCTTGGAAAGTGGGAAACCGTTCTACGACTTTCACCTGAGTTATTGGATGATTACGATAAGAGATTATAATTCTATTCTCTGATGAGGATTCATTTTATTTATTATTATCGGGTACGAATATTTTAAGAAAATTATTTAAATTAATTTTCAAAATATTCGTGCCCTTAAGAAAATTTCCGGAAATAATTTAAGCTCTTGTGATATTATAAGTGAAAATTTTTATTAGGTAACGATGAATAAATGACATATCAATGTTTAATATGTCACTCCTCATAAGCTGTTGCAAGAAAATAGCATTTTATAAAAATATAAAACAAGCTGAAGACACCTATTGCTAATAAGCACCCTATTTATCACCACTATAAAACGCTCGGTGTATTAAGCCCTTTTTTCGCAAGCTAATTTGTCAAAGTCTAGAATCGAGCAAAATTTACTTTATCGCGTTGTTTTTTCATCGAGAAGGCTAAGAGAAAATAAAATCGCAAGCTGCATGGTCTTAAGTATCGATTAGTTTTGTGGAAAAAAATTATTATAAAAAGTATAGTAACATTACAGGGACAGGATATTCTATGCTGTGGTATTGAGGAGGTAGATTTTTATTTGGTAGAGATAAACAAAGTTATATTAAACGCATATAGGTACGCAAAACATAATTTATTATGATAAATATAGTGACAATAACTATGAAGACAAGAGCTGGTCAGCAATTGCAAATGGACTGAACGTTGCATGTTGGATAGTGATTCGTAATCTTGTACTTTTACATGCGCAAATATTGAAAAATTTTATGTCGTCATCAATCAGTTCTCTATAATAATTAAATAATAAAAGTAAATATTCTATTGTAACAAATATTTACATAACAGTCTCGAACTCCTTACCTGAATATGTAATTCCGTACTGGCGCATCACATTTTAAGCATGGTTTAGTCCGCTATAGGCCTATTAGCCTTCTGTCGTGTCTTGGCAAGGTTAGTTGAAAAAGTCATACTTCATCGTATTAACGATTTTGTATTTGACAACAACATTTTACCACCGGAGCAGTTCGATCTTCGGACTGCTTATTGCACGGTTCGCCAAACAACTAGACTGGCTTCTAATATACGAAATGGCTTTAACAGACGATTTAGTGCGGGAGCGGTCTTTTTCGACATCAGCAAGGCCTTTGATAAGGTGTGGCATGACGGACTCATTTTAAAGTTAATAAGGTTAGGTATGCCGAACTACCTAACATTTTTGACAGACAGGATTTTCGCGGTCTCTTCAGAGAATGCGATATCAACTGTGCGACACGTCAGAGCCATAGTACCGTAGGGCTCCCCTCTTGCGCCGGCTCTGTGCAATATCTATACCAGCGATATTCCTAAATTCGGTCAAACAGAACTGTATCTGTTTGCTGACGATACCGCGATTACCGCCACCGCCGAACAACTAAGGTTGGTAGTCTCAAAGCTGCAACATCACATAAAACTTATCGAGGTGTGGTTAGATAAATGGAAAATTCGCCTTAATGATGCCAAAATCCAAGCTATCTATTTTTCAAGAGTCAGAAGCAAATTTCAACAAACCAGACTGAAAGTCAAAAACACCAGTCTAAGCTGGGGTGAAAAAGTTAAATATCTGGGTCTAAGCTTCGATAAGCGGCTGGCTTGGACCGACAACGCAGACCAACGCTTGAAAAAAGCAAATGGCCAACTCAGCGCCATCTACTCTCTCATCAACAGTAGAAGTATACTATTCTTACGGACAAAGACATTACTTTACAAGACAATTATTCAGCCAGTTCTGATTTATGGTGTCGCCTCCTAGTGCATCTTAAATAAGTCAGCTTTCCGCAAATTTTAAACTTTTCAGAACAAAGTCCTTAGAATAATGACGGGTGCTCCACGCTTTACGATGGTGCATACTCTACACAATGACTTACAAATGCCGACAATCACTGAACAAATAGGCAAACTCATTATTACTACATTTTCGTTGCTAGTGTTTGGACTTAATAATAATAACAAATATCCATAATTACTTACCGCGAACACGAAAGTATGATAAAAATGACTAATAAATATAAAATAAATAAGATTATTAGCCAATACGAAGATTTTGACATCAATGGACAACTCTCCAAATATCTGTGTGGCACGTAACTCTGAATTTAAGACGTATCGCGTAACCTCGGAGACGCTATAATATTATGTTTATATTTTATTTATAACGCACCTATCCAAAATTAGTTCTTTTTTTTTAAGGCTTCGAAATGTTCTGCGTAGAATATTCCGCCTTAATCCAAGTTCCCCACCGGGTAATTACAGGTTCAGAAGGTAAACTAACTCCTGGTTATCTCTCCTTATACATCTGCACTCCTAGAGGTGCTCTTAGAAACGCTTCTTTTACATTTGAAACTAATTTGTTTGCTAAAGGATATTCAGTTCTGAAGGTTTCTGCGACTCGGTTTACTCCATGTAAAAGACAAGTCACATGTACCATATTGGGGCAAAAGATTCTTAAGTTTTGGCCTACTTTTACCATATGCGGTGCTGCATCAGACAAAAGCACTAAAGACTTCTCATGTGGGACTGGATTTGGTTAAAAAAAGCTCGATAGGGACTGCGGAATAAATCGGGTTACGGTCACATTATAAGTTTTGTCTAGCTGCTTAGAGGCTATTAAATATGGGTTTGTTGCTTTATCTTCTTGAGGTGCTCCAATCATAAGATGTGTGATATATCTGCCCCAAGCATCTATGCTTTCATCATCAATAATGTTAAAATTTGTATCATCTGGTGAAGCTCTAACTTTTTCTAAACCGGTTTCGTATACTGAATGGATATTCTTCTTTCTAAGCGTGGATTCGTCAGGAATGGTTTGTTGACAATATCTTGGCAAAAATCCTCTAAATTGCGGATTTCGCAATTTTTTTTAAGGGTATGCTTGCTGCGACCAAAGCCTAGCATAATTTATTGAAAAATTTCTTTTTCAGATTTTGATCTTTTTCCAACATTTTGAAATGCGGTTTTTACAATTAGCTGAACTGGCGCAGATTTTATTTAACTTTGATTTATGCAGCCGTGTTTTCGAATGTTCAAATTTCTTTTTACAAACAGTGCTGGTGGTAATGCATAGTGGGGATGACCTTCGTCTTGCTGAAAATGCAAACTTTCTTCATTGAATTTCATGGCTCAATTTTCATCCACTTGATTTTTTAAACGCTTAGAAGTTCATTTCACATTTTCCAGAAGATTCAAATTTAATTGACCAGCTAAATTTTCTTTTAGAGGTAGTAGTAGTAGTAGTAGCGGACGGGGAGGCTTTGACGCCAAGCAAGTGGGCTAGTTAAGACCCTTTTTGCCAACCCCGTTATAACGTCTGGATAATGTCAGCCAGACGGGACCTATACAGTTTAACGTGGATTCCGAACCACAATATAACCGACAGATGTTATTCTCGGCACAGTATTTTTACGGTCTTGTTATTATTAACGTCTCTTTGCTCACCACAAGCCTCGACGAGCCGGCCCTTCGGAACAGCATCAGACCTGTGCACTCGAGACTCCGCCGCCAATTCTCTGGTCAAGGTTCTTACCTCGATCATACGAATATCAGGCAGTGTTCGAGATACACCATCCGCACCACTGCCATCCTTCATTTGGCTCAAGGCTCCCTCCCGCGACAACATGCCGTTTCTAGATTCCATATAAGACTAAAGTGCCGTTGAGAAGTGTGCTGCATACACAACACTACGTAGTATGGTGACCTGGGCCCTGCAAACTGAAAAGTCTGCTGGGCCAGCCCGGGCTTGAACCAGGTACCTGTAGCATGGGAAGCAAGAATGCTGCCACGCGGCCAGGCCGTCACTCTTCTAGAGGTACTTATCCAATAACTTCGTCTCCAAGAGTGCTCAAGCGTTGTAAGTGTCTTTTTAAAAAGTCGCGAATTTTCATTGTCCCAATATCTACGATTATGTTTGTTAACAAAACCATGATCAAATTACTACAAATGTGTAACTAAACTTTGCCGTCCATATGAAAATATCTAGGGCGATTATTATTTTTCTCAAAATTCAACAAATAGCCTATAAAAGAAGTTTATTTAAGTCGTTAAACATTGAGGAACTCAAGCTGATAGGTAACCATTCCCATGTAAGGTTTTTGTTAAATTAAACTTATATTTTTAGTAGCCATAAAATCACGATTTTACTATGCTCAAACTCATATTTGTAATAAACCCAAATCTCATATATAGAATCACATCGGTAATTCTTGCAAAAAATAGACTCGAAAATCCTCTAAAGCTATTATTCCCATAAGAGTGTATAAAATATTATCCCTTTTATATGGTAAAACAAGATTTGAGGCACCGAAAGCTTTAATGTTTAAAAGAATGTAGCTCTGAGACTACGGAAAAGCCTAATGCACTATTCAATAGAATTCCAGCTCGGCGGTCATTCTATAGAACCGTGGCCTAAAGACCACTTCAACATCATAAAATGTTTTCCGTCCCATGCTGACCCTACCGTTTCATAATTTTATGATGTGACTTTTAAAGTGAGGATGGTATATATGCGGTTTACGAGGGTTATGTTGAAATATTTGATGTTGGCCAATCAGAATTTGTCGCCATATTATTTTCAGGGATGGCTGTGGTGAGTTTTTTAATGGTCAAATACGGTCAATATTTTAGGGTACGAATTGAAATCCGTGGTTCTTGGAGAAAAATCTCCCTTGAGGCTCGATTAATTTTGAAATGTTTTTTTAGAATTATTCATGTGTATTGATGGTATTACTTTATATTGCCATAAAATATGATGAAGTAGCTTACTTGAGTGTTGGTACGATGGGAGAATTAAACTAAAAATAAAATAAATCTAAATATTACACCAGTTTCGGATTTGTAATGTAAGGTTATCAAAGTATAAGTTCTTTCTCTAATAAAAATCGCCGCTGGAGCCCTATACCAACTACCTGTAAATTTATATAAAATAAATATAACAATAATTTTCCCCGTCTAGATACAAATTATTCCCAGAAAACATGGAAAAGGGGGCTGTTTATGACCGTTCTCTGGGGTTGTGGGAGGATTAATCCTTTTTTTTCTTGTATATTTCAACCCTAAAAATTTTGTTTTGTTTGACATCACTAATATTTACATAATATGTCAATTAGGCAATTTTTCCGGTTGTCTACAACCCAAGAGAGTTGTTTCTCTGATACAGGAGATGAAACTTCGGACGCACTGTTAGTATTGCTGTTGATATTATAAAAGAAAAATATACAAATTTATGTATTTCTTTATATTAGAAGTTCTTTTAATCCCTTTAGGTGACTTTTTAAATCATTTTTGTGATTTAACCTAAAAAATTAATAAAATGTTCAATGTCACAAATTTTCAAATCGTACCTTTTTGGTAAGAATATCAACACATTTTTATAAATTTTTTGCTATTGATAAAATACAACAAGTAATAATGCAGGGTCCTATATTTATTTATTATAATTAGTATTTATAACTACAAAAAGAGGGAAATATTATCTCGAAACAATGCAAAACGTTTTGGCGTGCTAGAATTTGCATTAGTGGGCCAATTATCAAATTTGTTGAACTGGTTTTAAGCGTCTTATATAGTTATTAGTAAAGGGTGGAATAAATGCATTTAAATTCAGTCAAAATATGCGCATATATATGCCTTGTTTGCTTTTAAAATATGCAGTTATATGCATTTTCTTGGCCAAATATGCATACTGGTATGCAATATTTCTTAATTTATTGTAATAAAATAGGGTAAAGAAACACACTGGGTTATAAAAAAGATGTTAAAATAGAACAAAGAAAAATAAAAGTAAACAATTTTTTAACCATAAATTGTATAAAAGGCATTTCTTACTAAATATTTTTCAAAATTTTCAACTAAAAAAGATTGTCTCCAATCAGTAAAAATATGTTTATACAAAGAGAAGCTTCTTTCAACATCTACTGATGTAATCGGATCATACTGCAACTTAGGTAGTAAAGTATAAGGCCTAGATACAACTTCGTTGGATGGTTTACTTTCATAAATGCTTTTTACTGCTGTTAAGTATTTAAGTCTCTTATTCCGTTTTACAGTTACAGCCAATTTGTTTCTTACTTGACTTAAATTTCTACTCTCTAACGAGGATATTATGTCAGGTATAAAACTAAAATTAACCTTAATAAAAACAAGGTCTTTAACTACAATTGCACTTTTTAACAAGTCTTTACTTTGCACAACACACTACAAATCGTCATCTAAATCCAAAATTAGTTCTTTAATGAGCTTCGAAATGTTTTGCGTCAAATATTGCGGCTTTAATCCATGCTCCCCACCGGGTAATTACGGGTTCTGGAGGTAAACTAACTCCTGGTAATCTCTTTTTATACATCGGCACTCTAAGAGGTGCTTTTAGAAACACTTTTTTAACATTTGAGATTAATTTATTTACTAAAGGATATTCAGTTCTGACGGTTTCTGCTACTCGGTTTATTCCATGTAGAAGACAAGTTACATGTACCATATTGGGGTAAAAAAATCTTAAATTTTGGCCTACTTTTACCATATTATTATACGGTGCTGCATCAGACAAAAGCACTAAAAACTTCTCATCTGGGATTGAATTGGTAAGAGAAAGCTCGATACGGACTGCTGAATAAATCGGGTTACGGTTACATTGTTAGTTTTGTCTAGCTGCTTAGAAGTTATTAAACATGGGCTGTTGCTTTATCTTCTTAAAGACAACCCGATATAAATACAGTATGTTAAGCAGGTAATAATAAGGCGTTATTAAATGACAATAAGTATCCCGCAACAATATGCCTGCAAACCCCAAATAAATATCTTGTATATAACCAAAATGTAAATATTAATTATTATATAACTATCTTCAGATTGGAAAATCCGTGGAACAAGTGCTGGACTGAACATTAAGCCTATGAGTCTACGAGTTTTTATGATCGAGCGTTTTTAATTTTTTGATAACGCCGAGAACATAAAAATGTGCTCATAAAATAATAATTTGGGAAAATATGCATTTTATTGACAAATTGAGAAAATATGCAAAAAATGCATATATATGAACTTTGCGTATATTCCGCCCTTTAGTCGTTAGTTTTAAGGTCGGTTAGTTCTTTCTAGAACTGTCAACCTTTATAAAGTTAAGTACTTGGGAAGAAAAATAAAATTAGTACATATTATGTAAATAAAATTTTTTTTACAACATTTGTCTCTCATTATATCAAGAGGTTTCATATTAAAGAAAAAATATACAATGTATAAAATTCTTACTATGCTTGATTTTAGGCTCAGGGCTAGTTTGTAGAGAATATCGGAACCCGCTTCACCAATAGTATTTAATCATAATGACGCATAATATAAACCTGGATAAACATTAAACAGGGAATAATTAAAAATTCGTCTTAATACTTACCGTTAGTTCAGGATAGCTTAGGTTATATTAGAAATTGACCTACGATGTGCCGCATGAAGATTTCGTTGGAAAGGAGAGAAAAGGATAATAATCTAAAATTCTTGCACCTTATATTCTGTAACATCCGCAATAGTGTTGCCAATCCCGAGATTTCCAAGAGTTGTTATGTCAAATCCCGGGGACTCATCTTGATATATTTTTTTAAAAGATTACTGACAGTTGTCAAAATAGAGTGTTGTTTAATAGACCTTCGCATTATTATGTTGAGAAATTTATTAAAATTTTGACGTCAACCTACTTAAAATTATGCATATATTACTGGTTTCAGCAGAACAGCCCTAGGAATCTGTCAGCTCCGAATAATTATTTTTGGAGATAATTGAAACATGAAGTGTTTATAAATAAATCCAGAAATAAAAGCAAGATAAAAAAGATTTCAGGGCGCAATTTCTTTAAAATGATATGCAATAATTTACTATCTCTTACTGGTTTGGTAAAATAAAATTTGAACAATTATTATTGATAGTTATGTGGAGACAATATAACAATATTATAAAAAAATATATTATGGAAGAAGCCCTGGAGAGCCGAAATGGTTAGGTGCATACAAAAAATTACGATCCCGTTTCACTTCCTTGTCTAATAATTGAAAAGGGCAGGTCATTATTTGGTTGTTTATATAAGTAGTATCATTTAGTTTAGAAAGAATTTAGTTGAGGTTAGACTTTTATGGCATGTCTCACTTTCTAGTTATTTTATTTTAGGTTTGCGTTTATATTGATTTAGTTCCAGATTTAATATTTTTTTTATATTAATTAAAATGATACGAGGTCTGTTAACCAGCACAATCAACTTTAAATAATAGAAAATAAGTTTAGGGGTTATAGCATAGGCATCGTAACTGGTTATAGTGTATCTTTAAATGATGCGAATTAATAAATCAAACAAAACCGTCTTCTCCATGGGCATGAAAGATTTTTCGGCATGTATAGATTTAAATAGGCCTGCATTTTTAAATTTGTGCAAAATTAGTACAAGTATCGACATTAAATTCAAGTTTTGTCTTCAAATATATATTTTCATATTAAATTTTTTAAGCTGAAAATTATGTACAGCCGTAGGGTAGAGCGGGGCTAAAAGTGCCGCGGGTTAAAAGTGCCACTTGCCTTAATTCCGAAAAAACCTTATTCAGTAAAAGAAACGGCAACAGTGACGTTGATGGCGGGGTCTCGTTAGTACAATCGCCATACGTTTAGTCGCTCTGACATATTAGTGGCGTACAGGGGTGCACTGTGTTTGCTTTTAATATTATAGCCTAAAAATTTTATTGTTATTTTAATTTAGTGTATTATTCCTACTGATAAATATATTGGACAAACGTAAGTATTATTGTGTTCGTTAATGTAGCTATTTTACATGTTTATTGTCAAAGTACGTTGTTTTAATTAATAACAAACTTACAACGGTAAAAATTCCAAAAAGAGAGAAAGGGGTTAAAAGTTCCACTTAGTATCGGGGCTAAATGTGCCGTGGCACTTTCAGCCTTAGGCCCCATAATATGTGGGTTTTCCATAGAAATAATATACGTCTTTATACCTACTATACATGTTTTATTTTACATTAAAATAGCAATACGTTTTTTTTTAAGAATGCGTACATACCAAAGAACAACCCAAAGGGGTACAATATCTTTGGAAGTTATGAAGAAGGCTGCCGAGGAGGTAATGAGAAATGGAAAGTCTGTCCGTTCTGTTTCTAAAACATATGGAATTTGTAGAATGTCCCTAAAGAGGTTCACAGATAGATTAGCAGTTAATCCACAGTCTCCAAGGTTTGGTTATACGACTCATCGCTTTGTGTTTACCAAAGAACAGGAAAATATTTTAAAATAATATCTACTTGCTGCTTCAGATATTTACTTTGGCTTAGGACCTAGAGAGGTACGTCGTTTAGCATATAGCTGTGCAGTAAAATTTAATATATCCTGTCTTGGAAAGCAAATCAGATTGCTGGAAAAGAATGGCTAACAGCATTTTTAAAAAGAAATGATCGTTTATCCATACGGCAACCCGAGGCAACAAGTCTAGCTAGAGCAACTTCCTTTAATAAAATTAACGTTGATAATTTTTTTGACAAACTAGACTGTGTTTTGAAGAGAAATAAGTTTCCGGCATCATCTATTTGCAATCTTGACGAGACAGGAGTTTCGACAGTAATGAAACCCACCAAGATTATTGCTGCTAAAGGAAAGAGAACCGTTGGTTCGGTCACGTCTGCAGAACGTGGCACAAATGTTACCTTGGTTGTTGCTATTTCTGCTTCGGGCGCATCGATCCCGCCTATGTTCCTATTTCCTAGGAAGAAATACAGTGATCATTTCGTTAGAGATGGTCCCCCGGATTGCATTGGAGTTGGTAATGGAAGCGGTTGGATGACTGATTTGGATTTCACTAGTTTCATGGCGCACTTTATTAAGTTTGTGAAACCAAGTAAAGATTCTCCAGTATTGCTGCTCTTAGATAACCACTCTTCTCACCTGTCAATTCCCGCGTTAGAAATGGCCAAACAAAATAACGTAACAATGTTGTCGTTCCCACCACATTGTTCGCACAGGTTACAGCCACTGGACGTTTCGGTTTTTGGACCCTTCAAGAAATATTTGTCTAATGCGCAGGATGGATGGTTGCGGTCCCATCCAGGAAAACCGATGTCAATAAATGACATTCCGTCTATTGCCCGGACAGCTTTACCACTAGCGTTGAACCCACAGAATATATTTAAGGGCTTTGAAAAAGCCGGAATTTATCCGTTTAACCGGGATGTTTTTCTTGCGTCTGATTTCGCCCCCTCCTCTGTAACCGACCGACCAAATCCAGATTTAAATATAAATATGGTAGACGGCAACGAGGCGAATGGCACATCAGCAATCCCTTTGAGTGGGAAAAAACATATTTTCAATGAAGCAACGGTTGCTGCTTCTATTTCAACCTCGTTTGCAATTTATATGGATCCAAATAAACATAATGCCATCGATGTATATTCAAACCCTAAGCCATCAACTTCTGGTGAAAGTTCAATAAACATTGAATTTTCGCCAGAAACGGTAAGACCATTCCCAAAAGCGGGGCTTAGAAAAACACTAGTTAATCGTAGACGACGCAAAACTGCCATATTAACAGACACTCCTGAGAGGGATGCTTTAATACAGGAAAAAGCTAAGGTAATAACAAAGCAAAAAAAAGCTAACATAAAGAAGGATATAGTAAAAAAAAACGTTTTTAACTCTCCAGAGAAAACTTCTCCTCTAGAAAAAAAAATTGATTTGAAGGAAAAACGTATAGTAAAGAAGGCCATTGTTTGTCGTAACGCAGATTCGTCATCGGATGAATCAGACTGTTTCTGTTTAATTTGCTGCGAATCTTTTTCCGCCAGTGTTCCAGGAGAAGGTTGGATTCAGTGCCAAACTTGTAAAGATTGGGCACATCAGAAATGCATTCCGCATACTTTATTCCTTTATTTTGTATGCGTTAACTGTAACAGTGACGATGATTAAATATGGTTGTTTTAATTATATCTAGTTACTTTGACTGTTTATTGTTTTTTATATTTCCTACTTGTGGCGGTAATTCATAAATATGTTTTTGTTTGTTAATATTATTTTTCAATGCCAGATTTGGTATAAATAAATGCATTTAATATCGGTATTTGTGGTTTGTTGTCAATCTTTTTACCCTTTCAGTAAGGCCGGCACTTTTAACCTCAACCCACTGTACTTTTAACCCCATATAGAGGGGTAAAAAGTGCCAGTTGACCGTTTGCGAAATTTTTCTTGTTTTGGCGTTTTTAATTGTTGCAGAATAAAAGTAAATATATTACATTATAGTTCATTGATATGGCAACAATTTCTGATTACTTTGGTTCGCTAAATTGTGTATCTCCAAGAAATATTTAAATCGACGCCAAAAATGGCACTTTTAGCCCCGCTCTACCCTACCTACCATTAACCTTGAATTTTAGAAAGCAATTTTATCAAAACTAATTAGAGTCTAGGTACTTATGCCGTTTCTGCTCTAATCATTTTATTAATTTTTTTTGTACCTAATCCTGGTGACCTGTTTGCCAAATATGTGGTTATTATGCCTTTATGGGTGCCTCTATTGAAATATTACACCTATTTATATCTATACATACCTACCTTGGGTGTTTGCTTCTCAGTGAAACTAGTTAAAGTGTGAAGTAAGAATGCGGATTTGAGTGTTGACAATGTAGTGCAATTTACAGCAGATATGCTTAACGTTGGGAAAACAACAGTATAAAAACATTTAAAAGAAGAAAAAAGTGTTGGCGTCAAACCTCCAAAAACTTCTCTGGGACGACCAAAACTTGAGCTGGATGACGTTTTAATGCAAATAATAAGGCAAAAAGTTTATAGTTTCTTTTTAAGAAAAGAAATTCCCAGGCTAGACTAAATTTTGTCCTCAATCCGAGTAGACCAGGACTATCCATTTATGTGTAGAAATACGCTTTGCCAATTGATATTGATAAACAAAATGGGTTTTCGGTGGAAAAAACATAATAGGCAATCGATTTTAATAGACAGAAGCGATATCGTCCGTTTGAAAAGAAATTACTTAAGAAGCATCCGAAAAGCCAGAGAAGAAAATAAAAAAAATATGTGACCTAGACGAAACATGGCTGAATGAAGGCCACACTGGGACTAAATTTTGGCAGGATGAAAATATTAAAAGTTTAAGGCAAGTTTTTTTGGCAGGATTGTTCACAGGATTGAGATCTCTATCTAGAAAAGGACATCGACTTATAACCCATAGTGGAAGTTCTGAAGGCTTCGTTAAAGGCGGTTCCACTGATGTTCCAATCTAAAAATACTGGAGACTATAACGAAGATATGAATGCCAATGTCTTTGAAGAATGGTTCGAGAAAGTTATCACTCTAGGCTGACCGAAAAGTCACCGACAAGTGCGTGGCGTAAAAGTGAAATAACAGAATGGTTAAGTTAAAGTCAAATAAAATTCCTATTAGATTCCTTACAAAAAGAACTATTGGTACTAGCCACTTTACATAAAAATGCATTCAAAAATATGTAGTCGATGAAATGGCAAAGTTACGAGGAATATCTGTGCTCAGACTCCCTCCTTACCACTGCGAATTAAACCCGATCGAACTTATATGGACCCAAATAAAGACGGATGTCGCCAGAAAAACACGACTTATAAAATGGTAAATTTAAAGAGACTCTTTAATAAAGCTATGGGTAAAATCAGTGCGGAAAAGTGGAGAAAGTGTATCGATCATGTGATAGAAGAGGAAGCCAAAATGTGGCAGGTAGATATAATAATCGAAGAAATGTTATAAACGATGTTAATAAAGGTTGATCTTCCGAATCGGACTATGATTAGGCCATAACGACAAAGTAATATTCGATTCTTGAAAATTCTTTGTTTGTAAGATTCTATATGATATCTTGTTTTTATAATAATATGATGTAAAATAGTACCACCCATTGTTATTTATTAGTTAATACGATTTTTTAAATGTTTTCATATTATGTTATAAATACCTACGAATATAATATAATACAATTTTAGGAGAATAGGCATGTGTAGGATTTTTCATTTAAAAACATCCCCAATACACGCTCCTGAATAAGGGATTATACCTGCTAACAATGGTAAATCCTCAAATATACCAATAGCTTGCGATAAATTCAGGGTGGACCTACCTAAAGAATGCTTATTATATAGATCCTTTAATGTAAACACAATAAATTTTAAGGGATGGCATTTAAATTGTTCTTGATACCCCGGTATGCGTTTTGCATCTTTAATTAGTATGTATTACTTCCATTTAAAAATAGACTATAATTAAAATCTTGCATGTCTAAAATATTAATTGTTTAAATTACCATGTTTACTTCATTCTCTCTTCCAGAGGTACAGGGAACACAATAATCCTGATCCAGAATTTTCTAATTTTCAAACTAACTATGATATCACACAAAGAAACTGTCTCAAAAGACCACCAAAAGCAATAAAAAAATGCTTCGAAATTTCTGCGCAATACTACCACATGGAAACAAGCAATGTGACAGTTAGGTGGCAATCACCAAACGAAATAAATAAAATACGCCCGAATACAGTTTCTTTTAAAAAAATAAAAAAACTTTTTGCACTGACCCCTTCCTTCGTTTATTCAGGGCTTTAGATCTGATTTACCATTGTTTTAGCTTAGCAATCTTATATTAAATTATAGGTTATAAAACACGATATTTACTTTTTGCCTAGCAAAACATGCCCCAATGCTTTTTCTAATTATAAAGAAAAAAAATCCAAACATTTATAGGCAGGCCTATTCACATAACATGTAGCTTTTCAGATGCCACAAATTTGCATCAATGAGAATCTTCTAATTAGGAAAAAGCTTTGCCAACCGCGTGTGTGAAATTCTTAAGTGGAATTTGAACTAGGTACTTTTGGATCCCAGCCGAGAGGTTTAAAGAGAATACGCGCTAAAAATTCGCAATACGTATTACCATAATATGTATACTTACTTCATTCTAAAATATTACGGAAAGAACGCAAGGGTTGAAACAAATTGATATAAAATTAAGTTTTTTTTACAACCCCCCCTCCCAATTTATTTATATTACCCAATAATTTAATTTCTTTCTTCACCTTATTTTTTATAGACCTCTCTATGTTTTATTTTATTTTGGGATTCTGCCTAAAATTTTAAATAATATAGGTATTGTGTCAAGTATCATATCCTACATCTAAATTAAACTATCGGGCGGCCCACAACGTCTTAACACACAGTTAAGTTGAGTTGCATTAGTTTCCACAGGGGAGCTCACGTGACCACGTAGAATTTAGTGTACATTATACCATTGACTTTTGCTGCAATACATCAACAACGTAATTAAACCTCCTTGTGTGGATCTTCAAACCGTAATAGGTGCAGGGTCGTCATGTAAATATAGCTATCTACATATTGACTTATTTTTATTTTGAATTAAAGGTCTCAGCAAGTGGCTACAGAACGAAGTTCTCACATATATACATATTTATGTCATATTACCACTTTCCAAGTAGTGTTCTTTTGCTAATTATTATGTTTATAGTACCATACGGTATTTTTCACTTCAGATTGCTAGAAACTTCTGAAAGATGGTGCCACCTACATTGTACTGCCCAGGCAGAACAATATTATGGCTACAGGTTGTTTCGACTTTCCAATGGTAGGTATGTCCCCCCACACACCGACCCACCCCCCCAGCACACCATCCTACCTGACAATATCAAACAACTCTACCGTGACAAACGCAGAGCCCGCAGACTATCCCAATACACACATTACCCCCAAGATATTCACGAATACAACGTCGTATGTAGACAAATCAAAACCGCCCCTTTCAACTACAGACAAGACCAATAGACTGATAGACTTCGCGAACTAAACCCCCAAGACAAAAGCATTTGGAGAATGCAAAAAGCTCTCCACCTCACGACAGCCCGCAAATTTTTCCCCATTCACTCTGCACAAGGCCTCAAGTATGAAGAAGCAGATAAGGCGGAAGCCAAGCTGACACCTACAAAAGGCACAGCAGATTAAACGATAACCATGATATTGACCCTGATCATAAAGAACTGGTAGAGCGCACCGCCAGACTAGTCAGACGCTCCTACGAAATTGAGGAAATCCTCAGACCAGTTTTCCCCCGCGAAGTCGCAGAAATCATACTGTCGCGCAAATCCAAAAAAGCCTCAGGCTCCGACAACATTTCCAACAAGATCCTCAAATTCCTCCCCCGCAATCTCAATTGCGAACTCCAGGCCCTCCGAATCACTGAGTTCATAACTCAGAGCTTCAACTGGAATCAGTACGTCGGGATGATCTTATTCGACATCGAAAAGGCCTTCGACACCGTTTGGCACGACGGGCTGATTCACAAGGTGATAGCTCGGGGTTGTACTTCAAACTTGGTACACCTCATTCAATCATATCTTGCCCGCCGCAAAATCAACCACTCTGATAACTAGCATTGTTCATAACAATAAAGCTATTTTTGCTTATATTTTTAAGAAGTCGATGTTCAAACCAATCTTCCAAAAGTTGTGCGTCAGTGTCTTGGTGGTAATTCAGAGAAGAATCTGCCATATTTTTACGGAAAGCTACAGATAGTTCGGAACCGCAAAGAAGCCAATGAACTATTGAAAGTAAAAAAATTGTATTAATTAAATTAAATAGATTTTCAGAAAATTTAAATAAGGGAAAAAAATATAAGTGGCTGTCAGAGAACACAAGCAGAACCAACTGAGGAGCACGCGTAGAGGGAGTTTAACAGCCACAGGAAAAGCTGGAAACCTCTATGATGGTCGTGAAGCTAACTTTAACCGTGTGACCTAACACCACGTAAATACGAAAGTAAAGTAAAAAGATTAGGTAACCAGAAGAGGGGAAACTGTATCAATTCAAATACAGTAAGTAAAATCATATTGATAGTTTTATTCAATTAATGAACTAGAAGCGTCAGAAGACTGCTGACAAAACCTTCAAGTCAGTCCAAATGACGTAAAGAAGACGCAAAAAGAAGACGACTTACAAAATACGTAATGGGGAAGAATTAAAAAGAGATGACCTAGCAGGAGCTACTAGGGCCCTAATTAGTGCTTTGAGGGTCAACAAAGCTGGCTGGGTGTTTAAAAATGTTTTGACTCCTCTAGGTCTTGGTGACTGTGACGACTTGACTTCTATCAGTGAAAATATGCAAACCAAAAATCCACCAGATAGGTACGGGCGATAGAAAATTTGGCCTTTTCAGTCAATATCCTAGACAGATGATTTTCAAAAACCGTAAATTGGAAGCAAACCTACTGCTGTTTCGGCTGCTAAAAGTCAAGTGAGGTCTAAAAACCGGGATTCTAAAGTATCACTTGTCAAAAATGTCAAATAAACTAGAAGCTAACGTCACCTCAAAAAGAGGACAAATATATTGTAGAGCACAACTATTACCATGGACACTTTGACCGATATACTGAATGCACCGAAATGCAAAAGCAAGGGGTATACTGGGTCATATGCTAGCGGTGCCGTTTCCTTGCTGTTCAAATAAATCAAATGGATTTTGACAACTCGGTTGAAAGTCAAATAAAACAGAGGTCTCTAAATTTAGTTATTGTTTAATATTCATAGTGAAAATGTAACTATACTTTTTTCCAAATAAACAATATTCCCAATATCCCCGAGTTTCGACAAACTACAGCTTGATATACGGGCCATTAATATTGTTGAAAGAAACAAGAGAGCTAACCTCTAAAGTTTTGAACTAAAACTGACAATATTCAAAAGCAAAACAAAGAAAAATTATCGGCAACTTCCACGAAAAACACACTTGTATTTACTTTTAACACTAGTATTAAAAGTAATCCACTTTTAACACTAGTGTCATAAAATGACAGTTTAGACACTGACAACAAGCTTTAAAAAGTATACTTTTAATAGTGTTTGTAGATAGAAGCTATTTCGACAATCTTTTAATTTAAAACTAACCTAATACATCCATCCCTTGCGATAATATCTCAATACAGCATTTCTTATTTCCGGATTTTACCCCTCGAGATAATTTCTTGTGGGGTTATTTCAAGTCTATGTTAGCTGGCCAAACAATAATATTGATGACGTAAGAAAAGAATTAAAGACGAAATTGGATTGATAGAACCTTAAGTAGTCAATAATGTTCAGCAGAAATCAAGGTCATCGCGGGTACTGCTAGGAGGTTACTAAATTGTTTCAACTCACTATTATTCATATTATTGCCTTTTCTTAAATACATAATATGTCTTGATAAACAATTGAATTTAGGTAAGGGATATGATATTATCAAAAAATGTAAATATCAGTTAAAAAAACATGAGATCGTATTTTGTTTTTGGGTAGATCTATATACAATAACCTCAACAAACGTAACAGATTGACAAAACAGGTTTTTTTTCGAAAATGAAAACATTTACAATTTTTAAGAATTCTAGGCTTTACGTTATAAATACATTTTCAAAGCATAGACGCCTTTCATTTTTCTTATAATAGTACTAATAATAAAAACGCTCAATGTCGAATAAACCACAACAACGGGAATAAAAGTCTTGTGTGGTATTGCAACATTGTAAAAATAAATAGTTTTCAATTCTTTTACGAATAGCTAGCTTTAAAAAAGCGAAATAAAAGTTTCTATTGCGTTTATGCTTCGAATTGCTTTTCTGTTCAGGTATTAAGAATATGATTTTCTTTTTTATTCTTTAGATGTCTGTAGTTTAAAAAATATTTAATTAATTAAAGTTTCCTTAATAAGTTTAGAAAACAGTACGTGGTCATACCGCTGTCTTTTTAAATCGCGTGGTGGCATTTTTAAAAAAAAAAACTAAGTCTATTTCTCTCTGACTAGAAATTAAAGGGAATAGTAGAAGGGAGTAGCAGTAAAGCGGGGACAAAAAACACTACTTTATTTTGTTTTAAGAAAGGTGTTATCTAAAAATAAAGTGACTCAATTTAAACAGGAGCTTCAGAGCGTAGACTGGATGTCTGTATATGAGTGCAACGATGTGGATGATGCATGTAATGATTTTTTGAATGTTTTAAAAACCATTTCAACAGAGTATGTGTAAATAAAATCAATACAACAAAAAAATGGTAAATCCTGGATTACTAGAGGAATTGAAACTTCTTGCAGGAATAAAAGAATTTTGTGTTATAAAAAAATTAAAGGTCACGTCTCTCAGAAAATTTTCAACAAGTATTGTAAAACTTTGAAAGGTGTCATCGAGCAGACTAAACGTAGTTCAAATCGAGAATACTTAAAAAATTCTAAAGGCAAATCCAAAGCTACATGGAACCTGGTAAATAACATAACTATTTCAAAACTATTCGAATAAATATTACAGTAGAGTCGAAATATTGAATAAAATTAATGAGTATCTTATAAATGCATGCCCAACAACAATAAAAATTTCATTAAAAACACAGTAGAAAAATAAATTTTCCTAAACCCACCAGCCCAGAAATTATGAAAGTTATACAACACCTAAAAAATAAAAGATCGGTAGTAGAAGACGAAGTGCCTGAATCCGTACTGAAACAAGTAGCTTACAAAGTATCTGGCCCTCTCTCTTATATTGTGAATATTTCGCTTTCTGCAGGCGTTTTACCACGCATGTTGAAGGTAGCTCATGTGAAGGCGATTCATAAAAAAAGGCAGATGGATGAAGAGAAGAACTACCGACCTATCTCTCAGGTCAAATATAGGTAGGATTTTTGAAAGGGTTCTTTCTATTCGATAAACTATTGTCATTTTTTGAGGGGTACTCAATAATCACCGACAGACCGAGCGGTTTTAGAAAGAGTAAATCCACAATGAAAGCGATTTATCAAGCATTAGAAAAGGTCTTAAATTCGTTAAACAACAATAATCAAACGTTGTTAATGTGTATGGATCTTTCAAAGGCGTTCGACTTTGTAAATCATGAGTTCCTATGTAAAAAACTTAAGATGTATGGGGTGTGTGATGCGACTCTGATTAAGTCATATTTGAAAGATCGAGTGCAGCAAGTGGTTGAATGCGATGAGTGCAGTGTTTTATGCAAGTCACAGGAGATAGTTGTCACTAAGGGAGTTCTTCGGGGATTAATTTTGGGCCCTCTCCTGTATATCGTATATCCGAACGAACTACCTGATGTACCTGACGAGTACACTGTATTATATGCCGATGATACGTCTTTATAAAGTACGTACTTCAATGAAGGCCCTTGACGAGTATTTCTCGGCAAATGATCTGCTGCTGAATGTGTCAAGAACGCAGACCCTAATCTTTGAAAACAGAAAAGAGAATAATGTTGCGCTTACATGCAATGGTAAATAGTTAAAAGCATTAGAGAGTATGAGTTTTCCGGGATTGCAGATTGATAAAAGGCTCGACTGGAAGGCGCACATTGAGAGTTTAGCAAGCACTATATTCCGACACTGCTACGTCCTGCGTGTAATATCCGATCACGTGAATACCTAGGCTGCCCTTGTATCTTATCATGCATATGTTCAGTCTAGGTTAAAATATGAAGTGATATTTTGGGGTAGTTCATCAGAAATACACAGAATTATGGTCATTGTTGTAGAAAAAAATATTCTGACGGTAATAGGAATGTACATTTTGGACTCGGTGATAATTATATGTGATAATAGGAATCTTTTCCTCGATTGTGATGTGAAACATGATTATTATACTAGTCATAAAAGTAATTTAGAACCAGAAAAATACAACTATATATACCGTCAAGAAAATGTAAAATACTGTATCATAAAAATTGTTAATTGTTTCTCAGACAAAATTAGAAACCTGCCAAAGAATAAACTAAAATATACCTTAAGGCCTTCTACAACATTAATGAATTCTTTGATGATCCTGATAAAGAAATAATTCAGTGTTACATTTTAATTGTTTGTTACAATTTTAAGCATGTGTAATTTTATCAAAATTGTCAATGTCTAAATGTAATTACAAACCTAAAATAGTTATTTACAAAAAATCTCTCCAGACATTGTTCAACAGCCTCTATTGGGTTTTTTTTTATTATGTTTATAGTAAATGTAAGCATCTTATTATTGAACAAATAAATATTATTGTATTGTATTGTATTGTTGGATAGGTGCCCTTAGACGGGGGCTCTGGGGCTACAAGCAGGTGAAGACCCACAATTATTTTTAGAAAAAGATTAAATACAATTTTTTGCAATTTTTGAATAAATTTACCAGAATCTAAAAAAAATATTTTACATTGATTATTATTTACATAAATATTAATAGATGAAATTAGTCTTATGAGGCGAAAGGTACTTTCCGAAATCATTATTGATTTCCGTGAAGTCCAGCTCCCGGAGTAAATGACTTTCTATGCTAAGCAGTACAACGTTGACAGACGGTTTTGTGACATTATAGTTCGAGGTCGATTTTTAAGTAATTTTATATTTAAAAATGAGAGCCGTTCAATTCCGTTAGATACCAATGATACCATCAACACCAAATAAATCCACAGAGCAATTTCTATATTCGGAAATGTTATTCAGATTTGATTGATCGTCTCTCTGATGATAGTTTTTGTATACCGGGTGAGTCAACAATTGCGAGTAGTTTGATCAGATTTATCGATATTAAGCTTTGGTGTTAAGGTGTGGGTGGATAATATGCACATTAAAAACTACTTTGAATTATACAGGGTGCGTTTAACAAGGAGGGCGTCATAAATTTAAAATTTTTAAAATAGGATATTATATAGAAAATTTTCGAAAATCGTTTACTTGTAATGGAAATACTACTTAAATTTTAATTCCAAGCGATTCAATATACAGGGTCCTGCAATAGTGCGTCAGGCTTCCATAGCTCCTATACGAATTTAGTTAGGAATTTCATTCATATGCTAACTTATACTGTATCATACGGGGTACTTCAGGAAAATATTTTTTTATATACAGGGTAGCCCAAAAAAGTGTGGACATAAAAAGTTTTGATTTTTTAAATGGGATACCCCATATTTTTTTGCATATTTAGATTTATGCTATTGTCCTTTATAAATGCCTAAAATTTTGTTTGATTTGCTTTTTTAGTTTAAGAGCAATCAATTAAAAACTAAAAAAAAACATATTTTGCAGTCGTGAAAAAAATATCAAAAAAACAATCTAAAATTAGTTTTTCAACCACGGTATGAAGTGAGTTTAATGACAAGAGGTTTAAAGATACTATGAATCGAATAGTATTTATCTATTTTATACAGGGTGTTCATAATATGGTTTCAAAAATGACACATTTCAAACCTATTTTTCTCAACTTTTCCAAATGGAACACCCTGTATATTATTTCGGTATTTTATATAAAATACACAAGCAATTTTTTTTTGTAGTTGAAGCATATAAGTTATTTCCAGCCGTTTTCGAAATAAATGCAAATTTCATAAATTATGTTGATTAAACAGAGTTTATTTTTAAAATTAAGCGTAGGCGACTAGACTAATATTTAAAAACTACAGTAATTGTTCAAAATGTCTTCCATTTTGTTCTGTGCACAAGCCAACACGCTTTTCAAAAGATCTGTTTACTTCTCTTAACATTTCAGGGGAAATGCTCGCAAACACGTCTCTTATCCTTTGCTGCATATTATTAGCAGTTGTAGGTGGATCTTTGTAAACAATTTGTTTTACGTGTCCCCATAAAAAAAAGTCTAGTTTTGTAAGATCCGGCGATCTAGCTGGCCAGACCGTGGGTCCATTTCTACCGATCCATTGGTTCGGAAAGGTATCATCAAGATAATTTCTTACCTCCCGTGAAAAATGTGCCGGAGCACCATCTTGCTGAAACCACATCCTATTTCTTGTATATTGCGGAACGTTTGCCAATAAACCTGGTAAATCATTGCGTAGAAAGTTTAAATACATGGGTCCATTAGGATGACCTTCAAAGATATGAGGACCTATCATAGTTTCACCAACAATTCCACCCCACACATTTAATGACCACTGATGCTGGTGATCGATTTGTCTCATATATCGCGGATTTTCCGTGGAGTAATAATGAAAGTTATGTCTATTTACACTACCGGTGTTATGGAAGGTTGCTTCGTCGGAAAATAAAACATACTTGAAAAACATTGGATCCGCTTGTATTTTAGTGCTTGCCCAGGCACAAAATTCGGATCGATTTTGAAAATCTCTATCGCTGAGCGCTTGATGCAATTGAATATGATAGGCATGGAATCGATGCTTTTTTAAAATCCGTTGCACAGATCGTTCACTTATACCTGTTGCGTTACCGATTTTATTTTGGCTTACGTGTGGATCTTCTGTGACTGTCAACAACACCGCAAGTTCATTTTCCTCGTTAGTAGCCGTCTTTGTTCTTTCTTCTTTTGTATACACAACATTTCCTGTTTCAACAAATCTTAGTAATAATCTTTTAAAACTTTTTTCTTCCGGGCGCCTTCTCTCTGGATAACGTGACGCATAAATTCTAGTTGCTAACAAGCAATTTTTTTCGCTCTCGCCATGTACAAAAATCATATCGACCAACTCATCTTTATTAAAATTCATTTTAATTTCTTATAACTTATTCGCCCGATATTACACCTTTTTAAAATGAATTAAAGAACTTGTCAAACTAAGTATAAGAATCCATGTTTTATTTCAAAGCCTACTATGGGCTTTAGGGATAAAACTTACTAATGAACCTTTTTGCTGGTATTTCAATTGAAATGTTAAAAGGAAAGTAAACAGACCTTTTCAAAAACATGTTGGCTTCTGCACAGATCAAAATGGAAGATATTTTAAACATTTGCTATACTTTATAATTATTAGTAGGTGTAGTCGCCTACGCTTAATTTTAAAAATAAACTCTGTTTAATCAACATAATTTATGAAATTTGCATTTATTTCGAAAACGGCTGGAAATAACTTATATGCTTCAACTACAAAAAAAAATTGCTTGTGTATTTTATATAAAATACCGAAATAATATACAGGGTGTTCCATTTGGAAAAGTTGAGAAAAATAGGTTTGAAATGTGTCATTTTTGAAACCATATTATGAACACCCTGTATAAAATAGATAAATACTATTCGATTCATAGTATCTTTAAACCTCTTGTCATTAAACTCACTTCATACCGTGGTTGAAAAACTAATTTTAGATTGTTTTTTTGATATTTTTTTCACGACTGCAAAATATGTTTTTTTTTAGTTTTTAATTGATTGCTCTTAAACTAAAAAAGCAAATCAAACAAAATTTTAGGCATTTATAAAGGACAATAGCATAAATCTAAATATGCAAAAAAATATGGGGTATCCCATTTAAAAAATCAAAACTTTTTATGTCCACACTTTTTTGGGCTACCCTGTATATAAAAAAATATTTTCCTGAAGTACCCCGTATGATACAGTATAAGTTAGCATATGAATGAAATTCCTAACTAAATTCGTATAGGAGCTATGGAAGCCTGACGCACTATTGCAGGACCCTGTATATATCCTGAGTAAAGTAAGGTAAAGGAACATAGCCACTATAAAATATTTGACATCTCATTTACAGGATGTTTTCTTTCTAGGTCCAAAGTCAGCAAGCTTTAAATTGAAGAAATGTCACTTTTAATTAACGGAACATCCTGTATATTTTTTTGCCATCTTACAGTTCGTCGAAAATTCTTCAACTTTTGTAAAGAATGTTCTACCCTATCTCTAATAGTTTTTGAAATATTTTGATTTTTCGGGATTTCTTGTTTTCGTAGCATTTTCGTCAATGTATCTCAGTAGCCATGGAAATCAAATGAAAATAATGTTGGTGCATGACATTAGGAATTGTATAGATTTAAAGTTGAAAAAGTAGTCCATACCTATGTATTAATGTTTATTTTTCATTAGCGGGCGATAAAGTTCATAATGCCTGGTGATTTTCGTAATGCCCGATAATTATTATTACAGAAAATATTGAATAAAATTTGTATTTATTTTTAAAGTTTTTTTACACAATATTATTCTGTCTTTCCTATGCTAAATGTACAATTTTTAAATTTTCCTGAGAAAGAAGCTGGACCAGCTTTGAAATTTTGCGACTCGATTGCTGAGTTCCTCGATGTGCATGCGGATTCCTGCTCCATATCAACATTAATCAACATTTTTTTTTTTTCGGTAACAGAACTAGCTATCATTTTTGCTATTCGGTTTTTTGACGTGATGCTTCCCTCTATATAACCCTCCGCTACGCTAGTACTCTTCCACTTTCCGTGTAGCTTAAGGGTTGCAAGGGAAGCACCACCCTCGATAAGAAGTGTGGACGAGGTCCGACGTAGGCAATGTCCTGCATATTCCTTGGCGTTTTCTAAATAAAGAAATTTTGCTATGATTAAAGGAACAAGTCCTAGTGTATTTTTACCCACAGGCGTAGCTATGCCTTTACCATTTCTGTATGTGAGGAAAAGTCTGCGTTCCTTAATTCCTTTTGACCTTACTGCAAGGTACTGTCTAACTAATTCTAAGGCATCTGTTTGGTCTCCTTCGATTATAGTAAAACTTTTTGACGTAGCAGTTTTAGTTTCTGGTACCTTGACAAGCATAACAGGCCCCTTATCCTCAATATCATCAATGGTCATTTTTACCATTTCATCCCGTCTTAGGCCGCCAAAATCTCCCATTACGAGTACCACTTTATGCAGCAGGAAGGTATCATTCGGCACATTTTTGATAAAAGTTAAAACTTGTTCACCTTCCAAAACTCTTGACTTATTCCTTTGATTTAACTTTTAAAAATGCTATTTATTGACAATATCTTGAAAGATTAAACTATTCAGACTTCACCTGGGAATTCTTTGTCCAAAGGCTATTTGGGGTATATTTTTTTTGACTAAAATGAAGTAAAAATAATTAAAAATTATTATTACCAATGATCAAGCCATCATTACTCTTTCAGTAATCACCGTAATTTGGTTTTTTACTTTCCATTGTAGAAAACTTTCATACTCCTTGTCGTACAGGGCTTTACACTTTGCCGGTAATAAGTTCTTCTTAGCTTTTCGAGTATTTTCTGAAACATTTTGTGGAATTTCCATATTTTCGTTTATAAAACGTAAAAGACGCTTAAAATAAACAACCCTTAGCAACCGTCAAACTTATTCTATGACAACCAATCAAAGCCCACTAAATACTAAAAATTGGCGAAAATAGTTAAAAAGAATGCAGTAGAGTTGAACTATTTATGTTTTAAAATTAATGAAAAATAAGGTATTGTATACACCACACGCGTTACTAGACTATAATGCTAGTTGCTAGTTGCTTTCGCCTTCCGGGCATTATAGTCTACTTAACGCCCTCGGTACATAAATAACTATAAACTCAAGCGTTTTAACGGTTAATTTTATTGAATTTTTCAGAAAATTAATTAGTCGATATGATTTTTGTTTTGGGTGAGGCGGATAAAAATTGTCTTTTTGCGGTAAGATTATATGGGACGAAATATCCTGAGCGACGAACATCCAGTCCTCAGTTGCTATGTCTTTCTAGTTGAAGCAATGACGCCGCTTAGTCGAAAATATTTTAGGTGGGTTTTATTATTTATTCTCTTTGAAAAATATTAAGAATTCAACGCCCCGTTAAATTGAAGCCCCATTAAAATCACGATCTTGATGTTTGATCATTTTGTAAGAATTATCTTACCAGCTACATAATTATCCTATTTCAATTGTGTTTGGTTAAAGTACCCTATTGTTTTGCCTAGAAGTCTGTTATATAATTTCCGTTTGAAACAATAATCCAATAATAACTAGAAAGGTTGATAAACTTTAAACTTAGTTTAGGATGCCTTATTAGAGAAAAACGTCGGCTCACTTTATGTCTAAGTGGTAACGTCAGACAATATAATTCGATTAATATAATTGAGTTTATTTTCCATCAAGCTAAAATGATTTAGTCAAATTATTGTCATGCCGTGCCAAAGTTTAGTTAACTATTGCAATTTACAATGTGAATAATATATAAGGGCATTATTTGACGGAATAAGAATATTTACTGTTATAAAAGTTGTGGATCGTTGTTAGAATCTCATTTAAATTAAATAGTTTTTATAAAGTTTGTTAACAGGATCCTTAATATAATATATAAATGTAAACATAAAAAAAACTTGAAGAGTAATCAATATTTATTAAAAATCGATTTAAAATAATCTGAAATAACTATTGTAAGGTATATTTTACCTTAAATGGCTTTAACGGAAAAGGGTTGCCTGTTTGCCGTCCTTATCTACTATTCGCCATAGTATGGTAAGGCTAGTTCATTTATTGATATATATATATACAGCTCATTTTAACAAAAAAAAAACATCTATTAACGATACTTCCCACATAGCACAATTATGTTTTTTATGGTATCTTTCGGCTGACAATAAAGGCCGCCAATCTATACATGTCGTTGAATCTTTTAGTCCGTTTCTGCGGCCTTTTAGGAGAAAAATATTTTAAAACTAGGGATTATAATCCTTGTTAGTTTTGCCGGTTTCAAACTGCTTATGGAAACAATTGGAAGTTTTATATAAATTAGCATAATATTTCACGTCGGAGGAAAAAAGGGATATATTATTTATGGATTTAACTTATATTAAAATAATATTTTATATTTAACATATTATGTTTCTGAATCATTGGGTAAATAAAATCAAAAGCATGGCGTCACTCGCCATTGTGGATCTGATGGGTATATCCTTTCGATTATTATACTTCTTATATAGTAGGTACTATAGGTTTTTCGAAATATCTATTGTGTAAGGTATTACTGAAATCAACAATTCGAATAAAATAAATTAGATAGGAATGCTAAGTTGTGACATTTTCAACCATATCGGTAGAGGAATAAGCCTTACTGCAGTTTTCCGACCATAAAATCCTTCAAAGTCTGATTCCAAAATAGGAATAAGAAAAACATTAATGATTAAATTACTAAATTATTAAACAATAATAAAGTCGAAGTAATATTTTTATCTAAAAATAATTTAAATAACTTGAAAAGTAATAATATGTAAAAACTGTTCATAATACAATATTTATACCAATAAGAATTTCTTTTTTGATTTTAAACTTAAGTGTTTTATACCATCTTCCAAGCTGGTGGATTAACGTTACAAAATATTATGGTCTTAGAATTAAATAAAGTTTTTTGAAAAACATTGTCACGGTAAAATGTAGTTATTGGTTTAAACTAAATACGACATAATATTGTTGCAATAGTTTAACTGCTACTATATGAGCATCTACTAATATTTAAATGGATATAGACGTAGGTAATAGCATTTCAATATACAGGGTCGTTGGTATGTATGGAAACGGTCGATTACTTCTTGAAGTAAAACAGCTAGAAAAAAATATTTAAGACAAAGTTTGAGAGTTTTTTGAAGTCTATTAGAATTAAAAAAAAATAAGCATACAGGATTAGTTTTGGATTGTACATAAAATTACAATTATTTTTTAATAAGTGTATTATAAGTCTAAATCTAATAGTTTCCGAGATATTGACTTTTCAAAAATTGCATTTTTGAACTTTGACAGCTTCTAGCTTTCTGACGGTATGCCATTGAGCAAAACGGCTTCCATATCCCTATCTTACTTTTCCATTATCTTCCCAAAAATCTCAACTCCCGGTTAAACCGCAAGTACTATATTTTCGGTTTTTGAGTTACATTCGATTTAACCGGAAGTTGACACAAGTAGGAAGATAATAAAAAACTAAGATAGGGATATGTAAGCCGCTTTACTCTAAGACGTACCGTTAGAAAGCTAGAGGCTGTCAAAGTTCAAAAATGTAATTTTTCAAAAGTCGATATCTCGGAAACTATTAGGTTAAGACTTATAACGCGTTTATTAAAAAATCATTGTAATGTGCTATTTCCAAAAATATTCTAACACAGAGGGTGTTCCATTAGAAAAAAGGCAACTCTGTTTTCCTACGGCTTTCTGACTCATCCTGTATACTCATTTTCCTAAAATTCTAATAGATTTTCAAAAACCCTAAAACTTTTGTCCTCAATATTTTTTGCTAGCTGTTTTGCTTTAAGAAATAATCGACCGTTTTCATATATACCAACCACCCTGTATACAATATATTAAGCCAATAAATTAAAGTATCTAATTAATATATGGAACTGTTAATAGAACATTTAAAGGCAAACAATGAAACATCTTCAATAAACGACGTCATAGTAGTAAACCAAAAGCCTAAGAGTCCCTTTGCAAATAAAATTTTGAAAATGTCGAACCAACAGGCCACAATTTTGTCAAAATTAAGAAGGTTAAACTAAATAACTGAAGTTTTCGTAACAATATTTTGAAAATTTTAATCCGAAAAACTAAAATGCTAAGTCAAAAATATATTATAATTGAAATGAACATTTTGAATTAAACAGAATTTTACTTTCTTGTAACCTTCTTAGGATTTTTAATAGACAGTTTTTAACTACAGGCCAAACAATCGATCCACGCAAATTTTAGATGAAATTTAATTGCACATAACTTTCTTATTTGATGTCGGATTTAAACGAATTTCAAAGAATATTGTAGATAAATTAATGGAGAATCGCTCACATTTTAAAAATTTACCAGAAAGTAGACGTACGTTTATAATATACAGGTTTAAACAAAAATATGTTTTTTACTACTCATTTTTTCGTTCTCTCCTTTACAAATTTATAATAAAAACACTCAGTTTATCAGTTTATTTCTTTACCGTTGACATTTCACTTAACTGGAAGTTGAGGTTGGATTTTTGACTTAAACCTTAGACTTCTGGGGCTTAACTTAACTCATGCGTAAGTAAGTTCTAGAAATTGGAAAAATGTAAATGAAACAATACAGTTTTTCTCCACAGTTTAATAATTAACATAAATAAAAAGCTTCCTACACGTTTCAAGTGCTTAAGCACTCATCATCAGGGGATACTAAAAAGGATAGTTCAAAGTTGAGAACGAACAATGAATGTAAAGTAAAGTTTAAAAGGACTTACCTAACATCGAGTTTAGTAGAAATGTAAGTTGTCTTAAATTAATGAGTATAACTCACATGATAATACATTTAAAGGTTGAAGACTTGGTGTACGAACTAGTTAATTGTATTGAAATTGAGATATAAATAAAGTTTTGATTAAAAGGTAAAATTTGGATTAGTGAAAAAACGTTGTGGATAAGATAATAAATTGATTTAGAAGATCTGAAGGAGTAAGGTTTTCTTTTATATTTTAATAGTTTTAAGATTATATAAAGATTTTTATTCTTAAATTTAATGTAAAGTTTATGTGCGGACTCACGTTTGTAACAATGAGCTACACAAAACTTTAACCTGTATCTCCACAAGTCGACTGGTTCAAATTTGTTGAAAAACTGGAAAATAAAATCCTTTTTAAATTTTACTACATTACTCCTTTATTAAACGATTAATAACACTCCTCCTCTGTTCACCCTAGCGTGGGCTACAACATATAACAACTTTCAATGTGATGGCTTTGTCCACTCACTTAGCGGTGACTTAACTTTCTATACTTTCCACCTGACACTTTGTAAATAATAACAAACTTTTCCATGGGGGCTTTCTCCCTTCACGGAGCGGCGAATTATATCGTTCGATCTCTGCCAGACACACTGACTTGTTTGCAAACAATATAATATAATATAACCATACTCAAACACTCCGACCAATCAGATCCTAACACGTCGAAACCAAGATGGCAACGTCTTACATCAGGCCACTGTCGATCAGCCAATCAGAATAGCGTCTCCTTGTTACTACGCACGTGGCGTATGTCGTACTTAGAATTGCGTTTTAGAGAATATTATAAAATAGCAGACAGTTTTTTACATTAGGATTTAACTTGAACATATATTTTTATGGATTTGTACAACGTTGCCACCACTTTAATATGCGGTGTTGCCATTTATATTGCATGTGAATTTAATGTATTTTTCTCTATTTTTTAGCATTTATTTGTTGAACAAAGACATGTCATTTAGCACGAATGCGACGTTGCCGCTTGGTTTAGTATTACATTGCATTATAGCCCCTAAGATTGATTTCAACGTTTTTACTTTGCTTTACTGGGTCACGACAGAAATATGAAGTGTGTCCCAAACAGTTTAGGTGTTAAAGTTTAATTGTTAAAAATAAAAAATAATTTTTGTATTAAATATCGTTATTAATTGACATGCCCCATATTTTAGAAAACTTGTAAAAAATTAACATGTTGGATGAGTATGAGATTAGAAAAAAGTTTAATTAAATTTTTAAAAAGTGGTTGTAACGTAATTGAATATAACCTGCGCTTAAACATAACCGTGGTATCTGCAGCAACGTGGATGTTGAAGTGAGGTTAATTCGAACTTCGGAGGGAATAATGACATTAAACACATATACCCACTAATACCCAGGTACAATTATTAGAAATATAAAAATCAAAAGTAATTGTTGAAATCTGTCTCTGAATAATGTCTTTAATGTGACTATTCTCTTCGAAGTTCGAATTAACCTCACTTCAACTTCCACGTTGTGGCAGATACCACGGTTGTGTTTAAGCACAGGTTATATTCAATTACGTTACAACCACTTTTTAAAAATTTAATTAAAGAGAAAAAATTTTTAATCTCATAATTTTCCAACATGTTAATTTTTTTTTAAGTTTTTTAAAATATGGGGCATAGCCCAATATCATCATGTTAGTTACAAACGATATTTAATACAAAAATTATTTTTTCTAATCCAAGTTTTACCTTTTAATCAAAACTTCATTTATATCTCAATTTCAATACAATTAATCAGTTCGTACACCAAGTCTTCAACCTTTAAATTTATCATTCTAAGAGTTGTACTCATTAATTTGAGACAACCTGCATTTGTACTAAACTCGATGTTAGTTAAGTTATTTTAAACTTTACTTTATATTCATTGTTTGTTCTCAACTTTGTACTATCCTTTTTAGTATCCCCTGATGCTGAGTGCCTGCTATTGGAAATACATGATGATGATGTAGGGAGCTTTTTTATTTACGTTAATCATTAAATTGTGGAGAAACACTGCGCTGTTTCATTTACATTACATTGACTTCACTGAAAGTATGGACTATTTTTTCTATTTCAAATTGGGAAAAGTCCAAGCGTGCAAATCAAAAGGCGATGCAGACCGTTATTAAAGACTTCTTGGTTGGTCTAACAGTTCAGTTTTCACAAACAAACAAAATAAAGTGTTATTAAGTGATAAGTTACATTGCTGAAGCTTACTATCTCCAAAGGTAATTTTGAGCAAACCAATTCCTCTTCAGGGATACTGCAAGCTGCAAGTTTACGACTTCGACAAACCAAACTATGTTGTGGACAACAAGTTGCAAAGTTAAGGCGTATTGTCTTTTATTGAATTATTTAAAGTGTATTTTAGTAAATAAAACGTCTCCTCTGGGATGCCGCCGCATCACGGGTATTGGCTTTTAACAATAAACGACGAAATACGATCACGTTCCGTTATGTTTAGTGCTGAATAATAAAATGTATGTATTACGGTTATTTTGGGTGCCACGAAAACACTACAATAAATTTGTTTTAAAGATATACTGATAACGTATATATTTCTTTACGGGGATACCAAGGGGGTAATTTTTTTAATAAATCATATACAGTGTGTGTATAATGCCTGGAAACGGTTTAATAACATCACAATATTGGCTGATGTAAACTAAATTTGGTACAGTTGTGTAAGAGGATCTGACGCACCGAATGACGATATTGGCATTGTTGCCAGCTTTTTAGTTCTGGAATTTTATTTATAGTTTTTAATTTACATTTGTTACACTTTTGGTATAACATACTTTGTTCCTAATATCAGTAGTTTTCGAAATAACGAGTATAATTTAGAGAAAATATATTTTTTTATATTAAATGTTCAAACTGTTTTCCCTGTACAGCTTGACGGTGTGCTAATTGAAAATAAAATTTTTCAATTGTGTTGTAAATAATTTCTGGCGTTATTAATTCAAATTCGTCCGAAATTCGACTTTGCAAATCGGCCACATCTTGAGGTTTTGTGGTATAAACTCTGTTCTACAAGTGTCCCCATTAAAAATGGTGGTTAGGCGACAAATCAGGGGACCTAGGTGGCCACTCGATTGTACCCCCTTTACCGATCCACCTATTCGGAAAGTGTTGTTCAAAAATTCGGGCACGTTTCGATCAAAATGGGGAGGAGCTCCGTCCTGTTGGAAGAATCTACTTGCATAATTTGGACCCATCATATTTCGTATAGTAGGCACTATTTGCCTTTCCAAGAGCTCAAGGTAAAGTTGTGATGTCAAATTTCCATCAATAAAAAATGGGCCGATCTTGTGGTTACCTAGAAGCCCAGCCCACACATTCAATTTTCCAGGGCGTTGTGTATGACCCTCTCTCGTCCGGTGGGGATTTTCATTTGCCATTTAACGTAAATTTTGCTTTGTCCGAAAATACTATAAATTTGAAAAACTGGTTATTTTGGTCAAACCTTGACATCATAATATCACAAAATTCAATTCTTCGCTCATAATCATCTTCTGATAACTCTTGAACTACATGTATTTTGAAAAGGTGATATTTATGTTTATTTAAAACATTATGGACGGATCTGAAGTAGACGTCACTTTTCTTGAGAAATTTTTCTTAATGAAGAAACAGGGGTTTCAACAACATGTTGTAAAATTTTAAAACTTTTCTCTTCATCTACTACTGCTGGTCGTAATGATCGTCGCCTATCTCTTCAATTTCCAGTTTCTTCCAACCGTCGGACAGTTTTTAGAACAGTTGCTTTTGAAATTGGATTTAGTTTTGGAAATGCGTTATTAAATAGATTTTTAACCTCTTCGTAATATTTTCAAAACACGTTATTTCGAAAACTACTGATATTAGGAACAAAGTATGTTATACCAAAAGTGTCACAAATTTAAAGTAAAAACTATAGATGAAAAAATATACAGGGTGTTATATTTAAAAATATAAAGTTCGTTCGAATTCCAGACAATCTAAAAAGCTGGCAACAACACCAATATCGTCATTCGATGTGTCAGATGCTCTTACAGAACTGTACCAAATTTCGTTTAAATCGGCCCATAAATTGTGACGTTATTAAGCCGCTTGCAGACTTTATACACACACCGTATGTGGTACATTATATAAATGAAATTTTAGTGCTTGCTTAACTAAAAATTTTAGATTGGCTCTGCATAACCGTTGTTGCTACGAGCATCAGTATCATTATACAAATGGAATATAAAGTTTTTTATTAAATTATACAGGGCGTCCGGTAAGTACCTGCTTATTTATGGGGAGCCTACAGAGGAGGTCAAAATAACCTGAATTTGTCATAGAGCAAAGAAAGACCTAAAGTGCCCCTTAACGGATATATAGAGCCCCAAAGAGCGATTTACTTTTTTGGCTCTAACTTTTGAACCAACTTGTATAATTTATTGAAATTGAAATATTTTATAGAGGCCATAAAGAGTCATTAAACCATTTACATCGTCAGGGAAATGGACTTGCCACCACACTCGCTGGTCCTAAGTTTTGACACATGTCATCTGACAGAACTGAAAACTGTTTAAATACTCTGGTCATTCCTCTACAAAAAAATTACTCTTAATTTATTTCGATATGTCTATGTATAATATTCTATTGTCTACGCCTCGCGGCGTGGCGCGGCGTCTACTGAATTTTTGCAAACGCAAAAATGAAAATTATTTTTCTTTAACTTTATTTATTAAAGTAATAATAATAAATACCTAGGTACCTACAAAAAACGAATATGTATACTAGTTATCTCACCACTAACTGGGTATTATTATATTGTGTCTAATTTTAACCGCAGATTTTTTTTTACCTACAATACCAAATACCTATTTCTCTTCCAAAATTAAACCAAATTACCGGTAAGTAAAAGTACGGGTCCACTAGGCAGGCATTACATCTCCTTGCGTACTGGCAAGCGGTACCCACGGAGTGCCTGCCAGTGGACGCATTTTTATGTAAATATATGTAATGCGATTCAACCCGCCTAGTGGACCCGTACCTTTACAACGCGAGACGCGAGCCACGGATGGAATATAAAGTATATCAGTTCGCCGAATTCGATCGACCCGGCCCTCCACACAGTTTTGAACGTCTCGCAGTCTGTAAGCGGTGTTTAGGGTGTATTTTGCACTACGTTGTGATCTCGCTAGTCTGTCCAACTCAGGTCTATTGCAGTCGCAGGTAAATTTCTTACTGAACAAAGTAGACTATTAAGAACTCGCACTAGAAAAATAAAAGTAAAAGACGTACTTAAAGAACAAACATGATCCAAACTTCTGACAGGATGTATGATAGAAGACTTTTGATCCATTATAATGTTGGACCTAGGTATTTACTAAGATTTAATAATATACCAGTAGGTATAGGTTTTTCATTGAAAAGCAGTATCTGTTCCCGTCTTTTTCCATTTCAGGAATGGTGCTAATTGGGCGTTGCTTTCTTGACCATAAATATTTATCAGTTATTATATCAAAAATAAAATGTGTCGCTTAAGTGATCCAGATTTAGTTAGCTATAAAAAACACTTAGTCATTAAAATATTAAATAGCTTACCATCATCAAAATAAAATGATGATGTTTTAATCGGATTTAGTCTTCATCAAGTAAATATTATAATACTTTAGCCAAATTATTTTCCAGCCATAACCATCGAGTTAAGATAATGCTCTCCACGAACGTTTTACAACAGTATTAGGAGTTGTTAATAATTTTAGATTGCCTTTATGTCTGCATATGTGCCTAATGCAAAGTTATATGTTGTGGTTTTGGGTTTATGCAGTAATTAAATTAAAATAATGTTAAATTATGTTTTGCTCTCTAATGCTTTGTACGTAGTTGATTAAAGTACGTACAATGTAAAATCTAAAGAGCCAATATTTAGATGGATATTTAATTAAAAAGTGACTAAAGTGGAGGTAGGTACTAACAATTTGATTGTTGAAAATTAGCAACTGCCAATAATAACATTAATCAGATAGTGAAATGTCATTGATTGGTATTCCATTTAAGTTATGACGTTACAAAGTCGTCGGCTATTTTGTTTGGATGACAAAGTGACAACTGACTAACCTAGCGTTAAGGTTTTAGCCTGCACGTCATGTTTTCTTTATGGTTTACCTTAAATCGTGACCCGAGAGTGAAGACGTTCTCCAGATGAAAGAATTTTGAAACAGTGTCGTTCGAGGGACACTAAGCTGAACCACGTACTGGTGGGCTGCAGTGGCTCGTCGTGTATTTCTACCATGCACCGCTCTGGGTGGTATCAAGCGGGCAACCTCAGTTGAACACTTGGCATAAAAATATTTGTAAAATAGACTCAAGTCGCTAACCTGCCTTCGATGTTCAAGGCTTTCCAGGTTGTTTGTCAGACTATGGTCACTGATCAAGCGAATGGCTCTTCTTTGAATGGAATCTAGCAATCTCAGGGTATGTTTAGGAGCAGAGCCCCAAATATGCGAACAGTACTCCAGCGATGGTCGAATTTGGGCTTTATAGAGCATCAAAAGTTGTTGGGGTGAATAGAGGTTCTTTGTTCGGAAAAGTACTCCAAGCTTCTGCGAGGCTGCCTTAGCAATGGCCACAACGTGGCTATGCCAAGACATATGACTATCCAAATTAACGCCCAATAAATGAATTGATGAAGCCTAGGGAATCGAGTGTCCCGCCATAACTATATCCGGTTCTTCAACATTTGAGTCCGGTGATCTTGACTGATGAGGGCTTAATTTTAAATTAAAGTTTTAGTTAGTGTCCTAAATAAAAATGCTGTCTTTTTACGCATTGGTAAATTGTGCAGTTTTTTAAATCTCTTCTTGGTTTTGCTATTTTCGTAATTACATAGTTTACGTAATTACGTAGGATATGTATATTATTAACGTAAACATGTTAAAATCTCATCGCACATTGAGGCCGTAGGCTAACTATAACTATTATTATTATTATAATGATTATTTTAGTAAAAATAATTAGTTTACAAATTTAATACAGAATGCAGTCAATAAGAATTTTTATTCCGTTAGCAACAGGCATCTGTACGATTATGACTAAATTGGTTCTATCAATCATTATCACCGTTGTGTCTGAAAATTGCACATTTTAAAATGAGCTCAAGCGATGATCTGCCATTTAATATTGAGAACGAAGCTTTCTATATTGTTTTGAATCTTGTGCCAGATAAATCACAGAAGAAATACTAAAAACTTTTGATCGGTACGAAAAATGGGGCAGTGAAAAAAAGATACTCAACATAACAAGTGAGAAAAGAGTATTAGTATGACCTGAACTAATCCGATGTTAAAAATGGAAATTTCGATCAAGAAGAATGTTGACATCAAGAAATATGTAAATTTGATGGTATTGCTGAAACAAAAATCGGATATAAACCTAAAAAGTCTAATGAATTAACAAAGAAAGAAATAACTAAATTTTTGTTAGATGCTGGAGAAGAGAGATTTCTGTTCATGAAGGTTAATCAGAAATATTCTGCTGAGCAAAAAAAAATATTTAATGCAATAATTGAATAGTAGACTTGAATAAGGGACTAAGTGCCAAAAAGCAAAACTTTTAGGTGGGTAAAAAACCTATTAGTTTAACCATTTGAAACATACACACTAAGAAAAACACACAAAAATCAAAAATGTTTTTAATACAAACAAAAGAAAATGAAAAAAAATAGAAAAGGGCTGAGTATCACTAGCATCTAGTGCTGGCAACTAAACTGTGAATTTTTGGTAGCACTCCCGGTGCTCTGGTAGATGAAGATAAGGAATCATAGCACGTAACTTTTGCTTTTTAGCTGCAACTTCTGCGGTCGATTCCTGTCCAGCTAGCTGGGTATTTCTATTTGGTCTTCAAATATATTTTTCTTGAGAACTTTTATCTTTTGCCAACGTTCCACATCACTGCGCGATTTCTCAAAAAATACTTATTCTGGGTAATCTTTCGTATTTCATATCTGTGACAACGTCGATATTGAAAGCTTAGTAGTAAATATTAACGAATCCGCAGCTTGTTGCAAATTTAAAAAATATCTGCGTTTCATTTTTACAACTTTATATGGCTGTATTGGTATCTCTTATGAGTTGTTCTGTGTCCTCAGGCACGAAGCATTCTGTAAGTCTTCTTCTTCTTTCAATCTGTGGGAAATGACGATCATTTGGTAAGTAGCTGTGACTGCTTATGAGGAATTTCATAGTTATTTCTGTGAATAGACCGATAGATATTAAAAACAAAATTAGAGCTATTGCCACCCGATTCTTGTTCTGCCCGGTACAGTCACACCATATATTCAGTTTCCTTTTCTGTAACATTGGAATTTAAAACCTTAAGTAAGCAGGACATGATTTAATTAGAACCCCTGGAAGCTTCGGTTTCATTCAAAACACACATGAAGGCTTCATTTGTATCAGCAATATGCACACTAAAGTTGTAAACAGACAGTTGCCTCATATAATACATATCGGAGTGGGTTAACATTGGAGCGAATAATACTTTTTCTAAATATATTGTTATTGTGCAAATCTCACTCCGGTTGCGGGGAGGAAGCGCAATCTTCTTTAAGGCATTTTAAGAATAACTAACATAATTCAAACTCCTAATATTGCTTAATAATTAGACCAAAACCATAATCACATTTTAGTGAAAAGTTAATAATAATCGGCAACGCCGCATGTGGGGCATGTTCCTACTGTTTTAAAGTAGTAAATAAAACTCATCTTATAAAATATAAAAACTTAACTGCGAATTTACGTCGCATTTAATAATCCTTTCGGTAAAATAATACAATAGAAACCCCTTAATAAAAAAACAGCTTGTTTACGTTTTTATAAACCCTCAACTTGCGTTTAACCGGCAAGCAGTACATATATCACTATGCGGTACTATTGAAGAGCGGTGGAGATCAGTGTTCGGCGAGGCTTTTAATTATCACAAAAGATGACCGGAGACCGTTAGAGACGTTGCGTACGTGTTAGAAAAGTCAGTTGTTCTGGGTCGCGGGATGAAGAGTTAGTAACGGGATGCGGTGTTCCCAAATGGTTTTCGCGTGGGAGGGGTGGTCAACGAAGCGAACGTTTTCACTTTAGTCAGTCAGTAGAGTTTAGAATTCTCTCCGTGGTGTAAGTCTGCTGTGATTTTAATCACCATGTATCTTCGGGCCAGCAGCGCCTAGTGTTTTTAAAGAGTCAGTCGAGTTACAGATTCTTTTCGTGGCGGAACGTCTTCTCCCCACGGATTTCTTCTGCAAAAATTGTTGAAGTAAAAGTATAATAGTTTATTGCGGGTTACATGAACCCCCTTAAGTGTGATTAGTCAATGTGGCCATTGATTTCACAATTTATGTAAAAACCTGACAGTAGCTGTTCCAATGGCATAGTTTGGTAGAATAAAGAAATACTTTTGTAAAGAAAAGTATTTTCTTGAGAGTGAAAGTAGAAAAAAAAATCAGTGAATCACCCTATGGAGAAATAGTGTTTTTTTGTTGCTGAGAGTGGGATTTTAAAACCCAGGCTCGCACAGTTCGTTTGAGCTTTTTCTGCCTCACGGTGGTGCAACTGTAGCTGTAGGCTTACAGTAAGTAGGCTATGCTTGTTTGTTCATTTTCATCACACATCTGTCACAGGCCTTACAAGTATTCGTTCTGGGTCTACGAAATCTCAAATTTGGAAATTCTTTTTTGAAAACTTTGCAGTAGTATTTATATAGTACTTGAGGTCTGGGCTAAGGTACAATTTTTAACTTCTTCACGAGAGTAATGGTTTTGGTACTGCATTTATGTTACTTATAATACGGTTACGACCTTCTTTTGTATAAACTTCTTGATGATTGCCATGAGTGCCGCGTTTATCTGTGTGAGATATTTCACCACTTTTCTTCTTTGTTATTAGAATTTCCATATTTTTTCTCCAGTGACAATACATTCATAAAGGTTTCTCACAAACGTTTACAATACTTTCTGATCCGTCAGGCAAAGTATAATATACCGTACTCTGCCATCTGCTCTCTCTTGGGTGAGTATATTTGCCATTACGTCTTCTCTTAATCTCTCCTAAATATGGTACATACACAATGATCCCTGTGTGTTTAGATTCAAAGAGTAGAAATTATTAAAAAGTTTCTTTTTTTTTCCTTACCTTTAATCTTTTTGCAACCATCATTATAACATTCAAACGCCATCTAGAATCAAAAATTTTAAATTAGTAAAATGCTTTCTGGACCTAAAATTAAACATACCTCACGTTCCGGTTGCATTTTTGCTGAAACACTCTTTCCTGTATGATACACATATTCTTTTCCGAACACTTTACGTTTTTGTTGCACTTTAAACTTAATTCCAGTTCCATATTAATTTTTCTTAGTATTACCATCGTTTTCTATATTAATTTTATTGTTTATGCCACGCACAAATGCGTAAACAAAATGATTCCCAGAGAACAAGCATTGCGAAATTGATGATGCAGGAAGAAACGTGTCATATACAGGGTGTCCCAAAAGTAATGAGACACAGAGCAACAGCAGACTCCCAAAGACGAAATAATGCGATTTATTCAAACTTGCCTTATCCCAAAATTGATAACAACCAAGATACAGGGTGTCAAAGTTTTAATTTTGTTTTCGTTTTTTTTTTTGCGATTATTTCTTAACGAAACGACATAGCAGCACAAAATTAAGGGTTTTGTGGTTTCTTGAGATGAGGAATTCAAAATTATTCATAGTTTTTGTGTAACCAGTAGAGGGCGCTATCTACGGTACGCCCCACTCATTTTAGCTGGCATAACTTCGTTTAGGCGTCTTATATTGATCCGACTAATAAAAGAATAAGTTACAACAAGCAAGCAAGCAACCATTTTCGAGATAATTGCATTTCATATTTTTAATGCAAGAATGCTAAAATATTTAAAATAATTGTGTATTCGTAGTAGTGTTATTTATCACAGCTGACCTTGATTAAAAACAACGACGTTTGTAAGGCAACAAAATGTTACACAAAGTATCATCTGTCAAAGTTATTAATTTTGTAAGTACAATACGCAGAAGTTATTCAATTTTATAGTAATGCCTTGAGATAATTTATTCTCCAATGCAGAAATGCATGATATACCTTGTATTTACGCACAAGAAAATTTTAACGGTCGGAGTGCAGGGCGCAAGTACCAAGAAATGTTCCCGAATAGAAGGCAACCAAACCGCAAATTATTTTAAAATATTTATTACCGACTAGGAGAGACTGGTTCGTTTCGACAAAAAAAAGAGGTTTCGGGCTGTCCAAAAAATATAACACCAGGATAGGAAGAAGAGATTTTAGTGCGTGTAGCAGAAAATCCAGAAGTGAGTTCCAGGAGATTGAAGTAAATTGTAAGTAAATCTTTAATTGTTAGAACATTTCACGATGAAGGCCTGTACCGATACCACTTTACACTCGTACAGTGTTTACTGCCACCTGATCTTCCAGCCAGACTTCAGTTTTCTCATTTCTTCCAAAATCTGCAAAATACAGATCCAATGTTCTTAAATCGTGTGTTGTTCACGGACGAGGCGACATTTACTCGACGGGGTGTATTCAATTACCGAAACAGACATGCGTGGGAAAATGAAAACCCGCATTTAGTTGTTGAACGTCACTTCCAATACAAGTTTAAGGTCAACATTTGGTGTGAAATTATCGGAAATCATTTTATAGGTACCTTTGAATTACCGCCAACTCTAAACGGAGATTCATATTTTAATTTTTTACAAAATGAACTTGGAGGGCTTTTAGAAGATGTACCAATAAACGTCCGGGGAAATATGTATTTCATGCAAGACGGGGAGCCGGCACACTTCTCCAGACAAGTGCAAAATTATTTAAATGAACAGTTCCCGGAACGTTGGATAGGCCGTGTTGACCCCTTGACTTGGCCGGCGCGAATTCCGGATTTTAATCCAATGGACTTCGGCATTTGAGGTTATTTGAAAGCCATTGTTTATAACAGTTTAAATCACAAAATTATAAATTCTGTTAATTTGCTCAGAAATGATGACGATCTCTCCGATTTACAATAATTTTAAGTCAGAAATTCACCGTTGCTCGATTTTTCGTTGCTTTTGGACCACGTACTTAGTTTAATTGGACATATGAAATGCCATTATCCCGAAAATGGTTGCTCCTAGCGACTTCAATAAGTTATACGTTTTTAATGTAAAAGAAGTAAAGTAACATATTTTTTTATTAGTCGGATCGATATAAGAAGCCTAAACATAGTTATGCCAGCTAAAATGAGTGGGGCATGCCGTAGATAGCGCCCTCTACTAGTTATACAAAAACTATGGATAATTTTGGATTCTCCACCTTAAGAAACCCCAAAACCCGTAATTTTGTGCTGCTATGTCGTTTAGAACAGGGAAATGCATTAAGCAATATGTAGGTATAAATACTATAGGGGGTGTTCTAAAACTTATTGCCAGCTTCTTCAATTGCCTAATCCCAGAGAGTATACCGGGCATTGTCTTCGGCGATCTTTAATCTCTCTTTTGGCTGATTCTGAGGCAGATCTTTTGGCCGTGAAAAGACGTGGTGGCTGGAGATCTAATTCGGTCGCTAAAGGCTACGTCAATATTCTAGTGAAAATATGAAACGAAGGGTAATGACAATTCTAGGTGCAAGCGAAAATTTTTTCTCGAAAGCGGAGAATATTGCCTCAACATCTAAAAATACTCTATCAACATCCACGAACTACGGTCAAACTCAAAATATTTCCGACAAATTGTGAGGCATGTCAGCATCTGACATTAAGTTATCTAACTGTAAAGAATTTATTGTTAATATTTACAATAAATTAGTTTTCATATAGTCGTATATTATGGTAAGTTTTTTAATTTAAAAATGTCTACCTTCAGCTTAATTTCATTTTAGTTGCTAATTACTCACTAGTGCGGTAATGAAGATTATTATGACATTTCAAGGACTGTCAAATCATAGTTGTTATATGAGAGTTGTATATAAAAGTAACAAACATAATAAAAGTACAGTTAGGACGATATTATCTATTGCTGTAAAGACAACCCGTTTGTGCTGAAACCGTTATTAAAATGAAACGAAACATATTTCATTATTAAAATTTTCCTAAAAATAAATTTTTTAGGGCTTAATAAAAGCTTTATTAAAAAGATACCAAAAAATAAATTTAATTAATTAATAAAACAAAGCATTCATTTAAGAATACCTTTTACAGGGAGAAATTTATTTTTGTTAAAAATAATATATCAAAGGCCTCATTGGATATATTGGTGGATATAAAAGGAAGTACTAATGACAACTTATTATACAGCTTTTTATTTTACTTAATTTTAAATATAACGAGTGCTCTTTTAGGGCAGAATTAAGACTCTGCTTAGTTTAAACAAGTTTTATACTTAACAATTCATTAATCAACCAGTGCTTTTACAGGTAACTTGGTTTTTGTAAAGTGATGAGTTTTTCGTCTGGCATGGGAACTGCACCAGATTTACGTCGCGCATGCTCATTTTCCTCTTCGGTCTTGCATATCACTTCCCTTGCACAAAACTTGAATAATGTAATGCCGGCATAATGATTCTGCGCAGTTCAAGAATTACCTGCAACTTTAAAATTTGCAAAAAAAAATACTGCTGAATTTTCGCCTGGATTATCAAAATCTGGATACTTTTATGGATTTTTGTTACTACCAATTGTTATTTGAGAGAACTGAATAAAGGTGTTGAGGAAGCATGCATTCGCAAACTCAAAACTCATAATTATAATCTATTGTAAACGTAAAATAACCTGTCTGACGAACTTACATTGTGCTTTAGTCAAGTTTGTATCAAACACCGGCAACGGTGCACGGCCGGAGTCCAAACAGTTTTCCTAAAACAATCGATCAATCAAGATATAGTCTATAAATAACTCATGCTAGGAAGATTTGCATCTCTAACATGGCAAGATCCCATAGCAGCATTAACGGTTTCACAGTTCTTAATCTGGTAGCGCCACTCATGTTCATATGCTTAGTACATACGAACACCCTAAGGTATTGAACAAAGTACAATGTGTTAGTCTTACAAAGTAGCAGTCAGTAAGTGTCTTAGGTATTCAATCTAACTCAGTAGTGAACTAACAGTTGTTACACATATGTACAGTAAAGTTGTATCCGCCAATGAAGTGACAGTATGTATCAGTATGAGATAAATGTTTTAGTAATGTGTGATGAGTAGAGCAACCATATACCGCATGCAGTTTATGTTAGTTCAGGTTGGTGGAAGTCTAGGAGTCTAGATAGGTGATGTACAAGAATATAAGCGCCTATCGTATTTTTTAAAAGTTTATGAAGAGAAAACTACAAATACATGTATTAACGTAATAACAACAAATAATTCATTCTGTTGCTACGGACTCAAAAAATGGATGGATTACGCTTACGTTAATTAAGGACAGGCCAGAAAATTAAATGTGTCCTGTAATTCTAAATTAAATACATAGAGGGGAAATTTCTTTACTGTCTCGACCCTACGCCTCTCGAGAATCTATCTAATCTTTTGACAGCAGTAAATTTTTCTGTTAAAGATTATGTAGGTACAGTTACTATTTTATTTTCAAGCAGTCAATAAGTGATCTACACAATGTAAAGAGAAACTGACATAACACGTATTTACTGCGGACTGCTAGGAAGGAGATCAGATGTCTATTGAGGAGAACATCATGATCAATTTCCTCTAGGAGGAAAAACTCCATCCACTTTAAACCAAAGGCAGTACACATTACACCTTTCAATCTTATTGGTGTCTAAAGTGTGAATAAAATTAGTAATGTTCTGATTATTTGAGTATGTCATCACAACGCACATAAGCGGTAGGTGATTGGCACTGCACCAGTTACAATGTCCTTCATCAGTCCGAGGCAGTCACCATCGTAGTTCCGAATTATTGTAAATTACTTGACATCCTCCGCAAAAAGCAGAACTTCACTCGTAATATTGATGGTAATAACAAACAAGTAAAATAGTAGCGGGACAAAGTGGCTGCCTTGGGGGTACCTCTATTAGACACAATTTTTTTCAATTTATGACCGCTAAGCTTTACATTGAGGCTTGTTGTATGGGTATGATTTTAAAAGAGATGTGAGGTTGCGACTAAATCCCATATAGGTTAACTTAACCAGTAAAATTGAGTAATTACCTTAATCAAAAGCTTTCGAGAAATCTGGAACAACATCCACTTGTGGGCGGTTGTCTAATACTTTGGCAGTAAATTGGGTAAAACAAGCTAAATTACTTAGGTATAGTACTACGATTGCAAGAGAACCCATATTGCTTTTCAGAGATTAAATACTGAACTTGCCAGAAAATGTGCTAATGATATGATGAAATTACAAAAGAGCTTAGGAAAAGGGGAGAGAGTTGACAAAGGCCTATAATTCGAGATTTCATTGCCTTTTTAAAATAGTACTAATTATGGCTTCCTTCCATATGTCGATAGAAGTGCTTATTCTAATAGTAAGGTTAAAAAGAATGGACCAGGGCTGGAGCACAGTCTTTAAGAAAAAAAAAACAGGGTATTTTTTCGGAGCCCTAAGTCGTATTGTTTTTAATTTTTTCGAATGCCTTTTTTATAGATTCTTCTGATACATGATCAGTGGTATTGAGTGTACTGGCGATAGTAACACTCTGGATCAGGTCTTGTGGGTTGCAACTGAAAAGACTGTACAGTGTACACACCATTCAAAATGGTTAGCCTATGGTTGAGTTTTATATTTTTTACGCTATCAGAAAGATCTACTGCGAAACACGGGAACTTATGCATCCGTAACCTCTAGTTAGTTTGTGAAAAAGAATATTGGTTTTCAGACAATAAAGTATTTGAGTTTGAGTTTCAAAGAACACCGTACACTAACTCATAGAATCTCTTGCAGGCACCACTGACATTATAATAAATATTAATAATATAATAATGCCAGTCAGTATATTGCATAGAGCGTTATGGTCTTTCTGAAATTATATGAATTGGTTGGAACTTACTAAAAATCCTACCAGAATTAAGCTTTAAAATAACTGATTGTAATCCAAATTAAAAAGTGTGCGTTTAAGCTTGGTAACTGCAATGGTAGATAGAAGATAGTAAACCTGTAACAGCTGAGTGAAGTTAAATATTAGATTTTAATGCCTTTGCCAGCTAAAATTAGCTAGTTGGAATTCAATTATCATAATAATAGGAAATGCATAATCTTAGAAACATGTAGACAAACAATCATTTAACTGGCAACTTTAAAAGCATTAACGTGTAACATTCTCCCCATAACTTAAGACATAATTAGCCAAGTTGAAAATTATGATTAAGCACTGTTCGAAATTACGACTACTTCAAGTGCTTTTTAACCTCGTTAAGAGAAATATAAATGGCTGAATAAGAACCTAATAGGTCGTAAAAACTTTAACTTCTATAGGTTTAAGTTTCCATTAAGATTAGCAGCGGACTGCATCATTTGAATATTATTAATTACCGCAATCGCGAGTAATTAATGTTTGTAGCCTGTCGGTAGACATATTATAATAAGAAATAATTTAAGATACGCATTAAAATACCTCTCTACTAAATGATGTTGCCATCATGGACTTTCAATAAAACAATGAAATATAATAAAATACGAGTATACTATATTTGTTTATGGTGGCAGAAATTTTGTTGTGCGGCGGAAGTTAAAAAGTGTGAAAATTAAAAAAAAATTATATTCAATTTCTGAAATTACATGAACGTTGAATAGAAACTTTTGTTAAGTCATTAAAAACAACACCAAAAAACTGTGCCCCTCGTTCACCACTTCGTTTCAAAGGGGTACATTTTTAAAAATATTAAAGAAAAGTTACATATGCGATGTTGCACGTGGCGACATCTCCTGGCAATCGATGGCAGAAACCGACAATTGGCTTTCAGCGACACCTGACATTAGGTACCTGCTTATGCGGGTTCCATTCCAGTGCTTGGTCTTCTCTAAGACCTCGGTGGTCTAGTTGGATGGATAGCTCGATTACCACGAGATGTCGCCACGTGCAACATCTCGTATATGTATCTTTACATTATGTATTGAAATGCATTGTAAGGTCCCTTTCCTTTTCATCAGACTTTAAAGCCTTGCCGAGGAGCCGTAATATGGCGAAACACATCCAAGCATTGGGTCTGACGAAAAAAAAACTTCTTTTAGAAAAAAGTGTTTTTATTTAATTAGTGCGCTTTTGCAGGCTGCTTCGTGTAAATGTCAAAAATATGGAAATAATAATTGGAGAAGTCAGCTGCTCTGATTTTTCATAATATGCAAAAGGTTTTTGGTAATACCTCATGCATCATTTATCAGAATAAAGGGTTAGATGCGAAATATGCTGTTTTAGAATTATCATTTATGTCTTGTATTATGTAGAACAAATTCAATATTATGTCTTATACATACACTATGAATCGCGTATTGCACGAAGACTTCCGCATACCAACTATTAATTAGTTCTTTTTAAAAATCATTACCAACTATTACGGACGTACGGACGTTTAGACAAACCCGATTATTACTGACTCACATATGAGAGCGAGATAAAATGGACCTACAAACTAACTAAAGACTGGCTCTTCGTCGGTCTATAGTAGAGAAGCACTAAAAGTAGTTACTTACTTTAGTTTTCCATTTGAATTTAATGACCTTCCTTTCGGCGTCTTTGGGTAAACACCATGTTTTCCTTGTATCAACTACCATATCATTCGATTCATATTCATAACAGGGTTTATCCTGGTAATTTCCGATAATTTATCTTTATTTCAATTTTCAATGTTACGTGTCAGTTTTAGTTCAAAACTTTAGAGGTTAGCTCTCCTTATTTTGGGACAGTTTTCATGATCTATATATGATGTGCGGCATCCGCGAATCCCAGTCATAAATTCGGACGTGAGAGTTTGTCGAACGTCCAGAATATCGGGGATATTGTCTATGTGGAAAAAAATATAGGGAGGTTACATTATCACTGTAAATATTAAACCAATAACTAAATTTAGGTTCCTCTGCTTTATTTAACTTACAGGTAAACAGAAAAACAGGAGTTTTACTGGTAAATTTCCACTCTATTACATCAAATAAATTGACATGTTTCGCTATACAGTAGCTTCTTCAGAATATAGTGTATGAATGATACAAAATTGAGGTTGATTATAAAAGGTTATTAAGGACAGGTTAATTGGTACTGTAGTAATAGACTGGGTTTTGTCGGAAATAATTATGGTGAAACTAAATAACATTATAAAATACAAAGATATACAAGATTTATTACAGAAATGATAATAGAAAGGATAAGAGCTGGTTAGCTGAATAAATTTAACAAAGGAGAGTTGTTAAGATGTATTTGGCCATTAAGTAATAGGTTGGAATTTTTAAGTTTGTTTGTTTTCACAGATTCTAAGAAGTTGAGTTTTGGGCCTATATTCTCTATGTGAAAGATTTTAAAATTTTTATCGAAATTGTGCTGGTTTTCTAGTGAATGATTGGCGTAATTAGAGTATTTTTTTATTTTTGGGATAGCTATTATAATGTTCTTTTAATCTTGTGTTGAAATTTCTGCCGGTTTAACCTTTGCACGTTTTAGGGCTATCGTAACAAGTTAATTTATAGACGCCCGAATTTTTATTCTTGTCAGTTTTGCTTTTGTTATTTTTAATGAACTTGCTTAAAGAATTGTTAGCTTTATGTAAGAAATGGGGCTTGTTGAGCAAGTTAATGCACTGGATATATAACAGAGTGATGATACTTTCAATAACTTATGCAACCGTGATCTTTAAAGACTGGCCTGAGTAGGTTCAATACGCCTTCTCCAGCGATGAAGCGCCCTCTATTTGACGATACAGGAGGAGGCGATAATGGGCCTCCACCACCTTCAAATCATACTGCCGTCCTCCGGAAGAAAAAGGGTAGGTCACGAACTTCTAGAAAATAGCACATGCACCAGGGATGAAGATGAGCGCGGACTAAGACCAAGATAAGACTTGTTCTTTCCCTTGGAAAAACTCCCAACAGTATTCCAGGCAGAAACCCATACCATACAACAATGTGCCTGGGAAATCAACTGAAGAGCCTATCAAAATAGACGAATCTACATATACTCGGAGAGTCAAGCGGTCCTCAAGGCTCTCTTCAGTCAGAGGGTAACATAACGGCTAGCATGCCAGAATGGACTGAGAACCCTGGCGGACAGAAATACTGTAAAACTGTTGTGGATACCGGATTACAGAGGCATTTCTGGCAACGAAAGAGCAGACGAGTCGCGCTGCATAATACATTGGTCCTGAATTAGCCCTAGGAGTGCCTAAACACACAGTACGAGAAGCTGTTAATCGATGAACCAAAAGTGAAGGCAAAATCTACTGCAACGACAAACAGGGACTCAATTGTAGCAAGAGAGTTATAGAGAGTATTGGCTCTAAATTATAAAAATAAAACTGAATCACCTAACCATTAAATCAGCAAATGACGTGTGAAAACTAATACATGGAACCAAGATAACGGGTCAGGTGAGGTCTAGGTATTTAAAATGTTAGAGTTTCCTGAGGTTCATGGTGTCCTAAAAAATCGTTTTTAACGACAATTATTTTGAAAAACAACCTTATTTCCTGGAATGTTTTTTTTAGATTACTCTGAATATACGCGTATATTCAGAGTATTGCGCGCAATAACTTTTTTTCTAAGCACCAGCACGACACTCTTTTTATTTTTTAGATATATCAAGTAAGAATGAAATATAAAAGGCGCCTGTAATGTTAATTACTACTAATTAAACATGTATCATATTTCTTCTAATAAGCTTAAAAAATTAATCCTGTAAAACCAAAAAAGCTTATCGTTAACAACCGCAGGTCGATATTTGTGGAACAATAACACCCATCACCTGGAATGCTAGCAGACAAACAAGCTCTTAAAGGGTAACATTAAAACATTTAGACGGCGCGTAAGATTTCCCCTACAACTTGAAATATAATTAGTCAAAAACTGTAAAACTTAGAGTTTACAACATATAACTGAATTTGAATATGAAATTGCGTTCTTTTTCAAAATTACATGATGAGATCGGTACGCGTATTAATTCGCATTTAAGCTGTAAATAAAATTTTAAGTTAAGTTACCCTCATCGATGTGACCTTTATTTTGTGAAAGCGGCCAAGCATATTATAATCCTTTATGTTTTGCTCAATCTGATGTAAATATTCAGTTTATGGAGAAAACAGTCTGGAATGCTGAAAACACGAACTTGGGGTGACTTTAAAAGCTTAACCTTGTAAGATGCTCCCCATATTATCGTAAGATAATATTAGCGGAGTTGAAAATTATGATTGGTCATTTGATATTCCGACCAAGTTCTTAGAGTGCTTCCCAAAATATAAATTAATTTAATTAACAAGGTATCTAGTAAGAACCTTAACTTATCTTTTGTGATATCGTTAATTTAAATATTATTTTAGAAAAGCGAATAAGCATAATGGGTTGCTTAGCCTATAAAACATATTCAGCCCTATGATCAAACACACACGTTAACTTTTAACTTACCGTTTCCATGACAAGAACCGAAAGAAGCCTACTAGCTAATTTTTCACTGTGGTTGAAAAACAGGTAATTTTAGTAAAAGTTAGCGTCTGTTTAGCCATAGGGCTGAATGTTAGTTAAAGATATTTGTAAAATCCTGCAGTCTCAGAGTACTTTTGGGAGCATAGCCCCAGATATATGAGCAGTATTCCAGCAATAGTTGTTTGCTGAAGCTCTTTGTTTGACAAGTTTTTGCGAGGCTGCGTTGGGGTGTGCTTATATTGAAACCAATTAAAGTGGCAATACTAGCGTCAATGCATGTAATAAAAAAAGTTACAATCTCCTCCTAAAGTTACCCTTAAGGTTACTTAACCCTTTTTGGACGGAATTCTTCTGGTGGCTTTGTGCCACACAGACGGAAGTTTTTGCAGTGGCTGTCTTTTCTAAGCGAAAATACTTAAAAATACGTTTTTTTTGGGAGCCCTTTAGATGAAATTTTAATGCAAACTGACCGACTCACGCTAAAAAGCCACATGAAGAATGTTGCATCAATCGACCGGCTGCCGCAAATATTCTTTAGCTCCGGCTATTTAGGCAGTAAGCAAAAGCGAACGATAATGTGGAATTTCCATTATCAAAATTATCAGAAAGAGAAGTGAATACCTGACGAATATATTCGTCACCCGTTAGTCTGCCACAAACCCTTCCTGCCAAGTATATTATAGTAGAGATTATTTAATAAGACCGAAACCCCAATAAAACGTGCAAGAAAGAACGCTACAGGGTATTCTTTGTTTGCATACAAATCAAAAGCAAGAATAAATTAAAGGGAATATCCAGTTGACGCCCTTCCAAGAGAGTAAAATAATAAATCACATAAGTCTTAGCGTTCTATCTTTTACCAGGTATCCAAGCGTGTGTGTGAATAGAGGCATAATGTAATATGAGGGTGTATTTTGTATCCGTTTATAAACTAGTTGAATCTGAAGCAGAATCTGACACACTTTTTTTGCCAATAATCCCTTATAATATTATTTGTATGGCACACACAATCAGAGCAATTTTCGGGGGTAATGGTTTGTAATGCCTCTTTCCAAACACCCAAAACGGCATTTTCATCTTTTCTGTCTTTCCCAATAATTTGTTTATTAAAAAATGTTTTGCTTTGGGCCCAAATTAATTCAATAGCGTTGAAAACGCAGTGGTAGGGTGGTAATCTCAGAACTTGATGATATCTTTTGCCGTCTGATTGTTTTTTTATTTAAAACTGATTTGATGTTGTCACCATACCATGTTCTAATGTCGCTACCACTTTGAAATATCCTTGTTTCGTCTATAAAAATCACATCCAACAGAGTTTCTGATAACAAGTTCTCTGTATATTGTCTCAAAAATTTTATACGTTTTGAAACAATATCCGGTTTCTCCATAATGTAGCGTCTGCCACTGTCCCTTTTAAATTTAAATCCCAAATATATTATGACTACATCGCACATCTAATGGAAAAAAGACCTAACTGCAAAAAATTCCATTTTTAAGTTATAAGCGTCATAAGTGTCCTAAGAAGACCTAATGTGGAGTTGCTTAGGTAAATAATTTGTTTGGCATGCAACTCCTCTTTTAGCTTTTGCCGTGTGACATACTTATGCATGGCAATCATATTGTAAACTACGTCTCTTATTTGAGTTTTCCTTGCCTCAGCTAAATCCTTTGTTTTTGTGGCACCTTTTTCTCTATTAGGCTAAAAAAGAATTGAATATTATGACTACATCGCACACCTAATGGAAAAAAGACCTAACTGCAAAAAATTCCATTTTTAAGTTATAAGCGTCATAAGTGTCCTAAGAAGACCTAATGTGGAGTTGCTTAGGTAAATAATTTGTTTGGCATGCAACTCCTCTTTTAGCTTTTGCCGTGTGACATACTTATGCATGGCAATCATATTGTAAACTACGTCTCTTATTTGAGTTTTCCTTGCCTCAGCTAAATCCTTTGTTTTTGTGGCACCTTTTTCTCTATTAGGCTAAAAAAGAATTGAATATTATGACTACATCGCACACCTAATGGAAAAAAGACCTAACTGCAAAAAATTCCATTTTTAAGTTATAAGCGTCATAAGTGTCCTAAGAAGACCTAATGTGGAGTTGCTTAGGTAAATAATTTGTTTGGCATGCAACTCCTCTTTTAGCTTTTGCCGTGTGACATACTTATGCATGGCAATCATATTGTAAACTACGTCTCTTATTTGAGTTTTCCTTGCCTCAGCTAAATCCTTTGTTTTTGTGGCACCTTTTTCTCTATTAGGCTAAAAAAGAATTGAATATTATGACTACATCGCACACCTAATGGAAAAAAGACCTAACTGCAAAAAATTCCATTTTTAAGTTATAAGCGTCATAAGTGTCCTAAGAATACCTAATGTGGAGTTGCTTAGGTAAATAATTTGTTTGGCATGCAACTCCTCTTTTAGCTTTTGCCGTGTGACATACTTATGCATGGCAATCATATTGTAAACTACGTCTCTTATTTGAGTTTTCCTTGCCTCAGCTAAATCCTTTGTTTTTGTGGCACCTTTTTCTCTATTAGGCTAAAAAAGAATTGAATATTATGACTACATCGCACACCTAATGGAAAAAAGACCTAACTGCAAAAAATTCCATTTTTAAGTTATAAGCGTCATAAGTGTCCTAAGAAGACCTAATGTGGAGTTGCTTAGGTAAATAATTTGTTTGGCATGCAACTCCTCTTTTAGCTTTTGCCGTGTGACATACTTATGCATGGCAATCATATTGTAAACTACGTCTCTTATTTGAGTTTTCCTTGCTTCAGCTAAATCCTTTGTTTTTGTGGCACCTTTTTCTCTATTAGGCTAAAAAAGAATTGAATATTATGACTACATCGCACACCTAATGGAAAAAAGACCTAACTGCAAAAAATTCCATTTTTAAGTTATAAGCGTCATAAGTGTCCTAAGAAGACCTAATGTGGAGTTGCTTAGGTAAATAATTTGTTTGGCATGCAATTCCTCTTTTAGCTTTTGCCGTGTGACATACTTATGCATGGCAATCATATTGTAAACTACGTCTCTTATTTGAGTTTTCCTTGCCTCAGCTAAATCCTTTGTTTTTGTGGCACCTTTTTCTCTATTAGGCTAAAAAAGAATTGAATATTATGACTACATCGCACACCTAATGGAAAAAATACCTAACTGCAAAAAATTCCATTTTTAAGTTATAAGCGTCATAAGTGTCCTAAGAAGACCTAATGTGGAGTTGCTTAGGTAAATAATTTGTTTGGCATGCAATTCCTCTTTTAGCTTTTGCCGTGTGACATACTTATGCATGGCAATCATATTGTAAACTACGTCTCTTATTTGAGTTTTCCTTGCCTCAGCTAAATCCTTTGTTTTTGTGGCACCTTTTTCTCTATTAAGCTAAAAAAGAATTGAATATTATGACTACATCGCACACCTAATGGAAAAAATACCTAACTGCAAAAAATTCCATTTTTAAGTTATAAGCGTCATAAGTGTCCTAAGAAGACCTAATGTGGAGTTGCTTAGGTAAATAATTTGTTTGGCATGCAATTCCTCTTTTAGCTTTTGCCGTGTGACATACTTATGCATGGCAATCATATTGTAAACTACGTCTCTTATTTGAGTTTTCCTTGCCTCAGCTAAATCCTTTGTTTTTGTGGCACCTTTTTCTCTATTAGGCTAAAAAAGAATTGAATATTATGACTACATCGCACACCTAATGGAAAAAAGACCTAACTGCAAAAAATTCCATTTTTAAGTTATAAGCGTCATAAGTGTCCTAATGCTATATTCTTTCTAATGGAATAACGACATTATTGTGTTGAAGCAAACAAACGCGAGATGGCGGAAGTGTCACCTTTCTTTCGCGCTACTTTTAATTGGAACAGTGACCCAACTATCAGTTCGGCTTTAGCCTTCGACGCAGGTGCACGCAATTTATAAGAAAAACGACACAAGTGCAAAGTGGTGCTAGTTAAGTTTACATTTTGATTGCATTTTCAACAGAAAAATGACGGAAATACCAGTTAAGACGTTTTTCCTCTAAATTTGGCAATATTTTTATTTTTGAAATTGACTTAATTGTAGTTTAGGTCAAGTATATTATATTTTTTATTTTATAAAGTTATAATTACTTTAATAGTTTAACTTTAACTTTAAATAGTTTAAAGTTTCAGGAGTTTATGGTTACTTTCGTGTAAACCTTATATTGTTTATTTTTAATACAAAAAAATATAATAATGTCGTTTTATTCTAGTGTAACTAAGAAACAATCGTTAATTTTTTAAGAAGAAAAGTGTCACAATTACATATTTTTGTTATTTACTAAAGCATTTAAAAAAAAAACTCAGTAATTTGATCATTATTAATAATTAATTAACAAACCTAGTCGCTGATGTTTATATTTTGTTCTTAAACCATACTTTGCACCCTGAAAATTAAAATAATTCAAATTCAATTTTTAAAAGCGCGTTTTCTCAAAACAACCAATTTTGCAGTTAGGTCTTTTTTCCATTAGATGTGCGACATGTTCTTTTATTATTTTATAATTAAATATAAATACTTATAATAAATTACAATCCTTATATATTATATAATATAAAAGTCGCATAATTTTTTGGTCCATAAAGGTCTAATACGCCATCCACTGTGGGACACCCTGTATTCATATGTAAATGAACTTCAAACCACTTACCCTGCGAGAGGTTCTTGTTGTGAAGGCTATTTTCTTTTTCATTTTGAAAATACTTCAAAACGTTTAACATAATTTTCCGTGTCTCCGCGTTAAACATTTTGCACCAAATATTCTAAGTCGAAAGTCAAATAAACCCCAAAATTCCTCGCCCGTACCTGAATTTTTGGGTACCTGGGAAAAGGTTCTTTGTTCCCCTATAATTTCTCACACCTGACAACACCTGTTATTACCCTTTCGGTCTTTTTGGATAATCTCTACTATAGTTAGCCGTCCGGAAACCAGAAAGAGTTAGGAGTCCGTTGGGCCAGACTTGATCAATAGCCTCAACCGCCAGGAGCTCCCCATGATATTCTACAACTATTTATGTATCAATATTGCCACGACATCGATTTCGTACCGTAAATGATTATTGAGACGGCTTCATAGCTAAGACCTTGATAAAAGTTTTACTGTGCTGTAGCATAACACAACAGAAAAATTAAAACCAGATAGTAATTAATATTGACTCAAGGGCTATAAATTATGAGCCGCAATATACACGCTATTTTCAATTAAACCAGATAACACTTGATTGCAATCGTTTTTAAATGACGACTGCATTTTGATTGCTAAACTGTTCATGACAAGTAGTCATACATATATCGCAACCTCAACAGGTGCAAGCAATTTTAACAGGACTCCGCAGTCGTTTTATGTTCAATTGCAGGAATAAATGAAAAACAATGTTTTTGTAGTAGTTTAAACTGCCTAATACCCTGCACTAAAAACTTGCTGATATTGCATTTATGCATCATTTGCGTCAAACATTTCTATGAGTCTATTATTTGTTTAATGCTTACTGCAATTTTAGCAGTAGGTACCAGGATAATTACAAAATAATAGAAAACAGAACGATACCCATATAGGCAATAATAATAATAATTATACTCTTTATTTATTTCTTGTATATGTACAGGGACATTTTGATAAGTACTTCATCCCGATATGTCTGTATATGAATATTAGGTAAGCAACCTCGTAAAATTCTCAGCTACTCGGCACACTCTGTATTTTAGTATATTGCGCCAGTCTCTGACATTACATTGATTATCACTATATATTTAATGTTGATATTGCATTTAAAATACTAAATAGTGATTTCTGGCACAAAAGTTACAAAGGATTCGATTTATTTGCTAACAATATTTTAAATTAAAATTTCAGCATCAGCTTTTCAAAATCACACATCTGTATTAACCAACAGTTTCGTGTATGAAATATTTTATAATTTCGTTTATTAAAAACGAATTTAAATTAGCTGACGAAATATGTGGTATTTTTAATATTAAATTTATTATTTTCCACAAAGCAATTATGTTTTATGGTACTTATTATTTATGTACAGGGTATCCAGTTTTCGATTGTTTTACGGGGTATTTGCGTTATTAGTATAGATAGAAGGATTCGGTTTTTGCAGCACTGTGCACTTTTTTGTGAAACAAAAGATGCCGCAATCAGAGTTTTTCTAGCCCTCCTTGTTTTTGATGTACGGAATGTTTTTAAAAGTTTTACATTTTGGGACATATTTAGGTTACCCTATAGCTTATCGACGAGAAAACGAATATTCTTTTGGTAGTTTTTTAGGTAAAATCCAGTGACGTACTCAGATTTTTTCCGCGTCCAATAGTTTCCGAGGAAAAGAACAAACTTGCTTTTTTTTTTAAATGGGTCACCCTATATATTTTTCAATAATATAATTTAGTTTATAACAAGCTTTTCAGAAATATATAAAGCCTTAGGCCTTGTTTAGGAGGTGAATGCAATTTTATCAAACTCTGATATGGGCATAGCCACAGCCCCCTGAAGTAAAGGGGGCTGTGGCATAGCCATATGTAAAAAAATGTCATTTACTTTTTTATTATAATTTTTCTCGAGAACGGTTGGTTACTAAGTAGTTATACTTCACAACCTTAACACTGTAAGTGGAATAGTGATGAGTTAAAATTATTTAGTTCGCACACCTATGCAAACTAGTTTTACCTCACCCCATTCCAGGATACAGTAGTCGGCATCTTAGAAAATAAGGTTATAATAGAGTTTTAATAATTAAAGTATTATAATTAATAATAACAATATTATCATCATGTCGCAAACTTTTACTTTTCTGTCTATTGTAACAATCTTTTGATTGTTCCAACTTAATTAATTGGAATGAGCCGATTTAAGCATTAATTATCCTTAATAATTCAAATAAATATTGGCCGTTGATAGGTGCCGCAGATCGATTTTATCGACGTATTGGTTCGCGCGCCACTTCACGGGTGAGATTTCTACGCATGCCAGGTGATCTGACGTCAGGGAGAGGAAACAAATCTATCGCTCGCGGTCGTTGCCAGCCTTTTTGCACGTAGTTTTCCCTTGAAGCCAGGTTTAAATGGCGTGAGAAATCACGTTAGTAAATAAAAGACACCTAGTGTGTCGCAGACTTTTCTGGATTAATTGAAGCCCTTTGCGTAAAAAGGGTTTATGCCACAAATATAAGATTTTGAGAAAATTGGGTTTAAAGATTATTTCATATCTGATAAATCGAACTTAAGTGATAATTAGTTTGTAAAACCGGAAAATGACGAGATAAGTTTCAAGGTTTACTATATAAAGCGGATACAATTACAAAGCGCAGGATAAATTTTCTAACAACATTTATTGAAAAAAAAGGCGGCTTAAATCTTTATTAAAAAAAAATATTTATATTGAAAATTTGAAATTAATTTTCATTTGAGTCATCACTTAGGGGGAAATTTTCATCCATATGTTCTACAACGTCGGCATTTAAAGAATCTGACATATTATTTAATTTTTTCACACCTATATCTTTAGACGCTGGCCATTTGCTTTTACCAGAGCCACAAACATACATACATACATACATCTAAGAAAAATTTATGCTTTATCTCTGGTATGAATGGCAGTAGAAGGGCCAAATTTTTGAATTTTTTCTCATTTAGTTGTATAATTTCTCTATATTTTTGCTTTACACTATCTGCTAGAGATATTTTCTTTAGGCCCCTTTTTCCATAATTGACATTTTTAAAGTTTTCGTTCAGCAAATGCTTAATGTTCATTAAGTCAATATTTTCTTTTTCCACAGATATTTTACAGAAAGAAACGTTTTCTCATTCGTCTGTGATTTTCTTCCTTGAAATGTTGTCTTCTAAAAATTTAAAAGAGTAAAAGTATTTTGTCTTCATGACTGTAACTTCAAAGGAATTGCTTCTTTTACAGTTTCTTACAGCATTGTACCAATACTCTGGTTCATAGACAGTAACGATTTTCTTTTTATATTTTTCGATTACTGCGAAATCTCTATCACATGGCAGATGTGTGTGCCCTACTATTAAAACCGATGTTCTGCAGACTCAATCATATCTTCTGCAATTAACTGTCTCCACAGGCTTATTAAGACCCAATTTTTATTTTGGCCCCCACAGTTGTCTGTGTAAACAATAAGATGTCTTGGAAAGGGACCACGTTCTTTGAAGTAATTATAGACAGTACTGGCAACCTTTATTGTTGACACAATCGTGTATACCTAACGTATAAACCAAAGCTTTCTGAGATAGAAAGCAGGCCCCGTTGTCAAATTGGGAACTGGAAGTGCTTGTTGCAAATCAAATGATATTATATACGTATTTCGTGACTCAGGAAACGCTACTTCATCGTCTAAACTCTGTTGCATTGCTTCAGCACGCCTTTGATGTAAATCAAGTTCTGCCTGAATTCGTCTGCATATTTTTAAGTTGTCTGTATTGTTTTCTAGTTTAACATGTAATGCATCGCATATTTTGCAGCTATAACTTCTTGGAAGTTTAAAGCCAATATTAAACTCTGAGCAAAAAATTCTTCGGTATTTGTCTTGACTTACAGGTTTAATATTATTTTCGTTACACCAGGGCTTATAGTAGTCATATTACATAGAGGCTATAGTTAAGTAGTGGTCAATATAGGTTTTCTCATCTCTAACTGATTGGCATGCCTCTTCTAATATTTTGTTATGTTTGTTGGTTTAAATGCTTGCCTCTTTGCTCTGCTTTGGGAGCCGTCGATCCTCCGATCATTTGCTGTTATAACAGCTGTACTCTTTTGTGTGAGTTTCGTATTCCGTGAACGGCAAGAAATTATTTTTTGCGGATTTTTACATCTACTCCGTTAACTTTTACGTAGTAGTTTACAGTATAATTGCGTGATGGAACCTGTCTTTTCATCTTTTCTGGTTATACTCGTTTTTTTGGGGAATTGTTTTATATTGTTAAATAAGTAGGCGTTTTGTGTATGAAGATCACCAAGTGCCCAAAAAGAATAAAAAATATTTTCTTCTGTCCCTTGAGCAGCCCTCTACAATTATTTTTGCAGCCACATGAAGGGCCTAAAGTTCTGGCTTGTATGATCTGACCGTTTCTGTTTGTATAAGTCGAGCCTAAATTTCTACGCAGTTTTCTTAATGTAGCCTTGTCTAAATTTTTCTGTTTCCATCTGCTTTTAGCTGCCTTTTCAGGTGTTGGTAGATCAGCACGACGTTTCCTTGGAGACTGCTGTGGACAAAAATGATGTTAGAGCTAAAGAGTTACTAAAAGACCCTTTTTTTTATTTAAGGAGTATGTTGCAAGTTTTACAATGGACCACAAAATTGCTAAAATTTAGTAATGTTTTCGTTATAATAAATAATATATTTTATCGGTAAAAGGATATATGCCACACAAAGTCAAATTCTTACCTCTTCTGGCTCAGAAGTCGAAGAACTCTCACTAGCACCACTGCAAAAATAGTCTCTGTCTTTACCACTATTGTCTGAATCCCACACATTATTAATTTCGTTCTCAGAATCGCTGGAAAAGTAATACTATAGGCGAGACGGCCCAGCACTTTCGTCAGCCATATTTGTGGCTTATAACCTTGTAATAATTTTAACTGGGTATTTAACACATTCGAATAAGGTTGTTTCATGCTAGTGGCGCCATCTGTGGGAGAATATTTAAAAATATTTCGGTAGTGGCTAGTATCCTTATTCACGAATCTATTAGGCTGAAAAACTCACAGTCCAACAGTGATGCAGTTCGATTGTAGCGTGTTTTTGACCTCCACCATCTTGTTTGTTTTAGGTTTTTTTTTGTTTGTTTTTTTCACCTTTTTTCTTTTTTTACCTTTTCATCTTTTTTACTTTTTCCCCTTTTGATCAAGATTTTTTCGGCACATTTCTTACCTTTTTCATCAAAATTCTTATTTTTGCCCTTTTTATTCATCAAGTTTTTTATTTTTGCCTTTTTCTTCCCTGACTTTTATTCTGATTCATCCTCCTTTACATTCATCCCATGTTAATTTTATATTATCGTATTCAATCCAAATCTATCTTATTCGACCTTATTTAATTAATTCCATCTATTTTCATTAAAACCTTAAATTCCACAAATTCCCCTTTACGACAAGCAAGTCTCGTTTGTATCCTGGTGTGGACGTCTGATCCACGTAATTGTAGCGTACCCCGATGAATTGTTGGCATTGGGCGTGGAGTTCCTTGGTGTGAAGCCGATTTTATGAGAGCCACGGCCATTTTATTTGACAGTGTTGTCCAATTCACCGCCATTTTATTGTGCACCTGTTGCCGCCCAGCAACTAGGAGCATCACTGGAGAGGCTGCATGGTGTTTGGATCCGAGGAAGCTAAGTTAAAAGATGAGTAACTTTTTAATATTTTTTTAATGTGGATTTATTACCCAACTGGAATTAACCGCGTATTTAATTGAGAATTTTGATGAACAGTTTATTATTTTTATTTTCTTGAACCTTACCTAAAGAGGACCCTAACGTGCAAATGAAAAAATCTTTTTGAAGTCAGTACTGTCCATTTTTATCGTAACGTTGATACATTGTTAATTTGTTTTTAATATTAAGTGTTTTAATTTAAATGTTAAGTGTATTTCTGTAAGAGCGAAACTGCCTTTTAAGTGTAGGCCATAACTACAATTATCATCTATAGCTTGGAGTTGCAATGCTTAATGTGATGTTTTCTAATTTCCCTTAGTAAGTTTAACAAATTTATCTTTCATTGACCCCTTGATCTTTAATCTTTCTCAATTTGCTGGCAGTCCTTTTGGCATCATTTTCTGGAGAATTATAAATAATACTCACTCTAACCACGAATCATGACCCTGCTCTAAAACCGACACGAGTATACCTGAGGAGCCGCGGTTTAATCATTGTGCAATAAAAATATTATTATTATTAGTATTAATTCACTAACTAATCACCTAATAACTATTATTAAACCAATTTTCTATTTTTATTTTTTATTTGAATTTCCCCATCAATTTTCTATTTTTTTTTCATTGTTACACTATTCATCACAAGAGTTTTTTAACCAACGATGCTGAGATTACTGGGCATGCACGTCAAAAAAAATAGAGCAAAAAATGTAGAGGGCTTTTTCTTTAAAAAACCGAGGAACATGTTAACAGTATGTGTACAGGTGGTTTTATCGTAATTAGGTTATTTATTTTTTTTTGAATATGACCGATTTAAAAAGCTTTTCCAAAGAGTACAATACAGAGTTTATTGAAATATACAAGCGATCATATCCATGTTTGTGGAAGACAAAGTTTAAGTTAAATACATTTTAGGGATTTTCTCTTAGATTGGGGTTAGGTGAAATATTCTTGATTAAGGACGATTAAAATTTTTGGTATATTTTATGGGCTCTACTCAAACTTACTGCTTTCTATCATCATCATCTGTTTATTCTTTAGTTCTTTAAAATAGCACTGAGGTCTCTGAAGTTATGCAACGAATTAACTGTGGCAAAATTATCTTAGAAAATATCAAATCTTCATAACTTCTGTGGCCAAATATCGCATTGTGGCCTTTCATGAGTCGGTATAACAGATCTCATAGGTGTGTCCTGTTTTCCAATAAAATGTATTACTAACGCTATCAGCGTTGCATAGCTCTCTTCAAGTAGAGTAACGTAAGTATATTTAATCCGCTTAAAATGCCCTTCTTTCACCCGATTCCTTCGACGCTGAAACCTTTTTTTATAATCCAAGCGCACGCCACTGCTAATAAATAAAATTCATCTTCACTGGTCAAACAACGCGCAGAAAAATACACAAGTATCTATGTGTGTAGAGTAAAGCATTGGCCAATACAATTATTATTTGATAACTGTTTTACTAGTTTTAATACCAGGACCAGGCAGGATAAACGCAGGAATTTTAATTTAAATTTGGTCTATGTTTCTCAAAGCAACATGGAAAAAATAGTGCCAGCCCCTAGGTACGGTGCCAACCACTATAAGTAACATTTACCTTACATAGTGCAGAAAATACAAAAAATTCCTCAGAGGGTTATATATTTTACGGTAAACTTTTTAACTTTTATTAACCTTTAACTTGGAACACTTTGTTGACGGATAAGTTATTTAGTATCGTGTGTAGTTAGAATGTAAGAAAAGTCGATTTCTAGTTTACGATAAAAATAAAAAGTCTGATTCAGAAGTTTTTACTAAATTTTAAATAAAATTGAAATTTAATTTTTGCTATGCAACCTAGGAGGTTAGTTGTTATCATATACAGGGTGTCAATTTGAAAACTTTCAATGCAAATATCTCGAATACTACAAAAGTTAGAACCACCATACTTTAGTCAAGGGGTCAGTCACCCCCTGGGCGGCTGACACCACCACTTTAAAATTTCAAACGGTATCACTCCCTTTGTTTTATCTCAAATGAAAGGTCTTACTGAGTAGTATTTTGAGGCACAAAAAAAATCGAGAGAAAAGAAAATCTTATTTGATTAAATGCTCAAAATGCTTTCCATTTTGTTGTAAAGAATAGTACAACCTATTTTCAAATCAAAATCAGCTGGATATTGCCGGAAATAGGAACTTTTTATAAACATTTTTATAAATTACGAAGATTTGCTTTGTTCAAATTAGAAATTCTCTCAGTGAGACCGTTCATTTAAGGTATAACAAATTTTAGTGGTAGTGTGGGGCGCCTAGATTCTTGACTAGAATATGGTGGTTCTAGTGCCCCCTACTCAAATAAAATTTATAGAAAATCGTGCTGTTCTAACTTTTGTAGTTTTCGAGATATTTACATTGAAAGTTTTCAAATTGACATCCTGTATGTATTAGTACTGTATGGCTATTACCCTGAATCAATTGAAGCAGCAACTGAGATAGACCAGCCAGGGTAATTTTGATTCCTGCGCATGCTTCGTAAGGGCAAATGCACTTTTATATCTTTGGAACAGGACACAAGAGTGTTGCCATAGAAAATTAGAACAGTGATAAAATTAGCAAAAATCTTGCTAGAAAATTGAAAGAAAAGCATTGAGTCGGTAATTACAAGTATTTTCAAATTATCTGTTTCCACTTGTAAACTAACACGCGTCAAATAAGGATTCACTGTAACTGGAGGCTGACAACGTGACAACGTCGCACTTTTACTCGACCTAACCTCGAAATCTCTAGGAAATCTTGATTTGATCGACAGGTCGTTTCGTCGAGTTGTGGTTTTATTATTGTCAACGGCTATTGTGTACTGTTTATCTTTATTTTTTCGCAAATTTTGTTTGCGTATGTGAAATGTGATAATTTGGTAACGATGCCGAGGCAAAACAGAATATTTTACAGGTGTAAAAACCTGAACAAAGATTTATCGTTCCACAGGCATGTACCCGGACGGGATGTTTTTCTTTCTTTCTTTCTTTCATTTAATTTACTTACGTTAATATCATGAACTAACAATCATTAGGTAGTCTATTTCTTAAAAATTATAATTTCTTCAGCCGCTGTTGATAGCATTAGGTAGGTACTTACCTACCTATTTTTACGGAAATTGTATGTACTTCAAAGAATCCTACATAAACCTAAATTTGACCTGTTAAACTCTAAAAATAATTGTTAACTATCTAATAAAAGTTTCATTAATATATTTACCTCCGTTCTTTTTCTTTTCTCAATCGAAATATACAGAATCTTAAACAAACCAAGTACTTTAATGTTTGTTTCTAAATTCCTGTCCTGTTGTTAAAGTCAAATGTGACTGAAAGCACCATAGATTTATTTCCCGTAAAAACAAACGGCTATTTATTTTATCTCGCGCATGCGCACTGTACAAAATTACCCTAATCAGACAAGGAACCGCTTCTTTACGTTTACATTGGTTAAATGGGCAATATAGTACTAATACATTGGTGCATTGGCTGGCGCATCATAGGAAATCCCATGCAAAATTTAAGGTGGTCATATATTGGCTCCCCAACTGGCCAACTTAACCTAACAGCAACAAAAAAAATGAAGAGAACAGAGACACACTACAAAAGATCAGAACGATACGAGAGTCTGGGCTTTTACCAGAACCTAAATTAAATAATGAAATAAGGAAAATAATTCCAAATAACTTAGTTTATGCATAAAATTGCCAAAAGTAAAAATGGGCATTCTGCGACTTGACGGGAAAGAGAAACGGAAATACATGGCCAAACTATTTGCCACGCCTTGTGCCACTAACCAACAGAAACGCGAACGCACTACTTCTAACCCCACATAATTTGACTAATTTTCTGTAAACAAAGATGACACAACTAAATAAACAAATTTTGAACAAAATAATTTAAAAGATGCACTGTGTGGAAATATGACCGTAAGAATCAAAGATAAGTATAACATTCCCCACAAAGAAGAATGGACTATTTCTTTAAATTCCCCACAAAGTCCATAGTGGCAATTTTAAAATTGCTACACCTACTTTCATATTGTTACTAGAGATATCGTTAACAGCTATCTACTTAATGCTTGTAGGTTAGTTTTGGTTAGTTTTGTATTGTGCTAATAGGCAACAAAGAATATTTTTTCTTGGGTTAATATTAAGCCCACTACCATTTTAACTAAGAAATATTATTTTAAAATAAAATTCTAAAATTTATTTTATACAAACCAATTTAATGCACAAATTTGATGATGACCCTTTTTCTTGTGAGGTTATCAAAACTAGATCCGCCTGAGGGTTAAAATCAGTATTATAAAATATCGCCATTGGAAAATTTTCCGGCATGTCTGAATTTATTTTCGATATCAAACTCATGCCTGTCTCTTTATATATTAACTACTCAGAGTGAAACACACGTCAGGTGCCCTTGTACAATGACCCTTATGCCGTAAAGCATGAAATTCATCTTAACGCAAACACAACAGATTTATTTCTAATTCATTAAGGGTAATCCAAAAACCCAAGGCAGTAATGTCAATATTACTAAGCATGCCTTAGCAGACAAACATTAATTTCAGCAGTAAGACGTATTTTTGTTCTTATAATTGAATTTCCGTCCTAAAATAAATTAAGTCTTAACCAAGATTCTTTTCGTCGGATTTCGGTTTCTCTGTATTTGTTTGCCTTATTTAGTGCTGTGAAAGATTAATGGTTGTCAATTAGGTGTAGAAAAGTAAGAAATGGTTGCAGTTTAAAACGTAAATAATGAAATTAATTGAATTCAAGAATGGCAGGATTGTTTTAGATTTCTTTGTCCCAAATTATTAATGTTTTGTCAGCGATAACAACCACATAACTTCCAGGACACCAATAATTATGGTTCCAACAATAATGTCCTTAGAATTTATCTTGTAGTTAGGACGACTATATGAAGTTTACCCATCTTAACTCAGTCCTTTGGCCAAGGAATATATCGCTTGAAAGAAAGCATTGTATTTATGATGCAGTTCTCAAGAGCAATATACTGGCAAATGATCAAGGGCTTAGAACAAAAACTTTTGGTACCAGTCGCAAGTTAAAACCACAATTCTAGAAAAAATACAACTGCAATCACTTATTTGGTATGAACACATTAATGAGAAAAATGGCAGAACATCGAATCCCAAAACTAGTTCTAGCAGTGAATTGAAAATCTGAATTGGCGGCATTAAGAGAGATGTGTCGAAAAGAAACCTAAGACCCGGAGACTGGGAAGATGATGGAAGCTGGGAACCGGAAACTTTAATCTGACAACATCGAGTAATATGTGTTTTAAAAAATTTAGATAAAAAACTACACATTAGTATTGAATAAAAATTGGCACATATCTAAGTTTTTTATTTACTGTCTTAAATTTCTAATATTTTTGTTTGCTTCTAAACTAATAAAAATAAACAAGAAAAGATAAAAATGTAGGGAATCAAAAATAATTGGGAGTCAAAATATGATATCAGTATTTATACAAGGTATCCCAAAAAAAAGTTCAGGAGAGTGAAAATGTTGGTATGTAATGTAACACTTGGTTTTCTGCCTCTGAAAATTTCGAAATTTTGTAGATTCCAAAAACTAATATGTGTACGAAATTTGAAATAATTATCTGGTAAAATGTGGGAGACAAGCGAAAAAAAAAATATATTTTTAACACCCTGTATATCAAAAGCGAATCCTTTCTGAACGCATGTTTATAAGATTATAAGTATTTTTTTTCTATCTTAATCTATACAGTGAGGATTTAAAGGTTGGAGCAAATTCATTTGTTTTTTTTCTCGGAAAAATGCTTGAAACCGAATTTTTTTAATTTTTGTTGCGCATTTTTTAAAGCTCATTTCATGGTTGTCCCAAAAACAAGTTATGACGATTTACTTAATTTTTTAAAATTTTATTTAGTTCATAATATTTTTTTGGATTTCGCATAAAATTCTAAACATATTTCATAAAATATGTCATATACTTAAATTCAGCCGTTTGCGAGAAAACTGCTTTTCAACTTAAAACAACAACAAATTATTTATTAGCGAGAAAAAAAGAAAATGCACAAGAAACTAAAAGTCACTATATCAAATGTTGGAAATGACCTCCACCAACAGTCTGACAGTACCCGAGATGATCTTCAAATTCTTGCAGAACGTTATTAACGACGTAAGGTTCTATCAATCTTATTTCGCCTTTTATTCTGTTCTTTAAATCTTTAATATTGTTGGGTCTGTTAACATATGCCTTAGACTTCCATCGTTCGGGAGAAAACTGTATTAATATACTTACGCACGCGCAGTGGCGGCTCGTCCATTAGGGCACTGGGGTACGTGCCCCATCTATAAAAATCACCTAGAAAATTCCCGAGGTATAAAGGTATAACTATTATTAAGTAAACTCTTGATATTTCGCACTACATTATTTGTTGAACGGGCAACATACTATGAACGAACGGCAACCGGGCAACGTACAACGAACGAACATAGGCACCTGGCACGCTATTGTGAGCCCCTGCATGCTTCTTTGTTTTAAATCGTATGCGAAATAAGGACAGAGTACTGGATAATAGTAAATTACTGTGGCCTGTGGTTATTCGTTCAGCATTATACGGCAAGTCTGGGCACAGCCCTCTCTCTATGACGTATAATTCGTCACGTGTCATCCCGCATTTCGTTTCTTAGATCAGAGTTCACAGTTCAGTTTAACTGATTTAACCCGCGTGGCGTGATCGGCGTATATCGTATTTGAGTGTTTGTAAACAGAAACAGGTGGAAGGAACATAGTGGTGTACTTGCTCTATTACAGACTTTTATTAAAAATAATTTGTCTGAAACATTTTCTGAATCCATTAAGTTACTGAATATTTTGTGTACGATTCCCGTAACAACTGTGGAAAGTGAAAGGTGTTTCTCGACCTTAAAAAGAATAAAAACTTTTTTAAGAAATACTATGTCCCAAGAAAGACTTTCCGCGTTGGCTATGTTGTCCATAGAAAAACAGTTGATTAACAACATTCCAAACTTTAACGAAAAAGTGATAGACAAGTTTGCTTGTCAAAAATCGAGAAGAATAGAGTTGCAGTTCAAATAGTAAATTTAGGTGAGTCTATATTCTTTAAATTATTCGCACAATTTTTTTACGGTATTAGGTACACCCGTGCACCCGACAAAGTATTTTTTTTTTATTATTTTTTTTAAGGCTCAAGAGGCGAATTTTATTTTTTGGGTCCTCAAAATAGCCATATTTGGGCGCGGCCCCCAAAAAATTTTTCGCCTCCGGCGAGCTTCCACCGTGTGCCCCTGTACTTTTCAAATCCACGAGCCGCCACTGCGCACGCGGCGGGTGTAATGGGCCGGAGCTTTGTCTTGCTGATGCCACAAAAAATGGTTCGGGGCATCAGGATCTTCTAGATACAATATCTTAGTATCTTAAAGTTTAAAAATAGTATTATTTATAGCAGGTCATGCGTATTTTCAACAATACCGGCCCAAACACTAACTTTTTGAGGATATTGGGGGTGACATTCCATAATCCAGCGTGGATTTTCTGCAGCCCAATACCGACAGTTTTGTTTGTTTACACTTTCTTATAAACAAAGCGTTGCTTCATCCGAAAATACAATTTGTTTCGAAAACTGTGGATGATTATTGCACATATTCATCATTTCATGAACCAAGTGAACTTTGTAAGGATGGAATTTATTTTTGTATAAATACTTTAGGACGGATGTTTTGCAGATCTGATTTCCCAAAGTAATAGTACTTCTCGCCTTATGGTGGTCTTCTTGAACTGACAATAACACATTTAATTGTGTATCTCCTAATACCGCAGGTCGAGCTTTCGTATAATTGTCCCTAACGTAACCTAAATTTCTATATTTATTTTTATTTTACTGACAGTAGATCGAAATATCGGTTCTCTGCGAGGATACTTGTTATTGAAGAGTTCGCTTTCTTTCACTTAAGCGTACCATTTTTTAAAATTAAAAGATTATCAAAATAACTTTCATACAAAAATGTACAACCAAAATAAAAAAATTGACTGGTCAGAGCGTTTTTCCGAAAAAAACACACATGAATATGAAATTAATTTGTTCCAACCTTTACGCTCCCACTGTATAGTATTACCTAAATATTGTTTTGGAGCTTAATCATAAATGCATGAAATTACGTTACCGGTCGTTGACTCGTGAATCTTATACAAAATACCTCTAACTTTCCACGTCTCTGGTTTTTAAACTGTTCACAGGATCAGGTTAGTTCATATTAGCTTTTAATCAGCATCACATAAACCAGAATTTCCCAAAGTTTCAGCCAATTCACCGAGAGCCATTTTCTATAAGAGTTGTGCGGGGCCCTTTGTCTGAAAAAAATGTACAACAATAACAACAATCTTTAATGTTTGGAACCCTTTCTTGCTGATGAACAGAGAAATTTGACTTTGTTGGTTATATTTAGCCATTGACGTTCAATAATGGTATATTAAAAACATGCATGGCGACTTTTATTAATTTATCAATATGCCAATCCATTGAACCTATTTTCGGCAACTTATAGATTAAAAGAAGGATTTAATGTATGATATTTTTAAAAACATGTTTTGCGCTTACCAAGACTTCACTCATAAAGCTTTGGCGCAACCCTTTTTCCTTTCCAAAAAAGGAATAAAAGCCCTTAAATAAAAGGCGTCTTACAAAGCATAAAAGCACAGCCTGAGAGCAGCTTTGGAGGATCTAAAGGGAACTGATCATACCCATTTTGGTATAATATTAAAATATATTTTTTTTAGTGTCGTTACTGGGTGACCCACTTATAATAGACACAAGCTTATATTTTCATTACTACTGAATTGATTTTTTTAAATTTCGGTGCTTTTGACAGCTGCATTAGGTATATTTTTTTAGTATTGTTCAGTATCACGATAGTATATGAGTTTGATCTTTGTGCAGCCTTTGAATATGAACAAACATATTACAACGTTATACATTTTTAGCTGTCGCTTAATTTCAATCTGCTAGGCATACGAAGATTGGTCAATACTAGTTTCCTGAAATAAGAAAAGAAAATGAGTACTATACCGGGTGTTGCATCGTCGAGCGGGACATAGGAAATCCCATGTAATTTTAAATGGGGTCAATTATTGGCTTCCCTAATTATTTTAGAGAGAAATTCTATTTAGGTTTATTAAAGAGCACTAGATATTTTTGATGAGCCCGTTTACGGGTTATCGCCGATTTCTTTTTAACTATTTCTCCTTTTTATGGCCCCGTATTTGCGGGCACCAGTCAAGGTAAAAGATGACTGTCAAATAAAGTTGTCATTTTGAAATGTTTTATTGTTATAAAAACTTGTACATCGAAAATATTAAAGGTGTATTTATGAGTACAAATTAATCTGAATAAAACTAAAATAAAGTATCCAATTACAAGGTTAATTATGACATTTTACATGTTTCAATATCTTACTAATTAATAGGTAGGTACTATTAAATTGTTAGAACTTTAGGATTTAAGAAGATGTTCAAATATTCCTCCATTGACTGCTAGACAATAACCGAGGCGATCCTAAAATTCTCTTCTTACATTCGCTAGTTGGTAAACTGAAATTCTATTGCATTCGGCAGAAATAGCATTTTTTAACTCGTCTAGATTTGGGTATTTTTTATCTTTGTATATCCTGTTTTTTTAATGGCCCCAGAGAAAGAAATCATTTGGCGATAAATCAGGAGACCTGGCTGGCCAATTTACTGTATGATTTAAGCCAATAACATTTCCATTAAAAGCACGGTTTAAATATTCCCGGACAGCCAGGGTACTATGTGCCGGGCAGCCATCCATTTGGTACCAAACTTCCTGATTTTCCCTGGCGGCATCATGTAATGTAGGTAAAATATGATCTTCAAGTAGTTCCAAAAAATATTCTGCATTTAAATTTTGTGTAAGAAATAATGGCCCGATAATATTTTCTCCGAAAATCCCAGCCCATACATTAACTTCTTGTGGATATTGCGTCCTTGTTTCCACAAACCTGTGTTGGTTTTCTTTGCTCCAATATCGATAATTTTGAACATTGGGTTCATTGTTTAAGGTAAATGTGCATTCGTCAGTGAAACAAATGTTTTTTAAAAATTCCCTATCCATGTTTGCTCTTTCCATCATGCCAAAACAAAACTCCTGTCGTCGTATTTCGTCCCTATCTCTTAGCTCTTGGTGCTTTTCATATTTGTATGAATAATATTTATGTCGTTTCAAAGCTCGTAACGCTGTGGTGTGATCTAATCCTATGTCATCCTCAAGTTTCCTTGTGCTGATCTTCCCATCATTTTCTTCCACGCACAATAAAACTTGCAAGTCCCTATCATTTCTTGCATCTCTTCTTTGTTCCTGCCTTTCTTCACATCTGCAGTTATTTATTACAGTGCCTTTTGTCTCAAACTTCTTGATAGTCCTCTCGACTGTAGATTTTGCAGGTATCGGTCTATTCGGATACAGAGCAGCAAACATGTCTGACACATTTTGATAACTATTTCCTTGATAATACCATTTAATCATCAATATTTTTTCTTCAGAAGTGTAATTCATGGCTAATATTTTCGATGTACGAGTTTTTATAACAATAAAACACACATTTCAAAATGACAACTTTATTTGACAGTCATCTTTTACCTTGACTGGTGCCCGCAAATACGGGGCCATAAAAAGGAGAAATAGTTAAAAAGAAATCGGCGATAACCCGTAAACGGGCTCATCAAAAATATCTAAAGTTATTCTTTTGAATGTGGGTTTTAGTGCTCTTTAATAAACCTAAATAGAATTTTTCTCTAAAATAATTAGGGAAGCCAATAATTGACCCCATTTAAAATTACATGGGATTTCCTATGTCCCGCTCGACGATGCAACACCCGGTATAATGCTCTTTACATAATATATAGTCTTATACAAGCAGTCCTATGATCTAACACACAAGTTAGCTTTTAACGTACCGTTGTCATGACAACAACCGAAAAAAGTCTACTTGTTAATTTTTCACTGTGGTTGAAAAACAGCTAGTAGGCTGAATATAAGTTAATTACATTTTTCGTTAAGAAACAATGATCAACAATAAATAACCAGAATTTTTATTAAAGTTGACACTAAGACTGGCAGTGTGCACAGGTTTTAAATCGGATTTTGAGAGCCCAGCTTTAGTAAGAATGCCTGAGGGTTTGTCCAATAAAAATGGATAATCATCAAAGTAATTAGTGTTCATTTTAGAGCAACTTGAAATATTCTTTGAGCTCTCATTAGTTTCATAACATGAGGGCTCAACAGTAAGCATATTTTCTGTCAATTGCCTTGCAGCAGCTTCATTTTGGATAATATTGATGGGTTGGTCACAAATTATAGGTTCAGTTACATCCTCAACTGCATTTGGAGTTATTTCACAGATACTAGACATAAATGTGTCAGGAACTTGAGCAGGAAATAACATGAGAGGCTTGATAATGCCTGCATAGTTGTACTTTGTCTTAAGTTGACATTTAAAGGGTGACTTAAGATGACAACCAAATCATAATGGGAAAGAAGCATAAGTACAAAAATGATCCTCGTAAACATAGAAGTTGGTGCAATTTTTGCTCGGGCTTATCTTGCATGCAGATTTCCAAGCAGATAATGTGACGGGATCTTTTGGGAAAACATGAAATTTGTTACTATTCGCTTTTAGATAAAAAGAACTTTGACACAATGGATACTTCCAGCTCATTTTTTTCTCTTTTTGTAAGGGGCCGTCCATAAATCTCGTGGCGCTCTGAGGGAGGGGAGGGGGTCAGGGCAAGCGTTACGTTTTGTCACATGGGGGAGGGGGAGGGTTTCTTCAATCGTCACGGGACGATTTTAAAAAACGATCTTTCTAATTGCCCGCAAAAAAGTCGAACGGTTGGTACGACAATGCGATTGGAACTAATACCCAATCAGCGCACAGCGTGGTGAATTGAGGTTAAAACTTATTTGGCTTGAGAATATGCCGTATGGTTGACGAATGTCTAATTATTAGTAGACTAGTTTTTTGTTCGATATATAAATACTCCTAATTTATTTTCAAATTTGCATGTGTTAAAATCACCAATATGGAAAGAAATAAACCTATGATTTATTAAAAATGTATTCTTTATTCTGGTTATTGAGCATTGTATATGAAGGGGGGGTGGTCACCGTCACATGACGTTTAGGGAAGTATTAGAGGGGGTCTGGTCAAGCGTCACGCTACCGTCACAGGGGGGAGTGGGGGTCAGATTTAGCAAATTTTAGCGTCACGATATTTATGGACTAAGATAAAAGCAGCAGCAGGAAGGCCAGACATTTTAGAGAACTATTATTAATATGATAGCGCTGAAGCAGATATTTGGGTAATACTAGCCGCTAAGTAGGAGTACTTACCAAATACTTATATTGAAAAAAGGATACACATTAATACGTGAAGTGCCTAGTTTCCAGGAACAAAATAAAGGTCAAGGAATTAATACAAATGTCGTCATCCGGAAATCCCTGCCCTTGTTACCTAAGTGGTACAGAATGAAGTACTAAAAATCACAGGGCTGCAGAACTCCTAAAAACTGCAACAATTTTAGGTTAATTAGCTTAATTCGTTTAACCCAGTGCTAGTTTCAAATCAGGATCTTGGAGTAGTGAAAACACGCACCATTGAGCCACGTTTATCAATAGATAGAGATTGCAGCACTCAAGTTGAGTTTTGTCTGGTACGACAGCCAGAGCTGGGCAGTATTTGTATATTTAAATACTTTTTAGTATTTAAATACTTTAAAGTATTTAAATACTTTGTATTTAAATATTTTCCTGAAACTGGTATTTGTATTTGTGATTGTAAATACTTTTAGAAGTATTTGGTATTTAAATACTCGTAGAAAGTATTTAAATACCTTCGAAGTATTTAAATCCTTTTGAAGTATTTAAATACTTTCAGAGTATTTAAATTTTTTCAAAGTATTTATTTACTTCTAAAATATTGAAATACTTGTGGTTTTGTTAATATTTTCAACAAGAATTGACTCATCAAATTAATCGGTCCTCCTATATTGATGCATGCCACCCAAGGCACAAGCGCGCAAGCCGGTTGATACACGCAGTAAAGTAATGCAAATGCAGTACCTAATCCAACGTTTTCCCTCCGCCGCGCGCCGTCACCTACGTCATTGTATTGTAATAATTGTATATTGTAATTTGTAATTGTATAATATACCTTTTACGATTGATTCTGACTCTACAACAGCGTTGCCATGTTGCCAACCGTACGATTTTTATCGTACGAGGACGATAATTTGGGTATTTGTACGATGTACGATCCGAGGTGCTGGATCGTACGCAAAAGTACGATAATTTGCTGAGCCACCAAGAAGGCACGCATCCCAACCACAAATGAGGGATTTGTAGCGAATATCTAAGATATATCCTAAAGTAAAAATTGACAACGCTGCATTTTAATCGTACTTGCTGGAGTAAGAGTCCGTAGAATCGCACTTTCGCTGTTATTACATGAACTAAGCTATTGCCGGCATCTGACATCCGTTTTATTTTTCATTCGCATTTTACTTCTGTGCGTAGGGAAAAAGGGAATCCCCGAATCACGTCTAAAGGATCATTTGACGGATTTTGTGTTATGACTTGAAATTCTACAAATGGGAACTAAATACTGGGGCATATATTGTTTGTTTTAATTTTTTTGCTTATGTTGTAATTTGTCTGAGATAAATTTTATCTTTGTATTAATACAATTTAATAAACAGTTTAGTTTGATAAATTTTTAGAAGTATTTTAGTAGCCACAAAGTATTTGAGGAAAGTATTTGCATTCTAAAAGTATTTAAATCCTTTTTGTATTTAGTATTTAAATACTTTCACTTTTTAAAAAGTATTTTGTATTTAAATACTTTCACTTTTTATAAACTATTTAGTATTTAGTATTTAAATACTTTATAAAAGTATTTTGCCCAGCTCTGACGACAGCATCAATCAGCACTTTACTTCCCTGGCGGAACCGGGTGGAAATTTCCCCTTGCCGAAAGTTGGCGGGCGCCCAATCAAAAGCTTCATACTCGTGATCTGCACCCTAATCATAGCCGCGTTGTTTAAAGCCTACTTATTTGAAGTGCGCGCTTCAAAGTCAACAACTAAAAAACTCTTCCTATGATCACTATTCAAAATAGGCTTTTGCGCTTCGAAAAGACACCGCAAAGTTGACGTTTGCCTCAATTTGTTATAATTATTGGCTCGCCTAACTTTGTTTACAAATAAAATAAAGGCAGACATTACTTTTAAAGAATATGTAGCTTAAAAATAACTATTTTAGTATATTTTTCAATATTTGAAACCATCCAATCAGCAGTTTTCAAAATAATTAAACCATAATAATATAATAATATATAAAATTGTCGAGGAAATGATCATAAGTAAGCAACATAACATAAACAATAGTAGAATATTTGCGTTTGAAAACAATCTTTAGTTTCTAATCAAGGATGCACATGTCAGACAAAGCGGTAAGCAAAAAAAGTTGGCCCATGTCAGGTCCTAATGTCTGGGGAGCATACAGAGTAGGTCAAAGTAACCCTAATTTGTCATAAAAAAATTCTTAAGTGCTCCTTCAAGGATATACAGAGGCCCAAAGGGTACCCAGTCTACCCAGCCATTTACTTCTTTTGGCTCTAAATCTTAAACCGACTAGTATAATTTAATTAAATTTTAATATTTATTAGAGGTCATAAAGAGTCACTAAACCATACTACATATCATCAGGGAAATCAGGAAGGGACTTGCCACCACACTCGTTGGGCCAAAATTTTGACTGGTGTCATTTTACAGTGCTGAAAACTGATTTTTTTTAAATACTCTGGTTCATTCCTTCTCAAAAAAAAGGTACTCTTAATTTATTTCGATAAAACTTGCGATTTTCGAGATAAATCGGTTTTTATTCGAAACACTCAAAAGTTGCTAATGCTTAACAAATACAGGTGAAACTAAAATACGCAGGGTACGCTAATGTGCATTTAATATTTGGGAAGCGCTTTCCAGCCCTTCGGAGGCAAGAATACTTTATGCTGAAAGATTTCCATCTTAGACATTGTCAAGTCCAAGAACCTTTCAAAAGGTTGATCGGAGCTTAATTATATTTACAATATTATTAAAAAACAAAAATAATGAAAACGTTCAAATGTTACTTTGGAAAATGTTCAATCTGGGCTCCACGTACTTCAATATACAGTATCGTTGATATGTATGGAAACGGTCGATTACTTGATAAAGTAAAACAGTTAGCAAAAAATATTTAAGACAAAAGTTTTAGGGTTTCTAAAGGTCTATTAGAATTAAAAATAAATAGGTGTACAGGATGAGTCAGAAAATCGTAGAGAAACAAAGTTACTTTTTTTAAATGGAACACCCTATATCTTAGAATATTTTTGGATTTTACATAAAATAACAATTATTTTTCAATAAGTGCATTATAAGTCTAAACCTAATAGTTTCCGAGATATCGACTTTTGAAAAATTACATTTTTGAACTTTGACAGCTTCTAGCTTTCTAACGGTACGTCTTAGAGTAAAACGGCTTACATGCCCCTACCTTACCAACTTCCGGTTAATCCGGATGTAACTCAATAGCCGGGAATTCAGTACTTCCGATTTAACCGGAAGTTGATGTTTTTGAGAAGATAATAAAGAAGTAAGATAGGGACATGTAAGCCGTTTCACTCTAATACGTACCGTTAGAAAGCTAGAAGCTGTCAAAATTCAAAAATGTAATTTTTCAAAAGTCGATATCTCGGAAACTATTAGGTTTAGGCTTATATTGCACTTACAAAAAAATAATTGTTATTTCATGCAAAATCCAAAAATATTCTAAGATATAGGGTGTTCCATTTAAAAAAAAAGCAACTTTAGCTCTCTACGGTTTTCTGACTCATCCTGTATACTTATCTGTATAAAATTCTAATAGACCTTAAAAAACCCTAAAACTCTTGTCTAAAATATTTTTTGCTAACTGTTATACTTTAAGAAATAATCGACCGTTTCCATTCATACCAACGACCCTGTATTTCCATCGTCTTCGAATATTTTCCCGCTGCACTTCAAATAATATTACGGCATTATTACGGACTTCGTTAGAATGCTGTATTATTTTCGCTAGTAGTGCTTCTCTACTATCTACTGATGTTAAATAAACTAGTTCTTTTAGATATCTCCAGAAGTAACAGTCTAAGGGATTTAGGTCTGGAGACCTTGGTGGCCATAAAACAGGCCTACCTCGACCTATCCACCGAGGGCCAAAAATGCTTGTAAAATGTTGACGTACAATATACGGTTATTATGAGGTGGAGCACCATCATGCACCAATAAATTATTTAAATTTTGCTGCAAAAATTCTAAATAAATCTCACCATTGAGTATTTCTTCCAAAGCGAATGAACGTGTAAGGATATTTTCGATAATGCCAGCCCACACATTGATCATAAACATTTGTTGGTTGGATTTTCATCAGCCCAAAAATGTAAATTGTGTATTTATTATGCCATCTCTTTTAAAATCGGCTTCATCCCTAAACAAAATAAGGCTAAAAAAATAGAGAGTTACGTTATGTTGCTGTCTAAACCAGTGGGAGTATTGAAATCTTGCTGGATAATCATCCGGAGACATAGCGTGTACTTTTTGAACATGGTACGGGAGAAGTAACTGTTCTTTTAAAGTTCCATGTACAACCAATTTTTTAACATTGTTGATGTCGCGATCTTTCTTATGCTGTTTGAAGGGTTGTCAGCACTATCTAGCAAAATATGTTCCTCTACGTGTGGGTCTGTTGGAATGGTAATTTCAAGCTCCATTCAAATATGCAAAAATATAATAATATAGTGTCTTATTTAAAAATTTGTTTTTTCTATTGAAATAATATTAGTTTAAAAAAAAATTACTTGCACCACTGAATTCTTCGTAAAAAAGTGCGTTGGAAATGTTTTCTTAAAAAAAGTGGAAAAAAGTTACAGAGACTTTCCGAAAGTACACATTTTTGAGACGGTGATAGATATCGATATGCGGTTTTCATCATTAGGTTTGTCATTAAAATTAAGCTTTATCAATCAATCGACATTAGTTTCAATTGGCCCACCCTGTACAGTTCCTTAAGTATACTGTGTATAGTGAAAGGAATATGTTGGATTTTTGTTCAAATTTTACCTTCGGATAGGTTAAAAAGAACTTTTTTGGTGATCGAGAATCAGTAAAAGGTTGTAGAAATATTTTTTTCTAATTTTGTTTCATAAGAAATCTATTACGATACCGTTTTCAGTATCGGAACAGATCTATTACGATACCGTTTTTTTATTTTTTAAAAGCTGGCATTGGTAATATTTAAATGTTTTATTCTGTTGACGTCTGACGTTTCCTGTTATTGTGATCCATGAAAAAATAAAGTTTTCGGGATTTCTCTGGTAAAAGTTGATTTATCGTTTTATTAGCAATATCCCTTAACTCAGGGGGAGTTAAACTTAGATTATCATGCTCCATATTTTTTTAATTATAATTATGAACAACTCTATGAAATATTAAAACACAAATTTCGTGACAATGACACAAAGAAAATATTATTTATTGTCAAGGCTACTATGATAAAAGTAAATTTATAGTATTCCCAACATAGAATTTAGACATACAAATTTACAAAATTTGAACGGTTGATTTTCTTTTTAAATATGTATTTTCTTATTGAAAAGAATACAAAATAGAAAAAATAGTATAAAGTACGTATTTTATAAAGCAGTGCTATAAGATGATGCTTTATAAAACATGTACTTTAGTATACTATTTTCTAATTCGGTTTCATAAAAACGCTATTTCGATATCGTTTTCAGTATCGTAATGAACTTTTTATGCAACAGTTTTCTTTATTTTTCTAAGGTTGGTAATGATGTTCACAAATGTTTTATTTTGCTGTCGTGTATATTTGGTTGCATTAATTCTTTGAAATGGAGATGAGTTAAAAAAATGTCAAATAATCTTACAAATTTACTATATTATAAAACACAAAACTATAAAATTTACCGCAATGTCACTAAACTTTGGGGAGGGAGTTAAACTTAACTCATTTTGCTTCATATTTTAAAATTATATAGGTATGTTAGAAAAATTAGACAACTTCGTGACAAAATGGCTGTCACGGAAATTAAATTATTTGTTGTGTTTAGGGCTACTATGATAAATAATTTGATTGTATTACCAACATAAAATTTTAAAAATTTAAATGTTTTATTTTCTTTTTAAAAACGGATTAATTTATTGACAGAAATGCCAAAACAGAAAAAATAGTATAAAGCACACGTTTTATAAAGCTATTAGCGTACTTGTTCGTTATAAACTCGCGGCAAGCGGCTTGTTTCCTAACATAGACGCGTGCGCTAAAATGAGCTTTATAAAACTTCTACTTTAATATACTATTTTTCTAATTTTGACATATAAAGTGACACTTTTTAAAACTGATTGACATTATGAAATGTCTTACTTTTTGTAACTAGTTGCATAAAGTAAAATTTTATGCAATTGGTGACGAAAAATGTATTTCAAAATTAGTGACAAAAAGACTTATTCTATTTATTAAACTGTTATAATACAAGTTAAAAACATAAATTATAAATTAATTAATTAATATAAATATTGATAACACAATTATTGCAATTATTCAAATTAATTCCCGACGACATATTTTTTTCATTGCTCGAACTTGCTGTTATTTGGGAAGCGACGCACATTGCATTAGATGTTTCACCAAATATTTCTTGCGCTATAAGTTTTCTATTATTCATGGAATTTTCAACATATCCCTCCGCAACAGAGCTAGATTTCCAACCTCCGTGCCTCTTTAATTTTAAAAGATCAGCGCCACTGTCTGCTAGGAAAGTGGCAGAGCTTCTTCTGAAGCAGTGGCCAGTATATAGAACAGGATTTGAAAGACCAAGAAATTGTGCAATAACTTTTGGCAGACTGCTAAATGTGTTAATTCCCACAGGATTTCTGGTACATTTTCCATTCGCATATTTTACAAAAAATCTGTTGTGTTTAAGAATCTGGGGACGCAACTTAATATATTTTCTTAATATTTCAACAAGATTCGTATTTTCAATGTCTCCAGTGGTAATTGCACACTGCCGTATAACTTTTGTTTTTGAAAGTGGGATATCAACACGAAAATGGCTTCCTTCGTCTATAACATTTTCAACTGGAAGAAATGTTAATTCTGCTTTTCTGCATGCTCCTGCCATTCCAATTATCATTGCAACCTTAGCCATTAAGTATTCTTTGTCATCAGCTTCCAATAAAAATTTGGCAAAATCTTTTTTAATAAAAACTTTTGACTTTTTAGCACTGTACCCGTCCGCTTGCCTTTTAATATATGCTACCAAATTTGTATATTTTTTAATATCAATATTCCTTTTCAGATTTAGTTCAGACCTTAACATTGAGTAAAGTGTCCATAATGTGGAAACTTTTAGATCTTTCTTACCCTCAAAATATGCAAGTAAAACTTTCTCATTAACATGTTTAATTTTCTTCTCATCACACCACGTAACAAATTTTTCGTATGCCAAATCATAAACTGCCTTTGACTTTTTGGGAATTACTGATAATAGAGCATTACCTGCTGCCTCTTCAATATCGCTTGGTAGCTCTTCAGAACTTGAATGACTCATTTTTTAAAAATAAAACTAAAAATATATCAATCTCGATAAAAACCTTCCGTCTAGACTTTTTTACAAAATGTCAAACTGACAACTAACATGAAGTAACAGCAACAATAGCTATTTATGCCATCAGTTATATGTCAAAATTAGAAAAACTAAATTTATGTTTTCCAAATTTTTATCAATTATATTAAATTTTATTTTTTTATTACTTTCTTCAAAATTAGAAAAAATCTTGTATGCAATACGTTACGAAATGAAATTTTGTGTAACTTGTGAGTTTTTGCGAAACTCACTTCGTTCGTTCCGCAAAAATCTCACGCGTTACACAAAATTAGGCATTTCGTAACTGATGGCATAAATAGCTATTTTATCATATTTAATAATAAAAATGCAAATTACATATCGGTAGTAGTTTATTGGACACACTGTGTTAAATGCAAAGGCAAAATTGAAAATTAGACAATTATCATCGTAAAGCTCTCCAAGAGATTATGTCTTGAACTAAATCTCTTACCAAATAAAATTCTTATTCCAATTACCATGAAACTAACGAGGACCAAATGTTAAGCATGTTATTAGCTCTTGCACGCATAGGTTTGCCTACAGTAATCCCCAATGTAGGCGTAGTCTTTAAACTGTAGAATGAAACGATTAAAATGGTCATTAGGAATAATGCTTTGTCCGTTTCACTGTCCCACTTTATTAAGGCTCTGAGCTTCAAAATTAATGGAATGGATACTTTGTGGATTTAGGAGCATCTACCCTTTTATTTTCATATAGGTTTGATAAAATGCTATTAAGTAAAATTTAAATGTTAGGTAAGTTTATTATAGTAATATTTAGAAATTTAAACATAGTTTTATAATTTTGAAATTTATTATCTCTCTAGCCTTAATTTCGGTAAGTTTTGCTTCAATTTCTAATTTTTCTAGTAGATTTCTATTATTGGGATGTCCGTATAAAGGCTTCAACCTCTTATGCAACGCCACATACAAATTTTTAACCTCGTCCTTTTTTTTTCGTAATTTCGAATAAGCCGTCTGATTTTATAAAATTACTTTTTAAATCTAAATACTTACATTTACTATATTTGCTGACCCCCTTATTAGCACGTTTTCAAATATGTAAAAAAAATAAAAACCTTGCTATTCATTTCTGTAATTTACCTACTCTAATTGTTTTTTAAATACCGTTACGGAAAAAGTCATTTACCAGACGTTTTTAAAGCTTTTTTATAGCGCCACAAAACAACTACTACCCTTAAGGGGAAAACAAAGGAGCCCTACAAAAGAACAATTTAAAGATGCAAGACAAGAGAACAATCAAAGAAATGCCTGCGGAGCCACTCTATTTTTCCTGAAAAACTTTTTATTTTATTTAATGGTGGATAATTTAGACCAGACCGTGAAATAAAGGCCTCCATTAGGTTCTTCTGCAAGAAGACTGCCAGTAGTTGGCCTTTTCTAAAGTTTGACTTGTTCTCACAAGAGGTTCAATAACAGCGCAAGGTTTGAATTGCGCGCGCCAGTTTGGCTGTCGTGATGTCAAATGATTTTGACATGCCAGGTCGACAGGATACAGATGGAAGTTGAATGGGATCACATTTTGTTCTATGTACAAGCTAGACATAGTCTTTTACTTTTTTTAAATTATTGTCCTGCTGTTCAACATATCATCCTTACGGGAGTTGTGCTTGAGATTATTTCTCCATTAGTTAAGTTAGTCCATGAAGCAGAAAAAAGGAGAGAAGAATTATTGTGGTACTCCGGCTCTGACGGGTCGCACAGACGATATCGCATTTTTTGACGATACCGTCAGCATCTATTTCCCAAGAACAAATAAAGTACCTTGACAAGGGCATACTTAACTTTAGTAGCTTCAATATTAGTCCGTCGTGCCGGACCTTATCGAATGCTTTATTAACATCAAAAAGAACCGCTCCCTTGTTAAAGCGACCGTTGAAATCCTTTAGGATATTGGACGTTAGTCTAGTTGTTTGGCGCACCGTGCAATGAACAACTCTAAAACCGAACTGTTCTGGTGGTAAAATGCTGTCGTATTCAAAATCGTTTACGCGATATAGTATAAGGTTCTCAACAACCTTGCCAAGACAAGACAACAGACTGATAGGTCTGTAGCTGACGGCCAAAGTTCGATCCTGTCCAGGCTTAGGTATTAAAATAACCTTAGCTTTTTTCCACACTTGAGGAAAGCGGCCATTTTTAATTATCGCCTGAGCTATGTCCACTCAAGTCCATTACAATATTATCGGGCAGATTTTTTAAAGCTTTACTCTTAATGCCGTCAAAGCCCGGCGCCCTTTTTGCAATAATTATTTTAAAAACATTTTTAACATCCTTAATGTCAACATTGCATACAAGCGTTGGACTGGATGTTGTGTCGTCTAGTAAATTTGCACTTGTAAAAATGAATGAATATATGTCAGTATGTGTATGACTAAACAGTACTGGTAAACTGAACTATTGTTAAAATTAACTACTTTTGCCAGTGAAAATGAATGTGCAGAAGATGACTTGTCATAGCTAAATTACAACAAATATTTTAAAATTTAAAATTAATAAAATAGAGCAAAAGCGATTTATGTTTTGCATAAAATATATTAGGTGTTCTTAGATTTTGTGATTTTGACATAACCAAAAAATTACCCTCATCAACGCCTGACCTTTCATTTCAAATAGTAAAACTAATGAGCATATGGATAGGCTTAATATCAGCTGAAGCATTTAATCCCAACAATCCGGTAAAACTGTAATTATTATAATTTCGAAACGCGGTCGATTAAAAGCGCCGTATGAAATCGCATGTAAAGGGCACGCATCGGCCACAATTAGGCCTCAGTTACTACAAAGGTCGGCAGTTTAACAGAGCATATAATTTGTTATGTACAGTGAGAACAGATGTTTCGTATCACAGGCCGAAATTGTTTGTATTTCGAGTTGACATAAATTAAAGTGAATAGATTTCAGTGGTCAAGACATTCGCATATTATTGCGTTACATACCTACCACTCGCTTGTTTGTTAATTTACTATAATGCTACGCTGAACACATCTGTATTTCTTCTTTTTCTAAGCTCGTTACCCATTATCTTTAGGATTTCTCCAATTATTTCAAACCAAAAGTCTTTATGTTAGAAGATAAAAAAAAACATTTTCATTCTGAATAAATTGATAAATTATTAATTTAAATAAGTTTTATAGCTGACTTGGGTATTCCATTTAAAAAAAAGCAACTTTGCTTCTTTACGGTTTTCTGACTCATCCTGTATAATTATTTTTTTTTAAATTTTAATAAACGTGTAAAAACCCTAAAACTTTGTCAAAAATACTTTTTGCTAACTATTATACTTTAGGAAATATTAAACCGGCTGAAAGAGACAGACTTTGCTGCTGGAAAAATCATGAGAGAATAGGAAAATTTGTCGTGAACCGGCAAGAACGAATTGACTTTCTTCCTTCATAAGCAATGAGAGAATCCTTTGATAGACAAGTCGGAGAACCTTCCCACCTCGAGTCTCCTAGTGGCGAACCAATTAGCTTTCAGTCTCATAATCCGTTGTCATGTCAATAGAGGCTATTTTTAGTTACCAATCAGAATTCATTAGACATATTAGATCGACTATGCGAAGAAGTATGAGGTCTTATTGGCGCATGTTCATGAAGGTGAAAACGAGCATACTTGACGAAATTGGAATCTATTAAGCGTAGTTAGTTTAATATTGTAGGTATAGGTTGCATATATTTTATTAGGATTTTTTCTGAACTGCCAAATATGCCAAATTAAGTAAATTGTAAAATAAAAAGTATGCAATAACCTCTGTAACAATCGGATATTTCGTTATAATGTATAGCCATCAATTATTTTCATTTGCAAATAAATTTTTGTAATGGGATATGTTTGCGAAAATTGTTGTAGTTCAGTTTTATCAGTAATTATTAAACCATTATTATTAATTTAGATCTGGTTTACCTTATAAAATAATTTTACTCACTATAAATGCGAGACAAAATAACCGATACTAAACGTTTTCAAGCAGTCTAACGTTTTAAAGCTTAAATAAAGGCAAGAACGTAATAGTCATCAATTCAAAACAATGTTAATAGGAAATTTTCAAATTCAAAAAATCAGAACCTCTACCAGCTTAAATATCCAAGGCTTTTTATTATTTTTTCCTTGAAATTGCTATTAGAATAAGGAAATGGTCAATAGGTTCAAGGCAAAATCCATCTCCCTGACAAAAAATCATAAAAACGAAAGCAGTATTTTGCTTGACATATTTTTTATACACACAGGGTTAGGAACGGTTATTTAGTTCAGCGTGTGCAGTGTTGCTTTTCTTTAACTTTCTATGCTTATTATGAAGCTTTTTGCGTGCCATAGTATTGTAATGAAATGATTGAATCGAACGGGCGTGTGTTTAAATTACAAGCATATTTTTAGTAGATTGTTACGTTGACAATTTGCTACTTATTTTTTGTTACCAGGGATACACTGGATTTTACGGAATAATAATATAAGAGGCAGCTATTGAAAATTTACCATATTGAACTGGGAGAAACAAGAAAATAAAGTTAAGAAAATTTTTTTAGATGTAAGTAATGATTATTGAATTGAAAATTCCTGTACACTCCTTTTGTTCGATCGCAACCTCAAATAGTACATTATACACCTAGGGACTAAAGTGGTATTTTAAATCCCGAGACAAAAAGTTTATAGCCCGACCAACGGGAGGGCTATAATTTGTCAAGGGATTTAAAAACACTTTGGTCCTGAGGTGTATATACTATTTTATGTACTTTAGGATAGGTAAAACGTTAAAAAAAAATTAAATGCCACTAAACGGTAGGTACTCTATTTCTAAAAAATCATCGAAGCGGATGTTACCATATCAACGACCAAATGACAAGTTATGACAAGTAACTAAGTAAAACAAAAGTCACTCGATAAATATTAGTCAAACACGCTACATCCACTGAAAGACGTTTATCGCGATGGAACAAATCGAAAAGGCAGCTCAAGAGGCTGTAGGCCAATTATTAGCAAGAAAATCTGGAGAACAATATAAAAAACAGTTATCTGAGTATATCAAACGGTGCAAAGAACGGAACGTAGAAGAATTTACAGAAGAAAAGGTACTATTAGCATATTTCTTAGAAAAGTCAAAAAAGCTTAAAGCATCGTCACTGTGGAGTGTATATTCGATGATAAAAGCCACAATTGCAACAGACATGGGCGTCGACATTAGCAAATTCTGCAAACTAACCGCTTTTTTGAAACGGCAAAATGAGGGCTACAAACCAAAAAAGTCGAAGACACTCGATGTTGACAACATTAAAGAGTTCCTGTAAAAAGCACCCGACCATGAATTTTTGGGGCAAAAGGTAAGATACACATTTTTTTTCAACTGATATTTTGTCCCAGTCTATACCTATATCTAGGTATAAGACTAATCACAAAATTTTACGAACAAACGGACGTATCTGACAATATACTGATAACGACCTCACATATTAGATTACAAGCAAGTGATAGATACAGATACCCTAAGCACCGGCTCCTATCCTAGATACCCAATTAAGTCAAGTAATGCTCTAAAGCGAAAAACAAGAGCAATTCATTAATAAAATCAGAGAAGAAGCAAAATATGGTATATATGATCAAAAAAGTATCAAGAACTCAAAAAAACTCCAGGATGTATTCAAAAAGAAACAACGATAATGAGCAGAAGTTCTAGTTAACTTAAGAAATTACTATTACAGAAGATGATGAAGTCGGCTTCCACTTAACTAGGCGCATATTATTATGATCTCTGAATCAAATCAGTAGGACGAGAGGTTTCAAAAATGTTTCAAAATATAAAAACCAATATACCGGTATATGGACAGCTGATTTTTCATAAAATTGAATGTTAATAGGTTAGCAATTAATTTGAAACATCAGTCATAATAGAAATGACGGGTGACGGGTCTCGTTCCAAAATTAATTTCTCAGGGGTGCGTTCGTATTGTTGCACACGGTCGACACAATAGTTTTATTTTAAAAAAAATTTAATAACTAAAATAATGTTAGAAAATTAGATAAACAATATACACTGAAACCTCTGACTAGCGACCACCCTCGGGAATCAAATGTTGGTCGGTAAATAAGGGTGGTTGTTTAATAGAGAAAAATTAAAGTATCAGAACTGGTCTACATTTTACATTGTATATAATTTTGAATGCTTTTGTGTACATTTATCTCAACTAAACTAATGTATATATTATTGCAAATACAAATAATTTATTGGTACATATACATACAATATGTTTAGACAAGTCACAAAAGCAAAAAATATATAAAATACTATATACACGACGCAGTAAGCTAGGTAGTAGTAAACAAACAAAAATTTATTTCAATTCTATCTAAAGAAAGATATTTCCTTTTTTCCGCCAATTTAAAGAATTCACGTTGGTCCCAAAACACGCGAAAACTTTTCAGTTGCAACGGTTTTTATGGCAAAATTCAAACTCATCATGGATAATCATGAAATTAATGTCAGGGAAAGGTGCATTCGTATTGTTGCAAAAGGTTGCATGTAGTATCAATTTTGAATATATCTTTTTAATAACTATAGTTTTTTCAATCATTTGTAATTTAAAGAAACAAAGTAAATGGAATGTTAGATAAATTAAAGAAATTTTAGTTTATTATAGTAGATAATATATTAAATATCAAAAAAATTGAAATTAAACTACACATTGGCTAAATTTTTCTTGCGTAATATTAGGCTAAAAAAATGTTTTTAATTTAATCGGTTACTTCAAAAATTAACAAGAAAAAGCTACTAAAACCGGCGAGTTATCAAATCCCCAATCTATTACACAGAAAGGCTTGGAAGTTGAATTAGGTTTAAGACCTACACAGAGGATTGTCCATGAAAGTAGTAAAAGTATACCAATAAAGAAAAGACAAAATAAAATTCCATGTCTGGTCAAGATAAAGTATAAGAAGTACCTAAACTAAGTTTAAGGCCACCATGGACCAGTAGCTTATGTAAGGCATTTTTCTAATTGAACTATTATTACAGAATTTAAAATTAAGGTTAAAAAATAAAAAAAGATACAAAATAAACACAGCTTCAAAACTTTTCAAATTCTGATCCGTCAAATTCATCTTCAGTAGTACTTTCACTATCTTCTACATTTGAAATAATAAGTGGTTCCATTTGAACATCTAATAGTTTTTCTCCGTTACACCAGTCCGGGATAATTTTTTCTGTATGTTCTACAGCGTTGCTCCAGTAGTCCCCCGTAATGTGTGCTGTGGTGTTTTTCCAAACTTCTTCTACCTTATCTGAACTTAGACCATTACCAACATTTTTTATACAATACAAGCTCATGATTCTTAATTAAAAAAAAAAACCTTCCTTTAAACCTTTCATATATTTCAATAAACACAATCTATACATCAGCTGCTTAACAAAATTAAAGAAAACTTCTCTCCTTCAGAGGTCATAATCTTTTATTATCCTACTTAAATATGTTTCACCCTTCTAAATTACAAAACTCAATCTTAACTTTACTTCTCATTCCATATAATTAACCATCTAATACACCAAGTCCCCAGCCGTTCTGTTGTACTCATTTATTTGAGACAACTTATTTCGATGTTAAACTCGATGTTGGTATCCCCTGAAGATGAGTACTTAAGTGCTCGAAACATGTCGGGAGCTTAAAAAACATTTTTTATGTTAACAATTAAACTATGGAGGAAGACTGCATTGTTTTATTTTATATTATATTTTTTGTTTTTTAATAGTTTTCGCTTTCATTATCAGTTCAGATTTTAATAAATCAGGTGATGAATTCTCAATTTTCTGAACTAACCACTGAAAGACGTATTTTTTTTTCAGGATGAATTTGGCTGTTTATTTATTACCCGAGAATGATAAGATGCATTGTCTAGTAAAATTAAGGATGGTTCATCCAAATTTGGAATAAGCTTTTCCCGATACCACTTTTCAAAAAGCTCACAATTCATGTTATCGTGGTAGTCGGCGCTCTGTAATTTAGAGGAAAAAATTAAACTCGCTTCCTTTATAAAACCAGTAGGTAAGCCAGCATTTAATATAATGTAACGTTTTCCCAAACCACAACCTCAATTTCATTTTACTGATTTCACTGAGTCGTCTTGCCATGATTTAGACCCACTTCCATTCGAAAATACCCAAGTTTCATCTAAAAAACTACTTTTCTAAACTTTGATTGATAATTTTTAACATATTTTTTCAATCTGAGTCGTTCGCTTGCAATTCTTGGTAGGTCGCATAAATATCTTCTGTTGCAGTCCTTTCTATAACGAAATCCCAAGTTTTTTATTAGCGCTGACAATGACCTGAGACCTATTTCTAAAATACCTCGTTTCTTCAAAACATCTTTTAAAATTGAAAGCGTTATATCAACTTGTGATGCATATAGTCGTATATAACATTCCTTACATCCATTTCTTTACCTTCCTGTAAAGTTTCACTCTTCGTTTTCCTTGATCGTCGTTGCGTTTTTCCATTTGTATACTTCTACTACTTTCATGAACAATCCTCTGTATTGATCTAAGACTTAGTTTTGGTGCTTCCGAGACTTTCTCTTTAATATACTTGGGATTTAATAACTCGCCGGTTTTAGTAGCCTTCTTCTGTTCATTTTTAAAATAATCTATTAAATTGAGAACCATTTCTTTCGCCTGGGGATGCAAAAAAAACCTGCTAACCGATTTATATTCGTCATTTTATGTCACAATATTTTTAATAAATGACACATTTGTCAAAAGTAGGGAGCTCATTCACGACATTATGTAATTCGGGAGTGGTCTTTAACACATTTTGATAATTACTAAAAATTAGATGTGCTCTCCGATTCATAAATAACCAATAAGTTTATCGCGTTTATATTACGGATATCTTTATAATTATTCCGTTTTAACCTTGGTTTAAGCAAGACAACACTATATAAGTTTCTCTATGATAAATCCATAACGCGCCTAGTTAAGTGGAAGCCAACTTTAGTTATGTGGACACCTGCTATTTTCAACAATATCTGTACCACCTTAAAATAGAAAATGTCAACCTTAATATGTCATCACAAAGTTATGTCATTTTAGGGTTTGGGTTTTTTTTTTGCCGTTTAATGAATTTTTAAGGGGCTAATCAAATTAAAATTTCAATGCCAGATTAGCCAAAGTCGTATGTGGACTGTAAAGGTATATTGGTTAAAATTTTAAGTTTGCAGACTTTTTTGATTGGATGAAAAAGAATCGAACTTATATTGTAAAAGGGTTGTTTCGATTAAGATATTTTTAAATTCCGACAAAATGTTTCCTTCCGCCTTAAATATTGAGTCGAGCATAGTTCGACTGCAAAGCAGGAGGGCGATTACTACGAATGGAATAAAATTGGATTTCTGTGAACCGCATGGGCAGCAAAAAAGAAGCAGTTTTCTTCCAGACACTTGGAATCGAGACTTTACCGAATCAAATGTTAACATCTCTAAAAAATCCTGCTCAGTATTTTTTACTCCTCGGGACCTATGTGGTGAACGTATAATTAAGGACTTTTGCACAGGAAGCAAGTACACTGGACAACATAATAAGTTAGGCATGGCAGGAAGAGGTAAGAGAAGCATTTGTTGTTTTCATAATATAATTAATTATATCTTAGAAGTTTATTCACAAATTGGAAAATAGTTGATATATCTGTACCTAACCAAAGTATCATAGCCTTTAAACTGCCCTAATACTAATTTACAGCAGAAGGCCTGAGACTTCTAGCGCAGGTCAAGCTACGTAGATTTTAAAAACTTAAAAAATATGATATTATTAGCTGTAATCTAATAGCACATAATCGATTAAATGGTAACGAAACCACAGCTGACTTTCCCACAAGTTTTGTTGTATTTTCTCACATATAGATTGGAAAAACGAAAGCAGAAATGCGGCATAATTGACCATCCTTCTAAAACGAGCCGCACTGATACTCTTTCTTAGTCTGTTGAGCATTTATTGAGAATATGATATGTTCAGTGGTTTCATCTTCCTCAAGACAACAACCACATTTAGGAGCGCCGACGGCTTCCAGTCGGTGCATTTGAAATCCTGTCAGTGTTAGGTCTCATGGCTCTACTAAAATTGTCTCAGGCTAACTTTCTGGTTTCTCTAATCGTAGTATTTCTTGAGATGCAACAAGATGGCTCTGGTCCCATTGGTCACTAGGCTGACTCTTCTTTGGCCAATTGATCGAAGTCCTCGTTCTGTACATCAGACTGACCAGGAGCTCATATAAGCCTGACTTTTTTCCTTTTTTTCTTAAACTTTAAAGGATGTTCTGACATAGCAATTCAATTTGGTAGCTATAAAATTAGTATTAGTAGACAGTCTGCTGTGCTGTCGCACTATAATTAAGTATTATACTAATTATTGTCTCTCCTTGAAAACCTAATGCTAGGTTAAAGCATACACATCGAAATATGGCTGCTTGAGTGGTACCATGAGGAAAAACATTTTTACACCATTTTAAAACAGCAGCCTCAGCACTAAAAATTAAGGTTAAAACATCGATGAACCAACAGGATTCATTGCCTTGCACATCTGAATTGTGAGACCTCCATATTATCGTATGGTTAGTTTCTTGAGTTAGTCTGAATAAACTTTTATTCTTATTATTTATTGTGATTATCTTATCGATGACTATTGGAAGTTGCTTGGTTTATTGATTATAATTTTGAATTTGAAGATCTAATTGGGTCGGTATGAATTTATTGAGTCTGGTGATTTTAGTGAGATTTTAGAAATTTGACTTGATTAAAAATTTACTGGCTTAATCTAATTCTGCACAGATTTTAGGGTGGTGCCAGTCTTTTGGGTATTTATGTTTTTGTAGTTAGGGATCTTCCTTGTCTTCTAAGTTAGGCTTTATGCCTTTAACTTCTATTCAATGATCTGTAGCGTTATGGGCCGAACTTCACATAAAAATTTGGTTTGGCAATGCCCTAAGTATTGTTGTTTGAGAGTGCGTTAGTTTTGCCTAATGTTATTACACTATTTCTTCTCGAAATTGGTTTCCTTGTTTAAAATATTATTATATTTCGTCGAGCCCTCCAGCTCAGTGCCTCGCAACTATAACTGGAGGCAGCCAATTCTTAGGGTACTTATAAGTGGAGCCTGGCGGAGACTGTATGTGTGTTTGTCTAATAAGTGGGTTAGTTGCATTGTCCGTACTTCTGTAGTAGTTTGTAATAATTTTATTGTAAAATTCCATTAAAGTGGGAATCTCAAAATCTCTATGTAACATCCTATTCACAGCATACCCCGGAGCGTCCGCAATGTATTTTAAAGCTTTGTTCTGGAATATCTGGAATCTGTTATGCTCGGTCCTGCTTATCGTGCACCATGTTGGCACACCATAAGTCAGGACCGGCCTGACCAAAGTCTTGTATTACTTTAGTTCTATATCCTATTTTACTCTTTTTATTTAAAAGACAGTAATTAGAACCTAGCTGCTTTCCAGCCTTTTTAAGTCGTGTCTCGGAATTTTTCGTCCAGTTCAATCTTTGATCAAAAATTAGACCCAGATACTTGACTTCTTGAGCCCAATTTACTTGTATGTCGTTCACCCCGATACCCGGGCCTTCTAACCGTGCTTTTCGAAAAGAAAATGGCTTTCGTCTTGGCGAATCTTCCAGTCCGAAAGCCATTTTTCTAATGATTTAATGTGTCTTTGCAATCTAGGCACCAGTGTCCGCGGTGACTTTAAAACAGAAGTAATTGCAGTATCATCAGCAAACAAAAACAACTCATTAAATCTGTCCCTCGGAATATCATGAACATAAATGTTATATAGCATCGGAGCGAGAGGGGATCCTTGCGGAACTCCTGCCCTGATGTGAACCTGAACTAACCTAAAATCACGCCTTCTGACGAAACTACAAAACTTCCGTTCTCCAAGAAGGAGATAATGACTTTAATGAGATAATTGGGGGCACCCAACCTTATTAGTTTTAATATCAGACCACAGTGCCAGACTTGTCAAATGCTTTCAAAACGTCAAGGAATACCGCTCCCGTGTGTGCTCTCCTGTTAAATCCTTGTAGTATTCTGGTTGGCAGCCTTGTTGTTTGTCTTACAGTGCAATGTTTTCCCCGAAATCCAAATTGTTCATCTGTGAGAATATTGCGCTCAAAAACGAAATCTTGCAGACGACTAAGAATGATTTTCTCAAGGATCAAAACAACCTTTGCCTTCTTCCACTCCACACACATGGATAGTGGCCTTCTTTGATAATTATCTGTGACAAGTTTACTATGTCCCTAATAATACTATTTGGTAAATTGCGCAGTGCTGCATTTCTAATGCCGTTCAAGCCTGGAGCCTTCCTTATATTTAAATTATTTAAAAGTTCTTCCACCTCCTCCTGAGTGACGACTGATATATTTTGAACTGGATGATCTATTCCTTGATATATTTGTACTGTTCTGAAGATCCTTTCATCTCTCCGTGGGTCAGCAGATGGGTTTTCGCTGAACTGTTCGCAGAGCTTTTCTGCGAAAAGTTCAACTTTTTGCTTACAATCCGAAACTATTACATTACCCTGGGTTTTGACGAATGACATCGGTTTCCTGGTGCCCCTCGTTAAGACCCTGGACATTTTGTAGATGCTACCATCCTCCGTATTTAAGTCCCTTATCCTGCTTCCAAAAAGAGGATTCGCGCTCATTTAATCGCTGTTTAATTAATGTATTTAATCTGCTTGCTTCAGCCTTTATTCGCGGATCTCCAGTCCGGTATGCCCTGTTCTTAACTCTAGTTTTTTCCCTAATCGCCTCCTTCAGATCAACAGGTATGACCCCAAACTTGGAAAATTCCGACACCCTTGTGACTGAAGCTGTTGCCAGAGCAATATTAATATTATCAGTTAATAGTTCAATAGCTTGTTCAATTTGCTGTGATCCTCTTAATTGGGGGAGCAGCTCTACCTCCTGCAGTAGCGTCTGGTAACGGAGCCAATTAGTGCTGGTTTTAGACATAAATGCTCTCCCCCTCTCGCGAGGATCACCAAACTCCACAATGACTGGTAGATGGTCAGACGATAGGTCATGTAATACAACAGGCTGTGAAATTTGCCCTGTATTCTTAATCACAAAGATGTCTACAATTTCTGGAGGTCCACGCTCGAAAAGATGAGTATGAGTTTCCGGCGGTAAAATATGATAGTTGAATATATCTGAATGATTAAATAGGGCGCAATCTCTTGCTTCGGTTGTCCTACAACCCCAAACTCTGCTTTTAGCATTGAGGTCACCCCCTATAATCGTGGTTTTATTATTATCAAAAATTTTTTGCAAACAATTGCCATTGAAATTGCGGTTAACCGCAGGGCTACAGTAAACTGATCCCAGGTACACGCGCTTACCATTTTTCATATTTACTACCATAAAAGTTCCTTCAATATGGACACAGTTTTCAGGCCCTGGTACTGCCTGGGCAATGATGTGCTTCTTAACCAGGATCATGGTACCCCCTCCCTGTCTCTCAGTACGATCATTTCTGTAAATATTATAGTTTGGAAATGTGAACCTTTGGCCTTTAAGCCATGTCTCCTGGATTAAAAGCACATCAATGCCATTATCCTCCACAAAACCAATAAGTTCGAGTTTCTTACCAGTTAATACATTTACGTTAATCGTAGCAATTTTTAAAAAGGTGACTTCTGACTGCAAAGCCATCAATCAGCAGAGTGAGCAAAAGTTGATAACATACTTTGTATTTGCGCCTGCATTACTTTCGTAAATTCGGCCAAGAAGCCCTGCATGGTGGCTTGCAGAGCAGCTTCCAGCGCCTTTGCTGCTGGTATTTCGCTTGTCACTTTAGTGCTGTTATTGACATCATTACTTAATAATTTATTATTGTCTTGTGACCCCCACTGAAAATTACCCCTAAGGAGGCAGTACCTGCTTCTTCTTTCCTTTCTTTTAGTTGTTTTGGATGCTTGGGGCACCCTTGAAAATTTGCGGGGTGCTCCTCATCACAGTTAGCGCACTTCGCTTTATCCTCCCTGCGCTTTGGGCATTCGTATGAGAAATGCGCCTGCGCACATTTTAAGCATTTGACTGGCGCTGTGCACCTAAACTGAGAATATCCAAAGAGCTGGCATCTATGACACTGTGAAGTTGTCGCTCTTGCTTTTTGGGCCTCAACACAAATGGACATGAAATCCAGATTTGTCAAATCAAAAATATTTTTTTGGGTTTTAGGTAGAAACACTAACATTAATGGCATCCGGTTTCCATCTTTATTATGCCACCTTATGACGCGGGAAGGTGTGAAACTCAACTCCTCTAAATCGACTTTAATTTTTTCTTCAGACCGTGCCTCCAGGACTCCACGGAGGACGACGTGTAGTTCTTTTTGTGTAGTTTATTTGCATCTAGAAATTTTATAATTTTATTGTAATCCGCAGGAGTTGCTAGGTGAATTTTCACACCCTCCTCTACTGTCACAGTGGACCGCTTTCGGAGTCTTCAGAAACGGAATCACATTCCATGTCAGAAGTATTTAAAATAGTTATAGCGTCCGATAACGCTTTAGCATTAGCAGCGCGACCCACTGTGGTCCCCGCAATATTACTGTCAATAAGGCTGTTTAATTTTGCCTCAAATACAACGTTCCTATCTAGATTTACTGTCTCAGTCATAATATTATCTGAATCCCTTTTGCTACATAATTTATTAACGTCATTGTCATTGTTATTTGATATTAATTTTGAGTCAGAATTTACCTTGTTAGTATTTTTTAAAATACCAATCTCGACCCTAAGATCTCTATTGACTGCTTTAAGTTCTAATAGCTCCGCGAATCCAGCTTCTTTCTGTTTACCTCCATTTAAGCTCCTTTTCATTGAGAATTTTTCTCCACCTCGCCTCCATTCTCTTCTCGATCTCTGCTATTCTTTCATCCATATCTGAATCTTCTTTACCTGGTAATTTCTCGTCACCTGACGATGTTGATACGTCTTTCTCGGGGAGGGGAAATTACCCCCCCGCTGCTTCCCTCCAGTTTTGTATTTGTAATTCTTGTTTCAGAAAAAATAAAATTCTCTGACACTTCTTGAAAACTTAGCTGACAACTACTGTCAACAGCCTTTCGCTTCGAATGGTAAAACGAGACTTGTTTTTGTAGTATGTTTGAGGGTATATGTGAGTTAACTATAAGTGGATTAAGCGACACCTCAGTTCTTTGAAAGTATTTTGTCAGTAATTTTGTAAAGTATTCGTGGGTGCTGTCCATGCGCATGTCTCTATGTAATACGTCTGTTGATATGAATCTTGGCGCATTCGTAATAATTCAAAGTACTTTGTTTTGAAAAAAACAAGTTGTGTCTTGTTACGTCTAGTATTGTTTACGGTGCACTAGGTCGGTACACCGTAAAGTAAAACTGGTCTGATAATTCTTTTGTATATTGCAGTCTTAGTTTTGTAATTAATTTTGCTATTGGCACAAAGCAGCGGGTATACTGCACTCATCTGCTTTTGTGCCTTAGCAAGCCGCTCATTCACGCACTTATTCCAAGCCGTCTCTTTGTCGAAGATGAGGCCAAGATATCTAGTTTTGTCACTCCAAACTATCTGCCTATTGTTAACTTTTACTCGCGATCTTGGTAGCCTTGTCCTCCGCTTCGACAAAAAGATGGCTTGAGTCTTTATTCAACCTCAACTTCCATTTATCCAGCCATTCTTGGAGGATAAAAATGTGGCGTTGCCGACGCGACACCACGATTTTGGGTCCCATTAAGGTGGCGGTGATCGCATTGTTATCAGCGAACAGATATTGTTTCGTTTGTGGATGATGTGGACCTCCATACGAACTGTCACCAATTAACACTGTTTTTTCAATGTCGTCACGAAATTTGGAAAGGAGCGAGAATAAAAACAACTCAGCTTCTAAATTGTCCTGGTTTATCCTTTTGACACCAATTAGTGAGAATATCTTCTCAGTGGCCTCGTGATCTCGGGGGAAGCTTTACTTAAGCGGATGAAAGCAGCATGTCCATCACAAAACAGCGTCAACCTGACCTTCCGGGTTTTGGTAATTAACAATTGTGGCGAGGGGTCGTGCCGGAACAATGTCGACCTAGTCCTCAGGGTTGGTTAGGGAAAGGTGGGATTGACCTCGTCGATTGACTGGGCAGCTTCCTCAGGTTCTAGTTAGCGATTTTATACAGAAAAAGTGCTGATTTTTGTTTGGTATATACATGATATTGACTGGCCCAGTGGGTTGGAATCTCAATAGAGAGTGTTTGCAAATTGTTAAACCCGATATTAAGTTTTTTATTACTTTATACGTACTGAAGTGTAACCAAATTTTCATTTGTGACTTTAAGCTTAAAGTCCATAATATTTGTTACAGGAATTTACAGATTTCCTCATGGAGTAATTTACGATGGATCTTTTAATAAGAAGGGAGATTTCCATGGACCTGGAACACTAGTCTATCCGGGTGGTCAGAAAGTAGAAGGAATATGGAAAAACGGAAAATTGTTAAAAGGAGCCAGTTGTGTAACAATAGGTTAGATTTTAGATAGCTATTGATTTGCTTAACAAATGCAGAAAGTGATACCTGGTTTTCCGCATGCGACTGCTGATAAGAGACTGATGTGAAGCAGTCGACCGTGGAAAATAATACACCTTCCTCGACAGATATTGTGACAATCTTTTTTCTCTGAGCAAGTGAAACAAGAAAAATAATCCGTAACAGAAAGTAAAAATCAAATTATTTATTTTTAGTAAGCAAGATCTAACAAAAAATTATACTAAACTGAAAAGTAGGTATTATTGCTTAAGTTTACAATATCTTTTATTGTCAAAGAACAAAATTTTGCAAAGACCGCGCCCAAACCTTATGGGAAATGACTTTAGGTGAATGTGGCTAAAACTTTGCGAGTTTGCGAGCTAAAAATAACCGGAAAGGTAGGTATACCTGAGTTCACGACCTGATAAAGTAATTTCATGTCTTACAATTTTTTTAGATTTAAAACAAAATTCGTTACTATACGGGGTGTGCCAAAAGAGTAGGTTGGAACATGGTTGTCTTTTTTCTTCAGTTTCCTGAAAAGCTTGTCTAAAAGAAGCATAAAATTGCTTCGTAATTGTGGACTCAGGTATCCTGTGCAGTAATATCAAACTGTTCCCGTCATTAGCTTGGTGCCATCAAAACTTTTGATTAGCATTACAATTTTTCAGCCAAATTAATCGACAGTCATTTCCCATAAGGTTTGTGTGGGCTCATTTATAGCTGAGGCTACAAGCGCGGTTGAGATCTCTATTACCGATGTTGAGCAGTTCTGATGTCAGGTGCCGTCTATTTGTCTATTTGGTATATGCCTGGCATTCCTGTTGTAACCACCTCTTCGGCTGATCCGTCTCGTTTAGTAATCCCTATACCTACTTCGAGTCAAAAGTACATCTTTTGCATAAACTAGAATCGTCTGGTGAAGTTAAATTTCCTAAAAATTACCCAATTTCAAATGTCAAATGAAAAGCTATTAATTTTCTTCGTCAATAACTACGTAAGTCAGAAGAAAATAGTTACATTTACTTGACTGCGTTTTTAGTTACAATTTATTCTTTATCAAAACTTTTAATTATCATGGTATCCTAGGCTACTACTTTTGACTTTGACAAAGTAGTAATCTGATTGAAAGATATTCTTTTCATTCTCCCCTCTACGAAAATATATTTTTTTTGTTTTAAAAATACAAGCGAAAGCGAAAGTAAAATATGCTAGGTGATCGGTTGCTAAGTATGAAAAACTTTCGTGCCCTGGACGACGAAAAAAATAAAAATGTCAAATTAGTAATGTCGAACGTTTATTTAGAATGAAAATTAAATGTGAAATTGCAATTGTTATATGAGCCTGAAATATTTAACATACAAAATACAAAAAAAAATACAAAACTTATCAACTTAACTATTAAATAATAATATTATTTGATAACTGTCAAAATAATATTTTTTTTATTGACATGAATGTTACCTTAGTAACGTTAACAACCTGCTATTTTTATGACAGTAAGCCGCCTTTATCCATTTTATTACAATCGATTGAGGATTTACAGCATCAAATTTGAATGTGTGTGTTTTAAGAAATCGAGAGGGGAGAATGAAAAGTTTAATGCATTACACGCTGCAAACACCCTTTTAGGTACTCGGAGTTTTTTGGATAGCCTCGCTATGCTTCGCCTCGGCTATTTAAACACACCTCGCACCTAAAAGTAAACTTTCGCAGCTTGTAATGTAAATAACTATTGAGTTTGATATAGTTTTTTATTCAAGGTAATTTTGAAACAATCATTCTGGGAGAATATACAGGGTGTCCATTTAGTGCGCCAGTGGATGATCTTTCGTTAACGGTCGACTTAAGGAAAACAACTTGTATACAAAAGTTGTAGAGGTTAACGCTGCGCACCTTTTTAAAATATACAAGTTGGCTCGAAAATCCAGGGTGGGACAAACATTGCCTTTAGTAGTCTTCTATTTTACGTTAAAATATTTTGATCATCAAATCCGACGTTGTTAAGATATGAATTTTTCAATGGATTTTTGGCTGAAAATAATTTTACATAAAAGTCGTTGGATTTTAACTATGTTTACAAATTTTTTTACTAAAATTTAGAAAAGAGAAGTTATAACATGTAAATTCACCTAACTGTTATTAGAATTGGTATAAGTGCCACAGAGTGTTCAACATTTTGTTCCAAACTTAATGAATTTGAAACCAAGCTTTCGTTGCATTTTTAAATTAAAATCCCTGTATTTTACATTTTTTTCGAAAAGATATGTTAATTCCCTTAATTTGATACCAACATCTAATACCATATTTCAAGAAGTTGTTGAAGGAAACATGATTTTGAAACATTGCGTCTTAATAGCAAGCGTGATTTCGTGATTCTTTAAATTTAATAACTTGTTGGCCATGCATTTCTATCAAATTCAACTTTTCTGCAAATGGCAGACATAATATAATTATCAATTATTTGACGTTTTACAGTGGCCTTGTCTACGTTAATTTTCAAAATGAATTTTAATTACACTCGAGTAGAATTAGTAAATATGATAATAAAATAAATACTATTTTAGTAAACAAATTAGAAAATATTGGTTTTAGGGGAAATCAACTAAAATTAATAAAAAATTACCTTAAAGATCGTCCAAATTATGTAAAAATAAATGAAAAAATAAGTTATTCAAAATATTTTAAATATGGTGTACCACAAGGCACAATTTTAGGACCTTTATTTTTTAATATTTATATTAATGATTTATTTAATATAAAATGTGACGGAGAAATTCATAGTTTTGCAGATGATACTGTTATTTTTTTCAACGACATATCTTGGGAAAATTTACATAAGAAAATAAAAAAAGACTTCGAAATTAAAAAAATTGGTTTGATAAAAATTTATTAACAATTAATTTTGATAAAACAAAATGTATTCCTTTTACATCAAAAATAAATGATTTTAAAGATATAAATTTAAATATTTGGGAATAATTATTCATAATAAATTAAACTGGAATTTTCATATAGAAAATTTAATTAAAAAATTAAGAAGTACATTGCCAATATTTAAAAATATAAAAAAATTTTAAATCTAAAAAATCTAGAAATATTATATTATGCATTAGTCAAAACTCATAAAAATTATGGTATTTTAGGTTGGGGGGGAATAAATAGAAATTTAGTAAAAAGTTTAGAAATATTACAAAAAAGATTTTTAAAAATTATTTATGATAAAGATTATTTATACTCTTCAAAAAAATTATATGCAGAAACAAAAAAAATGGATGTGAGACAAATTTACTTTTATAATATTTTAATATATATTTTTAAAAATAAAAATAACCTTGAATTTAAAAAGCATAATTATAATACAAGATTTAAAAATGAAATTTCTATTAAACCAAAAATAAATAAATCTATTGGACAAAAAAGTTTCAAAATTTTAAGTTTATACATATTCGATTGTCTAATAAATATTATTAAAAAAATAAAATCATTTAAATTATATAAAAAAGAAATTAAATGGTGGTTATTAAATAAAAATAGTTTAGATAATATTTTAGAAATGCTATAATTATTAAATAGGTATTAATATAAATTAATATAAAATAGGTATTAATATATTAATATATTAATATATTAATATATTAATATATTAATACCAAATCTAAATAATATTAAATAAATTTATAAAAATTTTATCCTCAATTATTTACATAATAATATATTAACCAAATATTTTAGATAAAATTTTTTAATAAAATTAACCCCTATACAAGTTAACCTTCAGGGGTTTTATTCCTAAGTTTATTTTGAATGTAAAATATAATAAAATGTATTGTATTTATGTAAATATTTTAAATAAACTTTATTATTATTATTATTATTATTTACGCAATTGGAGAAACTTATGGAAATTGTTTTATGGCATCCCGTTTATATGCTCAGAACTTTCCAGAAGCTCGATGTCCGGACGAAAGATCAATAATTAAACTAAAAGATCGATTTAAGAAAACGGGGAGCGTAGAGTATGAAGAAACATCTAGGACCAAAACAGTGCTTTATGAAGATAACCAGCTAGTCATTGCATTGGCGGTGGTGGAGAATCCAGAAATAAGTGTCAAAAAAATTAGTTCTAATTTGGAAATAAAAAAAATCTTCAGTGAATAATTGTCTATTGGCAAACAAATTTTATCCCTATAAGGTTTGATTACATTAAGAATTAAGCGACAATTATTTTGAAAGAAGAACATTATTTTGTCAATGGGCCCAAAATGCCACTGCTAAAGATTTTTTTAAATATGTCATGTTTACCGACGAATCGACATTTCATAGAAATGGGTTCGTCAATAGACATAATTTTCACTTTTATGATACCCAAAATCCACATGCCCTGCTAGTAAATAATTTTCAACATCAGTGTGGCTTTAACGTTTGTGGTGGTGTTATCCACGATTATGTCATTGGACGTTATTTCTTTGAAGAGCACTTGAATGGTCGTTTGTTTTTGGAATTTTTGCAACAGACCTTGTTAGGCTGACTGATAGTCTCCCGGAGTTCATAACTAACTGAATGTGGGTTCAGCTCGATGGGGCCAAAATCGTTTTTTGCCAAAAATCCATTGAAAAATTCATATCTTAACAACGTCGCATTTGATGATCAAAATTTTCAGGCTTCAGTATAATAAAAAAAATATATGGTGTTTTATTAAAATAGTGAACGTTAACATTCATATTATAAGTATAAAAATATTATGGAAAAAAACTCTCATAGGTTCAAGAAGAAGTTTTATTCATTCTCAGTGTTCGGAGTCATCCAGGCAACACACTGCGTGGGTTTACTATAAGAAGATTTATACACGATTTATACACAAGTTACAACAGAATTACTTGTTAAAAAGGGACAAGGCATCCCATGCAACTCTACTGCTCATAATAAAAGTAAGCAGATATTTATGAAAAAAACAAATCCAGCATACCTGCTATGTGTAACTGGAGAAGGGATACGGGAGGTAAAAGTTAAAAAAAATAGCTAATTACAAAAATAATCCAGAAAACTGAGTCGGTGGTCCTTTGGAAACCCTATGTCGTAGTTTATGGGTTAAGAAAACTGTTTGGAAGACGACTGATTTTCTTTAAATATTTTTTTACTTTAGCCCATATATTTTATCAACGCAAAAAATTGTATTCAGTATTAAATAAGCTGTCATTTAAGTAATGACAAACCGTCAAAATTTTCTACCGAAAGAAACAATTATTGAGCATTACTGGTGCATATTTTGACTTAATGTAAACTAGTTTAGATGGAACACTCTACAGGGGGAATGCTCGGTGGAGTTTTTCCTGAAAATAAACCGTTGCATTCGACGAGAATAGTTCCGCCAGTAAGTTTGCGTTTTCCTGTACTTTGGTCGCAATAGTGCCATCAGAACGTGTTAGAGGTGGAATGATTGATTTGGTAAAGTTCTGACTGACGGCCTTAGCTACCGATCAAAATAATCTTGATCCGTTAGGACACTTAAGAAGTTTCTCTTTGATCCTCTGGTTGTGTGCTTCTTTGATTTGGTTTATCGTTTGCTTGCATTGGTCTTGACCGTTACAGCTTGTTCGCAATTTTTGATAAACCAAGGTTTACCGTTAGAAGAGCACTTTTTTGAGAAAGGAATGAAGGCTTCCATGCCAGTAAGGATAACCTCCGATACTGCTCTAACAGGGAAGTGAAACAAACGTTCCGTCAAGGAAAGGTTCTAAAATAGGTCATCCCACTTAGCTGATGTATAATGACAGATCTTGCTCAACCCACGAGTTGGGTGAGGCCAGAGCTGATGGCAAAAGATTCGGCTTCGCGACCTTGCTCGTCGGTTGTATATGAGTATTTAAGCCAGTTGACATTATGAACGTTAAAGTTGCCAAGGAGTCAAGGATGAGAACTTCGGAATTGGGATGGTGGGTTTGCAAATATTCGATAATATTAGCAAGTAATGAGAACAAGTCTCTATAATGGGAATCGCTCGGGGGCCGATAAAGGCATTAGATGAATTAAGTAATTCTCTGCGGTAATATTTTCAACCATATTACATCAACGCCATTAGGCTTCAGTGTCTCCTCTCGGTGACAAGAAATATCACTGCGGGCAAAGACAAAGGCTAAAATTGCGCCTTAATCGGTGATGGAAGTCGGACCCAGTATATAAATAGCTGATCGTACTATATCGATGATCTGACCTTTGTTTCAGAAACAATTGTTAAGAGAATTGAAACTATAGCCATTATTTTGAAAGAACCGGGCCTAAGTATATGGAATTTATTTTAATCATTTTTCTGATATTTTAGACGAAGTTCCTCTTTCCAGTTACTATTGCAGAATGCCAGATCGACGGTTCCAAATTGAAGTTGTAAATGAATTAGCTCCAGCTGGTCAAGAATATTTAACAAATCAACCAAACCCTCCAATAGAAATTCCGAAGGGTTGTTACGACTGCGGAGAAGGATTTTACGACCCCCATAAGAACATTATAATGAACTACAAGGACCCTAAGTTGATAAAATATCTATCTGAGTTTGCTGATGTGTGTAATGAAGAAGAAGAATATAATTTAGTAAGTTCGACCAAATTTTTGAATACATATAGGGATGGTTGAAACAGGGCTTTTTGAATAACAGATATAACCTGTTCTAGTTTTAAAAAGTACCTTTTTTAAGATTCAAAAAGTAGTCCATTTTCTGTGGCGAGATTATGAAAGAAAACAAGGTCTGTCTATACCACCAAAATAAAATATATTTGTCCTTTTAGGGTGAAATAAGGGTTAAAGAGTGTACATAATTTAATTTGACATTAGGTTGTACTAGTTTCGACTTTAGTCAAAGTCATCTTCAGCAACCAAGTAATTAAGAATTATGTTTTTTAGGATGTACCTAAATAAACAAACTAAAACAAATTGAAAGAGGGAACGAAGTGGTTCAACAATACATGGTCATAACGTGTACCTTATGCAGCCAGTGGACTCGACAGAAGATAATCACTAACCTAATGCTACCTTTAGCAATGAAGGATATTAGATATAAAAATTGTAATAGAGGACAAAATTCTAAATGGAATCATTTATAGTTATGATATGATGTATAGATGTCTATAATGAAAATTCAATAACATCAACGTTTCATGAGTCAACTCCAAGAGGGAACATGATTTATATTTGGTGGGTCAGAATTATTTTAATAAGAAAAGTAATAAAGTAAAAAGGGGGGGGGGAAATTTTCAACATTCGCTTTGAAGAGCATCAATTCTTGAGTCATGTTCCTAATTTGCGCCTCTTTTACCAAAAAGAAAAAAAGAAAATTTGCAACGTAGGCTTCATTACATTTATATAATTGTGAATAATAAGCCTTGAATATGGACAATTTGATGACCCCAACTTACTAAATGACGTAAATGGTTTTAACTCATTTTAATTTTCTTCTCCCCCCCCCCTTTTTACTTTATTACTTTTCTTATTAAAATTCTGACCCACCAAATATAAATCATGTTCCCTCTTGTAGTTGACTTATGAAACGTTGATTTTATTGAATTTTCATTATAGACATCTATACATCATATCATAACTATAAATGATTCCATTTAGAATTTTGTCCTCTATTACAATTTTTATATCTAATATCCTTCATTGCTAAAGGTAGCATCATGTTAGTGATTATCTTCTGTCGAGTCCATTGGCTGCATAAGGTAGACGTTATGACCATGTATTGTTAAACCACTTCGTTCCCTCTTTTAATTTGTTTTAGTTTGTTTGTTTAGGTACATCCTAAAAAACATAATTCTTAATTACTTGCTTGCTGAAGATGACTTTGACTAAAGTCGAAACTAGTACAACCTAATGTCAAATTAAATTATGTACACTCTTTAACCCTTATTTCACCCTAAAAGGACAAATATATTTTATTTTGGTGGTATAGACAGACCTTGTTTTCTTTCGTACCTGTTTCACTTCTGAGCTGTTCCAAAAGGTAGATAATAAATTGTACCATACCTACTTGCTTCGCGCTGGCGGCTGACGCTGTTCTTAACCTGTTGCGATGCATTGCCATCACGCGGTGTCCGTTGTTCCAGACAAGGTTGCCGGTTGTCGCGTTAATAGCAGAGAAGCCCAAGAAGAGTTTTGTTTTTGTCGGGAGAAGCGTTTAGAGTAGAATTAAAATATTCGCTTTTAGGGACTCCGCTGTTTTTTATTTCTTTTCATGTTGTTGTATTTACTATTTACGTTTTATACGTCCTACGTAGTAAATTGTGTTGTGTCGACTGTCTATATTAATGTCGTCGATTAAAGGCTTACACACACCGACGCGGCCACGGTCACGGTAGCGGTGGCGGCCAATCTAAACACATACAAATAAATTAATGAAATCACACCAGCGCGGGCAGGTCTAGATCAAGCGGCATAGGGCAGCGTTCTGATATGCGTTGACGTTTAAATACAACGTGCCAACTTTGACTGCGAGAAGTGACAGTGGTAATGGCAAATAATATATTAGGATTATTAATAGAAAATGTTAAATTATATACCATACTTTTTGATTTAAGCCATTCAAATCTTAAAAATAGAAGGACTAAAAACAAAGTGGGGACAAAGACCTAATAGTAACAAAGTCTCTTCTTCCACATCGTCTATCATAATAACAAATAATAGAAATAAAAATGAAACCTGGACCTTTAAAAATATATTTTCGTATACATATAATCTGTAAACGGCAAACTACCTTACAGCTCCACTCACCGCTTTGGTGTGAATACGCCCGACCGCTAATATGATCGCCACCGCGGCCGTCACCGCTACCGTGGCCGTGACCACGTCGGTGTGTGGAAGCCTTTAAGCAACTAAGTAAGTGCAACAGTTTTTTTTTTCTTAAATAAAGTTTATAATGATATATAATAAATTATAAAATTTAACAATGTGAAATAGAAGTAGCCCAGTGTGAAATTTTTTTACAGTCATCGATAAGAGAAATGCACAGTGTAATATGTGCAAATTGCAAATATGTTATAAATCTTTAATAACAATCTTGGAGAAACATCATTCTATCACTATCCTACTCCCATCAGCCCATTCTTTTTATTTGTTGTATAGGTTAGTGTGTTATGAAATCGAAAGCACTTTGAAGAACGTACTATTTAAATGGGCTGTACCATTCTGCGCTCATATAGGTTGTCCCAAAATGAACGCACGTTTTTATTTGTTAACAAAACACATTTATTTCTTAAAATATGTCAAAACTTTACGGGGATTAGAAAGAATACATATCAAGTGTGAAACATAATATCCGACAAGTGTCGCCGCGGCTTTGCTGGTGGGCCCTTGCCCTTTTGACGAAATTATTGATAACATTTTCACACATTTGTGGACGAATTTCATCAATGGCGTGTCGAATTTCGTTCTTAAAGTCAGGAATTGCGGCTGATTTATAGGCATAAACACGAGATTTAAGAAAACCCCAGAGAAAAAAGTCGCACGGTGTTATATCGCAGGATCGTGGTGGCCAATTCTCATCACCATTGCGAGATATGACACGACCAGAAAATTTCAGTCGTAACGAGTCCATTGTTTCAGCCCACAGAAACTCTTCTAACATTTCACGATAACGTTCGCCATTCACTGTTAGTGCAGTTCCAGCCTTCGTCCCAATTATTCCGCCGAACTAAAAACTGCACCAAACGGTGACTCGTAGAGGATGTATTGGTTTTTCGTGAATAACACGAGGATTCTCTTCCCCCCAAATTCGACGATTCTGCTTGTTGATGTGTCCATTTAATTGAAAATGTACTTCATCTCTTAACAGGAGTTTCCTCGGAAAATATCCTCGTTTTCCAGAATCCAATTCACAAACTCACGGCGCAACCTACGATCTGCTGGCTTCAATTCTCGGGTCAATTGGATTTTATAAGCATGCAAATGCAAATCTTTTATAAGACTTCGCTGCATACTGCTTTTGGTAATGTTCACTTGCTGTGACCGACGGCGAATCGATGTGCCTGGATTCTCACCAACACTTTTCGACACTGTGTAGCGTTTCATGGCTAATAATTGCAATAAATTACATGACAGCTATCAAATTGTCAGAAGCCTACAATGACAAAAACGAAAATGCCGCGATATTTAAAATGTGCGTGCATTTTGGGACACCCTTTATTATATGAGCGCAGAACTACCGGTTTTTACATGTTCGCGGTACAGTCCAATTTTGTCATAAAATTTATAAACCATGGAATTATTTATGGACCGTCATTATTTGACAGATAAATGTTTTTTGATTTGATTTCATTTTTGGGTAATTAGGTACACTGTATTTAGCTTTAGATTATAAATCTAGAGAAATTTAAGCTCCTATACTTGCTACTTTTCGTTGTTCACTCCGTTTAGTTTATAAATATGTGTTTTTATCATTAGGGTACAACCTAATGTACTTAATAGTTTTATTGTTAAAAGGATGATTTTTTAAATTTGTATGTTCTTTTTATTAATATTCCTATTGTGTAAGTACTAATGTGTACTGATACTATTAACTTTATTAAAATAGTTTTTATTTTATATTTATTTAGTGTTTTTGTTATGAGAAGTAATAAATATGTTTCTATTTTTTTGTATTTTCTAAAAAATAATGAACATCGACAACACCGCGCGGGCCAAGCCACGGATTCTCGTTTATGCACCAAGCGCCGCAGCAGACGAGGTAAAAGGTCGGACTCGCAAAACAGATGAGAGGTTATCCGACTGGACTGCTGCAAAAGAAAAGTACAGCTAGGACGAACGGCAACAAGTAAACGAGACGACTGCGAACCGCGATCGCAGTTAGTTAACTGTTCCATCGAAACAGGAAAACCTATCGATTCATACCTGTTTTAACCTGTTCCATATTAAAACCTGTTTCTAAAAAAAAACAGATCCTGATTCAAAGCGTCATCCCTACATACCTACATATAATGTTTGCAAAACTTTTATACGGTGCTTGTTTTATAAAGCATGCCATAGGGTTGTGAGTTATAGGGGCGTCTCGTGGAAATTTCTTAGAGGAGACAGAACGCACGGATATATAAAGACATTGCCGAAGGCGAAACTTTTTTGGAACCACGCTCAAATTTATAGAGGAATTCATCTTTCTAATGCTTCCAAGGGAGGGTCCAGAAAACGTTAACCACTGAGACTTTTCATACCAAACATTGACAAAACTACATTAAATTAAACTAAGTTTATCCCCTCTATCCCAACTCCCCCCGCTCCCTACACCCTCACAAGAACTTAGTCCAATGTGATAAGCATTATCTATTTCGTTTCTATATATTTAGTCTTTTAAATATCCCCAAAGAAGCGTATCTAGTGAATTCAAGTCTGTGCTAATAGTGGATCATTCGGTTGACCCGTCTCTTTCAATCCATTCTGCGAATCGTTGTTAAAAGACTCACGTTTGGCGCCCTACCCTCCTGAAATACTATTTTATTCATTCGTCATTTTTAAAGTCATTTTCTTAGCAGTTTAGGTAAATAAATTTCACCGTTGAACGTGTCTCTGAAAACGTGCGGACCTAGCACGTTATTGTCCAGTATTATACACCAGACGTTTACAGACTGACAACCTTGAAATCTAAACTCCCTGTAGCAATGCGGATTAACAGTAGCCCATTTTCTCGTATATTTCTCTCACTAGTGAAAAATGTGAACTCATCTGTCCAAAGAATATTTCACAATTTTATAGCATTTATGAATGGCGTGTCGGATCTATAGTTACGATGCCTATGGATAATACCCCTCCTTTTTAAGGATCGATTGTCGAACATGTTTGGTTGCTTCCGCTTTCCCGTTACTGTTTAATTGCAGTTCTTGTAGATTTGTGGGGGACTTCTTCAAAAGAAGGAAGAATATTTAACTCGCTGTCTTCATCTCTATTTACTTATATTTCCTATAAGTGTAAATTTGATGCCTCTTAAAACTGGGAATGAAAGGTTGAATGGAAAAATGCCTAGCGAATACTCATCTCTGGGTTTTTCTTCTAAGATCGTGTATACGTGGATTCTCTCTTCCAAGATTTCCTTGTGTTGCATTTCAATTGTAGTTATTCTTAATGTATGAAATTAAAATAATCTGTTTTTCTCTTTCCGAATATCACATTTCAACTAATGGTAGTGAATTTTCACAATAAAAGCCGATAGAGTACAGTTAAGTTTTACCAGATGCATATCAAATGAATGGAAATATTTTTCCGTTTAAATGTGAATATTTTAAAAACGCTTAGGTTAAAATGTAATGTATTTTACATGAAATACGTTTGGAAGATTAGGCAGAATCCAAAAACTGGATAATACGTAATATGGTGTCTAGTTTAAGGAAATATAACTTTATGCGATATCCGGTATTTAGAGTGAATAAGAACGACCAGTACTATGTAATTAAGACATGCGCTTACGAATTGACACCGGTATCTTCTAGGCTTTATAACTTATCTTTCAAAAAATGAATATTTCCTTCTTGCTGGAAAACTACGCGAGTCTAGCACATACCTAAAAAAGGCAAGAAGACCTTGCCAAGCAGTCGCATTGCTTTCGGTTATATCAATAGTTATGGAGATGGTTATCAACAAAAAATTATTAAAGTAAAGTCTGTTCGGAAATATAAGAAATTGACTTACTGTAAAATTGAAATATGGCCGAACAGGTCCGTATTTTGCTTAGAATATTATCATGGTTTGTAATAAAAATAAGACATTAAATAATATAATTAAGACGAAACTGCTCTCCACAAGGGACATGTTTACTGAGGGATAAATAAGAATGGAAAAGTCCTATCACCTTCTTTATTTAATTAAATTAAATAAAGAGGGTGATAGGACTTTTCCATTAATTTATCCCTCATTATTAAATAATATTTTATTTATGTTTAAATGTGAAATTACAAGTTATTTTATTATTAAAAATTATATTTATGGTCACAAAAATATACAAATTATTCGGTACTTATAATAATTATTCACTTAATATATCAATATCACTATCGCTATCATCATCTGTTCTAATTATTATTTGTGCTATATTGTTTATATGGATATAGGATTTTTCCACTTTTTCAACATGTCCAACAGAATTTGCCCAACTTCGTAAAGGGATGTTAAAAACTTCAGTTTCTATAAGCTCAAGTACACTGGAGTTAATAGTAGGCCAAATATTGTTACAACGAATGGCAGATTTCAGTTGATGCCAAACATGTTCAATGGGATTAAAAAATATATAATGGTATGGTGGAAGCCTTACTGTATGCTCTAGATTTTTTGCATAATTATGACAGAAGTATTCCTTTTGTAGTTTTAAACTTTGTAAAACCCCAATTATATGCCTTTTGGTGTAATATTCCTGAAAATAAATGACATTATCATACATGTAGTTTTGGATCGTTGCTTTTGCGTCATTTGAAGAGGGTGTCTTGGTCAACTGCCTACTATGGTAGCTTGCATTGTCCATTACAATTACGCTATTAGGAGATATATTTGGAATTAGCTTGTTTTTAAACCTTCAAATAAATCAGCGGTGGTGTCCTCATGGTAATCCAGAGAAGAATCTTTAATGTTTTTTTGCAGACGGAGAAAGTCCATTTGGAATCCATCCGTCTTTAGATCCAGCATGCAAAATCGTAATTCGTTTACTTCTGTTTGATGGCGCGCTTGTTTTACACTTGCCGCTTGAGTCAACCCAACCCTTTTCCGGGATATCATATGTGTCGAACCAGGTTTCATCCAAGTAAATAATCGGCCTTTGCTGATCTATGTAAATCCTAATTTTTTGCAGATATTCGGATCGCCATTCCCGAATTCTACTGGATTCCATTAAAACTTGTCTTTTGTTAATTTTTATAAATCTAAAACCCATATGTTAGATACACTTTCATAAAGTTGTTCTGCCACATTTAACGCCGGTTTTATCTTTTTCAAGCCTCTTAATTACATTATCTAATGTAGGCACGCTTTGTTCCTCGTATAACTTGTAAATTTTACGCCGTAATATATCTTGATTACTTCCATCTACCTTCGAGAAAATGTCAGTATCGGTTCTTTTTTTCCTCGCTAAAATGGGATTGTTCACAATTTTCAATACAGTTGATGTTGGAATTTTTGTTAATGCGGCTGTTTCTTCTAACGCTGATTGCTTGCTGACCGCAGGTTCAATGAGAGTGAATAAACATTGTTTATAACTTCCTTAGTTTTCACAGAAAAGTGTTTTCTGCTTTTCGACGGGGTTATCTCCTGAGATACATTGGGCTCGCACATATTTTCCATGACTTACACACGATTAAACAAACGCTGTATTACACAAGAAGTAAGAATAATTACTATCCTTAAAACTAGCTAGAGCGGCTATATATACAATCTTCAGAACATACTTTGTTTTATGGGATTAACCCTCTCATTTTGAATCAGGTAAAGATCGGTTTAAAATCACCTATTATTTAAATATTATTTTATATATTATATTATACTATTACTTTAATAATGAAATTACGTCTCCCGGATTTGCAGTTTACTTTAAGACAGTTTTAAGTACGGACCAGGGCCGTAGATAAGGGAGGGGTTTAGGGGGTTCAAACCCCCCGCCCCCCATAACAACGAATGTTCAGTTCTACCTTGTTAACCACCGTAAATTTTAATAATAATTCTACTAAATTGCCAGAGTTTTCTTACCTAAACCCCCCCCCCCCCCATGGGTAACGCCTAGCTACGGCCGTGGTACGGACCATAATTCACCTGCGTTTATTCATTCATTCATTGTTTGTTTATGGCCACTCTTGGATAATCCCATTTAAAGGCAAAGTGTCACTTTCTTATAACTCTGGACAGGCTTACCTGGAGGGCTTCAACATTATTAGCGACCACCAATTTCCGAGTAATTTAAAATAAATAATTATGTACTCTTTGCTCCGTTGTTTACATTGTAAACTAATAAAATGTTTAAAAGTTACTGACAATGATGTCTTGCTTGACACTGTAATAATTTATTTCTGAGGTATCTAATCGAAGGTGATCTAATCATGAACATGCCATTACAGAACATTCCATATTTTTTACACCAACGGACCCACGCGAAATCGATCAAACAATAAGAGAATTAAAATTAATTAAAGCACCGGGAATAGACGGTATAACTGCCCAACACCTAAAATTAGCATCCGAGTTTATCCAGGATCCACTGTCAAACTTAATAAACCGCATGTTTATTAAGGGAGTATTTCCATCAGCACTTAAAATAGGCCTAATAAAACCGCTTTTAAAAAACGGAAAAGTTACGGAAATGTCAAATTACCGACCAATATCGCTAATTTCTAATATAAGTAAAATAATTGAAAAAATCATAAGGAAACGCATAGTAAATTTTCTTGATAAGTTTCAGCTACTTTCAAATAGACAATTTGGGTTTAGAAGGGATATGTCCACCGAAGATGCCTTAATACATCTAATTAATAAAATATATAATAATTTGGACAAAAATAGGGCGGTACTGGGAATATTCCTCGACTTAGCAAAAGCATTCGATCCTGTCGATCACAAAATATTAAGCCAAAAACTCGAAAATATAGGTATTCGAGGTAACCCTTTAAATTTAATAAAGAGCTACTTAACTAATAGAATCCAGCATGTAACAATTGATAATGTACTTAGCACCCCCAACGCGATTGAATACGGTGTTCCACAGGGTACAGTTTTAGGCCCGATATTATTTTCAATATATATAAATTGATTGTTTAGTTTAGGAAGTATTGGGTCAATTTATTCTTTTGCGGACGACACCGTGATCATATATGAGGGAGAATCTTGAAGGGAAGTTAAGGAGCAAACAGAGCAAGACCTAATTATGGTGAAAGGGTGGTTCGACAAAATGTCTCTAACTATAAACTTTGAAAAGACAAATTACATTTTAACGACGCCATTTCCTTCGAATAGCATGCTGAAGCTAAGATTAAAATTAATTTCTTCACCTGGCAACAAAATGAAAAACAAAAAGTCAACAATCTAATGCCCTAATAATTTTAATTTAATTTAATTTAATTTTATTTTTAACAAGTGAATGGTGACCACTTGATGCATTCCCATTTTATTTCTTTCTTTCTTTCTTTCTTTTTATTATTGGCTCTGCCCTGAGGGGCAATTCTGCCAGCACATTACCCATTTTATTTGAAATGACATAGTCTCATTTTGACAACCCCCTTTTTTAGAATAATAAGTTCATTTAATTTCATTAACAAATATTCAATCCACCATAACATTAAGCATGTCCCCTAGCTAATTTAGTTTCACTGAAAAGAGAATGAATTGATATGTTACAATTCTTCTTTTTCAACACGTTTTGACTTCAACATTTCTTAAATCACTCGACTATGATTAAGGTCCTTAATTCTACTTGCGTATAAATCAACCCCTACCTTCACATGGAGATACATCGTTCTTATACTAAACTCCTGTCGATTCCAAAAGTTGCATAATCTGCATTATATTGTATTGTATTATTGAATCACCTCTCTGCTCCCCCAACTGTTTTAACTTCTTTTCATATAAAAATCTCTTAAATGGTTAGTTGCTGAGGATGACTTTCTCTAAAGCCGAAACTAGTACAACACATGCATTAAGAAATTTAATTTAATTCATCGTCATTTTATGTATTTTTATAACTCTTGTTTTCTACCCTAGAGGGGCAAATAAAGTTATTTGGTGGTAAAGACAGACCTTTATTTCTAATGAAATAAATGTTTATCAAAACCAACAGAATATTTGCATTAAAGAAACCGATCATATTAGATATCTAGGAGTAGAAGTAGACAAATATTTAAAATGGGACAAACACATAAATATATTAATTAAAAAATTACGGTCAATATTATACAAATTTAAAACATTAGGATCCATTATTTGCTTAAAACATTTAAAAATTTTATACTATTCCCTGGTGTACTCAGTACTTCAGTACGGTATGTGTGTTTGGGGCTCTGCATATAAGACCCATTTGGTCAAACTTACAATTGTACAAAAACTTTTTATAAAGAATATGTTTAAGAAAAAAAGAGACTATCCTAGCGATGCGCTATTTTCTGTTTTAAAATTCTTAATCAACAGCACAAAAATAAGAATCAACTACAAAAAATTACTCATGAACATTATACTAGATATAAAATCAATAAACAGACTAAAACTCATCAAGATAAAAAAACAATTGGTCAAAGATCGTTCTACTTTTTAGCTCCGCATATTTATGTGCATATTCCTGAAGATATAAGGAATGAAAACCGAAAAATAAAATTTAAAAATCTCCTAAAGCCTTGGATCTTGTCCCTACCTAGGATTAAAGCACGTCAATTTATAGACCTAACTTAAATTTTCATTTTTTTTTTGTTTTGCAGTGATATTTTGGAATCATTATTTATTATCTATTTTGTAATTATATAATAAGAGCTAAATTACTATTAATATTTGTCATCACTAATTCTTCGTACCCACTCTTGTAACTAGACCTGCGATTATTTTAATTAATAATTTCTCTTAATATGGTTTATAGGTGGCTGGGCGCATATATAGGCATTAGGTTTCCGTTTTTGATATATATTTTCAATACTTTTTTGTTAAACATTATGCTTTTCTCGGTGGTAGCTCTAGATATCCTAAAAATTTGTAGAAGCATATTTTGATATTTTAGGTTTTTAATGCATTAGAGATGTAAATAAATTAAGAATAATCCACACACTAGCCTTAAATGGCTTTAGTGGCTTTCTCCATTTGTTTCCATCCCGATAGGTAATCATATTTTTTGTTGTAAAAATTTTTTTTTGTGGAAATAAATATTATTATATTATTATATTAATCAAAGGTTATACTTAAAGGTATATAAAATCAAAGGTACACCTATACACCACTACAAATTGAAACCGAAGATATTATTGCAATCCAAACTTAATCTTAAAAGATGTGATAATTTGAAACAATAATTCTCAAATATCATTTTTCTAAAAACTTTATAGTAAGGGTGCTTTACACTTGTAAAAAATTTGAATTTTTAACTCTTTGGACACTCTGTATAAATTTTGTTTTCATCGACAATCGTATGTTTTTAACAAGTAAAAATTTTTTATAAAGAATGACTTTTCCTCGGAAAATGAAATTTTTGGAATTTTGGTCCGTTGGTCCTCCTGTATAAACACAAAAGAAATCATAGGCATCGTAACTATAGATCCGACACGCCATTCATAAATACTATAAAATTGTGATGACAAAATCGTTTGTGGGCGAGACGCTGTGAGGAGCTAGGTGGGGCCGAGAGTGGGGATTACGCTGACTTTACATATGCATGCGACAAAACTCCAGGAAAACAACATCCGCTATGCCGAGTATTGTCGAGTCGATGCGGATGGCCACAAAAATTATGAAATCTGGGCGGATCCGTTATTGCTGCGTTGGCACACTACAGATTTTTTACAAGGTTTTAGGCAATGTTATATATTTCCCACATCATAGAAGTTAATACTTTTAACAGAGTAAGCCGAGAAAACTACGTTTTCTGTGGCGTAAGTCTGGCAATCCAAGTGGAGGGGAGCAGCTTGTATGTTGATTTACTTTACACTGGAATACAATGAGGACATCACGTTTATTTGTTATTGTTCGGTCTAATAGTTACGATGTCTATGAAAGAAATCAATAAATACGAAATTATTTAAAACTATTAGTACAATTGGTTGTTAAAATGTATTCATCCCTTTCTTGCGTGATATGTACACGGTTACTCAATTTAATTCCTTGCAGAGGCAATACTTTGAATGACATTTTTTGCACTTAATAACAATGCTTTTAAAGGTCCTGACACGAAGTTCTCCAGTAGAATAATGGTTCGTTTATTTAATTCATTTCAGGTCCCAAGTTGCACTGAAAATCGTGAGCACTTAATTAAATTATTGCATCAAAAGAATATCACTCGTAAATGTCCGATCGTATCGATTCCAATTGAAAGAAAGAAAAAGTGGATTTTAGAAAATTGTAGAAGAGAATGGACTGAACCAACTAAATTTCGTCCAGAGTTTTATGAAATCTGGACATCAGGTAAACGCATAAATCATTTATGTTAATTTCTATAAATCATATTAGAGCGGTATGCCGTATAAGTCCCATGTTAGTGTCGGAGCAGTGTTCTTAGAGGCCGCTTATTAATTACGTAAAGACGATTTTGATTATTTTTGTTGTCTTCGAGCTTGTTACCTAGAATAGGTCTAACTATTCTATTTCTTTTATGTACAGCTAACGACATATAAATTCATATACTCCACCCATACAGAACCCAATTACAACGTAAAACGGGTTTCTCACCTTGCTGCTTATACCTGGATAGAACACCAGCTATATACATAGCTGTAAATAATTGTATGTACGATTTTGTACCATAGGGTGAACAGCACTTTAAGGTAACGATATGGACTTTGTGCTAAATTAAATTGAATAAATAGGGTATATGCTATTTTTACATTTTCATACAAAACAGGAAACCGTACTTTATATTTTTTGATACCTGTTTTTTAAAAACAATGTTGCAAAAAATATTTAAATTCGTTAATTTGTATTTTTGGGCATTTGCTAGTTATTGGCACACTAATTTTACTAATTGTTGGCACCCCTAAAATTACGGAGGTCAAAAAGGAAAGGTAGGTAGATAGGTACCTCGTTAGGTATTAATAAATATTTTAGCAATTTATTAGATATCTTAAATAGTGCTTCATAAAACAAAAACATAGGTACATATATTTTACTTATGAAACTACAGTGAAGCTTTGGTTATTAATGGGAACGTAACGACTTAAAATTAAGTAAAGAATTTAAAAAAAAAATCAAGTGTGTTTTGCAAAATACAGGTTGTGCATATAAAATTTTCTTTGTAAATTTCTTGTTTCTTTAAACGTTTTACGTGATAACACCTCTTACATGAGCAACATCTAATTCCAACAGTGGTAACACTAAACGATCGATCACATATTCACTAATTTACAATGCAATGCTCCAGTGCTGTGTGATACTTTAATTTCTGATCATAAAATACTGTTATTTAAGTCTGATACTCTTACAAATAATCACAGCCCCAAAGAATTGCTTATAAAAAGACACTTTAGCAAACATAACATTAGCACATTCTGCAATCAGCTAAGGAGTGAAAGATGGAATGAGGTCTATACGGAAAATAACTTTAATGTCAAGTTTGATTCTTTTTACAATACCTACTTACATTATTTTAACTCATCTTTTCCGCTGTCAAAATCTTCATCAATGAACCAAAGCAAATCATGGGTTAATCATGAAATAAAAATCTCTAGCGAAAACTTAAAAAATCTTTTTTATTTACAAAAACAATGTGAAGGATTAAGAGTCAATTACAAAAGGGCAAGAAAGGACCACTATGCACTGATTAGAAACCGCAAGAAAGAGTTTTACAGTAACTTGATATTTAACGGCGATATGAGTAGCCAAAGCAGGGTCACCTGGAAAGTTATATCGCAACTAAACGGAACAAACCGGGCTGACAAAAATATAAAATTAAAAATTAATGATGAGTTAACTGAAGATCCTACTCTCATTGCTAACGAATTTAATAGATTCTTCATAAACGCCCCTCTTGAGGTTATAGCGGGTATCCCCAGACACGATCCTGGACATAATCGTGCTAATGTTCCAAAGTCGACTGTCGACCACAGCATGGGATTTGTTCCGTTTAGTGAACCAGAGATTTTAACGATTGTAAATAATAAAATTAAAAATAAAATGTCTTCGGGTCCAGATGATATACCTGTAGGGTTATTTAAAAAATTTTCCAATTTATGATTCCAATATTAACTCACCTAATTAATTGCTCAATAGATTCTTCAACATTTCCCGAAAGGCTGAAGACCAGTAAAATTGTACCAATTTTCAAAAAGAGTGATCGAGCGTTGGCCGAAAATTATAGACCTGTGGCACTTTCGTCATGTTTCTCAAAAATATTTGAACAGTGTATGCTGTCCCGATTGATGGATTACCTGAACAAAAATAAAATTTTGGTCGAAAATCAGCATGGCTTTAGGTCATCGCATTCCACGATTACAGCGATAGATGTTTTTTATAGGAGGATCATCGATGTGTTGGAGGCGGGTGAGTGTCCTGCTGGGCTCTTTTGCGATCTTAGCAGGGCTTTTGACTGCGTCAGACACGATCTTCTTTTAAGTAAGCTTGAGGGGTATGGTATTAGAGGAACCTTGCTCGAATGGTTTCGATCATTTCTCTCATACAGAACACAATTTGTCGAGATAGCTCATGTTCTGGGTAATACTAAATCAACCTTTCAATCCACAAAGACCAGCGTGGGGATAGGAGTACCACAGGGGTCAATTCTGGCACCTGTCCTGTTCCTGCTCTACATCAACGATCTGCCTCGTTGCCTCAAGGATTGTTTTGTCACGATATTCGCCGACGATACATCGGCGCTGGTTTCAGATAAACAGGAAACCCTGGTGGAGGAAAAATCAAATGCTCTACTTCGGGATCTGGCAGCTTGGTTTAGCCTCAACTCACTATATTCAAACATCGATAAAACTTGTTATTTGCGATTTCACTGTCACCAAAATCGTAATAACTTGGATCTTGACGTGGCTATGGACGAGGTTGGTCTGACTAGAAGTACCTCCACAAAGTTTTTAGGACTGACGATTGACGACACCCTAACATGGAATCAGCACTGCGCCACCCTTATTCCCAAAATCAATTCGGCCTGCTTCCAGATTAGAAATCTTAAGCGGGTTTTTGGTGTTGATGAGTTAAGGATGTTCTACTTTGCACAGATCGAATCTCGTTTATCCTATGGTATACTTTTTTGGGGGGCTAGCTCTATGATGGGTTCAGTTTTCGTGTCACAGAAGCGCGTCATTAGAAGTATGGCTGGCGTTGGGGGACGGCGGTCTTGCCGGGGTCTGTTCACGCAATATGGCATACTTACGGTCCTCGGACTGTATATCCACAAGTTACTTATATACACGTTTATGAACAGAGCGAGCATTAATACAAATAGTTCATTTCACTTATATCCTACTCGTTTTAAGGACAGATTGTTAATGCCTCAGCGTCGTCTCTGTGTGACTGATAAATCTCCATTTGTTATGGGAATAAATGTATTTAACAGACTTCCCAATAATTTAAAATCAATTACATCCTTAAATAAGTTTAAGGCAAAGACCAGGCAGTATCTCATTGACAAGTGCATTTATAACCTCAATAAATTTTGATTGATTTGAGCTGTACACGATTTATTGTTTTCTGTTTTTGTATTTAATGTGATATTGTATTTTATTCTTCGTTGTTTTTGTTCTATTTATTTTACTTATAGTGTACCTTTTCTATTGACATGTCCTATAATACTATATGTATTCGACTGGATAAATAAATTATTTTATTTTTTATTTTTATTTTAATATTGTAGGTACATATAAAACATAAGCAATTTTTTACTACTATATTATTTGTTGGCGTTTCTTTTTCTGGTGATATATTATTACCGGACATTGTTGTTGAGTTCGCCTCGTCAGGTTCATCAGCAAATAGGTTTCTTATGTGACTATTAGTAGTCAACAGTTCTTGAGGTTTTATTTCAAAAATATTTTCTGTTTTGACGTCTCGTTCAAGAAAATTTTTATACCTATTTTTTTCTATGCTTGCAATACCAGGCATATTTAACCTTTTCTGATTGACTGGTTGTGAGCGTGTTGTATGTTCTATGTCCTTCTTTTTCTTCGTTTTTTTTTTCGGGTTGTTTATTCAGTAACTTGCTTTCAGCTCTATTTTTCCTTTTTAATTGATTTTCTTTCTTTTTTTCTTTCTTTTTCATTCTTTATATCCTCTTTTTCCTGGAGATGTTTCTTATACTCAGATGAAATCAAAACATATGATACTCTCTGTGAATTCCTCTTTCCTGTCCTTTGAGGAGTTTTTGTTAGGTATCCCGTTTTATTGCTCTTTTGTTCATCCCCATTATATACCCTGCTGGGATCACTTAAAATACGGAAATGTCCTTTTGACTTTAAATATGCTTTAATGTCCGCGAACCATTTTCGAATATCGTTTTCAGAAAGGTTTGATGACGCTGCTGTAACGGCCTCTGGAGTTCTACTACTTAAAATAGGATGACGAAGCAAAAATGAGTTATACCAGTGCTCACCTAAAAATAAAGTTTATGGTGAACATGGTGCTCATACTAAGGGATTTTTGAAGTTTTTATAGTGTGTTTAAGATATGCTAGGTAAAAATACCAAAGATAAATATAACTTACCTGGCATATTATTTTTTAAAGGATTAGGTCGTTGATTGGCATCCATGAATTCTTTCACCTAAAGTTGAAGATCAATTTTTCTTTTAGGAGACCCTTTTCGTTGATTTTAAATAATCCACTCAACAAGCTGATGTTCTTCTTCATTGGTTAAGTAAGTGTTAGGACCGTGCCTTACTTTAGAGAATAATTTGAACTTAATCTAAACTGCAACGTCGATCTAGGGATTCCATATTTTTTTTGCTACATTTTTTTTTGCAGTTCCATTTTTAATTTCACTAAGAGTCTTTTGAACTGTTTTCTCGCTACACTTTTTTGGTCCATTTTTTTGCTTTATTTTTACCATCTAAAAATTGTTTATCATATTTTTATAAACCACTAGTTTATTTTTTAACAAAATTATTTAAATTAATATTAAGAAAACCATAGCAAAAACTTAAATGAACACACGTTTTTACCAAAAAAAGATTAAGAAATTTGAGTGCCAATAATTGGGCAATCAAATCTTACTAATTACACCAATAGTTGGCATGGGTGCCAACAAATAGAAACCGAGCAATTTACATACCCAATAATTGGCACAAAATAAATATAATTAAAATGTTAGGTTATAATGGTTAACATCATTTCTTAGCTTTAAGACAATGTTTATCTACAATATACAATAGCTACATACCTCAATTTTTCTGTTTAAAGTTAAAAAATATCATATAATTACCAAGAACATTCTTACCTTTACGCTAATTTTACAGGGCTTTCAGGATATCGAACGACACTTTTCAACGCGAGAACTGGCGCCAAAATTGCACAAACGGCGTAACGGTCAGCAAATATTAGGCAGGGTTGTCGCTATTACTCTGATATCCTATATTTTGGCTTTATTTTAGCAAGATTTTTTTGATTAACAAAAACTTAGAGAAGTGCCAATAATTGGTTGAGTGACAACGATTGGGTAGTTTACCCTAACTAATGATGGATATTTCTAAATATTTTTGTCTTTAAATTACAGCCACGAAATTATAAAATTATAAAACAATACCAGGAAAACAACAAAGTATAAAGCCAAAAGGGTAAATTAATTAACAAACAACAAACAAAATACTAATATTTAATTGCTGCGCCATTGGATTCTAACACTAATCGTAATCTTCTTGGCATTGACAAAATAATACTTCTGGTCTAATCCGGAGTTAGCCCTTCCCAAATTTCTTCTATTTTATCAAGTAACTCTATTTCATTCTGAGGTTTAAAATTTATTCTATACATTTCTTTTACCATCAATCCCCAAACATTTTCAATTGGATTTAAATCAGGACTTCTTGAGCACCAAGGCAGACATGATACGTTGTTTTCTCTAAATCAGTTACCTACATTTCTTGCAGTATGCACAGCACAGGGCAGTTATCCTGCTGAAATATAAAGTTATTTCCTTCAATAACTATCGCGGCAGAAGTAACAAAAACATTTTCCTAAATCTGAAGATATATATTACTGTTTAATGTTCCACCAATATTCCAGCATACACCTGCACCGTAAACACTATCCATGCCCACACATTAACCGAGCACGTCCACTGGTTTGCTTTTTTTGAGTATACTTCTCATCATATCAGGAATTTGGTGGTCTATATACTCGAATCCTTCCATTATATGTAGACTGAAAAGTTTTCTCGTCGGAAAAGATAATATTTTGCCAAAAAAAATCATTTTCTGGTAAATATTGCATAGCAAAACCAATTCTTTGTTCCTTATCACTATTTTTTAAAAACGGTTCGGATGCAGCTGCTCGATTTCTTAATTCGGAACATTGTCTTACTGGGCGTTGCGCAGTTCTAGATGAAGCCGGGAACCCTGTTCTGTGCATAGCGGATACTGCAGTTTCAAATGAATTGTGCCTTAAATACTCTACCAAATTTCGGTTATCTTCATTTGATGATTTTCTATTATTTAAACCTGACCCAACAGACCTTTTAAGTGTTTGATGATAGCGCCATTTTTTTACAATTTCTTGAACAGTACTTCTAGGTACTCTAAAATGATCAGCTATTCTTCCATAAGACCACCCTACTTCTTCTAAACATATTATTCTTGCTTTTTCGATAACACTTAAATGAGGCATTTCTTCAATCAAATAAGATGATGACAATACTTTGACAGATATCATGATAACAATTAGCACGTTACAAAGGTATTAAAGGTAAAAAAAGTTGCATTTACAGTGTCACAGTTTAGTGTACGAAATTAAATGTCGTCAACTGCACATACACGTTCCTCTGATGCACATTTCATATTATATTAGACGAAATATTTCCTTGTCTGTCCCGAAGTAAAGAGCGGAGACATCTGCCAGACTCTCTATTCTACCAAAGAGTAAGGTGAGGTTACTCCTTGATTCTACCGCACACATGGACAGCCGGGTGGCCATTCGAAAACGAAACAAAGTCAATTTTGGGCACCCCAGGTTTAAGAAAAAAACGCTTGGACCCGTCGATTTGTGATTATAGGGTGAAACATTTTTTTGGCATTTTCGCCCCCTGAAAGTCAAACCCCTAGCGAGGGCGACAACTACTCACAAAATTTGAAATGGAATGCGGGTCGAGTGATACTTTGTTTTAGAGGTATTTTTATGTAGAGTATAACCCCAGAGTTTAACATCGCTACTATGTACCTATCCTGTACAGTGGCTCACCAAAAGTGCAGAAACAGGTTGTCTTTACTGTATATCTTGAAGCATCTGTGGGGTGATTTGACGACATTCATTAATTATCCGTTGTTGTAGGTGTTCCAAAGATGTTGACTGGGTAACATAAATTTCAGCTTTTAAGTGGCCCTATAAAGAAAATCTAACGAGCTTAGATCCGGAGAACGTGGGGGCCACACTTAATACTTCCTCTCCTTCCAATCCATTGTCCTGGAAACATTCGGTCCAAATAGTGACGAGCAGTGAGTATAAAGTGGGGTGGCGCCCATCTTGTTGGAATATTAAGGAGTTTTTCATGTATTGATCGTCATTCTCAATCATTTCTACTAACGCTGGATATACCGCGTGTCCAGAAAAGTTCTAGATATATGGGAATTTTCTTTATTGTTGATTTTACAAAATCAAGTTATTCTCTATAAAAAGTTCTGCTTGATGCGCAAATATTGACATATCAAAACTTAAGGTATCATGTATGGGCGGCAAAAAAATATAGAAACACAGAATTGCGTTAAGAGGGAAGTACCCTCAATTTTTATTTTAGAGCAAATTGTTATAAGAAAACTTTACTAAGGACGACAAAACGTGGTCAGATACAATTGTTCGTTGGAATATTTTAATTTACAGGGTACCATCAAAAACACGTTGAGCATTCATTACTTCTTGTTGGAAGCCAATTACGTAAGAAAATCTAACCTATCTACCTATCAGGAATATTGAAAACATTTAATTTTACTTAGAGCAAAAATAAATTGTGAATGTGAATAATAAACAATATTCTAGCAATTACATGATAAAAGTAATCCAAAAACAGATAGTTTAAAGTGAAAAATTATGTCTCCACATGCCCCCCTTCTTTTTCCATGCAAACTATAGTAGGTACGCCTTGCAATTTCTCTTACTGTCGCCCGTATCATATCGGGAGTGATTTCTTTGACACAGTTTGTTATTACTGCTTCAAGATGGTCAATATCCTAAAAAGTCTATGCCCATACACCATTTCTTTTAATCGGCCCCATAAAAAAAGTCCAGGGGTGTGATGTCAGGCGTCCTGGCTGGCCAAGGAATATTTGAACGTCTGCCTATCCAACGGTGCGGAAATACTTCATTCAAATACCCAGTTATTGTGTTAGTACTATGCCATAGGGCTTTATCATGTTGATACCAAATTGTACGTCTTATTTATTTAGTGGCAGTTCGTCAAGAAATTGAGACAACTGATTCCGTAAGAAGTCCCGGTAAATGGCAGCATTTATATTTTGTCGGAAAAAGTATACTCATTAAAAATGCCACACCAAACATTGGTTTTAAATGAATATTGATTACAGCATTCGATTATAAAATTTGGATTGTTGTCACTCCACTACCGACAATTTTGGGAGCATATCACGCCGTTAAAAATAAACATGGCTTCATCTGTAAATATTATTTTTCTTGCAAAAAAAGGATCATCTTCACACTCGCCTTGGAACCACGCGCAAAATAGGAAACGGGATTCAAAATCTCTAGAAAGAAACGTGTGAATGTATTTCGGTTTATATGGATGAAATTTATTTATTTTTAAAATATTACTAGCAGTAGACTTTTTGACGTCAACTGGAATAGTTTTTGACAATTTTCTTAAAGAGGTTTTCGGGTCTTCGATAACCGCTTGCATTACATTGAGTTGCTTTTCTTCTGTTGTGAACCATTTGTTGTGTTGTTTCTTAAATACATTTTCGACGGAACCAGTAGCTTTAAATTTATTCATTACGTTTGCTATAGTGGCGTTACATACCATTTCGTCAGGGTGTCTAGTATTAAATATGGGTGCGGCTTCCCTAATAGGTTTATAGTGATCTCCGACGATAAGTACAATTTCTATTTTCTCCTGCAGTGTTGACTTTACATATGACGAAACTAACAAAAACTCTTGTTAATAACTCGAAAAATAGTAAATGATTTTTGACGAACATGTCAATATTCGTTACTATGGGGTTGCATATAGTTGTTGCAAAATTGTTGCAGGTAACTGTTAAAGAAATAAAATTAAAAAAAAAATTCCAAAGGCTTTTTGATGGCACCCTGTAAATTAAAATATTTCAACGAAAAATTGTATTTGACCACGTTTTCTAGTCCTTAGTAAAGTTTTCTAATAACAATTTGTTCTAAAATAAAAATTGAGGTTACTTCTCTCTTAACCTAATTCTGTGTTTCTATATTTTCTTGCCGCCCTGTACATGATATCTTAAGTTTTGATATGTCAATATTATTTGCGCATCAATCAGAACTTTTTATAAAGAATAACTTTTTTCGTTAAATCAACAACAATGAAAATTCTCATATGTCTAGAACTTTTCTGGCACGCTGTATGTCGTTTTGTAATTGATTCCAGTTACATTTCGCCTCTTAAATTGCCAGGTAAAAAAAAGGGGTCTATTTTTCGGTTACGAAAAATGCCAGCCCAAACATTTAGTTTTTTCGGATGTTGCGTATGCACGCTCGTATGCACGTCACGAAATATTCTGGGATTTGAATCAGACCAATAACGACAGTTGTGACGATTTACAGTACCGTTTAGGAAAAAGAGCATTCGTCAGAAAAACATACGTTCAAAAGGAAGTTCCGATCATTTATTGTCTCTTCATTCATAATTTCACAAAAATGCAATCGCCTATCAAATTCGTATTCGTTAAGTTCTTGTACCAGATGTATTTTATAAGGATGAAACTTGCGTTTTTTTAATATCGTTTGAATGCTGCTTCTTTTAACACCAGATGCTGTCACCAGCTTTCTTGTACTCAGTGTGGGATCTTGAACAAAATGCCCTGAAATCGCCACCTCTGTAGCTTCATTTACTACTGAATTTTCCACTTTACGCTTCTTGTTAGCTGCTAACCCCGTTTTCCGAAATTGTTGCACCAATTCCAAAATGTGCTTTCGATGGACTTGTCGATTTTGAAAATGATGGTTAAACAGTTGGGCAGTTCTATTAGCACATTTATCGTTCTCAAAAATTATGAAATTATTTGCACCTTTTTAGCAATTGAGCTAATTAACTAAACCTTACTACTTTACCGCGGCCTAACTATTTATGCTATATCCAAATACGACATATCTAAAAGTGACAAGACGCATTATGATTTTTTTTCAAAGGCAACCCTCATCCATAACATATGAGTGAATTGCATTTGGCAAATTATAAAAATATTGCGTCATTACAGCCTGTTCAAAATGAAGTCGGCACTATTGTCAACTTTCTTATTATAAGAGATGCGACGTCGGTTAAATTAGTAAAGATTTTTATTTTTACGTACTGATTATTATGGCGGTGACAAAAAAAAATTGAATTAAAATCACGTGATATTAACAAAAACATATTTTTCTTTAATGAAATGGGGTATTTTTGCTATCACAAAAACAAAATTAATAATTTTTGATTAATAACTTATAATTTTATTTTTTATAGTAATGAATTACGTACATTTCGTACAAATTGATTTTAGTTGCCATTAACAAAAATAAAATATTATAACGTCAAATTTTTTTTTTATTTTTTTTTTATTTTTTTTTTATTTATTTTTTTTTTTAATAATAATTTATTATTGACCTCAAAACAGTTTACAATAAAACTGGCACCGAGGCCTATAAATTGTATGGTATAATTATTAACATTCAAATAAAGTTATTCCGAAAGGCAAACAAATGTAGTTTATATTTCTTTATCCTGCCACTTAAATGTCTATACTCTATTTTCCTTTATATATTTCTTAATATTGCACGTCAGTTTCTTGGTATTTCCATGGAGTATTCTTTGTGGAATCCTATTATATTCCTGTATACTTCTATATATTGGTGAGTCCTGTCCCTTTTTAGTTCTAGCATATGAATTTCTTAATTCATGGTTTGTTCTTGTGTTGTATGTGTAGAATTGTCTGTTATTTTGTAGTTTTACACTGGTTTTAAGTTTATTATTTTGTATATCATGTATTAGTTTGGTTTGTTCAAATACTTTCAATTGATTTATTTTCAGGTATGTCACTTTTTTATATATTTCCTCACTGGGCGTGTAGTAATTCATCCCGAATATCACTTTAATCGCTTTGTTTTGTAGTCTTTGGAGCTGATCCAACTGTCTAGTACATGTATTTCCCCAGCAGGGCATTAGGTATCGCATATGTGGCTCTATAAAACTGTTGTAGAGAAGCTGTCCAGATTTTTTATTGAGTTGGTGAGCACATCTTCTAATAGAGCCCAGCATAGGAACTATTTTGTTTATCACGGCATTTACGTGGTTTTTCCAGGATAGATTATCTGTGATAGTTAGTCCAAGGTATTTATATTCAGTAACTCTTTTGATATTTGTTTCATTAATTTTGATTTGGGGATTGCAGGGTGGTTTACTTTTCTGCCTAATAACTATAAATACTGTTTTCTGGACGTTTAAAGAAAGTTTATTGTAACACAATTATTGTAAATTAAGTGTTCAAACAAATCACCTTCTACTTCTACACACTTTCGAGCACATCTTAAAACTTTCCTCGTAGCCTTCAAAACTGTTCGCACATTAATGTTATTAATACTGTTAATAATATATTCTTGCAGTTCATCAACATTGTTGTACTGTTTGTTATAAATTTCGTTTTTTAAAAACCCCCAAAAATAAAAATCGATGGGAGTAAAATGTCTGGCGAACGTGGAGGCCATAAAATTGGTCCGCGTGTAGCTAACCAACGTTGTTTAAACAGTTCGGTAAGAAGATTGACAACAACAACATAGGTATTATGCCGCGGCGCACCATCTTGTTAAAAATATATTTCTTGCCGATCTGCTAAATTAATCTGATTCAAAAAGTCCTCCATTGTGTTTTCTATTAATTCTACATAGCGTTCGCCTGTCAGGGTACCTTCATAGAAAACAGGTCCAATTATTTTTGAACCGATAAGACCACCCCATACACCTAAGCTAAAATGCCTGTGTGGATTACAAGGTTGGTAACGCATAAGATTTTCGCGATTCCAGATATGCCGATTTTTTTTATTAAACATGCCCCTACTGCTGAAATTAGATTCGTCACTACACAAAATTTGGCGCAAAATATTTGGAGTCTTATTTACCGTATTAATAAGCCACTGATAAAATTCCATACGTCTTGCTTGGTCACCTGGCAATAAAGTCTGTGTTGGTCTATACTTGTAGGGTAGATACTTGTAATTTTTTAATATATTATGACTAGTTCCCAATCATAGTCCAAGATCTTGCACACAATCTCTTGTAGAGTTTTTGCGGAACGCTTCAAAATACGCCAACACATTTATTTCAGTGTCTTCGCTAATAATAAATACTTTCTTTGGCATTGACTTTTTATAAACTTTTTCATTGCATCTAAACTTTCTGTATAATATCAAAAAATATCTCCGATCAGGCATATTTCTTTCGGGGAATACTGTACGATATCGTTCTAAAGCACGTTCGCTATTTTTTTGCCACACCATGTGTGTTCCAAGGAGATCGCATTTTTCTAAATGTGGAAATACCATTTTATTCAAAAGATATTAAACTGAATTTACCACGACAGATTGAAAGATCTGTCAAAGGTATTTTTTTGCAAATTCGGTAAATGGCCACCTACGATAGTCAATGAAAAATTGCATCTAAAGGATACATGCATTTTTTTTGTGATGGCCGCCTGTCAAAGAGCTGTCGAGATAGGCCTTTAATATGGTACATGGCCGCCTGCGGTTATAAATTAAAAATTTCATTTAAATGTAAATATCTCTGTTATTATTGAGTTTAGCGATATGTAGTAAAAGAAAAATTAGATTTTCTTTTTGTATCAAATAATTATAGCAAAAATACCCCATTATATTAAAGAAAAATATATTTTTGTTAATATCACGTGATTCTGATGTTCAATTTTTTTTCGTCACCGCCATAATAATTAGCATATAAAAATACAAATCTTTACTAATTTAACCTACGTCGCATCTCTTATAATAAGAAAATTAGCAATAGTGCCGAACTTTATTTTGAACAGGCTATATGTCAAATTTGTGAACCTATTTATTTTTTGCCATTAAACTTGGCTTCTATGCGGAAAATCATTATAATATGTTTTATGTATTTTGTTTTTTTTTTTATATTATAGCCATAAGGAAAATCGCTAATCGGGCGAGACACTTAAAAAAATGTCCCTGTAAAATTTCCAAGCACAAATTTTACTTTATTACAAGCAAATTATTTTTTCTAGAGAATGAGTTTTTATCGAAAGATTAACGATGCTTATGAACATACTGTATAACAATTATTTTTAGGTAAAGGTTTAAGCGAATGCTCACTCATTGATTATGAAGCAATAACAGAAGAAGATAAAAAAATTGAAGAGATGGCCAAGATAGGTTGTACCTTAGTTGCTAGTCACAGGTCCACCTTGATTACTTTTATCATGATACCCGATGAACCAAAAATTGAAAGCCCTGAAAGTATACTGGCACTTGCTGGTATGTTGATCAGGTCAAATCAGAATCCACAATTAAAAGAACAAATGAATAAAATTATTAAATTCCATTGCACAAAAAATAAATATAGAAAAGTGAAAAAAAATGCAAAAAAAAGGATCTTCTAAAAATGCCCAGGATCCCGTAAAGGAGCTCATTAATAAATCCTGATACTAACAAGATCAGTTAAAATTTAATTGATAATATTATACTACTATTGGGTAACATAACATACTATTTCCTACGTTTGTTATAACAACTTGACTGTTTTTCACCATTATAAATGCATAAGGCACATCGCTTTTTGACATGTTAAGAAAAATGTGCTTTATGCATTTAAGATGGTGAAAAAAGTCGAGTATTTATAACGAGCGCAGAAAAAATACTATTTAGTATTTTACTCATTTTAATAAATGAAGTTTAATTGGACCAAAACTTTTTTTTTTGTAAACACGTTATTGGAAAAATTTGTTTGGACACATAGGCAGGTGACTTTACGTCACAAAAAAAAAATAAGTAAGCCATCTTTAAAAAATCGAAATGACAATATTTTCCAATTAGCAGCTAATCAAACTTCTATTTTTGCTTCTTATTTTCAATATACGGCAACTAATTTCTTTACCAATCTAATTGATGTTCGGCACAGAGACATAGCTTGGTGATTTATATTATTCTGTTACAAGAATGTTGCCCTACTAAGTCACCAGAGCGCACATTATCTGAAAACCATATTTTATTTTTGGCATATCTTTTTGTTTTGACAGATATTACAAAACCATAATAGTATATTAAAGTACATGTTTTATAAAGCATCATCTTATAGCACGCGTCCATGTTAAAAAACGAGCCGCTTGCGGCGAGTTTTTTAACGGGACAAGTGCTCTAACTGCTTTATAAAACACGTACTTTATACTATTTTTTCTATTTTGTATTTTCTTCAATAAGAAAATACATATTTAAAAAGAAAATCAACCCTTCAAATTTTGTAAATTTGTGTGTCTAAATTCTATGTTGGTAATACTCTAAATTTCTTTTTATCATAGTAGCCTTGACAATAAATAATATTTTCTTTGTGTCATTGTCACGAAATTTGTGATTTAATATTTCATAGAGTTGTTCATAATTATAATTAAAAAAATATGGAGCATGATAATCTAAGTTTAACTCCCCCTGAGTTAAGGGATATTGCTAATAAAACGATAAATCAACTTTTACCAGAGAAATCCCGAAAACTTTCTTTTCTCATGGATAACAATAACAGGAAACGTCAGACGTCAACAGAATAAAACATTTAAATATAACCAATGCCAACTTTTAAAAAATAAAATTCGGAGTTCGAAATGGATATATTTCGAACTCGCTAGCGCGTTCGAAATATCTATTTTTCGAGACAAAATTAGAAAAAATATATTATGTCGTTGGACAATGCATGCTTTTGAGCTTTTGCTATTGTCCATCCACATTTTAGGGTTAAGTCAACTCTCCGGTGTTGCTTCCTTTCGCCGCATTCTATAGCCTGACTGACGAACCGTTATACGGCGAAACGCATTATCATTAGATCAGTTTTTAAAATGAGTGCAAAACATCTAGTTACTATTTCAATCAAGTAGATGGCTTAGTGCCTGTATTTTGTCATGTTAAATCAGTTGTCCCAGTATCGAAACACATTTCTTCTACTGACGTTTTATAATAACCCCTTTTTGATTGTCGTTTTGATTTTTAAATAACCTCCATGCAGCTATTATGAATGGCATTAATACCATTGGAGCAACACCAAAGAAAATTGCTGAGTTCTTGGGGCTTCCCAAGCCAAATGAATATATAGGCCACTGCTTTCGAAGATCTTCAGCAACTTATTTAGCGGACTCTGGTGCGGATATATTGATGCTAAAGCGACATGGAGGTTGGCGGTCAAATGCCGTGGCTGAGGGGTATATAGACGATTCTTTAGAAAACACTGGAAGTCTGGAACATTTTGAGTTCCTGTACGTGATAAAAAATCTTTCATGGGTTATGTGTGCTGGACGTAATTGGGCGTACTTTTGGGACAATATTCAAAAAGTTGATGCCGTCAATAGAGCCTTTACTAATTACAAAGCTTCTTGCAACATTTGTTTTAGTGTTTGGAATGGTTATTTTAATTCAAGATTCGGAAATTTTGATATTATTTATCTTTAAATATGTTAGTTCTAATCTGCGATATGCTCCAGATATTTTCACAATAAGAATGACTTTGTCCAATAAATAGTTCTTATCGTTTCCTTCTTTGACAAATCTTTCTATTTGTTCCTTGGAAAAACTTTAGACTTTTTGGGCTTATACCCCGTAGATTTCCTTTTCAAAAATGCGATTAGGTTTGTAAATGTCTCTATATCAACATTTTTATTTAAATAAATCATCGCTCGAAGCATTGAGTAAGTACTCCACAAAGATGATGGCTTATAGGCATCGGATAATCGTGAAAAATATGCCAAAACGACTTTTTCTTTTTTTCTTCACACCAGTTTTTGAATTTTTCGTATGTGCCCTCATACAAACTTCTGGATTTGTGGGGAAAAAGGTTCACCATTGCTTCTTTTGCGGCAATTTCAATGTCTGAGTCTTTTAAATCACTCATTTTTACTGAATATTTGCCGCAGTTTTTGACAAAAAAATTGGTTCCAATTTTTTTTTGACAAGTGTCAATTTTTTTGACCTGAAAGGTGTAAATAAAACACAGGTAATAAGATGTTTGGTAAAATAAATTAAGTTTTTGATTATAAAACGTTCGTAGAAAAAATATTGTATACCATTCGTTAAGAAACAATGTCTTTTAGTCACTCTGACGTGTTATCCAACTGGGCTTCGCCTCGTAGTACAATATTCACGTCGCGTGCCTAAAAGACTCTTATTTCGTAACTTGTATAAACAGCTATTCTCACACCCTGTTTAACATCATTTGGCGTACTTTAAATGTCTTCTTCCGTATTCTCTGTTATCATATAAACTGGCTTAACGGTCTCACAGACTATCAGTTTGACCTTCAGGTCTGACTGAATAGTTTTCACTTATACGAGAAATGGATGGTGTGTGTCAATATTATCACTCAGGTTTAGACTGATTAGTCCGACTGAAGAACTAAATGACTATATTATGATTTCACTGAAGGCCAAACTGATGATCTGTGTGTCCCTTTAGATCTTTAGAAATTCTTATTAGTGAAATATTAACACGATTATCCAACACTTTCATATAATTGATACGACTTTAAAGCTGCTCGAAGCTCACTAGTGAGTTACAACTAAAGGGCGGAATATATGCACTTTAATTTAGCCAAAATATGCGCATATATATGCCTTGTTTGCCTTTAAAATATGCAGTTATATTCATTTTTTGACCAAATGTGCATACTATTTTTACTATTTTTTACTTTACCGGAAATGTTGTTATATTTAGTGGAAAACGTTTCAACAATACTAATTAAGTCTCTTAAACTTAAATATCTACTCTCTAACGAGGATGTTATGTCAGGTATAAAACTGAAATTAACCTTAATAAAAACACTCAGTGAAGTTCTAATTTCTTCTAAAATGGATTCGTATACTAAATGGACATTCTTCTTTCCAAGCGTGGATTCGTCAGGAATGGTTTGTTGACAATATTTTTGAAAGAATCCTCTAAATTGCGGATTTTGCAATTTTTTAAGGGCATGTTTGCTGCGACCAAAGCCTTGCATAAGTCTTCTTGAAAGATTTCCTTTTTAGCTTTCGATTTTTTGCCAAGATTTTGAAATGCGTATTTTAAACTCAGATTTCATTTTTTGTAACTTTGATTTATGCAGCGGTGTTTCCAAATGTTGATGATTGATTGATTTGGAACTTCTTTTCACACACAATAATTTTTGCACAAGCTTTACAGACTTTTTTCCCACTAAACTGTAACTCTGGAGAATTTTTAATCCACAAAGACGTTTTTGTCACTTTAGACATTTTGAACACAAACTTGAAATAAAATTACTAGTTTCACACTGAGAATACTGAAATTTTTCTACAAACTAAAACAGAAGTACGTATTGCAACCCGATATAAATGCAGTTTCTGAAGCAATAATAATAAGGCATTATTAAATGACAATAAATAACCCCTAACAATATACTTGCAAACCCCGAAAACCCCCAATAAATACCTTGTGTATAACCAAAATGTAAATATTAATTATTATATAATTATCTTCAGATTGAAAAATCCCTGAAACAAGTGCCGGACTGGACATTAAACCAACGAGTCTACAAGTTTTCATGACCGGGCGTTTTTAATTTTTTGATAACGCCGAAAACATAAAATATGCTCATAATATAATAATTTGGGGAAAATATGCATTTAATTATAAAATTGACAAAATATGCAATAAATGCGTATGCAGTGAGCTCAAAAAGGTTGGAATAAATTCGTTAAAAATTCAGGTGATTATTTCCTGGAAAAACGCTTGGACATGTCGATTATTATTTTTAATTGCGAATTTTTTGACATAAGAAATGTGTATACAGGTTGTCTTAAGAAGAACATATTATACCGTCAACATTAATTTTTTTAAACAGAACACCCAGTATATTATATTATTTTTAAATTCTACAATACATTCTAAACACTTTTTGTATAACATATCATATCTCTAAAATAAACGGTTTTCGATGTATTGACATTTTAATATTTTCTGAAAAAATGACATTTTTTCTGGTACGAAAACTACAATTAAAAATGAACTCTTTACATCTATTTAGTCTATAATATTTACATAGACTATATTAAATTTTATTTTAATAAATGTTGAAATTGACCGCCACCAACTTCCTGGCAATATGCAAGTCGATCTTTGAATTCTTCCAAAACGTTATGGATTACCTGGGGCTCTATTAATCTAACCTCATGCCTTGTTCGAGCTTTAAGTTCATCAATATTGTTAGGTCTGTTAAAGTATACTTTAGATTTTAAATAGCCCCAGAGAAAAAAATCTAGCGGGGTCAAATCTGGTGACCTTGCGGGTCATTCTATTGGACCCCGTAGACCAATCCACTTGCCAGGAAAGACTGATCCAAGTACTTACGCACCGGGCATGTGTTATGGGCTGGTGCTCCGTCTTGCTGGTACCATAAGTTATTGTTGGGAATGTCTGGCTCATCTGGATTTGGAAAGAGTACAGCAAGTGCCGGTATTAACTTAAAATCTAAAAATTCTAGATACAGTTCGCCATTTAACGTACCATCAAAAATGAAGAGAGCTAAAATCCGGTTATCAACAATTCCAGCCCAAATATTCACTTTTTGCGGGTATTGTGACTCCATGATCCAGTGCGGATTTTCCTTAGCCCAATATGGACAGTTTTGGCGATTCACATGCCCATTTAGAGTAAACGTTGCTTCATTAGAGAACACAATTCTTTTTAAAATTTGAGGATCTTTAATGTATCTGTTTATCATTATTTCGCAATATACTGTTCTTCTATCCGGGTCATCTTCATTAAGTTCATGAACCAACTGTACCCTATAGGGATGCCATTTATTTTTGTGTAAATAATTCAATACAGTTGCTTTACAAATATTATTTTCCGTGGCAAGACCGCGAGTAACACTATGGTGGTTTTCTTGGAGAGCTAAGAGGACATTTAACTGCACAACTTCTGAAATCCTAGGTCGACCTTGAATATAATTGTCTCTAACATGCTCCAAATCCCTATATTTTTTTACAATTTTACTAACAACAGATTGAGATAGTAGTGCTCGGTTTGGGTACTTATTGTTAAATGACTCACACACTTATGTTTGGGTTCGCATCCTATCTCCATATATAGCCAAGCATCATTAGTACCTCCTATCTTTTTCACTTAACCGCGCCATTTTTACAGAATTACTTGAAGTTAGATAGATCTACACAATTTGAAGAATTGTCGACAAGAAGTAAATGTCTGTGTCAAAATAAATTAATTCAGGTAACAGGTTACAATAATAATAAAGAAATGCACAATTAAAACTAAAAATCCACGAATCTCAGCATTTTTTCAGAAAATAATAAAATGTCAATACATCGAAAACCGTTGATTTTGGAGATATGGTATGTCATACAAAAAGTATTTAGAATGTATCGTAGAATTTAAAAATAATATAATATACAGGATGTTCTATTTAAAAAAATTAATGTTGACGGTATTAATTCCATACAGGTTACTTTGGTACTTTTAAGAGGTAAGCTTCCTATAAGTTGCTTAAAGCGAGAGAGTAATTAATCATTATTGAACTATGTTCTTCTTGAGACAACCTGTATACACATTTCTTATATAAGAAAATAATAGTAATAATATTAATAATAATAGTCTTTATTAAGAATATAAATTAAAAATAATTACAATTCTTAGAGGGCGAAGTCTAGCTGATAAGCCTCAGCTGCTCAACATTAACCCTTTTTTTAAACAAAATTAAACTAGTTATAGTGTAATCTGACAATATATATATATATATATATAAAGAAGGGTAGTCGTTGCTGGACTAGTTAGGAACAACAAGTCTTTTTGTGGGGAAGCAGCAAATGAAAGTGCACTCTTTTAAGTTAAACCGAGCTTTCGGAAATGTTTATTTCCATCTTCAGGGTCTGAAAAAACAATTCGATGCAATATTAAAATGTATAAAATGCAAAGTCACAGATGGTTACTTACATCTTAGATGAGTTTGTTCATAGTTGATGTTATCGCATTGTTTTTCAGGAGATATATATACAGCATTACAAAAAATGAAGCTTCTAGTTTAGTTTAAACACAATAAAATTCATAGATGGTCTAACATAACAACAATAAATTAAAATTATTAAAAATTTTTTAAAATTTACAACGTACTACATCATGATGTCGACAGTTGAATATGTCAGATGACAATTAAATGAGGTTAGGGTGAGTTTGAAATTGAAAGTGGGTATTTCCTCTTCGGACGGAGGTTTGTATACGATGCACTCTCACTTGTAATTGAACGTTACTGCTGTATATATATATATATATATATATAGCGTAGCAAAATTGTGAGTTTTTAATGAATATGCATTGTTGGCATGCATACATAATGAGCAGTACAGAAAGTTTTAGTACCAAAAAATTGCCGCACGAGATGAAAATACTGACACTGACAATTATAAAAAATCGTGCGAACTATCCCTCAGCGTTAGGATTCGCCTGCTTCTCCAGCAGTGACTTTCTAATTAGGTTGCGAAATAACATTAAAGAGGGGCAGATCAAACGTCAGAATAAAGCACTTTAAAAGACCTTTCAAACAGGCTGTTACTTGATACCCCTTGTCATTTAAAATTTTTAAGGAGATGACCCCAGGGGCAGAGGGTAAAAGGGGGTGAAGTAGTTTTCGGTTAAAAAGTTGTCCCCTTTGGCAAATCTTTTGACGTGTCTCGGCGTTTTTTCTTTTAATTAGTGGTTTTCGATAAATCCGTGGTGGGAAGTTTTCAAATGAACACCCTGTATACGTCATTAGTAACTTATGGCTTTATCTCAAGAATTTTTTTGTAATAAAATATGGATACAAAGTAGAACAACAAGCTGAAAACAATCTGAAGCTAAACTACTAGAATACACAAACCTACCTAGGTATTAATATTTATGTTAAATTTTAATGTCAGTATTATTTAAATCTAAATTTTCGTATTAGTTGTTTCTACACATATGCGTAGAGAATGGATTGTATCTTTGTCCATGCTAAGAGCTTGATGATACTATCAATGTATTTTTCTAGCAATTTCGATTTAATTGGGTATCGAGTCTTCTATGTAACCCTCAGCAACAGCTAATGACTTCCATCCACCATGGAATTTGAGGTTAATACTGCCAACTCCGGCACTTGCTAGAAGACTCGCTGAATAATTCGATAAATTTCGCAACAATATTGGGAATTTTTAACAACCCATTAGTGCCAATATACTGGTTTGTGCGTTTACGTTTATGGCAATTAAAAAAAATCTTTTCCATTGCACATTTTTTGGTCTTAGTTAAATATGTTTAGTAATTAAATCGACAGGGTTTACTGAAAATCCGTTTTAATACGGTGAAGTTTCTTGGTTTGCCTGTCTTTGTTTCTGGAATCCTTACACGCCGGTAGTGTCCTTTGCCCTGCACGTTGTACATGCTTAAGTTAGTTAAGTCTTCACAACAAGCAACGGAAAGTCCTAGATATAATACCCCCTTCAATAAAAAAAATATTTTGCGTTTTAGTAAATTAAATAAAAGCAGCGAAATAAAAAAAAAACAAAAAGCACTAAAAAAATATTGTGTTTACTTACCCTAACAAAGACACAAATCAATATGTCAATCAACTATATAATATTTCGTTAAAAGATGCACAAACCACCATACCATGCCTTCCGAATAGCTGACCGATATTGACCGTTATTATTTATTTTATTTATTTGACGATTATCAAAATACCTACATGAGGGTCATGTAATACTGGATTATAACAACACATGAATAGTTGTTTATCCTGATCTCTCCGGTAATAGTAATAGGTATATTGAATATTGGTAATTAAACCTGTAATTACGTCAAAGGTTTATCAGACCCATTACTAAACTGACTGATTAAGATAACCAATAAATAATGCGACAGTAATTAAAACGTTTCGGAAAGCAGCTTCTCCGCAACCGCTCAGCGACTAAAAACCGTCCGTGCGCGCAAATATGCGCAAATATGCGCCTAATACGTTGTTCAATTGTACCAGTTCATGCTCAGTACTTTGAATATACGAACACTTTTAAGACAAATGGTTGAGCTAAAGCGATGTTAATGCTATCTGTGATCTTGCTCACCGCGTTTTCTATGTCCACCGAGTTGTGCATTGAAAGTGGTGGCATTTTTTACTAGATCATTGTCAGGGGTGTGTCACCAAAATACGAGAGTAGGACAACAAGCTTGTGATCCAGTTCATATCAAGGAGGCGGGAGGGTTTGACATATCTGCTAGTAACTTTTGGTTTTCTTATTTCAAGTTAAGACTTCATTAATAATCTCATAGGCATCGTAACTATAGATCCGACACGCCATTCATAAATGCTATAAAATTGTGATGCCAAAATCGTTTGTGGGCGAGACGCTGTGAGGAGCTAGGTGGGGCCGAGAGTGGGGATTACTTTACATATGCATGCGACAAAACTCCAGGAAAACAACATCCGCTATGCCGAGTATTGTCAAGTCGATGCGGATGGCCACGAAAATTATGAAATCTGGGCGGATCCGTTATTGCTGCGTTGCCATACTACAGATTTTTTACAAGGTTTTAGGCAATGTTGTATATTTCCCACGTCATGTTAATTTAGTTAATCATAGAAGTTAATACTTTTAACAGAGTAAGCCCAGAAAACTAAGTTTTCTGTGGCGTAAGTCTGGCAAACCAAGTGGAGAAGAGCAGCTTGTATGTTGATTTACTTTACACAGGAATACAATGATGACATCACGTTTATTTGTTATTGTTCGGTCTAATAGTTACGATGTCTATGAATAATCTCCGCTAATCGAATATTTTTAACAAATTTTAATGATTTAATTCGATATGTAATTAATTTAAGTCGATAATATCATTATTTTCGGTTAAAATTTTACAGAAACATTAAAAAGCTAGTGTTTTTTTGCAACAGTGATTTATTTTATGACAATGATGACAGTTCGCTTCTCATCTAGTCTTCTGACGCGTTTGTGATTTTTGTAACGACTTTTTTCTTTATGAAATGGGTTTAGTTTGATCTTGGAATCAATTAGTGGTGCTTTTTGGTAAGTTTATAGTGATATTTAAGTCCTTAGTTTATTTTTCATGAGCAAATAGGTTCCTTTTTGGGGTATTTTTTAGCTAAAACTTCGCTAAAACCATGTTTTGCGATTGATGATTTTTGGAAGTAAATTTATTGTAAGTATTATACTAAAGTAGGTATTTTATAGGTATATTTTTAGATTCACAACTTTATAATAATGATCATTTGAAGTGTGTTCGAGTAAAAAGGTTATTAATTAGTTCCTTTATTGTCAAAACTAGTGAGCCACTTCTGTTTACCTACCTTGCATGCAGTTAGATTATTATTACTTTTACATACGCCTACACAATCCCTTATGTTTAACAGCTTGAAGTAGCCTTTCTTTTTCTGTAGCTTGTAATTTCTAATAACTAATGTCTGTGAATCCATCAAAATACTGATATCACTTGCATAATATAGTCGGCTACTAAGTGAAATAAATACTTATAGGCACAAGAAAAAGATTTCTCCCAGCGTGTGTGTATAATATTTAGCAACACAGACACTCTGAATTTACGAATAAGGTACTTAGTCCTTCGATTCCTAAATATAACAGTATCCACCATTTAGGTTTATAAAAAGTTTAATTCAGTTGAGATGAATAATTTATTAAAGTATATTTTGCTTGCTCAAAGTCCGAATCAGGCCGTGACCCTTAATTGTACGAACTCTCAAAGCCTTGCTCTGTTTACAACCGTGCCATTGTCCATCCTTGCTATTTCCAGGGACAGAAATAAATTAACCATTCTAATCCCTTATTGTACCAGTCGAAATATATTTCTGTTTTATCTTTTGGTTTCTCCTACTATATACAGTCTCTATAAATCATGAAAACCCATAAATATAGCTGCAAGAAACTATCGAGAAGTAAATAATATCTTCCGACTCATTGTGCACGTTCTGCCATCGAGTTGCCACACAAGAACAAGAACGCAGAAAGAAAGATGATGAACCTGTTCCGGTGCGACGGTATAATGCTTCCCCTACTTACGTGACATATAGTTAAGGCGTAAATACAGGGTGACGTAGATACGATATAGCCGTGATACACAACGAGTTTAATGTTAAGAGATTCAAAACCAACATGAATCGTTTTCTGCGTTCAACCACTGCTTGCAGAGAGCTACAGGATTTATCCTGGAGTACTGTGTCTGATCATAAAAAAAAAACAGAAAAGAAAGCAGGCCAGATTACATACACTGGGTGGAATATTTGCATATGGGAAATTTTAAGTATTTTTTATTTGAGTCTCCTGTGGTTTTAGAAGAGGTAGTAAGAAAAACAAAATTCTTCGTGATGCGCAAGCTAAATAACGTCATAACTGAAAAAAACCGTCTTGCTCACCATGAAGAAATTGTCATATAAAGGTGAAAATTTTTTGGCATATTTCTCAACTATATGGACATCTTTCACCCCCAGGTGAATAATATGATAAACTGTCAAAAGATGACATTAAAACCCTTGATTTTAGGGTATCTCGGACATAACTATCACGAGATCAAATTAAATTCCAACAAACAATACAATAGAAAGTCTCTCACAGTTTTCTAACTGCTTTCCAATGAGCCCTGAAAACCCGCGCTTTGCCATCCAGATGGTTTATTAAATGGCGCAGTGGTAGTTCTTTGGCGTGGAACTGACACACGGACCATTTTAACGGTCTTCCTAGCTTTTCTTAGTCTAATGACATCGCTTTTCACGCCAGTATTCACCGCAGTTCTATCAAATCCAATTGCAACAATTCTTGATACATTAATTCTTTCGTGCATAATGTTGCAGAAAGGCAGACATGCTGCAATATTTAGGCCGGACCCGGAGATTGGTGCGTTGACCCCGGTTCCTTGATTATTGTAGTACAATAAAATTTTCTATCAACAAGTCTTGCTTTAAGGTCTTATCCTTTCTGCCATCAAAATATAAACCATAATTAATTTTATCATCGAGTAAGTCTTTGCTGCTTAACTCTCACCGACATCTTCTTTTAGCTCTTCTGATCATCATTCGATCAATTACATTTGAGATATCATCTTTTGCTACCAGGTCAATATCTTCCAGCACGTCGCTGACAGTAGCTGGAGCAGTGTTTTTTAACAACATCACAACAAATTTGTTTAAAAATGAAATAAATAAAATTTACAAATAACAAACAATTTAAAAAAATGAAAAATTATTTGGTTTTCATTTATAAGTGCTGCTTCAACGAAAATCGATCTGAACGCCCATCACTGGGTCTATGCCAACGATTAGGTCTTTTACCCTATTCCAAACGAGTTGCTGCTGACCTGGTTACTATAGATTAGAAGGTGGAAAATCTTGCTACAAAAACTTTTTCAAATATTTAAAAAGTTTAGTAACGAAGAATTTTGTCAAAAAAAACTTCGTGACTTTCTTTAAAACTTATGCTGACACTTACTATTTTTGCCATTATTTTCGTTTTAACTGCAACAAGTGCATACAAAAGACTTAGAAGTTTTAATACTTTGTTGCATTTTCCTCTAAAGTTCTTTTAATTTAAGTTTCTCCCCATTTTAAATAACTCTAACGCAATTCTTTTTATCTGATTTCCGCGACGCGACTAAATGAAAGAAAAATATTTTTGCACGAGTTTTATAAAAATTTTAATTGCTTTTCGCTTGTTAGGATTACTTCATCGGTCCGAATTAAGGAAACTTATGATTAAATCTTAAATGAAAAACAGCTTTGCAACTTTTCCCTGTTAAAAAGTTTTATACCTTGTGTAACAGGTTTATGTGCGTTCCTTTTTAACTTGCAAGAGAATAAACTTAGCCAACAAGGCTGGGCAAATTCAATTTTGTCTGTATATAGTTTGCAAAAAATAAAAAATACTCATCGGCCAAAACTTGTTTTTTATCTAGAGTGGTTCATATTTCTATTTCGTATTCGATATGGCTTTGGTCCCTAGGGGCAATTTTCCGGCTCATGCGGAGGTGAGTTGTCGGACTACAGATCCTTTTAAGACCACCGAATTCTCATATATAATTATTTCTCAAATAACAGTTGCCTCTCCAGATACGGCCTTTATAATCGTCGAAGATAACTGAGCGGACAGTAGGTATTTCAGTTAAAGGTACAGTTACACGATTCACGACAAGGTGCCCCCTCCCCTCAGCCAGATATATCCGGTTGATGTCAAAAATTCGATTTTCGTCACTGGAAGTTAACCTTCTTGTCGTCTTTCGACACCACTTTCCTAGTGCAATTCTACTCAAATTTTAGTTTGAATCGTTCAGAGTGAGATAAGCATTTCGGGTCGCTTCCTTCAACTGGCTTGAAGTTCCCATGAAATACCATGCACACGTTGCCCAGGTTTCGTATTGTATTGTATTGTATGTAATGGGGTCGTTCGGCCCTTTGGCCCTTCGCCACTTCGACCTAAAGAGATCTTTTGTGGATACCCTGCATCAGTTTTACCCCGTAAGATTCAAACTTTTCGCGTAGTTGTAAATTTTTCGGGGGGCTAATTTGCTTATTATATCTTCAGGTGTTAAGAGTACTCCCTCAAGATGAGTTAGCCGTTGGCGGGTTAGTGCTTTACATTCACACAGTATGTGTTCCGCAGTTTCGTTTGCATCATTGCAGAATCTGCACTTTTCGTCTTCGGTCTTTCCCGTTTTTTTGAGATGATATCTCCAAGGGCCGTGTCCCGTAAGGCAGTCGATGACAATTTTCAGTTCGTGTTTTTGTAGCTCCAGGAGCTTTTTAGTGAATTTAGGCGTGCACGAAATAAATTTCTTCGCCTGTCTTTGTCCTGGAGTATTTCTCCAAGAGGCCTCTTTTTGCCTTTTTTCCCATATGTTTAGTTCCTCTTTGAGGTGTCCTCTGGTTATGCTACAGAACGGTTCAGGTCCATAAAATGGTGCCTGTGCACCCTCTTTAGCAAGCGAGTCAGCTATTTCGTTGCCTTCCACTCCCTCATGCCCGAGCACCCACATCAAGGTGACCTTGTTGGCCGCCGCTAGTTGGTTGAGAGATTGTAGGCATTCCCAGACTAGTTTTGAGTTGATATTGTAAGACGCTAGAGCTTTTAGAGCTGCTTGGCTATCCGACATTATGTATATTGTTGCACCCCGTAGGCCTTTCCGGGCACATTCAGAGGCACATATGTCTATTGCATATATTTCTGCTTGGAAAATAGTTGGAGTCTGACCTAGGGGCCTGGAGATTCTACATCTGGGTCCAAAGACCCCAGCGCCGACCCCTTCTTCCATTTTTGATCCGTCTGTGAACCAGACGAGTGGGCCTTGTTTGAGCTGTGGCAATTTTTCTTTCACACTTTGGCGGTCCTGTATGACCACTTCAAAAGGGCGATGAAAGTTTCGTGCCACTATCATAGTGTCCATTGGTTTGGTCATAGCCTCTATCTGTATTTGTAGCAGGATTTTGAGGTGACCAGTCAGGTTTCCTGACTTCATATTTTGTGTCCGGGTTACTCTGTGTGCGCTTAATAGCGCTTCTTTCCGTACGCACAGGTGCAGTGGAAGAAGGCTCAGCATTGCTTCCAGAGCTGCCGTGGGGCATGTTCTCATTGCCCCTGTGATTCCCAGACAAGCAAGTCTCTGTACTTTTTGCAGTTTGCGTTGTGTCGTCTTTTCCTCTGTTTTTGTCCACCATATCAGTGAAGCATATGTTACTATAGGTTTTACGACAGTAGTGTATGACCAGTGAGTCATGTGGGGTCTTAGTCCCCATGTTTTACCAAATAGCCTATTACATGCTAGTAGGGCCGCTGTGGCTCTTTTGGTAGTCCTTTCTAAGTGTGGGTTCCAGTTAAGTTTTTGGTCAAGGATCACTCCCAAGTACTTAACTTCTTTTGAGAATTCGATCCTAGTCCCGTTTAGTATAGGCGCTGAGAGGTTAACCTTCCGCCTTTTAGTGAAAGGGACCACGATCGTCTTACTCGGGTTGACATTTAGTCCTTCCCATGCACACCAATTTTTTGTGATGTTTAGGGCAGTCTGCATTTGGGCGGATATTATGCCGTTATGCTTACCCTTGATGTTTATTACTAGGTCATCTGCGTAACCTTGAACATCGACACCATGTTTTGTCAGTTTTACCAGGAGTTCATCTACAACGAGGGACCATAGTAGGGGAGATATTACTCCACCTTGTGGGCACCCTTTTATTGCTTGGACCATTGCGGTCTCACTTCCTATGGTTGAACTGATTTTGCGGCTTTTTAGCATGGCTTTAATCCATTTAATCGTTATAGGCTCGATGCCTTTTAATTCTGCTGCCCTTTGTATGGATTCGTAGGAGGTATTGTCTAATGCTCCTTCGATGTCCAAGAAGGCACAGAGAGCAATTTCTTTTGCTGAGAATGTCTTTTCAATTTCTCTGACGAGAGTGTGTAGAGCATTTATTGTGGATTTTGCTGGTTGGTAAGCAAATTGTTTTGGATGAAGTGGAGTTTTAGAGAGAAATTCGCAGGTTTCGTAACTAGGACCTCCACCAACTAGCACAGATACAAGGATCCAAAAAACAATGAAGGTTAGAGAATGTTACAACAATATTAAAGTTTTAAACATAGGATTCACCGGCAAAATAGAATTTAAATTTACCGATAGTATCATAACGGCATTACCGGCATTATAGAAATCTTACAAACTGACTGACAAAATGCGCGGGAATATTTGAAAAAACATTATAATCCTTAAATAAATTTTAGTTTTGATTCGATTTGACTGTAACATTACAGTTGTATTTCAAAAGATATATGTTTGGTAGCTTGTGATAATTTCTAACCAGTTTAAAAATATATCTTCTGAAATACAATTATATTATAATGTTACAACCAAATTGAATCAAAACCTTAAAATTTATTACACATTAATTTTCATTACTGTTAATTGTGAAACAATGTCTACTGAATTATCATAATAAAAGAGAATATGACCAAAATATATTTATTTCGAATATTTAAATTAAAAAGGTACATACATATTATGATTTAAAAATACTATACACAACACTAAAGCCATGATATTTTTGAGACATAAGATTTTCTCACTGATAACTACAGCTAAGGATGCCTAGGGGTGTGGTAGACTGAAACAGAAAGAATAATTCTTTTCAATTAGGATATAGACGCAGTTACAATAGGTCACAAAGATTTTATATTTTGCCTAATAAGAGTGAGGAGAGAAACATTGGTCAACTAAATTGCATAGCAGGTGCAACTTAGTAATGCTTATATCAGCTATGCCCTCCCTGAGATGCATACATATAAAGATTTACACTCTCAAAGACTATATTCGAGGACACTGTATAGTCTACTGTATAACCCCATACTGTAAAAAAAGAAGTAAAACTATACTCTTTATGAAAGTAAACCAAACTAACCTAAACATAAGTACACTAAGGAATAGCGATAACGGTATATATATATACAATGTTTAACTGCAAAGTATTTGCCCTCTACCTAGACATAGGCGAATTTAATAGTATTGATAAAAAAAACATTTTCTAAATTTGTGTTTTATAGTAGCCAATGCAGTAAGTATTTAAGTGAGACACGTACCTACAAGTATTTAAAAGGCTTAATTGACTTTTTGTTAATTGTGGTAATACAACCTATCTTTTATTAACCCTATAGAGCTTGACAGTCCTAGCTTGGAACCGCTGGAACGCAAAGCAACATCGGGGCTGCCATTGTTGGCAGGCACGTTCCCTATAGCGTTTTTGTGGGATTTCAAGGCTAGTAAATAGCAAATATTTATCAGGTTCAGAAATGTTTTACAGTGGGGTTATTTAACGTTAAATTAAAAACTTATTGAGGATGTTAGTTGGTAAGTAATTTTTAAATTTAGTTAGTAGTGGGTAATTTCACGTACGATGCTAATTGGGTCAAACCAAATAAGTCAAATTTTTTGCAAAAGTCATTTCAAATAGGATCGTATTTCATAAAAAATAAATAATTAAATGATGTTACCCACTTCTAAGCAGCAAAGGCTAATTAAATACCGTTATGAAGAAACAACAACAGCCAGCTGTTAACGTTGTTCGCATCAATACTTGTTGTTGTCGAACTGACGAAAAAATTATGATCAGCATGTTTTACGAATTGCGTCTAAAATTTGGTTTGTTAACGTCGGATATACCGCACAATGTATGTGTCTGTAAATATAGAACAAACTTTTTTTTTTCTAATTGAAATATTAAGCAAATGTTTAAAATTTCCTAAAACCCATAAAGAACTTCTTAAAGACATTTTTTGTTCCCTAGAGAGTGAAGAATGTGTGATGGGGTTATGTGAACATTGAGCTGAAATTTTCATTTTTATTTAGCTTTTTTAACTATTTTGTTCTGGCCTGGTGGTCCCACATTGACACCGCCTGTTTTTTTTTAGTATTAAAAGTAACCTTCACTAATTCTTTTCCCGTCAGCAGGTCAGCAGTAACACGACTAAGTTTATGGTTCTTCTCTTGATGAATGAATCAAATAACACATTCAATTGCACATCTTCTGAGATAGTTAGATAGGCCCCATCCAACTTCTTATGTTTTTCTCCAATGTTACTAATAATGAATTAGTATGTTGGCGCTTTGTTTGGGTATTTATGGTTAAACAATTTTCCAACCTTTCACTATTAAAATTTCTATGCGTCCTCTTAATTAACTCGTAAAATTTTAGGGTTTACAAAATTACATATAATATAATAGTATCGTTGATGCAAAAGAAAAACTGATGAACGTCATTAATCAGCTGGTAATTGTAAATGCGTAAGAAAACACGAGGAAACTAAATTTGGGCAAAAAGCATTAAAACTTTATGCGAGATTGAATTTACTACAAACCTAAAGTAGTCTTCTTTGATACGAACCCACTTATAGCAAATATTTTGTTTATTTAAAGTTGTAAAAATTAATATAATAATTTGAATTTTATTGGCCGATAGTTGGCAACACAACAGTAAACGGTGCCGTGGCGCCAGCCCATTCGTTGACTTGGTTTGACATTTCATGCAAAACTAACCTTAATTGTTCGTGATTCCGTGTTGGTGTGCATCTATTTTTTAACACAAACTCCAGATCTTTTCATAAATAGCATTAAAAAACTGTTCTATTAAGAGAAACAAAAGTGCACATACATATCTCTGTCGATTACGTTGTTTACTATTTTTGAAAAATGCCGAAGAATTTAAATAGTCGGTGCACAGAGCTAATAGCTTCTCTGAGAGGTGTCATTGGTCGATCTTGGCCAGATGAAAACAAAAGAACTGTAGGATCTACTGAAGTTGATGGTAAATGGTATTATGCGGTAAACAAATATATAAACTATCGGAAGTGTTTGTATATTTATTTTGCTTCTATGAAAAAAATTGTGTAATACTCTCACTGGGATATTTTGGTAACAAGCTGGCAACACGGTCGATAACGGACGTCACTCGAAGGACGTATGACGTGCATCGGTTTCTGTTTTGCATCAACTATAGCTAAGGTGGATTAAGGTCAATTAAAACCTTAACTTTGGTTATTTTCTTTAATCTTTAATAATTGTTAGGTGATGTGCCAAAATGACACCGTAGAGCATTACGAGCTAATTGTCTGTCAAAGATTACATAAGTTCTTGATTATAATGAGATTGGATTGGCAGTAAATCATTGCTTTTTAAAATTTTCCAACAAATTATTAATTTTTATAGAACCACAATCATCATTATTTGTTGTAATCTGGTTTGAAGTAGTGTTGCAGCTTAACGCTCACTAACTTCAGAAAGTTAAAAATTTTAAAAGTTTTTAAGAAGCTCGAAACTGTCAAGAAAGATAAGACGGCAGCAGATTTTTCTTTGTAGGATTACATATTAATACTTTTCCTTTTGTTAGAAAACTTTTTTAATTCTGTTGTTAGATTGTTATCACTGAGTAAAATTATATATAAGTAGGAGAACTTGAATTTTAGTTTTGTTAAGTCGGTTCTTTAGAAAATTTGTGAATATCATAGTTAAGTACCAACATCTAGTTAAATACGAATTGTTTCCAATGCTTATGATAAAGACAATTTATTGTATAATTTTTCCTGACTTATGGATTAACTGCAATTATCAATCAAATTAACTAACTTTTAAAATCGCCCGGTTGATTAATTATTTAAGAATGATAATAATAAAATTATGAAAACAGATTTTATAACACCGACATTAAGTAAAATACTAGATTTTGTTTATGATTCAGTTCGTTAAGGTTCAAAGCAAAACGGAAATTTTATTGAAATAGCAAAATGCTAAATTAAGATAAGCCGGTGCTTCGTGCCATGTGTCGCTTCTCAGCAGTGTTGTCACTAGTAAAAACAATTTTCTAAATTTTATTTTACAAAATACATGTTTTACTGTATGTACGATTCGATTTTAGGCAGTGATTTCTAAGTTTATAATCAAGTAAAACACATAGTTTAACAACAGCAACATCAATCATTAACCGCCTCATTTGATGAACTTAGATGCTCTTAGATAGTGAAATATTCAGGTTAATAGCTAGAAAATGAAAAACCGCTTTAACGAAGAAGCTTCCAACGAAAATGGAGAAATGCTGACAAATTTCTGTGCACATAACGAACTTCGTATAAATAACACATTCTTTTCTCATAAACCACAATAGAAATACACCTTTACGAACACGAGAGGCCAAAAATCTGTTATTGACTATGCAATAACAAACAGGAACATTCACCCTGCGAAGATACTAGACGTCAGAGACCTTGCATCAGCAAACACTGAAACTGATCATAACCTGATATTAACAAAAATACAATTTTTCGTGCAGTATAGGCACCAAAGAAAACCAGAACAGGTAGAGAAGATAAATATCGAATCCCTATCAGACCACAATACTAAATACTTGTATCAAAGGAGATTGGAACAAAAAATAACAGAAAACAAAATACAGGAGAACGACAATGTGGATACTGCATGAAGGAAGCTATCCTTAAACATCATTAACGCTGCAAAAGAGGCGTTAGGAAAGCGAAAAGTCAGTATAAACAATAGGAAGAAAGCAAAGCCCTGGTTTACGCCAGGTGTCAAAACCCTAGCAGCAGACAAGAAAAACGCATACTTAAAATACCGAAGTAACACAATCACCTACGAACAGTACACGGCAGAGAGGAATAGAGTAAATGCAGAGATCAGCAGAATAAAGAGAGGCTACTGGGAGAAATTCTCTGACGACATGGAACGAGACTTATATGGGGGACAGAAGAAAGTATGGAATATGCTGAGAAATCGTAAAAAACCAATCAACGAGTACATTCAAACGTCGACAATCACAATAAAAGAATGGGAAACACACTTTCAGAAGCTTTACACAAACAATGACTCAAAAACCGTAAGTCGCCGGGAACTGATCACATCACAAATGAGATGATCAAACATGGAGGGAATACTTTATTAGACGAACTACATGTACTCTTTAATATGAAACTAACCCTCAAGAAGGTACCCGACGAATGGAGGGAAAGCATTACCATACCAATTTTTAAAAAAGGTGTAAAAAGCGACCCAAAAAACTACTGAGGAATCAGTCTGCTGAGCGCGGTGCTAAAATTACTGACCAAGAAGTAGCGAGTACCGAAACGAACGAAGAGCAACAGGGATTCTGGCCCAATAGATCTACTATCGACGCAATATTTATCCTACGTCAGATAACAGAAAAGTCCATAGAATTTAATAAACCAGCATACATGTGCTTTGTGGACTTATTTGGAGAATCAAGCACATGAACATCCGCAGCAAGGTGCGAATATATAAGACCTGTGTGAGACCAATAATGACCTATGCTGCCGAAACAAGGGCAGATACCAGCTACACGAAACGCCTTCTTCGCAGTACAGAAATGAGAACTTTAAGATCAATTACAGGAAATACACTCTTCGATCAAAGACGAGGTGACGAAATAAGGAACGAGTGTGGAATCCACGATATCGTGAGATGGACCAGAGGAAGACGCAGAGAGTGGAGAGACCATGTGGAACGAATAGCAGAGGACCGCCTGGCAAGGATAGCTAGGACTGCAAAACCCAATACCGCGAGACTACCTGGGAGACCACCCAAACGCTGGTATGACAGCTGGACATTCGCTTCTCAAGATTGAGGTCTCACGTCGAAGAAAACAGGACATCGTCCTATTTAAAAGAGGAAGAAGAAGAAGCTAGAAATGTTCTATTTTACTTGTTTGATTATGCTTCTTGAGTAATTATTATTATTAACCTATATTCGACCAAGTTGGTACGGCCATGTGTGTGACGATGTATGAAATGATGACGTCAAAATCAGTAGTGGTCAATCAGGAACTTGTTGCCTCGTGGGCGTCGCTGGGTAGTAAGCGTAAACAAACCACTACGCAACGTGACTAAATGTAGCATTTTGAACTTGGTCTAATTCTAGCAAATTTTAACTCTAGAGTAGAGTAAGAATCAAGTAAGAAGAGGCCACTGCGTCATCTGCTTACGCCACGTATTTATCGATCTCGGGCGACCCCAAAAAAGGAATATTTTAAAGTCAAGGTGAGAACACATTTTACGTCTTCAAAGCGGATGACGCTGTGGAGTGGCTTCTTCTAAGTTAATTTTAACTCTAGTACACTGGTGTTACCGGTCGCGGATGACCCAACACGAATACCTACTGATTTATTGGCAATTACTGCCCTAGCTTGACTATGAATAACTTTTCCTTTTATATATTTATTCATTTTACAAATATCAATGTTTAAATATGATTATTTATAAATTAAATATAATAAACTTACACTTCGGCAATGCCTGTAAAAATTTTTTTTTAGGTTGTCTTTATGTGCCTCGTATTCCCACTAATTCACTATCATATGCAATAAAAAGAGACAACGTCATTTGTAAGAGACAGAAATCCGCGCTTTGTTTCGGCGTTGGTTGCCAAATTTACCAAAACATATTATCCTCGCCGCTTTAAAAATATAATAAAATATATTAGGGCATTATAATTTGCAATCTAAAGAAAAAATCAAGGGATATATGTTACAGGGTATGCAGTAGACAGGGATATGCATACGTCTAATTTTATTGATAAATTTTTAAAACAAAACTCAGGCTTAGCTATGGGATATGCCCTCTCTCCCCTCTTGGCTGATCTTTTCATGTCTAGCCTTGAAGCTAAAATTAAATCAAACCCTTTGTTTTCACATATTGTGGTCATTAGAAAATATGTTGGTGACATTTTTACTTTTTTCAATGGTCGATACATCAAGACCTTACCGACTTCACTTATTTTCTCAATTCCCTACACCCTTCTATTACATTTACCATAAAACTGGAACTACACAATTCGCTTCCCTTCTTAGATTTGAAACTCACTAGATCTAACAATCAAATGGAATTCAGCATATATCGTAAACCTACTAACACTGACTCTATAATTCCATACTCCTTTAACCATCCACACACTCAAAAGTTCGCAGTTTTCCACGCATTATTTTCACGTCCCTTCCATACCATTCAATCAAACTAACTTCAAATCTGAATTAAACATAATAAACCAGATTGATACTAATAATGGCTACCCTAAAAGATTAATTAATGAAATTTATTATAAACATCTAAATAAACACATTATCAAATAGCTTATATATAAAGAACCAACAAACAACAAGTTCTATTCCCTTTCTGTCTGGGGTCCCATCTCATATAAATTATAAAACATTTTCCAATCCTTTCATTTCAACATCAGTTTTAAAACTAAACACTCACTAGGCTTATTTATTTGTAATTCTGAGGACCATATCTCTCCTTCTGATAGGTCTGGTGTGTATGATGTGAGTTGTTCGACTGAGAGTTGTTCTACCTCTTATGTGGGACAAACAGGGAGAAAATTCAAGATCCACATCAATGAACATTGTTTAGAGATAGTAAGAGCTTCTAATCTAACTTATCCCCTTCTAAAATCAACTCAATCAGTCAAGTTAACCCAGTTACAAACACTAACTTTTTACACCTTTGCAACAAAAGTAATAAGTTAGACCTTCTTGAAATAATGGGAATAAACAAAATAATTAAAAATCCAAACATAGATTATGTTAACGACCAAATCATTCATAGCAGCAACAATTTTTCCAATGCTTTGAATCTGGACAGATTATATTCACAATCGCAAATCTTTTGCATAATACATACCTCTTCCTGTCTCTGCTCAATACTTTTTAGCTCCTCTTATACATTTCGATTGTATTCAACTATTGTTTAAAATTTCATCATTTTTTAACATTCTTTTAAAATATTTTAAAAATCTAGGTTTCCTATATTCACTGTGTCAGCTAGTGTTAGTGTCGTCACCAGCCCTCGCAAGTGTATTTTTCTAGTGCATCATTTTATCTCCCTCCGATAGACATTTATAACCCCCTTGTAACATAACCATATAATTTGGTCATTCGTTAACAGATGTGTGTTTTGCCAATTCTCAAGTACTTTATACATCCAGTGATGACAACAACTAAAGATTAATCGATTCTGTATGGATTTTATAAACCTAATATCGAGTCATTTAAATCCTCTTATTTAATTTAATCAATTAGTTCTGATTTTAATATTTCTAATAATGGTACCTGGTTATATGTCTTTAATGTCACTATTCTTTTCGAATTAACCTCACTTCAACTTCCACGTTGCGCCAGATACCACGATTGTGTTTAAGCACATGTTATATTCTTTTCCTTTATAACCACTTTCTGACAATTTTTTCAAAAAATTTTTTTAAAAAACTCATATTTTTTAACGTGATCATTTTTTATAAATTTTCTAAAATACGAGACATAGCATAGTTAGTGTCGACATTACTATTAAAATCGTTTTTTGTTTTTAACAGGTAAATTTTACATTACATTTATGATTTAAAATCTTTAAAACTCTCATAACTAAAATAAAAGAGAAAACCTTTCTCCTTCAGATGTTGTAAATCAATGTATTATCTTAGCCACTGATCTAAATTTCACATTAAATCAAAACTTTATTTATATCTTAATTTTAATACAATTAACTAGTTCGTACGCCAAGCCAACCTTTACATGTATTATTCTGTGAATTGTACTCATTAATTTGAGACAACTTACATTTCTACTAAACTCGATGTTAGGTAAGTCCTTCTTAAACTTTGTTTTATATTCATTGGTCGTATTTAACTTAGTACTATCCTCTTTAGTGTCCCCTGATGATAAGTGCTTAAGCACTTCAAACATGTAGGGAGCTTTTTATATACGGTAATCCTTAAACTGTGGAGGAAGACTGCATTGTTTTATTTACATTATATATATTTAGGAAATATCAAAGAGTACTTTTTGGTAATATATTTGAATTACATACAGATTAACATTTTATAGAAGTTTAAATAGAGAATTACGGAAGCTTTTTTGTTCGGATTCTTTTTGTAGCTCACCAGCCGTGAGGCGAACTTTAACTTTTAGCACGCCCTCAAATACGCAATTTAATTACAGGGATAGCGGGGCTTCTATGTACCTCTCGATGTGTTAATGTAGGTTTGAACGCCGCGCCGTAGCTACATGTGCCATTGCGTCTAGATCCTGTTTAAAATTCGTGATTTTGTTGCATGTGACTCCAAATATTTTAAATTACATTACAATGACTTCTAAATGAAAAACTTTAACTGAGTCAGAGCGTTGATTAGTGTCTTCAATCAATGGTCACAGTTTGAAGGCATTGTGTACGTTTCTACGAGTGCGGGAAACAGATTTGGATGATATGGGGTCGAATATTTTAGAAGTAGAGAGCAAAGACCTAAGGGCGATGATCAGGAAATGCCAGAGAGCGACGATTTTTCTGCCGAGTAATGATTATTTTTCTTACGATTAATATTTTATCTACGTTATTTATAAATATGAATAAAACTAAAATGAAATTAATATAAGATATTCATCTTTAGGTCGCGGATAACATTTGGTGTCACATGCGACACCGCTATACCAATCATGTCCTGGAACGTACTTATGGACATGATTGGTATAGTGGTGGTGGAATTTCAAAAGTTTAGTGTGAAGTGCCAGACAAAAGAATCCAACGGCATTTGTTTGAAAAGTATTTCCAATACAAGAAAAACTAATATTTCATTTAAAATATAATTTTATTTTTTATTTTTATTACTCTTTAAATTTGTTGATGATTCAGGCTAGTTAATTTTTATCACCTTTAATAAAAATCTACCTTTCCACTTTTGGGTTGAACGAGTTTATGATATGATTCAACAATACAGAGTGTTTTCTAGTAAGTATCCGATATTTCACAGGACAATTCCTCAATCATTTCTGAGATAAAAAGTGCATATTATAAAGATATGCAGTCGGAGTACGAAACTTGATACGAAGCAATCGAACAATTCGATCAGGTGAACGTGCCACGAAATTCGATCGAGTTAAATTTCGGCAATCTTCGGTTCTCAACCTTTTGGCTTTGTGCCATCAAAAAAATACTTGAAAAGAAAAAGATCCAAAAATATTTGAGGTTAATTATTTAAGATTGCCGCTATATTTTCTTGGTGGGTTCTAAGGGGGTTGTAATGCATTTTTTAAAAATATTCCAACCAAAAGACAAACATTGGAAAATTATCCTGAACTATCTACTTGGATAATTCCTAGTTTATAGTCTTATAAGTCGCTACTTACGTAAATTAGGGTATCGCTTCGACCGTTTAATGTACGCCACTTTCTCAACCGTTTTTCTGAGGTTTGGAGCAAAGCGATAAAACATCATGGAGAGTCCCGGGCGGTAGCACTGGACATTTCCAGGGCATTTGACCGAGTATGACATGAGAGGCACCTAACTTAAGGGAGAGCATACGGAATGCCGGTTCAGTTTTGTTCATGGTTATCAAGCTTTCTTATAGACCGTTCTCTGCGAGTGGCGATGGACGGGCGATGGACGGATTTCTTTCAGACACATTTGACATCAACGCCGGAGTCCCTCAAGGTTCTATATGGTCGCCCAGACTCTTTTTACTATACACTAACGATCTTTTGGAGAAAACTAAAAATTCTATATATAGCTTCGCTAATGATAGCACACTTGTTTAATATTTTACTTTGGATACTCGAACATCCGCTGCCAATGCATATCTCTATAGGCAGCAAGAGGTCTCACATCTCGACAAAGACCTGGAAGAAATTCTGTCTTGTGGTGACAGTAACCAAGTAGAGTTTAGCGCTAAAAAACCCAGGCGGAAGCTTTTCTAAAAAAGTTAATGTTGAATTGGATACTCATATGTCTTAGCATATAGTCACGTTGCGGCCATTGCTAAGGCAGTCTCGCAGAAGCTTGGAATACTTTTCCGAACTAAGAACCTCTATATACCCCAACAACTTTTGATGCTCTATAAAGCCTAAATTTGACCATCGCTGGAATATTGGTCGCATGTTTGGTGCTCTGCTCCTAAACATACCCTGAGATTGATAGACTCCATTCAAAGGAAAGCTATCCGCTTGATCGGTGACCATGATCTGACAAACAACCTGGAAAGCCTTGGACATCGAAGGCAGGTTGGCGACTTGAATCTATTTTACAAATATTTTTATGGCACACTAAGCCTTTGTTGTAGATACTGCAACAGTTATTGACTATGCCAAAGTTGGTTTGCTTTTCTTAAAAAATTAGAGTGGCAGATCTAAGAAATAAGAATTAAAATGAAATTTTAGCCTTGAAAACAAAGCGAAAATATCGGAAACTTATTAAAGAATACCTTGTTTAATATGGGTATGCATTTCTAGTACATATTAGATGAGTCGCCTGTTTAAAATATTAACATAATATTTACTCCCGTAGTGGTACATAATAATGTTCTATCAGGTACCACATGTGGACACAGTGAAATGTCTTGTTTTAATTACATGGTTCATGTGTGCTTGCGGATATTTATTATGCTATGTTATGATATCTCGAATTTGTCTGGTCTGTATTAAATAAGGATCTAGCTTGATTTGTAAAAACCTTAGGTAAAAGCATATAATGTCCAAGCTTCTAGGTTTTGTGGACGTCAATAGTTTGAAGCGTAAAGCTAAGTAACACTTACCGTGGTTCTTTGCCGGTGCATCATTACTTCCATGTGACTAAAACCATACGAATTCAATCAAAATTTCGAGATTAAAAAGTTGAAACAAAGTCTGAGTTCAGAATTAATGTCAAAGTTTTCCATAATTTCTTACGGCTAACATGAAAGTACGATAAAAATGGCTCTGAGAAGAACAGTTTATATTATTAAATTGATTTTCAAAGCACAAAAACGTTTATAATATAATATATAAAGATGAGTTGTTGTAAATCACGTTGTTACTTGATCCATGAAGCAGCGGTAAAGACTGTAGTTATGTATTATGAAATACAATTGTTGCAAAAATGTGCTATTATATTTTTACAAGTGTTAAATTATGTTGAACAATCCACGTTGAATTTTTAACCGTTAAAATTAAAACACATTTTCAAAAATCTATTAAGAAGTCTTGTGCACGATGTTTTGTAAAAAAAACAACTAACCTTGCTTACCCTATCTTGGGGTGACGACCTGGTCGCGTGGCAGCATTCTCGCTTCCTATGCTACAGGTACAGGGTCTTCCAACGAGGACTGAACAGGGGCTCATTTTTGAGCTTCCTTGTATTTAAAGAAAAATCCAAAATAGCCAATCGATGTACTTTTTCCTGCAGAATTCAAAAATGAAACCAAAAATTTATTTGAACCAGAAACAAAAGAGTTACGCTATGGAAAAGGTGTTTTTTAAATGGAACATTTTTTTATACGATTTTTGGAACGAGTGATTTTTTTTTTCCGTTCTGGTTAAAATATTTAATATTGTGACAGCTATTTTTATTAAATTTTAATGTTTTATCCAGTATAATTTAACTTTAACCTGTTTAAAACATACACTAGGTAATAAAGGTATAACCACCTTTGAATCCTTCAAAGTCAAAAAATTTGACAAATTTACTATAATATTGCCGAAATGAAATATTCATTAGATGAGAGATTGCAGATTGTTATCTTGTTCTACAAATGCCAAGAAAATGCAAGAGAAGCAAGGAGAAGATTTATTGCAAATTTTCACAGAAATATATCCGTCAATACTATTCTAAGAATAAAGAACCTATTTGAGGAAAATAAAACATTACATGACAGAAAAAGAAATCCAGAAAGGAATAGAAATCGAGACCGTGCCATTGTGAATTATTTTCGACTGAATCCAACCAAATCAATTTCGAACGCAGTTCAGGGCGTTCAATACGGCGGCGGTGTAAGACGCAGAAGAGTTACCCAAGGAACTGTTCACAGGACCCTAATTTATTCAGAAATATCTTATGGACTGACGAAGCCACATTCACAACATCGGGGGTTTTCAATAGACATAATAATCATCACTGGGCCGTTGGAAATCCAAGAAAATTTCAGACAATTAAATTTCAAGGAAGGACTTCAATCCATGTTTGGTGTGGCAAAAAAAATAATAGAATTTTGGAACCAATATTTTTTAACGGGACTTTAAATGGACAGAGATTTTTTGAAGATTTACCATTGGAAGAATATCAAAATTTAATTTGGCAACATGATGGGGCCCCTCCGCATGCCGTGCGTGAGGTTACTCAATATTTAAACGGACGCCATGAAGAATGGATTGGTAGAAATGGAACCTATGCTTGGCCACCCAATAGTCCCGATTTGTCAATATTACACATTTCTTTGGGGACATTTAAAGAACGTGGTATACAAGCAGCGAAACCACGATATTGAAGAGATCATGCAGAAAATTGTGAATGAAATAAATCGCCTTAACCAGGAAAATCACAGTATAACAGCAAGTTTGGAAAGGCTACAAAGAGGTTATCGCACATGTTTCGAGAACAACGGAGGTCACATTGAACAATTTAATTATTAATGTTTTTTTTTTTTAAATTAGTATAGAGTTGGATTTCTTTTTCTGTCATGTAATGTTTTATTTTCCTCAAATAGTTTCTTTATTAGAATTAGAATAGTATTGACGGATATATTTCTGTGAAAATTTGCACTAAATCTTCTCCTTGCTTCTCTTGCATTTTCTTGGCATTTGTAGAACAAGATAACAATCTGCAATCTCTCATCTAATGAATATTTCATTTCGGCAATATTATAGTAAATTTGTCAAATTTTTTGACTTTGAAGGATTCAAAGGTGATTATACCTTTATTACCTAGTGTATGTTTCAAACAGGTTAAAGTTAAATTAAGCTGGATTTATAAACTCAAAAAGTTGGTGAGGTTGAAGTTATGGTCAAGTTGTGAGGTTAGATATTCCGAATTCCGAGCATAAAAATTGATTATCTCGAACTACCCGGGAAGTTTTCGAACCTTACATGAGCTTTACATCAACAACATGAACGAGTGTATAAATGGAACTGAGTGTTTCCTTTAGTTCAAATTGAACTCCTATTCCCAACACCAACTGAACCTCAACCTCGCCAACTTTTCGAGTTTATAAATCCAGCTTTATAGTGGATAAAACATTAAAATTTAATAAAAATAGCTGTCACAATATTAAATATTTTAATCAGAACGGACAAAAAAAAATCACTCGTTCCAAAAATCGTATAAATATGTATGTGTATATGTTCCATTTAAAAAACACCTTATCCATAGCGTAATTCTTTTGTTTCTGGTTCAAATAAATTTTTGATTTCATTTTTGAATTCTGCAGGAAAAAGTACATCGATTGGCTATTTTGGATTTTTCTTTAAATACAAGGAAGCTCAAAAATGAGCCCCTGTTCAGTCCTCGTTGGAAGACCCTGTACCTGGGCCCGGTCTGGCCCATTAGACTTTTTAGTTTGCAGGGCCCAAGTCACCATACTACGTAGTGTTGCGCATGCAACACACAGCGACAAATTCTCAACGGGACTAGTCTAGTAGGTACTCTAGAAACGGCATGTTGTCGAAGGAGGGACCCTTGAGCCAAATGAAGGGTGATCAGTGGTGCGGATGGTGTATCTCGAACACTGCCTGGTATTCGTATGGTTGAGGTAAGAACCTTGATCAGAGAATTGGCGGCGGAGTCTCGAGTGCACGGGTCTAATGCTGTCCCGAATGGTTTGAGGGTCCCCGCGACATACATGTCTCTTAGCTGCACACTAGGACGTTTAAGGGCCGGCTCGTCGAGGTTTGTGGTGAGCAAAGGGACGTTAATAGTAACAAGACCGTAAAATACTGTGCCGAGAATAAAATCTGTCGGTTATATTGTGGTTCGGAACCCACGTTAAACTGTAGGTCCCGCCTGGCTGACATTACCCAGACGTTAAAACGGGGTTGGCAAAAAGGGTCAAAACTGGCCTACTTGCTTGGCGTCAAAGCCTCCCCGTCCACTACTACTGCTACTACTAGTACTACTCTAGCTTGGACATAAGCAATTATTCTTGTCCTAATTTGAAATTATCACAAAAGTAATTTGGTATGAGGGTAAACCTGTATGAGAAAAGCCCTCGACTTAATGTGTTAAGGTTAAATTAAAACAAGTTTAATGGTTTATAGGTAAATCAGTTTTCAGTAGATTTGTTTACCCGTAACCCTTAGAAATAATGATTTAGAAATTACATTAAGTTACCAGAAAAACTGCTTTTAAATCTTTGCTTTTAAATGTATTAAAAAAAAAGGACATTAAAACCAGAACATAAATATTGTTCATTTACTGCTGGTAAATGGACCATAAATCGTCACGATACAAATAAATATTTTATTTTTAAAGGTCGGCAACGTCGGTTGCCAGTTCAAAAACCGACGGTCCGTTGCAATTCTAAACAACTTTCTGAAACAAAGCGGGTATCAAATTTAGTTTGCAGAGTTTACCGCAGCTTAACTGACCTTTGAAACTTTGGGGATAAAGTAGTGGTTTTTTAGTATTGTTTGGGTTTTGGTTGCTTAAACTTTATATAATTCTCCGCTTAAATGATAATTACGTTAAGCAAAGTTGAGATATTGCCATTAAACAATAGTTGTGCTGACATATTCTTTTTATGTTTTGCGCTTACTTGTCATAGAATATTTTTCTCCACTTTACACTTTCGCATGTTTTCAGTCTTCTGTTTACAGAATCGAGGAGATGTTAATCACCTGAAATTTATTTATAATTCTAGCCCGTAGGTCTTCTAAATTTTCGCAAGGGGTTTTAAAAATCAAGGTTTTAATGTGTGGCTACCTAACTGGCATATTACGGCTCATGGTTCGTTTTTCGAAATATATTTAAATGCAAAAAAGGCGCCAAGGTGTGACGGCACAAAAAACAAAGCATTTAAGAATTTGCCAGGAAAAGCAGTGGTGGACTTGGTAAATATAACCCAGGCAGTAATAAAATGGGGCCGCTTCCCGACCTCTTGGAATCGATATGGCCAACTAGACGACAACTTTGCAGAGGCTTCTCAGGGAAAAGCGTTTTCTAAAGATGTTTTCATTATTGTGCAAATTAACCATAAACCACTCTTAAAATTGCGTTTGCTGATGATCGTCGTTTGGTAACAAGTCTTGGATAGAGTTTATACGATAAGCGTGCATATGCGGTCACATATCAGTATTGTATTGCAGGCATTTTAGTGCAGGAAAGTTAGATGTCAAGGTTGAAAAAATTATATACAAGCATATTTTAATGAAAATGTACGAGGAATAACTTCCTAAACAACATAGTAAAAGTCCCATCAAATAGGACTATGGCAAGTTGCGAAAATCGGTCGCCATTTTGTTTTTGTCATTTTATTGCAAATATCTCAAAAACTATGAGGTTTATGAAGTAAAGTCAAGAGAAAATTTTTATGTAAAATTCAAAACTACACTTGATATGATATATCAAAAAGATGTATTTCAAGTTTAACAAAATTATTCATATGAAAACATCATTTTCGTCCTCGTCATATCTAGGTATGATGCAGGAACCTAAGCATTGACCACACTTGGAGGAACATCTTAACCCTAGTTTTTTGCAGTAGCATGATTTGCCACATGACGCTTCCTTGCAGTTACAGAAAACCATTTTTAATATGTCAGAAGGAGCAATTTCTTTTGTTGCGGATGTAGGAACCAGATGTCCCTCTCTATCTCGTTGCCAACCATAGGCTAATGGATCCAACTTGCATCCCATCCACTCTTGTACCTAAAAAGTGCATAAAACTTTATTATTTCGGCTAAGTAATAATAATTAGAGAACATACCTGATAATAGACTCTCAAAACATGTTGTACAGCAGCGTCTTTGGTTGGGGGAAGCGCTGCCAAATTAAAGTTTCCAGACAGACCTTGACGAGATAATCGATTATATAAAGTATACCTTAACGTGTCAATTTCTTCTTTGCTCTTCTTGGGCCTATATAACTTTGTAATGAATTGTACACCTGCTTCTATTAACTGGTTCTTATCCGAATTTTGTTGATAAAATATTTGAAGGCTTTCGCATAAAGAAATGTCATTCTTCAACAACTGTAAACAGAGTTTTTTGCTTTTTTTGAATATGAACGAGGTTGTGTCACAACCTGATATAACATGAAGAAACAATATGTACTGTTTAATATGCCCTAGTTTTTCTTGAAGCTCTGATATACTATTATCTTTAAGAATATTAAAATCACTAGACACTTCTGCAAGTAAGGGGTTGTTTTATATTTTTTTTTGCTTTCCAATGTATTCTCTAATTCTTCTAAATCGTCATTCTAACTGCCAGTACTTATTTTTTAGTCTTGATTTAGTATTCCCTAATTCTTCTAAATCTTCAAACTGATAGTACGTATACCTACTTTGTCTTAATTTTTTTTTATTTTTTGGTTTTTGATTTGTTTAATCTTAGCTCTGGAATCTTTTGAAGTGATCATTCCGTACCTCTGAAGACTTTTTTATCAATCTCTTTTTGGCTTTATATGTTTAAAAACCAATTCTTTTATTTTTTCTTTTCGTATGGTTAGTTTATTGAGTTAGCCAAATTTAGACTTTCACTCCTATTATTTAATTGTATTTTTCCTTTGCGGTTATATATAGGAAGGTTTTTGGATTTTGCTTATACATAATTTTTTTTCTTTATTTGATTTTGATTAGTTCATTTTCGATTTTTATTGTGCAGACTGCTGTTACTGCTCTTTATCTATTTCTGTACAGTTAAGGTGGGAGCCAGTCTTTTGGGTATTTGTGTCTTTGGTCTTCAGTGGAGTGAACGTGTGAATTTGTAATTAACGGGTTGAGTGAAACGTCCATCTCTGAATATACTTTATTATTAATTCTGTGAAATAGCCGTCTATTTTGTCCACGTGCATATCTGTATGTAGTACGTCTATAGACATAAATCTTGGTGTATTTGTAATTATCCTGAGTACTCTATTTTTAAATTTCTAAACTTTAAAACGTCTCGTATTGTTTACGGTGCACCAGGTCGGTACACTGGTCTTATGAAAGTTTTGTAAATTGCTGTCTTGGTTTTCAAATTTATCTTGCTTCTGGCACAAAGCAGTGGGTACACAGCACTCAGCTGCTTTTGTGCCTTGACAATTCGTTCGTTAACGCATGCATTCCAAGCCATCTTTTGGGCAAAGGTGAGGCCAAGCTATTCAACTTTATTGCTCCATAAAATTAACTTATTATTTACTTTAACACGCGTTCTTGGTAATTTCACTCTGGCCTTGGAGAAAAAGGTGGTTTGCGTTTTGTCTTTATTTAATTCTAGTTTCCACTCATCGAGGCACTCCTGGAAAATAACAATATGACGTTGCAGACGTGAGACTACACTTCCAGGTGCCCCCGAGGTGGCAGTGATCGCAGTGTCATCAGCAAACAGGTATAATTGCGTCTATGCGTAACGCGGAATATCCGCCGTGTAAATGTTATAAAGCATAGAAGGGATTGGAGAACCTTGCGGCAACCCTGCTCTAACTGCTCTTGTCGTAGATGCGGTGTTTTCTGATGACACCACGAACGTTCTGTCCTCAAGGTACGAAATCAAAATTTTTACAAGGCAATTTGGCATACCAATTCTTATTAACTTTATGGATAGGTCGTCGTTCCAGAATTATTTTTTTCTTCTGAAGACTTCAACATGTTGATGCCTCTATTTCCGATGTATTTGTTTTCCTCTAAACTCAATATAGGTTATACTTTCCCTTTTCTGCCATTTTTTAGAGACAAGTGTAAACCTATGTTGTTACCTTAATGTAAACAAACACACGTCACCCAAACGTTTATAATACAAAAATGTATTCTTTATTAGGCACTTACCTCAAAAAGTTTAAATAATACTACAACTTTCGCGTGTGTAATAGTCACTAGCAAAAGCACGTGCTAGCTACCCATGCGACGTAAATTGACAACATACAAACACTGCCACGGTTGAAGCGTAAATGAATCGCTAACGGCTTCCTATTCAACAAATGAGCTAAAGGATGTAGGTAGGTTAATATTCAACAGCTGGACTCACTTTACGAAGAATAATTTCATCAGAATATGCATGGGTTCCACTTGCCCCAAATTTCCATTTACCCCGGGGTACCTTACTCGAAACATGTCGCTGTTAGATCTTTAAATTTAATACGTAATTAATACATATTGCGGAGGAGGACCTTATATATTGGATGTATGACGCTATATTTTCAGCGTATTATAAACTCTTTAATTGGAGTGTAATCAATTAATTTACTTTACTCTATTAATTTTAAACCTCCTCCTTTTTTTATCAGATTAAATTAGGGTCTCGAGATCTAGGTAAAACCACTCAGATAAACAATTCTTTACATACTCAGCTCTTAGGTTAATCTTGTTAATAACTTTTGAGAAATAAGCATCAACCACATCTTAAATATTAATGGGCTCTTAATAAACTTTAACAGCATAGTTTGTCAAGAACAGAAGCGGCTGATAAGTTCTCGTTTGACGAACTCTAGTTTTCACATGTTAAGGTCGTAAAGCCGATATATCTGTTTATTCCAAAACTGTGGTTAACTCGAGAAACTATTGTTTAATTTCTGGTATCATTGATGGTATGAATAAAACGTAGGGTATTGTTTAGGGATTTACAGGCATGTACAAACTAGACGAAGGTAAATTAATGTTTCAACTATAGGGTCTAAGTACCAAGAGAACAGGAACTTCATTAAATATTATATTTATTTATTATGAAATAATGTCACTGGATAAACGATGCAATAAATACAGGTTGATGGCGTTTTAGACGTTTATAGTAAACCACTCGACAGGAAGATTTACAATTTATTTTTTTCATGAAAGAACTGAACTACTAAACCCAGCTAAAATGTTTTAGACTACGCGGTTTTTTCGCTTCAACTAGAAAGTACCAACTTTGATATTTTAAACTGAACAACCTATACAGTGTGTCCCAACTGTGCTCTTAGGTGAATTCTTGGCAATATTTAGGCGTATCCCCCAAGATTATTCATCGCACGCCCCTGTTAAGAACATAGCAAACCTAGAAGGGTAACCCGGTATACCCAGCTGAAATCATGATTCTTTCATAGCACTAGTTTTTTATATATGTGTTTGTCGTTCTCCTTTCTTACTTTTAATAAAAATCTCAGTATTATAAAAACTCGAAATATATTGTTTTCGTGCGATAGAAACAACAAAATTTATTCTTAGAAAAGCTCAAATGGCAGTAGTAAAACGGTGCAGCAAACATATTTTATTTTTATATTGCTTAGTAGAAAACACAAAACTATAATTCCACAAATAACAAAATAGAATGGGCAGGTCGACTATGCTCCCAAGAACAGCTTTAAGTTTTATTTTAATTAACCTAAATAAAATGGTTTATTTCTCTTTTAACTTAAACAAAGTTGACTGACCCAGCAAACCAAACTTTTCATTTGGAGTATATATAAAGTTTAATAAACTGGTATATATGGTGTTTGTTTACAAAGAAATATTTAGTAAGTGGAAAATACTTACTGGATCATGTTCGTTCTTTAAATCAGTCGGGGACTATTAATTTCTATTTTTATACAGGTAAGCTTCTCAGCGGGACTTAGCATAGGTTTAATGCTGAATCTTCAAATTCATAGCATGTTGAGGTAGGAAGGTGGTAGACAGCAGCAGAGAAGGGTGTTTTTTTTTAATTATTTTGTGATCGTTCTCGGTCAGTTTATTGTGGTGGAGGGGGAAGGGGAGGCTGGGCAGGAGTGAGCCAGTCTGTCGGTAGTCTGTATGATTTAAGTGGGTTTGAGTGAATGTGTGATTGTATAATCAGCGGATTTAGGGAAACGTCTGTTCGTTTGTAGTAGTTGACCATAAGTTTGTCAATATGTTCAGCAATTGTCGGCAGTTGTAGGTCATTATGTAGCGTATGTATCATCGTGAAGCGTTAAGCGTTAGTCATAATTCTGAGTACTTTGTTCTGGAATGTCTGAATTTTTTTGAACGTTGACTTGGATACGGTGCACCAGGAGGCGACGCCATAAAGAAGACAGGTCTAATAATAGTCTTGTACAGCAATGTCTTTGTTCGTAAGTCTAGTCTTCTTCTACTATTGATGAGCGAGTACGTTATCGTTCCAGGCCAGCCTCTTATCGAAAGACAGACCCAGATATTTGATGTTATTACACCAGTCTATTCTGGTGTTTTTGACTTGAAGTTTGTTTTGGGGAAATTTACATGTTGACCTCGAATAGTAGATGGCTTGGGTTTTAGCGTCATTTAGGCGAATCTTCCATTTGTCTAACCACGCCTCGATAAGTTTTATGTGGCGCTGCAGCTTTGAGACTACCAACCTTGGCTGTTTGGCGGTGGCGGTGATCGCGGTATCGTCAGTAAACAGGACAAATTCTGTTTGAGCGAATTTAGGGATATCGCTGGTATAAATATTGTACAGGGCCGGTGCAAGAGGGGAACCCTGCGGTACTCCGGCTCTAACGTGTCGCACAGTCAATATCGCATTATCAGACGAAACCGCGAAAATTCTGTCCGTTAAAAATGAGTGAATCACCTTTATTAGGAAGTTCGCCATACCTGATCTTATTAACTTTAAAATGAGTCCGTCATGCCAGACCTTATCAAACGCTTTGCTGATGTAAAAAAAAACCGCTCCTGTGCTATAGCGACCGTTAAATGAGCAGATCGAAAACCGAACTGTTCTGGCGGTAAAATGTTGTTGTCAGATACAAAATCGTTGATACGATGAAGTATGAGTTTCTCAACAACCTTGCCAAGACAAGATAGTAGGCTTATGGGTCTGTAGCTGGTCACTAGTGATTGATCTTGCTTAGGTTTTGTAATAGGAACCACTTTGGCTTTCTTCCAAACCTGGGGAAAATAGGCTTTTTCGAAATAGCCTGTGCAATGTTTACCACATCCGCTATTACATTATCTGGTAAGTTCCTTAACGCTTTAACCTTTATACCATCAATAAGCGGAGCTTTTTTAGGTTTAATAGATTTGATAACGTCTTTGACTTCGTCCATTTGAATATTGCGGATATTCTGAATGGGGTGCTCGATCGCCCTATAAATTCGTATTGTTCTGGAGATCTGCGCGTCCCTCCCTGGATCCGTCGTCGGGTTATCATTAAACTGTTCGTAGAGGCTATCCGCGAATAGTTCAACCTTTTCCCTGGGGTCGGAGACTAGAGTGTTGTTAATGGAGTTTCTGATAAATGACATTGGCTTTTTGCCGCCCTTTGTCAGTGATTTTGTCATTTTGTATAATATACTGTTGTTTTCAGTACTGAGACCAGCCACTCTATTCTCCCACAAAGAGGATTCTTGAGCTTTGAGCAGATCACGAACAAGTTGAACGGCTCTGTTCGCCTCTGTTTTTATACGCGGATCTCCAGTGCGATACGCGCCGTTCATAATTCGATTTTTTTTTATCTAATTTGTTCTTTAATTTGGGTTGTTAATATGCCGTACTTGGAAAATCTGGATATTTTCGTGGAAGAAGCTCTAGCCATTGAAGTATGAATGACATGTGTCACTTGAATCATGGCAGGGTCGATGTCAGCATCCGCCTGAATAGGCGGCAGCGGTTCTTTGCGTTCCAAAAGATGCCTAAACATTAGCCAATTGACAGAGGCGATGGATATTGAACCGTGTCCCTTTTCTTGCGGATTACCGTACTCTACCACAACCGGAAGGTGGTCGGATAACAGGTCGCAGAGAGCCATCGGCTGTGGAAGGAGGTCGGTGTTTTTTACCACGAAAATATCTAGAATTTCTACACGAATGGATATGCTCTCTCGGCGGCATAATATGATAATTATAATATTCAACCAAAAGAACCAACACAAAGTCCCGGTCTCAAATAATTCAATATTTAAAAAATTAGGTTACATGTTTCGCCTTTAAGGCATCATCAGACCTAAAAAGATGTCAATCAGCACGCATATAAGTGAGCGAATCTCACTATTAAACCTACCTGATACACCAAAAAACAATTTCAGAAGAATAAAAATGTTAAAATATAAAAAATGATAAACGTTACAATCACATCATTAAAAACAGTTAGAAATTAAACTAAAAATTGTATATAACCAAAAGGGCACAACAACAAACTAAAAGTGTAAGGTTCGTTAAATAAGTACTAGGCATAGTAAGCGGGGGAGATGCAGTCACCCAGAGAACAAACTCAGCCCAAAATATAACGGCCATTAACACAAAGTACGAGCGTACCAGCATCAAGGACGTCAATGTTGTCAGTCGATAAAATTGGCGGAGAAAATTTATAAGGTTAAATGTTGGTTACTAGCAGTCCGCTGTTAGTAATTTAAGTTGTTAAAAATAAAATAAGGCTCAAAATTAAAGACCTCATTAACGCAGGTAAGGACGGGGCTCTTTTTAGCTTTCGTTATTTCTAGTTTTTCTAATAGATTTAGTTTATGACTCTTCTGACATTCATGCAAAACATTAACATTTTCAGATGGTGAGAACTGGTGTTTTGATTCAAGTAGATGGTTCGCAAAAGCAGATTTAGTGTTGGTTATATCAGTATTCTGGTATTTATTAAATAAGCTGAGATGTTCATGAACTCTGCTGGCGATTCTCCTGCCCGATTGGCCGACATACACCGCCGGACAATCTCCGCAATGTAGCGAATAAACTCCTGATTTTGAAAGGGGGTCTACTTTATCTTTAGTGTTGATTAAATGCCGCTTAAGAGTGCCACAGGTCCTGAAAGCTACTGCGATGTTGTGAGGTTTGAAAAATTTTGCTAGTTGTGAGGAAATGTTGCCGAAATAAATTAAAGCTCTAAAATTTTTGTGATCCTGTGTATTAGCACGTATGATATTATAGGTTAGTTTATATTTGTTTACAAATTTATAATAAAGTTTATTGATTAATGTCAAAGGATATCCATATATTTCTAGCCATTAGTTTTATTATATTGAATTCTTTAGTAAAAGCATTTCTAGACAAAGGTAACTTGAACAGTCTGTAGAAAAGAGAATTGAAGGTGGCAAGCTTGTGAGAAAAGGGAGAATTTGAATTGAACTGAATAATGTTATCTGTAAATGACGGTTTTCTATAGACTTCAAAATTAATTTTATTGTTATTTCTTATCAGGAGTAAATCTAGGAAAGGTAGTTGTCCATTATTTTCGATCTCAAGTGTAAATTCAATATTGTAATGTAAATCATTAACGAAACTGAGGAAATCTCTCAGATCTGAGTCACTACCATTCCAAACTATACATATATCATCAACATATCTTTTATATGCAATCAGAAACCTAGAGAATCTGCTATTCATGATTTTGTTCTCTAATTCGTTCATAAACACCTCGCTCAAAAATGGAGAAAGACAAGAACCCATTGCCAATCCTGACCTTTGCTTAAACATTCTCTGATTAAATTGAAAGAAGTTTTGTTCCAGAACTGTAGATAATAACAAGATTAGGTCTGAAATTAATAAGTTGGGTAAACCCTTCCTTCTTAGCAATCTATCAACTAAATTAATGCAATCAGCTGGGGGAATGCTAGGAAATAAATTCTTCACATCAAGTGATATCAATATAGCATCTGGTGGAAGTTCTATATTTTTCAATCTCCAGTTGGGCTATTTTTTTGATTTGATAATTATAATCTGCAGACTTGGAAAATACTTCTTTTCGGGGGTAATACCCCAAATGCGAAAGTATGTCAATTTCCTCGCCCACTTACTTTGTCCTTGAACGCGTGAGCTGCGAATGGGTTGCACCATAAAATTTGGAGAACACAGAAATAAATTACTAAAAAATTGAAAGAAATTAACTGCACTATTACAAAATAATCATGTTTGTTTATGTATCCGTTAATATTGTTCTAGTAAAGGCTTTATCAAAGAGCATAAAGAAGCTCGAGTCTAACGGAAAGAGAAGGGGCAAACTTCTTGAAGCTTCTTTAATAAATGCTTGGACGCGTTTCGCCATATTACGGCTCCTCGGCAATGCTGACGAAAAGAGAAGGGACCTCAAAGTGCATTTCAACACAAAACATAACGGTACATGTGCGAGATGTTACACGTGGCGATATCTCGAGGCATTCAAGCAATCCACCCAACCAGACCAGCGAGGACTTAGAGAAGACCAAACGCTGAAATGGAATCCGCATAAGCAGGCATCTACATGAAGTGGTGCTGAAAGCCAATTTATCGGTTTCTGCGAACCGAAAACGCGATTTTAAAGAGTTTAAAAGAAGTTTGTCCCTTTTCTTTCCGTGATACCCAATCCTTGGACGCGTTTCACCGTATTACGACTTTTTGACAAGGCTATAGAGTCTGATGAAAAGGAAAGGGGCCTCACAGTGCATTTCAACACAAAATATAACGGTACATGTGCGAGGTATTGCACGTCGCAATCAAGCAATCTACCCAACCAGACTAGCGTTTAGTTTTTTCTAAGTCCTCACGGGTCTGGTTGGGTGGATTGCTTGATTGCCGCGAGATGTCGTCACGTGCAACATCTCGAACAGGTACCAAAGGCTTTATTGTTGGTTTTATGTGAATATAGTGATTCCACACTGCAAGCATATTGGCAATTCGATGACATCATTGGTGTTTTCCTTTTAGAAGATACGTCACTTCAGAAGATGTGGGAAACTTTAAAAAATAAGTTTCTTAGTTGTAGTTAAAACGTTTATTTATAGGTCGTCGAGTCTGTGTCCACCAAAACTATTTAAGGAATGTGTATGAATGTTGTCAAAGTGCTTTACGAAATAAATAACATTGGCGTAGTTTTCTGGGCTGACTCTGTTAAAAGTATTAACTTCTATGATTAACTAGATTAACATGAGGTGGGAAATATATAACATTGCCTAAAACCTTGTAAAAAATCTATAGTATGGCAACGCAGCAATAACGGATCCGCCCAGATTTCATCATTTTCGTAGCCGATGCGGGGCTCGACAATACTCGGCATAGCGGATGTTGTTTTCCTGGAGTTTTGTCGCATGCATATGTAAAGGCAGCGTAATCCCCACTCCCGGTTCCACCTAGCTCCTCACAGCGTCTCGCCACCAAACGATTTTGGCATCACAATTTTATAGCATTTATGAATGGCGTGTCGAATCTATAGTTACGATGCCTATGGGTCTCATAAATCATTTATTTCCAATAAGTTTTGTGTAAACCACAGTAATTCCTGGGTCTCTCCTAATCTGCAGCTCGTATTTCTTGAAATACTTGCACTTTCTAAGAAAACAAATTCACTCGGTGCACTAATAATAATAGGCGAGATAATATAATATACCTACCTAACTGCACTGCATTCTAATTATTTCAAACAATTCTGAAACTTATATCCAAAGCAGTATAATTCGTATTATCTACGTAAAGATAAGCAGTCATTTATTTTTACTGTAAAATACGAAATATACTAAACCACTTCAAGTTTTACAGCAATAAACATAAACAAAACCATTTGTCTTGCTGTTAACTTAAACCAAAGTTGACTGACACAACCAGCAAATCTTAGCGAAATTTATTTTATGGAGCATAAAGTTTAAAAGAATTGTTCTCCAGAGTCCTACTGATACAAACATTTCTCGGACAAGCTCCAAGCTGGATTTGCAGCTTTACTTTTAAAACACGACCTGCATTCTTATGAGAGCCCTAAAACGTAAAGTAATACTTGGTAAATACGTTAGGAAACCATTTAAGTTTTGCGAGAGAAATGTGGAAAATTATAGGTGAACTTTACTGTTTTCAGAATATACCTTTTATATTTAAATCTTTATTCGTAACTTCACTACATTAAAATTGTTATTTACTTTCCAAAAATGTGTGGATGCGATTCTTTTTGACCAAAGTGTTGAGGAAGGCAAAAATCAAAATGGCGTATCCTCACCCCTCTCGGTTGTTACCGCCATTTTAAAAACACTTTGTGAATAATAGCGTTTCCTACTAGCCCTAGGGAAATACTTTCTTGACATAAAATATTGGAATTAAAATTGTACACATCACTGACTCATACCCGAACCGATTACCGCTTTTTTTTGTCGAAACTCCACAATCCACATTTGTTGGTTAAACAGTATTAAATCTGTCACTTACTGACATTTCAGTTTGATATTTTGTTGTAACCCGCATAGACAATGGAGATGCGCTTATGGTAGGGATAAATAGGCATGCAACTTAACATACTAGATTGGTTCCCTAATAGCGCCATTCGTGACTGGTTGTTGAACTAAATGTAGCTATGGGTTAGAGGGCGGGGGGTCGGCGCCACGCATGAAAATTTAAATTTTACAACTTGATTTTCGTGCTTCTAACTCTAATGGAAAAGTTAAAAGCGCGAACCTTTTGAATTAGAGTCAATATATTTTGGGAGACTAAAAGGAAGTTGTAACAACGTTTCTGATATGGCGACAAGTTGTATTAATATTAGATATTTACATAAAGTATTATAGTAACAAGGCAAGTTTTACATAGGATGATGCTGTAAAGATTTAACATAGGAACAGCGTTCAGCTTTAAACACGATCCTCTTCTGCCAATTTTCTGGTCACACCCAAAATGTGTGTGACAAACTCTAAGTTTTTTTAATGCCAATCTTGTCTTTGCCACAGAGCAATGGATTTTGAGAGTTTATGCGTTTAAAAATACACGAACATTATACTAAGATCGTAGACTGTTATAACTCTAAGAAAATTAGTATATAATGTTTATGATTGTTCAGGATCAAAAGATGTCCTGCAAACATCTTTTTTAGAAAGCAACAATATTTTGTATACAGTATAGGCGCAAGGTGCCTTTTTGGCTCTTTACGATACACCCTTTTTATTACTTCGCTAAAACAACAAAAAACTTACCTGGTCGCTTTTTGAAACCTGTGCATTTTCATACGCTTCCAACTTTGTACTTTACATCCGGGAACGCAACAATAAATCACCATTTTAACAGAAGAAACTTAATAAACTTATACGTCGCGCCGCTTCGTTTAAAAATTTAATTTTAAAATATCAATGTCGGTTGGGTCCGACACCGAAAAATATTTTTATTATGGATCAGCGCATAAGTCATAGTTTTATCTTAATCGTACCTTAGCTGGTATGGTTGAATGCAGAGAGGGAAATATACAAAACGTTCACCACGCTCATTCTAAATACATGTTTTGTCACCACCAACGTAGGATATGAACAACTTTATAAAACAAAATCCCTGCAATAGCGCCATCACCGTTTGGTTGAAGAACTAAACAAACGGGGTACGATCTTCGCCATTTAAGTTATCCTAGCCTGGTAACCAGCCACAGATCGCAAATGTCAAAAAACAAGTTTAAAACTATCAAAATCCATTTATTTTTAAATCAAACGTTAGTTTGTCTTTATCATATTTTTAAATATTTTCCTCTGCCCCATTCTAAAAAAAATTTCAAGTTCTACGACCTTTACATTTACAGTGATCCGGGGGTGACCCACAAGAGGAGAGAATGGGGAAAAACAGAATTTTGATAAATTCGGCGCTCTCTGTCGTACGAAATATCAACTAAACGGTATCACGGTATAACAAAAAATGGGTAAATTTTATTTACAATAGTCTTTGTCTACAAAGTAGTAAAATATATAATGAATCGATGTGGAAGTTTTTCCAAAATGGCAGCAATAAGCGAGGGGTATGTGACGTTTTGGTTTTCGTCTTGTCTTGTGTCCCTCAACATTTGATAAATAAATCGGATCCATAAATTTTTGCAAGGTTGAAGGTTTTACTGGACAATCTTACTTTAGAGTATTGTTCACATAGATATAATCGGGCCAAGCAATTGTTGGTCAACTTCAATATTCGATAACTTCAAATGTTCCTACAGACTTCAATAAAACTTACTGCACATACAGATAATTTATGGCGAAATTATAGTTTAGTAGCATGAATGCAGATTATATTAAGTAATAATTCTGATAATTATTGGATTTTTTAAAATTACAATTATGCAAGTAGATGTTTGTACGGGAACTATCGGGTTGTATGTATTAAGAGATTTGGAGATGCTGATTAAATATATATTTAACTTCAAGAGTTTCATCTCTACTTATAACCTAATAAAATCTAATCTTAACTAACTTCTTCACGATTTAGTCGTAAATATGTTTGTACTACTAACTTAACCTCTAATAAAATTACTAATATTGCTATGAACGCTATTGTTATACTGTAAAATCTCTCAATAGCGACCACCCTCGGGGAATCAAATGTTGGTCGGTTAACTAGTCTGCATTTTACAGTGTTTGTTTATTAATAAGTAACTACATACAGTGTGTTTATTTAAACGCGGGACATAGGGATTTACATGGTAAATCTTAAAGCCTATATTAGGCACATTTGTATTAAACAAATATTACTAAAACTTGAGAATAGACAAAATTTGAAATGGGGGGAATAAGTTATAGTACAATCTGTGCAAGATAGCTCTAAGGGATACCCAAAAAAGACCTTTTTATTTTGATAATATTACGTTTTTTAACCCCCTTGTAATTTATGTAATTAACTACCTTAGATAAAGAAAAATATTATGACACCGCTGTCAGTATTTTCGTGAATTTCATGAAATTGGTTCTGTAACTTATCATGTTTATCTACACCGTAAAAGAACGAATTGAAACGGTTTCAAACTGCATAAGAGGAATGTCATTTCGGGAAGTGACTGATAATTTCGCCGCTGTCTATGAAAACCGTCCCATTCCCAGCAAGTCGACCTTACAACGATTGCATGTAAAGTGCATGACTAGTGAATGTCTTAATGATTCTCATAAAAAATGGAAAAGAAATTCCTCTGTGTTAACTGAAGAATTCCCAATGGGTCTGTGCATGGCGATAGAAGAACAACCATCATCCAATTTGACACACCTTGCTGATGGCTTCGACAAATCTAGAAGCAGTTGTTACAACGCATTAAAGAAAGAAAAATACAAATCTTTTAAAATTCGAAACGTATAGGAACTTTTACCGCATGATTATTTTGAACGGATGCAGTTTTGTGAAGAATGGATGGATCGAATTAATAATAACCCAGATATTGCTGATAATAAACTGTTTACAGATGAAAGCTCCTTTAATATTAATAGAACAGTGAACAAGCAAAATGTTAGAATCTGGTCGCGAGAAAATCCCTACGTGGTGCACCAAACGCATACCCAGTGGCGACAAAATGTAAATGTATTGGCAGGTATTCTAGGGAATATGATTATTGGTCCTTTTTTTATAGACGGTACACTTACCAAAGAAAAATACATCGATCTTTTACATATGAAAGTAGGTCCTGCGCTAGCCCACAGAAGAGAGGAAATTATATTTCAACATGATGGAGCTCCAGCTTATAGCACAATAATTGTAACGGAGTGTTTAAATAATGTGTTTCCGGGCGTCTGGATAGGACGATTTGGACCTTTTAAATGGCCCGCTCGAAGCCCGGATATCATGCCTTTGGACTGCTTCTATTGGGGATACCTCACATGAAACGTTTTTGATAACGTAAGGGGAAGACCAAATGATGCAGATGAATTAAAAAACAGAATAATCCAGGCTTCACGCAGCATCACAGCGCGACAGTTGTCAAATGTTAGAAGGCATTTCTATGATCGTTTGGGGCACTGTTTGGCTGTAAATGGAGGGCACTGCGAACAGTTTATATGAGTTTTAAGTTGATTGTTGCAGGTTATATTTAGGAGAATTATTAAACTGAATTGAAACGAAAATCCTAAATAATCATCAAAATTGTATAATTTACAAGTTGTCTAATATTATGATAATGTGACTTACCAGCTTATGTCAAAAATAGCTAAGTAAACTTAATATACAGGGCTAGGCAAAACAGTTATATAAATTAAAATGATATTTTGCGTTAGTAAAGTAATACAAACATGATCCTATCTTGGGTATGATACCACAAGAAATATTTGTGTACAATTTTATCTTGTAGTTCTCAATAGAAATGTGCCTAACATAGGCTTTAAGATTTACCATGTAAAACCCTATGTCCCGCCTTAAAATAAACGCACTGTATATGTAAATAATTTTAAATATTTTTGTTTAAATTAATCAGAACTAAAATTAAATGAGATTGAGCCAATTTACCAATATGTCTATACTGCACGTGCATACTAACATACATATTATATAATGTACTGTATGTTTGCTTTGAAATTTCAAAAGCCTTTTAATAAGGTAGCTTCTAAAGTGTATTTTAAAACTCTGAATAATGCCCCAGTCCAAAGGTTGGCAATGTGATGTAGTATTGGGTGGAAGAAAAATAAGTTTAGCATTATCCAGTGTTATTTTGGGATTAGACGTTGCATTATCCAGAAACAGTACCACTTTTCTATTCTGCTCGTTCACTTGGTATCAAATCTGTAAAGCTATGTTGCCATGATGTCTGCTGTTATCGCTTTTTTGTTTGAAACCCATTGGAAAGGTAACTCATCCATATGTGCGCCCTTAAAACATCGAGGATTTTTGCTTTTGCATGCATATGTTTTTGTTGGCGATGCACGATAGTGGAGACCTGTCTCATATGCATTAAATACGTCCCTTGAGAAATAATCCTTTAAAATGGTCAATAGCCTTTCTTTCCAAGCAGTTACGTCTTCGATATTGATATCGGCTGATTCGTCACATATTTTCTTGAAAGTAATATCGTGCCGACGACGGTATTTTTCTAACCATCCATTTGATGCCTTTAAGTTATCTAGTCCTAGACATTGAGCATATTCGAGGGATTTTGCTTGAAATATGGGCCCGGATATTAGTGCTTGTTTCGTGCCTTAGAAAACCAGTTAAAAACAACTTGGTCCCCTGCCATTCCTTTGGTTTTGGAAAATTTTCTTTTTTGTTCACCGTTGCCACCTTCTTAAAACAAATTTTTAACTATTACATTATTTTGAAGCAACATAGTCACTTGGGTCTTACCCACTTTAAATTTATCAGCCAATTTCCTCGTACTTAAACCGGTATTTTTACTTTTATATATTTCGATTTTTTCGCTTAAAAAAAGACATTTCCTTTTTCTCGCCATTTCCAAATATTCACGTTGGTCCCAAAACCCACAAAAACTGTTCAAAACAAAGCTAATATTAACAACCGATTTACCAGTCTTTAAAGCAAATTGACTGGATCTGCCTGCAATAAGGTAATTAGTGTATATACCTATATTTCTTAAGAATTGTCGGGTCGGGTTTCACTGTCCCTAATGGAGGGTGTTTTTAGAATTAATGTTTATTAAGAATTCCGATAATAAGTGCCCGCGGTCGCTTAACAGGTGGATCGGTAAAGAGGAGTATAAAATAATGGGATTTCCATTTTTAAATATGGAGAGTTCATAACCGGTCCTTTAACCGGTCACTTTATAGAGGAAGTCGCAAACAGGTTTTACGGCAGTTAAAATAAACAAACACAATATTAGGTTCGACAATAGGTTATATCCTCGACCGCATCCTTGTTTATAAACGTCGTTGTAAATTAAAAATAATATTATAAAATAAATAAAAATATATCCAAAATATTTAAAAAAGGATATACCTAGCCTTATTTATACTTTACATGTTGAGCAAAATTACTTATTAATTTATGTATTTGTAATTGCTCCCCCGTAATAAAATATAATGAGATGTAATTTACGTTGTAATAGTAAGAAGTAATTTGTAATTGAACTACTTATAACTTACCCAACTCTAACCCAAACTTCGCACTAGCTCAGCAACATGATCCAAACATGCACTAGCTACCTCATTGTTACATTGTCATTTGAGCAGTAAACTTTATATAGTTTTGTTTGTGGACGCTATGTGCTCAAACCGTGTGTGTATAAAATAAAGTTTGTTTTTTGGTCATACATTTTAAAAACCACCAAAAAGGTCACTGCAAATGATCACGTTTTTGTCATATTCGTATTATTCCTGAGTAGAATATTTAGTAACTCACTTTTTACTGGTCATTACATATTAAACACGATAAAAGTATTATATAGCTTTGAAACGTAAAAAAAAAACCGTAAAGTCCCAGTTTATATTTACCAAGTAAAATACTGTTGGTTTAGTATGGTTTTTATGATCAAATTGTATTTATATGTTATAAGATATCATTAATCTCCAAAGGTAAAAATAAAAGAAAGTTGTTTGAGAAATGTCGGTGTATTTACAATGTTTTATCTAAAAATACGGCTAATATAGATTTTTCTTTTAAGGAGATGTATTACATCAGACAGCTCATGATATATTGTAAGAATTTGTCATCGTCGGATTATCTGCACTCTTTCTTGGTTCGATGATTTTCTTTTTGTATCGTGAAACATTTTTTTTTACTTGAGATATTATCTTTTGGCGTTAGAAATGCACCGATAACGATTTGTTTAAGATGGCTGTAGAAATAAAAAATAAGGGTTTTCTTGCTGCTTGTTGTGACATATGGTATTTTGTGTCGAATATATTTCCTACAATTAGTAGAGATACAAGAGCTACCGTTAAAAATCATTACACTAAGACTACCTAGCGGTATGTGATACCGCTAAGAATTTTCGTGTTTTCTTAAATAAAAAGAATATAAGATTGTATGTAAAAATTTTTATGAAACTAAGCAGATATTTAAATACTGTAATAAAATTAAAAAAACTCATTAAATGTCAAACTAATAAATTTTTAAATAAGCAAAAAACGAATAATAGTATATTATTAACCAAGGTTTAGACAGCCATCATTATTGCCCGAGCGGCGAAGCGACGAGGGATTTAAGACGCGAGGGCTATAAGCTGTCTAAACCGTGGTTAATATAATATTTTTCCACTACTACAAACTTTTATAAGACATTTATCTTTATAGTATTATTAATTATAAAAAATTATAGGTAGGTATAAGTATATTTTTTAATCAAGTTACCTGCGCTTCGGATTTGGCAAAATATTTTGTTGTTTTGTCAGGTGGCTTTGTGAATGTCAAATTTTGTTCATTTATGTCATCAGATTTCACGAGTTTTCCGTTTTTTTAAAAAATGAGCGAAGAAAATGTTAGTGATATTATTATGTGTACACCTCCAGAATTAAGGATGGAAGCAGAAAAAATGTTGATTGTATCGATATTTGACAATCTCTAATAATCTGATATGTATTGATGATTATTTGGTTGCCTAACCACACACCATTGAGGTTATTCATGTTTATGAATTCATGTTGTAGAATCAAAAAATCAAGTTACCTGCGTTCAAATAGATTCTTGAAGATCGGTCAATAATTGATTTCAATGCCTTATTATTGACCATGGTCAATAATAACTTATAAGGTAGAGAAAAACGATTTCTAACGTTAATTATCGGTCAATAATGGCGATGTTGTAAGTTAGTAGTGGAAAAAAGTTATTTTTCAACGTATGGGTTACAAGTTTTTTTAACATGTTGCATACAAATAAAGTTTCTCTTCTATTTTGGAAGAGAAGATAATATGTCTTTTTCCACTACTAACCTATAACATCGCCATTATTGACCGATTATTAACGTTAGAAATCGTTTTTCTCTACCATGGTCAATAATAAGGCATTAAAATCCATTATTGACCGATCTTCAAGAATCTATTTGAACGCAGGTAACTTGATTTTTTGATTCTACAACATGAATTCATTAACATGAATAACCTGAATGGTGTGTGGTTAGGCAACCAGATAATTATCAATACATATCAGATTATTAGAGATTGTAAAATATCGATACAATCAACATTTTTTCTGCTTCCATCCTTAATTCTGGAGGTGTACACATAATAATATCACTAACATTTTCTTCGCTCATTTTTTAAAAAAACGGAGAACTTGTGAAATCTGTTGACATAAATGAACAAAAATTGACATTAACAAAGCCACCTGACAAAACAACAAAATATTTTGCTAATTCCAAAGCGCAGGTAACTTGATTAAAAAATATACTTATACCTACTTATATTTTTTTATAATTATTAATACTATTAAGATAAATGTCTTATAAAAGTTTGTAGTAGTGGAAAAAATATTATATTAACCACGGTTTAGACAGCTTATAGCCCTCGCGTCTTAAATCCCTCATCGCTCCGCTCCTCGTGATTTAAACTTGCCGCTCGGGCAATAATGATGACTGTCTAAACCTTGGTTAATAATATACTATTTTGGCATTCATCCATTAGTCACTGGTGCTTCCTTGTTGACGTTTTTTCTTTTATGATAAGGCACAGCACTGCAGGATTAATTCTTTATGGCGCTCTGCGAGTGGTGCGCATACGCAGGACATGATTCACGTTGGTCTTGAACCTTTGAAGATTATACTCGTATACAGGGCCTCAGGGACAGAATCGTTCAAGAGACACTAAGTTGAACCACGAGCGGGTGGGCTGCAGTGGCTCGTCGTATATTTCTATCATGCATCTGTCTAGGTGAAATCAAGCGGGAAACCTCAGTTGAGCACTTGCCATGAAAATATTTGTGAAATAGACTCAAGTCGCCAACCTGCCTTCGATGCTCAAGGCTTCCAGGTAGCTCGTCAGATCATGGTCACCGATGAAGCGAATAGCTCTTCTTTAAACAGAATCTAGCCATCTCAGGGTATGTATAGAAGCAGGCCCCAAATATGCGAACAGTACTCCAGCGATGGTTAAATTTGGGCTTTATGGAGCATCAAAAGTTGTTGAGTTGTATAGAAGTTCTTAGTTTGGAAAAGTATTCCAAGCTTCTGCGAGGCTGCCTTAGCAGTGGCCGCAACGTGACTATGTCATATGTCTATATGACGATCCAAATTGACGCCCGATAAATGGATTGATGAAGTCAAGTGAATCGAATGTCCCGCCGGGACTATATCCGGATCTTCAACATTAACTTTTTTAACGTTAAATTCTACTTGGTTACTGTCACCCCAAGACATAATTTTTTCCAAGTCTCTGTTGAGATGTGAGACTTCTTGCTGCCTATAGTGATGTGCTTTGACAGTCGATGTCCGAGCATCCAAGGTATAAAATAAAACAAGTGGCTGTCATCAGCGAAGCTATACAGCGTGTAACAGAATTATTGAACGCTTTAAATATCTTTAATACCGCTTGTCCGATTTAATTTCATTTTTCAAAATGTTTTCTAATTCCTTTTATATACATCTGCCATATAATGACTACGAATTGACACTTCTTGAAATGTTACCTTTATTACCGCACTAGTGCTTTTTTGAATTTATTATCGCACAAGTGTCTTAATTACACCTTAAATCAAATGAAGCTCAATTTAGACATTCTCAAATTAAAAATTATATAATATACGATTATATGAAAACTAATTTATTGTAAATATTAACAATAAAATCTTTACAGTCAAATAAATTAATGCCAGATGCGGACATCTCTCTCTCCAATTTGATGGAAATATTTTGAGAGTGAACGTAGTTTGTGGATGTTGTAAGGTAATTCAATTCAAATTTGGCTCGCCGGGTTTTTGCAGGAGTTTGCTTCTCCGTTTCCGACTGATTTTTGTTAGACGGGCCAGGTGATGCATTTGATTTCCACTGGATGTCGCTTAAAGGCTACATCTGCCATTTCTCATCAATCTTTCAGGGTCAAGTAGACTCTTTATAGTTGCTTTGCTTCGTCGGATTCTATAGCTCCACTGACGAGCTGTTATACAGCGAAACGCGTCTGGAGATGAATCCGGCGGCGAAGAAAAGCAACTAACCTTTAGAACCGTCCATTTGATACCAGATCTCCTGACTTTCGCGTATAACTTCTTCTAGTGCTGGTTCAATTCGATTTTGTAAGTCCAAATAGGTTACTGCTATCCATAAAAAATGGTCCAACGATGTCCTACAATTCCCGCCCAAACATTTATTTTTTGTGAATATATATAAAGCACCTTCAATGAAAATGTTAACACTGACGCTACTTTTCGTTTTGTCAATGCCAAATAATAATTTGCTGGTGTTTGCTGTATTATCTAAACTATGAAAATTTCGTAATTTGGCCATCACATTAAATTAAATAAGTTAAAATTGACTTACTAAAATTTATTCAAACTTGACACATGACTTTATTATATCGGCCTCTTTAAAAAATTATTATACAATTCTTCTCTAAAATGTACAGGGAAGCCAATATTTAGCCACCTCAAAATTTACATGAGATTTCCTATCTTCAAATAAGCCATGACTCACCCGGTATAATATTTTGTACATAACACGTAGGATACTATAATATTTGAAAATATTCGCGGAATACGATTTATTTGGTTTTATTTAATAATATTATTATTATTTGTTATGAAGCTTCTTTTTAATTTTATTTACATCACATTAAAATTGTTGTGTAATTTTTTTTACTATCGTTATTCTAAAATAAGAGTCAAGTTAATAATATAGGTTATTAAAACCAGCCGTTTTATACAAAAAACACGACTAACATAAATTATTCTTTTTAGAAATATGGGTTATATCAGACAGTCAGTGATATATTATGATCAGCCACCCTTTTTTGCCTTTCGCTGCTTATTCACGCTTTTTTACCGTAACTGTGTTTCCATATGCAGACTCTTTATTTAGATCAAAGAACAAATTTCATCATCAATCAAAATATTACGTATGTCTGATATTCAACGTTTGTTGTTGTAAAAAAAGACATCAATGAAATGGGAGAAAATATGGCTTATAGACTTGTAGACAATTCGCTTTAGCTTTTAAAAGCAGTTAGTTGCAGTTTAAGCAAAATATATGATAAAACATATTATCAAAGAAGATAAATAACTTTGGATACAAAATTGTGACAAATACTTTTTTCAAAATATCATAGAAAAACATTTTTTTTTATGATAAGGCACAGCACTATAGGATTAATCCTTTATGGAGCTCTGCGAGCGGTGCGTGTACGCAGGAATCGATTCACGTTGGTCTTGAATCTTTGAAGATTATACTCGTTGGGGATAATAGATTAGTTTCAGCTTCAGAATCAGTATCAGGAATTGTAGTATTTTGATTAGAGTTTATTAAGCTTAAATCTCCTCTTGGGGCGAGATGTTTTATAGAAACCGTTGACTCTTTTCCATTCTTATGTCGGATTAATGCATATTCAGGGTTTGCCTCTACCAATTCCACTTCATCGACGAGAGGGTCATTTTTACTTTGCCGTACATATTTTTTAAGAAAAACTGTTGTTGAAGGAATTAGCCAAGAGGGTATTGAGGTGCCGCTGGTTGATCGTCTTTGATAATTAAACATTCTTTCATGCGGCGTGCAGTTGGTTGAGGTACACAGTAAGGAACGTGTAGAATGTAATGCGTCATGTAAAACAAGTTCCCACTGAGTCACCTTTAGATTTCTAGATTTTAGTGCTAAATTAACAGCCTTCCAAATTATACCATTGTATCTTTCTACTTGCCCATTGCCTTCTGGGTTGTATGGTGTAGTACGACTATGAGCTATTCCACGTGATTGAAGATATGATATTATTTCTCGGGACATAAAAGAAGTTCCTCGATCGGAGTGAATATATGCTGGCATACCAAAAATAGTAAATAGAAGATCTAGGCATCCTATGACTGTGGAACTAGTCATATCTGAACAAGGAAAAGCAAAAGGAAACCTAGAGTATTCATCTACTATCGTTAACAGATATTTATGATTAGTAGAGCTAGTTAAAGGTCCTTTAAAATCAATATTAAGACGCTCAAATGCGGAGGTAGCTTTAATTAGATGTCCAATTGAATTTTTACAAAATTTTGGCTTCATCTCAGCACATATCGGGCATGCTGTAGTCATTTTCTTGACATCTTCCATAGAAAATGGTAAGTTGCGAGTTCGAACAAAATGGTACATTCTTGTAATACCAGGATGGCAGAGGGACTGATGAAGTTCATATAGTTTAGTATTTGTACTAGCTCCACAAATTCTGGATAAAGCATCAGCAACTATATTTTCTTTTCCAGGTCTATAAACGATATCGTAGTTGTAGCAAGATAACTCTAAACGCCATCGTAATATTTTTTCATTCTTAATTTTACTGGATTGTTTAGTATCAAACATAAAAGATACAGCTTCTTGGTCAGTCACTAATTTAAAGTGGCGTCCCATCAGAAAATGTCTCCATTTCCTTAGTGCCTCAACACATGCATATGCTTCTTTTTCGACTGAAGAGTGTCGTCGCTCTGTTTCTGACAATGTCCTTGAAAAGAAGGCTACCAGTCTTCCAGACTGACTTAACGTAGCAGCTATACAGTAGTCTGAGGCATCTGTTTCTACAATTAGAGGTATTTTATAATCAATAGTCCACAGCAGAGAATTTGAAATATCTGTTTTTAAGTTTTCAAAGTCTTTAATTTCAGTTTGCGTCAATGGGAGGTCATTCCAAAGTGATGACGTTCTCTGGATGAAAGACTTATTAAACAGTGTCGTTCGGGGGACACTAACCTGAACCACGTACGGGTGGCTGCAGTGGCTCGTCGTAATTTCTACCATGCACCGCTCGGGGTGGAATTAGGCGGGCAACCTCAGTTGAGCACCTGTTATGAAAATATTCGTAAAATATACTCAAGTCGTCAACCTGCCTTCGATGTTCAAGGCTTTTCAGGTTGTTCGTCAGATCATGGCAGCCGATCAAACGAATAGCTCTTCTTTAAATGGAATCTTGCAATCTCAGGGTATGTTTAGGAGCAGACCCCAAATTTGCGAACAGTACTCCAGCGATGGTCGAATTTGGGCTTTATAGAACAACAAAAGTTGTTGGGGTGTATAGAGGTTTTTAGTTCGGAAAAGTACTCCAAGCTTCTGAGAGGCTACCTTAGGAAGGGTCGCAACGTGACTATTGAGTCCATTAACCTATCTAATAAATATGTCATTGGAGAATGCAATTTTTCCTGATTTCTTTAAAACTGCTCGAGTTATTCCTCTTTATAAAATATCGTCCAATTTCTCTACTGAGCTCAGTATCAAAAATTCTGGAGCGAATTGTTTTTAACCAAATTTCAATGTTCTATCTACTTTTAATATTATTAAAGAATGTCAACACGGTTTCCGCAAAGGAAAGAGTGTATCTTCGGCGATCTTGAGCTTTGTTGGTGAGCTTTATAGTGCACTTGATATTAATAAGAAATGCTTGGGCCTTTTTATGGACCTCAGTAAGGCCTTTGACCTTGTTGATCACGTCTTGCTCGCGGCCAAGTTACATGAATACGGCATAAGAGGTATGGTTGGTGAATGGCTGCTGTCGTATTTGACTGGTCGAGATCAGGTTGTGGATCTTGAGGGTATCAGATCTGATAAAAGAAATATATGCATTGGTGTTCCGCAGGGATCCATCCTGGGCCCTCTATTATTTCTAATTTTTGCGAATGATCTCCCAGACTTGACTCATAATGAAAGAGATCTTGTCATGTTCGCTGATGATAATTCTTATTTGAGTTGTGGCAGTACCTCCGAGAGTTCGATTGCATTATTACGTGATATGCTTGCAAGATTCAACACATGGTTTGCTGGCAATGGGTTATGTTTGAATACAACCAAAACAGTGTTCATCAGCTTTTCTCCAGGCCGGTCAACCTTTAATGAGAGTCTTCTTGTCAGGGCCAACGGTGGGTCGATTGCACAGGTTGTTCAAATAAAAGTACTGGGTATACATATTGACAATGCCTTATCGTGGAGCTTTCACTGCACTGAACTAAGTTCTAAAATTTCTCCAGTATGTTATGCTCTCTACCGCCTGCGTGGTGTGGTCGGCAGGAGTATTCTCTTGTCTTATTACCATGCCCAATTTGTTTCCCGAGTCAAAAGTGGAATTTTATTTTGGAGTTCGTCTCCATCGAATTTAAATAGAGTGTTTTTAATCCAAAAGAAAGCTATAAGAATTATGATGGGAGTGTCTTGTCGTCATTCATGCCGAAGGCTATTTAAAACACTTAAACTGCTCACTTTGCCGAGTTTATATATTTTAGAAGTTCTTACGTACGTAAAAAATAATTTAAATAGTTTTTTATCCATGGAAAACATTCATAATTATGAGACGCGTAACAATATGAACTTTGTTGTACCGGCGCACAACATGACATTATTTGATAGGAGCCCATTCTACATGGGAACAAAACTCTACAATAAGTTGCCTAGGGAAACCAAAAATATAGCGAGCAAAGTACTTTTTAAGAGAAGTGTATGTAATTTATTGATTTCTCGTGTTTTCTACAATGTTAGTGAGTATATGGATTGTGATTTGTTATCCTAACTGTAATCTAGTATATATATTTTGTATTTATAAATTTGAATAGTCATTGTTCCACAGATGTCTGTGGTTGAAATTGACCTTTTCTATACCAATGCAAACGTTGGTCTCTTGAAATAAAAATTTATTTATTTATTTATTTAGTTATTTATGCCAAGACATATGGCTCTCCAAATTGAGGCCCAATAAATGAATTGATGATGCCAAGGGAATCGAGTGTCCCGCCATGACTACATCCGGTTCCTCAACATTAACTTTCTTAGAAAAAACTGCCGCCTGGGTTTTTTTAGCGTTAAATTCTACTTTGTTACTGTGTAATGGCTAAATGGCGCCACCAAGTTCACTAGGCAATTGACCATCAGTGAGTGAATGCCGGAGGTGCCATTGATCCATTTATGTTTAGATTAGGAATGTGTTGTTTAATGTATAGTATTATATTATTGATAACATGAACGGTAATTGACCGAGGACAACTACTTGAAAGGTTGTTCCTCGTACATTGTAACATTGTATATATAAGAGAATTGAAGACTGATTAAAGATAGTATTTATTATGTAGAACTAGATACTGTCGTTTTTTTATCGTATCCTGACTACTTTGTTACACAACGAACCAAGAACATTACATGGCGATCCTGCCAGGATTCTATGCCAGTCGTACCAAAGTTAAAGTAATTACAGTGTGGTACAAAGTTATTGCAGTGTGGAATAATGGGATCATCTCAAACAAAGGAGGAAGTCATCATTAGCCAAGCAGGCAATAGCGGAGGCACTTCAAATGACGTGCAAAATGGTGCAGTAGCAGTGCCTTTGTAGTTGAAGAAAGTACAGCAAGAAATCAGAAGAAGCCAAGAACTCATCTGAAAGCCCAAGTGTGCAAAATTAGCTCCAAGACGAGACGATTAAAAAGTTAGATACTAATTAATATAAACATTTTTTTTTGGGATTATAATTAGGTAATGGATAGCATACTAGCACAGTGCGACGAATTTTACAAAATTTGTATTAAATTTTACGAAAATTTACAACGAGAACCCAAATAGCGTCGTGAAAATTTAATTAGAATAAATAAGTTATATAGTGACTTACAAATATTAGATAACAAATTAGGTTGGCTAAAAAATGAGATCAACACTGATCAAGACGAGCCCAAGTTAGGAGAATATTTTCTAAGAATAAGCAAGTATTTAGAAAAATCTAGGGAAATTATTGCAGCGCGACGAGAGATCGCAGATCAAATTAGTAAAAATAGTAAAATAGACATAATGACTGAAAAATTTGATATTAGGGTCGCAGCGTCCTTGTTACCCTCTATGGAGGGTACCGAGGAAGCTACGAAACAGCTTATTGATGCTATCGAGTTATACAATGAAATGCTGGATAACAATGGAAAAGTATTCTTAATAAAATATATATTTAAAGTTAAAATTACTCAAACCGCGAAAATATAGTTACAAAATGAGTATGACAGTGTAAAAAATTTATTAATTGATATGACCAAACATTTAATTGCTAAAAAATCAACAGCCGTTTTGTCAACACAGTTGCATAGTACAAAACAAAATAATAAAAGTATAGAAGATTATGCTAAAATAATAGAGCAGTTAATGTTAGACCTTACTATAACACAGGCGGATAACGATGATAATGCTATAAGCGTATTAAAAAGTGTTAACGAAAAAATTGCAATAAGTACGTTTGCTAACGGACTTAGGGACAACGACTTACGAACTATAGTTAAAGCTAGAAATTATTTAAATTTAAAGGATGCTGTTATAGCAGCCAAAGAGGAAGAAATAATAAAAAATGTTAATATTCAGTCAAATAACAATCTATTTTTCACTCACGGGAAAAATAAACATTTTAATAATACACATAGATCTTTTACTAGTAAAAATATTAAACGTAAACGAACGAGAAGTCAGGTTAAAAATTTTTCAACCAAAAACAGAAAACTCGTCATCTTTTAGGATATGTAGTTTTAAGGATGAATGTATATCTGTAAATCGTGTAGAAAAGGTTTTAGAGTTGGTAAATGCTCATTCAACAAGCAGATAAAGGATGAGAAGTGGCCTAATATCACGGAAATTTTAGATTCATTATCCGGAGCCCAATATTTTTCTCACCTAGATCTAGCTCAGGGGTACTACCAATTAAAATTAGACCCTAAGAGCAGGCCTTGTACCGCATTTTCAACGGACAAGGTGCAATTTCAGCTTAAACGTTTGCCTATGGGGTTAAAAATTAGTCCAAGTGTATTTTCTCGATTAATGACAATAGCTATGTCAGGATTAAATAGTGACTCGTGTTTTGTTTATTGTCTAAATGTTGTTAGAAATGTACAGCGTATAGATGATAGGAACTAAGGTAGTTGATTCTTAATGATTATCATACATTACCAACTGGAGGACACGCTGGTGTCCAGCGTATGTATAATAACATAGAGAGACAATATTTTTGGCCAGGGTTAAAAAACGATGTGATAGAGTTTATTAGGAAATGTGATGATTGTCAGAGACATAAGCATTCAAAATGTGTAAAGCAGTCAATGGTTCTAACCACTACGGCAACTTCAGCATTTCAAAAAGTTTTTTTTGATCTAGTAGGACCACTTCCGGTCGATATATATAGTAATAAATATATTCTAACCTTACAATGCGATCTTACAAAGTATGTCGAATGATATGCTATACCAGATAAAGAATCAGAGACTGTTGCAAAATCTTTCGTAAACAATTTTGTTTTGAGGTATGGTATACCAAAGGAAATATTAACAGATCAGGGAATGGAATTTTTGTCAGAAATTTTTAAAAATTGATGTAAATTGTTAAATATTAAACAGTTAAATTCAACGGCTTACCATCACGAGACGTTAGGAGCGTTAGAAAATTCGCATAAAAACTTAGGTTCGTATCTACGAATGAAATTGTCGAGAGAACCCGATAATTGGACCGATTGGGTTCCTTTTTGTTTTTTTTCGCACAATAACACAGTAAATACGTCAACACGTTACACACCTTTCGAACTTGTTTTTGGAAAACCGAGTATAATTCCATCAAATATTGACAATTCCATTGACTCAGTATATAATTTTGATAATTTTCCAGTAGGATTAAAATTCAGATTACAAACAGCATGGAATGATGCAAGAAATAACTTGCTAGTATCAAAAGCAAAGCAAAAACAGATATTCGATAGAAATTGTAAACATGTTAGTTATAATAAGGGAGCATTAGTTTTACTAAAAAACTCAAGTAAAGATAATAAGTTAGAACCATTGTATAAAGGTCCTTATACAGTATTAGAAGATAGGAATACAAATTTAGTTATATGTATAAATAATAAACTTAGGGAAGTACACAAAAATTTAATTAAAGTGTACTATAAGCAACATTGTTTATAGTTCCTATATTATTATTAAGTAACAATATTATTATGCAAACATATGTATTACTAAAACATAACACATAACAAAAACGTGTGTTAGTTAAATAAATCAAGGAAAAAGAAAATATTTTAACAAAAACATTTTCTTTTAATTCTCCCAGGGAGGTGTAATGGCTAAATGGCGCCACCAAGTTCACTAGGCAATTGACCATCAGTGAGTCAATGCCGGAGGTGCCATTGATCCATTTATGTTTAGATTAGGAATGTGTTGTTTAATGTATAGTATTATATTATTGATAACATGAACGGTAATTGACCGAGGACAACTACTTGAAAGGTTGTTCCTCGTACATTGTAACATTGTATATATATGAGAGTTGAAGTCTGATTAAAGATAGTATTTATTATGTAGAACTAGACACTGTCGTTTTCTTATCGTATCCTGACTACATTGTTACACAACGAACCAAGAACATTACAACTATCACCCTAAGACAGAATTTCTTCCAGGTCTTTGTTGAGATGTGAGACCTGTTGCTGCATATAGAGATGTGCATTGGCAGATGATATCATCTAAAGTAAAAAATGAAACAAGGGTGCTGTTATCAGCGAAGCTGTATATGATATTTTTGGTTTTTTCGAAAAAATCATTGAATTGAGGCTTAATCAATTTAAAAAATAATATACAGCGTATCCCGTTAGAGAAAAGCAAACATTTTAAGATAAAAAACTGATTACGTCATTGAACCCTACGCAGAAAGTTCTATCAACAACAAGCGAAGTTTTTTAAAATCGCCCTGTAGATTAAAAACGAAAACAGCCATGACATATCTGATACCGGAATCTTTCGTTTCGTTAAAAAGTAGCATACTGATGCGAGACTGCAACTCTCTATCTTTAATAATATCTCCAATCAAGTATCGAAAATGGGATATCCTGTACAGTATGTAAAAAGAAGTTAATCAGACAACTAGAAAGGGCGATGTAGAAATGTTATAAAAGGTAAGAATAACGTCACGGCAGATGCTTTATCGCTGATACTAGTTTCCTCAAATGAGCTAAAAATTATCTCTAGTACAATTTCGTGGACTCTATTCGCTATAACTAGGCAACAGAGCAAAACAAATAGAGATCAAACAGATAATATTGGTAGTTCTATAATTCACTGAGTGACAGGCTTGGTGACCTTGGCGTTGTAGAAATATTGAAACGTCCTTTAAACTTTTACGAACCTAGTTCAATAAAATTTGTCAAATCTGCATAAAGATGTTGAAGCTTTTGTCAAGCGTTGTGATGACTGTCAACGTTATAAATATTCTAAGTCTAACATTCAACCAATGCCTATCACAACGACTGCGACTTCAGCGTTTCAAAACATTTATTTAGATTTGGTAGGTCTCTTAGAGGAAGATAGTGAAAATAATCGTTGTCTTAACTTTACAATGTAAACTTTCTAAATTTATGGAATGCTATCCTTTACCTAATAAGGAATCAACAAGTATAGCTATTAGTTTTGTAAATAACTTTATCTTACGTTACGGCATACCAAAATGTATCATTTCAGATCGAGGTTCAGAATTCTTATGTTCTACTTTAAAAGATACCTGTAAGATTTTAAAGATTAAACAGCTGTGTTCTACTGCATTTCACCACGAAACTTTAGGTTCTCTCGAAAATTCTCATGAACATTTAAATGCATATTCACAAATTGAAACTACGAAAAATCGAGAAAACTGGAATTCCTGGTTGCAATTTTGGTATTTTTCGTACAATAGCAGTGTTGATACAGAAACACGATATACTCCTTATAAATTAGTGTTCGGAACAATTTGCAATTTACCGTCCAACCTTGTTAATAAAGTAGATTCGATTTACAATTTTGACGATTACCTATCTGAACTAAAATATCGCTTGCAAAACACATGGTCCGATGCAAGAGATAATTTCATTAAATCAAAAGAGAGAAGAAAGGTATATTTTGACAGAAGAACGAGATTTCACCGACAGCTTGTAACCATTTTATTCAATGGACGCGGAATAGCAGGGTTGGATTGATCCGATATCTCTGCCAGAAATACCTTTTAATTATAGAGAACAATTCAGATTGCTCCGATTGCATGGAGGATCGATTTGGAGCACTATTGGGTGTTGAGATTGATCAGACAGGCTCTGCGTTGGCTTGTAATAACCCCAAACCACAGATTTCAATAACAATATCAGAAAATCAAAATCTAGTTCAAGGGGAGAACAATGAGATCACTCCGAATCAACTATCGCAGACTGAAAACCAAGGACACTTGTTTTTTCGTACAAGATGCTACTCAGCAAGAACGTAACTATAATAAAGATGTACAAACATTCGCCCAAAAAATGAAAGTAGCTGACATGGTTATATACTATCAAAACGCACGTGGTCTGCGCACAAAAACAATACAAATTTATAATGAAATCATAAACGCTAATTATGACGTTGTAATAATCACTGAGACTTGGTTAAATGACGGTATTGGTAGTGAGGAGGTGTTTCCGAGCAACTATGTTGTCTACAGACGAGACAGAGATTACTGTGCAACTGGTAAAAAACGAGGTGGAGGAGTCCTAATAGCTGTTAAAAGCAGTTTTGCGTCATCTAAATATACCTTGCCCGACTCCAGTGTGGAGGAAATCTGGATTGGTGTTTGCATGGATGGATGTCATCAAGTGTTTTGTGCGGTGTACATTCCCCCCACATCAGCGCACTCCGTCTACGAGAATCATCTCAGTTCCCTGGACTACATTATGGATTCCTTCCCACATTCTGGAGTGATTATTGCCGGAGACTATAACCTTCCTAACTATGTCAATTCCGTTGTGTCTTGTGAACCTAAGGAAAACTGCTTAAGTGACCAAAAGGAATGTTTTTATAATTTGCTAAATAACGATAAAACAAAAGTGCTGATCTCTAATAATGATTGTGAAAGGGCTTTATTTGATAGTGTCTGTTTCCATGATTTTATGCAGTTGAACCATGTAAGAAATACTAATAATGTAATTTTGGATTTGGTCTTTTCTAATAGTACTAATATATCTGTAAATCAGTGTGATATGCCGCTGTCGTGTGTGGACAGCCATCATCCTCCCCTTAATATTAATCTATCGGTGGGTACTCCCCAGTTAATGTCACCGGAAGCTGAGTTGTTTGCATTAAAATTTGGTAAGGCAGATTATGATCGTATAAATGACTTTTTTGAAAATGTTGACTGGAATATTGTGTTGCAGAGTAAATTTGATATCGATGGAATTGTTGAGACCTTTTACTCCATTGTTTATACTGCTATAGATTTGTTTGTCCCAAAACGATTATGTGACAACATAAAGTTTCCTAGATACTTTTCTTGTGATACAATAAAACTCATAAAAGCGAAAAATAAAGTTTACAGGAAGTTTAGGCTAACTAAACTGCCGAAGTTTCATGTAGAGTATAAGAAATTAAGAGTGGAATCGAAAACAGCAATCGAAAATGATCATAGAATTTTTCTTAAAACAACTCAGAAAAACATTTTAAACAATGTAAAAACTTTTTGGTCTTTTTTAAAAACAAAAAGATCTATTGTTGGTTATCCAAAGAATATGATATATAACGGCGTATCATCTGCCAATCCAAAGGAAATTGCCGACTTACTTGCTGATTACTTCCAGTCGGTATATGTCAGGGAGGGTGGTCCGCCATGCTATGACAGCGAGCAGTTACCTCAGACAAACATATGCTTGAGCAGTGTAAGGTTGGACAGTGATGTGGTCTTTCATAAATTAATTAATCTTGATATCAATAAAGGCCCAGGGCCTGATAAAATACCTCCTCTCTTTTTAAAAAACTGTAGTCCAACACTCTCACTTCCTTTGAGCTACATATATAATTTTTCCGTTATGTCTGGTGGGGTTCCTCAGTTGTGGAAGTCGGCTTTTGTTACTGCTCTATTTAAGGGAGGAGATAGGACTGATATAAATAACTATCGCCCAATATCGGGCCTAAACTGTTTAGCCAAAGTTTTGGAATCAATAATAAGTGATGAAATTTTTTTGAATTTTAACAATGTCATTTCAAGTCACCAACATGGATTTTTTCCTGGGAGATCATGTCAGACCAACTTGATACTGTACTCTAATTTTTTGAGTGGATCACTTGACGAGGGCACACAGGTCGATGCTATTTATTTCGATTTTAAAAAAGCTTTTGATAGCGTAGATCATTCGATATTGCTGAAAAAGTTACATTTTTATGGAATATGCAATCCCTTGTTATCTTGGATTGAGAACTACCTCTGTGGCCGCGTCCAGTTTGTGAAATTTAATAACTTTCTGTCTAAAAATATAAATGTATGTTCTGGAGTTCCCCAGGGATCTCATCTGGGACCCATATTGTTCTTGATTTTTATCAATGATTTGTCCCTAATATTTAAAGATTGTAATTATCTGTTTTTTGCAGATGACCTGAAGATTTATCGCCAAATACGTGATACTAACGACTTTGTTTCTTTACAAAATGAGGTTTCCAAGTTGTCTGTGTGGTGTAAGGAAAACAAAATGATTTTGAATATTTCCAAATGTAAGGTAATATCATTCACAAGGAAAAGAGTACCTATGTTAAAAGCCTATCACATGGAGAATTTGGAATTACCTAGAACTAATTTAGTAAATGACCTTGGGGTGCTGTTTGACGCCGAGTTGCGTTTCACTCAGCATTCGATAGTGTTGTTGCTAAGGCATATAGAATGACTGGGTTCTTGATGAGGAAGTGTTGGGAATTCAAGGACATCGAAGTACTAAAAACGGCGTATTGCGCTTTGGTTAGAAGTGGCTTGGAATATTGCTCTATAGTGTGGTCACCTTATTATCAGGTTCATATTAAGCGAATCGAGCGTGTCCAATCAAAATTTGCAAATTTCCTGCTCTTTAAGTTAAACATGGATAGGGACCGACTGACATATGCTGACCGTAATGCACTGCTAGGCCTGGATAGTTTGGAGGTCAGAAGGACCAAGCTTTCAATGTCACTGGGGCACAAAATTCTTAACAATATAATAAATTGTCCTGATATTCTGGTCCTGATTAATTTCAGAGTGCCTTCTCGCCCAACAAGGCAATGCACACAATTCTCGCCAAACTATGGGCGAACCGATGTTGGAAAGAATTGTAGTATTAATTGTATTGTCAATAGTCTAAATAATTTTTTACCAAATGATTTCAATATGCAATGTAGTAGCGACACATTTAAAAGGAAAGTGAACTATTACGTACTTCGGAAGACATAGTGTTGCGTGCATGGCTTTTCCTGTTATTTTATTTTATTTTATTGCCTATATCTGACTACCTCTATCTTTGTTTGATTGTAATTGTAGTGTATTGTAATGATTGTATATGTATTTCTTTTTTCATACACCTGTACCATTTGGAGTCTGTGACTCTGTTGTGTATTTGTAAACAGCTAAATAAATAAATAAATAAAATAAATAAATAAATGAAATAAATAAATAAATTAATTAATTATAAAATTGGCGATAAAATTTTGTTAAAAATTACCCTGGGAATAAGAAAGATGCTATATTTAACGGCCACCTGTAGTCGAGGAAAAGGCGCCAAATATGTCAATTAAATTAGGAAATAAATTAGTATAAGTTCATAAAAATAGGACAAAATTATATATTGATAGGTAGTTTTTTTTTTTTTTTATTTTCGTAAAAGGTGTAATATAAGATCTACTGTTAAAAATAAACGAAGAGATTCCGGATATTTCAGGAATGCTTTTGTTCATTTTGCCTAGTGTGTGTTGTCATCGCCATTCATAGTTATATGCGTTCTTTGAATTTGCTGTATAAGAGATATATAATATTAGAGTTTGTTGTATTTTTTGTACTAGTCAACAATTAGGTCTAAGAGGTAAGCTACCGGGCACTATTTTATGTTAGTTTTATTTAATTATAATATAATTAAAATGTTAAGGAGCTTTTTCAGTCAAAACAATATTGTTACAATTAAAATATTTTTTTCGGGACATTAAATAATAAATTTGATTTGCTTTCGACGAATTATTTGCCGTTTTTCCAGTATAACTGTTATTCTCAATTCAGGGTCTTTGATATTTTGTACGAGCAATAATCTTTTCCATTAATCAAAGTTATATACGTTGATTTTGGGTCTTAATAACCGCTTAGGTGAAACATATTTAAATAAATAATAAATCGTGGTTGTATATTATATTTACCCAGTAAATGTGCTGTCGAGAACTTTCGGCTAAACATAATTTATTTATTTTGCCCTTTGCTGCAAGTATTTTTTAATTATTAAAAATTGATACCTTCACATGTATTACTTTACAGATGTAATGTAATTGATTCATCTTATTTTTATAGCCTTCACAACTATATTAAAGTGTTAAATTTTAGCAGATGCACTTTAGGCCTATAATTGTTGTTAATGCATAGGCACACCTAACCGCACAAGATTTATAAACTGTGGGAGGAACACCTAAAAAAATAATAATCGTTCTAAAAACATGGCAACTATATCTAAATACAAAATTTGTCGACGTCGTTTGGATCTACTGGTTGTTCAACGTTGTTCGGTGCGCGCCTTGATATGTAGAATTGAAGAACACAAACTTAAAATAAGTTCGTGTACAGAGTTGTCCCTCATCCTTTCGGTCAGACCTAATCCTTGGACGCGTTTCGCCGTTTACAACTCCTCAGCAAGGCTTTAGGTCTGACGAAAAGGTAACATTATCGTCTGGTATTGGTATTTTTCTTAAGTCAGCTCCCTTGAGCTTTTACTTCTTTTAAATTTGTTGGTGCTTATTCTTCTACTATACTGGAATTTCTTTGTTGCGATGATCTTCTATATATTGTTTTCTTTTCTTCATTGATTTGCTTGCTTATTTTCGCTATTTTGTTCCGTGTTGTTGTTTTTTGCTTTTTTGGTGTTGTATCAGTTTTTTGTTTTGGTACTTTTCATAACCTTTTTTGCTGTTTCTCTATTGTTTTTGTTAATCTTTGTTTTTGTTTTGGGTTTTTAGGGTTGGTACACCGTATGTCAGTACAGGTCTAATTATGGTCTTGTAAACTGTTGTCTTTATCTTTAAATTGAGTTTGCTTTTGGCGCAGAGTAGGGGATACACTGCACCTATTTGTCTGTTTACTTTTTTAAGTCTAGTCTCGACATTGTGGTTTCAGGACAACCTTTAGTCAAAGACGAGACTAAGATAGCTTACTTTAGAGCTCCACTCTATGGCTTTATTATTTACTATGACCCTTGTTTCTGGCAGTCTTAGTCTCGCCTTTAGGAAAAATACGGCCTGTGTCTTCCCCTTATTAAGTCGCATCTTCCATATATCCAGCCAATTCTGCAGAAGCAGGATATGGCGCTGCAAGCGTAAAACTACTCTCCAGGGCACTCCTGAGGTCGCAGTAATCGCAGTGTCATCAGCGAACAGGTATAGTTGTGTAAATTGATTGTGCGGGATATCCGCTGTGTATATGTTGTACAGGATTGCAGCGAGTGATGACCCTTGCGAGGCCCCAGCTCGTTTAACCCTGGTTTGTGATAGTGTATTGTCTGTTGACACCGCGAATTTCCTGTCCTCAAGGTACGATATAACAACTCTGATTAGAGCATCTTGCATGCCTAATCTAATTAATTTTAAGAGAAGTCCCTCGTGTCAGACCTTATCAAACGCCTTGGAGACGTCGAAAAAACTGCCCCTGTTGACTAGTGGTGGTTAAACCCTCCGAGTATATTGGTTGCCAGTCTTTTGTCGTTTGGCGCACCGTGCAATGAGCAGCTCTAAAACCGAACTGCTCTGGTCGTAAAACGTCATTGTTAAATACAAAATCGGTTACCCGATTTAGTATTAGTTTTTCAATAACTTTGCCAAGACAAGATAATAGACTTATTGGTCTATAACTGTCTGCCAACGTCAGATCTTTACCCGTCTTAGGGATTAGCATCACTTTGTCTGGGAAGCAGCTCTTTTCTATGATGGCTTGGGTTATATCTACAATGTCCATTACTGCGTTATCTGGCAGGTTTTTGATTGCTTTGTTTTTTATGCAGTCGAAACTTTTTTTGGATTGATGACCGTCAGGATAGAGCGAACTTCCTTAACAGTGACCTTGGGTAAATTTTGGTCCCCCATATTTACTCTTGGCATTTCTTTGAAAATTTGCACAGTTCTGTTGACCCGTGCGTTTTCTGTTACGTTCTTTGATGGGAGTTCACTATACTGTTCGTAGAATGTTTCCGCGAACAGTTAAGCTTTGTCTTGTGGGTCAGTTATTGTTTCGTCAGTATTTTTGTTTTTGAGGTACGAGGTAGGCTTTCGCCCACCGAAAAGGTAAGGGAGTGTTTTAAAGTGCTTTAACACAGGAATGCAAATATACAGATGAGAGTTGCAGTACATGGCTACATCTCGTGGCAACCACACGTATTAACCCAACCAAGACAGAGAGAATCCATATAGGTTCAAACGCTGGCAAGGCAGCCCTTCGCAGCCAAACTACGTTGGGTGTCGTTGAAAGCCTATGTATCGGTTCAGCATACCGAAAGCTGAATTTTGAAAACTAACAAACTTAAAATAAGTTCGTATATAGAGTTGTCCCTTATCCTTTCCGTCAGACCCAATCCTTGGACGCGTTTCGCCGTTTACGCCTCTTTAGCAACGCTTACATACAACGTTGTTACTCCGAAATGTGCAATTCGACTAGTTTTAGTAATACCATAAAATACCCGTAGACATTCTTATACCCTACCATCTTGTCCGTATGTTATGTCGGTGATATAGAACGTTGTTCCGTGGTAAACCCGTGTTTGCACAAATTGGCGGTTACAACGTTGTTCCACAAATTTGTTTTTTAAGGGTACTGGCTTTTAACATCCAATGAGGATTTTCTGTTGCCCAATGACGACGAATTTGTCTGTTTAGATTACCATTCAAGCAGAACGTAGCTTCATCGGAAAAAATAGTATTTTTTACTAAATTATTATCTAGATTGTACATATTTTGCATGCGTTCACAAAACTCATTTGGTCTATCGAAGCATCTTCAAATAACTCATGCTCTAGAATAACTTTGTATAGGTGATATTTGAGCTTTTGAACTATTCGGTGAACAACAAATTTCCGCATATGTAAATTGGCCCCAATCTGCGACAGAAGAATACATGGATTTTCGTCCAAGGAAAACAACACGTCAAGTTGTTCATTCTCATCATTCTCATCACCAGCAGGATGACAAGATTTTGGCGAATTTCTAACATGACCGAATTCTCTAAATTTAGCCTCTATATTCTACTCGCCACTTTTTGACATATGGGGGGACGATCATAATGGATTTCATTGAATAATTGAGCTGTTTCTATTCGAGTACGTGTTCTACCACCAAACCCAACCATGCAAGCATCTAGCCGTCTTCTCATTGAATTTCTAACAAGCTCAAAAATTCCTGGGGTGTTTTTAATATTTTCACAAGCCGTTATTATCCGGTTTCTAAGATCTTGTAAACTAGAGATTTTAAATGGTCCCAGAAATAAAAATCCAATACATTTAAATCTGGGGACCTTGGCAGCCACGATTTCCATATATAGCATTTAGATATTTTCTGGCTGTGGCAGTAAACTGGGCGGAAGCTCCGTCATGCAAAAATAATCACTAGTTTGCTGAGCTAATGGCATGTCTTCGAATAATATTGGCAGTTCATTTTCTAGAAAATTCCGATAGGTTTGGCCATCTAACCGCTGGGAAGAAAGAAAGGACCTATTAGTCTGTTACCAACTATTCCTGCCCATACATTTAACGAAAATTGATACTGAAAGTGTCGTGTGTGATAGCGTGTGGATTTTCTTGACTCCAAACGTGATTGTTATGAAATTAGCTTCATCGGTAAAAAAGAAATTATCTGAAAATTGTGGATTTCTGGCCAACCTTTCCAAAAACCATTGACAAAAATTAATACGTTGAGGAAAATCACGTAGTGAACTCGTGTTATATGGTAAGAATACATTTGGTGATCGTGAATAATCCTCAAAACCGTTTGCGGACTAGCGTCTACCTCATTCGCAACTTTTCGGGTACTGTTTTCTGGATCTTCCTCAATTCTATTTAATACTGCGTCTTCTAATTATGGTGTTCTTACCGTTCTTGGCCTGCCGAGAGTATCAGAAACTCTTGCAAAATTTCCTGTTTCCTATAAACGGCGATTAAGACTTACAAAGGTCTGAGCACACGTGCTACACGATTCGGATATCTTCCTGGTAAAGGCGTCTTGCTTCGTATGCATTTCCATTAGCAAGACCATAAACAAAATGCATATCTGCCAAATGAGCACTGTTTTGTAAATCGACAATAACTTTAAAACTTTTGGATCGATATACAATTCACAAAAACGACGCACTGAAGCTTTAAATGATTTTTCTGTCATTTAATCTTATGACATTTCCACAATTATTTACTTTGAAAAAGAGTCGAATCAGCGATGTCTTAACATAGTTTTTTTTACAATTTTACAATTTTTTCCATTTTTCGTTAAAACTATTGTTTTTTTCAAAAACAAAGTAGAGGCAACTTTTGTTCAGCTTGTATCAATAATGCATAGAAATGCATCAGAGTTAAAAAGAATCAGTGGCGTATAAAATATTTTCACAAAACAGATATTGATGGTATCCTCACGCACGCCACTGATGGAAGTAAGCAAAACCTTTTTTAACGAAAAGTGCAGTTTAATACAAAATCAGTTGACACCAGGTTTCAATACCATATCTTCAAGCACTTTCGAAATTTAAAAATAAAAACAATTCTTGTTTTAATTATTTTAACTTAGAGGGTAGGCATTTTAGGGCATATGTCCATATGAACTTTCCGTCTTAAAATGATGTCATAAATTATATCGTAGATTTTCTTCATGTATTTAAGGATCACTCTGTATATTTATGGTTTAGACATACTATTGTTCCTAATATATAAAATAAATTGTTTAGAAGTAAATATTAAGTTTTGTTTGGAAAATATCTTCATAACTGGTACAATGTCAATAATTAACTATTACAGTTTCGCTGGGACTGAAGGTAATATTTTTATTATTTATTGAGTTACTACTCAGTTAAATATAGTTTAGGATTGAAGCTTATCCCGTAATAGCATGTTTAAAGTATTTAAAACTTTTCCTTTAAACCAATTACACTCTAGATAATTTAAAGCTACAACTAATCCTTCTTTCAGAAGTTCGTAAACACAACTTCATGTCAGCCGTCTAAAAATCAATATCATATTAAAATGGGGTAAACTTCTATTTCGCTGAAACACAAGCACGTAAACACGAAATACAAATTCCTCACATCCTCTTGAGAATTTTAAGGTAAATATAATAATTTGTAGCTGTTACCTTCATCACAAAGATTTTTTTTATTTACATTAAATGGATTTGTTCCATTATATTTGAAACCAAATAAAATATAATTTTTCGAAACTTTAATTCTGTTTTTAACAAATTTAATAATAACATAAGATAAACGAAAATGAGTCCTCAAGTTATGGCGTGAAATCAATCACTCATGTCTTGATTTATTACCCTAGATAGGTAACCTGGGTAGAAGGTAGAGATGAATGAAAAATAGAACTATCAACTTTTAAAGTTTTTATTTTTAATAGAATTACATTATTGTTATTGCATAATACAGATATAGAAAAAATATAGTACCTAATTAACGAACCTAAAAATTATAAATTTAAACTAAATGAGGGATCTATCTGCCTTCTACTTCCAAATAATATCTTATAGTTGCGGAAGGAAGGGGGGAGATTTGTTAACTTAGATTATACCTGGTGACTCATGACTTAGTTGAACATAGGAAACTGCATGAATATTTTGAGGTGGCTAAATATTGGCTCCCCTGTACAATTTAGAGAAAAATTGTATTATAATTTTTTGAAGAAGCCGATATAATAAACCCATGTGCCAAGTTTGAATACATTTTAGTAAGCCAATTCTAACTTATTCTATTAAATGTGATGGCAAGATTACGAAACTTTCATAGTTTAGGTAATGCAGCAAACACTAGCAAATAATTTCTATGTTATTGTCACATAACGAATAAAGATTATTTCACTATTTTACATTAAAAACACATTTTCGTTTCGCACATCCAAAATAAAAGACACCATTATGTTTTCCTTACTAAGCCTTTAATTTAACATAACATACTCCGCACTACAGATTTTCTCAAAAAAAATAATTAATTAAATGTTCAAACAACCCTCCATTAAGAGCTAAACATATCCTAACCGATCATAAAATTCATGTCTAACATTACTGAGTTGATAATATTAAGAAATTCCGTCACATTCTAACGTAATACCATTTTTTTCTTCAAACGTCATATAAGTGATAACTTATGTGACGTTTCTCAATGACATTAAATGTCATTTATATGACTATGAGTATAAGTACTTATACTCCTAGGCGTATAAATACAATATAGTACTATAAATTATTTTTTTTTTCGTTTTATTTATTGTCTTTTAGCTTTGAGCATTGCTCATTTAGCCACGAAATTTAAATTTATTTTAATTTATCAGTTTTAATAAACGAACATTTACACAATACACAACGATTATTGGTGTTCACAGTGGTATTTATTATTTGTTGGCACACTACCAATTTTATGGATACCCATGACAGCTTTATAACATTTCCCATTTTGATACTTAAAAAAAAAATGTCGTTTATTAAAATCGGCAGGACACAAATTCGTAGTTTCTATATTTGCTTAAATATTCATCCCAAAGGACGTTGCAAGTTCTACTCTTATTAGTTTTAGTGTTGGGAAATTTTATTAGCAGCAAAGAACCCATATCTTCAAGATCATCAATTGTCATATTCACTAATTCGTCGCAACGACATTCCCCAGATATTCCAATTATCAAAACTATCTACAAAATTAAGAGTTGGTTAGCACAATGTGAAACAAACAAAATGTAATTTTATTACCTTCATCGCCAAATACTTTTCATCTGGGGCGTCAGACCAAAATTTGCTGAACTGTTCCCTTGACAAGACTCTCGATTTCTTTGGCTTATAACCTTCTTCTTGCTTTTTTAAAAAAGCACGCAAATTGTTGTATTTCTCAATGTTCACATTATGCTTCAAATTTAACACGGACCTTATCATTGAATAATGAGCCCACAAACTAGAACTCTTCATTTTCAGTGCCATTTCGTTAAAATATGCCAATAAAACGTTCTCAGAGTATTGCATTACTTTTTTCCCAGTGCGCCATTTGTTGAACTTGACAAAGGCAGCTTCATATACTGCACCAGATTTCGTCGGTCGGCAGCAAGTTTTGAATAGCTATCTATTCTAGCTGCTTCTACTACCTCAGGAGGATAATCAGGCACTTCTAAACTTATTTTCTGTATATTTATTTGGTCTCTACTGACGCGACACCGAATTTGAAATATTTGTTTTGATAGATGCCAAACAAGTACGTATCCATGATAACGATACCAAAAAGGGAATATACAGTGTAATAAGTTACAAATTTAATCTTGTTATCTTCATTAAAAAATTCATTTTCTTTCATTGTTTTATCTCGAATAATATGATGCACGTTTGTAGAAAAATAGTATATGATATTCGGAGAATGAGATACTTTATGTGCTGAGCGTGGAAAGTTTGTCTGACTCCCTACGTTCGTCAAACAATCCATACTTTCCACGCTCAGCACATAAATTATCTCTTATTCTCCTAATATCATAATGTACTGGTCTAGATTTTCAAATTTTACATCTTATAAATAAAATTCTTGAAGTGACCCGAAATAATTCGTTTGGCGAAAGGTCAGAAAAATTATTGTGGAACGACAACGTGACAGAGAGACTTGCAAAGGCACAAGGCCAATTAAGTGCAGTCTATTCATTATTAAACAAAAGAAGCAAAATAAGCATCAAGACAAAAACGTTGATCTACAAGACAATAATAAGACCTATACTTACATACGGTGTACCTACGTGGTGCACCGTAAACAAGACGAGACTGAAAAAATTACAAATATTGCAAAATAGAGTTTTACGCATAATAACGCTCGCTCAAAGACATGAACCGACAGACGTACTGCACAGGGACTTACGAATGGACAAATTAAATACTTTTTATGATAAAATTATTAAAAAATACCATACGCGAGCAAGTACATCCACGAATCGGCTCATTTTAGACACACACATATACTCATTACCAAACTCGAAACACAAATTCCCCAAAACAGAAGAAGATGAGAAAAAGAAATCAAATACAAAATTCAAAATCAAAACCTTTCAAAATTGTTATCGACCAGATATTTACAACAAAAAACAAGAGCAAAAGACTAATGTCTGGCTCAAGAAAAATGATTATAAGAAGAGGCCTGGCTGGCCAAAGGATTAGATGCTGTGGGCTTATAATATTTTCGTTAAAAATATTTTTGACGCTACTTTTCGTTTTGTCAGTGCGATATGATAATTTGCTAATAAATTACACTACCTTAACCTATGAAAATTTCGTAATTATTCCATCACATTAAATTTAATAAGTTAGGATTGGCTTATTAAAATTTATTCAAACTTGGCACATGGGTTTACTATATCGGCCTCTTAAAAAAATAGTAATTCAATTTTTCTCTAAAATGTACAGGGGAGCCAATATTTAGCCACCTCAAAGTTTACATGGGATTTCCTGTTAAACTAAGGCATGCATCACCCGGTATAGGTACAGGGTGTATTTTCGGAACGGATTTAGCAATCTTACTAAAACTTGGATTGTGAGAAGTACCTAAAATAGTTCATATTTTAGCAATAATAATGTGTGAACAGTCTGACCAGGCTTAACAGGGTCATGCCCACGATTAGGGTCTAATAAGTTAAAACAAAAAATAGATACGGCACTGACTTCTTCACATTTTGATAACACAATTAGCTAGAAATGTAAACGACTACACAAAAGTATCCATCCATGAGCGTGCTATAAATATTTTAAATTTAATTTAAAAAGATTAAAAATCATTATTTTCCTTAATAAACAGTAAGTACAGGGTCTTCCAACGAGGACTGAACAGAGGCTCATTTTTTAGCTTCCTTGTATTTAAAGAAAAATCCAAAATAGCCAATCGATGTACTTTTTCCTGCAGAATTCAAAAATGAAACCAAAAATTTATTTGAACCAGAAACAAAAGAGTTACGCTATGGATAAGGTGTTTTTTAAATGGAACATAGCTTTTTTTATACGATTTTTGGAACGAGGAATTTTTTTGTCCGTTCTGATTAAAATATTTGATATTGTGACAGCTATTTTTATTTAATTTTAATGTTTTATCCAGTATAATTTAACTTTAACCTGTTTGAAACATACGCTAGGTAATAAAGGTATATTCACCTTTGAATCCTTCAAAGTCAAAAAATTTGACAAATTTACTATAATATTGCCGAAATGAAATATTCATTAGATGAGAGATTGCAGATTGTTATCTTGTTCTACAAATGCCAAGAAAATGCAAGAGAAGCAAGGAGAAGATTTATTGCAAATGTTCACAGAAATATATCCGTCAATACTATTCTAAGGATAAAGAACCTATTTGAGGAAAATAAAACATTACATGACAGAAAAAGAAATCCAACTCTATACTAATTAAAAAAAAAAAAAACATTAATAATTTAATTGTTCAATGTGACCTCCGTTGTTCTCGAAACATGTGCGATAACCTCTTTGTAGCCTTTCCAAACTTGCTGTTATACTGTGATTTTCCTGGTTAAGGCGATTTATTTCATTCACAATTTTCTGCATGATCTCTTCAATATCGTGATTTCGCTGCTTGTATACCACGTTCTTTAAATGGCCTCAAAGAAATGTGTCTAATATTGACAAATCGGGACTATTGGGTGGCCAAGCATAGGTTCCATTTCTACCAATCCATTCTTCATAGCGTCCGTTTAAATATTGAGTAACCTCACGCACGGCATGCGGAGGGGCCCCATCATGTTGCCAAATTAAATTTTGATATTCTTCCAATGGTAAATCTTCTAAAAAGTTATCAATTTCGTTTTCTAAGAACTCGTAGTATCTCTGTTCATTTAAAGTCCCGTTAAAAAATATTGGTTCCAAAATTCCATTATTTTTTATGCCACACCAAACATGGATTGAAGTCCTTCCTTGAAATTTAATTGTCTGAAATTTTCTTGGATTTCCAACGGCCCAGTGATGATTATTATGTCTATTGAAAACCCCCGATGTTGTGAATGTGGCTTCGTCAGTCCATAAGATATTTCTGAATAAATAAGGGTCTTCGTTTTCTTTCCGAATCACAATTTGGGAAACAAATTGGAAGCGAAGTTCTTTTTGTACCGGTGTTAGATGTTGAAGTGGAAAGATATGATAATACTTAAATTTATGATTTCTTAAAGTCCTGTAAACAGTTCCTTGGGTAACTCTTCTGCGTCTTACACCGCCGCCGTATTGAACGTCCCGAACTGCGTTCGAAATTGATTTGGTTGGATTCAGTCGAAAATAATTCACAATGGCATGGTTTCGATTTCTATTCCTTTCTGGATTTCTTTTTCTGTCATGTAATGTTTTATTTTCCTCAAATAGGTTCTTTATCCTTAGAATAGGATTGACGGATATATTTCTGTGAAAATTTGCAATAAATCTTCTCCTTGCTTCTCTTGCATTTTCTTGGCATTTGTAGAACAAGATAACAATCTGCAATCTCTCATCTAATGAATATTTCATTTCGGCAATATTATAGTAAATTTGTCAAATTTTTTGACTTTGAAGGATTCAAAGGTGATTATACCTTTATTACCTAGTGTATGTTTCAAACAGGTTAAAGTTAAATTATACTGGATAAAACATTAAAATTTAATAAAAATAGCTGTCACAATATTAAACATTTTAATCAGAACGGACAAAAAAAAATCACTCGTTCCAAAAATCGTATAAAAAAAGCTATGTTTCATTTAAAAAACACCTTATCCATAGCGTAACTCTTTTGTTTCTGGTTCAAATAAATTTTTGGTTTCATTTTTGAATTCTGCAGGAAAAAGTACATCGATTGGCTATTTTGGATTTTTCTTTAAATGCAAGGAAGCTCAAAAATTAGCCCCTGTTCAGTCCTCGTTGGAAGACCCTGTACATACTACTAAAAATTAGAAAATATGGTTTGATAAAGAAAAAATTTAAAAAGTATTGCCTTTTGTTGGGGCGACGATTGCTCAAATGCAATCAAAATAATGAAATTAAATGCAACTAATGTTTTCAGAGTCAATACTACTCTTTGTTTGGATAAAATAAATGCTTTTCAAATATTCAATTAGCAACACAATTTCTCAACGGTCAGAGAAAAAGAGAAACAATATGAATTTAATGTTTTCAGAACAAATAATATTGTCGCCCAGACAAGCAACCAAAGTTGCACATATTATCCTAAAACAGCGCCCTGTCGCTATGGTTATTTAACCAAAAAATGTTAAAATGTATATTTTCTGACACATCTTGCCGCTAGAAAATTAAGTTCACCGCGGTAGACAAAGACGGAATAATTGATCCTGAAGAAAACATGGCGGTATAGTACAGATGAAAACACAACGCGCGAAATATGTGGCCTTCTGATTGGCCGGTTTATTAGTTTCTAGCGACAAGAGGACCCTGACGGCTTCTCGCGAGCCACTGCGAATTAAACCCTTGAAAGGTCAATACGTACGTCAAAATTTAAAGTGGGTCATCGTCCGACGGATAATGTAGCATCGCTGAAATAAAAGCATCAAGTTATAAGGGTAGTAATGTTATTAAAAGTTAGTAATATTATAAGTTAGTAGTTAATAATGTATTAAAGTGTTATTGTGTAAACAATTGCCAAATTGGATAAATAAACGCCAAATTAAATGGGATCTAACTGTTTAATTCACCTAACCAATATATAAAACGAACCAGTGAAATAACCTAACTCGAGGAATATACAAAGCCTGTTTGAACCGTTTAATGTTGGGAGTTAAAATTAAAACTTGATTCCCACAACTTTAATACAATATTTTTAATTCAAAACCTATTAGAGTCTAGGTACTTATTTCGTTTCTGCTCTAATCATTCCATTCTTTTTGTACCTAATCCTGGTTACCTGTTTCCTAATTATGTGGTTATTATGCCTTTATGGGTGCCACTATTGGAATAATACACCTATTTATATCTATACATACCTACCTTGGGTGTTTGTTTCTCAGTGAAACTAGTCAAAGTGTGAAGTGTCACTGTTTTTTTAATTAAATATGGCAGGAGACTATCACTAGGAAATGAGTGCCGATGTCTTTGAAGAATGGTTCGAGCAATAATTGGATCTTATACTAAATAATGCAATAATTGTATTGGATAATGCAAGTTATCACTCTTAGGCTGACGGAAAAATTACCGACAAGTGCGTGGCTTGAAAGTGAAATAACAGAATAGCTAAGTTTAAGACAAATAAAATTCCATTTAGATTCCTTAAAAAAAGGACTATTGGTACTAACCAATTTACATAAAAATGCATTCAAAATGTATGTAGTCGATGAAATGGCAAAGTTATGAGGAATATTTGTGCTCAAACTCCCTCCTTACTACTGCGAATTAAACCCGATCAAACTTATATGGACTCAAATAAAGACAGATATCGCCAGAAAAACACGACTTATAAAATGGTGGATTTAAAAATACTCTTTAATGCGAAAAAAGCGTATCGATCATGTGATAGAAGAAGAAGCCAGAATGTGGCAGGTAGATATAATAATCGAAGAAATGGTTGAACCGCTTATTATAAACGATGTTAATAAAAGTTCATCTTCCGAATCCGACTATGATTAAGCCATAACAACAAAGTATTTGATTTTTACCTTTCAAGATTGTTATCGACCAGATATCTACAACAAAAAACAAGAGCAAAAGACTGATGTCTGGCTCAAGAAAATTGATTATAAGAAGGATATATTTTGTTTGTAAGATTCTATATCATATTTTGTTTTTGTAATTATATTATGTAAAATAGTACCACCAATTATTATTTATTAGTTAATACGATTTTTTAAATGTTTTTATATGTTATACGAATATAATATAATACAATTTTAGGAGAATAGGCATGTTTAAGATTTTTAATTTAAAAACTTCCCCAATACACGCTCCTGGCTAAGGGATTTTTCCAATAATAATGGTAAATCCTCAAATATATCAATAGCTTGCGATAAATTCAGGGTGGACCTACCTAAAGAATGCTCATTATTTGAATCCTTTAATGTAAACACAATAGATGGTGTTTAAATGTTCTTGGTACCCCGGTATGCGTATTGCATATTTAAAGAGCATTTATTTAATACTTCGCGCCATTTAAAGCTGGATTATAATAATATATAACTAATGCTTTGATACACAGACGAACAGCTTTGATTTATAATTAATATTATTTATACCTAGCCCTATACTATAAATCTAGTTAATAAATACCAACGAAATAGAATTTCAATTTCCATTATAACGAGGAAATTACCTATATCTTGTAAATTTATTTAAATTTTTCCAAGAAATAATCACGAAGTAACATTTCGTGCTTACGTGCTTCTGTTTTCGTCGGAAGTGGACATTTTTCTCATTTTAATATTTTTTACCGCCGACATAGGGTTTTGTTGCTTTTAAATTGTCCACTTTCGGGTAGTGAATAACGAGCCCAATTAGCACTAAAAGCAATTTAATTTGTTACGTAGGAACTAATTTTAAAAATGTTAATAGAGCATTAAGATGGTATATTTTCATGTCTTGATCCTTTTATGCATTGTTTACTTCTTCGAGGGTACTAGACATACACGGTGACAACCACATCAATATGCAGAACCTCTTTTATTTCATTTTAATTTTTCTTATTTAATGCCACCTTTCCATTGAAAATCGGCGACCCCATTTCTAATCTCTCTTTCACCACACGGAACTTTTTTCTGTAAATATCTTTCTTTCCTTGCATTAAGTTTGGTAGCAATATGATTATGCAGGGGTTCTTAAAATGGTAAGCTGATATTTCATGGACCATTTTAAGAAAAAAACTTCGTATTTCTCAAACCTCGTAACTTTTAAACTGTACTGTTAAAGTTTTAAGAAATTTTCTTAATAATAGTCAAAGTCAAATTATTTATTTGCGCCGCTGCAAAGATGCTTACACTAGTCAGTAGTAGAAAAAAGGAAATAATTGAACAGCGTTGTTACTTATACTAAAGGGCAGAATATATGCACTTAAATTCAGCCAAAATATGCGCATATATGTGCCTTGTTTGCCTTTAAGATATGCAGTTATATGCATTTTTTTGACCAAATATGCATACTGGTATGCAATATTTCTTAATTTATTATGGTGAAATAGGGCGAAGAAACACATTGCGTTCTAAAAAAGATGTTTATTAAAAAAAAAAACAAAGAAAAATAAAAGTAAACCATTTTATAACCTGAAATTGCATAAAAGGTATTTATTACTAAATATTTTTCGTACATTTATCTGCCACAAGCATCTGTACTTTCATCAACAATAATGTAAACATTTTTATCACCCAGTGCGGCTCTTCTAAAACGGTTTCGTATGCTGAATTGACATTCTTCTTTCTAAGCGCGGATTCGTCAGGAATGGTTTGTTGACAATATTTTTGCAAATATCCTCTAAATTACGAATTTTGTACTTTTTTTAAAGGTATGTTTGCTGCGACCAAAGCCTTGCATAACTGTTCTTGAAAAATTTCCTTTTCGGATTTCGATTTTTCTCCAAGATTTTGAAATGCGCTTTTTACACTCAGCTGAACTGGCTCAGATTTCATTTTTTGTAACTTGGATTGGACTTTTAGAAGAGCCTTTACCTCTTTTGTACCACATACATATATTGTACAGGGTTATCCAACCAAGACTAGACAAGGCGATTTTTTGACTTTTCCTGTACTTTTATAAAAAAACTGAAATAGCCATCTTAAGTCATTTTCTCCCGCGAATTCGAATATCTTCAGCAAAAAACAATTGAACATCAAACAAAAGTACTAGGGGTCACTTTGATATTTTTTTAAATGGGATGCCGTATTTTTAATGAGCTTATCCGATTTCTCATATAAATGTTGATCTAAAATGTTGGATTTTTAATTTTTTTTTTTTTTTAATTTTTACGGTAGACGAACATTTTCCGAATTTAAAACTGAAGAAAAAAGGCGTTTTTGAATTAAAAATCCAACATTTTAGATCAAAATTTATATGAGAAATCGGATAAGCTCATTAAAAATACGGCATCCCATTTAAAAAAATATCAAAGTGACCGCTAGTACTTTTGTTTGATGTTCAATTGTTTTTTGCTGAAGATATTCGAATTCGCGGGAGAAAATGACTTAAGATGGCTATTTCAGTTTTTTTATAAAAGTACAGGAAAAGTCAAAAAATCGCCTTGTCTAGTCTTGGTTGGATAACCCTGTACACCAAATCTCCCTCATAGAATAACCTTTATAAATATAAAACAGTTTTGTTAGTGACTTCACAATTGCTAAAATAAAGGACTGTAGTAATTGTTACGTATGAAACATTTTTGGGAACTATTTATAAGCTCTCTATTACTTTAGCTGTATAGGCGTGTTATTGATGTTTACAAATTATTTATTATTTTTACTGGTAGACTAATGCAACACTTAAAAGAGATCATACAAAGCAATCTTGCATTATGTAGTGGTGCCCATTTTACACTTATGGAATACCTATACTGGTTGTAAGAACGATCGGGAATGCAATTTATACAACTTTAATTCTTATATTATTTACTGTAAGAACATTCTTACAGTTTTTGTAAAGGTATGAAATGCTGCTTGATGTTCAATAAGCGCGTGCGTTAATAATGCACGTACGAGCACTGGCAGGAATACGAGTAACGTTGACGCACAGAAATGAAAACATATGCTAAAATAGCCTTTTTGTATTACTATTAATATTTTTATTTACTAGAAAAATGCAATCAGAATTTTAGGAAATACGAAATGTTATGCCGGGCGAGTAAAAATCAATAATATAAATTAAGTCACCTGGAAATTTCACATCAATGAAACGCCGGCACGTAAACACGAAATATAATTTCATAATAGTATCTCGCCGATGGTAAGACCAGGATAAAAAGCAAGAGAGTGAAACGTGCTATTATTGGCACTTTATAACGTGTAAAATATTTGTATATTAAAAATAATAATTTCTTTTTAGGTTTAACGACAGCTTGTTTGGGGATATATTAAGGTATGTAAAAAATTTATTATTTTTAATAAATACAGTATCCGACAAAATGTACCGCCTATTTCGTTTTATTAATGACTAGAAACCTAATTAAATATTTAGAATCGTAATATTTTTAAATAAAAGGCGGATCCTTCAAAATATGCAAAAATTCATCAAAAAGTTAAAAGAATGTAATGAAAAGACTGGCGGACATTTGCGTTCCAGTTCACAAGCTGTTCCTTTGTTTTGTTGTTCAAGTCATCATATTTTTATATGACATCTAAAATGGGTTGTTAATTTTGCCGGACACTGTATATGTATAATCCAGGATTTATTCAAAACCTTTAAAATTGTGAGGAAGCTACAGTTCAACGGTATATTTTTAATTACAGGTTGTCCAAGAAAGTATTTGTGTGGGCATTTAAAAAATCAATGGTAAAAAGAAAGGTACATTTCTTGCTTTATGGTATAGACAATTTTAGGAGAGCAAAACATGATTTAATACATAAATTTTAATGAAAAATTTTGTGAGGGGATATTTCCCAAAAATGCAGAATGACTTTTAACTTAGACGCTGATTTTTTTATTTAGCATTAGATGCAATGTTATATTTTAATCTATCAAACCATTCCTGTGCTCTCTCTAATTTTTTAATAAGCTGAGAAATATTCTTACTAAAAAAGTTTCAGTGTTTATGTTTTATTTATTTATTTATTTTACAAATGCAATAAATGCAATACATACTTTTTAGGCCTAATTATAGGGTAGGATAGTAGGTACACATACGCTTACACACATACCCATACAGGAAATTTAAAAAAAAATTAATATTAATGAAGGAAATATGAACTATATTCATATATGCCCTAACCCCGGTACATTAAAAATTGGCAGTAACGTTAAAGATATTAACTACCATCGCTCTATAGCATAATATGACAAAACATGGTATTATATTTATACATTTTTTTACACCCTATATGAAATGAATACAGTAACGAGTCCAAAAGATTAAAGAAATCTATAAAAAACCTACACAACAAAAAAGATTATCACATAATTTGTTATGTAGCAAATCTTAATTTAAACAATCCTGAATTGTACAGACCTGACTTCTAACTACATCTAATTCCTCACTTAAATTAGCTATTATATATTTCTGACTAATGTTGAAAATGTCAAATCCTAATCTAACCTACACTTTACATTAATCGGTGCATTACTAGAGTGATTTGTAGGAGAATAATTTAAATATAATGCTAATGCATTTTTTGTTCGATATGAGGGAACATTAAAGTAATTTGTTGTTTATGTTCTTCTTACCAAATGTTTTTACTCATTTTGTGAATGCATATGGATACCGCTTATCTAAAAGGAACCAAGCGCCAAAATAGCTAAAATGACCTAATAGAACCAAGCGACTTAATTATCGGTTGTCTACCTTCAGTAAAATATCATACGGAATTAATTACCGTGGCGCCATCTATGAGCCAATGAACCAAGCGCCTCTCGCTTTAAAATGCATTTCTAATTTATCTAAACGGATCCAAGCGACTGGTTCCATTTAGATAAACTGAAATAGTTTGATGTCCCGTGGGGCAATGAAGGCAGATTTCTCTGCAGCAAATAAGACACATGATGCAATCAGCTATGACATGCAAAAAGTATTGAGTTTACCTAGGCTTCCGACCAATATAACGTACTACAAGCGATAACTGTCTGTGTACAATGAAGGAATACACAGTGCGTCAACAAATACCCCCTATTGCTTTTTATGGAACGAAGGAGTAGCAGGTCGGGTGCTCAAGAGGTTGGATCGTGCATAAAGCTTTTTATCGAAAAATATTTGAATCCAAATGTCGAAGAACTGATTATGTGGTCGGATTCATGGGGCGGACAAAACCGCAATGTTAAAATAATTCTGCTTCTAAAAGCTGTTCTCAGTGGACACAAGACCCTTAAAATAATAATTTTTAAATACCTCATACCTGGGCACAGTTTTTTGCCTAACGACACTGATTTTGGAGAAATTGAACGGGCTTTAAAGCACCAAATACGAGTCTATACCATGGAGGATTTCAAAACAATTATTTTGTCATGCAAAAAGAGTAACAAGTTTGTTGTAAGTGAGATGTGCACAGATCTTTTTTTCTCTATTGAGGATATTGAAAATACTATTTCCAATAGGAAAGTATTAGAAACAGGAGAAAAAGTTGATTGGCTTAATGCTAGAGTAATAAAAATAGAAAAGAAAAAACCATATAGTATTTTCTTTAAACACTCACACGTAGGGGATGACTACAAGGAACTAAAAATAGAGAAAAGAATGAAAGGTATCAAACAATCGTTAACTGGAAATTTTCAGGGAAAATTAAAAATATTGTATCCAGCAGGAAAGCCGATTTTTCAAAAAAAGGCGGCTGATATCCAAAGTCTAATGTCATTAGTTCCTGAGGAGTGTAAACAGTTTTATAACACCAATATAGAAACAGCCGAATTTCAAGAAGACTTGGAAGGTTTTGGACCTGACATTGATTTTGAAGTAGAAGAAAACTAAAATATCTTCAAATTAATGTTTCATAATAAAATTATGCTTTTTATAAAATAAATATGCTTTCTATTTGATTTTTAAGTGTTTTTTATTTTACAATAATTTTAACATCGACTGTGTTCTATTATATGGAACCAAACGACAAATGAACGAGGTCATGGATTTTTTAATTTTTCAATAAGGAACCAAGTACCAAAAGTTACCTTTTAAACTTAATATTAAACTTTAATCCAATCTGAATAAGTCTAATTGTGTTACCTAAATCATAATCTTTTTTTTAAACTAAAAGTTATTCCAAAATATCTACAATTAGATTTGTAATATAACTTGTAATATTCAAATCGATTTTTTACTCAATTGTCCAAAAGTCACTTGGTTCCTTTTAGATAAGCGGTATCCATATTATCTAATACATTTATAGCATATTATCTCGATTCTTCAATTTTAAACAGAAGAAGTTAAGTTTCACTATTTAGCATAAATATGTAATAATATTGATGTAAAAAAAAGGTTGTTGCTAAGACAATGAATCAAAATGCAAAACTTCGAATCACGCGCCATTTTTAGACTTTCAGGCATCGAGAAATAACCGCGTTTGCGTCAAAACATGCCAACAATAGTAGTTACTCTTAGTCTAAAACTTAGCGAAAATCGATAAAGACGTTTAAAAATTATTCCGGAAAAACGATATTAATTTGAGAACTTTAGCGCCCTGCAAAAGCAAAACGAAGCAACATTGCATATTACAGGTAAATTTGCCTAGATCCCCTTATTTTTGGTAAAGGAATTTGTGGTTAAGCATTGTACACCCTTATAAGCGTTTTTCGATTAGAAATTTGCGTTAGGTTAGAAGTGTTTTTAATAAAAATAGGTACTTCAATGCAAAAATTGATCATGTAAAGGGTGATCCAACCTCAGCTACCGAACTTTGAATCAAAATAAATCAAAAAAGGTTTACGAAATATACTTTTTTTTTATTTTATTAAACACAAATTGTATGTATTTTATTAAGTATGAAAAATAATATCAATTAAATGGGCGCCTCTGGACCTTCTGCAGCAGTCGATCCTTTTGAGGTAATTTATGATTACATTTTCGTACATTTCGGGCGGTATCTCGGCAATAACTTGGCGGATGTTGTTTTCTAGGTACTCCAACGTTTCGGGTTTGTTGGCGTAGACACGACTTTTAACATAACCCCACACCGACCTGGGAACTTTTGACGTAAAACATCCAACGTTGCACCCGCTCTGTGGCAAGTTGCGCCGTCTTGTTAAAACCACATGTTTTCGACTGCAATATCTTCAAGTTCGTTCCAGAAATAATCGGTTACCATGCGCCTATATCGCTCACCATCGACTGTTACAGTCTCACCCTGATCGTTTTCGAAAAAGTAAAGCCCAATGACGCCGCCTGACCACAAAGCGCCCCAAACAGTTACTTTTTCGGATGTTAAGGTGTCTCGTGAATGCTATGAGGATTATTATCTTCCTATATGCGGCTGTTCTGTTTGTTAACATAACCACATAGGTGGAAATGTGCCTCATCAGAGAATAGGGCTTTCTTTGAAAAATCAGCACAACTTCCTGCTGCCCTAGCACCCAATCTGAATAAGTTCCTCGCTGCCTATGGTCTGTGGGCTTCAGTTGTTGTGTAAGCTGAAGAATTTTATACGGGTGTAGATGCAAGTCCTGGTGCAAAGTGCGCGAAAGAGGGCCATAAGTAAAGCCCAAAACATGGTAATGCCGACGAATCGACAATCTCGGGTCTTCCGCCACACTTTTACTTCTGAGCGCTGAACGCACTCGACGACGATGCACAGGCCTTAACCTATCTTCAATGTTTCCAGTTTCTTTAAATTTTCTCACGACGCGACGTTGCAAATAGCTCGCTCAGTAGGACGATTAAATGGACTATAATCTTCCCGAAAATTGCGATACACAGTTCGTGCAGAATTGTTATTTTTGTACCATAATTAAACCAATCTAACTCGTTGAACGGTGGTTAAGCGATCCATTTCGTAAATGTATTGTTGCAAACTAAGATTTGATACTTTGAAAAATAGTGGTTATTGACAACTGTCGGATTTACAGTGGTGCAAACATAGGAAACTCAAATTGGATCACCCTTTATAAAATCTTGGATGTAACTTGTATGTATCTCGATTGTAGGCGATGTTTAACGCCCTTGAAAGATAGAATACTGTAAGAACACGAAAACTAGCAAATTCGTTGTTAATTTTTCCTGATTATAATTTCAATTGAAGGTCACATTTCTATTGCCACCTTTTCTCCCCTATAAGTTGATATAATTAATTTTTAATTCCGATGTTTCGCGTTCGGGCCACCATCATCAACTTTTTTTCGAATATGGACCTGGAATTTAAATTGCATATTTTTGAACCTAATACCCCTAAAACCTAATATTCGAGGTTATCGGAATGCTATTTTGCCCTTATTTAACGGACTTTGTATGTCTTATAGTTTTAAAGATCCCTGTACTTAGCCTCGTATTTGTTACATCCTCTATATACATGACACATATTACTTTTTTAATGAAAATGATTTATGTCGCTGGCTCTTACAACAATAGCCAAATGTGAGCGTTCTAAATATTATGGATCAGAATTCGAAAGAGGAGGTGGGGTGACATTAGACGAGTTTAAGGTTACAAAATATAATAATTTCTCAAAAATAAACAAATTTTACTCAGCTGACCTAATCCGAGCTGGATTCTCACGTTGCATATGAGCCTAAATAATTTAATTCGGGGCGCTGTGGGCGACAAAAAAGGCCAAACCATGTAGAAAGATCTAAAAAAAGGGAAAATTCCCGGCATTAACCCAACACATTAGTGGCGCCCACATATCATAAGGGCTTCTAACGGAAAGAGATGGGAGATTATCCCGCATAATCGTATTCTCTTATAATAGAATGACTGCCAAACCTCGAGAACTAGGATTTACTATAATGTGGTGATAAACAGGCTTTTACGCACGTCATTTGATGATTATTAATGACGTCATGACAACAACGCGCCACTTGCGAAGGGAATTAAAGGAAAATTAATTTATTTCTCTATAGACGGTAACTTATTTAAGTTGTTGTCCTTTGAGAGATGGGAGGCGACATGTCTGACAGAACTAACTAGATTTTCAATAGAATGAGTCATTGTTATTTATGAAAATATATCCATATTATGTACAGGGTGGGCCAACTTGAACACATTTAAAGGGAAACGCCTATTTCTCAACCAGATAGTTATGCCAGCGTTGAAGGCTTAATTTTAATGATAAACTAATGGTGAAAACCGCATATCGACATCTATCACCGTTTCGGCAATAATCGGGTGCACAGACGGCTTAAAAACCAAAAAGGGTACCGGCTGGTGGGTGTGATTTCATGGCCTGCCAACGCATAAGTTTTAAAGAATGTGTTAAATAAACAAAGAAATATCCCTCTTGGTCCCTGTCGGTCCCTGATCTCCACTTTAGTCCATTTTGTGGCGGAACAGTCGCACTACATGGGCACTTGCGTTTATGGTGGGACTACGATGCTCGAATAATTAAGATTGATCTTCTGACAGGTAAGTCGAACGATCTTATAATTATTTATCGCATCTCCGTCCTTCTATGAAGTATTGGTAGATGTTCAAAGAGTATAAGTAGTGCGATATTTTACAGAAAAAAGGATAAAATATTGTAATATGAGCAATTTAACATTCCGTTCAACACTTTTACTTACAAACTAGTACTAAGTATCTCTTGCTTTACGTACAAGACCGTTGACTTACTAAGATGTAAAAACTACTAAAACATTTCCTTAATATACCCCGAAATGTAACCTTGTACCCTAGATATTTACACAATCTATAATACTTTTTGCAAAACTTCCCTGTTCTGGGGCTAAAGGAAGGTTGTAAAATGTGTAGAAAATATTTAATTTTTCTGACCATCCCGCGGTGGTAGTATCAATGCCACTGTTATGCAGAACTTCCTTAACCCATCAGCTTATAGTCTGTGTAGACGACACATGATAAGGCCGTTTGTGAGTTACAATAATTAGCATATTGGTGTTGTTAATACGGTACGGTTGTGTTACCTTTAGGTAATGTTCTACACGGACTAAGACCAAAGAGAAATGCTTATTTCTCGTTGGGCAAGACTCCCACGGTATTTCAAGCGAAAATGTACGCCATTCTACAGTGGGCGTATGAAGACAATAGGAGGATTTATCTTAATAACTGGATCCACATTTACTCCGACCGTCAAGCAGTCCTTAGAGCGCTAACATGCCGTTGCCCTGGCAAAAGCTAACAAAGTGATACTATAATAAGTACAAGGACATGAAGGTGTTACAGGAAACGAAAAGGTTGACGAACTTGCAAGAAAAGGGCCGGAAAAAACATTCATTGGTTCAGAACCGACACTCGGAGTGCCAAGGTGCACAGTACGAGATGTGATAAAACCATGGACAAGGAATCAACACAAAATCTACTGGCACAACAGACAGGGATTAAACCATAGCAAATCTCTAACGAAACAGCTACTTCTAGTGAGCAGGAATCAGCTGAGAATTACTACAGGAAATCTGACAGGACACATGGCTGTCAAGAAGCACCTTCACCGTACTCAACTGTAAAACGGAGACCTAAGCTGCAGGTTATGCGGGCGAGAAAGTGAATTGGTACAGCATATTATTTACCACTGCAAGTCATTGGATCGGAAAAGGTAACAAATTCTCGGGCAAGCAAGACTAGAACCAGAGAATATCCCGACACTCTCCTCAGTTGACCTATACAAACTGGAATAAATGAGTGGGTGTAAGCCCAAACAAGGGTAAGCACAATGAGCCAAACCTGGCCCAAGGGCATCCGGCACTTGGACGGATCTTCGGAAGAAAAAAATTCACCGTCTCAGAGATACAGGGTGTTTTATGTCTATGGTGTATGCGACGCGTTAAAAGCAGCTCTCATCAGTTCATAAAATATCATTAAGAAATTGGGAATTTTCTTAGATTTTACCTAACAAATCTCTTCAAAATTGAAGACGTGTTGGGAAATGTCGTTGTTGCAAATTTTGAACCGGCATTATTTTGAACGGCTTATACCCAAAATCGTGAAGAGTTCTCGAAATCGTTCCATAGGAGTATCCAAGGTTATCAATAGAAGTTCTTATTGATGTATTAGGATATGCATTGAAATATCCCAAACATATTTCCCTCACAAGTCTGGTCCTGACTTTTTTTATATTTCCAAGGAACTTATGTTCCATTAATTTTAAATAGTTTCTTCTAATCGTTTTTTTAGAAGGTACTCTTATTATAAATATAATAATAAATACTTATAAACTTATACGACATTAGAAAATAACAATATATATTATATCTGAAAACTTCTTAGAGATAGGAATGGGAAAGTTGCTTTTGGTATGATCCGACAACACTGCGTCACTTAAAATATTTTAAAAATGTAAAACAAAACATCTCTTATAGCCGCAACAAAATTATTATGATAATAATTACATAAAATCTCATTTAGTTCTCGACGAGGTTCTTGAGATTCTACTTCAACAACTTTACTTAGTGCAATCGGCATAGGGCGGTTCTTTTAAAAAAACGTACGCTATAGATAGGCCCGCACTATATGGGACACTATATAATTCCAAATAAGTTTTAAATGGAGATGAAATACCTCCTTGTAATTCTGTTTTTGAACATTTTTAAAAACTTCAGGAGTTTACATGTTGAGGAATCCTGCGTAGTCGAAAAATGCGTACTTAAAAATTAAATGCTATGCATTTTCACGGTTGATGGGAGACGGAGGAGTTGTAAGTATTCGTTGTAACCAAATTCCTCCTAGGTTTCATGCGATATTTTGAATTGGGAAAAAGTATCCAAATTTTTTGTCAACTCACCATTTTTGTTGCTCTAGAGATGTTCCAAATGTATGTTGTTATTGAGAAAGCAGTAGCAGTAAGCCTGCAATTAATTGGCAAGGAATAGTTAACCCTATGTCCTGAAATTCTTATAAGATAATATTATTTAGAAGTATTTCAACGAACATCACAAATTTTCAAGCTTTTAGATCTTTAATATAAAGGGGTTTATTTTAATAAATGTAATTTCTTAAGTAAAAAAATTGCTTCTAAAGGTATATTTTTAGACTGCATGTTTTTATTATTGTAAGTTAATAAAACATTAAATTTATCCCGTACATTTACTCTACAGGGTGTTTCCCAAGTTGGTACAAAAATAAAGAGCATATTCTTGAGCCAATTTTATGACAAAAAGTTCACATGTGACGATGCATCGTTTCCAATTCCGTTTACAAAAAATTTTCTGTTTTTCGAAAATCTACAAAACGCATACTGATAACTAATTTAAATCTAAAATACATACGACATAGGACCTTAAGAACGATCAATTACACACACTAAGCATCTCTGGATTATTTCCAGAATCTAGTTTTTTCAATTAAAGTCTCATCTTCTTTTCTATGAAAATAACATCTTGTGTTTTTTTGCTGCACATAACAGTTTATGATGTTTAATACCCTACAGTTAATTTAAGAGAATACCTGACATACCTAGTATGTAACATTATTACTGTTACATTTTTAAACTTATTCTAACAATAGCTTATACAAACGCTGAAATAACAGACATCCCCTTTAGTTACAAACCTACTGATGGAAATTCTTTAGCTGCACAATGAATTTCCCAAGAAAGATTTCCCAAACGGCAAATCCAAAATGTTGGAACACTGGTAAGAATTCATCAACGCTTAGTAGCAACGGTTCATTTGCAAGGTCAAGAGGTATTCCAGGGAGACCTATCACAACAAGAACTCCTGCATTAAATGAAAAAAATTTGAATGAAATTGACCGTCATTCAGAAAGCAGCAATAGATAAATTGCCTGGGGGTGGTCTGTAGTCTGATTTTGTTCTTACCTATGTCAAAATGTGCCTAAACAAACCTTACACCAACTATTCCCGAGAGCTGGGTTCTAAATTTAACAAATTTTCGTGCATACTGGGCATACTGCAGTACACAGTGTCTTCAAGAAAAATATTTGTTTGTTTTTATCATAGGCTTTTATACGCCTTTTAGAATATGCTCATGAACTTTCCTGAGGCGACTCTGGTAATTAGGACGTTGGCGTGGGCTTTGCCCAGGTAATGACAAGCTATGAGTTTAACGCGTAGACACAGCACTTCAGCTGAACAGCTCGGATTTAAACCAAGCCGGATACTTGCGGATCTGGGGGTGTGTGTTTGTATTACAAGCAAGCTTGCAACGCTCAATACCTCAATTGGGTTGTTCTCTAACGGCAGAAAAGACCAAACTTTGATTAATGAAAGAGCCGGTGATAAATACCAAAGAAAACGTATAACAGAAGAGCATATTAGATACCTCCTTTATTCACTTAACCCTTCAATTATTGGGCAAAAACTGGAACAGTGTGAAACTCTTCTTGTTATGGAAACCGTAGGAAAGAACTTACCCGGAATAGATATCACTAAATATGATCTCAGTTTAGTGAACTCAGTTAAACGTGGATACATCTCACCTACTTTAGCCTCGAAAAAGCCGGTCAATCTTTCCTATGCGACATGGCTCACTACAGCTAACAACATCCTGGAGCTCTACGTCGCCAGCCACGGAAGCTCTATCGGAACCTCTCTATGTTTTAACGAACTATATCATAAAACTGCAACCATCATGTGTTGAAGGGACTAGACTCTTATTTAAATGCATAGAATCTTGCCAAAATATATTCAGAAAATTGTCTATTCGGTAGTTCAAGCGCAATGGATTTTTTGCACAGTCATACTGCTTTCCTTGCTCACAGATGAGAACCCAACGTACCTCGGAATAAGATTAATTTGGAAGGCTCGTGACAATATACGAACTGTAGTTCATAAATGCACTGTACCCCCCATACATTTTCAGGCCTGCCGTTATTCTCAAGTGATTTTTTGGCACAAAGTCAACATCACTGAACCCCAAGTAATAACCAACATGGAAATTTCCTTATCAAGAAACGTCAGATCTACACTTCATAGCATTCCAAATTTCCCTTGTAAGACTCAAGCGGTCGAACATGCACGATAGTGCTCCGGCATATTTTAGCTTAACTGCTCGGGAATTCTTATATCATCAATTTGCTAACCGATAAATTGACTGAGTTGCTAACTTACCAAGATCCCTTGATTTAGATCAATTTGATTTTTTTTATTGGGGGTCACCTAAAACATTAATTTATACAAATCCTGTATCAAATCTGTAAGATCTAGAAACATTATTGTTGACTGATGCCTTTATTTTGCTTTGGCCAAACATAAATTGTTTACTGTATTTCCATAGGTTGCATGGTTCAAAACATGTCAGTCGAAATAAAACGCTTGTTCTCACAGAAAATATATCTATTGACTTCTTTATTCAGTCACTCAGCTTTACATTTGGGTTGCGTAGCAGCAAATACGGTGTACTGTTACAACTTAGTATGGTAACTACTTACTGCATTAATACAGCTACACATTCTACTTCACTATTTACAAACAATAATATCGGGATACAATACTATATTCTTACACTTCTGAGAATTTATCGCACAAATTTACGACTTACCGACTGCTTCTTAAAATAGATAAACTGAACTCGAGTTGGAATGTAGTAATCACATTACCACAACTTCGGGATGCATCTCTGCGAATTTACCAACTTATTTTATGGCTTGTTTACCATAAAATAAACTAAACCCGAGCAAAATGCCGCGAGGAGACCGTGTGCTTTCTGCTTATTTTATGGCTTGAATGTCACAAATACCACGAACCTTGTGTAAAAACCGCGAGGGAGACCGTCTGCTCACTACGGAGGCTGCTACATATCTCTCGTCTGGTTCCAGTCACGTAAGCTTATTGTAGCTATGAAACCGAATTTATTAATCTCGAACCCCTATCCGTTTTCTGGTCTAGAGCTTTTGAGAACGTCGGAAGGGGTCGCTGTTTCAATTAACACGTAAGTATATCTAGTTGCCTACCAATAAAACCTTTCTTTACCGTGGCTGTACTACTCAACCAAGACATATATCTCTGTTTTACACTCTGCTTTTGGTCATGTACGCTTGCTTTACTTCGGCGGATATTCTAGGAAATTAGTCTTGGCGTTGTAGACGTAGTATATTCTCGGAAAGATTGCAGAAAGCAACGTTGCCGTCCTTTCTATATTGATACTTGTCTTTGTTATTCAATTATGCAACTAGATAGCTGAACCTTTCCCAACAATTATAATTTAAGGATGTGACATGTGTGTGCACTGGTGCAAAAAAATATGAAGAAGAAGGCTGCAGCCTGTAACATGGCTCATTTCCAACAAGTCATTTGATTTGTAATGTGTCTCATAAAACTATTGTAAATGTTAATAAAAAAAAACTCGCAAACGGTTATGTGCAGCAAATAAAACATAGCAGGTAGTTCTCGTAGAGGAATGCATGAGGCGTTGATAAAAAAAAATCAGTGGCGTACCACTTCGTTAATGTAAACAAATTATCTGGTATACCATTCGCACACCATTGGTGAATCGCGAGGTGTTTAGTATAATGTAATTAATGACTTTTGAGGTTCTATGTGTGTGTCCCAAACTTAAATACTTCATCTTTATGCATATCGTAGATTTTCGAAAAAAAGGAAATTTTTGGTAAACTTTAATTGTATAGTGGAAACGAAGCATTTTAGACCACATGTTTATATGAACTTTTGTCGTAGAATTCAGTCAAGAATATACTTTTAATTTTTTTCTAGTTACTTAAAAAACACCCTGTACGTTTTATTTATCATAAAGTTCAACACACTGTGTGTGCATTCTATGGATAAAACAGTGTAATAATTCCAATTCAGTTTTGTTCTTAGTTATTTAATCTGAAGCATACTATGGATAATATTTTAATTTAATTAAATTTTTTATCATGTTTCTAACGTAGGTGTAAATTTAATATGCAAAGTGCGCTTTAGAGGCAGATTTAAAAGTCGTGTATTCTTATAAGCTGTCGACTACTGTTTTAAGTAGATTTTCTTGTCACTGTTAACGGAAATACAATGTCTACTTCCTTAAATTGGATTGATCCTTTTTTTCCAGGGCAAACCTGAAAATCAATAAGTTTTTCGGCGACAACATATCCCTGAAATTAGAAATAAGTCTACAGAATGAAAATTGCTTGAATTTTGATATTTAGGAGAATATGTCTAGAAGTCCGGAAAAATATTTCGAAAACAAATTCGGAACAAAATATAGTTTAAGAAGGTATTAGGTTTATCAGAAGATATAGTTTTCTTTCCTTATTTAAAACACAATTGATGATGATTGATAGATGGATACTATTAACAATATTCCATTAAGTGCCGATTGTAAAAAACAATTCTGATCTTAAGGCCCGTTTGCACCGTTAGGTAAACAGTAAAATAATAATTAACAAAATGAAAAATACAGTATACATATCCTCACCTTATTTTAAGACGAAAATGTGGTATAAGAGTTTTTGGCATGTCGCTTCGCTTCGCACTTTACTTTGGGTAAATTTTAAATTTTACAATTAGTTCATTGGCGGGGATCTGAATAAAAGAGTACCTTAATTTTTTAGTTATTTTTCGTATTTTTATCATTATGTTGCGTCAAATAATACAAGTAGGCTTTGCTTCGTTCCATGGCAACCACATTTGTTTTCTCCGTAACATTTATCTGCTGTTTAACATCTTTCAAATAATATCATTTTGAATTGTTTTTGAATTTATTTGTACTACATTACATACTTTTCATAATGGCTGAGTTTACCAATCAAGAAATGGCTCAAATTCATTTTATGTATCGTTTGGCAAATGGAAATGAGCTAGAGGTGAGACGTTTATATGCAGAACGTTTTCCTAATAGACGAGTACCGTGTTTGGAAACATTTACAAGATTGCACCTTAGGTTATAGGAAACAGGTAGCTTTGCAAAAAGCAAAATAGGCGGCCGACCACTTACAGTTACAACCGTAAAACTTGAGGAAGAGGTCTTAAACATGGTGGAAGAATCTCCAGGAACTAGTACGAGGAATATCGGGAACAAGTTGAATGTGAGTTACAAAACAGTATGGAGTATCTTAAAGGGCTATTTACTTTATCCTTATCACGTACATGGAGTGCAAACTTTGTTGCCTAGAGACTTTCCAGCTCGTGTTAATTTTTGTAACTGGTTTCAAGAAAATTCTTTAAGGGTCCCACATTTTTCGGCAAAAATACTCTTAATAGATAAAGCGAATTTTTCAGACAAGGCATCATAAATTTTCACAACAACCATATTTGGGCGGAAGAAAATCCTCATGCTATCATCGAAGGACATCACCAGTATATATTTTCTTTTAATATTTGGGCAGGGATTATTGGAGATGGCTTAGTTGGACCGTATATTTTTCCAAATCGACTTACTGGTGATGTCTATTACAACTTCCTCAGAGATGAATTGCCAGAATTGATGGAAGCAGTGCCATTAAGGACGAAAACTTTAATGTGGTTTAATGTATGACGGCGCATCCCCTCACTTTGCAGTACGTGTTAGAAACTATTTAGATCAACAATATCCTGCTCGTTGGATAGGTAGAGGAGGACCTTACCCATGGCCAACCCGTTCGCCGGATCTGAATTTATTGAATTTTTATTTCTGGGGTCACCTTAAAGAACTCGTTTATGCCACTCCTGTTGAAAGTGAAGAATACCTTCGACTGCGTATTATTGATGGTTTTAATACGATTCCCGCCAGTCCCGAAATTTTCCAACACGTAAGAGACAATTTAGCACGTCGTGTACATGGGTGGTTACTGGCTCATGGAGGACATTTTCAGCAATTTGTTTGACTTTTGTTCATGTCAGTTCATTATTAAAAGTCTTTAAATCAATTATTATAATGATTATTATTGCTTTTCTAATTTTTTTTAACACCCTGTATTTCGAAAAAGAAGAGACATGCGAAAAACTTTTATACCACATTTTCGTCTTAGAATAACGTGAGGATTCACCTTCTTCATTTTTTGAGAGAGGTTAGGAAACTCCCTGTATAATAAAACCGGTGGAAACATGTTTATTTGAGATAAAAATTAAGACTAAGAAAAAAAAAGATAATTTGAACATAACTGTGCTGCTTTGTTTAATGATTTCGTTGACACCCGGTATACTAGCAGAATAGCAATACATATCTCTTCGCCTAATTATGCCAGTATGATTATTAATTACCCTTCTGCAATTGTCAACCTAGATTAGTTTATAATTAGCATCGTTAAAAATGTATGAACTCCATATCCAAAAATTAAAATTAAATTAAATTTTAACTGACTTGCCTGTTTAGGTTGCCCCCAAAATTATGCCCATTTTCGAAATTATAGTCAAGTGTCTGGCGGTGATGAAGGTTTTATTAAGTTATTACTCGAATACTTATAAGTACAAGTAGGGAAATAGCAGAAGGCCTAAAATTATTTTACCAAATAAATTGAGTTTATAATTAGTTTTTCCAAAACAATTCTGCATAAGCCAAATTTTGTTATTAAAATTTTAATACAGGAAGAGGGCCAATACATTTTCCTGGAAATCAAAATGGTAATATGAACTTACCTGACATTATTGTTTTGTAATAAGCTCATCGACAAAATTAACGCAGCAGCATAAATGAGCCTCATATTAGATGCTATTTTTTTTCTAAACCTATGATTAGATGAAATGTTTTTTTTTTGTATTGTAGCTTGGTTCCTTAATAATGTCATAGCTTTGGCTGTTTGTGATAAAAAGTTAATTTCTGTTTTATACCGGTTGTAATAAAAATGTTTCCAAAAATTCGTATCACCCTGTGGAGTTCACTAGCGACCACAACATCCAGGGTGGCGCATCGAAAACGAAACAGAGTCATCTACTGGCAGCTCAGTTCCTTTTTGGAAAAACGCTCAGACCCGTCGATTTTGTTTTCGAAGGGGGCACAAAATTCGCAAAAAATCACTTTAACACGTGCAGCCCCCTGGGCGGGGGCGGCACCACCTCTAAAATTTTAAATGGAAAAAGGGGTCGAGTGATACCTTATTTTAAAGGTCCTGCAATTCCCTTTATAATAATATAAAATTCATGTACTTCAGTTTAGTACTTTTGGAGATTTATTGATTTAAAGCTTAAATAAAACTCTAATACATCATCATTAGTGGAGATCAATACATTTGGCAGCAAAGTAGCGTAAAAAGAAAAAATGAACTGACCCGTCAGCCAAGTAAATGTTGGAAATGACCAACATGACTCTCCATGCAGTAATAAAGATTTTGCTCAAAACGTTGCCGCACATTTTGCAATATTTGAGGAGTGATTTGAGTGCACTCATTCACAATTCTTTGTCGCAAATCTTTTAACGATGTTGGCTGAGTAGCATAGATTTTGCTTTTTAAGTGACCCCACAGAAAGAAATCCAAAGGTGATAAATCTGGCGATCTTGGGGGCCATTCAATGGCACCTCTTCTACCAATCCATCGACTTGGAACCGTCTGATCTAAATATTGTCGAATACGTAATGCGTAATGTGGTGGGGCACCATCCTGTTGGAACATGAACCTATTCGCAATGTACCGCCGATCATCCTGATTTTCAATTATGGCTGTTAATGCAGGATCTATGGCGTCTTGCAGTAATTCCAAATACATTTCACCGGTCAAATTTCCAGGTAAGAAAAAAGGACCAAATAAATGATCGCCAAAAATACTAGCCCAAACATTTAATTTTTGTGGCTGCTGTGTGTGTACCTCACGATAAATTCTGGATTAGAATCGGACCAATATCGGCAGTTATGACGATTTACTACGCCATTTAAGAAAAAGGAACATTCTTCGGAAAAGCAAGTGTTGAATAGAAAATGTTCATCGTTTATAATTCGTTCACTCATATCTTCACAAAATTGTAATCGCCGATCAAAATCGTCTTCATTAAGTTCTTGCACAAGGTGAATTTTATACGAATGAAAACTATCGGCCTTTAGAATCCGTTGGATACTACGTCGAGCAATCCCACACACAGTATCCATCTTGCCGGTACTTAAAATAGGATCTACATAAACTTGCCCTAAAACCCCCACTTCCATTGCTTCGTTCCTTATGGGATTTTTAATGTTGCGTTTTTTATTGGCGACTGATCCAGATTCCCGAAATTTAGCTACAAGTTCTATAACATATTTTCGATGCACGTTACTGTTCTTATGTCGCTCATTAAATATTTGTGCTGTTCTATTAGCGCACTGATTATTTCCGAATAATAATTTGATAATTTCAACCCTTTCTGTCGTGGAATATACCATGGTTAATTTATGCATAAAGCCTTAAAAGGTATTTTAACAACAAAGTTTGGTCGAATCAATCGCAAACTATGTACTAAATTTCTATTTAAAATAAGTACGAGACATTCCCGTCTTATCTTTCTTCAAGAAACAACTTTTTTTGCCACTAAAAACCGCTATTTTCAACACCAAAATGATAAACAAACCATGGGCGTAATGAAGAAAAGCATTTGCTTATTAAGTAATTGCCTTTACTTAAATTTCTTCTGAAAGTAGTACAAACTAATCTGATGTACCTAAAGTCTACTTTAATCTTTAAATCAATAAATCTCCAAAACTAATAAACTGAAAAGTACATGAATTTTACATCATTATAAAGGGAATTGAAGGACCTTTAAAGTAAGGTATCACTCGACCTCCATTTCCATTTAAGATTTTAGGGGTGGTGTCTCCCCCGCCCAGGGGACTGCACGTGTTAACGTGATTTTTTGCCAATTTTGTATCCCCCTCGAAAACAAAATTGACGGGTCTGAGCGTTTTTCGAAAAAAAAACTGAGCTGCCAGTAAATGTCCCTGTTTCGTTTTCGATGCGCCACTCTGTATTGCAGTTGAAATTAGGCTGTAGGTCTATCATTCCCCAACAGTTTCCATTTTGGCTTGCTTCACTATCTCTGTTATTAGAGGACACACACCGTTTTATAGCTCAAAATGTTTTTATAAGCTTTGTTATCGAATATATTATTTGTATAGCTGTATAATTTCTGCTTGCCTTGATAAATTAAAACAAAATTAACGATTCAGTTCATTTAATAAATATAATTTAATTACAATATTAAAATTAAAATTGATATCAAAATTACACGTGGGTTTATGGTATACAGACTTTTTTTTTCAAAACAAGTCAAACATGAGAATTATCGAAAACAATAAAATTGATGGATTTATTAAATTATGACGCTAATATCGTGTATTCCCACCTCTACTTCAAATCGCCGCATTTATACGCCTCGGCATACTGAAAGTTAAATCTTCAATTGTGTCCTAGGAAGATATTCACCCTCCCATTCTGCAATTACTGCATCCACCAATTGATCGTAGTTAACCGGTACGGGATTACGACTTCAAACCATTCCATGGGATTTAAATCGGGACTAAGAGGTAGATATTTCATCAACCAAATAGCTACAGAAATCAAGTAGTCTATAACTTCTCTAGCCACGTGGGATGAGCATAATCCTGCATAAATAACCAATCGATCTCAAAAAAGGAACATATGGCATTACATGTTCAATTGTACTGCTTTCTAGATAAAAATTTGACTCTGCTGTAATATATTCCTTCCCATAACATCACAGAACCTCCATCACAAGAGATTTTCAGAGAAATATTGCAACTTGCAAATCTCCTGTCCTTCACCAAATACGTTCACGCTCTTCAGGAGAATTGAGACTGAGAACTCTCGCTTCATCCAATCATTAACAGTCCAATGTTGATAGTTTCTGTCTATATAATGCAAAACAATGATAATAGAGTTGAATTAGTGTATTGGTTACAGGTTTATGTACTGTACTTATTGTGTCAATTTAAACAAATCCAAAAATAATTATTATAGTACCAATTATATGGACTGACAACGTTTTACTGTAATATTGATTTTCGTTGCTAGCCAATTAATTGCCGTTGTCAACTTATTACACTTTTAAATTTATTACCATTTTATTAAGTACTTGGAAAGGCCTTTTTGCCTCGGCTCTTTTATAAATGAATGCCAATAATCGACACATATCTCCAGAATAATGTATCTATGCAAGAGGACCGTTTCAGCTCAGTCGGTCTCAGTTTGAAATTGCCGAAATTGTGAATAAAACGCCAGGGGCTATTTGTAAAGTATTAAAATGGTATCGAGAAAATGGATCAAATGAGAAAAGAGCAGGGCAAGGTCGCCCAAGAAAAAACTGCTAATCAGGATCGTTTTCAACAATGCAATGTGTTAGGGAGCGATATAAATCAAGTACAAAGGTACAAACGTTCATAATATTTGACTATGTATATAAAAAATACTTAATCGTTTAAACGGGCCGACAGATTATCAGTTTAACCTTCAGTGAAATTATACAGTTAAAACAGATCAGTGTGAACTGCTCTGGTCATGGGCAATTATATTAAATTAGTTTTCTCTTTTCAATTCCCTCTATTTAGTCTCTACCTCCGTTGCTGATGGTGTTTAGTCTTGCTATCCAGTGTAAGTAATGGACAAAGATGAAGTGTTGTGCTATACTGCATTAGCCATCATGCCTATAGGCATCCTAAAACCAAAAAGCATTAAGGTACCTGGAAGGCTTCAACATTATTGGTGACCGCCAGTATGATTCAGTAAGTCTAGATCAACAGGAGACCTTCTCGCTTATATTACTCACGTTTGGAACAACGCAATAGAACATCATGGGGAGTCCCGGGTGGTAGCACTTGATATTTCCAAGGCCTTTGACCGAGTATGACATGAGGGGCTCCTTACTAAATTAAGAGCATACAGAATGCCGGTTCAATTTTGTTCATGGCTGTCAAGCTTTTTTAAAGACCGTTCTCTGAGAGTGGCGATGAACGGATTTCTTTCAGACACATTTAACATCAATGCCGCAGTCCCTCAAGGTTCTATATTGTCGCCCACCATTTTTTTACCATACATTTACGATCTTTTGGAAAAGACAGCAAGAGGTGTCACATCTCAACAAAGACCTGGAAGAAATTCTGTCTTGGGGTGACAATAACCAAGTAGAATTTAACGCTAAAAAAAACCCAGGCAGCATTTTTTTCTAAAAAAAGTTAATGTTGAAGAACTGGATATAGTCATGGCGAGACACTCGATTCCCTTGGCTTCATCAATTAATTTATTGGTCGTCACATTGGATAGTCAAATGTCACGCTGCGGCCATTGCTAAGGCAGCCTCGCAGAAGCTTGGAATACTGTTCTAAACTAAGAACCTCCATACACCCCAACAACTTTTGATGCTCTATGTAGCCCAAATTCGACCATCGCTGGAGTACTGTTCGCATATTTGGGGTTCTGCTCCTAAACTTACCCCGAGATTGCTAGATTCCATACAAACATACAAAGAAGAGCTACTCGCTTGATCGGAGACCATGAACTGACAAACAACCTGAAAACCTTGAACATCGAAGGCAGGTTGGCGACTTGAGTTTATTTTAAAAATATTGACATGGCAAGTGCTCAACTGAGGTTGCCCGCTTGATTCCACCCAGAGCAGTGCATGATAGAAATACACGATGAGCCACTGTAGTCCACCCGTACGTGGTTCAGCTTAGTGCCCTTCAAACGACACTGTTTGGAAATTCTTTTATCTGAAGAACATCATCACTCTGGAACGACCTCCCTGAGGTCGTGTCCCGAACGAGTATAATCTCCAACGGTTCAAGACCAACGTTAATCGTTTCCTGCGCACACGCTTGCAGAGCGTCATATAGAAATAATCCTGCAGTGCTGTGCCTTATCATAAAAGAAGCATACATTTTCCGCTAGACGGTAGTAAACAAATCCCCTCCGACAGCTAAAAACTGAACGATTCAATTCTTGGCGAATACACACTTTTACCAATGCGAATTTTACTTCCGTTCAGTTGGCCGCCCAGATACATCGATGAAATTTACTTCAGTTCTTCAGTCGGACTAATCATTCGAAAACTAATCGATAAAATCACCGTACACTATCCGCTTAAAATGGCAGATGTAGCCTTCAAGCGACATCTAGTGGCAATCAAATGCATCACCTGGCCCGCCTAACAAAAATCAGTCAGAAACGTGACCTGTGAGTATACCGGCTCCGTTTCCGACTGATTTTTGTTAGACGCTTAAAGGCTACATCTGCCATTACTCATCAATCTTTCAGGGTCAAGTAGACTTTTTATAGTTGCTTTTCTTCGTCGGATTCTATACTCTCCACTGACGAGCTGTTATACAGCGAAACGCGTCTGAAGATGAATCCGGCGAAGGAAAGCAACTAACCTTCAGAACCCGTTTATTAGATCAGTCAAGTCGGTTCAGTCCTATCTAAAGGTAGGACTGATAATATAATCTATGGGGCCCTTAAAAGAGATCCAACTGAAACCGTACGAGGCAGCGGTAGATCCAAAGCTGGGACAGCACCACCGACGTGAGCGATTGCAGCTTGCTCAAGAGCATTCACCGTGCGATGAAGATGAATGGGTTAATGTTTTATTTAGCGACGAACTCCGTTTTTGTCTACACAGCAATGATAGATGTTTAAAAGTATTTTGAAGATCTAGTGAACTAAAGTAAACGCTATGCTCGGTATAACTTCAAGGAGACGGTTAGGTATAACGGTGGATCAATTATGGTTTAGGAAAGTACATATCTAGAGGCAAAAAGGGTATTTGTAGAGCGTTTAATGAGCGACAAGTACATTACAGAGATTCTCCAGGAGCATGTTGTGCCTTGTGCTCCCTTTAGTGGAGAAAAATTCATTTTTGTGCAAGATAACACGTACGTTCACAAACGGCGAGAGTAGTAAGGGAATATCTAGCAGAAACTGGAATATCTGTAATAAATTGGAAAGCTCACAGTCCAGATCTTAACCCTATAGAGCACTTGTGGGACCGAATGGGTAGAGAGGTTCATGAAGACGATAATTCTACAGAGACTTTGACTCAGTTGAGATTGACCCTAAAAAGAATTTGGGAAAACATGGACCAGATGTTTATAAGAAATCTGATTCTCATTATGTCATATCGTTGTCAAGCTGTCATCAATGCCCCTGGAGGAAATACGCGTTACTAATTTTTCTTGTCCAATTGGGTGGTTTCTCTAAATTGTTATCACTATTTAACTGACCTGAACTAACCTAACATAAACATACTAAATAAATTCCATTTCCATTGATTTGACTTTTTAGCAGAAGCTGATTTAGCACATTTTACAGGGCTTCATATTGTCACAACTTGGGGTATGTTTCCTTAACGGGGTGTGAATGAAAACCACTCGACTGAAAAATAATACAGGTTTTTATTAATACTTCGTTATAAAATTTTCCAGGAAGCTCGGAGAAACCCCAGCATGTCTCAGGGGGGTGCGGACCAGTCCGGCACGGTCGATGGGGGCTCTCACGGGGTGTGCCTGAGGGGCTTTACGTGGCTCTGCCTCCAAAGGACGGGAGTCGGAGAGGCCTGGAGCTTAGGGGACTCTTGAGGAGTATTTATAGATCGATCAGGAGAGGGGCCTCGAGTCTATGTGACACTTTGGGCACTCCGGTCGCAGGGTAGTTGAGACGAAGGTGCTGCGTCCATCCAATGTTCGGGTATTTATACACCGAAAGTCCTGACTCTTGTTTAATTGAACTTGACATTGGATGGCACAGTGGTCCGCGACCTCAACGCACAGTGGTCGAGAAGTGTGAAAATTATAATTAAAATGTGGAGCCCACCATTTTGTTGACAATACCTTAGCCATGACACTGTATAAAATAGACGTAAAGTCAGCTCAAACAGATTGCTTTAATTAGTCCAAGAGACAGACAACCCAATAAACTAACAAAAATTAGAGTACTTTTTACCTATTCCATAATTAATGAACGCAGTGTTTTATGTAGGTATGATATTTAATTTTAATTTGAAGGTTTGTAAAAGGGTAAAAATTAATTCATGACAATTTTTCCAAATCTCTTGGCACCTCATATTTCCACTGTAATTTGTTTAATTCTTTCACCAAAGAGCAAAAGAGCAGTTACATCACGAATATTAAAACAAATTGGTTAATATTATATTTTCACTGTCTGGGGTAAATTAAAAATAATTATATATTTTACACATTTTTTTTATCAAAATACTTACGATTACTAATCTGTCTTCACATATCGATAAAAAACGCATTAGGGTAAAATATTTTACTATTTATGGAAATACTATTCCGTTTTAATATAGAATTTTTTAGAATGCTTCAATAAATTTGTACAAAAATATCGTGCCCTATTTGTATTTCATGGATTTTTATTACATTTAAAGCTACCGTGTTTTATGTCGGGCAATATAGGGTGACATAAATATTTTAGCGACACGACATGAATATTATTTCTATAAAAGACACAGTTCTGCATAAAATAACAAAAGTTGTATGATTTAAGAAAAATACGGGTACTTGGATTTATTATCGTTCCAAAATAAAAACACTGCTAATTTCAAGACTTTCATAATTTCATCTCAAGATAACTTGTAACATTGTTACTTTCAAGTAAATTGTAATTATTTTATTGATTGTCGTAGAACCGCAAGTGATTCTACGTACTTGCGCGAAACCGCTCTTTACTTTAGGTTGTGTTGGCTCCAATCTTGATTATTCTCTGTGACCTTTGCTGTGGGGTTTTGAGATTGACGGAAAACTCTTATATACACTATTTGACAAAAGTAGAGCAACAGAGTGCTTTTATTTCTTTGAATTTAAAAACGTGTGATCCCCAGCTAATTTTAATGAAATGTTATCCCCACAATATTAGTAATTTTTCACAATATTTTGGTACACTTTAAACAAAATGAAGGTAGAGAAATATTTATAATTAAAAATCGACAAAATGAAGTGCGACAAAAGTAAATCAACAAATTGTGTCAACAGTATTTTATTTTACATATTACGATAAAAAAAGCATTAAACACATTTAATAATTACAATAGCTAGAAGTATTATGTTAGTAGTTAATAGAATGCCCATTATTTTTTATTACTTGCCGACAACGTCGCGGCATTGAGGCAATCAATTTTTGAACAGTATTTTCGGGAAGATTTGTCCAAACTTCATTAATTTTATTTGCCAATGATTGTTTATTTAGAAATAATTGTGTACGAATTCCACGTTTAACTTCTTCCCATAGATTTTCAATGGGGTTAAGGTCTGGGGATTGTGCCGGCCTCTACAAGACCCGAATGTTATTTTCTTGACACCACTGTTGAACGATTTGTGGAGAGTGTTTTGGATTGTTATCCTGTTGGAAAATAAAACGCAACGGCATTTCCCACCCTGCATAAGGCAACATTACATTTTGCATTATATCTCTATAGACAAATTAATCAATCCATGGTGTCATTAATTAAGTTTAAAGGTCCCACCTCATTTCATGAGAAACAACCCCATAGAAAAACACTGTCTTTGCCATGTTTAACTGTGGGTGTAACGTATTTGGGATTAAACCGTGTGTTGATTGGCTGTCTTACACGCTTCATTCCATCAGAATTGAAAATTTTATAACGCGTTTTCATCGCTTAATAAAACTTTTTCCACTCTACTGTCCAATGTAAATGTCGACGTGCAAATTCAAGCCTAGCCACTCTATGCAGACATCCAAGGATCGTTTTGAGAAATTCTTTTAATGCGTCTGTCTGTTCAAATTGTTGTTTTTCTCGGCCTTTCCGATTTCGGTAGACTCTCTAAATGTCCCCTGTGAATGTAACTTGAAATTATTTTGGATACGCTGTATCTTGGTAAAACAAACCGTCTTGAATTTGTGGCTTGTATTGTACCTTCCAAGTATGCATTCACTACCCTCTGCTTTAATTCTTTCGAAAAAAAAAACTCTTGGCATGATTAATCCAGCACAGAAATTTTAATTAAACATAAAATTAACTCTGCAAAAATATTTTAACCTTTACTTTTACTACAACCTGTCTTTTTTAGGAAAATATTAAAATGTTGCTTTACTTTTGACGCATTACAATACTGTACTTGAAAGTTTACGTCAATATCAGTTCATTTGTTTTGATTGTTGGAAAAAGCTGTTACCGCCGATAACAGCAGCCTACTTTGATATTTAAGACACGATGTATTTAAATACGATATCATGCATTTAATATTACAAAATCGAGATTTCTTTAATATTTCGAAAGTGTCGCTTTACTTTTGTCCGATAGTGTATATCGTTCGGTCAAATTATACGCTGCACACTAGTCAGACTTTAGCCTTGTGGAAAAATTGGGTAAATATTTTCCCATCTTTGGGTTTTCCACACCTAATCTTAATGGATAAATAATCCATATTTTTGAGATTTTTGTCATATAACCTAAAACTTCATTATATATTTAGACCAGTCTCCATTTTACCTTGCCGTTTTTACACATGCATCCAGTTTAGGTTAGTTAACACATACACTTAAACGGTATTAACAAGTTTGTCATTGTGAATATGTGTGAAATCCACAAACCTGATTTGTTGAATGACAGTCACGTGGTAAACAGGTAAATAATCGAAAATATATACGAAATGTTCACTATAGTTGATTTAAATGTTTCTGAAATATTTAGTTCATAAACTAATTATTTTTATTCGAAATATATCGCTGCAGTCACGAATCGATAAAAGCAAATAAAATATACTTCACCCTTTGAAGAGCAATTTGCATCCGAAATTCTACTGATTGACGAAACGTATATTTTGTGTAATTTTATGAACCCATTTCCACTTCTGCGACATATTTTGAATAAGCTTTATTATTTCAAAAAGTTAAGCGATTATAGTAAATATGTTATATTATATTTTTGAAAAGGGAATTTTAGGAAGTACTAACTCAAAGTATAGGAAGTACGGCAACGCCGCTGTCTATAATCTTTAATTTATCTCCGGTGCATAAAAACTACAAATCCGCATGGAAACAAGACAAGACAGTTGAGTTTTAAAACATATAAACAATAACATTTTCCTGGAATATCAACCGTCTATGACATCCAGACTAAATTCCCAGGAAGCAAGCATCTAGCGTCGCTGATTGAGGCAGGTGTTGAAACAGCATGACAAAATGTTACTGGGTGCGAGAAAGAGGGTGATATATCACAAGTAGGACTTGACGTGTTTGAGTTTTTCGGGCAGTCAGTAGAAATCTGTATCAGTGGTCGTGAGAAGCACACGGGCTTCTCGGGGCATTTTGCGCGGTTTTAGTTGATTTTATGGTATTGAAGCCATGAAATAGTTGGAAAATTCGCAAAGTTCTATTCCGATAATGTATTAATGTGATTAATACATCCCAACTCTAGTTCCGTTTATCGGTTGAAATAACTCAGTCAATTTGCGGTGTTAGTGCCCAAAGGTGTGTTAACGTAGTTCTTATACCACGACGCGACTCCAGTTCAACTGTTGTAAAACAACAGTCTCAAGTTCGTAGAATCGATAAAGTCTCGATAGTTTAAAGGCCGATTCATAAAACTTTTCGTCGCTGTTCCCGCTCGTCGCCGCCGTTCCCGTCGCAATTTAACCTAAGGGGAAACAGTGTATACGTTCAGAAAAGCCGCCACCGCTCCCGTTGGTAGTTCTGAATTGGCGAATTTTTAAATCGCGTCGTTCCCACTGACCTTGGTCGTTCGTCGTTCCCACTTCTGGCCAATGAGAAGAAAGAAATTTTCGATCATATGGTTTGAAGTATTGAAAGAAGAGATTTTAGGGTTAGAGTACTTAGAGTGTTTTGCTGTTTTGTGGATTTTACTACAAAAAAAAACATTAATAACATATAATAAGGTACTAACATCACGCTTTTTAAAATAAAATACAATTCTTAACTTTGTTTCCCAACCTCAAACCTTCTTTTGTTATTGCGGCGCAGTTCGTAGTTCGACTTTTTTATAAATACCTATCCAACGGCGGCGACGAGCGGGAGCAGTGACAACGAACGGGAACAGCGACGAAAAGTTTTATAAATCGACCTTAAGACTGTTGTAATGCAGTAAGTAGTTACCATACTAACTTGTAAAAGTAAAAAGCATTTGATGTGTAAAGATGAGTAAATGAGATATCAGAAGTAAATAGAAGATATATTTTGTGTAAAAAAAAAGGCTTTTATTTGAACTGACATATTTTGAACCACGCAACCTATGGAAAATTCAGTAAACAATTTATGTTTGGCGCAAGCATATAACGGCGGCGTTAACAACCAGGTAAAAATAATAGCTATGCGCGGTATTCAATTGTTTTTCTTGTAACATATTCGGGGACTAAGTACCCTTTCAACAATTTTTATTTCGGAAAGTTTTTTCCAACCCCCAACAACATAGCCCCACAAGCTTAGGTTAAAAGATATGGTATTCAAATTTGGGTTACTTGTATATTTGAAAGGGATCTTCTTTGGCTTCTAAGTTAGGCACTAGGTACCTTTAACTTCTTTTAATCTTTGATGCTTGTGTCGGGCAATCTTCGTATCATTATTTGGTTTGGGCAGAGCCCTAAGTTGCTTATTGTGTCATGTGTAATTCTGGAGAGCTGGGCTTGTCGAAGCCGTCAGCATTAGTGCCTCTCTACAATAGCTGGAGGCAGCCAGTTCTGCGGAATCTTGTACGTGGAGCCTGGCGGGGATTGTTCGTGAGATTGTTAAATTAGTTGGTTTGTAGCGACGTCTATCTGTTGTAATCCGTTATAATTTTTTCATAAAACTAAATGAATGTCCCTGTGAAGTACCCTTGTTAGAGCATACGTTGGGACATGCACAATGATTTTTAAGGCCCTATTCTGCAGTACCTGGAACGTGTTGTGCTCTGTTTCCATGTTGGTACACCATAAGTCAGGATCGGCCTGACCAAGGCTTTGCACAAGTTAACTTTAGTTCTATTACCTGTTTAACTTTTCTTGTGAAGCAAGCAGTAAATTGAACTAAGCTGTTTGGCAGCCTCCTTTCTTCTAAGTTTGAACCTTTTCCTCCAGTTTAATCCTGCGTCAAAACTAGTCCCAAGTACTTGGCTTCCTATACCCAATTCACTTGAATGCCATTTATCGTCACCACTAGCCACGATTGTTTTGACGCCGAAGTGATTGCGGTATCGTCGGCGAATAGATACAGCTCATTTTGTGTGTCCTTTGGGATACCATGAACATCTCTATAGGTATAACTATAACTAACATAAAATTCTTTGTTCAGCAGAGTTGCTTTAATATTTTTTCTAAATACCTCAGTCATCGTAGTTATTTAGGAATTCATCATGATATTTTACGACATTAATATGTAAAACATCGCTGAAAAAGCGTTGTGGGATGTTGGGGCACAACAACTGTATTTTTTCTAAGAGGAATAATGTGGTTCTCATTACTAAATACTAGTTTAGATCTAGAGGTAGGTGGGAGCTGACGTTTTTTATAATCTATAAACATTAATATATTGAAATAGAAATTTTATTCTAGGCAACTTTCGTTTAATTTCTCAGATACGCGATAATACTTCCTTAGGCTAAAGATGAAACGGCAACAACCATTCTGAATTATTAGTAGTCGGTGTTTATCTTCATATGTATATGGATCATGATTGTCTCTTAATTGAGTCTGCGACTATAACTTCTATTTCTTAATAGGTTCACCGGGACATAATTTGGGGGTTAATTTCAGAAGATAGCGTAACAGTTAATTTAAAGGGGGGACAGCAGGGAAGTAGTTACTGTTAAATTATTTTTCGGTGTCGTATTAATTCATTGTAGTGAAAGGGGGCGACAAGATGGCACAACAGGAGTGAGCCAGTCTCTCGGCAGTCTGTGTGGTTTGTTAGGATTGGAGTGGATGTGGGATCATGTAATGAGAGGGGTTTAAGGAAATGCCCGTCCGTTTGTAGTAATCGATAATGAGTTTGTGTATGTGTTCAATGATTGTCGGCATTTGTAAGTCATTGTGTAGAGTATGCACCATCGTAAAGCGTGGAGCACCCTTCATGATTCTAAGTACTTCGTTCTGAAAAGTTTGAAATATGCGGAAAGCTGACTTATTTAAGGTGCACCAGGAGGCGACACCATAAATCAGAACTAGCCGAATAATTGTCCTGTAAAGTAATGTCTTTGTCTGTAAGTATAGTCTACTTCTACTGTTGATGAGAGAGTAGATGGCACTAAGTTGACCATTTGCTTTTTTCAAGTGTTGGTCTGCATTGTCGGTCCACCTTTATATGTAACACATGGGTAATAAAGCGTAATGCAATACGAGAGCGTTGAGATGATATAAGCCTCACATAATTTTTTACGGACTTCAGAATTCGGAATATGTTTGTTTGCTTATAAAACCTTTAAGGTCATATAGGATTTTTTACTCAAATTGGCGATATGATACTTATATCTCAATCGTCAATCAAACATCACTCCCAAGTTTCTGGCCGTGTCAGTGAAGGCAAGGCGTTGATCCCCCAAGTGAAAGTGAAGGTAACCCAACAGAAAGTCACGACAAGCTCGGGGTGTATACAGATTCACCTGCGTTTTTTAGCATTTAATTTAAGATTGGTCACTGCTGTAGGTCAAGCAAGATGCTCTGTAAGTCGGAGTTAACGTCATCCTCAATTTCATTATATTATTTGAGATCAAAAGTATACAAGATCTGTGTATCATCAGCATAATAATATGTGTGTGAGAACTTAGTTATGTTAGCAATATCAAAGGTGTATAACAAAAAGATTAGAGGTCTTGAAGGTATTTAGTTTATCAAAATAGACACTATTTCTTGACTTCTTGTGGCCTGTAATAAATTTCGCCTAAGGAAGCAAAACAAACAGCGGACTAAACGCACTCAAATGAAATCCAAGCAGGAACTTGCAAGCGTTTTAGCAATTAAATAGTTGGTACATTTAAATTTACAACGCAGAATTAAAGGCATTTCTGGCCGAACAGGACAAAGTCGAAGATTAAAATGGAAATTCCTAATACTCTGTGAAATATTACGTAGCTTGTTTGAAGCTGTGAGCCATGTTTTTAAGACGTCGGCGTCGCAAGTCAGGATCTTAAAATATAAATACAAAGACAAATTGGCGCATCCATATCAATAAAGAAAGGTCCAAGTGCTTTTTTAATTTAGGGGATTCGTGAAGCAATTTTATTCAAAGTACTTGTATGGGGTGATTTAGGGTGGATTGCGTATTATAGATCAATAACAGCTTTAAACTTGTAAACAGAAGGTCGTGTAAATGTACCTATTTTTTATAATCCTTAATAGTTTCTTAACAACTTTTGTTATTATTCGCCGATACCTATCTGTTACCGTTTTCTAAATATTAATTAATTTGAATTTTTATTTTATTTTTTTCGAAAAACATTACTAATAACGTGCCTGACAGCATATAACAAAGTGACTAGCTGATCTCTATTAGGAAAGACCCGGGTCAGCTGTAAAATTAAAACATGGCCGAACAGGTTCGTATTTTGCTTAGAATCTAATCATGGTTTGTAATAAAAATAAGTAGGACATTAAATAATATTTGATTTATGTTTAAATGTGAAATTTTAAAAGTTATTTTATTATTACAACTGATAATTATTGTTTATTATAAAAGGTGGTCAAAAATTTAGAGATTTCCCAATAGTTAAGCCTCTTAATCCTCAAACAGGTACATTTTTCTAGAAAACCATTAACAAATATTCTATTACTAGCCCAAAATTTTATTATACAAAGGTTTAGTAATAGTAATATGAATAATATCATGAGTAGGTAGCATAAAATTTCAAAAAAGGCACAAAAAGGCGGAATTTACGAAAAAAGGCAAAATATGCAAAAACACATAGAATAGGCAAAATAGGCAAAAAAGGCAATTTGCCTATAATTCGAGCTTTATTTATAACTTCCGTACTTTCCACCCAAAAGTATTTTCTGCTTTTCGACTGGGTTATCTGCTGAGATACATCAGACTCGCACATATTTTCCATGACTCACACACGATTAAACAAACGCTGTATTACACACGAAGTAAGAATAATTACTAAGCTTAGAACTAACTAGAGTGGCTATATATACAGTATCTAGAACATAATTTGTTTTACGGGATTAACCCTCTTATTTTGAGTTATTTTATTATTAAAAATTATATTTATAATTACAAAAATATACAAATTATTCGGTTATAATAAATATTCACTTAATATATCAATATCGCTATCGCTTTCATTATCTGTTCTAATTATTATTTGTGCTATTTTGTTTTTATGGATATAGGATTTTTCCACTTTTTCAACATGTGTAACAGAATTTGCCGAAATTTTTGAACGGATGTTAAAAACTTCAGTTTTTATAAGCTCAAGTACACTGGAGTTAATACTAGGGCAAATATTGTTACGACGAATGGCAGATTTCAGTTGGTGCCAAACATGTTTGATGGGATTAAATATACAATGGTATGGTGGAAGCCTTAAAATTGTATGCCCTAGATTTTTTGCATAATTATCACAGTATTCCTTTTGTAGTTTTAAACTTTGTAAAACCTCAATTAATTGCCTTTTGGTGTAATCTTCCTGAAGATAAATATCATTATCATATATATAGTTTTGGATTGTTGGTTTTGTGCCATTTGAGGAGGGAGTCTTGGTCAACTGCCTACTGTGGTAGCTTGCATTGTCCATTACAATTACGCTATTCGGTGGTATATTTGGAATTAGCTTGTTTTTAAACCAATCTTCAAATAAATCAGCAGTAGTGTCCTCATGGTAATCCAGAGAAGAATCTTTAATGTTTTTTGCAGACAGAAAGTCCATTTGAAATCCATTCGTCTTTAGATCCAGCATGCAAAATCGTAATTCGTTTATCACTTTTTGATGGCGCGCTTGTTTTACACTTGCCGCTTAAGTCAACCCAACCCTTTTCCGGGGTATCATATGTGTCGAACCAGGTTTCATCCAAGTAAATAATCGGTCTTTGCTGATCTCTGTAAATCCTAATTTTTTGTAGATATTCGGATCGCCATTCCCGAATTCTTCTGGATTCCATTTAAACTTGTCTTTTGTTAGTTTTTTAAATCTAAAACCCATGTGTTGAATATACTTCCATAAGTTGTTTTGCCACATTTAATGCCGGTTTCATCTTTTTCAAGCCTCTTAATTAAATTATATAATGTAGGCACGCTTTGTTCCTCGTATAACTTGTAAATTTTACGCCGTATTATATCTTGATCACTTCCATCTACCTTCGAGAAAATTCCAGTATCGGTTCTTTTTCTCCTCGTTAAAATGGGATTATTCGCAATAACTTATTTATTATTTATTTTATTATACAAAGTGAATTAACTTAACATTAACTTAACACAAATATATTGCACAACATAACTAATTAATTGTTAATTAATAATTAAACATTGTAACCACTTAAAATTTTATCATTAATAGCTGCAACTAAGTGCTTTTCTATATTTTCTGTTTTAAAACTCTTCTATCACTTAAAATTAATTTGTACATGGAAAATGAACGCTCTACATCGACAGATGTAATTGGAGCATATTTAAGAGCGGATAATAAATCTGGCTCAATGTGTAATTCTTCGGAAAATGTCCCATTGAAAACTTTAGCAACATCAGATAAAAACGAGAAACCTTCATTCTTGTCAAAAACAAATTTCATTTTTTTATAAATTAATTGACCATTACTTCCAGGTGCTGATTTAATTTTTGACTTTAAATTATCTATTAATTTAACTGACTTCTTTACTTTTCGGCATACGCAACAAAACTAAACTCTGATACAGTAACCGTCTGTACAACTGATAATTATTGTTTATTATAAAAGGTGGTCAAAAATTTAGAGATTTCCCAATAGTTAAGCCTCTTAATCCTCAAACAGGTACATTTTTCTAGAAAACCATTAACAAATATTCTATTACTAGCCCAAAATTATATTATACAAAGGTTTAGTAATAGTAATATGAATAATATCATGAGTAGGTAGCATAAAATTTCAAAAAAGGCACAAAAAGGCGGAATTTACGAAAAAAGGCAAAATATGCAAAAACACATAGAATAGGCACAATAGGCAAAAAAGGCAATTTGCCTATAATCCGAGCTTTATTTATAACTTCCGTACTTTCCACCCAAAAGTGTTTTCTGCTTTTCGACTGGGTTATCTGCTGAGATACATCAGACTCGCACATATTTTCCATGACTCACACACGATTAAACAAACGCTGTATTACACACGAAGTAAGAATAATTACTAAGCTTAGAACTAACTAGAGTGGCTATATATACAGTATCTAGAACATAATTTGTTTTACGGGATTAACCCTCTTATTTTGAATCGGGTAAAAATCGGTTTAAAATCACCAAACTATTACTTTAATAATGAAATTACGTCTCCCTGATTTGCAGTTTAGTTTAAGACATTTTTAAGTAGGTACGGACCATAATTTACCTTTCATTCATTCATTGTTTATTTATGGCCACCCTTGGATAATCCCATTCAAAGGCAAAGTGTAACTTTCTTATATCTCTGGACAGGCTTTACAATACAGGTAAACTCTTTGCAATACAATTTCCGTTGCACGTTATACTCTTCGAGTGACGTCAGTTATCGGCAGTGTTGTCGACTTGTAACCAAAATAACCGAGTGATGGAATTACAGTGGTTTTGTTTTTCTCATAAAAACAAGATGAATTTACAAAAAAATCAGAAATTTATTTATTTTATTTGTAAACTCTTCCAGGATGACAATATATACCTAAATTATATTGAAATAGTCATGTAATTTTATTGTTACTTTTTTATATATGCTTTGGCTATTTGCATAATAAAAATAATAATACAAAGATGGATCTCCAATTATCCTCCAAATCACTTGAATCACTTCAATCAATCAATCAATCAATTAATCAATCAATATATGCTTTATTGTTAAAGAAAACTAAATTCCTATAAACAAAGCGAGTATAAAAAGTCCTTAAAATATAAGTAAAAATTAAATAAAAACAAAAACATATCATAAAAATATATAACATACACATACATACATGTATGCACATACACCCATACAAACATAAAATGCATAGTCAACAACAATAAAATATAAAATTAACACAAACCAACTATAAAACGTCACGGTAATATTCATTCAGACTGTAGTAAGCCTTCTGCAATAAGATGTCTTTGACATTTTTCCGAAACTGGCCGAAGTTTAAAATTGATTTCAGCTCATTACTTAAATGATTAAAAATCTTTTTACTCTCATAGAAGACCGACTGTTTCACAAGAGTGGTCTTAGGAATGGGTAATCGAAAATTTCGTATGCTGGTTCTAGTACTGTACTTAAATTCCTCAATATCTGATCTAGAACATCTTTTATGCAAAAGGCAAACAGTTTCCAAAATGAATAAAGACGGCACAGTTAAAATTCTTTCTGCTCTAAATAAAGGCTGACAGTGTTCACGGTTATTTGCTCTGCACAAATGTCGAATTGCTCTTTTCTGCAACACAAATATGGAGTTTAGCAACTGCCTGTTTGCAAATCCCCAAAAAACAATACCATAACGCAAGTGCGATTCAAACAAGGAATAATATACCATTTTAGCGGTTGAGTTACTAAGTTCATTACAGACTATCCTTATTGCATAACAGCCAGCTGCCAATTTTTTGCTTAATACGTTTATGTGCTCCTCAAATTTCAGTTTATTATCTAACGTTAGACCCAAAAACTTAGTAAGTGCTTTATTTTGAATTTGTTGATCATCAAGATTTATCTCATTAAAACTAAAACCAAAAGTCATTATATTTGTTTTGTTAATATTAAAACATAATAAGTTTGTATCGCACCATTTTTTAACCTCACGTAGATCACTGTCAATAACCAACTTTAAATCGTTTTTATTTTCACCATGCCACAGGAGACTAGTGTCATCTGCAAATAGTGTAAACGCGCCCTGAATATCCAAAAATGCCAAATCATTCAAATATAGGAGAAACAAGACTGGTCCCAACACCGAGCCCTGAGGCACTCCTCTCGTAACGATGGAGGTATCAGAGCATGTTGAGCCTACCCTAACCACTTGCCCTCTTTCATGGAGATAGGATGAAAACCACTTAACTGTTAGCTGATCAAAACCATAGCAATGTAACTTTTGCAGCAATATTTCATGGTCCACACAATCGAAAGCTTTCGAAAAATCACAAAATATAGCTGCAACCGCCTCACCACTATTTATGTTAAGGTAAATATCGTGGAGCAAGGAAAATATAGCGTCATCTGTACTTTTACCCGATACAAAGCCAAATTGTACAGGACTCAGAATGCCCTGATCCTCCAAAAATCTCATTACTCTTTTTTTGACTAGTTTTTCAATTACTTTTGAGAGTGTTGACAAGAGAGAAATCGGTCGGAAACAGGAAGGATCAGTAGAATCACCTCCCTTGAACAATGGAATAACAACCGCTCGTTTAAGACATGATGGAAACTCGGCCGTCCTGAATGATTCATTAATGGAGTGTGCAAGCGCATGCAAGGCCGTCTCAGGCAAATTCTCCATTATTTTTACAGAAATTCCATCATATCCTGCAGAACACTTATTTTTTAATTCCTTAAAAACTTGCTTTACCTCATTTGCATCAGTAACATCAATTAAGAATCCATTACTAATATGAACACCTCTTAGATACTCAAGAGGCTCTTTTTTAGGTCTTAAGTGTGAAGTTAATTTTTCCCCAATTGTACAGTAAAAATCATTTAAAATATTAGGGTCTATCTCTACATTTTTTCGTAATATGTTCTTTTTGCCCCTTAAATTATTAATGATTTCCGAGGTTTTTCTAGTTTTGTTCTTTGCATTTTCAAAGTTTCTTTTATAATAGAGATCCTTAGCTTTTTTGATAAGTTTTCTATAAATTTGCTTATACTTATTAAAATATTTTATAAAAAAGTTATGTTCACTATAAAACTTTCGTATGGTATGTAGCGATCTTAGATTCCTTGCCGACGTTTTAATGCCAGAAGTAAGCCAGGGCTTTTTTTTCCTTACTTTTATGTTTTGAAGTGGGAAAGCCTTATTAAAAACATTTATTAAAATATTATGAAAACACTCAAATGGCTTTTCCGATCTCAAAACATTGTTCCATAATTCAATATTATTACATGATTCCTTAAATCTATTATAATTTCCCTTACTAAAGATTCTACCATGTCGGTTTCTTTTGCAACCCACACCTGAATTTGCAGAATAGGAAAATATCACAGCCTCGTGATCCGATAATGCTGAAGCGACAGTATTGCACTTAATATTATTACTATCATCGAAATTTGTACAAAGATAATCTATGGTTGTAGCAGAGAATTTTGTTATTCGAGTTGGTTCACAAACATGCATTTTAAAGTTTAATGAAACAAAAATGTTAAGAAGTGACTGTGTTGTTAATGATTCCGTTTCAGCAAAATTTATATTAAAATCACCCGCAAGTATCACTTTTGAGTGAACTGGAAGTTTGGTCAAGAGTAATTCAAGTCGTTCCAAAAAAACACCAACATCACGGCTTGGAGGGCTGTAAATACAAACAATATACAAATTATATGCTTTTACGTATATCATTGAAAATTCAAACTCATTTTCTACCAAAAAATTTTCATATTTATCTACGTTTTTTTTACTTCAATAATAATGGGTTTTGAATGTTCAGTCTATCTGATATATTGAAAAGGGTTTGCTTTTTCCTTCTACCAGAACTATCCTCAGACGCGTTTCGCTGTATAACAGCTCATCAGTGAGGCTATGGGTTCTGACAAAAGAAAAAAGCATCGGTGTCTGTTTTAAAACAGAAAAATCGGTATGATACAGAGAATGAAGCCAGATGGCTTCATCTCGTGGTGCTTGTAAATAACATTATAAGGAACTTGTTAATTACCAGCACCAAGAGATGGAGCCCTCTGGCTTTATTCTCTGTATCATATCTAATATATGTTCTCTTTCATACCATTTTAATATCTCGCTTTCTGTGTGCCGAATTGAATTTTTTCAAACATCATGAGTAGCAGTACGCAATGATTCTTTTCTCATATTCATACAGTCAGTTTATGTACTGCCATCTCGAAGCTCGACCAACAAGTCTGTTATAATAGTTTTTGGTAATCCCCCTAATATGTTCAATCGGATTGAACATACAGTGGTATGGAGGAAGCTGTAAAACTTTATATCCATATTACTCAGCCAGGTCATCGACTATATATTTTTTAAGTTTAATAGTTAAGAATATATTAAAATACAGGGCATACAAAACGTCTTATACCAACCTATTAACGATTTGTAAAAGTTCGGCTTTGAACATTGTATAATCAAATTTAATTTTATTAGTAGTTAACCATTCTTGAATTGCAGCTTGATTCCATGACGTGTTAGGTATTTTTGTTAACAATATGCTGTGGTATGGGGCCTTGTCTATTACCATCACACATGGCTTTGCTAAAGTTTTCAATAATCGGTTCTCGAACCATTGCAAAAAATTTTGCTGATTCATTTTTCCATGGTAGTCCCTTAGCTTAGTTTAAGAAGAAGAAATTGCCTCTATGCCCTCAACACAACCATCTTCACTGCCAGCATGAAGTATTATGTACCTAAAAAAATATGTTTTACCTAGGTAAATTTCCATATTTAATATATTTGTTTACTGCATAATAACGAGTGATTTTTAATTATTTTGCTCAAGGGAGGCCATGCATTTTAAAAGCATCATGGCCGTACTGCGTAGATAAGATGACATGATTGTTTTATGACATTTACGTCTTATTTGAATTTGTGTATTTGTAAAGTTTAAAAATTGGAGAAATTTTGTAATTTTTGCAGTTATTTGAAGGTAGGTTACTATTGCTTTAACTAATATTTCTCCGGGGAGTCGTCTTTTGACTATTATAAAGTGCTATTTGCAGGATATGATTTAATTTTTAATTTTTTTTTTATTTTTCAGCGTATCAAGTTTTGGTGAAGCTTTGTTGCCGGATTGAAAGTTCTACAGTAAAAATGTTTAGTGAAGCACAAAAAATTTTTATTGTTGAAAGTTTTTTTAGAAATGGAAACAAAATAGGCGGTGTGTGGAATTACTCTATACATGACTGCTTTGATGAATTTCGAACCGAGTTTCCTGATGTTGCGGTGACCTTTCATAATTTTCGTACTGGGTCACAATATCTAATTGATAAATTTCGTCAGACTGGTTCTGTTCAACATAAAAAAGGGGCTGGAAGACCAACGAAACGATCGAATGAGATTATTGAAGAAGCGCGACAAATTATGGAAAATAATCCTTCAACTTCTATTAGGCATTTATCTCAACAAATTCAGCAAACGGATTTATGCTACAGTACATGTCAAACACTTTTGAAAAAGGATCTGCATCTATACCCTTATCGTGTTACGGCTATTTATGAACTCCTTCCCAATGACGTTACCCAAAGACTTAATTTTTGTGAATGTTTTTTAAACAATTTTCAAGAAGAAAATAGTGGTGCTTTTGAAAAAACATTTTTTACCGATAAGGCTTATTTTTATTTATCAGGCTATGTTAATTCACAAAATATGCGAATGTGGAATACGCAAAATCCGCATGTTTTTGTAGAAAGACCTCTTCATCCTCAAAAAGTTGGTGTGTGGGCAGCAATTAGTTCTAGAAGAATAGTAGGCCCAATTTACTTTGATGGCACAATTACAGCTGAGGGATATCGGATCGAAATTCTGACAACATTTATTAATGAGCTTCACGATGATGAATTGCGGAAAGGTTACTTCCAACAAGATGGCGCTACACCTCATGTAACCAGAGAAAATTTAAATTTTTTAAGTGAATTTTTTGAAAACAGAGTTATAAGCCGAAATACGCAACAAATATGGCCACCTCGTTCCTGCGATTTAACACCCTGCGATTTCTTCTTGTGGCCTTTTATAAAAAACTCCATTTATCGAACACCAATTGAGGATATAATAGCTATTTATGTATCAAGGGCGTTACGGGGACTATAATGCCCTGAAGGTAGAAATAGCCCGAGGGCCTCTGGCCCGAGGGATAGGTTTCTGCCTGATGGGCATTATAGTCCAGTAAAGCCCGTGGTGCATACAATGCTTTATGTTTTACCTAAAAAAGAGTTTTTCAATGACTAATTACATTATTTATTCGCAATATAAAAAATAAGTTGCACCTGTACCTGTATACGTAAGTAGATAATGACTGGTGTTAAGTTTGACTTTGATGTTTCTGTCAGTTAGTCAGTTGGCATTTTTTATTTAACGATTTGCTCAAAATGGAAGAAATTCCACAAAATATAAGAGAAAAGGTCATAAAAGCGACCGAAAATCTTTTGCCAGTTAAATCAAGGCAACAGTATGATCGGGAGTATGGCATATTTGGTATTTGGAAAGATACGAACACAATTCTTCAAATAACCGAAAACGTTTTAATGGCATATTTCCAGGAACTGGTAAGTTATTGATTTTATTTTAATACATATGTTTAACAAACTTTATTATTTTTAGTATTGTTTAAAGAAAAAATTATTTTTTGTATAAACTTGATCTTTATTGTGAGAGAAATAAAATTGGATAAGCAATAAAATTTCCATATTAGCGCATTAGGGTAATATAAGCGGGCATTATCATAATGCCCGCTTATAATGCCCTAGGTGTGATAGCAGGTATTATTGCTATCATAACATATTCCGTTTCTAAGGTATTATAGATCAATAATAGATAGGTAAAACATAAATGATCTTAAACGAAGGATTTCAGAAAAAATTGCCGAAATTAATAATTCTCCAAACGTATTGGTTAATGTGTCTCTGAGGGTAAGAAAAAACATCAGAAGGTGTCTAGAAGTAGGAGGCGGCCATATAAAGTAGGCTTTCAAAGTAAGATAGCTCAGGATTTTATATTACATACCGTCAAAAAACATTATTTTAGGTTTTCAACGTGACAACGCTGCTTACTTGCAAATTCGCCCTATGATTTAATCTACGCGCTACTGCTACACTATGTATACTGGGTCACAGCCGCCCTTGAGCAAAATATTTAATAATCACTCGTTACCTTTTACCATCAACTTTAGTAGATCTAGTACTTCTTGTATTTTCATCTTGCCAAGATCGACCAGTGGTGCCGTCCTGAAAAATCCATGTTTCATCCAAGAAAACGAATTGGTACAAGGATGCTTATTTTTCTTTTATATATTCTTTCAAAAATGCCAGTCGTTTGAAAGCCACACGGGAAAGTTCCATAAGTCCTCGCCTCCGTTCATCTTTTTTCCAGCCGAAGCCTATGTTCTTTAAAGAGGCTTCATATAGAGTTAAGACAACCATCAAACAGTTGCCTATCTTTTAATTTCTTACTTGAAGTTGTCAAAGTTACATGATGTTCTAAAAAAAAAGTTACAGCTTAGGCATAACCAATGTAAAATCTTAGTTTTTGAATAATACAACTTACTTGTTTCGTACATTCCATAAATAGTGTCACGGATAGAACTTATATCCAATCTTGACACATTTACAACTCTCTTTGAATAAGAACGTTTTTTTTTAGCTGATTCTATAATTTATTTTCCTTGACTGTTGTTTCGACTCCGCTTACAGTGGAGATATTCAAATTTAAGTCAGCTGCTATACGCTAAAAAGTAGGAAAATAGAAATAAAATATATAGACCTTAACATACTCTTTATATTTACTTCTCTAACTACTGTCAAGGGTAACAATGGGCCATTGTTGTCAGGTTCTTTCTGAAAATAGCTCATTAGAGAAGCTTTTAGCTCTTTGCACCGGCTATTTAAATGCTTCGGCATTTCTCACAAATAGTAAGCAACGTAATCGACAGAGATATGTATGTGCACTTTTGTTTGTCGTAAGAGAACAGTTTTTAATGCTATTTATGAAAAGATCTGGAATTTTTGTTTAAAAATAGAACAATTATTATTAAGGATAGTTTTGCACGAAACGTCAAAACAGGCCAACGAACGAGCTGGCGCCACCGCACCGTTCAAAGTTGTGTTGCCAACTATCGGCCAATGAAATTCAAATTAAATTAATTTTTACAAGCTTAAATAAACAAAATATTTGCTATAAGTGGGTTCGTATCAAAAAGAATACTTTAGGTTTGTAGTACATTCAATATCGTATAAAATTTTAATACTTTTTGCCCACAATTAATTTGTTTATGTTTTATTACTGATTTACAATTATCCGCTGATTGATGACGTGCATTGGAAATTGTTTTCCTAACATTGTGTTGATCGATACACCCGTTATTTTATCTTTTACAATAAGAATATATGTAAGAACTTTGTTCTCTAGCCACTTGCTGAGACCTTGTACAATAAGGATTAACCAAATTATACCAAAACAGCTATTCTCTGGGCTACATGCCCCAACGAGCGCTGAATTATATAGCAGAATTTGGCGTATTTTGACTAACACTGTTAGTACTAAAATATAAACTAATAAACTCAGATTGCAGAATCTACCGAAAAAGAAAGGAATGGATCTTTATTTTCAATCATAGGATGCTACGCTGCTGCTACCTGTAGACCAGTTTCGAACTCTTTGGTTCTCGTCAGTACAGGGCAAGCGAGCATACATACCATTGGAAAGTCGAAACACCATATAGCCATAATATTGTTCTGCCTAGGCAGTACAATATAGGTAGCGCCATCTTTCAGAAGTTTCTAGCAATCTGAAGTGAAAAATACCGTATCGTACTATAAACACAATAAATAATAAAATAATACTACTTGACGAGTGGTTGACAATATGGTCGGAAACTTATAATAATAGAGTTAGCCGACACTGCAACTGTACATTAACTACTGTCAAGGTTCTCTTCAATTTAGTAGATTATTCTACGTTGTAATAGAATTGGATTTTATATCTTGCTTTGTTTTAGATTGACAAACGTTTCCCAAACATTCGCGAATCATCAAATTATAACACTTTGACCACATTTAACCCTGTTCGCGTCTGTTACGGTTTACGAATACTTATAAATGAACTTGCTACACCCTATATAAGTTAAATCATTTTATGATATTATAAGTATTAAAGTTTTGGTCTGATCCAGTTCTTATATTAAAATGCAAATTCTGCGGTTACGTAAAATATGACCCTACTTATTTGACGCTCTGTGCTTGCTGCTTCGGGCGAACCATTAAACGAGAGTTTAGAATACAAATAAATGTCACATGGGGATAGACAAACAAATGGGCGTATCTGCATAAGTTACCACAGTACAATACTTTCCAACAAACTGAAGTAAACCGTTTAACCTAAATACGTGACAACTATATGAATCAGTTTGGGAAAAACTGGTCTCTACTTATAAGAGAATAAATTAGTGAACTATAAATACTATGTTGTATTTATTTTAGACTGGAAATGGTCACAGAAAAAAATTAATAAAAATATACGTCCTTGGATAACTTCAAATACAAACCCCTATTTCATCGCTACCTAGTAGTTATTGATTGTTATCTACTGTCAATATTGGCTCATGGCCGTCTAGAAAAATCAGGATTTAATTCCTATGTTGGTTCTTGAATGGGGTTTTACGTCAGGGCATCCCTTTGACATCTTTTGATTCCCTGCCTACTTTTCAGGTATTTTCGCATAGAAAACTATTGCTATCGGCTCTTGCCTCTGTTGAGTATGCCACGCCGCGCGCCGTGTGGGTTTTGATTGAAAATTTTGGTTTGCATATTCTTTGCATGATCTAAAATGGCGTATAGTCATTTATCAAGTGGTTCAACTATTATCGTTTGATAATCACAGAAAGCCGTTTTGGGTACATTTACTAGTCACAAATCCATGTTGTGCCATCCATTTGCGTTGAAAAGAAATATTATTGTTTTTGAAATGAGGGAAAAGTTGATCCTTCAAAGCCAGTTCAAAAACCTTTAATACATTGATAAGAAAGTTAACCCCACGACAGTTTTCAAAGACATTTCTCGCGCTCTTCCTGTATATGGGTATTACTGCTGCAGGCTTGATACGCTCAGGAAAAGCAGCTGTCGCAAAAGATAGATTTATTAGAAGAGTTAACACATGACTCAGTTGAGCAAAACATCTTTTAAACAAGTTATTGGGAACTTTGTCATCTACCACAGAATTAGAATTATTTAGCCTGCCAATCAAAGACACCACGCCTATGTTACAGACTGGAGGAAAAAGGTTTCCGATGGAGAAGGTACGTACTGGTCTATGAAACCAGTCTCGAAACTATTATCGGTTGAGACAGAAAGAAAAAGGCATTAAATTTATCAGCTATGTCCTAACTAGGTAGTCTAACACCATTCTCGAAAATTTCTTTGTCGCTCTTGACTATATATTTTTTTTTATTTTAATAATAACACTCCACATAGCATTTATTTTGTTCAGTTTTAATTTTGTTGTCGTTAGTAGCCTTAAAAAAAATCTTGAAATTAATTTCTTTATTTCCTAGTTAAATGTTGTCGCGATATCCAAGGTTTGTTTTTGCTAAATCTTGTAGAACTCGTCCTAAATTTGCAACCCTAAATAAAATGGCAAGACACTACTGCAACAATTTATATTAAATTTTGGAATTTTTCAGAAAAAAAAAAATAAATAATTTTATAATTTGATAGATATATATTTGAAAATACCTGAACCTTTGAAGTCGGATTTATGGTTTCAATTTTTCCTTTTATAAAATTTGGTAGTTTCACTCTTTTCTAATATTTTAAAATAAAAAGATAGATAAAGTTATTCAGGGTAGGGTACTATTAATTTTCTTTTAAAATTATCGAAACTGAAAATTATTTTAATTTCTGTTGTTATTACTATTGCCAGTCCAGATTTATTTTTTGAACCCACGATGGCATACAAAAAGTAAATTATAGCCAATGCAAATATCATAATGGTGGAAATTCTGTTTTGCACCATTATAATTTTAAATTCAAATTACAACACTTTACATTCTGATACACACTTTTTGATTTTGATTGCTTGTTATTTGCATTATAGTTTATTTACTTTACTTTAAAATGGCTCTAAAAATATATGTAATAAAACAAAATTATTTGGGTAACACTAGAAGGACAAATAAAACATCATAAAATAACGAAAAACATATACTGATAAAAATTCTCTGAAAGGTGATAGGAAACATTTTTTTTTTAATATTATATCACACTCTTCATTAACATGTAAATTTTTCCGATGTCGCATTCAATTGGCTAGACTAACACCTTCAAGATTTTCAATAATATTTTTTTTTCTTTTGATATTCCATATAGTAGTGTTGGATCTTGATATATCTGATCATAAGGGACAGATAGTGCAGATTTTGGTGGACGTAGGGGTTCCTAATTTTCTCCAATGTCGTAAGATATATAGACCAGTAATACAGCGGGGTCTATGTATGTATGTGTTTTTCAATATAATCTCTGAACATTCTTGAGAGTTTACAATAGCAGACGATAGGACAGTTGATGGGAAATTCACTCAGTTTGTAAATATTTTAGAACTTGCATATCTAAAATCTTTTCTAGAAAAAAAATATATAGTACGTTCTGATAATAATAACAATATTAATTTGTTTACAGACGATTTACGGGAAATGAGGGAGCGATTGCGTTTTCTCGAACATCTTAATAAAGAATATAACCTAAATGATTTTAAAGAACAATATAAACAATACAAAGAATTATACAAAATTTCAATTGTTTCAAATCTAAATACAATGTTAATCCAATTAAATACTTTCTTTTTCAGAAGTGACCTTTAATGAAGTTAGGGAATGCGTTGATAATTTAAAAAACAAAAACAGCCGTGATTTTCTAGGATTTAATGTTAAAATTCTAAAAAGTGTCAAAAACCAAATCTTGCTGCCCCTGACTAGGCTTATTAACTTACGTCTATAGGAGGGTATTGCCCGTCAATACTGAAGAAGGCACTTGTTGTTCCTGTATTTAAGAAGGGTGATCTGAGGCACCAATACTATCAAAGGTAGTAGAAAAAGGTATGGCTAAACAAATTTTAAACTTTTTTGAGAATAACAACCTCTTTAGTGTCTCTCGATTTGGATTTAGAAGGAGTAAATATACTGTGCAGGGTGTTCTGAACTTAATTACAGACATTTTAGAGGCGTTTAATAAATTTCAATACAGCACAGTATTGTTGCAAGGCCTTTGACTGTCTCAATCATGAAATTCTTCTAGGAAAATTGAAAGCATATAACTTTTCGTCAAACAGCCTTCAGCTTATGAGTTCCTACTTAATGGGGATAGGGGTCAGTCTGTGCATTGCTCTGGGGTGTCATCGGCAAGGAGTAGGACTACTGTTGGGGTACCACAAGGCTCTATCCTCGGCCCAATTTTATTTTTGATTTACATTAATGACCTCCCAACAGCTGATCCAGTATCTCAATTCACGCTATTTGCCGATGACACAACGGTGTGTCAGTGCGGATACTCTGGAGGAGTCAATGGAGCGATCTATGGTTGCGCAGGAAATAACCTTGAGGTGGTTTTGTAAAAATGAACTGCTACTAAATGAAGATAAGACTGTTAGGATAGTGTTCTTTATAAGGGACTTGGATGAAGTGGACCCAGAGGTTCAGAGCACTAAATTCCTGGAAGTGCATGTAGAGAGGCGGCTGTTGTGGGATGACCATGTTCGCTCAGTCGGGTCAAAACTGGCAAGAAGCCTATATCTTCTACGTGGCCTCGCTGGCAATGTTTCTCTGAGTGTTTTAAAGACTGCTTACTTCGGCATATTTCACTCACATATTTTATATGCAGCCCTTATCTGGGGTCACTCTTCTGGCGCTGACCATCTTTTCGGTCTACAGAGGAAAGCCATTCGAGTTTTGGCAGGTTTGGGGTTCAGGGATGATTGTAGGCGTGCCCTCGTGGATATGAGGATACTCACCTTTCCGGCCGTCTTTGTCATACAGGATTTATTACACATAAAATCTAACCGTCGTCTTTACAGAACTCGTGAGAAGATTCATCAGTATAGGACGCGAAATAGGGGCGATATTGTACCAGAGTTCTGGCGCCGGAGAAGGTGTCAAGGCGGGCTTGGATACTGGGCTATAAAGTGTTTTAAGAAGTTGCCAGAGGAGATAAAGAATCTTCTTTCACTTCACAATTTTAAAAAGAGTATTCATGACATCCTTGCTAAGAATGCTTTTTACAACATTAATGAATTCTTAAACTTTGGTTTTAATGTGTAATTTGTCTAGTAAGTAATGTAATGTAACTTATAGGATATTCTATGTAAATTTTAAACTATGATTTTAATGTGTGATTTATTAAGTACCTATGTAACCTGTAGGATTTTTATACTTAAGTTTAGAGTTTGTGAGTTGTGTAAATTGCTACTGTAATGCTGACATAAATAAATTATGAATTATGAATTATGAATTATAGTATATTACACTGTTTTGGAGGCGTATTAAAAATATGCACACTACAACCCGTTTTTACACCATTTTTTCTATTGTCTAATATTTTTCTATTACTGGCCAAACTATAACCACTTAATATCATAGTAAAACCAACAAGTTACTTAGTTGATGATCCAGTAGTTAGGTTTAATGACCAGATAAAAACGGCGCCACTTTCATAAAACAAACCCCCACATATTCGCGCATTCTTTTACAAAACCCTGCGTCTGCAAGTCGCAAGAGGCAGATACTGGCATTTCCCAAGTATTTGGAAGAAGCGGTTTTCTTACTTTGTGTAGTAGGCCTTATATATAGCAGAAGCTACGCAAGCGCGTGATTCGTAAATAAAAGTTTGTATTTTCATTACCTCATATACAAAGGACTTCAGTTGTGTCTCTGATACCAGATAACTTCATTTTGAAATTTTTTTGCCTCTTGTAAAATTTTCGCCAGACATACAGACAAAACTCGAAAAAAGTCTTAACTGAACTAATAACTACCAACTAGTTTAATTCTTATAACAAATGTTCGAAACGTTCACCGTGTTCCTGGATACATAAATTAATTCTTTCCAAAAAATTAAACTGAACTTTGGGGATCGTGTCGGGCTCGCTTCTAAAATAATCTGCAGCATTGATAATTCCTTGCAATAACTCAGCTTTCGTAGCGATGGGGGATGCATACACTTTTGATTTAAGAGCGCTCAACAGAAAAAAGTCTAGAGACGGGTAATCGGAAAATTTTGCTGACTAATTAACGGGTGCATCATTACCTCTTCCGATCCATGTATTCATTTAAGAATCTTTGAACATCGATAATTGATAAGTGCAATGGCGCCCCGTCGTGCAAAAATCACATTTCGGTATGAAGTTGTAATGAAAGATCGTCCAATAAATTAGGTAAAGGGTTTTGCAAGAAGAGTAGATAGTTATCCTCATTTAACCGATGTCCAATAATAAAATTCTCAATCATACCTGCCCAAACATAAATTCTAAATTCATGCTGGAAATGTTTCTCCCTGGTGGCATGAGGATTTTCATCGCTATACACATGTTCATTATGAACATTTCTGATTCCCGACTTGTGAACGCAGCTTCTACCATAAATAAAATTTTCTTATTAAAGGTTTGATGAAACGGCAAAAGTTCAGCCAACTGTCAGGATTCATTGGAAAAAGGTTTCGCACCTGTCGCACATGATACGGATGTAGTAACTATTCTCGCAGAATGTTATTAGCGATATTTTTGGAAACCACCAATTCGAACCCCAAGCGTCTACAGCTTTATTTGGGATCATCTTCAACTCTGTTTAAATCTACCTCTTTGAGCTCCGGAGTCCGAATGGTACGTTGGCGTCTTAGATTAACATTATTTCCATTAAAACTACCTGTTTCCTTAAGTTGCCTCTTAATACTCGCGATAGTTTGATGGTTCGGACATCTGCGGTCTGGATATTTGTTACGATAGACTCTGATACACATATGTTCATTCCTCTCATATAATCCATTTATTAGAAGCATGTCAACCTTCTTAGGTATGAAATAATGTTCCGTTTTAACGGACCAATATATATACAAGTAAACACTATCGGATATGTCAGATTTATTTTATTGTTGCCTAGTACCCAAACAAAAAACAATTTTTGTATTATTGTTCAAAATGGCAGAAATGATGAGGCATCGTAAATAATTTTTTGGAAGAGAAACTCTATGTCTGGCGAAAGTTTTACATGAGATAAAAAAGTTTTAAATGATATTAGCTAACGTCAGAAAAACAATTGAAGTCATTTCTACAGGAGATAACAAGAATGCAAACTTTTATTTACGAATCGCGCGCCATTTTTAGCTTTCCGGGCTTTAAAAAAAGATTGCGTTTGCGTCAAAATACGTTAATAATAGTAGTAGTTCTTATTTCCAAAATTAGCAAACATCGATAAAGGCGCTTAAAGTCTGTGCGTTTTAAGAAGTCCGCTAAGCCATAAAACCTCTTGAGCATTATGTCGGTGGCTCTCAAACAATAAATTATATTGAAGGTAATTTTGGATGTTGATGAATTACATTTTCTAAATAATATAATTTAAAGTAAATAAAAAATTAGTTAAGGTAAAGAAAAATAATAATTTTTTAGCTTTTGTAGTATTCAGACAAATTAGTTTTACGAATTCTTTTTTATAAAGTTTTGGTTCTAAAAAGAACCGATTTTGTAGTCTTGCGACAGAACGTACCTACTTGTAGATAGGTACTACTAAAAGTAGTCTTCCTCTGCATTTGAAATTTCACCCATGCTTTCAGACTCATCAGAATCAACATCATCGTCATCATCATCATCATTCGTAATAATTGACGGTCTTACTTCGTCTATAACCTGTTCTGTCTCATAAAATTCAAAAATAATTTTTTCTGTGTGTTCAATGCAATTCCGCCATTCTTCTTTGCCCGCTTGGCTAAGCGCCTCCTCCCATAACTTTATAACGCTAGGCTTACCGATATTTTTACAGGCATGTTGGTCATAATAGTTCTTGCTAATACCCCATACCAATTCAATTGCGTTGTAATGACAATGGTAGGGCGGCAATCTCAAAACTTGATGTCCATATTTGAGGGCTAATTCGTCAACAACATACTTTTTTTAAATTACTGCTCTTTACACTTGCTTAAAAGTTCACTTTTTAAATATAAATTTTCATGGTTTATGTTTTTCTTTGACAACCACTCTTTTATTTCTTCCTTTTTCCAGTTGCTTGTAGGGAATTTCTCTTCGAGTCTCGTATGGTAAGAGGCATTGTCTAAAACAATTAAGGAAGGTTTTTCTAAACTTTTTAAAAGTTTTTCCTCAAACCAATGCTCAAAAATTTCAGCATCCATATTGCCGTGATAATCATCAGCTTTTTTTATTGATGAAAATATCAAACTGGCATTTAAAACAAAACCTTCTTCATTACCAGCATGTAATATAATATACCTTTTTCCATTACTTGCACGGGTACTTGAATAACAATGCTTTGAGTCATCCTGCCAAGACGTTTTTGTTGAAGTTCCGTTTGCAAATACCCATGTTTCGTCAAGAAAAACAACTTGTCTTGACAATTCCGATTTTTTGTTGTTTAAATAATCCCTTAAAAATTGCCATCTTTTCGAAACAACATTGGACAGCTCGCAAAGCAGTTTTCTGTTGTTCGTTTTTTTATATTTGAAACCCATATGTTTTAAGATGATGGACAAACTGTTAGTTCCAATATCGCAAAGTTTTTTCTGCCTTATCTTTTCAAGAATAGCTTTGAGGGTAACATATTCCTTGGCTTTATACATATCATAAACAACATTCCTAATAGAGAGTTTTATCCCTTGGGATAAATCCAAGGTTTTTGAATGGAGTCGAACCCTTTTATATGGTCTGTCCAAATCCTCTTCACTCTTTTTTCGAAGTCTTCTTAAGGTCTTCTCTGAAATGCCGCAAGCATCAGACGTTCATTTTTGCACTGCCAAAACACACTCTAACGGGCCCGAGTTATCTTTTTCTAAAGTAAAATAACGTTCCACTTGTAATACCAAACGGCGTTCACCTGGAGATAAATGCCTTCTAGGCGATGTGCCACCTTGCTGAACATTTTCCATAACTTTGCTTAATAACTGATTTTAATTCACACACAATGAGAAACAAACTAAAAGTGAAAAGCACAACTACTTATTTAAAACAAAGTAGAACATACCATCCCGCACTTCAGCAAATTTTAATTATTTCTTGGAAAATAGTAATTATTATGAAGATTTAATTATAATAATCCCAAAATAATGTCATTATCGGAAAAGTATATACCTGACAAAATCTTTAACATATTTAACCATCCCGCACTTGAACAAATTTTAATTGGTTCTTGGAAAATAGCGATTATTATATAGATTTAACTATAATAATAGCAAAATAATTTAATTATCTATTTAATTATTATTTATGCTCAACGCGTAATTCTAAGATAATTTTGTTTTGAAACCTCTGATTTCGCCCAGTAATAGAATACAGTAAACCAGTGGGATGTTCGGTGTGATCAAGTATAGCGAAGGTGCGAAGATATTGTAACTTAACCGACTTACTGTTTTAAAAGCGATAACATCCCTTGGTGATTTAATCCGATATCGGACTTCTTAAAACGCACAGACTTTAGAAATTATTCCGAAGAAACGTTATAAATCTGAGAAGTTTAGCGCCCTGTAACGGCAAAACGAAGCAACATTGCATATAGGTAAGCTTGCCTAGATCGCCTTATTTTTGGTTAAGGAATTTATGGTTAAGCGTTGTACAGTCATTTCAAGGACACCCTGCATAATTAAAAATATTATAAAAGTGTAGAGCTATTTTAGCTTAAGTATATCTCGTTGCGTTGATATATTATCTAAATCTATTTTAATTTAATGTATACTTTAAATGAAATATCATGTATTGTAAAAAGTACAAAACATATCGTTGTTTTCGGCTTTGTTGTGCCGTCAAAGGTTATTTGTTACAAATCCAATATAGGTCATTGTTTCTTCCTTTTATCTTTGCCACATTTTTCTGTATTTCTCTGAAAGTAAAAAACTGTATATAATTTGTAACGTTACAAAAATACTTTAATCTTTGAAGCGGGAGTGGTATACAACGAAGCTCTGCGTTATTTTTAAAACATAGTTTCTTCTATACAAAGTAGGCATGTTAAAATGTTTTTATTTTAAATTAAATGACAAGCCCTGATGAGAGATGACAGACCAATTAATTTATAGATGAGTTAAAATACTTGTAATATTTTAGAGGAGGCAGTTAATTCGAATATGTTCACATATTTATTTTTTTTTAAATATTAGGGCCTAGAAAGTAATTGTAAAACTAGGTTGTGAATTTATCTGATTATATACGATAAGATAAGATAAGACTCTTTGTTTGATCAATATTAAAGGTTTACGTGAATATAAAAAAAGGTACATTGCTCTGTAATTATATTTCTACTCATAAGGTGAAGATCCTGTCAAGTTACAGCTAAAATTTACACACGATCGACAATCTCAAGTCACAGATATATACATACCTTAATCCAAAAATAGAGAACACAAATAAATATTGAAGCAAAAGAACCAACACAAAGTCCCGGTCTCAATAAATTTAATATTTAAAACAACTGATCGGTTACATGTTTCGCCTTTAAGGCATCATCAGACCTAAAAAGAAGTCAATAATCACGCATAAAAGTAAACAAATATAATAGTAAACCCACCTGACAGGTACACCAAAAAAACATTTAAAAATTTTTTTAAAAATAATAAAGTGTCAAAATATAAAACAAAAAAATAAATAAACGTTACAATTACATCACTACATGACAGTCAGAACTTAAACTATTGTATATAAACAAAAACGGTATAACAGAAAACTAAAAGTATAAGGTTCGTCAAACAAGTCCAAGGTATATTGAACGGGGGGAAGATGCAGTCACCTAGAGAGTAAACTTAGCCCAAAATGTAACAGCCATCGACTCAAAGTACGAGCGTACCAAAGTACCGGCATCAAAAACATCAATGTTGTCAATCAAAAGAATTTGGGGGACCGGGGAAAATTTATAGGTTAAATATTGATCACTAGCAGTCCGTCGTTAGTAATTTAAGTTGTTAAAAATAAAATAAGGCTCGAAATTAAAGACCTCATTAACGCAGGTAAAGATAGGGCTCATTTTAGCTTTCGTTATCTCAAGTTTTTCTAATAGATCTAGTTTTTTACTCTTGTGACAGTCATGCAAAACATTAATATTTTCAGATGGCGAGAACTGGTGTTTTGATTCAAGTAGATGGTTCGCAAAGCAGACTCAGTGTTGGTTATATCTGTGTTCTGGTATTTATTAAATAAGCTAAGATGTTCATGAACTCTGCTGGCGATTCTCCTGCCCGATTGTCCAACATACACCGCCGGACAATCCCCACAATGTAGCAAATAAACTCCTGATCTTGAAAGAGGGTCCACTTTATCTTTAGTGTTGATTAAATGTCGCTTAAGAGTGTCACTGGTCCTGAATGCTACTGCGATGTTGTGAGGTTTAAAAAATTTTGCTAGTTGTGAGGAAATGTTGCCGAAATAAGTTAGAGCTCCATAATTTCTGTTTTTCTGTGTATTAGCATGTATGATGTTATAGGTTAGGTCGGTTTATATTTGTTTACAAACTTATAATAAAGTTTATTGATTAATTTCAAAGGGTATCCATTATTTCTGGCAATCAGTTTTAATATATTAAATTCCTTAGTGAACGCATCTCTAGACAAAGGTAGCTTGAAAAGTCGGTAGAAAAGAGAATTGAAGGTGACAAACTTATGAGAAAAGGGAGAATTTGAATCGTACTGAATAATGTTATCTGTGAAAGTTGGTTTTCTATAGACTTCAAAGTTAATTCTGTTGTTATTTCTTATCAACAGTAAATCTAAAAAAGGTAATTGCCCATTATTCTCGATCTCAAGTGTAAATTCAATATTCTGGTGTAGATCGTTACCGAAACTGAGAAAATCTCTTAAATCTGAATCACTGCCATTCCAAACTATACATACGTCATCAACGTATCTTTAATATGCAAGCAAAAACCCAGCGAATCTACTATTTATGATTTTGCTCTCTAATTCGTTAATAAACACCTCGCTCAAAAATGGGGACAGACAAGAACCCATTGCCAATCCTGACCTTTGCTTAAACATTCTCTGATTAAATTGAAAGAAGTTTTGTTCTAGAACTGTAGATAATAACAAGGTTAGGTCTGAAATTAATAAACTGGGCAAACCCTTCTTTCTTACCAATCTATCAACTAAATTGACGCAGTCAGCTGGAGGAATGCTGGGAAATAAATTCTTCACATCAAGTGATATCAATCTCGCGTCTGGTGGAAGTTCTATATTTTTTAATTAATTCGAGAACTCAAGGGAGTTTTTAGTTAAATAGATGTTCTCAAAATTTGTGGTCTTTCTGAGAATATCATTAAGCCAAGAAGAAAATTTGTAGCATGGAGAGTCAACGAAGGATGCCACTGGTCTTATGTGCATATTAGCTTTATGTACTTATAGTACATATAGTAGAGGGGTTTTAGGATTCATTGGGTACAGTTTGTATTTATTTGTAGCAAAGTATTCCAGGGTTGTTAGAGTTTTATCTAGAATATTTTTAACTTTGGTAAAATAAGCACTAGTAAGATCCCTATTAATGGCACAAAAGTCCCCCAAATTCAGAAAATCCATAACCCTACCCATGTAATCTGTTCTCGTCATAATTACTAAACATGAGCCCTTATCCGGTTGGTCAAAATCAAATCGTTTTTCCTTATTTTATCATTCAGCGATGTATTTTATTGTGATGATTGAATTTATTATTAATTATTTTATTGGAATTCAAGAAGCTGATGATCTTAGCTCTTAAGATATTTTTATTAGCGATATCCGTGTTTTTGATTATATTTTCTGCTTCCACAGCCAATTTGATTCCATCAAACGAAGCTAAACATGAAAGAAACACAAGAGACCAAAAAGTTGTATTTATAGTTGCTTGATCTGAACAAATAAAGAAAAACTACAAAAAAAGGCAGTGGCGTACTTTTTGTTCTCAATAATAATTGGCTGTGGTGCCCACTGAGACGCCGCTGGACCTAATAATTTCAATCTAGTTAGGGCTAAATAAGCGCCTTATTACTTCAAATAACTAAACCAAATTTAACCAAGTCGGTTTAAGGATATTTATGACCGTTTTTTTTTTAAACATCAACGCCCTGAATCTCAGAACCGAAGCAACTCCGGACATATGTGCATAGGAACTTATTTTCTTAAAACGACCTTACGTATCACCCTCTGAAGTTTCTTACCGTAGTTAGGAAACACCCTGGATATTCAGAATATAGGAATGAGTTAGTTTTAACTGAACGATGTTTAAGAAAACGGGCTCGATATTTATCAAGTTTTTAACGTCAAAATATAAAAAGTCCTTTATAATTCCTTCAAATATTTTCGATAAAATTGGTAGCTTTGAAATAGACCTATAGTTTTCAATATACTTATTATAACCGGCTTTGCGTATAGGAACTATGAATGCTTTTTTTCAGACTTGTGGAAAAGTACCTTCCTGCAACGACCTATTAAAGGTAAGAAAGAGAGGTTGTAAAAGTCCCTCTATATATTTTTTTTATTAATAATGACTACACGTTATCAGGGCCCGCAGGTTTATCAGGTAGTGAGGATATTTTATCTTCAATTTCTTGTTTATCAATTTTGTATATCGGTATGATATTGTTGTTCTGACTTAATATATTAACATTGCTAAAAGCGGTACGCTTCTTACAAAGGGCGAAGTTGAAGCAAGCTTCCTCACTTAACCCAAGATATAAATGCAAAAATTTATCTCTTGCACTATTTGTATAAAAAGGAAAGATATAATAACTACCTAACTAAATACTATTACAGAGCAGCACAATAACACGAGATTAAGTTAATCAATGAAATAAAGTTAAGTATTGATAATTGATAAGGTGGTACATATCGAATGGCTGATACACAGTACACAGTCATCCTTATTAACAACATAGACAGCCGGACTCAGGAAAGATTAGATTAGATTATTACGCATGCTGACAAATCCGCGGTATTAACCGGCGGATGGACTTTTTGGAATATTTGAGGGGGGGGGGCACATTTCAGGTTAACTGTGACTTTATTATAGTTCAGAGCTATTTGATATCTGAATGATCTTTTAAATAGCGAATTCCAATGGAATGGCAGTGATTCAGATTTAAGAGATTTCCTCAGTTTCGTTAACGATCTACACCAGAATATTGAATTGACACTTGAGATCGAAAATAATTGGCAATTACCTTTTTTAGATTTACTGTTGATAAGAAATAACAACAGAATTAACTTTGAAGTCTATAGAAAACCAACTTTTACAGATAACATTATTCAGTACGATTCAAATTCTCTTTTTTCTCATAAGTTTGCCACCTTCAATTCTCTTTTCTACCGACTTTTCAAGCTACCTTTGTCTAGAGATGCGTTCACTAAGGAATTTAATATAATAAAACTGATTGCCAGAAATAATGGATACCCTGTGAGATTAATCAATAAACTTTATTATAAGTTTGTAAACAAATATAAACTAACCTATAACATCATACATGCTAATACACAGAAAAACAAAAATTATAGAGCTCTAACCTATTTCGGCAACATTTCCTCACAACTAGCAAAATTTTTTAAACCTCACAACATCGCAGTAGCATTCAAGACCAGTGACATTCTTAAGCGACATTTAATCAACACTAAAGATAAAGTGGACCCTCTTCCAAGATCAGGAGTTTATTCGCTACATTGTGGGGATTGTTCGGCGGTGTATGTTGGACAATCGGGCAGGAGAATCGCCAGCAGAGTTCATGAACATCTTAGCTTATTTAATAAATACCAGAACACGGATATAACCAACACTAAGTCTGCTTTTGCGAACCATCTACTTGAATCAAAACACCAGTTCGCGCCATCTGAAAATGTTAATGTTTTGCATGAATGTCACAAGAGTAAAAAACTAGATCTATTAGAAAAACTTGAGATAACGAAGGCTAAAAAGAGCCCTATCCTTACCTGCGTTAATGAGGTCTTTAATTTCGAGCCTTATTTTATTTTTAACAACTTAAATTACTAACAACGGGCTGCTAGTGACCAACATTTAACCTATAAATTTTCCCCGGTCCGCCAAATTCTTTTGATTGACAACATTGATGTTTTTGATGCCGGTACTTTGGTACGCTCGTACTTTGAGTCAATGGCTGTTACATTTTGGGCTGAGTTTGCTCTCTTGGTGACTGCATCTTCCCCCCCGTTCAATATACCTTGACTTGTTTGACGAACCTTATATACTTTTAGTTTTCTGTTATACCGTTTTTATTTATATACAATAGTTTAAGTTCTGACTGTCATGTAGTGATGTAATTGTAACGTTTATCTATTTTTTTGTTTTATATTTTGCATTTTTATTCTTTTTAAAAAAATTTTTAAATGTTTTTTTGGTGTACCTATCAGGCGGGTTTACTATTAGATTTGTTTACTTTTATGCGTGATTATTGACTTCTTTTTAGGTCTGATGATGCCTTAAAGGCGAAACATGTAACCGATTAGTTGTTTTAAATATTAAATTTATTGAGACCGGGACTTTGTGTTGGTTCTTTTGCTTCAATATTATATTCAGGTCTCTTATAGAAATATGGACACTTTTTTTGAAAAATAAATAAATTTACATATACACGGAAAGTTCAATTCAATACGCAATACGGAATGAAAAACCTTTAAAAAAATTCCGAGATTCCCCTGCGTCCTCCGTCTCCCCAGGATCCCCACAAAGAGGCAACACGGGTTAGTTACTGCTTAAGAATCCTATTATGTAATGATGTGTTTCATTATGCTAAAATTAGTATCTGATTATGTTGGGGAAAGGTTCAGTTGTCTAGTGCATAATTCAATAACAAAGACAAGTATTAATAAAGAAAGAACGGCAACGTTGCTGTCTGCAATCTTTCCGAGAGTTTATGCCGTCTATAACGCCAAGACTAATTTCTGAGTATATCCGTCGACGTAAAGCAAGCGTGCATGCCCAAAAGCAGAAGTGTAAAAAATATATGTCTTAGTTAAGTAGTACAACCGCGGTAAAGAAAGGGTTTATTGGTAGGCAACTAGATATACTTGTGTTAATTGAAACAGCGTCCCTCTCCAACGTTCTCAAAAGCTGTAAACCGGAAAAGGGTAGGGGTTTAGGATTATTGAATTCGATCTCATAGATACATTTAGCCTACGTGACTGGAAGTGAAGAGAGATACGTAGCAGCCTCCGTAGTTCGCAGATGGTCTCCCTCGCCATTTTTATACGAGGTTCGTGGATTTTGTGGTATTCAAGCCATGAAAAAAGTAGAGTTCCGTATCAAGTCTTTTTGTAGAAAGCAAACGGTCTCCTCGCGGCAGTTTCGCACGGGATTAGTTGATTTTATGGTATACAAGCCATGAAATAGGTTGGTAAATTCGCGGAGGTACATCCCGAAGGTGTGGTAATGTGATAACTACATCCCAACTCGAGGTCAGTTTATCTATTGTAAGAAGCAGCCGGAAGGTGGTGAATTTGTGCGATAAATTTTCGAAGGTTTAAGAAGTAGTATTGTATCACGATATTATAGTTTGTAAATAGTGAAATAGAATGTGTAGCTGATTTAATGAAGTAAGTAGTTATCATACTAAGATGTAACAGTAAAACCGTATTTGCTGCTACTCAGCCCAAATGTGAAGAGGAGTAGCGGAATATCAAAAGTAAATAGATATAGTTTGTGTTAGAAAAAGTTTTTATTTCAACTGATATATTTTGAACCACACAACCTATGGAAACACAGTAAACAATTTATGTTTAGCCAACGCAAATAAAGGCAGCAGCCAACAGATTATCAGAGAAGATTTCTTCCAGACTGTAGTAAACTTTACAGTTTAAAAATATTTTGAGGCTCTATCTGATTTTCCGAGGTGGCTGCCCTTAAAAGATAGGAGTCAGTGTATTCCAGTTTTCTAATGCTGGGACCATACTAACGGCTAATCCCGTTAAGTATCACGCTATTTTATATTTAGCCCAATGTAAAATATCGCAAAAATTAACGGAATTATAATATACAACTTATTTCTATACACTGTCTATATTATCGACTTCTTCTATTCTGAATGGATATTATTTGTTGATGTTGCACTTTTACTTAGCTGCTCGTATGGTTGAGGTGAAAGCCTTGACCAGAGGATTGGCAACGGAGTCTCGAGTACACGGGTCTGATTCTGTTCCGGATGGTTCGAGGATCACCGCGACATACATAACTCTCTTAGCTGCACATAAGGACGGTTAAGGGCTGTCTCGTCGAGGTTTGTGATGAGCCGGGAGATGTTTATAATAACAAAGGCCGTAAAAATACTGTGTCAATAACATCGGTGGGTTATATTGTGGTTTGGAACCCACGTTAAACTACAGGTCCCGTCTGGCTGACATTACCCAGACTTTGAAAAGGGGTCGGCAAAAAGGGCCTAAATTATCCTATTTGTTTCTTCCACCATGTTTGGGATTTCGTCAGTTATTTATATTTTGAGTTTTGGCCTTGCAGTGTCACCAAAGATGTTTTTAGTGGCTACTAGCATATTTGACTCTAATCTGTGCCAGATGTCATTGGAGAATGTCTCCCGGTCGGGACGATTTTCTTAACGGAGTCTTAGTAGCTCTTCTTGCATATATTTCTGGATGTGAGGCTGTTTCGGCCTTTCAAAATTGGGTCTGGGTGTGTCAGGTGATTTTGTTATTAGTTTACACCGAAAGAAAAGTCTGCTATTATACGGTTAGGGTCCGATCCGATGTCTGGTTCTAGATATGCTGCAACCCGAGTAACGCTGTTTTTATACCTATGATTTATTAGACAATAAATATTCGATCTGCTTTCTGACAATATTTTGTGATCCATCTACTGGTGATTTCCATGTATAGATACATCTGGGGATGTAACTTGCAGAGACGGTATTTTTAATAACCAAATTTTCCTCTAGGCAGAACTGTAGTAACCTATTACCTCGGCCATTTCTCTCTCCCAATCCAAAATGTCCTATTATTGTTTTGGTCAGCTTTAGTTATACATATAAGCAATTCATTTATAAAGTGTTTATGTTCACAGGGTGTTTCAATATAGGTTGGAACATATAATGGTATGAATAATTCTCAAATTACACTCTTTTTGGAGCTACAATTTTATAAATAATTTCTTGTCAATAGTCCCAGTTACAAAAATGATACGACGCATCTAAACATGTAAATTGCTATTGAAATCCGTAATAAATTATCTTAGGCATCTGGAAGCCATAAGAACATGTGTGCAAGAAACCCATTAAATTTTATACGTTTATCTTGAACAACAAGGCGAATATGGAAGATGCATTAATAAACTGTTTATTGTGAAAAGAAAACTCTTTATTATTAATAGTACCAGGCACAACAGAACAATATAAAATATAGGTTTAAGCAAAGCAAAACTTACCAACAGCGACAGAACAACACAAGGTATTAGTTTAAAAAAAATAAAAACTTAATGACCTAAATGATTGCTCGAAAAGTATATTATTATAGACTTATTAGTAAACATACATTTACCTCTTTTTTAAACAGGTTTGGATAGTTCGGTTATATTCTGGTATTGTGCTATATAAACAGTATCTGGAACAATTGGAGACATGTTTGTTTCGTCTAAGGCAAGATACCTAGTAATTGCTGGGAAGTTTTGTTACTACTTGGCAAGCAAAATGTATGTTTTATTTTTTTTGTGTATTAATCATTATATGCAAAACAACACAGGATAATGTCCGATACCTTTATGTTATCAGTTATTTCTTGCTTCATTGAAGGTACTTCTCTATGTCAGAAAAAGTTTCGTTAATTAAGTCACCTTCTTCATTCATGTAATTTTCTTCTACTTCTTTCTCCAGTGATAATGCACTACTCTCGGATGATTCTGAAATATTTCTGTTCCCTTTTTCGCACTTGTAATGGCTTTTTTGTTGTTCTTTTCTTTATGTCTCTTGTTCCCTATCTTCTTGTCTTTTTTTATATCATTAATTTTCCGTTGCTCTTCTTCTTCTTCTTCTTCTTCTTCTTGTTTTTTTTTTAATGTAATATTCTTCGGTAGTTATAATTTCCTCGAATCTATATTCCAGTTGCCCCAACTATTGTGTATTAAGATTTAAGAAGTAGTCCATGGTCTGTGGTTATGTATTTTAAAGGGAAATGAAAGTCTGTCTTTTGGGAACGTCCCCAGTCAAGTCCATGGGCAGGCATACACATTCATTGAACCATCCACTACTGTGTTTTAACTTGTTTATATTACAATTATATAGAGTTGCTGATGATGATCTTTTCTAAGGTCGAAACTAGTCCGACTCAATTTTCAAACTTATATTGAACATCTAACTCATATGGTGAATCCCTCCCATATATATGCCCTCGATACCCAAATCTAGGGTGTATTGTAGTTAATATAAAGAAATTTTGGTGGTAAAGACAGACTTTCATTTCCCTTTATTGTGTATTAGTTACCCTAATGTAAAGGAACAGATTCTAATAACACCTAATTTTTAATCCTAACCCCAGAATCTTGACACGTTACATTCTTTGTGGTATTTTAAACCCCTAAAATCAACCATAAATTGTTTAAGAAAAACTACTTACTAGTGGTCATATAATCATACGGTATCACTGGTTGCATAAGATATATATTTACACTATAAGAAATCAATGCTTCTCCGAAAAAAAGACGTCCCATACAAGAACAACATTTCATGTAACTAGCATTTTAGAAGCCAGAATGATGACCAGACAAAAATGAGTGAATATTAAAATGATTAATAAGAGAGCAATAAACAGTTACCCAACTACCTTTAACTTTATTAAGCCATCTTAGTATTCCACTCTGAGACGACTTCCTAAAGGCAACTATGAAATAATTATTTACACATAAACAGACAGACAGAAGACAGCTTCTTCTAATTGCTGGGAAGTTTTGTTACTACTTGGCAAGCAAAATGTATGTTTTATTTTTTTTGTGTATTAATCATTATATGCAAAACAACACAGGATAATGTCCGATACCTTTATGTTATCAGTTATTTCTTGCTTCATTGAAGGTACTTCTCTATGTCAGAAAAAGTTTCGTTAATTAAGTCACCTTCTTCATTCATGTAATTTTCTTCTACTTCTTTCTCCAGTGATAATGCACTACTCTCGGATGATTCTGAAATATTTCTGTTCCCTTTTTCGCACTTGTAATGGCTTTTTTGTTGTTCTTTTCTTTATGTCTCTTGTTCCCTATCTTCTTGTCTTTTTTTATATCATTAATTTTCCGTTGCTCTTCTTCTTCTTCTTCTTCTTCTTCTTGTTTTTTTTTTTAATGTAATATTCTTCGGTAGTTATAATTTCCTCGAATCTATATTCCAGTTGCCCCAACTATTGTGTATTAAGATTTAAGAAGTAGTCCATGGTCTGTGGTTATGTATTTTAAAGGGAAATGAAAGTCTGTCTTTTGGGAACGTCCCCAGTCAAGTCCATGGGCAGGCATACACATTCATTGAACCATCCACTACTGTGTTTTAACTTGTTTATATTACAATTATATAGAGTTGCTGATGATGATCTTTTCTAAGGTCGAAACTAGTCCGACTCAATTTTCAAACTTATATTGAACATCTAACTCATATGGTGAATCCCTCCCATATATATGCCCTCGATACCCAAATCTAGGGGTATTGTAGTTAATATAAAGAAATTTTGGTGGTAAAGACAGACTTTCATTTCCCTTTATTGTGTATTAGTTACCCTAATGTAAAGGAACAGATTCTAATAACACCTAATTTTTAATCCTAACCCCAGAATCTTGACACGTTACATTCTTTGTGGTATTTTAAACCCCTAAAATCACCCATAAATTGTTTAAGAAAAACTACTTACTAGTGGTCATATAATCATACGGTATCACTGGTTGCATAAGATATATATTTACACTATAAGAAATCAATGCTTCTCCGAAAAAAAGACGTCCCATACAAGAACAACATTTCATGTAACTAGCATTTTAGAAGCCAGAATGATGACCAGACAAAAATGAGTGAATATTAAAATGATTAATAAGAGAGCAATAAACAGTTACCCAACTACCTTTAACTTTATTAAGCCATCTTAGTATTCCACTCTGAGACGACTTCCTAAAGGCAACTATGAAATAATTATTTACACATAAACAGACAGACAGAAGACAGCTTCCTCTAAATTTTTAGATATGGGCAACCGGTTCAATAACAAAACAGCGCGTGCGCATTGCCAGAACATTATGACGCATCCTCAGATTTATCATTTTATCCTCGTCATTATTGGTAACTTTTTATTATTCCGCAAAGACTAGAGAAAAAGAATTAATAAAGAAAACATTTAAAAATATTGAAAACCCCATAATAAACTTTCTGTTTATGTTTTACGAAAAACGACTTTGTAGCACAAATCTATAATAAATTACAGAGTACACATTTACCCGCAGGTCAGGAGAGGGCAGACGAGGATGTTCATATTAGGGTTATCACGTTTGGATATTGTAATTTCCGATTTGGAAGTGAAAAGCGGGACGTCGGGATTTACACAGACAAATTACAGGTCATATTGGTCAGGAAATGTTGAAAATGACGTAAAGTGAGTTTTTGAACTAAAATAAATTAAACTGGGAAGAAGGTGAGACGAGTTTCTGACATTGAATTATGGAAATCCCATATTTTTTACATTTTTGGACTCACTGGCGTAGATAAGTGAAAACGAGAAAATAGTTACAATATTTCTTGGAAATGGTATTATAGAAATATAACAGAATGCTTAAAATTTCTTCTTAGGTTTGACCTCACGATTACCAATATGTATGGAGTGACTTAATTCATGTATATCTTGAATGTACAATTCAACCAAAAGAACCAACACAAAGTCCCGGTCTCAAATATTTGAGACCGGGACTTTGTGTTGATTCTTTTGGTTGAATATTATATTTAGGTCTCCAATGTATCTTCAATTTTATAAATTTGTTAACGAATGCAAAAAAAGATTTACAACTGCATTATGAACTTCTTACGTCATAATGACCCAAAATTATGGAATTTTATAATTTACGAAAATCTAAAAATCCATAAATGTGTTTCCTGTCTAAAGGGTTCACCTCTCGTTGTCTTTTAAAGTCGCCCTGATAGATCCCTGAGCGTAAAGTGTGTGACCCCGTTAACATTTCTGTTCCTTCTGATTAAGTCTTACTATACAGTGCGTTTATTTTAGTGCGGGACATAGGATTTTACATGCTAAATCTTAAAGCCTATGTTAGGCACATTTCTATTGAGAACTACAAGTTACAATTTTACACAAATATTTCTTGTGGTATCATACCCAAGACAGGATCATGTTTGTATTACTTTACTAACGGAAAATATTTAAAAATATCATTTTAAGTTATAATATCACGCTGTTTTGCTTAGCCCGGTATATTAAGTTTACTTAGGTATTTTTAACATGTGACATTATTATAATATTAAACAACTCGTAGATTATACAATTTTGATGATTATTATGGATTTTTATTTCAATTAAGTTTAATAATTTTCCTAAATATAATCTACAACAATAAACTTAAAACTCATATGAACTGTTCGAAGTGCCCTCCATTTACCGTCAAGCAGTGCCCCAAGCAATCATAAAAATGCTTTCTAACATTCGACAACTGTCGCACTGTGATGTTGCATGAAGCCTCGATTATTCTGTTTTTTAATTCATCTGCATCATTTGGTCTTCCTTTTACGTTATCAAAAATGTTTGATGTGAGGTATCCACAATAGAAGAAGTCCAAAGGCGTAATATCCGGGCTTCGAGGGGGCCATTTAAAAGGTCTAAATCGTCCTATCCAGCTGCCCGGAAACACATTATTTAAATACTCCGTTACAATTATTGCGCTATGAGCTGGAGCTCCATCACGTTGAAATATAATTTCCTCCCTTCTGTGGGCTAGCGCAGGACCTACTTCCATATGTAAAAGATCGATGTATTTTTCTTTGGTAAGTGTACCGTCTATAAAAAGTGGACCAATAATCATATTTCCTAGAATACCTGCCCATATATTTACATTCTGCCGCCACTTGGTATGCGTTTGGTGCACCACGTAGGGATTCATCTGTAAACAGTATGTTATCAGCAATGCCTGAGTTATTAATAATTCGATCCATCCATTCTTCACAAAACTGCATCCGTTCAAAATAATCATGCTGTAAAAGTTCCTGTACGTTTCGAATTTTAAAAGATTTGTATATTTCTTTCTTTAATGCGTTGTAACAACTGCTTTTAGATTTGTCGAAGCGATCAGCAAGGTGTGTCAAATTGGATGATGGTTGCTGTTCTATCGCCATGCACAGACTCATTTAAAATTCTTTAGCTAACATATTGGAATTTCTTTTCCGTTTTTTATAAGAATCATCAAGACATCCACTAGTTATTAACTTTACATGCAATCGTTGTACCGGCTTGTCTACCATTGACATTGAGGAACTGCACTAAATTCAACGGTTTTTATTTTAAAAAATACAAGAAAAACTTTTTATACAGACATTCTCTTTATTAATAATTTTAACTACCATTTGATACAACTCCAGCAGGATGTTCGTATCTCTGATTTTGTTTTCTCCTCATGGGACGAAAATGTTGTTTTTTGTGAAAGAAAGATTAAAAAAGAAAAAGATAATTAGTACTATTTAATTATTAACAACTAAATATAATTAAAAAATTTTTTTCTTTAAATAATAACACCTTTTTCAATTTTCTATTTTATTTCTACAACCATGCTTAATATTAAATGATGAAGTTTTTTCTGCTACAAAAGTTCTCACAATGTCCTTTTCTCTTCTACTAACTTAATTTTATCCCACTGATGATGGAGGTTTATGCCTCCGAAACATGTATGGCTTAAAAATTTAACATTGAAGTAGTGGAGCAGATTGTGTGTTTTACTTTACGTTAAAATGTCACTCCACTGAGAGATGGACTTCTTTCATAAAATTAAAATGTTAAAGTTACAAGTGTTAAATTTAGAAGAAACAAATGGCCTTTAGCCGGGAAACAAAAATATTTATTTTATAATAATAAATTGTAACTATATTTACAACAAACAGACCACCTAACATTTTAAACTACTAGAGACTCTTGTGACGTCTTAACGCTAGGTCGACATACGCTATACGTTTACAAAGCACAAGCTCTGCACATAACATGGTCGCAAAACTTTATTAAAACATATTAATATGCAAATGTAAAATATTAATAAGATCTTAATGGAAAAATGATATCAGTGTATTACTTAATACTTTGGAAAATGTTACTAAGCTGAAACTTTACGTGCTACCCATATTTCCTGAAGACTCGATCTTCAGTAAAACACACACACACATCTCTCAAATAGCTAACGTGGATACTGCTACACTGCTAGACTTCAAAAATTCCAATAATACCTGGCAACTGGCACGATCCGCGTCCAGGCGACTCCAATAAGTAAATACTGGTCCTCCAGTTTAAACTTGGACTTCTGGCCCCTACCAAAAAAAACCCTAACATGAAATTTTAGAGGTACAACATGAAAGAGAAAACTTTCATAAAACCCATCGAGGGTAATTTAGATACTAAAGTTTAAACCTACCTCAAATAACTAACGAGGGTTCAAGTCTACCAAATGACGTCTAGGACCGCTTGTTGAAGTTCTTGGCAAAGCATTTTAAATCGGCATTTATCGGCACCACATTCCCTGCCCAAGAAACTAAACTTAGGGAGCTACATTAACAAACGTGCTTTCCTTCAACCGTCTATTGTTGAAAGGGCCGGATGTTACTTCGTCTTCAACGTACATAGTTACCAAAACAGAACGTCGACAAAATAGTCAACCCTATCTATGAAAACTAACCTCTTTTAATAATAAAACCTTGACAAACCGCGTCAACCAATAAAATATGCCTAAATTAACCCAAGATCTTTAAATTAACCAGACATGGTAGTGAGAATGCACAGGACTGTCAGTCTGACGCTGACCTGCGTAACAAATTATCGATTTTCCTAAAAACAGCTGATTTACAGCAGCCGAGGCATTTAACCTACATCTTAAATACAAGGTTAAGATTAAAAAGTTCACGAATTACTAATTAACTAAAACAAGGATTTGAAATAAGGCCTGTCTGCAAGTAGTATGAAACAAGGAACAGAAGAAATCAATCCACTTGGTTATGTCTTATAAGATACAAAATATTCCTGGAATATAAACATATTCAACAAAGGTTTCAAACTAAACAAAGTAAAAAAAATTGACTATTACAGGCAACTTAATTAGTAATTAACGTTTAAGGTGAGAGTCTACCTAGGTACTTTAAAAAATTAAAATAGAAAATTTTACATAGATAACCAAACTATGAAAATGCAATTTTCGAACCGTTACAACATGTCATACAATTCTAACTTCAACTTCTTTTTAAGCTAAAAAATACTATAACACTTAATCAGTAAAATAGTTTGAACGGGCTAATTAGTAACTATTAATTTTAATTAATGCGGGTCTACGACAAATCGAAACTGAAATCGGACAATAAATTTATAACCCTTATTAAAACAGATTTATGCCTGCGACTCTTCGTTTAAATATTAAATTAAGCTCCAAGGATGCTCTTTCATTAGAGGACTAGACAAGTAAAATAAATTGTACTTGCTCTCTAGGAGAAATCAGGTTAACATTGTCGTTGGGAATTTATTGGGTATTGTTGCAATTAGATACTACGAATATTTAAATTACAAATTTAAATTATCCGGTGTGTTACAGTTGTTGGTCTACTTTAAAACGTGTTCGACTGAGAAATAAATTGTTTCGGAAAAGCAGTAAGTAATTCGCTTAAGATGGAAGGGGGGGGGGGGGGGGGGAGGGTACAAAAAAAATAGAAGCGCCAAACCCAATAGCAACATATGAACCTTTATTCGAGAAATATTATTAGTAAATTTGAAGAAGTAGCCCATTCTTACAGTGGAGTAGGTAATATAGATAAAAACAAAACTTCTGTCTTCCTCCACAAATAGTATTTATTTCAAAAATTAATTTCTTTAAAAGTGATTGTCCCTACATGTTTCGACTGTACAGTCATCTTCAGGGGAACTAAATCGAGTTTGGTCTCGGTTTTAGTAGTTGCCTCAAATAAATGAGTACAACTCTTTTAAGATTATAAGGAAAATGAAATTTGTTAGTTGAAGACTAGTTTGGCTGAACGTGATGGATAAGAAGATGAGCACAGTTTAGAAAATATTCATTTTATTATTGTATCAAAGTAATAAAATATGATTAAGAAAAGAAAAGAATTGATTCTTTTCACGTTTGGCGTGGCAGTGGTGAGCACTATAACCTGATTTTATTAATACAAACTTTCAAAAATACTTTAAATTTCTAAATGATTATTTATTATTTAACACAACAGGGGCTTAGCCCCCTGTCCCAATTTAAAAAATTAAAAAATCAAATTCCTCTATGATCAATTCCCTTTAAATTTTGAAGTACCTACTTAAGGACAATTTTTATGATAGACTTTTTAAAGATTCCTTTTTAAGGAAAACATCTTTAATCTGTTAAGATGAAAAACTTTTTTCTTTTCTTTTTTGATTTCTCCACACTTTACTAAGTACCTATTTGTATAACTTTTATTATAACAACATAAAACCCAAATTAAATTCATGCTACATATAATCATATTTTATTACTTTGATAAAATAATAAAATGAATACCTATTTTCTAAACTGTGCTCATCTTCTTATCCATCACGTTCAGCCAAACTAGTCTTCAACTAACAAATTTCATTTTCCTTATAATCTTAAAAGAGTTGTACTCATTTATTTGAGGCAACTACTAAAACCGAGGCCAAACTCGATTTAGTTCCCCTGAAGATGACTGTTTGTACAGTCGAAACATGTAGGGACAATCACTTTTAAAGAAATTAATTTTTGAAATAAATACTATTTGTGGAGGAAGACAGAAGTTTTGTTTTTATCTTTATTAGTAAATGTTCGGTCCTTCAAATTAAACCAAATAATTTTTCATTTAAGGGTGTTTCCTGTACAGATTTCACTCATTCTAACGGCCTTAAGATTATTGAAAACACGCAAATTAGAAAAACATATCGGTAATTTTAAAGCACATTTTGCCAATCGCCACTCATAATACCAACTTATTCCTAACTTATAAATCAAATCTGGCCCGAACATGACTGTGAAGTGATGCGCTATAATTTTGTACCATTGTCCATGTAGAAGAAATAACTTAACTAGGACTTTCTTAGAGTACAGTAGAATCTCTTAATAACGACCACCCTCGGGGAGTCAGATGCTGGTTGGATAACAGGAGTCATCGGTTAATTGAGAAAAATTGAAACAACTGATCTGCAGTTTACAGTGTTTATAATGTATTAATCAGTATCATACTAAAATACATACCAGCATATACAGGGTGTCTATAAAAGGTCTGTACAAAATCTGAGCACATATTGCTGAGGCCAAAATAAGGCGATTTAAAGCAACTTACCTTGGTCCGAAATTGCTCCGTTTTCGAGATACAGGGTGGTCAAGTTAAAAAATAAAAATCGAATTTTTTAAAATTAATGAATATTTTTTAACATATTACTTTAAAACTTGGTACCCGGGGTTTTTTTGGGATGCGAAACCCGAATACGGACACCCTTTCACTGTGGCCATTAGAGGGCGCTTTACAATGCACTTCTTATACTTTAGAATGGCCATAACTTTCTTATCAGTGTAGTTTTTCCTTTTTTTGTTAAGGAACTAATTTTTTTAACATTTTGAAACAAAAAAGATACTCTTGTGAAAATCCGCTAAAGTAAGCCGTTTTTGAGATATTTCGGTTTTTTAATGTTCGATGCCGCACCGGAATATTTAAATTATTTTGAATAAAAAATTCCGTTATTAGTAAATTTTCGGCAGGAAAAAATGTTTCACTTGGGTTAGTTACAGCAAGTTTTGCAGGAAGAATTTGAGTATGGATTTTTTTTTTAATTAAATGAGGAACAATTTTATTTTAAAAGTAAATTTAGTTAGCATAACCTTTTAGTAATTGTTTAAACTGACCTCTGTTATTATAAGTACAAAGATTAATACGACGTAAAAAGTTAAATTTACTCTTCGCATCAATTCCGCATCGTTCTTTAATATGTTGACTGCATTTTGAATTCTTCCCCACAAATCCTCTTCATTATTAATCGGTCTGGAGTATACCATCGTTTTTAAAGACCCCCATAAGAAATAATCCAACGGAGTCATATCCGGTGAGCGTGGCGGCCACTTTACAGGAGCGTCATTTCCTCTACTGATCCATCTGTTTGGATACTGTCGATGCAAATAATTGCGGACATTTAAACTAAAATGTGGTGGAGCACCGTCATGCATAAACCACAGGAGTCCTTATTGCACGTGGCCGTCCATAATTGACAGTTAAAGGAGTGAAGCTACCGGTTTCGCGAAGGCGTCTCTCAATAGCAGCAATTGTTTGATGGTTTGGTATGCGCCGATTTGGATATCTTTGCCTGTATACCTTAACACTTTCGCGGCCATTTCCTTCACAATACTTAAAACCCAATAGCAAATCCGTCATTTCTGCAGAACTGTATCCTTCAGCCATCTTTACAGTCAATTTGAAATTTAACTAACACGTTTAAAACACCTTATTTATTCTCGCATTGGCAAATTCTTACTGAAACACTTACTGTAAACAACATAGACTAAGCGAAAATTCTTAAAATACGAAAAAAGTTTACATTTAAATAGTCTGTTGCAAAAAAAAGTTTAAAGGTGTTCATCAAACAGGTAAAAAATCCGAGGATTTTTGGATGTGACACTCCAAAAAAGTATCTAAAAAAATAAATTTTCCACTGCTACTTAATTCACTGGCCACATTTCATCCTCAAAGATAACAGCAAACATTTTTTATTCAGAATAATTTAAATATTCCGGTGCGGCATCGAACACTAAAAACCGAAATATCTCAAAAACGGCTTACTTTAGCAGATTTTTACAAGAATAGGTACCTTTTTTGTTTCAAAATGTTCAAAAAATTAGTGACCTGACAAAAAAAGTAAAACACTACACTGATAAAAAAGTTATGGCCACTCTAAACCATAGGAAGTGCACTGTTAAGCGCCCTCTAATGGCCACAGTGAAAAGGTGTCCGTATTCGGGTTTCGCATCCCAAAAAACCCCCGGGTACCAAGTTTTAAAGTAATATGTTAAGAAATGTTCATTAATTTTAAAAAATTCGATTTTTATTTTTTAACCACCCTGTATCTCGGAAACGGAGCAATTTCGGACTAAGATAAGTTATGGAATATGTGCTCAGATTTTGTACAGACCTTTAAGAGACACCCTGTATATTATACAATGTACTGTATGTTTGCTTTGAAATTCTTATTTTATAAAATGATCAGAAATGAATGAATGCTTTATATTTTTTATTTCATTTTTATAAAATTCAGATTCACATTTTAATAGCAATTGAGAAATGTTTGTAGACTTGTCAAAATTGTTAACATTATTAAAGAGCAAGTACTTCCTCTGTCTTATAGTTGGGAGTAGTTTCATCCGTTTCTTGGATCTCTTCAATACACTCGATGATAGTTAACTTTCTGCTGGCAAATCGTTTCAAGTTCACAAATGTGTCCTTAAGGTTAGAAAACAGTTGTGCGAGCGGAATATTATATTTTTCTTCGAAGTCTTCGATATTGGTTTCGACTGATTCGCCACATATTTTCCTGAAGGTAATACCGTACCGACGACGGAATTTTTGTAACCATCCATTTGATGCCTGGAAGTTATCTAGTCCTAGACATTGAGCAGATTCGAGGGCTTTGCTTGAATTATGAACCCGAATATTGGTAAGTGCTTGTTTTGCGCCTGACAAAACCAGTTAAAAACAACTTGGTCCACTGCCAGATCTTCGATTTTGGGAAATTTTCTTTTTTGTTCATCGTTGCCACCGCCTTGAAATAAATTTCTTACTTCTGCTTTATTTTAAAGCAACATAGTCACTTAAGTCACTTTAAATCTTTCAACCAATTTCCTCGTACTACAACCAGTTTTTTCACTTGCCTTAATTAGTTCAATTTTATCGCTTAAAAAAAGACTTAGTATAAGAATTGTCGGGTCGGATTTTACTGTCCCTAAAATTCCGATGATGAGTGCCCGTGCTCGTTTAACAGATGGGATGGGTCGGTAAAGAGAAGCATAAAGTAATGGGATTTCCATTTTTAAATATGGGGAATTCATAACCGGTCGTTTAACGCAGGTGGTCACTTTATAGAGGCGGTCGCAAACAGAGGTTTTCTTGTAGTTATTTTTGTTCAATTTGAAAAATTTTTTAAGTAAACGTTATACTAGTTTTGTAAAACTTATTAAACGATCATAATATGGATACTAACAAAAAAAAACACAAAATTTGATAATTAAGATAGAAATGGCTTTATTGGGACAACCTAAAGGTTAAGCATAGAGAAGCTATACATCATTGGAGAGGAAATTTAGTGACTTTTTCATTTGTGGAATATATGCGGTGTTCCATTAAAAAAAAATAGTTTTGACCATTTTTAGAAGTTCAAGAAACAAAAATATTTTTAACCCACCCTGTATAATATTCAATCGATTACTATATGAGGATTGAATTCATTGGGTTTCATTAAAATATAACCAAATTATTAATACTACGTGAATTTAGAGGAGAGCTTTTAAATTGGGTCATGTTTTGTGTGAAATTGCACAAAATTATTTTTATTTCGGAAACAGTGAGAGATAGGTATAGGAGGGTATTAAGAAGACACTATTAGAAGGAAAAGCTGATTTTAAAAACTTATTAATATTCGGCGGTGTTATTTTCCAGTAAAAGGGTAACTTTGGAACACTGGAATATTTAAGATGGATACCTATAGCATGTGTGCTTATTAAAGAAGTCAAATTTTCATAACGATCCTATTGCTCATGTCCATATACGTCTAACCAACCATCGATCGTGGATCACCCTGTATAACTCTGTCGCATGACATACGGGTTCTGGAAAAATAAGGAAAAAACAGCCAAATACATGTTTTGGTATTTCATTTCAGGAAACTTTGCAGAGTTCGCCTTACAATAATGTGGGATAATCATAGCAGGAGCGTTAAGTCATTTTGTAGTCACTATCCAGACTTAGATGAAGAAATCTTGCTAAACTTAAGGAAGGTCAATTATTTAGCCAATTATATAGTGTAATAATTTAGGTTCTGTTCTAACTAATGAGTAATAAAATCCATGCTTTGCTATTGAACTCTGAATATTGTCTGTTCATTGAACTTACAATTTCCTGTTGCACCTTTGTGAGATAGTAGGAGACAGCAGGTTGATCGTATGCTGATTCGTTGTTTACTTTACTATTATTAAATGATGCTTAATTTATTGTGTTATTATTCAGGGTGTTTTCGTACCATATTACATGTCCCCGGAATTTTTTAAAGAATTTTCTTTTATTGAAATGAACATCATTTTCTTCGAGATGGCAATGAGATACATGTAAAGTAATATTACCCTTGTGCATCATTTAACAAAGTATATAGTACCAGTAATATCAAAGGTTAAAATAACAAAAATTATACATTTTATGCTCTTAACTAAATTTTAACGAAGTTACATTAATATTATGATCAATTACATATTTACCCTTTACAATCAAAGTTAAGAAAATAGTTTAGAAAAGATAGAGATAGTTCAAGTAGATAACTGTTAAAGATATATTTATAAGTTCTACGGTATCGCTAAGGTTACTAGAAATGTGACATTTTCTACCGAAAACGAGTTCAAAAGGTGTATATTTAGTCTCGGTATGTACGGTCGTGTTGTACGTGAAGCACCAATATGAAATCCGTGAACTCCAAGCCGCGTCATGATTTTGAGTTTGGCAACACTTTATGTGAATTTTCCACAACACGTGATGATATGCAGTGGATTGAATTTGTTTAATTTTTAAAAGATTACAAACCTCGGTCATGGTTGATGATATAAATTCTGATCCTCGATCAGTAGCAACTTCTTGGGGAATACCGTACCTTAAGATAAAATTTTCTACAACACGTTTTGCAACTGATACTGCGTTTTTATTGCGAAAAGGGTATGCCTCGACAAATTTAGTCAATTCACATTGAAGCGTGAGAATTAAAAAAAAAAAGTCATTAATATCTTCTGGCAGTGGTCCTACTATATCTAAATATACCTTTTGAAATGAACAAGTAGTTGTTAAAGTAATGACCATGAGTTCTTTAATATATTTGTTGCAACGTTTTTGATTTTGACAGATGTCGCATTTTTTAACTAAAGTTCATCGTTATCGATACCTGACCTAAGAAATTCCTTATTACTATCATTTTTTAAAATAACTAATTCGTTTATATTTATTTTCTTACTTATATCAATCAAATCACTCAACATTTTGTCTCGCGCCAATGTCGATCGGGTATTTTGATTGAAATATAAAGTAGAATGTAATCGAACATAAGAGAAACATCCATATTTCACACTAATATCTTTATTCAGTTGTTTTATTTCTATTAATGATATCAAAGGTATTTCAGTACTGTTTTTGGGGTTTTTTAAGAATTTCTACAATATTTAGTTTTCAGGCCAAACATGTGTAGTATTCTCACTTTTTAATTCAGTTTCTGGATCTTCGATTCGCTTATATTGTGCCCTAGTCAGAACTGCAATCAGTTTTTCATTTAAACTTTTTAACTCGTCAGATGTAATTATTATTTAAGATAATGCGTCAGCCGTCACATTTTCGCTGCCTTTCATGTATTCGACATGCACATCATACTCTTCTAGTCCCAGTCGAAATTTTGTTGAACGACTGGAAGGGTGGGTTAAATTAAATAGATATATTAAAGTCTATAATCAGTTAAATTTTTGAAATGTCGCTTATACAAATATGGACGGAAATGTTTTACTGCCCAGTATATAGCCAATAACTCTTTTTGAATAATTAACTTCTGCTTTAATTAAGGTTCTACTTGCGTATGTAATTGCTTTATTATTCTTATTACATAATATTCCTGAAATAGCAATAGTAGAAGCATTAGTTTGTAAAATAAATTCGTTTTTATCGGAAAAACTTTGGTAGTCTAATACGGGTGTATGGGTAAGTGTGTTTTTCAGAAAAATAAAGGATTTTTGACATTCATTTGTCTACAAATCTTGCATATTTTCTGCATAACTTGTTCAGAGCAAAAATTTTTTCAGCGAATTTGGGTATAAACTTTCTATAGTAATTTGCAAAAGCAACAAACTTTTACCTCGTCCGCGTTTTTTGGGACTGGGTACTCCTTCAGTGCTTTTATTTTCTCTGGATCTGGCAGAATACCTTTATTAGTGATAGTATGACCTAAATAAAAAATTTCCTTTTTTTTTACCTAATTTTCCATTTTTGTTAGTGTCTACCATAATAATATTTCATTTCCATTGTCATTTTTGTATAATGAAAAAAAAAACCTAAAAATTTTTACATCTGGTCCTCTTCGGTAACATTATTTTTTGATTTGCTTAATTCATTTTTATAGATTTTACGCCTTATAACTCTTCTGAGTGCCTTCTGATAATGCTTCTGAACCGTGGATCGCCATTTAGGTTCTGTTCTAACTAATGAGTAATAAAATCCATGCTTTGCTATTGAACTCTGTATATTGTCTGTTTATTCAACTTACAATTTCCTGTTGTACCTTTGTGAAATAGTAGGAGTCAGCAAGTTGATCGTATGCTGATTAGTAGTTTACTTTACTATTATTAAATAATGCATAATTTATTGTATTATTATACAGGGTGTCTTCGTACCATATTACATTAGCCATAAGTATTTTGAAAATTGAGAAAGTTATAAAGGATCTCTGTTTTTAAATAATGAGATAGTATATTAAATTCGCTTTTATATCGTCATAGTTTATGGGGAGATATTTAGAATATTAACTAGCAGTATACCCAGTTGCAGCTAAAAAAAACACATTTTAATCAGACTAAGAGCTGCAATAAAACAAATTTGCCAGTATAAAAGTTTTAGTTCTTCATGCATATTATACTGTCAGGAGATTAAAGTTTTAGTGCATCTGTGAATGCTAAGTAGATGTAACGTTAACTTTACGCCTAAAGTTTAAATTTGCACTATCACCGATTATTAAGTTCTGTGTATAACTTACTTTCTAACTGTGGCGGACCGAGAATGTGGTCATAACCCAAACTCGAGACTTTCGTAGTTGTGTTAACGATATGGAAAGTTAGGATATTCGTTGCTTTTGAAATAAATATTGTAGACTTTTTGCATTTCAATAAGTTTATAAGCCGCGTTTTTCTCCGGGGTTGGTGGTTAATGCTATACTGAGCAAGCGCAGTTTAAACAATGCTAACTACTGACACCGCATAAGTTTTGAAAAAAATTGGAAATTCAGCTGAGAGTAATATACCTCCACTTTTCATTTTAGACAAACATTTTATTAAGCAATATTGGTTTAGTTTCAAAGGTATACTTAAGCACCAAATTTCGCTTATTTTGGACAAAAAATAGGATTTAATCGTTTTTTCTGAATTACCCGGTATAAAAAGTACATCGCAAACATACAGTTCGCAAATCATATTTTCTGTACACTTTGTTGGAGATAACTATAAACAGTATGTCAGATTAGTTAGTTTTAACAATATTGTGGCCTTTTAAAATAAAAACATAAAAATAATCAATATTTTTGCTGCACACCGTATTTTATTTTTTGAGGAAACAGAATAATTCAATCTGATTCATATTTTGTTATGTACTTTAACTTAAAGCACCTTCCAAATGGTATATTTATAAATAAAAGAACTAGTTTCTTCTTTATATTGAGATTTGAATTGTGATCGTCATAAGAAAAAAATTAAAAATTGAAAATATTTTCTTATGAATTTTATTTGCCACGCAAAATATGGATCAAAATAATTTTTATTCGTCCAATAAATTTTGAGGATAATAATAAATCTTTGAAACTCAAAAATAGAAAGAAAAAATATAAATAATTAAGACTATTTACATTAACAATAATTATAACGTTATATTTCTACAGGTCCTCCATTTTCTATACATTTTACGGTTCTTTTGATAAATTATTTGCCTACGTTCCTTAAAAAAGTAGGATTGATTCTAGCGATACACTGTCTAATTATATTTTCCAGATGGATTATTTTTGTTTATGTGCAGTGGTATTGATTATGAGAAGAAAAATGATTTGAATTATTATTATTTAGGTTTTAAATTCGGATGTAAAGAAATTGTCGTAGCAAATAAAATCCGTACAAAAAATATTTTTAATTATTATCTTATGACGATCACAATTAAAATCTAAATAAAGAAAAAACTCTATACTTTTATGTATAAATAAACAATTTGGAAGGTGCCTTAAATTAAAGTGTATAACAAAATATCAGTTAGATTAAATTATTGTTTCCTCAAAAAATGAAATACGGTGTGCATCAAAAATATTTAAAATTTTTATGTTCTTATTTTAAAAGGCCATAATATTTTTGAAACTAACTAATCTGACACACTATTTACGGTTATCTCTAATAAGGTGTTTAGCAATACAATTTGCGTACTGTATGGTTGCGATGTACTTTTTATACAGGGTAATTCAGAGAAAAACGATTAAATCATATTTTTTGTCGAAAATAAGCCAAGTTTGGTATTTTAGTATATCGTTGATATTGAAACAATATTTCTTAATAAAATTTGAAAAATGGAGGTATTTTGTTCTTAGCCGAATTTCCAATTTTTGACTCTCCCTCGTATACCATAAGACTTTTACGGAATTTGATGAGTGTTACTTTGGTTTGAAACATGCACAACTTTTCTGAAGTAAAATAAAATTACTTAGTTAATATATAAAAAAATTTCCTATGCCTATGCTGCGCACATTCTGCTGGTCACCATTCTATTGTCAATTATAACATACAAAATATTAGTTTTATATTGTGTCTGGAGTATTTAAATACATGACAACCTTATTAGGTGGAAGCAAAATATAAATGTTATTATTATGTTATTTTAACCCTCTCGTGCATAATTAATGTAAAAAAATAAAAATATTAATAAAAAAACGGTTTTATTTGTAAAATAAGAAAATGTTATATAAAAATGTCAAAGTTATCAAAATATACCTACTTGTTCTCTTAAAAACTAAAGAAAAAACATGTCCATTTTAGTGGATTCCATGCCGAATGTTGAATTTAAGTGTATGTATGAAAAAATTCAAAACAATTTGGGCAAAGCGGTTCATTACATCTTTTGCAAATATGTATTGTTTTTCTTTTACATGCACTGGAGTGACATCGTCGAGCGTTTCTTATTATCTCTCAATTTGGGCCAATGGTTTTGGTCTTTTTTTTTTCAAGATTGATGGTGGGGTTTCTGATCTCGGTATTTCCCTTTATTTTCCTGATGAATATAATGTTTATTAACGCTCTTGCAACACTAACCTTAAACTCAAGTAGGTCTGTTGTCTTAGTCGCATTCCGCGATGTAAAATCCATGAGTTCACCAAAGCTACATCCATAAAATGCATAAATGCTTTTATATACCAGCGGTTATTTCGTCAGCGTAGAGGATATAGAGCAAGCAGTTGATCCGTGAGATCTACGCCCCCTATATTCTTATTATAAAACTGAACAGAAAATTACCTTTTTACTTCAATTGTAGTTTTAGTGGTACTACATCATCACTTTGTTAGGTTTTACTGTTCTAATCCAGAACAGTTCGAAGCAATGTTAATGGCTCCCTAACTTGGTAACTGTAAAAACAAATTATTACTTTTATCTGCAAGATTATCTCAGTCGCAACACCACATAGACTACCTCTCCATATTCGCTAACTTCGCCTCTTTCTCCACTACGAGTATATAACAAAATAAAACCGATATATATTCAACACAAGGGTAGAAAACTCAACCTATTAGAGACATTAGCAATCAAAAAAGCTTTAAAAAATCGATGTAATGTGGTTAACAATCAAATTGAAATACCTTAAGGTGCTCTCTAACACTGTCAATAGTTACCAACGAAAAAACCCATAATTATTATACACAGTACCATTTTCTTAATTTTATTACTTAGATGTAAATACCCTCTATAATCACACCTGTAATTTAGTTGTACCTTTGGCCAATACCTGTAAATTAAGGACCAAAATAACCTATCTCATCTGTCAATTTTTATTTATAATGACATGTAGAATTTTTTATTGTCTTACAATGCTTTTGATAATGACCCGCAAGGGTTGAAACACGCGTCAGAAAACTGAAATAAATTGTGAAATATAACAAGTACTACTTTAATTTCCTCTATCCTGATATATTTCAAAACGTTGCATATATCTGGTTACCTCAGCTCGAACCCAAACCTTTACTTCCCATTTCTTTGGCTTTTCGGGTAAATATTGTTTTATTCCCTTTAGAGAAATAATGTGTTCATCAATGGACTGGTATTCTTTGGTGTTCGCAGCAGCCTAAAAAATTGACTTGCACATTTGCACATTCTCCAGAAATGGCATAATTTTTTTAAATTCATCTGTGTTGTCATCCAAAAGCACGGGATTGTAATTATCTTAAAATATCTTGAAATTCATTTAAACCTATTGACTGGCATGGCATCCACAATCAGATTCATTCTAAGGCCAGCATCGCTTGACCAATAAAGCCTTATTGTGGGTTATCTAATATATGACATTATCAAATTTATTCCCAGAAACGAATGTAATTCATTTCTGGAAACATTGAAATTATGTTTATTGGCTTGGCCAGCACATAAATTGCTTTAAAATACGACGTCATCCATCATTTCGTCTGTAATCAAAGACAAAAAATAATCGACCGGAGTATTGCCTTGAATGTAAATTTCTTCTGTACGGAGAAACAGGGTAATACTTGCAGTACCGTACATGTTATCAGTTTCCCGCCATTTCCATTATTTTCTACATTTTTTCTTCTTATTGGTTTTCAATCGTAAACTCAAAGTAGTCAATGGTATACCGTCTTCGCTATCTTCGGACCCTAATTCTTCCTGCATTTTTTCAATATCATCTTCGTTTATTTCCTATTCAGCTGTCACGTGTTTTAGTTAATTTACATTCGGAGGTATGATTTCATCCATATATTCTGACTCTATCTCTGAATCGTCTGGTAGGTCATATATGATATCATCATTTTCAATTCCAATAATTTTTTCCTCTGAATACTCTTCCGAAGGCAATTGTTCTGGTTTACTCGGATCTTCCTCATCATGGCCATAATCGAAGATCACCCTCTAAAAGGCAACAATATAATAGGTAACTACCTAATATATGAGCATGGAACTTTCAACAAATTTCAACTAAAACTAACAAACTACTAATAAGTCAGGTTTTTGATTTTTATCAAGTGACAACAATTAAGGCAAGATTACAATACATAATATCAAGGTAAACACATTTTCGTACCTTCCTATTTGCACACCCGTAAAAGCAACTTATCTTTATTTCAATAAAAATGCACTTGCATCCATGGCGAACAGGTGTGATGACACGTCTATTCGGGTGGACTGAGCGCATAATGGGTTAATATAAAATGAGTCTAGGCTCATACCTACCTCGGCTAGCCCAAACTCGTGGCAATTGTAAACCTGGGTGGTTCTTTTAAGTAGGGTCATTGCCAGTAAAACTACAATGTGTACGAATGGGGCGTCCAAAGGATGTTGCTGTGCAAGCCTATATATATATTTGAGTTTTTAGAGCCAGTCATATAGTTCCAACTCGACACAACAACATGTTTCATTCACCAAACTGGTCTTTCTATTGTATGCTAATTTGACCGACTCTAATTTAGGACTGATGCGGAGTGTGTAGGTCTGAAACACGGAATTTTAAAAACTGTCATTACAATTTACCTCAAATTTGCAATGCAACCTTTAAGTTGCTCACCCTGTTTAATGGGTCCTGTCATTGCAAATTTACATTTTATTACCCTCACGCATTAAGAAACAAAGTATAGTGTTGTGCTGTTTTTTTCTTCGAAAGTTACGTTAGGATAAGTTCTATATTAGGTTTTTAAGTGCACATACTGGGTCATTATATAAATTATTTTTATAGTTTAGGCTACACCCCGTACATCAGCTGCAACTGCTTTATAATATCTAAGAAACATATTATGTATACCTAACCCATAACCACATAATCTAGCTTGCTCTTTGACTCAATCCCTCGCAAACCATAGCTTAAACGCTTAAACCGTAGAGATTTAGTATTTTTATGATATTATATTCTATAATGAAAATATGTCTAGCTACAAAGTTCTGCATACAGAAATGCCAACAATTTTGCAGAAGGTATTTAGGAATTTTAATTTTAATAACTTTCATACTTAAGCCAATAAAATATTTAGAATAGAAAGAATTGCTTAACTTTTAGCAGAGACTACAACAAAACCTGCAGCTTGATTCAAATATAATGTTTCATTTTCTTAAGTAAGTAATCATATTTTGTTACAATTTTATTATGAAATTTGGAATTGTCAAAATCAATATTATTATATATTATAGTAGTACCGTGTGTCAATTTCTAGACGCAAGATCAAATAAAATTAAAACAAACAATATGACACCCTATTTCAGATTTCGTATTAACGTTATATTAGTTTCAAAAATGGCGATACTTATCCTAGATTGTTGACAGTTTTATTGAAGCTTAAAGCATTGCATATTGCATAATCACCGATTGGTGAAAACCGCCGTTTTCTCAGCAAGTGGCAATTTGTATTGTGGTAAAAGCGTTTCCAAAATTTAGCTTTAGCATATAATATGGTAGAGGGTTACTAAAAACAAGAGGAGTGTCTAAAACTCGAAAAATTGAACTATACTCTGTTGCTTAAAGCCAGAGAATTATAAAATGTAAATTTGCAATGACAGGACCCATTAAGCAGGGTGGACAACCTAAAAGTTTCTTTTAATCTCCATAAATGTCCGAGTCATAAGAGATAATAAAAACCGGCGATTTTGAGAATCACACCATAGATTGGTTTAGAAGAAACAGGGTGATTCTCAATATCTGTGATTTTTATTATCACTCATGACTCGGTTATTTATGGAAATAAAAATAAACTTTCAATACGAACGACTTTTTACGTAGAATCCAGTGGCGTATTTAAAAGCAATATACACTATCGGACAAAAGTAGAGCAACACTTTCAAGAAATGAAAGAAATCTCGATTTTATAATATTAAATGCATGATATCGTATTTAAATACATTGTGTCTTAAATATCAAAGTAGTCTGCTGTTATCGGCGGCAACAGCTTTTTCCAACAATCAAAACAAATGAACTGATATTGACGTAAACTTTCAAATACAGTATTGTAATGCGTCAAAAGTAAAGCAGTATTTTAATATTTTCCTAAAAAAGAAAGGTTTTGGTGAAAGTAAAGGTTAAAATATTTTTGCAGAGTTTATTTTATGTTTAATTAATATTGCTGTGTTGAATTAATCATGGCAAGAGGTATTCCAATTTTAAAAGAATTAAAGCAGAGAGTAGTGAATGCACACTTGGAAGGTACAATATAAGCCACAATTTCAAGACGGTTTGTTTTACCAGGATAGAGCGTATCCAAAATAATTTCAAGTTACATTAAAAGGGGACATTTAGAGAATCTACCGAAATCGGGAAGGCCGAGAAAAACAACAATTTGGACAAACAGATGCATTAAAAGAATTTCTCAAAACGATCCTTGGATGTCTGCACCTAGAATTATTGCTGAAATTCTCGAAATTATGGTCAGTCCACGGACAGTTCAAAGAAGGTTTGTAGACGCAAAGTTATTTAGTAGACGCCCGGCTAAAAAGTCCCTTATTTCGGCAAGAAATAGAGTGGCTAGGCTTGAATTCGCACGTCGACATTTAAATTGGACAGTAGACGAGTGGAAAGAAGTTTAGCGATGAAACGCGTTATACAAATTTCAATTGTGATGGAATGAAGCGTGTAAGACGGCCAATCAAGACAAAGTTTAATCCGAAATCAGTAACACCCACAGTTAAACATGGCAAAGGCAGTGTTTTTCTACGGGGTTGTTTGTCATGGAATGGGGTGGGTCCTTTAAACTTCATTAATGACACTATGGATCGATTTGTCTATAGAGATATAATGCGAAATGTAATGTTGTCTTATGCAGAGTGGGAAATGCCGTTGCGTTTTATTTTCGAACAGGATAACGATCCAAAACACTCTTCACCAATCGTTCAAGAGTGGTTTCAAAAAAGTAACGTTCGGGTTTTGCCGTGGCCGGCACAATCCCAAGACCTTAACCCCATTGAAAATCTATGGGAAGAAGTTGAACGTGGAATTCGTACACAATTATTTCCAAGTAAACAATCATTGGTAAATAAAATCAATGAAGTTTGGACAAACCTTCCCGAAAATACTGTTCAAAAATTGATTGCCTCAATGCCGCGACGTTGTCGGCAAGTAATAAAAAATAATGGATATTCTCTTAATTATTAACATAATACTTCCAGCTATTGTAATTATTAAATGTGTTTAATGTTTTTTTTTATCGTAATATGTAAAGTAAAATACTGTCGACACAATTTGTTGCTTTACTTTTGTCGCACTTCGTTTCGTCCATTTTCATAATAAAATTATAAATATTTCTTCATTTTGTTTAAAGTGTACCAAAATATTCTGAAAAATTACTAATATTGTGGGGATAATATTCCATTAAAATTAGCTGGGGATCACAATCATATAATTAATTTTTTAAATTCAAAGAAATAAAAGCACTTTGTTGCTCTACTTTTGTCCAATAGTGTAGATGTGTAATTTTTGAGGATTTATCAAAACTAGCATTTTCTTAAATGGGACACTCTATATTTGGGTGTCTCAAGAAATTAAATTTTTTCTTTCGATTGCAACAATATATAACACTTATTATTTTGCTTTGTTCTAAATAGCTAAAATACCAAAAAACAAAAACTTTTTTATTTGGCCATGGATTGAATCATAATTATTTTATTTTATAATAGGTATAATAAAAACCCTGTTAACAGGAATATTAAAACATTGACAAACTAAAACAACAATAACTACAAAAAACAAACAAAAATTTATAATCAACAATTATCTCATATACCTACTTATACCGGCGTGGCGCATCGAAAACGAAACAGAGACATTTACTGGCAGCTCAGTTCTTTTTTGGAAAAACGCTCAGACCCGACGATTTTGTTTTCGAGGAAGACATAAAATTGGCCAAAAATCACGTTAACACGTGCAGCCCCCTTGGTGGGGGTGGCACCACCCCTAATATCTTAAATGGAAATGGGGGTCGAGTGATACCTTATTTTAAAGGTACATCAGATTAGTATGTACACTGATAAAATTAATTATTTGAGTTAAAAAAATGTACCGTTGACTCAAATAAATATTTGTTTCCTATTAGCCAAACAAATATGTATTTGAAAAATATCAAGGGATTATTTGCCTCAATTAGTATCATCTGATTTGATACAAATTACTTTTTATTTGGAATTAATCACTAAATACAAAATTCAAGCAAATATTTATTTCCTTAACACTAACCTAACTTAAATAAGCCGTTTCAATGACTTAAGGTAAATAGGTTAAAAGTTAAGTTAACAAAATGTTTATTTGATTGATATTTATACAGGGTGAGGATTTTAAAGTGTTACAACGCAATATCTGAAAAACGGCTATAAATATTTTAGTCAAATTTTGGGACGTGGATAGGGAGGTTGGGGGACAAATTTTAAAATATTTTTGATATTTACCCCCCCTCCAGATTTGATGTGGCTAGTGACAAATTTGAAATGTCAAATGGAAAGGTATTTTTTTTTTTGATAATTCGATTCCTCGTCAATAACTACGTAAGTGAGCAGAAAATTGTTACATTTGCTCTACTAGTTGCTTAGTTACGAATTTTTCAATAAATAAAATAGGAATACTTAAAAATGATAATTCCTTAAAAAATCTAACGACGATCATGCTTCAAAAGGTGTTCGAAATGACCCCCATCCATTTCTAAACATTTTGCAATTCTTTTTTGACATGAGTTGCGCACGCGAGTTAACATTTGAGGCGTTACTAAATTACATGCTTGTTGAATACGATCTTTCATGTTTTCTGGTGTGGTCGGTGGTGTAGCCATAACTTTCTCTTTTATAAATCCCCACAAGAAAAAATCTAATGGGGTTAAATCTGGTGACCTTGCAGGCCAATTTACAGGACCACCACGACCAATCCATCTGTTTCCAAACATTTCATTTAGTGTATCTCGAGCTTGTCGGGCAAAATGTGGCGGAGCACCATCTTGCTGAAACCATAGTTCTTGTTGATTTCCATTATTATTCAGAAGTTGTGGCAAATCGGTTTGTAAAAAATTATTATACATTTCTCCATTTAGGTGACGGTCAAAAAAATGTGGTCCAATGACTCTATCTCCGACTATGCCACACCAGGTATTAACCGACCAAGGATGTTGGTTTGGCAGAAATCTCATCCAGTGAGGATTTTGAGGTGCCCAATAGTGTAAATTGTGCCGGTTGACCTTAAATTAAGAAAAGCAAAATTGATTGAATCAGTATAAAATTAAAAATAAATCTAAATGTATGTGAATATTCTCTAAACACCCGTTAACGGGTGTTTAGATATGTATTTATTAATGTACACCCATCAAGTAGTGGATTACATATTTTTGATTATTAAAAGTTACATTAATCCATATTGATTTAAATAATTACCTGACCACAATTGGTAAATGTAGCTTCGTCAGAAAATACTATCTTTCTTAAAAATGCATTGTTTTCGTGAATTAAAGTTTGTAACCACGTACAAAATGTAATCCTATTTTGAAAGTCTTGGCCATACAATTCCTGATGAATAGTTATGTGGTAAGGGTGAAAATTGTGCTTGTGTAAAATAGCCAGTACCGATTTTTGGCACATTCCTGAATCACGAGCAAGTTCCCTTGAACCAACATGAGGATTTACAGCTATTACACCCAACACTCCAACGGCCATATCGTCATTAGTTTTTGTTTGTCTTCTAACTCTGTTCTTATTTTTTAGGATTCCCGTGCTGCGGCCTCGATCTTCTAATCGCTTAAATGCCATATGAGATTTTTGAATGGCGGGAAACCTAACAGTCCACAATTGCGCCGCTTCCCGGTAGTTTTTTCTACATTCTCCCAGAATTAACAACATGTCTATTTCAATGTCATAAGATTGTTCCATAATTGCACTGAATAATGAACTTTATCAGATTATCACTACTTGTCAAAGTCAAAAGTGGTTTCCTAGGATACAACATAATTAAAGGTTTGGATAAACAATAATCATAGGTGTCATGATTTAAAATGTGTAGTTTTAAGTATTCCTATTTTATTTATTGAAAAATTCGTAACTAAGCAACTAGTAGAGCAAATGTAACAATTTTCTGCTCACTTACGTAGTTATTGACGAGGAATCGAATTATCAAAAAAAAAAAATACCTTTCCATTTGACATTTCAAATTTGTCACTAGCCACATCAAATCTGGAGGGGGGGTAAATATCAAAAATATTTTAAAATTTGTCCCCCAACCTCCCTATCCACGTCCCAAAATTTGACTAAAATATTTATAGCCGTTTTTCAGATATTGCGTTGTAACACTTTAAAATCCTCACCCTGTATATATTTTATCAAGTTTTTATTTTACTTTTGTTTTACATGTATTTGCCGTAACAACAACGTTATTTAGTTAAACAATTTAAGTAATTTTATATAAATAAACCGGTAATTTCCATCCAAGTGATTGTTTATTTATTGAAGTACATAATTGTTTAACTTGTCTTTTATATTTATTTAGATCAAATTAAAATTTATTTGGTTTAAATACCTTTTTTTAATTTTCAATAGATCAGAATGTTCATTCAAATCAGTTCTTATTTTATCCAAGTACGTGTTTATACAGACGTCACATAAAAATAAGAAATATTGAAATGTTGCTATTAAATATGGTTTAATCAGTACCTATACCATAATAATCACAAACCTTATCAAATTGTTTATAGAGTTCAAATAATAAGGCAAACCGACAGAAAAAAACACATTTTTGCCGAAAATAAAGGTTATGACAAATTACGCGCACGCGCACAACTATTTTTACATAAAAATAACATACAATTTAAAAGATAACCATCTCTTATTTTATTTCTTATTTTTATGTTATGTTATGTGTTTCTATAAACATCTTATGGCAGATCTGTAGATTCTACTCTTATTAGTTGTTGTTCCCCTTAAAATATACGTCAATAAAACATTATAGAGAAGTTAATAACTTTGATAAAAAATTAAATAAAGTCAAATTTGCAAATATTAGGTACAATAATTATTAATATTATATTAATTATATTATATTTTTTACGTTAGGAGGTTTGATAGGTATTGAATTATGGTGAAAATTGAGAAAAAACTGTCTTATTTGTAACCTAGGTATAGCCATGATTTATACATACCTGGCTACATTGTTCTAAAAAGATTTTGTGTTCGAAATTTCAAATTAGGTATTACAAGTATCTTTTCTTTGCCTCTTATCTTACTTTTTTTAACTCGTTTCATGCGTAACTAAAATATTCAAATATAGTTTCATACCTTGAGAAGTATCTAACATATGGGATATACCCCTCGATATAGGTACCCCAATCTTCTAAATAATTATTCATATTACGTTTATTCCCCATATCTTCGTTTTAATTTTTGATGAAACCACTAACTTCTATGCCACTAACAAAGAAGATTTCACTCTCACTCATGAATTTCTACAAGACAGAATCGAACACCAATGACCAAAACGCGATGATCAGGCCACTTTTGTATAACCAATCAAATTACTCAAAGCCCAAAGTAGGCGACAGGAGTTCATTTAAATACCTAATTATTAGTTTGGATGACCAAATTATTTGAAAAGTTCGGCAATGAACGATTTAAATTAAATGTACTTCGATTACATAATTAGTTATTTGTAAATATTTGTTTGTTTTATATTAGAGATTTAATGTAAATACATAATTATTTAGTTTAAATGACCTAGACATTTAAATAGTTCTCTATTGGGTGATTTAACTAGCGATTAACGGGATTTAGTTCCTAAATAAAAATTAGTTCAATTAAATAATTAGTTATTTAGATTTTGTTATTTTAGTGGTTTTTTGGTAAGATATTTGTTTGAAGGGTTCTATGATTTGACACAAATCAACCAACAGTCAAATAACTTTGCAAATAAAACGAAATACTCTCATTTATTTCAGTTAAATCAAATTTAGTTAATTAAAATCACATTTATTTATTACCAATAATTATTCACCAAATAAATCAGATTATTTGATTAAGGGAGCACAGTTTTATCAGTGTACTACTTTTAGAAGAAATTGGAGTAAAAGCATTTACTTAATAAGTGAATGCTTTTTTTCACTACGCCCACGTTTTGTTTATCATTTTGGTGTTGAGAAATTCCACCAGGCAAGTAAGGCTTAATGTTTTGGCAAATTTATTTATCAATAAGAATATTTCCGTTTCCTAAGAAGAAATTTTAAATAAACTTTCTAAGGATCGAAGAAAATTAGATTTATTTATTTAAAAAAATGCAAGGGTGTTATGAAGAAGTTTTGATTTTTATTGTTCCTAAATTTTTGTTGTGCTTTGTGTACTAATTTATATTTTCAAATATGAAAAAAAAAAATATATTTGTCTTAAGGATATGTCGTCATTACTATTATATTTTATTGGGTAAAATAAGGGGCATGTTTTATCAGGAATAAAAAGTCAATTTTTTTAGATATTTACCTCGATTGAACTAGGATATTGCGATCTTCAAAAAGGACATGTCAAAAAAGCTCTAAAGTTTTAGAAAAATGCGTAACCTTGAAGCTTTTTAAAAAATTTGCTTCCGGCCCTGTTGGCGGCCGCCCTCCAAGATAAAATCCTGGGTGCGCTACTGCGTACAATCCATAGTACCACAAACAAAATTGATATGTAATTAAATTTTAACAGTACGAAATTTCATATTTTAAATAGACCAGGCTATACTTTAAAAAAAAAGTTGTAGTCTTATTGATGGTGTATTAGAACATACAAAAATAACAACTAAAAAAGCGCTTTTTAAAGTTGTAAAAAATTGTAGTGCATATGGGGGGAGACTCAATTTTTTTAAAAGTTGCTCAAGAGTAAAGGTCTTACCTGAATCTTTATTTAATTTTAACACTCAATTTTTACTCTATAAACTGGTAATTGATAATTAAAAGTGATAGCAGTCTTTATTGAATTCCAAATTACATTAACGAAAACAAGGGAAAATATCGAATTTATCGATACAGCACCCTCACTTCCAATATACTAACCAATTAAAAGGCTTGCTATCGAAAGTTTTGTCACGCTCCAAAGTTTCCAGACAATGTTGTAAGTAAAAGATAACAGAAGTAAAGGGGTCTTCTATTTTAAGTGGAACATTTAGGATTTTTCTTCCTATAAATTATTTAAAACGTTTGTCTATTGTATTTATAAGTATTTAATTAACCATTCTTAACAGATACCTATATCTTTATTCCTTAAATAATTCCACAAAAAGTGTAATGAATGGTTGTATTCTGAAATTGAAAATTTACTCATTTTCTAAAATTTTAATAATTAGTTGATTTTTTTAGATGAAATCTACTAAATAAGGATTAGTAACCATATTTTTGTAGAGTTTGATTTAACAAAATGTCCTACCCTCTTAACTTGTTTATTTTTCATGCTAGGTAACAATAAAACATATTAGCATGCAGGGTATTTAAAATACTTTTGCACGGCTATCCACAGATTCTCTTCTTACGGATAAAGTTATATTTTCTTAAATTTGATGCCCTATACAGGGTGTTATTTCAGTACGCGACCAAACTTCAAGTGGTGATTCCTTGAGTGATTCTATGACGAAAAATTTATATAAATAATAATAATAATAATAATACTAATCTTTATTTAGCACTTGGCTAGATATTGCTAAAAAGTTACAAAAAACAGTGTTTACATATTAGTTTTAAAACTTATAACGTCTTATAACCCCTAATCTACGTAGGTATCCCCTAAATAATGAAATACTTTTCTGCCAAAGTCACCCAAATTATTTGCACCTTTAATCCTCTCCGGAAGGTCATTAAAAAGGCGAACTACAATATTTCAAGTTCCCTGTTCAAAATATAAGTTATTTTCCTAATGTTATTTCCTGATACACAAATAAGGGTATCATCCGCAAATAAATTGACGAAGGATTTTTTTAGAGCTATATAAATATCATTAACATAAATAACAAACAATAAAGACCTAGCACACTTCCTTGCGGAACGCCCCATTTATTTTTCCTTTTGGTTGATGGTTTATCCACTCTAGTCATTTGATACCTGCCACTTAAATAATCTTTAATCCAATCCAATGCACTGCCATTTACACCATATCGTCGAAACTTTTTATAAGAATTTCACGATCAATTGTTTCAAACGCAACCTGCAAGTCTACAAATACACTAAGCCCTACTTTTCCTTCATTTAGCTCTATTCGCCATGTTGCACATACATATTCCAGTGCTGACTCACAAGAATGGTTACTACTAAATCCAGACTGTCCCACAAACAATAACTGATAACTCTCAAAATAGGTCCTCAGTTGTCGACAGACGACTGTTTCAATGATCTTATCTGCAACAGGCAGTAAGTTAATTGGCCTGAATTCAGATGGAGTTTTAGGTCTAGAAACTTTAGGTATAGGAATTATAACACCATTTTTTATTTCATCTGGTACTTTCCCAGTTTGTAAGGAAGTATTAGCTAAATAAAGAAGAGGATATCCTATTACACAGAAAAGGTCCTTTACCAATTTGATGTTTAATGATTCATCACTCGTACTTTTATTTTTAAATCCAAAAACAATTTTTTTTAGTTCCGAAAAGTTCACAGGTTTGAAATCGGCAAAGTTATGTTCATCAATTCCATCTATATTACACTTCTAATGTTTATTTTCTATGGTTTTTGAAATTTCACCTATACTGTCCGCATAGAAACCATTAAAATTCTCCTCTATTGACCCATTATAAGTTCCACAGTCGATATCCGTGAGAGATATTTGTTGATTATTATTTCCTACCAGGTCTTTTAATGTTCTCCACATCTTCTTTCCATCTCCTTTGCACCTGTCTATGTTGTGATCATAATACTTTGTTTTTTCAGTACGTAATAAAGAAGAAACTTTAGTTATAGGAATTATAACACCATTTTTTATTTCATCTGGTACTTTCCCAGTTTGTAAGGAGGTATTAGCTAAATAAAGAAGAGGATATCCTATTACACAGAAAAGGTCCTTTACCAATTTGATGTTTAATGATTCATCACTCGTACTTTTATTTTTAAATCCAAAAACAATTTTTTTTAGTTCCGAAAAGTTCACAGGTTTGAAATCGGCAAAGTTATGTTCATCAATTCCATCTATATTACACTTCTAATATTTATTTTCTATCGTATTTGAAATTTCACCTATACTGTCCGCATAGAAACCATTAAAATTCTCCTCTATTGACCCATTATAAGTTCCACAGTCGATATCCGTGAGAGCTATTTGTTGATTATTATTTCCTACCAGGTCTTTTAATGTTCTCCACATCTTCTTTCCATCTCCTTTGCACCTGTCTATGTTGTGATCATAATACTTTGTTTTTTCAGTACGTAATAAAGAAGTAACTCCGTTACGTTTAGTTTGATAGTCTTTCCAATCTTCCTCCTTTTTAGTCGGTATAAACTTGGTGTATGCTCTGTCCCTATTACATTGTGCCTGCTTAACTGATCTTGTAATCCATGGATATTTTGTTGTTATATTGTGTTTTTGTCTTGGTGCTATTTTATCCAATGCCGTTTGAATCATATGAATAAATTCCAAGTAAACTATGTTTACATCTGTAGAGGTGTAATTCCAATCTGCTCCTATTAGTTCTTTAATCAAGCTGGTAATTGCTTCATTGCTTAAATTTCTCTTGAATATAAACCTTGTTTCACTGGTATTAGTATATAGGTCCGGTAATACTTCGTTTTCAAGATATAGGGTGTCAAACTTAAAAAAAAAATAGTTTTTTCGTAAATATCTTAATAATCTTTTATCCGATATTGTTGAAATTTGGCAGTGCTATTTAGGGTAGACACCTTAACTTAGATTTTTGACAAAAAAGTGTTGAAATTTTTGTATTTTATTCGCATTACGCAACTAGAACTAGAACTTTTATATTTTTAGAATTTTTTTCTTGTATCTTTGTTTTGGAGAAAACAGATAAAAATCACTTTATTGCATGTCCCTAGGCCAACATAATAAAAAATTGTTTTTACAGGGTGTTGAAATATTTAAAAAAAAGTAGCCCATTGTCTGGTATTTATCTGATTAAACATCCCACTGGTGGAAAATGTTAACTCATCGGTTCAAGAAATCGATATTTTTATCTATTCGTACTAACACAAATTGACTAAACTCCAATATTTCTTCTTTTTGGATGTCTTAATTTTGAGGTAAATGTTATTTTCAATGCAATCTCTGCATTTTTAGGATTTTCCAAATTTTTGAAAATGCTTGGTTGCCTTCCCGTTTCTGTAACTCTTTGGATGCAGTGCTTATGGATTTGTTAGGATCTTCTTAAAATAAAAAGAAGAATGTTTAACTAACTGTCTTCGTCTCTAGTTACTTACCTTTCGTGCTTCTGCTGCTTTTGAATTGTAATTGTTCTTAATGTAATGGGAATATTGTCACGTCTTAAATTGATATTGGCCAAAAAGGGGGTTTTAAAGATGCGACACAAATAAAAGGACACGGGTCTACAAAACAAAGCTCTTTACTCTCACCATGAACACTTCACAGGAACACTTAACTTACTCTAACCTTACATTATAACTCGATGTGCTCTCTGAGTCGCGGGGATGAAATTACTTGGGTGACTGAACCACAGAGCTACCGAGCTACTATCAGCTGATGACTTTGTGATAGCTCTCTGAGAGCTTTTTGATAGCTTGCTTCTGTATCACCAAGGATGCCATTTATATCGATTGTGGATTTTTTAATAATCATATATAATTATGTTTGTATGAATGTTTGTATAACATCAATAAATAGCAGACTCGGCGTTGTGCCTTAAATAGTAAATAGTAAAATAATAAATAGTAAACTAATAAATTTGTGGGTCACCAGGCTAAGAAATGTAACTTAATGATTTAAATGTACAGGATGTAATAATAATTTGTGAAAAGCCTCTTTTCATGACAATACTTTGAAACTTGTTGGGTTAAGGTATAACGTATGTTATATTAAATACGTATAGAATTTCAGATAGGATCCAAAACTTAGGTAACACATAGGGGGTGTCACTTAAAAAAATATAACTTTATGCAATATTCTTTACATGAATTTGTGGCCACCCCTGGTGCATCACCCTGCACAATTCCTTTTTTCAACAACCTGAAAATTGATCATCGAAATTCTCAAAATTCATAGAATAAATTCAGATTTATAATATGATTTATTGATGAAGTGATCTATGGTATTTAACGATTGAGTTTTTTATATCCCTTAAAACCTACAATAGTAAATTCTCTTATCTACATCGCTTTTTTGTTCTTAAAATTTAGGTAAATAAGGAACCAATATTCGGGTTGATCCAATTATATTGTCAACTAAACCACTGTATACAAAATTTTATTACCGTGCGCTGGGAATTCGTCTCAGTGTGTACTAGATCTAGGCTAAATGCATGTAATCCTCAGCGCGTTAGTATAGGTACTTGCATTGGGCTCTTGCTACAAGGGTGCTACGTGCCATCTCCCTGACCTCACTTAATCCAGGAACTCGCATTTGACTCTCGTCTCAAGGTGCCACTTACCTCTTTAGAACCTCTACCCTACTACAGTTTACCGGACCACACGATCAATCAATCTATTTCCAAATATTTCATTTAGTGTATCTTGTCGCTTAAAGCTCGATTCATATCTACCAGCACGTAGCGTGTCCAGCACGTAACGTGGCAGACACGGAACAGACACAAGTTTTCATATCATGCGACAACCACTACAACCAGTCTCCTACAGGCAAACCAAGTATAATAGTGCCCGCGTTGTTAAAATCTTTCGAAATTTTTCTATTAAAGAAATAACTGTAATAGCAATTTTACTGGAAGAAGATGAAGGAAAATCTGTAGAAATACAACAGAGGAAACGGAGGTTTGCGCTGATTGTCACTGTATCTGCGATCACTCAAATCATAGAGATAGGTATATACTGTAACTAATTCAATTAATTTTTCGTTATCCATTTTCCTGATGGTCAACTGTCAAGTTGTTCTTTGTCGGTACATGGACGTCGGCGACTACATTCATACTAACCGTACTGACCGACCAGACATAAACAGACGTCGACAGACATGCGCCGTACAGACAAAATATTCTTGTCGACAATGCTGCCCGGTGCTGGCTCGTGTCTGTATAGACACGCTCCGTTCAAGTTCGCTAGATATGAATACGCGTACCAAACTGTTCGCAATTATTTTTTTTTGTGTCTGCCACGCCACATTACGTGCTGGACACGCTACGTGCTGGTAGATATGAATCGAGCTTAAGTGTGGCGGGGCACCATCTCGCTGAAACCATAGTTCTTGCTGATTTGCGTTATTATCCAGAAGTTATGGAAAGTCATTCTTTACAAAAAAAGTTGTAAATTTCTTCGTTTAGGTGACGGTTAAAGGAATGTGGTTCAATGATTCTTCTTCTTCTTCGAAGTTACCACACTAGGGGGTATTAACCGATCAAGGATGTTAATTTGGCATAATTCTCGTCTAGTGAGGATTTTGAGGTGCCTAATAGTGTAAATTATGCCGGTTAACCTTGTATTAATAGAAGTAAAATTCAGGCTCAACATTATCTAGACGAATTTAAATAATTGCCTGATCACAATAACTGGTAAATGTTGCTTCGTCAGAAAAGACTATCTTCCCTAAAAATACATTGTTTTCGTGAATTGCAGGTCTGCAAAGATTGCAGTTATAAAGTGTAATCCTATTTTGAAAGTCTTGGCCATACAATTCTTAATGAGAAGTTATGTGGTAAGGGTGAAATTTGTGCTTATGTAAAATAGCCAGTACCGATTTTTCACGACCACGTTTTCTTGAACCAACATGGATTTATAGCTACCACACTCAGAACTCCAATAGCCTTATCGTCGTTGGTTTTTGTTGATCCTCGAACTCTTATTTAGGTTTTCGTTACTACGTCCTGGATCCTCTAGTCGCCCAAATACCATATGTGACTTTTGAATGGCGGAAAACCTAATAGCTCACAATTGCGTAGCTTCTCATTCGTTCGTTCTTACATTCGTTACATTCTTTCAGAATTAATAGCATGTATATTTCATTGTCGTATGATTGTTCCATAATTGCACTGAATAAAAAAACTGTATCAAACTCAAAAAATATCCTCGAATCAGATTACTACTTCGTCAAAATCAGAAGCAGTTTTCTAGGACACTACGATAATTAAAAGTTTTGATGAAGAATAAATAGTAACTACGAAACCAGCAAAGTAAATGTAACAATTTTTTGCTTACTTATGTAGTTGTTGACAGAAGATCGCATTATCGAAAAAAGTAAGCTAGATAAAATCTGGGGGAGGGGAGAATAAATGTAGAAGATATTTCTATTGGCGTCCTAAAATTCGAATAAAATATTTTTAGCTGTTTTTGGGATTCTGCGTTCCATCCCTTTAAACTGCCCACCCTGTGTACAATGCAATAAACTGATTGTCCAATCTAAAAAAAATGATCATAACAGTGGGTTTACGTTAAATAGGTGCTACCTTGTACATTAATGTTTATACAAACGGTTTATATTAGGGCTTTGGAATAATATAAATATTAATGTTTTAGGAAGATATTAACATTTAAACATTATTTCAAAAATAAAATTCTTCCGGAGCAGTTAAAAAAACACCCCAAAAATACTTAACTAGACCCTTTAAAAACAAAAGCTTATAAGCTTGTTATTTATGGAGTAATAAAAGTCCCAAAGGGCACAAAGAAGTAAATTGTTAAAATTTATTAATGGGAAATAGCAATACATCCACCAATGATAAAGCGTTGAGGAATATTAGCCATAACGTGACTTTTAAGGCCAATTTGGATCTTAGAGTTTCCCATTAATATTAATTAGATACGAACTTGGACCGCTGCTCGCTGACCTGTCTTTCCAAGCGATTCCCATAATCGATAATATAATAATTGAAAAGCTGCAGCTAATTATCGAGTTTTATTATTACCGCATTGGTGGCTCTTAGGAACTTTTGATGTATAGGGGCGTGCGATAATAAGTTAAATTTTCACTGATTTATTAGGAATCTATTAAACTTTTGCATTTTGCTTTCCAAGATTAGATAGCGTTTGGCACTTTAGTCAAGTTTTATTGAGGTTTATTGTAAGTTGTTCCATATCCTGAGTTATTAAGGGCTGCGGTTGTGGTCCGTACACAGCGGAAAGTTAATTATGACTCTATTTATAGTCCAATGGATTTCAAATTTGGAATGGTATTGTGGTGGTTCAAATTGGGCTTACATGTGTGGGGATCTTGAGAACTATAGAAGATAGAGAAACGGTTAATTTTTTTCTTATAGACGCCATATTGTATTTTGTACTTGAAAGGTGGTTGTTATGTCAGCTTTACAACGATGTATAACATATTGCTAAAAAAATGAAATTGACTTGGAGAAATAGGAAAATTAATTTTTCTACTAGCGTGCGGAAAAACGCATTTTCCGCACATGTTTTAGTGCGGAAAATCCACTTTTCCGCACCGTGCGGCAAAGATTTTTCCGCACTGTTATATTTTGAAATTAAATTTAATTAAATTAAATGCTGTACGATTTGAAGTCACTGTTCATCATATTACCTTTGAAATATCTTAGTTGCTATGGTGTATATAACCAGTTGTTGATTTGTATGTCACTGTCAACAGAATATTATAAATTTAAACTAGTTTATCAGTTTTTCTACTGGAGTTTTGCTGAATTCTTCGGCACGCAAAATGATTTCCGATGAAGAGATGAACGAATTAATATTGTAAAATTTTGTTCATTGTAATAAAAATTTAAAAAAAAACTCCGTTTTTTAAATTATTTTCAATTTGTTTCCTCACGCTAGTAGAAAAACTATTGTTCCTAACACGTGCAGAAACCTATTTTTCCGCACTTAAATGCTTGACACCACTCCGCTACGCGTCGTGCTGTCAACGGCATTTGCGTGCGGAAAAATCGATTTTCTGCACTTGTTAGGAAAATAGCTATTTTGCAACACATCAAACCTGACTACAACGCCTTAGGCAGGGTTAATTAGATTTTAACTTTGTTTGAAATGTCACATTAAAATATATAATTCAATTTTTTCTTATTGTTAAGAATTTCATATTAAAATTTCAAATAATAAAATAAAAAATGGAAGAAAACTAAAAAAAGCAATATGAATAATAAATATTGTTTAACAAATCGTAAGAGAAAATACATAACTTAATATAAAGGGTTTTTCAATTAGGACGAGTCAAAGTTGGCGGCCTGTGGCGGTTTATTACTCTGTCACTGATGCCAAATCACCATGACAAGTTACAGGATTGAGCAACACGTCCAAATGATAAAATGTTATTATCAAAATGAGTGTTCGCTAGTTCTAACGTTGCGTGCGTTGCGCCCATTTTACGGCAGACGCGGTGGCCCTTCAACAATGAGCCAACATCTGTAAGTCAAAAAAATGCCAGATCGGACGAGAATATCGCTGCCGTCCGGAAAAGTGTGCAGGAGAGGCCGAGGCAGTCAATTCCCCGCCGTGTACAAGAACTTCGCCTTTCGGAGACTTCAACTTGGCGAATTTTTCGTCGAGACTAGGGCCTGCACTCGTACAAGATCCAGTTGACCCAGGAGCTCAAAGTTAATGACCATAGACAACGCCGTTTGTTGGCTAACTGGGCTTCGGAGCGTTTGGAAGAGGATCCTAATTTTGGCAGAAAAATCATCTTTAGCGACGAGGCGCATTTTTGGATGAATGGCTTTGTGAACAAGCAAAATTGCTGTATATGGAGTAACGCCAACCCACAAGAGGTTTATCAGGTGGCAATGCATCTACAAAAAATTACCGTCTGGTGCGGATTTTGGGCCGGAGGCGTCATTGGCCCGTACTTTTTTCAAAATGATGTTGGCGAAGCCATTACCGTCAACGATGACTGCTACAGAACGATGATTACCGATTTCTTTTGGCCCAGACTGAACAATATGAACGTGAACGACATGTGATTCCAGCAGGAGGGCGCTACGTGCCACACAGCGGACGCCACGATGAACATTCTGCGTGAACCATTTGAGGGTATGGTTATCTCTCGCAGAGGTGACGCGAATTGGCCACCACGATCATGCGATTTGACCCCGCTGGACTATTTCTTGTGGGGTTTTCTGAAGTCGCAGGTCTATGCCAATAAGCCGCAATCGACCGATGCTCTTAAAGTGAATATAACCCAGGCTATCTCTCGAATTCAGCCGGATCTATGCGGCAGAGTCATTGAAAATTGGACCACTCGGATCCGTGCCACCGTGAGAAGCCCCGGCGGACAATTGAACGATGCCATATTCCATAAATAATGTCATACATAGAACTTTCAAATAAATATAGAATTTGGTTAATACCTTTCACACAGCTTGTTTTATTTATTTTAACATTGACCCGTCCTTATTGAAAAACCCTTTACTTATTCGAAATGTTGGCCGTTTTTGTTACTATATTTTTGATACTTTCTCAAAACAGTATTAAAGACCCTGCTTAGTCATTTATGCTGGTGAACACATACCTCACTCCCTCTTCTAATTGTTGTACAATTTCAGGGGGTTTAAACTCATAGATTTCATTTTTTACATACCCCCGGGGGATTTAACTGGCCAAATAACTGATCCGCGGTTTAAAATTACTTTATTATCAATGGCTGTCTTAAGAGAGTTTGAACTTTCCGAACATTATGGGCGGCACAAACGTCTTGTTGAAACCACATATTATTTAGTTGATATTAAGGAACTCTTGCTCTAATTGCCGGTAATATTTTTAACAGTTCCAAGTACATTTTGTCATTCAACGTATGGTTATAATAGAATGGTCCGATAAGTCAGTTGCATAGAAAGTAAGAAAAAAAGTAAAGTATACTTAATACCTGCTATGTATATAGCAAGCTAGGTGATATTACTTACCATATATACCTACCACACAATACATTAAAGCCAAATCGGGTCTGTTTGGCCCAAAAATGATTGTTGTGTCTATTAAACACCCCGCAGTTGGTAAAATGTGTTTCGTTGGTACAAATTACAAGACGATTAAAATCAGGATTTTGTTCGCACTGGTTCACATACCAATTTGTAAATTGGATTCTTCTTGAATAATCCGTTTCTTGTAAACCCTGAACTGTAGTTGGCTTGCACAGTCGATATTTATATTTCTTAAGGACTTTTGTATGGTACGTCTCGGGGTTCATAAATCTTTTGTCGCCGCTTTTATAGACGATGCCAAAGCGGCATTTAAATATTGCGTCACATTTTCATCACGCTCGTTATTATCTTCTTTTTTATAATTCTTGAGCCGCGGTTGTTCAAAACTTTCAGAGTTTCTAAGGGTAGAAGCATAGTGGAGTAGTTCATCTCGCCGTACTGCGATTAATAAATAATACCACAGAAACGACTGAACAGAAATATACTGGAGTAGTGCACCTAGCCTCGCACCTCGCCGCGCATCTCGCCGTGACTCTATGAACAAAATGATTTATTTCTAGCAGGCAGCTGCCTGAAACTAGTTCCGCGATTGGTTCGTTCCGTCGGCGCCATTCGCTCGTCGCCGTGCGGTAGCTCGATGTCGGTCTTTAGTATTTTTACGTCAGAGTTACAGTAGCAGTGACTTTCCAGATAGTGCTTTGAAAAGGTGACTATTACTCTTCAAAATGAGAAATCGGAGATGGAATGTGCAGTGCACCCAGTAAATAAAGAATGCACTTAACTTGGTGAATTTTATCATTTGTCATCAATGTCATGAGAAATTTTTGGAAATTATTTTCAAGTTTCTCAGACTAGCGCTAGAGGGCGCAACAGTAACGGTAAATATGAATCACAAAGTTTCCTTAAAATTCGTCTAGTCTCTTGGTATTATTTCGTATCTTACTTCGTTTTCGAGAAAAAAAAATAAAAGCCACCCATTCATGCCGAAAAATTTTTTCTCAAGAATATTGACAAAAAATGTCCGTTATGTTGTTTTCGGGTTAAGCAGCTAAAAATACAACTTTTTTGTCTCTTGATATTTTTTCGTATCTTGCTTCGTTCTCGAGAAAAAAATTAAAAGCCATCCATGCATGTCGAAAAATTTTTTCTCACGAATGTTGACAAAAAATGTACGTTTTGTTGTTTTCGGGTTAAGCAGCTAAAAATACAACTTTTTTGTCTCTTGATATTTTTTCGTATCTTGCTTCGTTCTCGAGAAAAAAATTAAAAGCCATCCATGCAGAAGTTTCCTCAAAAGTCGCCTAGTTAAGGTATCCCGAAAATAACATTCTTGTATATTTGTAAGATTTATTAATAAAATTCACCTATAGAACGTGTTCGTCACTTTTCAAATAAAGTGATGGGGGAAGGTTAAACATTATTTGTAATAAATGCTGATAATTCCGGTCTGGCTTAACGTAATTTAGTAAACTTAGATTTGTTAAAAAGGGCTTTTCTCACTCTATATATCATCTTATGAACTACGGCAATATGTGTTTTACACTGGGCGCTAGGGGGCGCTGTCTTACAACTTCACAAACATTGCGCGTTTTTCCAAAATTGTAAATATAATAGTATATTCAATTTCACCTGATTACAAGGATGATTAAAAGTCTAAGAAGTCAGCGAAAACCGCAAGTTAATATCTATTTTTAAGAGTCAAATAGGCCTTGGATAAACAAAATATGACTTGAAACTGTGCACGCGTGTCACCTTTTATTATTACGTCAAAATTTTTGTCGTGCCAACAGTGTTGTGCCGTAGTTGATTTTTAAAATGCCTCTGTTACTTGAAGAAGCGGTTGACATCATTGCGGTGTATTTTGAATGTTTGGGAAATGCAACCAATTGCTGAACGGGTTTACGCAGTACGATACCCTCAAAGGCGCCGATACGACAGTAGAATGTTTAATCGTTTAGCTAGCCGTTTTCGTACTACTGGAAGTATTCGTATAATATGTTAAGCCAGACCGGAGTTATCAGCCTTTATTACAAATAATGTCCAACCTTCCCCCACCACTTTATTTGAAAAGTGACGAACACGTTCTATAGGTGAATTTTATTAATAAATCTTACAAATATACAAGAATGTTATTTTCGGGATACCTTAACTAGGCGACTTTTGAGGAAACTTCGTAATTCATATTTACCGTTACTGTTGCGCCCTCTAGCGCCAGTCTGAGAAACTTGAAAATAATTTCCAGCCATTTCTCATGACCACTTTACCTAATATATTTTTTTTCCGGAAGCCATACGACTAACACTTTCTGAGATACGGCCGACAGCCATTCTTAGTGGGACACCCGGTACAAAGGCTCATCAGTAAGGCTATAGGTTCTGATAAAAGAAATAAGCAGAGGCGTCCGTTTTAAATCAGCAAAAGCGAATATAAAAAGAGAATGAAACCAGATACCTCCATCTCGTGGAGCTGGTAAAAAACACGCCTGATGATGGTTCTGGCAGAAGAAAGAATAAACCGACTCGACGCCTACGCACACTATTACATTCTAACCGAAAATAAACACTTACTGTAGAATGTATTACAAAAAACAAAATTGAAAATTGAAAGTTGAAACTGCGACGAATCCGCAATATTCACACGACAAAACTTGGGTTCAACTAAGCAGAAAATAGCCGGTTTCGACAGAATAGGGGGTACGAAATTAACCGACTGCGATCGAATACGACGATTAGGCGATTTTAGAATAAAATTTTGCTACTGTAGCAATTTATAAAGCTTTTATTTTACGCCTTGCTACTATACCAAAAAAGATAAATGTAACAGTAAAAATTACTTCTTTAAAGAAAAATTTGCCTGCCGTTAAAAGTAAATCTTAATAATTACCATAATCAGCAAAGTGATCTTTACTCTAAGAGGAAAGTGATCTTTCAATCGTAGGTAAAAGTTTTATTATCTCAGACTTCTTTGCTGCTAGAAGTATTATAATAATAATAATAATAGTAATTTGTTTACCGGTTTCCCATAATTTAAAATAGAAAATAACTTTACAACACAATTAATTTACAATTACAACATTTATACTCTGTTGCTTAATGCAAGAGAGTAATAAAATGTAAATTTGCAATGACAGGACCTTATAGGCAGGATGGACAATTTAAAGGTTGCTTTGTAAATTTCAGGTAAATTGCAATGATAGTTTTTATAAATTCCGTTCTTCAGACCTACACACCCCCGAATTGGTTCTAAATTGGGCTCACCCTAATTTGCATACGATGGAAGGACGAGTTTGGTGAAAAAAAGTGATGTAACAGCGGCGTTACTGCAGGTAGTTTGTTACAATAACAGTATAATAATAATTATACTTGATTATAGTTATAGAGATAATTGAAATATTAATTATTCTAATATTAAGTAGATAAAAACTTATATAGAAGTAAGAATATCATGAATATAGATAAATTGGAATAAATACTTATATTTATAAAAAAAAATCTAATATGTACAATACAACTTAATTTTAAAATTTTAGTCATCATGTTCCGAGTAGTACGATGGTGCTGTTGTCCGGAGAAATAATAAGGCGCTCTACAGTGTTTTCTAGCATATTATCATCTTTCTACATTCTTTTCTCTATATCAGTCACATGTTCGACGCACTTAGGTACTCCATTTTTCACAATCCACTGTTTTTATTCCCTCTTGCAAGAGGTTACCAATTTTTTTGAAAGTGGTGTTATGCCTTGCTACAAACTCTTTTACTTGCACCCACGCCAATTCTATGGGACTTAATTCACAGTGATATAAGCGTTATATTTCGTTTTGAAGCGATTTCGTCGATAACCAATTTCGTACAAACAGGTTTATTCAACTTTGCAATCTCCAGTAGCTCCTTTTCAGTATATCTTTATGAAATGCCTGCTTATTTACAGTAAGCCAATTAATGATGTCATCTTTTTTCCAAGAACGTTGGTATTTTTTCAGATTTCCTTGAGTGGTAGCTGACATTATCCATGACTATAGCAGACCCAGGAGAAATAAGAACTAGCATTTGCTGGAAGTGTTCTTCAAGCTTCATGATAGTCTCCAGTCCGTTTTGATTTAAATACTAGTAAGCCGCCATCGACAAATTCATTCTTGCTACCAATGTGAGTAATTATTAATCTTTTACCTTTTGCCGAGGTTGATTTTATTCCAGTGAACCATCCTTCCATAAAAGCTTGCCTCGCGCTTTCTGTATGTTTATCCTGCCATATTTAACCAACGGTATATCCTTCGTTTAACCAGGTTTCGTTTATATAATAGATATTCCTGTTTCTGTTCGAAACTGTCTAACTGCCCTCGAATATCGTCGTCGCCAACAGATGATTTCGACTTTCTCTATTGAAAGTGATTTTTTGTTTTGAATTTTTTCATAACAAAAATTCATTTTCTTTAAAGTTTTCATATTTTGCTCTTACCCATGGGTAGAATGAAATCATCCTTTTTCATTTCAGACATTATTTTGTCCAAGGTAGGTATTTCTTTTTTTGTCTTTGTTAATGCACTGTCAAAAATTTTGTCGATTTTTAGGTTTAAATTAATATTATTGTCTAATTTTGTCTACTAATCTTATTCTTGCAGTTACCAATTTCGTCCTGCAACTCCCTTATAGTTTTACTCATCTCCTTCAACTCAGACGACATCCTCATACTTTCTTCTTCTATTTGCTTGCTCCTGTTTAGCCATTCCACATTATTGTCATTTATCATTTTACGCCATTTTGTCTCCATTCGTCTTTCGCATGCTTCCATACGCGCCTCAATGGTCTGCTGTACGTCTGTCTGGGTCATTGCTCGTCATCGGATTTACGCAGCTTAGTCTCGTTGGGGCGGGGGGCCTCATCCCCCCTTTAACTTCCATAGATAAGGTTTAAAAATATATTGTCTTTTGGGTGACACTTATAAAAATTCGATACTTCAATACAAAATATCGAGAGAAATTAACGTCAATGTCAACAACTGCACACTTTAAGAGTTGAAGTGCGACTGAGAATATTTCGTTTTATCAATTATATCATTCACAAAGACATTAAAGAGAACTTGGGTAAAATGGACACCCTGACGAACACAGCATAAAATGAAAATTTCATTAGAATAGTGTTTTTTTATTTTTACCATATGTGCCAAATAATCTCTGTAGTTGTATTTAGCGAACAAAAAATAAAAATACAAATCATTTAACGTTAGGAATGTTAAAGAACTATTATCGCCTAATAATTTTGTTAAAATCCAGTTTTGTGAACACTGGTTGGAACGAAACAATATTGAAGTAAGTTAAAAATTTTGATATCCATCTGTTAAAAGTTGCAGCTATATCGATACAGTATACAAGGTCCATAGGTTTGAAAATTTAGCACGCAAGAGTCAACGACCGAAGTTAATAAGGCTATATACTACTTAACTATTACTGTGAATATTAAATAGTCATAATTAGTAACTGCCAAATTTTGTATCATTATGTCGTTATCTTGGCACCACCCTTAAATAAGCTATTTGTGTATAGAAATAAATTAAATAATTTAGTAATATCCTCAACTTTCCTGTTTTGAAAATAGAGTTCTTTGCGCAACAATTTAATTTTACAACAGATCTAATTTACTATTTAATAATTAATCTGAGCCATTAAGGAAGCGAGAAAAGGAAAATATATTTATTAATTTAAAGTTATTTAGAATTAACACATATTTTATAGAAATAGTCTATAGTTTTATGATAAAGTGCAGTGAGAAATATAAAGGGCTTTCATTTCAAGAGAAACCACCACTATCCACCAAATATCTCTTAATTTTAAGGAAATTAAGATTTGACAATAAACGCTTCAATTTTAATATCACATTTGATAGAATTTTACTATTGACCTATACACATCTAGTCAACCCTATTTTGACATATAAAATGGCATCGTTGCAAAATTACCTCTTCAACCGTGACAAGAAAAGTAAAATCGGGTAATCGGTTTGCGATTTAAGTGGAAAAGCTGTGTGTTAAATTAATTCAGTATATTAGTAATAATTTTGAAAGTATAGAACTCTTAAGAGTGGAAAAAAAAACATTATAACATTTATAACGATTGTCTTTATGAGTGACAGGAATAAGACAAATCTGTAGTATACAATAAATGTAAGCAATCCACCAAAACCTTCTGTTTGTAGGGTTTCTTTACGAACTATTTATTTGACGGGTATTTACACAATTGTCAACATTTGACTGATGTTTCACTCTGTTATTTTGAGGTGGTTTAAAATTTGAAAGTAATCAAATGATATATACTCTAGCTAAGTCAGTAGAAATAATCTTCCTTTACGGGCTGAAAAAACGTCGGATGTCATAGAATTGGTGCGTAAGTTTGAAGAAACTAGATCTGTTTACAACAACAAAAAAAATACACAAGCAAGAGTTTTGGATGAAGCTTGTGAGGTAAAGGTACTTGATGAATTCACTGTAGATTCAACTTTTGCTTCTAATCCGAAAATCACCAAGCTGACGAACATTCCGACAGGTTCTGTGCATAAAACTTTAAAAAGAATAAATTATTCTGTTACAAAATACATATTTTACACGAACTCAATGAAGACGAGAAGGATCAAATTTTGTGAATTGGCATTATAACAAGAATATCAATTTTGACCATCTTTACACATGTACGTGTCTCTCATGGACAGAAAATAAAAGTCCCGCGTGGTAAATCGATCTTTTAAAACTCATGCAGAATTACGGGAAAAAATGTATTCAGTCTTAAGGTCTATGGTCACTAGGAATATTACAATGACTTTTGCATGTTACAATTACGTCTTTTTTTCGGAAAATTATTGCACCCAAAAAAAAAAACACATTATATCACATTTTTAAAATTTAACACCATGGCAATTTAATGTCCTCTGCAACGATGTATAAATCGATGGGTAGTGTTATTCGACATTTCAAGTGAGGTTGGCTGGAGGTGTAGAGGTCAATAGTAAAATTCTATATAATGTGCAATTAACCTTCCCCCTTGATATTAAAATTGACGTGTTTTTTGCCAAATTTGATTTCCCTTAAAATCAAGAGATATTTATGGTGGTTCGCCTGGTATGTGTTGTGATACCTTCCGGCTGAAAATAGCTATTCATGTAGTTGTTGAACAAATTCACTGAAAGTATTGTTGCTGTACTTTTCTACATTGACGGCGAAACTAAAACCAATGAGGCCAATTATTCTTCTACACGAAACTGCCATCCGAGCACCAATTGTACTGACAAACCATCGGATTTTTAGCGGTAAAATCCGAATTTGCTTTGACAAATGGACATTTTTATCGTGGAGTTCGTAGAACCCAAGACGTCTAGTGTGGTCTGCCGGTTAAATGGCTTAATATGATTGCGTTTCATAAGAAATTTTAATTCCTTTATCCAGACGTTTCAAAGGTTTTGTATATTGTTTTTTCAAGCGTTGACGAACGTTAGTAACAACTTCTTCTGTATGAACGTTTGGCCTACTTACCATTATGAAAAAGAAAGAAGTGTGTCCCTTTTCTTTTCATCAGACCCAATCCTTGCTCGGGTTTTGCCGTATTGCGACTCATCGGCAAGGCTTTAGAGTCTGATGAAAAGGAAAGTGACCTTACAGTGCATTTCAACACACAATCTAACGATACATATGCGAGATGTTGCACTTGGCAATCGAGCTATCCATCCAACCAGACCAGCATGGTGCCACCTGCAACATCTCGCATATGTATCGTTTTTCCGTATTTGATTAACTAATACACCAGTTTGATATTAGGCTCCAATCATGGATATCATTAGTTGTGAAACCCATAATTTAAGACCAGCTTAAGGTTACTTTAAACTTCACCAGAACTGCTGGACAAATTTTGACAATAAAATAATGGTTTACATCTAAACTAACCTAAAGATAGGATTATTTCAAAAGGCTAAAACACACGTTTTCCAATTCACGATCACCTTTGACGAAGATATCTTTTGGTATTTCGGTATGACAAAAGTGATTAAACTGCACTAGGGTAATTTCAAATTAAAAAATAAATTTGGGTTGTCACGATGTCTGTGTTCATCCAGGCCTTTTTATTGGATTTCCCTTTCGAAGGTAATTTATCAATATTAGATTCTTTAAAACATCGTGGGTTTTTACTCTTATCAAGCCATGTTTGCAAATGGTTAATCTTTGTATTGAAATCTTCTTTCCTACACATTTGTCATTTTTTTCTGCAAAAATTTAGTTTGGCATGATAGCGTTTCGTTGCCATTGAAAATGTCTTTTGGTGCAAATTTTTAGAACTTATTGGAAGTTTGGATTTCTGGGCTTCTACTTTCTCGAAATTTATGTCAGCTAATTCACCACAGATAGTTTTAAACGTTATAGTGTGCTTTTAACAAAATTTTTGACCTGAAAGGCTTTTTGTTTTATTTAAGGCCCAGATATTCTTGTATTTTTGTTTCTTACTTTACAAAATTACCTCATCAATTGTTAATCCACTAGTTTTGAGAAACTTCAGTTGTTGCCTTTTATTTCTTCCCTTTACAAAAAACTTTTTTAGCTCGGTCTAGTTTTTGGTTGTTTTGGAACCTTCTGTTTTTCGCGCATTAAACTTTTTAGTCAATTTTCTGACACTTGTCCCAACACTTTTACTTTATTTAATGATTTTCTATTATTCCATTTTCCTCCCTAAAAGCCAAACGTTTTTTCTTTAGCGACATCTTTTGAAACTTAAAAACGCAAAGTGTTAACATCAAATGAACAACGTCAACTAAACAAAGATTTGAAAAGTACTCTTTGTGCTAAATTTTCCTCTGAATAGTGCATTTAAATTATAATTACGTACATACTACATGATTTGTTTATAACACCCTTTCGTTTCACGGGCAGGTGAAAAACCTAGAAAAGGTACCTAATAAAGAGCTTTTTAACTAATTACTTGCACTTGCAGATTGACATTTTATTCCTTAATACTGGTAAACACTTTAACATTCCACAGTCAAAAATAGTTGTCCGTCTTAGGCAGGTAAATGTACAAGTATTTTGTATAGAGAAGTTTTTAAGAGAGTGTCAGTGTCCGTTATACAGGGTGTCCCAAAAGTAATAGGATACAGAGCAATAGCAGACTCCTAAGGTGAAATAATGCGATTTATTTAAACTTGCCTTATTCCAAAATTGATAACAACCAAGATACAGGGTGTCAAAGTTTTAATCTTGTTTTCGTTTTTTTTGCGATTATTTCTTAACGAAACGACATATCAGCACAAAATTAAGGGTTTTTGGGGTTTCTTGAGGTGAGGAATTGAAAATTAGTCATAGTTTCTGTGTAACCAGTAAAGGGCGCTATCTACGGCATGCCCCACTCATTTTAACTGGCATAACTTTGTTTAGGCTTTTTATATTGATCTGACTAATATAAAAATAAGTTACTTACTTCTATGACATCAAAAACGTATAACGTATAACTTAATTAAGAGATCTTTATCATTTCTAAGCAGACTAACAGAGTTTATAATTTTTTGATTTAACTCATTACGCTTATTTATTGAACTGTTATAAACAATGGTTTTCAAATAACCCCAAATGCGGAAGTCCATTGGATTAAAATCCGGACTTTGCGCCGGCCAAGTCAAGGGGCCACCACGGCCTATCCAACGTTCAGGGAACTGTTCATTTAAATAATTTCGCACTTGTCTGGAGAAGTGCGCCGGCGCCCTGTCTTGCATGGAATACATATTTCGCCGGACGTTTAGTGGTACATCTTCTAAAAGCCCTCCAAGTTTATTTTGTAAAAAATGCAAATATGAATCTCCGTTTAGAGTTGGCGGTAATTCAAAGAGACCTTTAAGATGATTTCCGATAATTCCACACCAAATGTTGACCTTAAACTCGTATTGGAAGTGACGTTCAACAACTAAATGCGGGTTTTCATTTTCCCACGCATGTCTGTTTCGGTAATTGAATACACCCCGTCGAGTAAATGTCGCCTCGTCCGTGAACAACACAAGATTTAAGAACATTGGATCTATATTTTGCAGATTTTGGAAGAAATGAGAAAACTGAAGTCTGACTGGAAGATCAGGCGGCAGTAAACACTGTACGGGTGTAAAGTGGTATGGGTACAGGCCTTCATCGTGAAATATTCTAACAATTAAAGATTTACTTACACCTGTAGCTGCCTTCAATCTCCTGCAACTCACTTCTGGATTTTCTGCTACACGAACTAAAATCTCTTTTTTTTAAGACCGACCAGAAAATAACGTTTTGTCGATCAAGACCGGAAAATGGACGTGAGGGACCCGCAAAATATTTTTCCGGTCTCTGTTCTTTCAGTTTTCCAATCGCTCCTTGAATACAATCTACCTTGATTTCGTTACTGTGATAACAACATTTCGATGTATTGTCGAGTGACAGTTCGTTGATTTTTAATTTGTTGTTTATGTCAAAGTTGTTTCGCAAGAACGCAAATTTAAAAATATGAATTCAGATTTTGAATTATCCTACACGGAAAAAGAGATTCCAGAAGAAATTTTGGAAGCAGCAAGGAAAGCGACTTACGATATATTGCCAGTAAAATCAAAAGCCCGTTACGAGAAGTCATACGACGCATTGAAAAGTTGGCATATTTTGCTGAAAAGTCCCAAAAACTGACTTCTTTAACATTATGGAGCTTATATTTAATGCTAAAATCTACTTTGACCATAAAAGATAATGTGAGCATTAATAATTTTTTCAAACTAATAGCGTTCATTAAAAAGAAGTGTATTGGTCATAAACCGAAGAAATCTAAAATTCTGTCAAGAGAACAAATTGAAACGTTTCTGAACACTGCTCCTAATAGCGAATATCTTATGCTTAAGGTAAGTTAAAATAAAAACCAGTAAAAATTGGTTACAATTTACAATGAATCTTAATTCTGTTTTAGGCGCTTTTTATTATGGGTTCCGTAGGTGCATGTCGCCGCGAGGAACTCGTTAATATGACACTCGATGATATCGAAGATAAGGAAACAATGTTGATAGTTAAAATTCCCATAACTAAGACAAATACCACCAGGACGTTCATTGTAATTTCCGAAAGAGATTTCCAACTTTATAGGAATTATTTGCAATTGAGACCACCGCATACTAACCATAAACAGATTTTTTTTTTTTTAAAGATGGGAAGTGCTCAACCCAAGTAGTAGGATTGCATTCTGTGGGAAAAGCCCCTAGCAAAATCGCTTCTTATCTTAAATTAAAAAATCCAGACGAATTTACCGGCCACTGCTTTCGTCGAAGTTCAGCAACTCTACTAGTAGATATAGGAGGTGACATTATAAATTTAAAACGGCACGGAGGATGGAAATCCTCCACTATAGCCGAAGGCTACCTAGAAGATTCAATAAAAAACAAAATTGATATAGCAAACATAATCCATGCGGGATGTTCCAAAGACAATATACAGGAAACTAATTTTGTTACTACCACTACAAAAAATATAACAATTCCCAGCATTTCAGACACATCTTCCCTTCAGATATTTAACGTTCACAATTGTACATTTAACATAAATATTCAAAAGTAACGTATTTATTCAGTTTATGCAGTTGTATCCAGTATCTTTATTCTTTTATCTTGTTTTAGTATTGTTAATGACTTTGTTATATAAAATAAAATAAAATAAAGAATTAAATGTATTTCGAAGTGTCGGTCTCGCCCTGGAAATGCTTGTCTCGACCTGAAAAACACTACTTTCCGGTCTTATAACGTAAATTACTATTTCCTGTTCTGGTGTTATATTTTTCGGACAGCCCGAAACCTATTTTTTTTTGTAGAAATGAACCAGTCTCCCCTAGTCGGTCATAAATATTTTGTAATAATTTGCGGTTTGGTTCCCTTCTATTCGGGAACATTTCTTGGTACCTGCGCCCTGCACTCCGACCGTTAAAATTTTCTTTTGCGTAAATACAAAGCATATCACGCATTCCCGCATTGGCAAATAAATTATGTCGAGGCATTACTAAAAAATTAAATAATATCTGCGTATTGTACTTAGAAAATTAATAACTTTGACAGATGATACTTTGTGTAACATGTTCTTGCCTTAGTTGCCAAGGTTATGCCAGCCAAAATGAGTGGGGAATGCCTTAGATAGCGCCCTCTACTGGCTATACAAAAACTATGGATAATTTTTAATTTCTCACCTCACGAAACCCCAAATCTCTTAATTTTGTTCTGCTATGTCGTTTCGTTAAGAAATAATCGCAAAATTACAACTTTGACACCCTGTATCTTGGTTGTTATCAATTTTGGGATAAGGCAAGTTTGAATAAATCGCATTATTTCGCATTAAGGAGTCTGCTGTTGCTCTGTGTCCCGTTACTTTTGGGACACCCTGTATAGAGTGTCCGCTATTGGGAGGTGCTTTTATATAGCTTTACAATAGAAATATTTTTTGCACTTATTAGGACACGTGTCCGGTATTAAGAGATTTCTGCTAGGAGAGGTTTTACTGGAGAATGATATTACTTTTACTTTATGAATATTTACCTAATATAAACCGTGTTTTTCTGTGTTTTTCGAAATAAGGGTACTTTATACTTTTGACAATTTTTATATTTTTTGGCTGTTCCCATACCCCTTTGATTTGAAGCGAATCTAAGTGCGCCTGACATGGTTTTCGGACAGCACTAACTTTTTGCGATTGGTTGGTTGCGCATAACATTTAAAAAAAATTGTATTTGTGGCACACTACTTAATGAAACACACTTATTTTAATATAAGACAAATATAAGAGCTTATTTTAAAATTTTGTTTTTATTTCATACCGACAACGTGTAGAATTTTACCATAATTGCAAACTTTGCTTCTAGTTTAACTTAGCCTGAAATTAAGTCTGTTTTTGTCATCATTATATAACTTTATGACGGTTTCTCAAAGCTCTTAATGTGACGCTCATTATACAGTTATGAAGATAATTATTTTGCTAAACTTAAATCCTTAAAAGTTTGCAATTATTTTTAGACATCAGAAACTGGTTTAGTTTAAATAATAATTGCAAATGTGTTAGAAACTAAACTTTTAATTTTAAATATCTTTGGAATCTTGTGTCCGGGTAAAAACAAAATATATATCTGCCTCGTTGTTTATTTATGAAAGCTTAAAGACTAGAAACTAGGGACACAAAATAATTTATCCAACTAATTCATAAAATAAGGAGTTGATAGAAAGCCCTAGAATAAGATGATAATTTGTGTAGTTCTTTTGCTATCAATATGTTGTCTAGTTAACTCAATCTTGTGACAGTTTACGTAAGTTCCGTGCATCGGGCCTTCGTATAATGAATAACGTATAACCCTATCCTGTATAGTATTTTATTCTTCTGCTTCCAAAGCCTCTTTCGGTCTACCACAGTATTTAAAGTCCATCCGAACATATTTCGTTTGACCTAATAACTGCAATAATAGTTTTATTATATTGCAAATACCCAAAGAGACCCCGTTACCTGTTCGATTGCCAAACCTACGTTTTTAAAGAATTTCTTGGTAAAATTACTCACACAAAACTGTCGATGAGCGTGCCAACCAGCGAAGTCTACCTGGCCCCAGCTGGCATCACTGTTTATATTACCGAAATGAAATGAAATAAGGGGTACTAACTGCTTTGCACCGGAACGGATCTTGTAGTTAAATAAAAAGCCATAGTAATACCTTATAGTTGCAATGTTTATTATGTTTATTTTTACCATTACTTGTATTATACCTTTGTATATTAATTTATTATTAGAACAAAATAAGTGTGAAAAGTTTGCGCGCGGAAAAGCGCAACTTTTCACGCGCATTTAGGTAAAAGTAATAATAACAATTAGTATACCTGCTTAAAAAAATATTTTTACATATACACATAGAAGGTTCAATTGTAATTATAAACCGTTTTAATCCATTCCTAATTTTGTCTCGCTATCACTATCATCCACATTTATAATAAGAGGATGTATTTCGTTTTGATGTATAGTTATATAAGAGTCTTTAATTTCTAAGACATTTTTCCAACTTTCATCTGGAATTGCACCGAAAACTTTCTTTATTAGCTCTATTACGCTGCCACTAAGAGTAGGTGTGCTATTTTCAGTTATCATTTTCGATTTGATTTGATGCCACATAGGGTTAAAAATTCAATAATAGGGTGGCAGGCGCAACACTGTGTGACCCATTTCTTCCACAATTTTATCACACACATACTCTTTTTTAATACTTAATGCCTTTAACACTTCTAACAGCTGTTTTTTACTATACGTTTTCTCTAAGTACAAGTAATTTTTCAACATGAACTCCTTTATTGCGGATTTAGTTCTCGATGCATTCGGTACTTTTCCAGTTGCCGGCTGTGGTAGCTTGCATTGTCCATCACAATAGCACTGTGTTCTGGTACATTTGAAAGCAAACTGTCTTTAATCTTATACTTAAATCCCATTTCTTACAAAGCGCGTTGAAGACTTGTTCTGCTACATGATATCGTTGTATCGTCAGTTGTTAACCGTGTTTTTAAAAAATCTAACGTGGGCACAACATTTTCTCGATACATTTGGTATATTTTCCTGCGAATAACATCTTTGTCACAATCATCTACGCACTTCATTTTTTCGGTGTCTTTGCGAACTTTACTTTTAAAATGTATAATAATGGCACTTTCGTTATTTCACTGGTTTTTAATGGCAATTACTTTAGGGTGGCCGCTCTTAATAACGATTCACATACATTTTTCACGATCACTTTGGCGTCAGAAGAAATGCTTCCTGGAATGTTTAAGGTAGCTAGATATCGCATTAGCTGAAGATTGCCAAGGTCTCCACATACTTTTAATATTAACTTGTTGTACACTGTTTCAAAGTAAAATAGATATGTACTAATATATTTCGAATATTATGTTTATCATTTATATAAGCTATATAAACAGGTACCTGCAACTAAAAAGTTTTGAGAAATATCCTAATAATTAAGTTGTTACTAGAAATCCTTAATTAGACAGTTTATTCATTTTGATAACAAATCAAGTAATGTACCTATCTATTGTTATTATAAACGTTATTAAGACGTTAAAAGAACTTGTTGGTAAACAGAAACAAACAGCAGACTTCACAAATATCGATTTTGGACAATATGATCAGGGTGTAGAGGAAAACATGAACAACTTTTATGCTGATAGTTTAGTTGAAATATCAGACAGCATAACTAAAAGACAGTGGAATGTTGGTGTGAGGCAAAAAGACTGTAGCCTGGCCTATTTTAAAACATTAAGTATATCGGAGCTTAAAAAAGTGGTGCATGGCTTGAAAAACAAAAGCACAAGTGATAGTTTACTAAACATTAAACTTCTGAAAGATCTCTTCTGTGTTGTGGGTTACCATCTACTATACTTGATTAATACATCCTTGAGTACCGGCAAGTTCCCTAATAAATTAAAAACAAGTGTAATAATTCCGATATCAAAGGTGTCAAAACCAAATAACATGAGTGATTTTCGCCCGATAAATCTTCTACCAGTTATTGACAAAGTGCTTGAAATCGTAGTGTGCGACCAGTTACGAGAGTACCTTGAAAAAAATGGGCTATTATACAAGGGACAGTCTGGGTTTAGGAAAAAATACTCCTGCGAGTCTGCACTGCAATATGTGTGTGCGGTATTGAGACAAAATATAAATGAATCAAAGATTACCTTAAGTGTTTTTGTCGATTTGAAACGCGCCTTTGAAACTATTGACAGAGACATTTTAATAAACAAGTTGACTTTGTATGGGTTAAAAGATTGTGCGTTGGACTGGATTAAGGACTTTTTATCAGATAGGTATAACCAAATGAGAGTTGCAGCACGTGGCTACATCTCGTGGCAACCACACGTATCAACCCAACCAGGACAGCGAGAATCCATATAGGTTCAAACGCTGGCAAGGCGGCCCATCGCGGGCAAACTACGTTGGGTGTCGCTGGAAGCCAATGTATCGGTTCAGCCTACCGAAAGCCGAAAATTCAAAAAACACAAACTTATAACAAGTTCAGATAGGTATCATCAAACCAAAGTTAATAATAAAATATCTACAAAGAGAGACAGCAGTTGGGGTGTACCGCAGGGGAGCGTTTTGGGGCCACTTCTATTTATTGTCTATGTTAACGATCTGCAGGAGGGACTAACGAACTCATTTGTTAATTTATTTGCGGATGACACCCTAATTTCTGTCTCTGGTAAAGATTTTAATCAGGTAGCTACAATAATAAATAATGAATTAGGAATATTATACGAATGGTTGTGTCAAAATAAGTTAAAATTAAATAATTTGAAAACAAAATGCATGGTTGTTGGATCTAGGGTAGACTGTCAAAGATTTAAAAATTTAGGCCTTTTTTTAAACATAAATGGTGTTGTAATTGATTTTGTTTCTGAAATTAAGTATTTGGGGGTTATATTGGATCCACAATTGTGCTTCACTAATCATGTGGACTATATGTGTCGGAAAATTGGTAAAAAAATAGGGTTTTTTAATCGAGTATCGACCTGTTTGTCTCAGTGGACTAGGAAGTTGGTGTATAATACCATTATATTGCCACACTTTTCATATGCATGTTCTTTATTAATTTCTTGCACTAAGGAGGAAATTCAAAGACTTCAGGTACTACAAAATAAGGCAATGCGCATCCTACTAAAATGTGATAAATATACCCCAATTAATGATATGTTGCGGTCACTGAGATGGTTGAACATTGAGCAGTGCGTGAAAAGAGCGAATCTGATATTAATTTATAAGATTGAGCATAAATTACAGCCCGATTATTTGCAATCGTACCTGGAAAAAAGATCAAATCATTATGAATACAACATTAGGTCAAATGAACAATATACTATATCCAGGGTAAAGACAACCTCTTTGCAAAAAACTCTTTTTTACGATGGGATTCGCTATTTTAACGATCTGCCCGATAATATTAAGAGAGCACCAAGCCTAAGAATCTTTAACAGAAACCTTTTGTTATACTTAAGGAACTGAGGTGTGTACTATTAAGAATGTTATTTTTGTTATCTGGTTTAAGTAGCCAAGTGCTAAATAAAGGATTATTTATTTATTTTATTTATAAACTGGCATTAAAAACAAATGTGGTTAATACGTCTCTGCGAAAGCGAAAGTCAAGTTTATGAGGGGTTTTATTGCAGTCATTACTTCGTTATAAATGAAAGTTATACCGTTGGCAAAATATGATAGGATAAACATTATATTAAAAGCGCGAGGCAAGCTTTCATGGAAGGATGATACACTGAAATAGAAGCACCCTCGGGAAAAGGTAAAAGATTAATAATTAGTCACATTGGTTGCAAAAATGGATTTGTCGATGGCGGCTTACTAGCATTTAAATCAAAACGGACTGGAGACTATCATAAAGACATGAACGCTGATGTCTATGAAGAATACTTCCAACAAATGCTAGCTCTTATTTCTCCTGGGTCTGTTATAGTTATGGATAATGCCAGCTACCACTCAAGAAAATCCAAAATGACATCATTCATTGGCTTACTGTAAATAAGAAGCTATTTCATAAAGATATGCTGAAAAGGAGCTACTGGAGATTGTAAAGTTGAATAAACCTACTTGTACGAAATTTGTTGTCGACGAAATCCCTTCAAAACGAAATATAATGGTACTTGGCCTTCCGGTATATCACTGTGAATTAAATCCCATAGAGTTGGTGTGGGCGCAAGTAAAAGGGTTTCTAGCAGGGCATAACACCACTTTCAAAATCAGAGACGTTGGAAACTTCTTGCAAGAGGGAATAAAGCCAGTGTATTGTGAAAAATGGAGTAAGTGCGTCGAACATGTAATTGAAATAGAAGAAAAAATGTGGGAAGCTGATAACATGCCAGGAAACATTGTACAGTCCCTTATTATTTCTCTAGACCCCAACGACGATAGTTCATCGGACTACTCGGAACATGATGAGTAAAATTTAAAAATTAAGGTGTACTGTACAGTACATAGTAGATTTTTTTTAATATTAATATTTAAACTATCTGTAGTAACGCTTCTGTTACTACAAGTAGTTTTCATTTCATTAACCATACTGGTCTTTCTATTGTATGCTAATTAGGGCGACCCCAGATTAGGACCGACTCGTGGTGTTTAGGTCTTAAATATCTAAAATACGGAATTTTTAAAAACTATCCTTGCAATTTACCTGAAATTTACAATGCAACATTTAAGTTGTCCACCCTGCTTAGTGGGTCCTGTCATTGCAAATTTACATGTTATTGCTCTTTCGCATTAAGAAACAAAGTATAGCACGTTACTTTGAATTCGAGACGTATTGCGCGACCCCTGAGACGCTCTGCTATACTTTTATTTACTTTTAAGGCTATAATAGATAAATATGGGGAGTTGTAAATCACGTCGTCTCTTAATCGTTGATCCATGACGCACCGGCAAAGATCCACCGTGCCGACTGTATACAATTTAACACCAGTGTCATAATTATTATTTTAATAATCGATTTTGGCAAGTTAAACTAACTTTAAGTACGACAAATCATAAACATATATTCGCTCTATATCGGACGCTTAAATTAATAAATATTATTTATTAAGTGAGCTCGCTGAATCTAAAATGAACTATACATTTCAGTAAATGTAATTGAGGGTATATTTTAGCAAATGGCTCCGAAAAGTTCGTGAGCTACACTGATTAAACCGAAACTACAGCAGAACACGTAAAGGGGAGAGGTTTTATGAAAAAAAAGGGTTGAAAGAAAAATAATTATTCGCGCATTAATGTAGTAGCTTAAAAGTTTAAAGTAAATAACAGTTTCTGGATAATTCAAGTCTCATTCCAAAATTACACCGGATAATGTCAAACTTATTTCTTCAACCCAAATATAAAGGCATTATTCAGAATTTTAAAATGCTCTACAGAAGTTACCTTATTAAGAGGCTTTTAACATGTATAGATAGTGAATGTCCTCTTTAAGAAATCGAAAATAATATTACCATAACCCACGCCTTGAAAGTTGTTCAGTAAATTATTACTCACATTTCTACCTTCATGAATTTTTTCTGGCACTTCTTTGGACTCTACTGGGAAAACCCTGAATTTTTTGTATTTCAAATTTTTACTTATTTAAAACTGTAACAAACTTTATACTAACAAAATCAATAGCCTAGAAAATTGAACTTAACATCGGAATAATATACAAGTGAGACCTTTTCAGTGGATCAGGTGTTCAAAATGACTACCATTTTCTGTAAAGCAGAACGCCAGTCGATCCCTGAACCCGCCTATAACGTTTAAAAGGAAGTCCTCTGGAACGGCCCGAATTTCAGCAGTAATTCTGACTTCTAAAGATTCTAAGTCATTTGGACGGTTAACGAAGACTGTGTTCTCTAAGTGTCCCCACAAAAAGAAGTCGAGCGGGGTTAAGTCCGGGGATCGCGCTGGCCAGTCAATAGCACCTCTTCTGCCTATCCAACGTGTTGGAAATTGTTCGCTTATGTATTGCCTAACATTTGCCGCATAATGCGCAGGTGCTCCATCTTGCTGGAATCATACCTGTTCGTTTATGCCATTATTTACACCCGGTAAAACCATTCTGCAAGAAGGAATTATGTTATTTCTGAGGAGGTTCAGATATTTTTTGCCATTTAAATTACCATATGTCTACCAACTATGCCCGCCCAAACATTAACTTTTTCGGGCTTCTGAGCTCTGAGTATGACTGTCCTGGAACCAGTGAGTATTCTCACCAGATCAATAACGAAAATTGTGTCTATTAACAATGCCATTTAAATGGAAAGTAGCTTCATCCGAGAAAATTATATTTGTTGCGATGTTATTATCGTTATTGCATCTTTCCATCATCAGCTCACAACATTCAGCTCTTTTATCAAAATCGTCCTCGTTTAACTCGTGCACCAACTTTTTGTGCACCAGCACCAAATTTTTTACCGACTGATGAGGCACATTAAAATCCATTGTCATTGGCCTCAATGATTGTGTTAGATTTTTATGTATCGAGAGCATGATATTCAAAGCTTTTTCTCCCCCGGTTGCTGTTTTAGGTCGACCTGATCTAGCGGCTCCCCTAACGCTGCCTGTTTCTCGATATTTCTTTACCGCTCGACACACCGTTGACTGATTTATTGGCGGCCTATTTGGATATAATTCATTGAAAAGTTGACAAACCTGATCTTGCGATCTCTTTATATTTCCGTAACCGCCTATTATTAAAATTTCAACTCGTTTCTCATTCAGATGAACCATAGTGTAAGCAAATTAGAAATCAGACAACAGAAAATTAAACCGGAACTTAAAATTAACACCTCTTACGTCGCTGTCATGAAAATACCTTGACTCAACTAGTGGGTATTAGGTAGGAATAATTATAATTAGGAAGTTTTTCATTTTTGAGCTGTCATTATCTCGGAAACGCTTGCAGAGAGGTGAAAATTTCATATAGGTACAAGAAATTCAGAGTTTTCCCAGTTGACTCCAAATGTGCAATCATATTATGTAGGGTGTTCCATTTAAAAAAAGTAAGTTGGCCTCTTTGGCAACCAAACCAAAAATGATAGATAAAATTCATGCAGGTAGAAATGTGGGGAATAACTTACTGAACAACTTTCATAAATGTCACTTATTCGTATACGAGGTAATTCAATAGTTACAGGCATTATGAGCGACTTTTTTGCCACTCAGTATATTAACATATACGTCTAATAAATTCCTTCTCATCATCTTGCAATGGGTAATTAATGGTAAAAAACCAATGAAATAACGGACATTAGCTTTTATTTTTTTTTTATATTAGTTGAAATTTTTAATTAATTGGAATGTTACATGGTTCTGCCAGATAAATAGCACCCCTCAAATAAAACGATATTAAATTAATTAAACATGCTTTTCAAAAAAATTCAATATAATTAAAATATGCCGACTCACAGCAACACAAACAGAAATTCTAAATATTTAATATTTTAGAACGGTATTAAATTTCTAAATTTTATTAATGAACCGGAGGGGAGCTGGGTGCCCCAACGTGAAACTCGGTTTTGATTAACTTAGATGGATATTTGCTGTTTTTTTAATGAAGAACTCGTTTCAAAAGGTAATACACATTAACGGTAAAACGTATGAACTGGTGATTGTGCTTTATTTCAGTTCTATTATTATGTAATTAAAATAAGCTAAATTAATTTCACAACTCGGGACAATTTGATCACAATAATATTTTCTTATAATTTTAGAGAGTGCTTCATTAATGATGAGCCATATTTTATAGATTTGTCAATAAATACAAGTTGTCCTACCACATTAAATTCCCCGAAAGGAAAATTAAGGCTTACAATTTTAGGTGTCTCACGTTTCTGGGAGATATCTCAATTCAGTTGAAGAAGTTTTTTAAAAAATATGATTTTTCTATTGCTTACAGAACGGTAAATACAATGGGTAAACATTTAATTAGGACAAAATGGATATAATATCAAAATCAGGGGCTTACTCTTTAAAGTGTGAGGACTGTAACTCAGTTTATGTAGGGCAATCGGGGAGGAAAATATCCACCAGGGTACAGGAACACTTAAGCCTGGTCAAGAAATTCGAAAAGTCGGATGTTACAAAGACCAACTCCGCCTTCGCCACTCACTTGCTGGTGAGCAAACATTCTTTCTCTCAAGAGGGCATTACTGTCTTAGATACACGAGTGCCCAAAGGGTAAGAGATTGGATTTGTTGGAGAAGTTGAAAATAACAAAAGCCAAGAAAAGTCCAATTTTAAACTGTGTAAACGATGTGTTAAATTTTGAGCCGGGTCTGATTTTTAATAATTTATTGAATTTTAATGACACATAAACCCTAACCAAGCATGAATGCTTCCGTAGTGTAGTGGTCAGAATATCGGACTATTACCCTCAAGGTACTAGGTTCAAATCATTTTAAGTAATACATTTTTTATAATTTTTTTCCGATATTTTCTGTTTTGACTTTATTAAGTTAAGTAGCTTAACCTAACTTTTAATATTGTTTTGATGTGTTGTCATGACGTTCGTGTCTATATTTTTAACGTATTTTGATGTTTTTTGATGTTTTTAATGTTTTTCTATTGTTTTCCCTTACTGTGAACGGGTTTAGTGTGACTGGACCATATTTTTAAGGTAAATATTGTGTTCTATTTTACCTTTTGTGCATTAGGTGATTGTATTTGTAGGTCTGATGATGCTCCTACATGGCGAAACGCGTCACCAAAAATAAATACTGAGACCGAGACGTTGATTTTTGTTTCTTTTACAATGATCTATAAAGTTGGAGAGCCAGAGATAAAAATGTATATTTCTATGTCTGTGCAGATTAAGTCAAATAAATGCGTTGATTTCATGGGTTAAGTTTTATGCTAGAGCCCATTCTTCTCATGCAATACAGGGTGTTTCAATATTATACCGACAAATTGAAACAGGTGATTCCTTAACAAAAAATAATGAGAAGATAGAAGTCCAGAAACCCCTCGTTTTTAAGATTCGGTTTTTCCTATTTACTTTATGCGTGCTTAAAGATTATTTATTTAAATTCTGTACTTTTGTTACATATTAAAATATGTAAAGAATTAACCTATTGCCATTTAAAACTATCTACAGGGTGTTATTTTTTTTATTGTTGATATTTTTGTGATGACTAAATTATGATTTATAATGTACAAATAATTAAAAATGTAGCCCTGCTTTAAATCATTTTTACCAAATATCAGCCGAACCGTATAAGACATCAAAATAGTACAAGAAATAAAAAAGGTTAATGATAAATCAAAAAAGTCGTTTTTATATAAAAGGATAGTCAGTGTCGTATCAAAAAAAAGTTGGGGGGGGGGGTCGCAGTGGCCGTAACGCCGATAGGTCCTCGCCTTCCTATCTACCGATTGGAAAAGGTTTCATCCAAAAATGTACGCACAGTGGCAGCACAGTGCGGAGAAGCACCATCTTGCTGGAACATCAGTTCCTCGTCAGGGAAGTCTGGATCTAATGGATTCGAAAATAAAGCCACTAATGCCTGAATAAATTCAAGTTGGAGAAATTCGAGATATACTTGTCCAGTTAAGGACTGTTCAAAGAAAAATGAACGAATTACTCTTCCGCGCCCATTCACATTACACATTTGTTTTTTGAGGGTATTGGCTGTCAACCTCCATCAGTAATGCGGATTTTCTGTTTTTTTTTTTTTCTTTCGAGGGTCGTCCTAGTACCGAATGCACTTCGTCCAGGTTTGGCCTATTGTGCTCACCCTTGTTTGTTCTTACACCCACTCGTTGATCCCAGTTCATTGCCCTAGTTTGTGTAGGTGGGGAGAGTGTAGGAATTTTCTCTGGTTCTAGTCTTGGTAGCCCGAGTATTTGTTGCCTTTTCCGATCCAATGACTCGCAATGGGAGACAATACGCTGTACCTTTTCACTTTCTCGCCCGCATAACCTGCAGCTTAGGTCTCCGTTGTACAGTTGCATATGGTGCAGGTGCTTCTAGACCGCCATGTATCCTGTCAGAATTCCTGTCATAATTCTCAGCTGATTTCTGCTTATCAGAAGTAGCTGTTTTGTTACTTTCGAGTCTGAGTCCCCAATGAAAGATTTGCTATCGTTTAATCCCTGTCTGTTGTTACAGTAGATTTTGTGTTGATTCCTTGTCCATCGTTTTATGACATCTCGTACTGTGTACCTTGGGACTCCGAGTGCCGGTTCTGGACCAATGAATGCTTTCTTCGACCCCTTTCTTGCAAGTTCGTCGGCCTTTTCGTTTCCTGTAATCCCGGTACCCATTGTAGTATTACTTTATTGGCTCTTGCCAGGGCCTCTAATTCCTCTTGGCATTCCCATAGCAGTCTTGATGTCACCTTTATGGATGTTAGCGCTCTAAGGGCTGCTTGGCTGTCGGAGTATATATAGATCCACTTATTAACATAAGTCCACCTATTGTTTTTATACGCACACTGTAGGATGGCGTAGATTTTCGCTTGGAACACCGTGGGAGACTTACCCAGGGAGAAATAAGCATCTCTTTTCGGTCTTACTCCGTGTATCCCTGCTCCGGTACCGTCTTTGGTTTTTGGAGCCGTCTGTGTACCAGATTATTGCCCCAGGAGTATCTGGTGTTTTATTGTTTCACGCATCCCGGTCGTAAATTACGGTCTTGAATGGTATGTCATAGCGATATGCAGGGTTTGTGTGATTTGATCTCATTTTTAACTTAGGTCCCCTATGATATCGGATAGAACTACGTGTCCACTTCTGCGCCACCCTGAAAGTGACGTAGAACTCTGTAGTCTGTATAGTCACATTCTTGCCTCTCCTTTAACAACCAAATGACGTGGAGGAAGGTCCAGGATGTCTTTTATTGCAGATCTAGGGGTCGATTTCATGGCCTCTGTGATGCTCAAACAGGCCAGTCTTTGTAGGCTTCCTAACTTTGATATTGTGGTTTTCTGCTGTCTCTTTGGCTACCAGAGCAGTGCTGCATACTTAATTGCAGGTCTCACTACCCTTGTGTATAGCAAAAGCACCAGCTTGGGTGAAAGTCCCCATGTTATTCCATACATCCGTCTAGTAACTCCCAAGGTTCCTTCCGATTTCCGAATTGTTTTTTCTACGTGTTTATTAAAGGTCAATTTGTGGTCTAAAGTTATCTCCAGGTATTTGACCTAGTGGAATGTTAACTCCCTGCAGGGTTAGGGGTCCTAATCCCTACTTTTTCCTGCGTTTCCTGCGTGTTGTAAAAGGGATAACGACAGTCTTTTGGGGACTGATGTTAAGTCCTTCCTGCCCTACCTATCTTTCCACGATATTGAAAGCCATTTGTATTCTCTCTCTTACTGTCGTATTATATTTGCCTCGGGTCATTACAGCTAGTTCGTCCGCATAACCCACTAAATAATATCCTTCTCTACTAAGTAAGCGTAGCCGCCCATCTATAACAAGGTTCCAGAATAGAGGATAGAGTAGCCCCCCCCCCTGCGGGCTCCCCCCTGTCGCTCGCGCTGCCAAAGTTTTGCCAAGCAGATCCGTATGTATATACAATTCTGCCCTGAAGCATGCCTTCTATCCACCTGCAGCAAGTTTTCTTCAGTCCGATGGCCCTGCTTGCCCTAGTGATTGATGTGAATGATGTATTGTCGAATGCTCCTTCTATGTCCAGAGAAGCTCCCAAAAGGACTTGGTAAAGGGCATATTCCGTTCATTTTTCTGTTCTATAGGAATGCTGGTCTTGATGCCTATTAACCAGTTTTTCAAGTGTCTTAAGTACGAACGACATCAGACTGATGATCTGACCTTTTTCTTTGTCACCACTTTTTTGGCAATCTGCCAATTTTCCCTGTGAGCCCTGTTAGGAGTCCTATTTTCCTCCCTTAGCTTCCAGGTCTGCGGTGATTGGTCTAAAATTCTTGATTTGGGAAAGTGTACTTGAAAAAGTTCGGTCATTGTTTCGTTCCCGGATTTAGTGTTGTTAGTTGGCTGCATTTTCCGTTGCCCAATAGCGACAATTTTGTCTGTTCACATAACCATTCAAACAGAACGTAGCTTCTTCGAAAAAAATTATATTTTTTACTAAATTATCATCTATACTGCACATATTTTGCATGCGTTCAAAAAACTCATTTTGCCTATCGAAATCATCTTCAAATAACTCATGCACTGAAATAACTTGGGGTGATATTTGTGCTTTTGAACTACCAGATTTCCGCATGTTTAAATTGACCCCAATGTGCGACAGATTAGTACATCGATTTTCTTTTAAGGAAAGCAAAACGTCAAGTTGTTCATTTCCATCTCGGGCAGGATGATCAGATTTAGGCAAATTTTTAACATGATCGAATTCTCTAAATTTAGCTTCTACTCTACTCGTCACCTTTTGGCATATGGGAGGGCGATCAGGATGGATGTCATTGAATAATTGAGCTGTTTCTATTTGACTACGTGTTTTATGACCAAATCCAACCATGCATAGAATTCCAATTTTTTCTCGTTACGTTAACTTCAGCATTGTGAAAACCGCAACTTTGCAACTATGCTTGACAATTACTTATTTCAAGTAAAGTTGTTATACAGTTTCTATGCGACTAAACGGTGACAAGTCAACATTCAGAAATATCAGAATTCAAAAATAAATAAACACACAATGGAATGTTTTGCTCGATTTACAAATAAATCCTCAGAAATACGGTCTTACTTATTGAAATGTTCAATTGTAATTTTTTCGATAACTGTTGAGTTTAAGATGTATAGACACGGTACATGAAGCATACTTAGAATTCGATCATCATTTGAAAAAATAAAGTTGATGGTCGTAACTTGTTTTTGGGCTACGCTAAATACATAAATTCGGGGGTTTTCCAAAAAACACACCACTGAATTTTAAATGAATTTAGACATTACTTCTGGGACTCACTATACAGGGTTTTCATTTCAAAAGTAGCCACCCCGGTTTTAGGTAGAAATAACTACCTTGATAGGAAATGTCAAAACATGTCAACTTTTGTTTTAAGGGGGTAAATTTTTCTTCATATTTTTATTTATACAGGGTGCGTCAAAAAAGCTGGGCGTATGTCATTTTGTAATTTTTTAATGGAAACCCATAATTTTTTTCATGTTTCTGGATTTCCCTTCAAATAATAAACACTTTTTGTATTACACATCCTATAGCCAAATCCAACAGTTATTAAAATATCGAAACATTTTAAATACGACTTTATGTTCAGAATTCGCTTTGTTACATTTTCAAACATTAAATACATCACGGTCTTAGGCGGCTTATACCCGTCTTCATAGAAACGAAACAGTCACAAGTTAATTTATAAAAGTGACTTTTCGCCTACCACTGACAAGTGATTTATTTATGGTTTAACAAAAAATTGGTTTTATATTCACTTTAAAGGACAGAAATAATTTTCATGTATGGCGCTGAAAATCGTTGTGCTCGCAGAACAGCTCGAAGATTTAACGACATACACCCTGACAAACATGTAGGTCAGGTATGTGATAGAGCTGGTAAGGAAGTTTGAAGAAAACCGGCTCCGTATCCAACCGAGTTAATATGCAAGCAATGGCTCTAGATGAAGGTACGCAAATTGAAATATAAGGTCATTTCGCTATGAATCCATCCACGTCAATTCCAAAAGCATCACAATTCACACTCGTTTCAGTAGGATTCATTCACAAAACTTTGAAACTAAATAAGTATTTTCCTTATAAAATACAAATCCTTCGACAACTCAGCGAAGACGATTATAACAGAAGAATTGAATTTTTCGAAACAATGACTCAGGTGATGAATCAACTTTCTTCTTAAATTAATTCGTGAATAAACATAAATGCAGATATTGGGATAATGAAAGTCCACATTTATTTAAAGAAGATCATACCCAATATCCTCAAAAGATTAATGTGTGGGTAGGCATTCTTGGAAATGAGATCATTGGGCCATTTTTTATGGAAGAAAACTTGACAGGTGAACTATACGTAAATCTGTTGAAAAATGTCATAGATCCTCTTATTACTCAATTTTCGGAAAATCAAGTTGAACAAGAGGGGGATATAGAACTTGATGAACAAAATTTGTATTTCCAGCAAGATGGAGCCCCGCCGCATTATGGGCTACCTGTTAGGACATGGTTGAATGAAGGATATCCCGGAAAATGGATAGTATAATACAATATTAATTATACAGATTTGTTTCACCGGTTATTAGTGTAACCTACGTCGCTTACAACTAAAATTGCATGTTTCGTGTTCTGTAAAATATACGTCACAATCAATACTTTTATCACCCACTTCGTCATCACAATCGTCCATAATGAGGAGGGAGACTATGGGGTGTTGGTAACATCTCTCGTTCGCCAAAATTAATTTTTACAGATTCTAACGACATAAACAACAGGCTTGCTTCAACATTACCAAAAATCTTACCTATCTCCGTCCAAGAGTTTGATTTCCAGTCTATCAACAAAATTTTAAACTTACCAATCGATTGTTGCACTGTGCACTGATAAATTACATATGCGAGATGTTACACGTGGCGACATCTCGTAGCAATCGAGCTATCCACCCAACCAGACCAGCGAGGTCTTTCTTCATCTCTCTTTAATTACTGATAAATTAGTTGAGCGACCGTTCAAGGACGGGCCTAGTACATCGTGTTTACGCGCTCTTTGTTTACATTGTTGGAATATATAAATTAATTTTACTATGGATCGAAATTTACCTTAAATGCAGAATTCGTGATCAAAAATAGCCTGTTTTATTCATTACTTAAGTAACAACATATAAAAATTGCTATGCGGCACCACGCGCTGCATCCATTAGCGATTTGTTTGCTTGCAAACAAAGCCAAAATAAAATTACATTCTATAGAATGCACTATTTATGTCCATAACAACGACGTTTCTCGTTCGTTCGTTCATTTTACCTTTCACATGTAAACGCGTCACTTGACTTCATTTTTATGATAACCACTTTGCCATTGTATTCCACTTCTAGACGCTGTGTTTCTGACATTCTGTGATAAAGTGTAGGACCACACCGAGAGTCATGCTCGAGTGGCTTTTTTTGCATAAAATAAAATTTGCGCAGCCGGAAAATTAATTTGAGGGCTCAATCTGAAGAAAAAATAAATTTTCATATTTTTAATGCCGGGAATAATAAGATATACCGATACCTACGGCAAAAGCCGTCATATTTTATGTTACGAAATTAAAAATTAATTAGATTACAGCAATGTGCATCCGCTATCTGCCGCTGATTCGTGAGGGTTTTTATTTCATTTGTGAAAATTATAGTTTTAGATTACTAATAACTTAAACGGCATCAATATCTTCAAACGAAATATTAATGATTCTTTCTTTTTTTTATGATAAGGCACAGCACTGTAGGATTACACCTTTAGGGCGCTCTGCGAGGAAACTGCACAGGAAACGATTCACGTTGGTCATGAATCTTTGGGAAGTGTTGACGTTTGCCAGAAGAAAAAAATTTTAAACAGCATCGTTCGGGGGACACTAAGCCTAACCACGTACAGGAGAGCTGCAGTGGCTCATCGTGTATCTCTACCATGCACTGCTCTGGGCGGAATCAAGCGGGCAATCTCTGTTGAACACTTGCCGTAAAAATATTTGTAAAACAAACTCAAGTCGCTAACCTGCCTTCGATGTTGAAGGCTTTCCAGGTTGTTAGTCAAATCATGCTCACCGATAAAGCAAATTGCTCTTCTTTGAATAAAATCTAGCAATCTCAGGGAATGTTTAGGAGCAGAGCCCCAAATATGCGAACAGTACTCCAGTGAATGTCGAAATTGGGCTTTATAGAGCATCAAAAGTTGTTGGGGTGTATGGAGGTTCTTAGTTCGGAAAAGTATCCCAAACTTTTGCGAGGCTGCCCTAGCAATGGCATTCAAAATAAAAGATGAAACAGGTGTGCTGTCACCAGCGAAGCTATATATAAGACTTTTAGTTTTCTCCAAAAGATCGTAAATGTATAGTAAAAAGAGGATGGGCGGCAATATGGAACCGTGAGGGACTGCGGCGTTGATGTTAAATATGTCTGAAAGAAATCCGTCCATCGCCACTCGCAGAAAACTGTTTTCAAGAAAGCTTGACCGCCATGAACAAAATTGAACCGGCAATCCGTATGCTCTCACTTAAGTTAAGAACCCCTCATGCCATACTCGGTCAATGGAAATGTCCAGTGCTACCGCCCGGGACATCCCATGATGTTTCATAACGCTGTTCCAAACGTGAGTAACATAAGCAAGAAGATCATCAAACTTAATTTTATTGTAATGTATAAATTTTCCAGATGCATATCATACATTCATAAATTGTGCAGGGATGTAAAAATTTAAAAAGCTGTACATAATATTATCATAAATTATGTTGCGTCCTAAATTATATTATAGGCACGTGTATTTTAATAAATTGAATTTATTTATTACGCACATGGCGTCGATAGTAACAATACAAATAAGTATTATCCTAAAGAAATATTCATTCTAAGCATTAAACTACATTACTAATCCTAAGGGTACTTATAGCGGCTTGACCATCGCGGTCTCTGGATTTGAACCCACTAGACTTTTATATGTGGGGACATTTAGGGACATGTGAAGACACTTATCTATTCAATGGGAAACCCTTATAACAGGCACCAACTCATCCAGAATATTCACGCAGGGTTTTGTGACGTGAATAACAATTGCACAAGGCGATGGTAATACCATCATTGACACCTTGGTATCGCTTCTCCATTTGCTTTATATATTGGTGAAATTTGTCACCCGGTTCTTCACTAACTGCTCCAAGATTCTCTAAAAAATAATCCAAGAACTAGACTTAAGGAATCCATACTGGCGGTCACTAATCCATAACTTTTGATATAACCAAAAGCAATGCGACTGGCGAATAGTTGTTTGGAAAGGCTTTCTTGCTTTTTTTTGGATATGGGCTGGACTCGCGCAGTTTTCCAGCAAGGAGGAAATATTCCTTCCTTGTAAGCTACGTTAAAAAGCCAACAAAATACCGTTGTCAATTTATCAGCGCATGTCTTAATTACGATGACTGGAATTTCGTCAGGACCACAAGCTTTTTTGGCGCAAAACTCCTTAAGATTTGCTAAACATGGGGAATATTTGGTGGAGTTTTTCCCTGAAAATTAACCGTTGAATGTGAAGAGAATAGTTTCGCTAGTAAGTTTGCTTTTTCCTGAGCTTTGGTCGCAATGGTACCACCAAAAGGTGTTAAAGGTGGAATACTTAACTTGGTAGTTCTGACTGACGGCCGTAGCCACCGACAAAAATAAGTTTGTGTTTGGTTCTTTGGTTGTGTGCTTTTTTGCACACCAATTTCTTAGCATAGCTGCGCCCTCTGACATGGACTTATAAAGACACAAATATCAGAGGAAAACCTGCAAAGACTGAACGTCACAATCGCAGGAGTTCACGCTAGGCAGCGCTATGTCCGAGCTACGTCTTGTCGGTTTAGTAACCGAAATGTTAGCACAACTACAAGGGTTTGCTTTTTCCTTCTGCCAGAACCATCCCCAGACGAGTTGTGTTCTTTACCAGCAGCACGAGGTAGAGCCATCTGGTATCATTCTCTGTTTCATCCCGATTTTTCTGTTTTAAAACAGACGCCGATGCTTTTTCTTTTTGTCAGAACCTAAAGCCTCACTGACGAGCTATTATACAGCGAAACGCGTCTGGGGATGGTTCTGGCAGAAGGAAAAGCAAACCCTTTTAATTGTGTTAAGTTTTCGGTTACTAAACCAACAAGACGCCCAGCTCGGGCTGCCTAACGAGGACTCCTGCAATTGTAACGTTCTGTCTTTGCAGGTTTTACTCTGTTATTTGTGACTTTATAAATCCATGTCAAAAGGCGCAGGTATGTTTAAAAATTGGTGTTCTTTACCAGCACCACGAGATGAAGCAACCTGGTTTCATGATTTTAAAACATGTAAAATTTAAGTTAAGTTTCGCCTTTTTATAATATTTACCCTAAGATAATTTCTGATATATCGGTGTATGTTCCTTCATATTCTAGTATATATTATTTCAACTAGTTTTAACCAAAGTATTTTTTAGTCTTACTTGTTTCATTATAATTCTCAACTCAGATTATCTCTATTTTTAGTAGACTATTTTCATCCGTAAAGGTCACTATATGCTTAAAGTATGTAAACCCCGTTTGCTGATAAATTTAGGTCCCCTTTTGGATTTCCCACTGGAAAATTAATAATTTAGTAACTTCGTAAATGACGTCACTAAGAGATCTAATGAATTTGATGGGACTTATTTTAAGAACAGGTCGATGATTATTTGACGGGCTGAGAATATAATTTTTTAATCAACCGCTTTTACTATATGCTAATCATGTTCAACATTGACCTTAAAGTTAATTTTTATTGAAACTCCTCAAGACACAAATTAACTTTATTAATTTTACATCATAAGAGTAATTATCTCACTTAAAAATGGCTTAACTTACTTAACGTCCACTACCCATTGAATATATTCTGACCAGTATACGGATCACTGAAAAATTGGTTCATCTGTTTATACCGCAGGCAAAACAAAATATCTAATAAACTATTTAATAAATGTACCTTATTCTTGCTTATTAAAAAGTTACCATACAATACCTAAAATACGAAATACCTACGAAATAAGCGGTATAAATTTAACATGAAAAGCTCTCTTGCTTTTAGCATAAGACATAGTATTATATAATATCTTGCCGCATCTTCTAGCTTTGAAAGCTTGCCGTTTCTCATAATAGCTCAAAGAAATTACGCAATAGCGGCGCGATGATAAGATGTATAAAGATACCCTTCCTGTGATAAAATGTGATATTATTACCACCAAAATGCCTCATCAGAACCGCCTGAAAGTAATATATTTAGAAGAAGTATTCGTTTTTTCGTCATTTATAGAGCACTCCAGGCAGTAAAGGGAGCAGAAAGAGAAATAAATTGTTTCTTTGAGGTGCAGACGATATACCGGGAGCGCTCGTGAAAGAAATTTAATTATATTAAATACCGACGGGGTTATGACAGAGAATATAGAACTGTGTGTATTATGAGGATACTTATTAATATAGGCTCTTTGCTATTCAGTAGGGGCAAACGTATGGAACAAATTCAATAAAAGATCAGATAATAATGTTTGAAAAAATCGGTAGTACCTGTACATTTTTAATTATTGATGCTCATTTTTCTATTAAGGTAACCATTGACTGGATTTGGGCAAAATCCAAACACTTATCTCCGGTTAAGGTTTCGTCAAAACCCCATTGGCTAATAATTTCGGAACGTAAATAATACACATTTCCTTAGGTTTGTCTTTTTCCTTTCATCGGACTTCCAGACGCCGTATCCCGGCTCATCAGTGAAGCTACAGTCCGTCGACCTAGAAAACTCAAAGTTCTTTAATCGCATAGCTACGATAATCAAGTGGACATGTAGCATAAGGCGATATCTCCCTTTGCGTTCGAGCGCGAAGATAAGTCCTTTTATGCTACATTCTCACTTGAGCATACAAAATTAGTCGAAGGATGTCATGAATTGGAAGTGGATGTCTCCTTTAGAAATAATTATATTACGATTAGGTTAATTGTTTGATGTTAATCATTCTTTTATTGTCAAAATTTGTCAAGCAACTTATGTGCTAGCTAAACGAATTGGGGAATACAATCAGATGTTTAGACGATTTTCGAGAGTACTTCCTAGAATGAGCAGAATTTCCTAAGAATTTTTATGGGTGCCTTACAATTTGCGTGGGCTGTTTCATGTACCTGGCTCTGCGGCTCATTACAGAAGAAGTTGTTATTGGCGTTTTTCATGAAAGAAGAGCCTACAAAGCCTTTGAAATGCTGATTCAAGGAAATGGAGTTTTTATGGAACGTGTCAAACGATTAAAAAAAAACTTGGGCATGCAGCAATATAAGTTACAATTATATTGTCACGACTTTTGCCGTTTAGTTTGGGGGTTGAAAATAAATAAAACTCGCAGAGCTACAAAAAACATAATACCCTTATAGTTATTGTTGTGTAAATACAGCCTTACCATACAGCTCGAAGGAAACCCAGCATGCTTCGGGGGGCCTTAAGGGGGCTGAGCTACCATGAGCTGATAGTTCAAAGTGATACGGTGAGGAACGAAGGTAAGGGACCTAGAAGAAAGGCGTCGTGTCCAAGTGACCTCTAGCACTCCTGAAGGTAAGGGAGGTGACCAAGTCTGAAAGACGAAGGTGCCTTAGCCACCATGCGCTCGGGTTTTTATACACGAATAGTGCTGATCTATTGTTTGAATGATCTTGACCGTAAGCACGCAGTGGGTTGGACTCTCACTGTACAGTGGTTAAGAAGTGTGAAAATCGTAGGTTGAATTTATATGAGATGTGATCTAGTTGACATCCCCCCCTTCCTGTAAGCATTGGACCCCAACGGTGGGAAATATGTCTGTCTTACTTTACAGTATGTTGTAACTAATTACATTTATAACTTATTAACTATTTTCTTCTAATTATTTGCTTCTTCTCTTCTTTTTCTATTTTCATCCAGTTCCACCAGTTCGCTTGACTTCTTCCTTGAGCTTGATTGTCATCACACCTGATTTCTACCTTTCTGCAAAACTCTTCGTCGATTTTGAGTCCGATGTTTCCGGTTGCTCTTGGATCTTCTTGCCAACTAGTGGAGACGTGGATGTTACATGAAACAAAGGAAAGTACGTATGCAGTATCTTTGTCTTAATAATCTTATGCTTAGTAGTATATGTTTTAATAACTATATATTTGGTAGTCTTTACCCAAAAGTCCATGTCATAACTTACTACTATAATAATAAACAAAAATGAAAAATTTAAAAAAAGGCCATGGATGGCCATACTGCAACTAACAGTAAAAAAGTAAATTAAGAAAAATTTCTGAAATTCTGCCTGAATATTAAATATTATTCGCATCATTAGGCAATTATACTTCAAACAAATATCAAAATTTTAAGGAAAATAGACACATTCATCATATACATTCTCAACTTCTTACATTACCCATATATAAATATCAGTTATAAACAATAATCAGCATTTTTGTTATTTACATAAATGATAAACTTTGCTGCAATTTGAAACAATGATTAAGAAACCTTTTGTAAATAAATAAAAAAATTAGATTTTATAAAATGAAGAAGACACGCTGTCAGATACGCGTTTATCGTAAAAAAAGAATAAATTAATATTTCCGTACCCTTCTAAATTGTCATTGGCTCTCTGCGACCGGCGAATGAATGGTTCCTGCCTTAAATACCCATCGGTCCAATGCTGATCGCTGACTTGCCGGAGATAGATTGCTGACCCCTAGTCAATCTGGCAGTGTCCACTTAGCAACACATTGTTGGCTGCTGTTGGAAAATCCATTAGTATCCTTTCTTCTTCTTGAGTGATGTATCTGGCTGATGATGATGATTGTTGACCTTCGTCCTCCTGATCATCCCTCCGCTGGTTCTAGCAGGTCCTGCCCTTATGACGGTAGATAGCTTCTCCTTAGTGTGATGTTCATTGTTCGGGGTTTCTGGTGTACCACAACCTGAGGGATTGTTTGATCCTATGACTTTGCTACCAGTTAGCCGTTTCTCAGAAGTTGAGAGGGCGGTTTCCGGGATAGGGTGGCTCCGTCCTGTTTAAATTGGTCCTTGACTTTTCTTTTTTTTCGTAATTCTTACTTGGACATGAACCATGGGTTCATCGTTGAGGCTCCTCAGTCATTGAATAAGCTTAATAGGTTGATTAAGCTGCTCGGGAATCGGTAGACGCCTCCACCATGTTACGCTTACAGGAAGGGGGCCTTTTCGCTGGCAGACTGACCAAGACGTTTGGCGTACAAGCAATAGTTTGTCCATATAATTTAATGAATGACCAACCTGTTATACATAACTTTTTCTGACAAAGCGTGGTTTCTTCATTCGGGCTACATCAATTATCAAAACATAAGAATATGTGGCACTGAGAATCCGTATATTTTTGTCGAATGCTAAAAAAAATTGGGTATTTAGGGGGAAACAATCAACGAAAACAAACGAAATAGATAAAATATGCCCGAATACGACTCTGTATGGTTTGTAGTTGGCAAAGTAGGATTTAACGCACAGACTTGTGAATAAAGATCGAGATATGGGATGGGTAATGCTGTAGAGAAAGAGAGGCATAAAGGGATTCATGTAAATTTCTTCTGGATTAAAACGTGCTACATGTCATAAAAGTTTAACCTCAACTAACTATTCTCTAAGCTAAAAAATACTATAACAGGTAGAGTTCGAATTTTAAGCCTTACTTTGATTATCTAAAAGCCAGTATATAAAATATGGATTTGGCAAATGGCATATTTTAATTATAAGGGCTGTAAAGCAGCCATTTAATGTTCAACTGTTTTTATCATGACATTATCTGGTGCATGTTACGTTGTGTTAAATTGTTAAAGTATTGCTAACCACAAAAGAAAAATATTAATTTATATGAGAAAAATCTGCTGTGTTGCTTTTTGGCTTTTCAAACAATAAAGAACCAAATAGAAAAAGTAATATTAAATATGTATTTCATAAGAAAGACGTTTAGAGTACTTGTTCTTTAGTCGCGTGCCCTAAAATGATGCCTTATGAAATTTTTATCTTGATATACTATTCTATAAAAATGTGATAGATTGAGAAAAAACTATTTTGTAGATAAGAGACTAAATAGTTCCGTTTCTTCCCTTATCCACTCTTTTGACTTCTTAGCAGAACAAAGCCAGGATATTAAACTAAAGAAGACAAAGGAATTTAAAGCTTTTAAGGCAAAAAAAAGAAAAAAATAGTTAAGTGAAAACGACGTTTACAAACAATGGGTAATTATTTTGTTAAAATATGTAATATAGTACGGGTAATGCGGTTCCCTTTAAACTTTTATTTATAGAAGGAATTTATAAAAAATTTCGGAGGCTAATAGAGTTAAGCAAGGTTCACACGTGGCCAGTAGTTTAGTAGAGTAAAGTAATTTAGTCAAGTTAATCTACCGCTCGCACAAGTCAAGTAAATTAGTGGAGCTTATTTATTCAAATGGAATAAAAAGAACCGTTCACATGTAGTCAGTTTTTAGTCAAGTTGTTTGTGTGTTTGTTCAAAATTTAAAAAATTGTGTGTTTAATTTTTCAAATAGTATTATTATTATTATGAATCACAAGGAGCAGATTTCAAAAAAGCTACCTACCTATGTCTTCTTTCATTACTTTTAAGACTTCTTATTAACAAAAGAGAAAACATATGTTTGGCAGAAATGCAAACTTCTAAAATGTTACACCATTTCAACGATGACTTATACAAATCGGAAGAGGCAGCACCTCAGGACCGCCGCTAGGGTGTATGCCGCCTGTGTACAGCAATAAATTTTTACACTTTTTAGGTCTACTATATCGCACAATTCGTGCTCAATAGATAGAGAGGCCGATAATCGTTCCCGACTCATGGATGATCTAAGATTGTTTATTAACTTCAATTTGGAAAAATATCCTTCAACCCAACCAATAACTCTATCTCCGATAATTCCAAACCAGGCATTGATTTTCCAGGGATGTTAATTTGGAAGAATTCTCATCCAGTGGGGATTTGTTGACGCCTAGTAATGCATATTGTGCCTGTTTACCTTAAGAAAAACAACCAAACGAAAAAAAGAAATTAAATTTCTAATAATTAGGAATACTAAATCCTAAGTGCCCACAATAATTATGCTGCGTCAGAAATTATTCCATTCTTTAAGAATCTAACCTTTTGTATTTGCCTTGTGACCCATACTAGCTTGATGATGCGTAATGTGATATGAATGAAACTTGTACAAGTGCAATATGGTTATAACTAATAAAGGGCGGAATATATGCAAAGTGCATATAGGATGCATTTTTTGCATATTTTGTCAATTTTATAATAGAATGCATATTTTTTCCACAATATTATTGTATGAGCAAATTTTTATGTTTTCGGTGCTATCAAAGAATTGCAAACGCCCGGCCATGAAAACTGGTAAACTCATAGGTTTAGTGTCTAGTCCGGTTATATTTTGGTTATACATAAGGTATTTATTGGGGGTTTCCGGGGTTTACAGGATATTGTTAGGGGTTATTTATTGTGATTTAATAATACCTTATTATTACCTGCTTAACAGACCGTATTTATAGTTTGTCAAAAGATTTGAGTATTTTCAGTGTGAAACTAGTGATTTCAAATTTGTGTTCAAAATGTCTTCCAAAATGGCGAAAACGTCTTCTTGGATTAAAAATTTCCCAGAGTTAGAGTTTAGTGGAGAAAAGTCTTCTGTAAAGCTTGTGCAAAAATTATTGTTTGTGAAAAGAAGTTCCAAATCGATCAACATTTGTAAACGCCGCTGCATATATCAAAGTTACAAAAAATGAAATCTGAGCCAGTTTAGACGGGTGTAAAGAACGCATTTCAAAATGTTGGAGAAAAATCGAAATCTGAAGAAGACTTATGCAAGGCTTTGGTCGCAGCAAACATACACTTAAGAAAATTGCAAGATCCGCAATTTAGAGGATTTTTGCAAAAACATTGTAAACAAACCTATCCTGACGAATCCGCGCTTAGAAGGAAGAATGTCCGTTCAGTATACGAAACCGTTTTAGAAGAAATTAGCCAGCTTCACTGGGTGATAAAAATGTTTACATTATTGTTGATGAAAGTCCAGATGCTTGTGGCAGATATATAGCACATCTTATGATTGGAGCACTTCAAGAAGCACTTTAAACCCATATTTAATAGCTTCTAAGCAGCTAGACAAAACTAATGATGTGACCGTAACCCGATTTATTCAGCAGTCCCTATCGATATTTTTCTTACCAAATCTAGTCCTAGATGAGAAGTTTTTAGTGCTTTTGTCTGATGCAGTACCGTGTATGGTAGAAGTAGTCCAAAACTTAAGAATCTTTTACCCCGATATGGTACATGTGACTTGTCTCTTACATGGAACTAACCGAGTCGCAGAAACCGTCAGAACTGAATTTCTTTAGTAAATAAATTAATTTCAAATGTATACATGGACACGTTAAAGAGTAGAAATTTAGGTTTAAGAGACTCAATTAGTATTGATGAAACATTTTCCGCTTAATATAACAACATTCCGAGTAAAGTAAGAGGTCAAGTAAGGAACAAATTGGATGTAACTGTAAAAAATAATAAATTATTAAAACACTTAACTGCAGTAAAAAGCATTTATGACGGTAAACCATCCAACGGAGTTGTATGTTGGCCTTATACTTTACTACCTAAGTTGCAGTATTGTCCGATTACATCAGTAGATGTTGAAAGAAGCTTCTCTTTGTATAAGCATATTTTTACTGATAGAAGACAGTCCTTTCTAGTTGAAAATTTTGAAAAATATTTAGTAATAAATGCCTTTTATATAATTTCAGGTTAAAAGATTGTTTACTTTTATTTTTCTTTGTTTTTTTTTTTGCATTTTTTTTTAATGAACAATACATCTTTCTTAGAACCCAGCGTGATTCTTACCCTATTTTACTATAGTAAAATGAGGGTCAATAGCTACCGCTCAGAAAATACCAGCTGCCATGTTTTCGCTCGTTTGAATTCTACTTCGAACTCGTGGTATTGCCTTCAAACTGCCAAGTAGTACGACATCTGGTGTCCAGACTTTTAAATGCCCACACTAGTGCAGCTTCTCTGTAGTTTTTTCCACACTTCCCCATAATTAACAACATATCAACTTGCAAACTAAAATTCGCTTCTATGTTTTGAGCAATAAACTGAGAAATAATTATTAATATCTATGTATTAATTCCAAAATAAGTGAACTTATTATATTGCTAAAATTGAATAATTTTTTTAAATTAACTCAAATTTTGGCAGCAAGTTTTGACAATATAAATAATTTTTCAAGTAGATTTGAATTTCAACAACAAAAACATAGCATTCCAAAATTGCCCCCTCAAAATTGACAAAGGCATAAAATGTATAAAAACTGGTTAAATAAATCCCCCCATATATCCCTTGCGTCCAATATATGAAACCGTTCTCGCGTTATTAATTTGTGACACTTTAAAAAACTCACCCTGTATACCTCGAGAAGGGCTTTTCTAGCTTGATTAACTTGGCGTCCATTTCATATATCTTCTGAGCAGAATACTGACTATGATATTAAAAAAAAGTGAAGAGAAACTAACAAAATGAGATTACTGTTTTTTGTTTTTCTTCGAAACAGCCACAGCAGCCAAAAATATACCCATTATTATCTTTTGTGTCTAAATGTTTCTGAACAAGAAAAATAAATTAAATTTAAAATCCATTTTAAAGTCGATTGCAATATATACCATGTTACCACCAAGCAAATGATTGTTTATTATATCTGTGGAAGCGTAAATTGCATTTTGAAATCGTAACTAAAATAATATTAGATTTTAGATCAGTTTAAATTGAACAAAAAAGGGGAAAATATATAGAAAGAGACAAGTTTTTATAATAAATAATTTATAATATTTTTGGCGGCCTCCTCTTTCAATTAATTTATAAATAAGTGCCTAGAATAAACAGTTACTTTACATCTTCAATATTGTTTATAGCAAAAAATTTAACATTTAAAAAAAAATGTCCAACTTTTACCTCATTTTTCTTAATCCGTCATGAGAGATGAACCTGTTTTGATTAAGTATTTCCAGGTTATAAATACGTAAAAGTTTAAACCCCTTAATTACTTTTTAAACGGATTTTATAATATAGCTTTACTTAAAATTGCGTTTCGCAGAAATTTATTAGGCAACTTTAATTAATCTCTAATGAAACGTGATTATAAAGAGTGATGAAAAATTTTTATGTTTCAAAATTTAATGGTCTGTTAAGTTAATTTCCAGAAGCTCAGGATTACGTAGCTCTTTACTAAGTTTAACAGGTTTGGTATTAATTGCAGTTTGGTAGTGTGTCTGATGTATTATGTTGTCACATAATAATTATATAAATTGTCTTCTAGTTAATTTGCACTGGTTAAATCGTTTATTATCAAACAAACCGACTCGATGCTAAGAATTAGATAGAGCAATCAAGGAAGCATTTGCAGCTAAAAATAGTTTTTTTTATAAAAAAACAAGGTAGCAGAAACAGGACAGCGCTTTTTAACGTCAAATGCAGCAAACAACTTATCCAATATAATGCTAGAATACAATGATAATATTACGTAAGTTGAGATAGCCAGTAAAAGAAGAGACAACCATATTAGAACGTCATAAGGAAAATAGACAATATAAGTAAAATTATTATTGAAGAAATAACATAAAGTTTGATGAAACAGATGTATCTACAAGAGGTATGGCTATCAGTGTGCCCCCGGTGGCCAAAACTATAGGTAGAAAAGTACTAAAATATTTCATTTAAAATTTCACCTTTTGGGCTTGCTAGATGGTAATTTATTACCTAATGTTAAATAGATCGTAAATGTGTGTCATGGAAATTTTAGACAAACTGATTATTCCCACTAGTGAAGTGCATTTTAGGAGATACGATAAAAATGTTGTAGAGATGGACTTTTGTTTTTTTTTGTTTTACTCTATTTTTTAAATTATTTATTCAATTCAGTTTTGAGACGAAAATAAGTCCCAGGTATTTCCCCTCCTGAAACCAGTTCATTGAATCCTTTTAACACTGAGTTTAGAGAAATTAGCTTTCGTCTTAAGTGGCTTCAGGCGAATCTTTCATTCCGAGAGCCCTCGTATGCCCCACTATATTCCGTAAGGTTAACTATGAACCACGGAAACTCTGGGGTGCCTTGGTGCACACAAATTACATTTGGTAATTTGATACCGAGTCGCCCCTTTAAAAAGAAGAAAAAAATTAATATTAGGATATTGGGTCCCTTTCGTATTCCAAGAATGGGGTCCTTTGGTCAAGCCTCAAACTATATCAAAAATGCTCGACACAAATATTCTTTGCGAGAATTCCTGCGCTCAAGTGACGTATCATGACTTGAGCGTGAACGGTAGTGGGAACACTAAAAATTATTTGCACGGAATGTGTGCGTCCCCATAATTCAAATCGGCCTTTTATGATGTGCTTTTGTTGTTGAATATATGCAAAAGTATAAGATAGTTTATGTTTAGTATTTTTTTCATCATCTCTAACAATCATAGAAAAGTGTATTTCCTTTTGCACACTTTGAATGGATCCACGTTCTACATAGAGTAGATTGAACCCATTCCTTACCAGGAACACAGGCAGAATATGGTTTAGTGCTTTCTACACACATGGTGTCATCGTCACTTTCAGCAAAGAAATCGCTTAAATTGTTTTTCCTTTTCCCTTTCCTTTACACTTTCCTTTAACCTTAGAGATGTAAATATTGAACATATATCAATAAGTAAGACCGTATTTCTGGGGATTTATTTGTTAATCCAACAAAACATTCCATGGTGTGTTTACTATTTTTTTTTCCAATTTCTGAATATTGACTTGCCACCGTTTAGTCCCATAGAAACTGTATGACATTTTACTTCAAATAAGTAATTGTCAACCGTAGTAGCAAAGCTGCGTTGTTCACAATGATGAAGTTAACGGAACGAGAACAAATTGAAATTCTATGCATGGTTTGATTTGGTGATAGAACACTTTCACAAATAGAAACAGCTGGTGGTGAGTAGAATAGAGGCTAAATTAGGAGAATTCGGTTATGTAAGAGATTTGCCTAAATGTGGTCGTCCTGCTCGAGATGAAAATGAACAACTTGACATTTTGCTTTCCTTGGAAAAAAATCCATGTACACCTCTGTCGCACATTGGGGCCAATTTACAGATGCCGAAGTCTGTTATTTACCGAATAGTTCAAGGGCACCAATATCACCCATACAAAGTTATTCCAGTGTATGAGTTATTTGAAAATGATTTCGATAGGATAAATGAATATTGTAAGCGCATATGTGCAATCTAGGTAATAAATTAGTAAAAAAGTAATATTTTTCCGATGAAGCTACGTTCTGTTTGAATGGTAATGTGAACAGACAAAATTGCCGATATTAGGCAACAGAAAATCCGCATTGGATGATAGAGGTTCACAGCTAGTACCCTCCAAGTAATTGGTCCATTGTTCTTTGAACATTCTTTAACTGGACGAGTATATCTCGAATTTCTCCAACTTGAATTCATTTCAGCATTAATGGCTTTATTTCCGAATCCATTGAACCCAGAGCCCCCTGGCGAAGAACTGATGTTCCAGCAATAAATTAAAACAACACTTCTGTCTTCCTCCACAAATAATATATATTTTGAAAATTTAACGATTGTCCCTACATGTTTCGACTATATATACAGTCATCTTTAGGGGAACTATATCGAGTGTAAAATGGGATCTAATAGTTGTCTCAAATTAATGAGTACAACATTTAATATAATCGTAGCAAGTAAAATTTGTTTAGTTGAAGACTAACTTGAGGTAACTCGGAGTTGTAGATATGTAAATCAGCACGTATGTATTTATATTTTTTGATATAACATGGTTTATGTGGAGAAAACCAAAAAAGAAAAGAAAGAAAAAGCAAGATGTTGCTCCTCTGCACTATGCTGCCACTGTGCGTACAGTTTTGGATAAAACCTTTCCCAATCGGTGGATAGGAAGGAGAGGACCTATCGAACGGCCTGCTAGGTCGCGAGACCTAACTCCTCTGAACTTCTTTTTATGGGGTTCCCTCAATTCCTAAAATCGAAAGTATTTGTTGACAGGCCAAATAATCTACCAGAGTTGAAAAAGAGGATCCAATGGGAAGTGCGTGCCATAACTCCGGATATGCTTGAAAATGAATAAAAAGAGTTCATCGGTCGCCTTGGAATTTTCAAGCCGTAAATGGGGCACATTTTCAACATTTAATTTGATTTGTTGTCCTGTTCTTTTTAAATAAACAGGTCTTACTTATTGATATGTTCAATCGTAATTTTTTCGATAACGGCTGAGTTTAGGTTTAGGATATGGTAAATTAAACATACTTACAACTGGATGCAAAATTCAAAAATGAAATAAAAAAATATATTTTCGTTTGAAAAAATGAAGTTGATGGTCGTAACTTATTGTTGGGCTACCCCGTATACATGAATTTACCAAAAAAAAAAACATTACGTAATAAACATCGATGGATCCAAGCGTCTTTCCAGAAAATACACCGCTGAATTTTATATGAATTTAGATATTACTTCTGGAACTATGTGCTGTGCTTCAGCGGGCAACAATACATCAGATGTATTCAGTTGACTAGTCAATGGACCGGTAGAATTTTGATTGGTTACTGAAACTGAATTAAGATTAATACGGGTACTGTTGTCATTAGCTGGAGCTGGTCTATCTGTCGCAAAGCTCCATAAAATTCTGATTACGGGAAATCATCTTCATTCAAGGGAAAAGTTTCCGATACTCTGGATCCTGCTTGTATATTATCGATGCCTAAATATAAAGGACGGATTAGGGTTACCACCTAATCCAGGGGTCTCCAAACTACGGCCCGACAGTGTCATCAATCCGGTCCGATACAGCTAATGGCTTATTATTGTTATTGTTGTTGTGATAAGTTGGATAAAAAGAAACCCAGAATGATAATAATAACTCGATTTTATTTACTTCCTAGGTAAAGCTTTATGCCAAGTATAATACACAGAAAATTTAACTCCAGCATAATACTGACAAATAATTCAAATGAATCCAACTAACATTATAAACATATATGAACATTATAACATATAAATTACTAATGAGATTTATGTAATTGTGATTTTCCACTGACAATAGTTTGTAGTGGTGGGCCAATTTTACTTATACTAATTATTAAAAGAGATTTAAGATGCTCATCGGTTAACTTAGATCTGTAAACATTCTTACGTGCTTTATTTTGAAGATTGTTTTCTCACACAAGTAAGTAGTACCAAAAACAGAAAACAACCCACGAGCAAATTTATGCAAATTATCAAATTGTACTAGTGGAAGACCTATAAAATTCCAACAAAGATAAGTTTTGATATTTGTTCTTAATTATATCTTTGAGATAGTAGATCATTTGAAGTTCTGGGGCTGGGTCAGTCTCAGTAGTGTGGCTGAATATTTCACATGTATTAAAAGGTGTCAAACATTGTTTACGCAATAAAATTGTGATTGAAACAGTAATGATTTGATATTAGTGTATCTGGTTTTCTCCTTGCAAACTCAAATTCAGTTCGTTCATATGTTTTGTCAAATCGACGTAGAATGCTAACTTCCACAGCCATTCGCTATTTTGTAATCCGGATGAATTACGAAGCTTTTCATTTAAAGAACTTCCGATCACTGCTCGAAGTTCAAAGAAGCGCTGAAGGACTTTTCCGCAACTAAGCCAGCGTACGGCAGTATGATATAATAAATCATTTTTTTCCAATTTCTTTAGTAAACTCGCGAAATTCTCGGTGACTCAGCCCAGTGAATCTGATGAAATTAACAATTGATGTGGCTGCTTTTAGAACTTCAGACATATCCAAATATTTCCCGCACAGAGACTGTTGATGAACGTCGTCAAGTGTCGCGGTCGTAACAATACAGTTCAACACAATAGTCATTGAACTGGTGAATTTAGCAAGCGTATGCTCACTCAGGGCGCGTACTCGGCGACCAGTCTAGACCATCTAGACCATTATAGATAATGACAGGAAAATTTAAACGGTGTTGGTGCTTGGAACTTACTGAAATAATCAGTATGGCCCTAAGGCTGGAAAGTTTGAAGACCCCTGACCTAATCAACTAACCCCAAGCAAAGTTATTGAGTCAGCCATAGAGGCCATATTGTTTTTTAATATTTTGTCTAACCTAAACACATTTATATGCCTGAACCAATCTACATCCTATCCTTCATCTAATAACTGTATACTCCCATGGCCCTCAGAAACTGGTTTTATTTTTAGTGCTTTAAGCATGGGAATGAAAAATGTATGAAAAATAATATTTACTTACATGGGTTATTTATTGAAAATCTCCTGTTACCCCGTAACAACGCATCTATCGTGTAACGAAGCGCGTTCCAACTCGTATATCTAAGTATTTATTGACAGTTAGTCTACCTACCCCTATACTCAACCAGCCCCGGTCTAACCCACTGTCTTATTGCTTAGCAACGGTTAACAATTCTGGTATAATGACTTTTGTGGCATCAAAACATGCCAGAAAGAAGTCAGTTTGTAGACGATCGCAGATTGCATGATATCTTTATACCATAACTTAAGGGAAATTTTCATAGTAAATTTATAAACACAATATTTGCTTATTGCAGATTGCACATAAATTGTGAAAATTAAAAAAAATTAAATTGTTAGGGAGAAAACTTTTCTACTGGCCCTCATATCTACATCAAATAAGCTTTCATCAATCCGCTTCTCTAAAGAGACGCGCAATCTCAAAACTGAAATATTATTAACGCTTCAGTGATAATTTTCATCGAGTTATTTAAAATTCAATTAATAAAGTTTATTGAGGAGAATAAAGCGAGCGGCAAACGCTATGGAAAATAAATATCCGCAATAATCCGTACGGAAGGCAGTTTCCCCACACAAACGGTCTAACGAGTTTCCTACAGCAAATTCGTGACATGATATAGGCGGAACCTTTGCAAATATTCCTTAAAGCCCATTACCAAGATTCATGAGCTTAGGAATGGATCCCCGCTTAAGAGATTCATTAAAGAAACCGTTTGGTCATAGGTTTTTTTTTGTTTTATCTCCGCAATCTTATATTATAGATTCTGATTTTTTGTTTGGTCAGCTGTAATTTATTTCGTAAGATTTATCCAATTTTTCACAGAAATAACTCAACATCATTGAGTAAGTTGGATTCCTGAAAATGAAAACATTGTAATCATATTGTTGGCAAGAATAATAGTTTTATGGAAGAAGTCCATCTCTCAGTGGAGTGATATTTTAACGTAAATTAAAACACACAATCTGCTCCACTAGTTTAATGTAAATTTTTTTTTTAAACCATACATGTTTCGGAGGCATAAACCTCCATCATCAGTGGGATTCAATTAAGTCAAATTAAGGAGAAAAATACCAGAAATATTGTGAGAACTTGACGGCTTCCTTGTCGAAAATCATTAAGAAATATGTAATTTGTTTTGTATTATAGTCAGCGGGAAAATCGTCAATCGGGTGAGACACTTAAAAAAATGTCCCTGTACATAAGGTAATTTTGAAGCAGAAAATAATGTAAGTACGCAACTGCTTTCAATATATCACATTCTTTTAGATGAAGCAGTTTAACATTCAACTTTTATGGTAATTAACTTGTTTCTTATCGCGTGTTTAGATATGTGAATATTTTGAACAAGAAGTAAATATTAAATTCGTCATACACCCGCCACTGGTTGTGTCAATTAACTAAAATTTTGTATTAGCCAAATCGATTTCTGATATTAGTTTTGAACTAATATAAACTTTATGGAAGTAGTTCATCTCACAGTGGAGTAATATTTTAAGTGAGGAATGAAACACAAAGTCTGCTCAACTAATTTAATAAATAAGTTCAGATTAAAATCCCATACATGTTTATTGATGATGCCTTTGTTGCTTTTACATTGTCTAATTTTGTTTTTTTCCTTCCCCTTTCAGTTTAGAATTTAACAATGTCATTGGTCTCTTCATAAATAACAACATCTTAATAATTACCCACTGAAGATGAAGGTTTATACCTTTGAAACATGTATGGGATTTTAATCTGAACTTATTTATTAAATTAGTGGAGCAGACTTTGTGTTTCATTCCTCACTAATATAAACGCTAAAGTACTCTTAAAATTATTATTTTAAATCCCCTATAAATCCGTAGTATAAAATTTTAGACAATAGAAAAGTGCGCTCTAGGATCATACATAAACATACCAAAACGCAGAAAACTCAATTCAGAAATAACGAAAATATAAGTGTGTTTCCATCATAATTATACTATTTAACTTTTGAGTTTTTAATAACATTTGATTTGAAACTAACGGTTTTGATACTTTAAGGATGGTAACACCTTTTTTTTTCTTTTTAAGATACTCACTATCTAATAGTCTCCATACCCTGTGTCTTAAGTTTCTTTTTAAATTGATTCGATTTCGCGCATCGGAAGGTAAACGAGACAAAGAGGATTTCAGGATAAATCCTTCAATAAAAAGTTCTTTTCTTGCAGATTTCCAGTTGTATACTGCTTGAATTTAGGATTACCTTTTAAATAGAAAGTTAAGCTTATACCTGCCTATTTAGCGATACGTTAGCTTTTAATAAATAAAAGAATTCAGAGGGAATCCACTATAGGATTTTCTCACATATTTCGGGCAACATATTAAACTTTGTATTTTATTGAAGGCACATAACTATTTTAAAATACTACAAAAGAAATGGTGTATAACATAATATATTATTTTTCATTGAAACATTTTATGTTCAACGATCTTTGTAGACTAGATGGATAGAGCCTTTAAAATTCGTAAATTCAGTACTTGTAAATTTATAATTTGTTAGTGAAATATTTTCATTAGATACCAAAGAACTCGGTTATTTTTTGATATCTAAAATCTTATGTTAACCTACTATATATGACATGTATACAATTCATCCCTAAAAATCGAAAGTTTCCCGTGTAAGTGGAAATTATCACATATATAATTCCCATTCATAAAAGTGGCGACAGACCAAATGTTGCAAATTACCGGCTATAAGCTAAATTTCAATTTTTGTTGTATATGCAAATATTTTAAGCACTGTTAAACACATAATTATCGAAGAGAAGCATGGCTTCTGTCCTCACAAATCTCTGGAAACAAATCTGCTTTGTTACTTTCATTATACTTATTAATGCATAGACAACCAGAAACAGGTGAACTGCGTGTATACCGACTTCAGCAAGATATTTAAGACTGAGGTATTCAAGTTTAAGGTGGAAGTCGATAATGCGTACAAGATTTGTAGCATACTTTACTGGGCGATTGAACTACAAACCATATATATGTGAATAGAAAAAGTTCCTTGTATTACTTGATTTAGGGATATTATCAAGCCCTTTTGTTCTAAATAATGTCTAACATATTAATATTGTTTCAGTTGTGGCTCGCTTCTTTTGACCAGAACGACAGAAATGCCTTACTTTCTTGGAAAGAAGAAACGGTGGATTGTAGAATTATCAGCTGAAATTTTACAAGCTTCGCGCTAAAGAATTGAAACGGATCATCATTTTCTGTTTTACTAACAAGGTAATTATATTGGTATTATTTGAGTTTCATTATAGATAAGAGCATTGTTTAGGTTCACCATTTTCATAAACAAATATCTAGGAGTAGAATATAGAGATAGGACAATGATTCTTTCCACATATTCATACAGTCAGTTTCGGTACTGCCATCTCGACCTATATGTCTATTATAATAATTTTTGGTAATTCCCCAAATATGTTCAATCATATTGAACATACAGTATGGAGGAAGTCGTAAAACTTTATATCCATACTGCTCAGTCAGGTCATCATCTAAGCATTTTTTTGGTGGCTTATGTCTGAAAAGAATTTAACTTTCACATTTAAGAATATGTTAAAAAAAAAGGGCATACAAAACGTCTTGTACCAACCTATTAACGATTTGTAAAAGTTCGGCTTTGGACATTGTATATTCAAATTCAATTTTATTAGTAGTTAACCATTTTTGAATTGCAGCTTTATTTATTGATGTGTTAGGTATTTTTGTTAACAACATGCCATGGTATGGGGCGTTGTCTATTACAGTCACAGATGGCTTTGCTAAATTTTTAAGTAGTTAGTTTTTGAACCATTGTAACAAATTTTGCTGATTCATTTCTCCATGGTAGTCACGCTTAGTTTTAGAAGAAAAAATTGCCTCTGCGCCCTCAGCAAAATCATCTTCACTACCAGCATGAAGTATTATGTACCTAGAAAAATATGTTTTATCTAGGTAAATTTCCCATAGTTTATATATTTTTTTACTGCATAATGCCTTTTACCAGGAACATTAATGGATCTAACAGTTCGTTTATTTTCATCTTGCCAAGATCGACCAATGGTGCCATTCTGAAAAATCCAAGTACAATTGGTACAAGGATGCTTCTTTTTCTTTCATATATTCTTTCAAGAATGACAATCGTTTGAAAGCCACATGGGGAAGTTCGATAAGCCCTCGCCTCGGTTCATCTTAGCCGAAGCCGGTTCCCTTTGAGAGGCTTCTTAAAGGGTCAAGACAACCATCGAACAGTTGTGTGTCTTTTAATTTCTTACTTAAAGTTGTCAATGTTACATGATGTTCTAAAAAAAAGTTACAGCTTAAGCATAACCAATGTAAAATATTAATTTTTGAATAATACAACTTACTTGTTTCTTACATTCCGTGTCACGGATAGAACTTATAGGTATCCAATCTTGACACATTTACAACTCTCTTTGTATAAGAACGTTTCTTTTTAGGTGATTCTAATAATTAATTTTTCTTAACTATTGTTGAGACTGCGCTTACAGTGGAGATATTTAAATTTAAGGCAGCTGCTACACGCTGAAAATTAGTAGTACAAATATAATATATAGACCTTAACATACTCTCTAAATTTATTTCTCTAACTGTTGTCAAGGGTAATAATGGGCCATTGTTGTTAAGTTCTTCCTGAGAATAGCTTATTAGAGAAGCTATTAGCTCCGTGCATCGGCTATTTAAATGCTTCGGCATTTTTCACAAATAATAAAGAACGTAATCGACGGAGATATTTATGTGCTTTTTTGTTGTTCTTAAAAGAACAGTTTTTAATGCTATATATGAAAAGATCTGGAACTTTTGTCAAAAAATAGAAATTATAGGAAGGAAACCATAGAACAAATAAGGTTAGTCTTGCATAGAACGTCAGAACAGGCCAACGAACGAGCTGGTGCCACCGCATCGTTCACAGTTGTTGTGTTGCCAACTGTCGGCCGATAAAATTAAAATTATATTAATTTTTACAAGCTTAAATAATCAAAATATTTGCTATAAGTGGGTGAATATTTTAAGTTCGTAGTACATTTATTATCGTATAAACTTTCAGTATTCCTTGCCCAAATTTAATTTCCTTTGGAAATTGTTTTGCATGAACCATGGAACACCCATTATTTTTTCCCGGATTCTCTCGGAAGTACTGAAAACTATTAAAGTAGTCCCAATTCACAAAAAGGGTGATGCGCAGCTGCTGGAAAACTATTGGTCCGTAGCAATTTCTTCTAGCTGTTCAAAAATTTTTGAGAATTACTGTTCTGGTAAAAGTTTAAATTCATTCTTGAGCAGGTAAAGAATAATTTTTGTTTAGACTTTCATTTTTCACTGTAACTATCTGATATTTTGCAACAATATCCGTCGCCGGGGAAACACGACTGATAGTGAGAGTCGTGAAAAAATTGTATTTTTTGATTTTAACTTGTGTGTCATGTTATACTTACAGTTCTCATTTTAATGTTCCTAAATAAAAATTATTAACATTACTTTGTGTACATTTGTACTCGATTCATCAATCCCTCAAAGCCATTGATCTGGAAAAGCCCAGGCCAAACATTGGTCGCTTCGTGCCGGATATTGCAGCAATCCTATGGAATTCACCACTAACAATCAATAATCAGGTTCTTCGATATACATTCATAAAGACTCATTATACAAAAAAGAGGATGTCCAGGAAGGTGTAAGTACTTATGATTTAAGTATTTTGAAGGAAGTCAAACCGTAAATCCAGGTAGTCTGCTGATGCACAGGTGCCATAATAATTATTGACGTTTAATTTTGGACATCAAACTGACAGCAAATGATGATTTGATCCCGATTTTGTTTGGACAAGAACAGGATTAAAGTAATAATTTGAGGTTTGCACCCATCCTTTCCTTTTCATTTACCTATATCCTATACGTTTGATTTCTTTAAATACTGTTTATATTACTTGAAATCGTACATTTTAGTTAATTTTTTATAATTTAAACAAAATGTCTGAAGACGAATTAAAAACTAAAATAACGGTGTTAATTCAAAAACGTGGCTTAATTAAGGCTACACTTACACGTTTCGGCAGCTATATTAAAAAATTTGACGATAAAAATAAAATTTGTGAATTACAAACACGTTTAGAAAAAGTACAAACTACTTGGCATGATTTTGAACTTGTTCAGTCCGAATTAGAGCTAATTGATTTAAATACCGATCATTCTAATGAAAGAGAAATGTTTGAAAACAAATTCTTTGAACACTCAGGTGAGGCAAAATATATCATAGAACAGCATTTATCTCAGACGTCTAATAAATCTACTCCTTCATCAAATTTAAACACCGCAAATTTTAATTCACCAATTATTAACGCCAACTTGCCTAAACTTAATTTACCTGAATTTTTTGGTTCATATGATAAATGGTTACAATTTTCAAATACTTACAAGTCTCTCATACATGATAATCAAAATTTAACTAAAATACAAAAATTTTGGTATCTCAAGTCGTGCATAAAAGGCGATGCCGCCAGTGTTTTAAATGCATTGGAAGTGTCTGAAACAAATTATGACAAGGCGTGGGATCTTTTGCGCGAACGCTTTGAAAATAAAAAAGTGATCATTCACACACATTTAAAGGCCATTTTTGACATACCAGGCATTACAAAAGAATCTCATTGTCATCTAAGAAATCTAATTGATACATTTAATCAACATCTGCGCTCCTTAGAATCGTTGGGACTTCCTGTCGATTCTTGGGACACCATCATAATTTTCCTCATGTCATCAAAATTAGACCCTCTTACTAAACGTGAATGGGAGGAATATTCATTAAAACTGGCAACAGCTACACCCTCTACTGATGACTTTACATCATTTTTAAATAAACGTTGTCAACTATTGGAAAATTTACATCCGTCAAATCCAGTGATACAAAAAACCACTTTTCAAAAGTCAAATAATCTACATTCAAGCATGACACACGTTTCCACAAATCAAGTAAAATGTCTGTTCTGTAAACAAGACCACTTTATCATTACGTGTGGAAAATTTTTAAAATTGACCACACATGAAAGATTAAACCAAATCAGGCAACTTAATGCCTGCACTAACTGTTTACGTCAAGGGCATTCCTCAAAGGAATGTCGCAATCAATATTCTTGTAAGAAATGTTCCCAAAGACATAATACTTTACTACACTTATTCACAACTCAAAACTCCCATCAACTTAGAAGCAATAGCACTGCTCAAAACATATCACAAAATAATTCAGCACATTCGTCAAATGGTGACACTTCTCAAAACTCAAATAATACTAACTCAAGCCAATCTCAGGCACGTCCTATTACATCTAATACTCATGCGCTTTTAGCCAATCATCGCAATAATCCAATCTCAAATAATTCACATATCAATGAATCGCAAGCTCTCTCTGTCACAAACTCAATTTCTCTTGAACCATATATTCTACTTTCTACTGCAATTGTGTCTGTTCTGGATAGGAATGGCCAACAACATTCATGCAGAGTCCTATTGGATAACTGTTCTCAGTCAAACTTTATAACAAACGAAATGTTTAATAAACTTGGACTATCATCAACTAAAATATCTCATTCTGTAGAAGGATTCGGTAGTGGTGTAACTACAATCTTTAAAAAATCTCAAATTACAATAAAATCTCAAATTAACTCTTTCACACTGGAAAGCTTATCATTTTTAGTCACTGATAAAATTTCTAAACATTTACCAAATTTTTCATTTGACGCCACAAATTTACAGATACCACAAAACATAATCTTGGCTGACAGTTCTTTCAGTCAACCAGGCCCAATCGATATGCTTCTTGGTGCTTCAGTATTTTGGAATTTAATATGTATCGGACAAATTCAATTACCACACACAGGTACAGTATTACAAAAAACTAAACTAGGTTGGATACTATCTGGTCCATTGCCATTCAATTTTGTAAACAATTCCATTTGTAATCTGTCTGTTGACGTACCTCCAGGTCATCTTATTCAAGAACAGTTGCAACGCTTCTGGCAAATCGAAGAGTTTCCTTCTTCAGCCAAGCTTTCACAAGATGAAATTGATTGTGAAAATCTTTTTTCACGTACTACTACACGCGATGAATCGGGTAGATTCGTTGTACGTTTACCATTCAGAAACAATTCAATTGACCTTGGTGACTCGTACGAAACAGCACTCAAGCGTTTCTATACTACTGAGAAAAAATTATGTAATAATCCCGAATTCAAAGAACAATACATTAATTTTATGTCGGAATACGAAAAATTGGGGCATATGTCTAAAATAAATTCAGCGAATGTGGATTCAGAAAGTACTAAGTTTTATTTGCCACATCATGGAGTAGTAAAGGAATCCAGTACTACTACCAAGTTACGCGTTGTTTTTGACGGATCCGCCAAAACTTCTAGTGGAATCTCACTCAATGACACTCTCAAGGTCGGTCCAAAACTACAAGATGACTTAATTGATATTGTTATTCGTTTCAGAATTCATAAAATTGCATTCACCGCTGACATAGAAAAGATGTATAGATGCATCATGGTCAATGAGCACGATCGCGATTCTCAGCGTATTTTATATCGTTTTAATCCAGCAGATGAAGTTTCTCATTATCAATTGAACACTGTAACTTACGGAACGTCTTGCGCATCATTTTTAGCTATCAGATCTTTACAGCAGGCGGCAATAGACAACAAATATTCTTATCCTCAAGCTTCCGAAGTAATTTTATCAAGTTTCTATGTTGATGATCTTTTATCAGGATCTGACTCAATTGAACACGCGCGAAGTTTAATTTCTGATCTCAATAAGATTCTACAATCTTGTGGATTCTGTTTGCGTAAATTTGTCGCAAATCACGATTCTGTGTTGACTGACATTTCCGCTGACAAATCTGAATTAAATCATAAAACAATTTCAGATGACAAGACAATCAAAACATTAGGTTTAACCTGGAATTCCAGCCAGGACACCCTTCAGTACATAGTTAATATAACCTCCCTTGCACGCGTTACCAAGAGAACAATTCTGTCAATAACAGCTCAAATTTTTGATCCGCTTGGGTTAGTAGGTCCTTCAATTATTCAGGCCAAACTAATTCTTCAGCAACTTTGGCAATTAGGTTTGGATTGGGATGAAAGTATTCCTATGGAACTACATAGATCTTGGATGCAATTTGCTCAACAAATTCCACAATTAAATGAAATTCACATATCACGACATATTTTATGTACAAACCCCGTTAAGATTGAACTACATTGTTTCAGTGATGCCTCACAAAAGGCTTATGGTTGTTGTTGCTACTTGCGTAGTATTGATGTAACAGGAGGAATAAACGTAAACCTTCTTTGTGCTAAATCTCGCGTAGCACCTCTCAAAACGATCACACTTCCTCGATTAGAGCTTTGTGGAGCTCTATTGCTTACTCGATTGACTCAAAAGGTCATTAATGCTCTCAAACTTGATATAAATAATATTTACTACTACACAGATTCTACAATATTATTATCATGGCTCGCTTTACAGCCGAATCAACTTCAAACATTCGTTGCTAATCGCATCTCAGAAATACAGCAATTTTCAAAGTTAAATCAATGGTCGCATGTTCTTAGTGAGCACAATCCTGCGGACATTATATCACGGGGATTAGATCCACAAAATTTGAAATCATCACATCTTTGGTGGAATGGTCCATCATTCTTGATGCAAAATGAGATTTTACATAATGAAAGTAAAACTGTAGATAGAGAAATTCCCGAGTTTAAAACAAACTCTGTTATTATGGCAGCTCAAACGTCATTTGATATCTCTATATGCGACAAGTTTTCTTCATTTACACGTCTAAAAAGAGTTACAGCATATTGCCTACGATTCATAAAAAACATTAAAACAAAATCTACTAAATCACGCTTAACCGGGCCTCTTTCAAGATACGAACTTGCTCAATCTGTTATTATTATATGTAAATTAGTTCAATCTCACTACTTTATGGAAGAATATACCTTGTTAAAAGGATCAAAACCATTACCTGCCACCAGCAAAATATTAAAACTAAATCCTTTCTTAGACGAAAATGACCTGATTAGAGTGGGTGGTAGATTAAGGCATTCAAATTACAATTTTGATCAAAAACATCCAATCTTGTTACCAAGTTCTGGAAATTGTACGAAATTAATAATTCTATATGAGCATATACGCAATTTACATGCAGGTGCTCAAATGACATTGTCTGCTATACGTATGACATTTTGGCCAATCAATGGTCGCAATGTAACTCAAAAAATTTTGCGCTCTTGTGTAACTTGTTTCAGAGCAAAACCAATTGACACCATTTACCAAATGGGCAATCTACCCAAAAAACGCCTCACACCTCAACGTCCTTTTCAAACAACCGGCATTGACTTTGCTGGACCATTTTTGGTGAAGGACGGTAAAACAAAAAACAGACTCTTAGTAAAATGTTATTTATGTGTTTATGTATGCTTCGCTACAAAGGCTGTACACCTTGAATTAGTTGGTGATTTGTCCACCGAGTCATTTTTAAATAGTTTAAAAAGATTTGTATCTCGCAGAGGCATTTGTAGTGATATTTATACTGACAACGGTACAAATTTCGTTGCTGGAGAAAGTACACTCCGCAAGATTCTTACTCAGATTAAAAAGAACGATAAATTTAACGAGTTTTTATCTATAAACAATATATCATGGCATTTTTCGCCACCATATGGCCCTAATTTTGGCGGCCTATGGGAAGCCTGCGTCAAATCAGCCAAGTACCACTTGAAACGAATCGTTGGAAATGCTCATTTAACGTATGAGAGTTTAAGTACAGTATTTATACAAATTGAAGCGGTCCTAAACTCCAGACCCCTCTTTCCCATGTCCAACGATCCTAATGATTTATCCGTACTCACACCCTCACACTTTCTTATTGGTCAACCTCTTAGTGCATTACCTCAAGATGACATTAGAGAATTAAATCCAAACAGACTTAATATATACCAGAGATTACAACAACAAGTACAACACTTCTGGCAGCGCTGGTCTCAACAGTATATATCTAATCTACAAGAACGCAGCAAATGGATGAAGAATTTTCCAAATGTGAAAATAGACTCCATGGTGTTATTAAAGGACGAAAATTCCGCTCCGTTAAATTGGAAGGTCGGCCGTATCACAGAAGTTTTTCCTGGCTCCGATGGTGTTACACGCGTTGTTAACGTAAAAACCATACATGGTGTTTTTAAAAGGCCAGTGTCTAAAATTTGTGTACTACCTGAGACAGACAATTAACTCATAGTTCGTTTTGTTATGTAGTCTCTTGATGTGCTACTATTTGTTGAAAGTCAAGCCTTTCAAAGGGGGCGATATGTTTAGACTTTCATTTTTCACTGTAACTATCTGATATTTTGCAACAATATCCGTCGCCGGGGAAACACGACTGATAGTGAGAGTCGTGAAAAAATTGTATTTTTTGATTTTAACTTGTGTGTCATGTTATACTTACAGTTCTCATTTTAATGTTCCTAAATAAAAATTATTAACATTACTTTGTGTACATTTGTACTCGATTCATCAATCCCTCAAAGCCATTGATCTGGAAAAGCCCAGGCCAAACAATTTTTGCTAACCAATTCGGCTGTTCGGATAGGAATGTCTACGTCTGATGCAGTGCACCACTTTTTTTATTGACGTGATTGCAAGCAAGGGAGTATCCTGTTGGGGTTTTCTGTGACCTTAGCAGGGCATTCGATTGCGTCAATCACCAAGAACTTTTAGAAATGCTTGAAATTTTGGGTATTAGGGGCCTGCACTCGGTTGGATGTGGGCTTTTCTGACAGATAGGAGTCAGCGCGTATCTATTGATTAGGTGACCAACTCTCAAAGAATAGTTATAGTTATAATAGGCGTCCCACAGGGCTCTGCATTGGTACCAGTTCTTTACACATTGTCTTCAAATAACATAGCAACAGTTTTGGATACAGACTCTGTTTCTGCATTATATTCGAATGATGCTTCTCTCATAGTCTTTTCAGATAAATATAACAAAAAAATTGAAACAAAATATAGCAACAACCCAAATATCTTGATTTCTTAATTTGCTAAACATTGTCTCTTTTTAAATATACCTCGGTACAAATATCAGCAAGACTAAATTCATGATATTTAGTCAACGGCCATTTTTTTGACGCTTCACTGCAAATCGATGAGGAAAAAATTGATAGGGCAGCTCAGTTTAAATACCTCGGATGGTAAATCACAGAGCATCTAGATCAAGATAAAAATATAAAATGTAGAATAGAGACAGGCCGAATAATATTCTACAAAATGAAATCACTTCTCTGCAACGATAATCTTGATTTAAAATTGCTTTAGAAAATGGTGAAAGCTTATGTATGGTCAATATTACTATACGGAGTGGAGATCTGGACAATAAAAGCTGTTACTGTCAATCGTCCAGAATCATTCGAAATGTGGACAAATGCTGAAAATACCAACTAAGCAGACTAATGAAGCAGTGTTGAAAAGGGTTGAAGCAGTCCATTCGCTGCTAACTACCATTAGGTGCAGAAAGGTATATCGTGGACATATATTAAGAAGAGAGCAATACAAAATCTTCCAGCTAATAACGAGGGGCAAAGTCGATTGCAGTAGATGCGTTGGAAGGAAGCAGTCTTCCTAGTTGCAAAACATTCGTGAATGGACCGATATACACAGTGCTAAGAAACTGTTTTGTTTGACGCAAAATCGCAAAAGATTTACGAATGTCAGTGGAACCTGATGTGGCACTCGAAAAAGAAGAACACATCTCATGTGTCTTATTCTAAAAGAAGCCCCAGACAGTCTGGATCTAAAAGATACACAACAATAGCAAACGTTTTTCTTACATTTTTGAATTAAATTTAATTTGCTCACGGTGTTTAGACGACTGTACGTACGTCCTGCTTAATATATACAGATATTATCTCTTTCTCTTTTGGTCCATGTTTAGACCACTTGGTAGTGCTGTTAGAAAGAACCACAAAGAGAATGAGTGGAAATATTCATCTACATCAGAAATATTTGAAATATTATGGACATAAGACATCAAATACTGAAAGAGAACTATAACTTAAATTAGTTACTTTTAATTTATATCAGCTTTGTTTGAGCAAATGCAAGTTTTCTTTCGATGTCAATATAGTGTGTATGAAGTAGTATCCAAATCACATGAATATAACAGCTACTGTACAACACTGCAGATGTATAGATTATATTTTATAATTATTTAGAAAGCAATGTCAGTAAGCAGATAACATTATGGTCAATAGTTGATAAAATACGTATATACACATAAGTATCTATAATAAAAAAAAATCAAAAATAAAATCACATATAAAGTATTCTATAGACCTATTCGAGCCAATCCTTGTGAAACGGGTGTGAAATAGACAAAGGAAATAAACTCCTGGGACATATATCAAATAACAAATAATAATATCAGAAGCAAATGGATTTAGCCAGAAGCAATAATATTTTACTGAAAGAAAAAAATATGAGATAAAGATGAAACACATGAAGGGTGTGTATTATCAAATACGCGCGTAGGGTAGAATACAAATTATCCAATATGAGGGAATAAGTTGGCGTTATGGTGATGATTTTAGTTAAGGGGCATATGTCGTCATACTTAAATACACTTCGTCTGGGGGCATAGGGTTCAACGTCATGGATAAATATGCGCAATAATGCGCATCTAAAATATTTTCGGGAAAAACATAAGATAAGATTTACCGACAAAGATGAAATAAAAGTGAGAACACAAGAATTGATTAAAATAAAGGTTAAATATTACGATTAATGCGTAGTTAATAATAAATAGTTATTTCAAATTACATTGATTATACAACCTCTGACTTTTACCAAACTAATCCTCAGTTTAACCATAACCAATGGACGAACTGGTACTTCTGCTTATGGTAAAACTTAAGTTTACCCTAGTTTGAACCACAATCAATGGATGGCTGGTATCCGTTAAAGCGGTACATTTCAAGAAATGAACTAATACTTTTTCAATTGATTGTATATAAACACGGCTACCATGCGGGTCCGGCAACCCGAATATTAATAGTTTTTGATTGGTCCAACGAATCGCGCGACCGCGCGCTGATTGGTTTAAAGATGACAGGAACTTCAACGCGAAAGAACCAAACATGAGTTGCGTTCAAGACTCGAGGAGAGAAGCTGCACGAAATGGTCGGGTACCGGGATTTACGTGTGTTTTTGACACAAAGTGTCACTTCAGTTCTAGGGGTTCTCCGGCCAAAAAGAGCAACTACGTCGTATGTGTTTGGGTTTGCAACGAGCTTGCATATCATAATTCTTTCTTGAAGGGTTTCGGTACGAGAATTGCAGTTTCCCACGGCAGTGATTAGTTAGTCTTGTCTTTGTCCTTTATCATTCCGGCGGTTTTCAAACTGACGTGCAATGGTTAGTTTGAATACGATGTGTATAAGGTGGACTTTATCGTATAAATAAATTAATACAAAAGAAGATTGGGTAATTAACGATAATTAATTATTCTAGTTTAAGCCATACATTTTTCAGCTGCTTTTGATTTATTTTAGCAAGCTGGTTCTAAATAATATTAACAAACTTTCTATTTCAACTCGAGGTTTTGCTTACTTACTTAAGAGAAATAAACTCACTGTAACAGCGACGAAAGATATAATGACGGATCTGATCCTTACTAATATAAATATTGCGAAGAAATGTATATTACGAGATCATCGACAAGTGCATTGCCTCTCTTAAATCAAGATTCAACCCAGAAATAAATAAACATATTTCTTCAAATGAAAGTTTTGCCATATGCTTATTTAAATTTAAGGGTTTTACGGAAATGATTTCAGCATACCAAAATTAACTCTTCACCGGAATATGTACCTACCAAAATATCTCACTTAAAAGTTTACAAGGAATCATTAACTTCTTACAGAAAGGACCCATATTATTTATAAGGACGTACTCCCAGAATATTTTGAACTTATCAAAAAAGGATTAACAATTATTCCAGTCTTCTCCTGTATTAATGAGAGATCATTTAGCCAACTTAATTAGGCTTATTAGAAGTCACTTAAGAACCACAATGGCTTAAAAACAGCTAAATAATTTTGCTATTTTTAATACCCATAAGGAGGAAGCTGAAAGTATTGATATCATAAATATTGTAATTAATGAATTTGTTAGAGAAACTGAAACAAGAAGAAACACTTTTAGTTTATAAGTTTTAGAATTTTTTTGGTACTTTTACTATTATTTTTTGTAATTTGTATTGATTTTATTAAATGCTTAGATTTCTTTTTAAAGATTTTTCTTTTTACTCTAGAATCCTAAAAATTATGTTGTTATGATTATAATAAATGTTTGCCCCAATTGGGATTTCCGAATTTCAGCGCCCCTGATGGCTATTATTAAAAATTTCATTTAAGATAACCAGCCCATGTTAACAACCGAAAAAGCTTACTTGTTGATTTTTCTGTATGGTTGAAAAACAGTTAATTTTGAAGTTAGCGTCTAGAGTTAACTTGTGTGTTTTATCATAGGGCTGATTGTTTATTAAAGCTGCAGGTTATTTTAAGATGCAGGTTAATTAAAGTGGCTACAAAAATGGGATGAAGTCAAGGAACATACAGGATGTGATAATTTTGGTTAAATGGACTTTAGTCTAAAAGACAGTAAGTAAACAAAAAGTTTGTTTCCTTGAAACTAAAATCCTGTACTAAATATTTGCAGACAAGTGTATAAGACGTTATTACTGCCTGTCATTAAAGTTTAATACCGGAGAAGAAAATATATTTGTCATTTTCAAATATGATTAAAAGATTTTGGGTTATGTATAATATTACATTTAGTCCAAAGGCTTCTAATGTAAATATCATTAAGCTTGATAATAAATGCAATTTTCCAAATAAAGTAAACCCTTTTCAAATGACGAACGGTTTGATTCCAAGCATCAAACTAGAAGAAAAAATGTGAGATAACCTAAGAAACACATGAAGGGTGTGAAATATCAAATAAGCATGCAAGGATAGAATACAAATTCTCCAATATTGGGGTATAATTTGACGATGATGATTTTAGTTAGGGAGTATAGGTCATTACTATTCTTCTAGATAAATAATAATAAAAACTCTGGGCCTTTAACGTTTCAATAAATTTATGCATGTTATGCCTTTATGACAGTCTTTTATTGAGTGACAAAATCTTAAAAAACGTATTGGGCAAAACAAACATTTAACATAACGGTCATCAATGTATCAGACGAGTGACGTCATAAGAGGTTGGTTGTGCTATGCAAATAATTAATGTTAAAAAGGCGCCCGACTTTCACGGTATCAAAAATAAAGCTTTGAAAAATTTTCAGAAAATATATTTGTGGTCTTGGTAAAAAATATAACCTAGACTATCACGGAAAGTAGCTACTTCCCGAGCCTATCAGTCTTCTATAATGTCTAGGCAAACTAGCTGAAAAACTTTTACTGTATCGAATTAACGATTTTGTATACGACAACGATGTTTTACTACCAGAGCAGTTCGGGTTTAGAGTTGTTCATTACACGGTGCGCCAGACGAATGGACTAACACCTCAAACCCTGAAAGTGGTCAGTTTTTAACGAAAAATTTGAAACAATTTAAATATTTCACATAATATTCTTGTTTGGAAAATTCTCAATGACTTTTTATTGTATCCCTACCATATCCAACGTGTTCAGGCTCTACTTCCACGCGACTTTTCTTTAAGTATGAACCTTCGCCAATAGTTTCTTGAAAAAGTAACTGAGAATCCATTGTTTGATTCTGAAATTTTATTCAGCGATGAAGTCAATTTTTCTAGAAACGCCATCCAAGACTTTCACAATAATCAATCTTGGGCTAAAGAAAACCCACATACAGTCTTGTAACCCCGTGTTCAGGAGCAGTTTTCCGTTAACGTGTGGGCTGGAATATGCGGTGATTGTTTAATTGGACCCTATTTTCTTTATGAGAGGTTGAACGGGCATAATTACCGGTTTCTCGAAGAAGAATTGCGAGCTTTGATGAAAGATGTTCCCATTTTAGTAAGAAATCGACTGTGGTTTATGCACGACGGGGCACCAACTCACTTTGGTGCTGTGGCGCGCGAACATTTAAACCAAAATTATGCTAATCGCTGAATAGGTCGCGGAGGATAACAGGCATGGCCACCTCAGTCACCGGACCTCAATAGTTTAGATTACTTCCTATGGGGTCATCTTTTACAGCACACAGTTGAGAAATTGCATCACAGTTTCTTGCGAATCTGTTAGAAACAGTCCCGGCATTTCCCAAAGAATACGTGAGTCCATGAGCAAAAGAGTAGAGGCATGCATATTTGCAGGAGGTAGACATTTTCAACATCTAATTTAATTTATTTCTTTGTGCGTTCAGGGTAATTTTATGCTAGCATTCCAAAATGTATTTAGATTAATATAATTTTATAATTTTACCGTTTAAATATGATTTTCTTAAGTAAATTATTGTTTAAAATTACATAAATTTAGTTTTCTCGTAAGTGGTCTAGCTAGATGCAAATAAATGAATTTTATTTTTTCATGCGGAAACCATACGTCAAACGAAACAAAATGAGGGGGACCAGATTTGCTCAGAAAGGAATGGGGATTTCAAAAATTATTTTTACTTTAAGAAAAAGCAGTGGCGTATTCCTTTTCTCTTTAACAGTTAAGACTTTTAGGACATATGTTCATATGAAGTTTTTTTCCTAAAATAGACCAAAGGATAACCTCCTTAAATATTAGCATATTGAATATCGTAGAAGAGAGTACAGTTGTTCATAAATTTCATAAGACGATGACACATTGCAAGTTAAAAAAGTTTAGAAAATGCTGGAAGAAGGCTTATAGGTCTGTAATTTTCCATAAGTTCACAATCTAATTTCTTAAATAAGGGTTTTATTAATACAATTGTTAGTTGTTCTGGAAAAATCCCTTGCCTAGAAGCGTTATTTATGAGATAACAAAGAACTGCTTTAATCACGGGAATCGTAGTTTTTGCAATACTTGTGGGAATTTCATCCACCCAGAACTGTGTTTATTTCTAATTTTAGTAGTTTGCATAGCTCATCTGTCGATATTGGCCTCTCTGTACTATTACAGTTTAAATTAAAATTTCTAAAATTTTGCGATTCTTCTTATTTCAACACATTTTTAAGGTGTTTGAAGCTATTTCGCAAAAAAAATGTAAAGTATTATTTTTTTGGTAATAATTTGATACAATATTATTTTTTTTAGGTGTACTACAAAATTATTTTAATTAAAAGTAACTTTAAATTATTTTATTCGTTTTTTACAAGTTTTTTTTAGATACTCACTAGAAGATGCATTTAAATAAAACCCCTAACTAGTAACATATTTTGGTATTATCTGCGTTTGTCATCCTGGAATAACTAAATATAAAGGAAATAATTAAAATATACAGTGTCACCATTATGGAACTTTTATTATTAATGAGGTTAGTTCAAATTAATCAAGAGCAATCGTTTCTGCTTCAAATTAGACTAAAAATTATATATTTAATTGTCACCATCTGTCATTCGGTTACTGTCGAAAATTACATTTTTGCCAAAAAAATGCTGAAAAGTGGCATTGTTTAACCGAAATTTAAAAAATGTTATTAGGAAAAGTTGTTTCTAGTATAATTCTAGGCTTATGTACAAAGTTTCAGATGTCTACCGCAAAGTTGAATTTTTTGCCACTTTTTCGAATTAACATGTTATTTTTATAATGTAAGTTGACTTAATGGATATTAAACTATGTGCTTATACCATACTCAATATTTTATTTAGTTTGTATGCTTATTTTTTTACTAGGATGCCATTTTTTTCGAATTATAAAATTAGAGGCAAACAAATTTGACACGGGTGGTGCAAAGTTATTATAATTTAACAATTTTAATAGATAGACGTCAGATGTTACATTTTTCAAATGACAAATACATCTAAATATTTGATAAACATTTTATTTTATACTAAATATAATTTAATATAACTAAGAACTAACATTATTATTCAAAGGAACAAAAAATTTCACATTTCAGTGTGACGTCCTCGCTTTATACAAACAGTCGTCCGTCTATAAACGTCTTTGACAGCATTTTGTAAAAAACTTGGTTTTATATCGGCACAACACTAACTGATCGTTTGTTCCAAATGCTCGATATTTCTAAGCGGTCGATTTTTATAAAGTCTCTGTTCAAGATAACCCCACAGGAAAAAGTCTATTGGTGTTATGTTAGGCGATCTGGGTGGCCAGTAACATTCTCTATCACGCCCTATAACTCTGTTTTGAAATAATTGGTTTATGCGTTCTTTCACTGCTGCAGTTTGATCTATGGGTGCACCATCAAGCTAATACCATAAGTTACGCCTATTGTGTAAGGGCATGTTTTCCGAAACTTCGGAAATCTCATTATCAAGAAAAGTCAGGTACCTTACACCAGTTAAGTTTACTCTAAAGAAGTATGGTCCAATAAGCTGGTCTTTCAGAATCGCACACCATACATTGGTTTTAAAATAATACTGGTCGCGACATTCAATTGTGAAGTTGGGATTTTCTTGGGACCACCATCGGCAATTTTGTGAGGTCACGGTACCATTCGAAGAGAAAGTGGCTTCATCTGTTCATAAGAACTTGTATGGAAAAAGAATATATATTCTCCTCGTATTGACGATGATACCAAAACGAAAAATCAAGACGGATATCAAAACCGCGTTTTTTCAATGTGTTTATAAACTTGGGTTTATATGGCCGAAATCGATTTTTCTGACAGTTTCCCTCTTGTACCCTGTTGATATCTTAGTTATAATAGTTTGACCGTGGTCAATAACATTTAAACAAACATCAAATTGTGCTTCTTCATCGTGTTTACTTGCTGCGTGAGGTTTTTTAAAATTATTTTGAGCAGATCCAGTTTCTCTAAACTTTGACATTATTCTTGAAACGGTGCTATGCTGCAAATTTCTTTCTGGATGAATCTCATTAAAAATGTCAGATACTTGCCGGTGAGGCATATTTTCTCCACGAATGAAGACAATTTCTACGTTTTCTTGAATAGACAATATTGGTAATAACAGTGAAAACTACAACTTGCGAAAATATTCTAACTTATGTAAGACGATTTATATTTATTTTTATTTAATTTTCGTTTGTATTCGTTAATATTAAAGTAATCGTCTTTTAGATGATTGTGATTAGGAAAACTGTGATATTTTAAGTCATACCAGTTCCTGTTTTAGTATTTATTTTCTATCTCGAATGGATGCCAGCGTACTCGGTTGCTCAAGGGTCGAGGATCTTCATAACGTAGTCATCACAACTGAATATGACCTATAAATAAAATCTCACATTAGCGTCCAATTCTTTAACGGGTTTCTTTTCATTACTATTTAACCTTTAGATATGGATTAATTAATTGATTTGCTTCAATGATGGCTTAGTTGATTCTGAGATAATTCATACGAGTAAACAGTTTACTTTATATCACCTACGATGGAACTCAGAAGTGCAATGGACCACAAAGGGATGTGCCGACAATGTGTCCTTCTCAAGTTACCACCTGACTCAACGCCGATGAGTGCAATGGACACAAAGGGAGTTGCCGACAATGTGCCCTCTCAAACGTTGGCCTATTTACTTTAACTTTAATCACCCACGATGGAACTCAGAAGTGCAATGGACCACAAAGGGATGTGCCGACAATGTGTCCTTCTCCAGTTACCACCTGACTCAACGCCGACGAGTGCAATGGACACAAAGGAATGTGCCGACAATGTGCCCTCTCAAACGCTGGCCTATTTACTTCAACTCTGTTTGATAGACTCTGAGGTGTGCAATGGATCACAAAGGGATTTACCTACATTGTGTCCCCTCCAGAAGGCTATCGTAAATGTTTATTTACATACGAATCCTATGATAATTTCTCAGTGTAAGGTCTAAACCTATTTACAGCATTATTAATACTTTAATTCTTTATTTTCATTTATTTATGATACGGCTATCTCTGGCACTATTTATTTTCATAAATTTAAAATACAACAACCAATAAGTTCAATCCGTAAAAGAAACGACACTCAGTGAGATAACTCACCTGATTCCAATATTAATTAAAACACTTGATTTACCAAAATTATAAAACACCACTATTTACACTTTCACAGACAACATATAACTAAAACGTAGTGTGAAAAATAATATTACTTTGGTAGTTTCTTAGTATCTGTATCGCTCTATTCGGCGCGAGTTAGTCTAAACATTTTTATCGATTTCAGGCGAAGAAAGCAAAGTAAACATACCTAATTGGTTTTATTTTATTCCGCTTAGCTTGCTTGTTTCTCTGGGTTTTAATTTATGAATAGCTTAATATTAAGGAGGTTCTTACATTTATGACAGTTCTGTTATTAATTGGTTAAGGCTTTCGCGGCCAGTTGATGAACTGGTGTAGTCCTGATTCGGGTCTAAAGGCCGTCGTCGGTCGGTTGGAATTGCTTCCTAACGTTTCGCTAGCACGAGTGGCGACGGCGGCCTTTAGATCAGAATCAGGACTACACCAGTTCTTTTATTTATTCGGCACTCTAATTCCATTTTTTCCATAGCCTACTTATAAAATTCGCAATTGCCTTGATATTTTATTGTGGATAACAAGAAAATGCGTTTAAATTGTGAACTAATCTGATATCTGCGAATTTTATTATAAGTTTTTTTAACTTTGTACGTGTATTAACTATCAGAAAAAATGGAAAATCTGACGTATATCTGTTAAAATTGTTAAATTATGATAACTTTGCACCACGCGTGTCAAATATTTTTGCCTCTAATTTTATATTTCGAAAAAAATGGTTTTCTAGTAAAAAAATGAGCATACAAACCAAATAAAATATTGAGTATGGTATAAGCAAATAGTTTAATATCCATTAAGTCAACTTACGTTATAAAAAAAAACATGTTAATTCGAAAAAATGGCAAAAAAAATCAACTTTACGCTAGATATCTGAAACTTTGTACGTAGGCCTAAAATTATACTAGAAACAACTTTTTCTCATAACATTTTTTGATATTTAGTTAAACAATGCCATTTTTCAGCATTTTTTGACAGATACCGAATGACAGATCGTGACAATTTAATATATAATTTTTAGTCTAATTTGAAGCAAAAACGATTGCCCTTATTTAATTTGAACTAACCTCATTAATAATAAAAAGTTCCATATGATGCGGAGTTTAATGGTGACACTGTATATCAATAACAAATTATGCATACTTTAGTATTTTTATGTTTGTTCTATAATATGCTGCATAGCACATCATAACATAATTATAATGAAAACTTAATTTAAAATCTCTAACGTCATGAATTTTCATTTATAACGTACACATATTTGGTTTGTAAATATTTTTCATCATACAACGAATATGAAAATCAAAAGCGGTGAGTGCATAAACAAGCGAAAAGTACCTTCGCGGTTCATGCAACTTGGCACTTTTAATTTATAAAGCTAATTGCGAAAGTTTGCACGAAAGCTGATTTTGTTGGCAGTTCATTGATTAAATCCTTTGTTGTGCACACCTTTTCAAGCATATTAAAAAAATATAAAAATTGAATTGTAAGTTCGTCAAAAACTTGACTAAAGCCGCTACGTTTTTTAATATAATTTCCCTGCTATTACTTAAAGCACTATTCTGTGGTGATTCCTTGAGAATGATTGTCATAATAATTGCTGCTATGGTAATCGTTACTATGGCGAGCAGGGATAGGGTGCCTATTATTACCATAGTGACCGGTAACGTAAAACTTACTATGAAGAAAGATTAATAAGATGAACGATTGGTAAAATTATTGTGTTGTTGAGGCTCTACATCTACAACGTGCAAATTTATAGAACGAATAACATGGTTTCGCTATTGCAGGATTCTGATTTTTGTTCAATTTCCTCTACTTAGCCGGAAGAGAATTAAAAAATGAATATTTTTTTTTAGATCTTCTATTGTATGGTACTTTCTCCAATGTCAGTCTTTATACATAAAATATTATATTTGTATAAATTGAATTCAAATAAGTACATAACATTAAGTTTAATAATACCCTTTATTTTCTTACAAACTTTTTAAGCACATGAGGCGCGATCCGTGAGTTTATTTACTGGTGGGGCAAGTTTTGTCGTCTACTAATAATAATTTAACAAGACAAATTTCTAAGCTGACCTCCATCGCAGTCAGTTAAAGCCATTGTTAATACAAGTAAAGTATATTTACAAATATAAGAAACTGACCAAATGAATATTACTTATTTTTACCCAAATAGGGGTATTGACACAATGCCGACTGAGCTAGGAACGTCTTAGAAAATGCATAGTATTGAAATATTTAATTTAACAGCAAATAAATATAAAACTAACGTTTATTTAAGTTTATTATATTCAAAATATAAAAATAGAATTATGGTCTTACAATTACACTTATAATGCTAAATTATTATATTAATTAATAAATTACCCAACTAAATCTACTTCACTATCGCTATCATCATCTAAAGTAATAATACACCTTTCTGTTGCCTTCTTATACAAATGTAACTTTCTTCTACTTTCTTTACATGTTGTACGCAATTTTTCCAGTTCACCTCAAATTTTTTTTTAGTTTCATAATGAATTAGGGTTAATACACTAGAATTAAGTGTGGGTGAAATATTATTGCGACGAATTTCAGCTTTAAGTTGATGCCATATTTGCTTAATAGGGTTAAACATACAGTGGTAAGGCGGTAGCCGCAATACTATGTGCCTCATGCTTTTCGCAAGTTCTTCGCAGTAATATTCTTTTTGAATAGACATACTTCTAAGCACTTCTAATAGGTCTTTCTTTTTATAGTTTTCATGAAAATATATATCATTATCAAAGATATATTCGTGAATTTTGGCTTTAGTGTCTATTGAAGAAGGAGCTTTGTTTAATTGTCTACTATGATAACTAGCGTTATCCATAACAATGACACTATTTGGTGGAATGTTCTGCAATAATTTAGTTTCAAACCAATTTTCAAATAACTCCGCTGTTGTGTCTTCATGATAGTCAACACATGCTTTAATAATATTTGCCGAGAGAGATAGACCATTTAGCACCCACCCATCTTCAGAACCAGCATGTAAGATTGTTATTCTTTTTCCACGGAACCACTTGACGGGGTGTCGTGGGTGTCAAACCACGTTTCCTCTAAATAAATGATCGGCCTACCTTCAGTTCTGTATTCATTTACTTTTGTCAGATATTCCCACCGCCATTCTTGAAGACGCTTGGACTCCATCAAAACCTGCTTTTTATTAATCCTTTTGAATTTAAAGCCCATGTGTTCAAGGCGCTTCCACAATGTCGTTCTTGAGAATTTAATTTCTGCTTCATCTGTTGTCAGCCTTTATAATAAATTGTCCAACGTTGGTACACTTTGCTCTTCATACATTTTATAAATTTTTCGTCATATAAGTTCCTCGTCCCCTTGGTCCAACGTTCTTGATTTTCCAATATCACTTCATTTTCTGCGTTCCAAAATTGGCCCTTATGTAATTTTCGAAACTCTGGAAAAAGATTTTTTTGTAAGTAAAGTCGTTTCCTTTACAACTTCTTTATGGCACAAATTTCCGCGCGACATTAATGTCAAAAATAAATTCTTTATAATCTGTTTGGCATATGTTAATAAATGCACTCTGTTATTTACTTCAGTTTCATTGCTTTCACAAATCTCACTAGAACACCGAGGAAGAAACATTTTCAAAAAACAAATTGAACTCAATAGTGTACGTTGACAGACTAAAATAAAGAAGGACCCAGGTTTATCCGCATTTTTATTTACCTGAGTACGGTACTTAAAATTTATTACGCCCATATCATTTCACAGAACTGGTTTATTGTTTTTTATTATATTTTGAATACCCTAATAATAGCAGTCATTTAGGTCGGTTTCTTAAATTTGTGAATACACTTTACTGGAGTAGGTACTTTGAGTACTAAGTACTATAACATCCAACAAGGAAGAAAATTGAAAAAACCGAAAAATAAGTGAAGTGTCCTGAAATGTAAACAGAAATTTATGCGAATACAATGCGGGTTTTTGTTTTTTATTGTCTATGTATAAATATTTTGCGATAGTATATTTCACCGAGAGGTTCGAGTGAATTTCTATACGCCAGGCACCCGCGATGAGCCAACCCGACAACTGGCGACGTCGACGAAGGCGAGAGCGCCCAGAGATTTTAATTTGCGGGCCGTCGACGATTTCATCCTAATATTTGTCTCGTTTTAACTTCCTTGCAGCACGTATGTTTGTTTCTGTCTTCATTTTAATGCATTAAATATAGTTTCTGTACTTTAGCGGGACTAATGTAGGTACTGTAGTCCTACTAAACGGAGACTAAAGTGGGTCATTTAATCCCGAGGTTCTAAAGTGTATTCTAGCAACATATAATATAATTTGTGACATTATTTTTTTTAAAACATATTTTATATTTATACCTAACCGGAACAATATTACTAGAATTAGGTAATATAAAATATGATGTAAAAAAAATAATGTCACAATTTAATGCAAGTTTATAATGTACTATTGCTACTGCCATATAAAACCTAGAGGTAAATTTAAAATACGGGCGAGCCCGGAGTAAGCACAGGAATAATAATTATTGGTGCTTCGCTTAGCTCGATTCCGTATTGGGGGAGTTTTTGTACTCAAATGCACTTTATTTAGAATAAGTATTTTTCAGTCTTAAAAAATACACCTTCAATTTTGAGGCAGTTCTCATAATGACGTCTGTGGAAGTGTACCAGAATTTAGCGCTGTCGTGCGCTTGCCTTATTGTAATTTGTTGGTTGCCAACCGAATTATTTAGAAATAGTGACAAACAAGCTACGCGAGCGGGGGACCCTTCTAGACGGACTCAATGTAGGGCTGGACACAAGCGTGATTTTCCTAGTACAGCTCCGATCTGTAATTTTATTGTTCCATGTCTAAACCTGTGAATGAAACCTGTGATTTTGTCACATATCAATCCTAGTCGGGTCTCGCAACATCGAGGCTAGATTTTATTGTTTGTTTAATGTTTATTTCTTTTTGTGTTGTTGTGTTTCTTAATTAAAATACAAAAATTGTTTTTTTTAACAATTAAAATAAGTTTTTAAATAAATTTATAACTCTCAAAAACTTTATAGGAAATAGCAAGCATCACTCGAATACGGCTAGCGGCGTGGGCTGCTCTCCATTACCACTATTCCTTACTTTGTAGGTGTCAGTGGTAGTGATCACTCATATAATACTACTAAATAATAAAACAAAATTAAAATTACTCGTCACCGTCATCGGCCGCAAAGTGTAACATGTGACATAACATTACCGAACCGGATTCGAACTCGAGTCTTGACACCACTTCCGCGAGTACCGCGACCGCGAACCTATCTATCATAATCACAAAACAGATAAAAGGTTAGAAATGCGAACTACGTAGAAAACCAGAGAAACAAAGATTCAAGTTGGCCACCAGTCCACCCCGAGCGCTACGGTAGGAAATTTATTGCAAATGGCGGGTAGTTCAAATAACTCATTTTCAAATTACTGGTCACTGTTTAAACAATATTTGAAATTTTTAAACACTCTTATTGCTTTTTAAAATACCATGTATTCACTAAATTTTAGAATTTAATGAATATATATTTTTTATATAAAATTATACCAAAAAAGCAGTAAATGTCATTAAAAGCCAAATATTGTTGTTATTTATGAATGCTGATGCAAATAACAAACAAAGATTATGAAAAAAAATTTAAAATTTATTTAAACTTTACCATAAAAAATAATGCGAACAAATTCTGACAAAAATTGGTATCGAAACAATAGAAATACTTCATAGCTACAAATAAGAAATATTTTGTATAAAATAAACCAAAAATGTAACTAATAACAGTGACGTGACTAAATGGTTCCAAGTGTTTCATGAACTCAGGCTTGCTCGAGGCAAGTAGGTGAATTCTTGACAATTGGGCATTGCTTCATCTCAAATCCAGGTCTTCCAGTTAAGCTACTGACAAAATAGCAATTAGCTGCTTAAGTTTTGCACACTTTCTTAGTTCAAGTTCAAGTAAATTCAGTTAGTTGTCAGTTTTGATCCATTTACATTAGAATCTTACTTCTTCCCTTGCTTTTCTCTTGAACTTAGCTCAGTCAAGTGGTAAAGATGTAAACAGTTATAGCTTCTGGTAGAAGGAAAATAATAAAAAGTAATGAGAAATTATTGTGACATTTAATGTCGGTACTTTTGTCACTAATTAACTCATTTGATAGACAATTAAAATAATCAGGGTTTTGAATGTGCCAATTTCAATATAAATTTGAAGGTTTTGGCATATTACAAATCATGATTAATTTAGTCGTCTATCAAATGAGCTAATCAGTGCCAAAAGTACTGGCACTAAATATATTTTCCTTCTTCCAGTAAACAAACCTTTATTACAGAAAATAAATTTTAAAAAATTGACACAAAAAAAAACATAACCGTCCAGGTACCTACTTGAAAGTGTCCATCCAGGTGAAAAATATCTTGGTCAGGTGTAAAATGTTTCCTTCAGGTGTAAAATCTGGTAGCCATGTGCAAGATGTCTTAGCCAGGTGCAGGTCAAATGTTGCAGCCAAAGTTAAATTGCCACACAGTAGTTGGCTCGATAAGGTGTCCATGCAACAGAAAAAAATGTTTATGATTAGTATCAAAATGACTAATAGACTGAACAAAACATAATTTTTAAATCAAATACTAAGAAACTGTAAGCAGTGAAAAGAATTCAATAAAATTTAAAGTGGATGGTGTACTTGTGTCAAAAGTAGAATGGATAGGTTTAGAGGACTAAACGGAATGTTTTAGACTGCCAGTAAAAAACTTGAACTACCAGGTTCTACGGAATGTGAAAGTGACCATAAAACGTCAGGAGGCAAAAGCTCAGGGACAGCTTTGAGAACAGCATTCCAATTAAGCCTTATTAAAACTGAGTTCTTAAATTGACATTCACCGAAATGATCTTCAAAAGTCCTAAAGTTTTTGCACTCAATGTCAGGATTAATATTTCAATTATTCTTCCACACTTTTTATCTTTCAACATCAGTAAGGGGAAATGTATAGAAATGTTTATTGATACAATTAGGGTCAGATGAAGATCTAAATGCACTTTTGCAACTGGGATATTTACAGCAATACTTGATTTTGGTTACTGAATGGGCGACACAGGCCATCATAGATACTGATAGAGGCAAATAAGGACAATACACAAGTATTAAATGGCAAAAAACAAAATGAAGAACTTACACGAGGCTGGACATTAAAAGTCCTTTGGCATGACTTATCATACAGTTCTATTTGCATTCGCTTGGGCTGTGGATATGTACCTCTTCTATAAACTACGGTTGGTAGATCCTTTTGAAGAGTATGCTAAAAATACTAGAAGAGCTCCAATTTGAATTTCAAAATTCGGCAAACCTAACCTTTAAAGCGCAAATTTTACATTTAGGTTACATACCTGTGATATAAGGTCGCGTAACCATCCCAAAATTCTTCAAAACCTGTAAAACGGTCTGTAATGGATTAAAAGCGTAAATTATGATATAAAGATTGAAAACAAATCAAGTTCTTATCAACAATTCGTTCGGGGGTTCACATTTCACAAAATTGACAGAACTTTTCTTCTTCTTTTTTATCCACAAAACGGATAATAAAATCCTGCAGTGAGTTGGCGCAATATATATATTGTGTTTTTAACAAGGTCTGTCTCTTTTTATAGATTAATATTATGAGAAAGAGATAGTCGAAAGACTAATATGCAAGTTTGATGTGTTAAAGAGCACACGG